>CM061243.1:30245558-31607224 GCA_030848705.1 Heracleum sosnowskyi
TTGTTTGCGAGTGGTAATCAAAATATTGCTTCCTCTCGCACCACCAACTCCCAACAGAGAATTTCTCAAGTTTTCCCACTCTCCTTGTTTTTCATTCCAGACATCATCTAGTACCAACAAAAACTTTTTCCCCTTCAGATACCTTTGAAGATTTTTTATTAGTCCTTCAGTATTTTCCAACATGGATGTGGTTGAAGTGAGTGATACCACCATTTGATTTAAAATCTTCATGAAATCAAAATCATCAGATACAGTGACCCACATCCTCTTTGGAAACACTTTTATTACATCCTCTCTATTATACACTATACGAGCAAGAGTGGTCTTGCCTTGACCTCCCATTCCTACTACAGCAATGACCTGTAAATCCTGCTCATGATTTTTGCACACTGTCTGGACTAAATATGATACATCGTGATCTCTTCCGACTATTTGCGACTCGTCTTCAAAGGGAGGGGTGTTGCGGATCTCTTTCACTTGCATACTTGAACTTAAATGTGCAACCGGCTGAAGCCCGATATCTCCCGCCCATTTAAATATATTGTCGAAGGAAGTATTAATATAATTAATCTTACGAGCCACCTTGAAACGATATAAAATGCTATTCTTAGAAAGACTGAAGAATTCCAGTACCTTGTGACAATTCTCTACTTTACGACGAGCAACTTCATATGCAAGTTCATCCATAAAAGCATCAGCTACACGAGCCACATCTTCAAGTTTATTGAGCCAGTTTTGGACAGCATACATAGTCAGTTTCCTGGTAGTAGCATCAGACAAGAGAGCATCAATGGATTCCAACCTTTCGCGCAGTGTTAGCAGATCATCATAAAGATTCCAGGCCTGGATAACTTCTTGAGTTGCAAGTGAAACAAGCTTGCGAACCAGTGCACTAGCTAGATCAGCTACAAATGCATCACCCATTTTATCTTAATTTCCCTAGGCCAATTCTTCAATTTATTTCTGGGTTGGAGTCTATAAAAATGGAATTAAGTTAAGATCATAGTATTATTTTAAGTGATCGACAGATCGGTATATGTGGTGAGGGTGCTAAGTAATAGTCAACAATCATGACACTTCATTTCACATTACTGTTTATGTGAAAGACTTGTGAGATTTGTTTGTCAATCATAAAATTTTAAAATCTAAGACAATTTTATTAAGGATCATCACAAAAATTATAATATACAGTTTATATATTTTTATGAGGTTTAATCTGGTGGTGTTAAACTAGAGGATGATTGTGGGATTAAGCTGAAAAAAATAATAATATTTAATTTTATTTTCATTTGTTTCGAAAAGTAAGTATCCATTTCATTTGAAGATTCTTGAAATATCATATCATATGTTTTTAAATTCAAATTTCAATTAATCCCCTCTCCATTCTCTCCTCCCAAAGAACCCTAAATCTCATATACTAATTTAGGGGTTATCATTAATCATTTTTTATTGGTGATAAGCTCTCTTTTATTGTTTTTCGTTTAACTTCTATTCTTGTTGAATAATCTCTCAATTGTTTGTCTACCCAGTAATTGGGTCTTTCCTACTCATATTTTGGGTTTATTTGTCTTTTTCTACATGAGAGTTTGATGTGTGTTTATATCCAGATCGCAGATTTGCGAGAATTTTATAATAATCATTCATTGAGAAAGGTTTACATGGTGTTGCGGGTATGGTCAATTTTTCGGATGTGTTCGGACAAATCAGGTATTAATTATCCTTATAACTACACCAAATCGTTAGCTTGTCTCTCCAAAAAAGGCTGCATATATGAGCGATACGAGCGAGAGATGTTCCCCATTGCAAGATTTGTTCAACGATTGTAGTTTAAATAAAGGAAATCTTGATTTGATCTTTATTATGTATTCGATTAATTTTGATTATCTTTGTAAATGCCGTATAATTTATTATTAGTGAATTGTTTTATCTTTCAAAAAAAATTCTAATTTCAATTAAAGTCAAGGTGACTATAAACCAACACATCATACAAATTTTAAACTATTAATACTAGCCGATAACTCGTGTCAAGCATGAGTCGAAATTAATATAATAATATTGATAAATATTTTTAAAAAATATATTTGTCGAGAATTGAATGATAAAAATATAATAAATACACCACTATTTAATTATTTAGTTATAGACAATCGAACCGTTTGTAAAACTAAAGAAATTAAAGTAAAATAAATAAATCTTGTATGATTACATAACTGCAAGGAATCGAACCCTCGATGTAGCTAATAAATTTAAAGTAAATAAATAAATCTTGTATAATTACGTAGTTGCAAAGAATCGAACCCTGGATGAAGTTAAAGAATTTAAAGTAAATAAATCTTGTATAATTACGTAGTTGCAAGGAATGGAACCCGGATATCGTGATAATCAAATTTGGTACTTTGGTACCGCATACCATTTTCACATTGTTTTGCTTATTAATATTAATTTTAATTATTAAAAAAAATTATTAAAAAATGTACTTATAGATATTTGAAGGATAAACATATATAATAAATAAATACTATTTAATTATGTGGTTATAGACAATTAATCTTGAATTTGGTACCGCGCGATATTTTAATATTATTTTCTTTATTAATAAAGAGTATAGAAGTTATAGACAATTGAACTTTGAATGAAATTAAAGTAAATAAATAAATCTTGTATAATAACGTAGTTGTAAGGAATCGAACCCTGAATTAAGTTAAAAAATTTAAATTAATAAATCTTGTACATAGTTGCGAGGAATCGAACCCAGATCTCGTGATAACCAAATTTGGTAATTTGGTACTTTGGTACTTTTGGTACCGCGCGCCATTTTAACATTATTTTCTTTATTAATAAAGAGTATAGATTCATTTTCGATCACTCAAAACATATTTATAGATAAATATTTTAAATTGAAGATTTTGTAGTCCCAGGACCCCTAGTAAAAAATTATAGTTTGAAAAAAATTCTTACTACTAATATCAGTTCATACAAATAACAATTTATTTAAAAGGGTAAAATTGACCCGACAAAAAAAGGGTAAAATTGATAGTAACTTGCATTTTGTTATAAATAAACAACTGTGATTGTCAAAGTGTTACTGGAAGACTACATTTACCGATACACGTAGCTTGAAATTGTATTCTACTGTACCTTCCCAATACACGGTTACCAGTTAGTGTTCATATTGTGCAAGCAAAGTAAACTTCGGCTATAAATAGCCCAATGTACAATTGAGTTGTGGGCACCGAACATATAGAAAATAAGTTATTATTAGTTCTCTCCCTCTTTCTTAAACACACACATTTCTCTTTTAATTGTTTAGTATTATATTGATTAATTAATTAGTTTAAACTTATAACACGTTATCAGCATGAGTCTCTGTCTGATCTTTATTTGACGAAGAAGGACAAATTTAATTTCTTCTATTTTAGTTGAGCCTGTGTCCGAATTTTATTCAATCAATAAGGTACGCTCGAATTATGTCTATTTTAATTTTATAAATGTTGATATTATCATGCCCGTTATTTATACATATATTAATATTATTGTTAAATTATAAGTTAGCTATGTTATGCGATTTTAATTTATGTCATACATCATTTTATGCTACAAATTTTATTATGTGATACATAGTTAATTGTTTACGTCTTAATGTGCGATATTGTTATATCATGTTTTAAATATTTATTTTACATTCAGAATGGCGAATCTTGCAAAATTAGATTTTGTTGCATTGGATGTGTCTGGGGATAACTATCTATCTTGGGTGCTCGATGCAGAATTACACCTTAGTGCTAACGGGTTAAAAGACACCATAGAAACAGGAAAAATCCCTACTGTTGAACAAAATGCCAAAGCTATTATTTTTCTCAGGCACCACATTCATGAAAATTTAAAATCTGAATACCTAACCGTCAAAAACCCACTCACCCTTTGGACCAATCTCAAAGATAGATTTGATCACCAGAAACTTGTTCATTTGCCACATGCCCATTACGAGTGGATTAATATAAGGTTGCAAGACTTTAAATCTGTTGCTGAATACAATTCTGCCTTGTTCAAAATAAGCTCAAAATTAATTTTATGTGGTGAGAATATTACTGATGCTGACATGATTGAAAAGACCCTCTCAACCTTTCACCTCAACACAGCAACACTATGATTCAGGCGCAACAATACAGGGAGCGCAATTTTCAGAAATATAGCAAGTTGATATCTCTCCTTCTTGTAGCTGAAAAGAATAATGAGTTGTTGCTAAAAAATCATCAGATATGTCCCGCAGGCTCTGCCCAGTTACCTGAAGTACATAACACGTCATTCCGGAAGAATGAACGTGGGAAAGGGTATAGAGGAGGACGAGGTTACAGACGATACCGTGGGCGTGGAAATTTTCGTGGTCGGTTTCGAAATTCTGGCCACCAGAAGTGGCAGCGTGATGGCCACAACAACTCGGGTCACCAGAAGTGGCAGCGTGATGGCTACAACAACTCAGGCCACCAGAAGTGGCAGCGTGATAGCTACAATAACTCTGGCCACCAGAAGTGGCAAAGTGATGGGCCAAATAAAAGGAAAGCACTACAAGAAGAAGATACTAGAGATATGTGTTTTAGATGTGGGGCTCAGGGACATTGGACTCGTACTTGTCACGCACCAAAACATCTTGTAGATCTTTACGAGGCATCTAAAAGACAGAATGAACAAAGGGTAGAAACAAACTTGGCTATTTTTAATACTGAACCAATAAGTAAGATTTTAAATGAACTTGACACTAGTGCTAATCTTTACTACGGATTAGATGACTAGTTTCTATATGTATTTCTTTCATGTCATGTACTTGTTTTAATTTTCTGCTTTTATGTACTTGTTTTATGTTCTGGTTTTTATGTACTTTGTTTGTCTTAATAAAATTGTTATTCATTTATGAATGTACACAGCATAAATATGGAAGATATATGCATTGCTGACTGCGCCACCACTCACACAATTTTACAAAATCAGAAATATTTCTCACAGTTGACTAAAACCAGTTCACATGTCTGGACGATTTCGGGCACATCAAATATAATAGAAGGTTTTGGGAAAGCTAATTTTATCCTACCAAATGAGACACAAATTCACATACCCGATGCTCTATATGTTGGGTTTGACCGGTTGTTCAACCCAATATGGTAATATGAATTTGGGTGATTAAGACTATTTTGGTAATAATTGTATGGATAGACAATTATTATATATGATATGTCTTGGTCATGATTAAATTAGGGAATTAGGTACCAAGAATAAAAAGTCTTGTATAACAAGTATGGTAAGTCTTGTATAACAAGTATGATAAGTCTTGGTGGCTAAGTTTTGGATGACTATATAAACATAGTCATATTGTATTTGTTTAATGAGTGCTTAAGAGATGTAATCGTCTTAGGTATTGTTTGGGAGATGTTTGAGCATTGTTTGGCTCAAGTATCGAGTTTGGGACACCATTGAGGTGTTGTTGTTTTGATTGTATTATTGATAACTGTTTTGATTAATAATACAAGTTGGGACGTGGGTGTTTCCATGTCATATATGTTTTGTGTGTGTTACTTGTCAACTAATCGTGTGTTTGTGTGTGTGCTCTGTATTGGGGTATTATGAATCTCGAAAGTGTGTAGTCCCTCAACCTAACAAGTGGTATCAAGAGCCGAGGTTCGAGAATCATGATGGATGAGGTGCGGAGTACAATGAAGGATTCGCTGACAAGAAGCCTACTAACGTGGGAGGAGACAAAGTTACGTGTGATATGGCGGTAGACTTGCACCGTGGATCAATTTGTTCGGGCTCGTGATGGAAGAAGATGGAAGAGATCATCGCAATTGTTTCAATGGATTGATCAACCAGGTGAACGAGTTGGATGATACTAGTGTTCTTTCTACAGGCCGAAAGATTGAGAAAGCAAGGATTGGGTGACTCAACTGATGGAAGGGCACTCATGGTGGATGATGCACGTGATTTTGTAGATGGATACATTGTTATGTTGAAGAACGATGGTTTGAGGGTCACTATACGGGTTTTAGTGATTCTCAAGATCTGAAGAACAAGAGGAGGAGATTCTTGTTCGAGGGGAGGCATGGCGGATGGACGTTGATGTCTCTGATGATTACTGAAGGTTCGGACGAGCAAAAGGATTCTTGTTCGAGGGGAGGCATGACGGAGGGACGTCGATGTCGTTGATGGATACCGTTCAACCTGATATGGGTATTGGGTTGAAGGGGAGGATTGTTGGGTTTGACCGGTTGTTCAACCCAATATGGTAATATGAATTTGGGTGATTAAGACTGTTTTGGTAATAATTGTATGGATAGACAATTATTATATATGGTATGTCTTGGTCATGATTAAATTAGGGAATTAGGTACCAAGAATAAAAAGTCTTGTATAACAAGTATGGTAAGTCTTGTATAACAAGTATGACAAGTCTTGGTGGCTAAGTTTTGGATGACTATATAAACATAGTCATATTGTATTTGTTTGATGATTGCTTAAGAGATGTAATCATCTTAGGTATTGTTTGGGAGATGTTTGAGCATTGTTTGGCTCAAGTATCGAGTTTGGGACACCATTGAGGTGTTGTTGTTTTGACTGTATTATTGATAACTGTTTTGATTAATAATACAAGTTGGGACGTGGGTGTTTCCATGTCATATGTTTTGTGTGTGTTACTTGTCAACTAATCGTGTGTTTGTGTATGTGCTCTGCATTGGGGTATTATGAATCTCGAAAGTGTGTAGTCCCTCAACCTAACACTATATTCTAGTAAATCCACTAGGAATCTTCTGAGTTTTAAGGACATTCGTCTTAATGGCTTCCACGTAGAAACTACTAGTGAGAATGAAAAAGAATATCTCCTTATCACTTCAACTACATCAGGCCATAAGAAGATCTTAGAAAAATTACAATCAATCTCTTCTGTATTATATGTTACCCAAATTAGAGTCATCGAATCTCACACTATCATCATTCCCAAAGTCATAGACCCAAAATCACTCACCCTTTGGCATGAAAGACTTGGTCATCCAGGAGTATCAATGATGCGTCGTATAATAGAAAATTCTACAGGACATCCTCTTAAGAATCAAAAGGTTATACCACGTGATGAACTTCCTTGCTCAGCATGTTCATTAGGAAAACTCATTGTCCGACCGTCTCCAGTTAAACTTCAAACCGAGTCTCCAAATTTCTTAGAAAGAATTCAGGGTGACATTTGTGGTCCTATCCATCCACCATCTGGTCCATTTAGATATTTCATGGTTCTAATCGATGCTTCAACTAGATGGTCTCATGTATGTCTACTCTCTACACGAAATACAGTCTTTGCCAAGCTACTTGCTCAAATAATCAAATTGCGAGCCCAATTTCCTGACCATCCCATTAAATCAATTCGACTAGATAATGCTGCTGAATTTACATCTGCAACTTTCAATGATTATTGTATGTCAGTAGGGATCTCAGTCGAACACCATGTAGCTCACGTACACACACAAAATGGTTTAGCAGAGTCCTTAATTAAAAGACTTCAACTAATTGCACGTCCCTTACTTCTAAGGGCAAAATTACCTACATCTGTTTGGGGTCACGCAATTCTTCATGTTGCAAATATAATTAGGATAAGACCATATGCTTACCACAATCAATCCCCTCAACAATTAGTTCTTGGTCAAATTCCTGATATCTCACACTTTAAGATTTTTGGTAGTGCTGTATATGTTCCTATTGCACCTCCACAACGATTTAAAATGGGACCGCAAAGAAGAGTAGGCATATATGTCGGTTTTGACTCACCATCTATCGTTAGATATCTTGAACCACTAACTGGTGATGTTTTTACTGCTCGATATGCTGATTGTCATTTTGATGAGTCTGTGTTCCCTCCATTAGGGGGAGATAATGTTTTGCATAAATTAAATACTGAACTATCATGGAATACATCAGGATTAAATGCTATTGATCCACGTACTAAACAATGTGAATCTGAGGTTCTAAGAATTATTCATATGCAAAATATTGTTAATCAAATGCCAGATGCTTTTAATGATTCTAGACATATTGTAAAATCGTATATACCTGCTGTTAACGCTCCGAAAAGGGTTGAAATCCCTGTTCATAAATCAATTCCTGAAGAATTGGTTGGTAATTCAAAACCACGCCAGAAGCGTAGAAGACCTGTTGGTGCAAAAGATGTTTTACCACGAAAACGGAAATTGATTGGACTTGCCCCTGGAGTGGTAATTGTTCCAGAAAATACCCCACAAGTGGTATTACCTCCTGAAGAGGCTCGAGCCCTTGAAGTGGCTATATCAAATACCCCAGAAGCGGTATCACCTCCGGAAGAGGTTCTAGCCCCTGAAGTGGTCGTGACAAAACCACCAAAAGTGGTATTGCCTCTAGAAGAGGATATTGCCCCTGAAATGGCACATGCTTCCGTAGAAGCAAAGGTACCTGATAATTATGAGATCTCAATGAGTTATGTACATAACGGAAAATTATTGGATCGTGGGAGTACTGATATTGATAACATATATGTTTTTTCCGTGGCATATGATATTATTATGAATTCTGATCATGAACCACAAAGTGTGGAAGATTGTCGACAAAGAGATGATTGGTCAAAATGGAAAATTGCAATCCAGGAAGAATTGCAATCCTTGCGCAAGAGAAATGTATTTGGACCTGCAGTCTGAACACCAGCTGGTGTAGTCCCCGTCGGGAATAGATGGGTATTTGTACGAAAACAAAATGAAAGAAATGAAATTGTGAGATATAAGGCCCGGCTGGTAGCCCATGGATTCTCTCAAAGGCCTGGATTTGATTACCAGGAAACTTACTCTCCTGTGATGGATGGAGTCACTTTTCGTTTTTTGATGGGTATGGCTTGTATGGAAAGATTGGAAACACGCCTTATGGACGTTGTGACAGCCTACCTTTACGGCTCACTTGATAGTGATATTTATATGAAAATCTCTGAAGGATTAAAGTTAGAGGAAACTAAGCCTCGACATTTATACTCAGTTAAATTACAACGATCATTATATGGTTTGAAACAATCTGGTCGTATGTGGTACAACAGGCTTAGTGAGTATTTATTGAATGATGAATATGTAAATGATCAAGTGTGTCCATGTGTGTTTATTAAAAGGTCGCAAACTGGTTTTGTTATTATTGCTGTATATGTAGATGATTTGAATATTGTAGGTACTTCTGAAGATATTACTAATGCTGCTAATTATTTGAAAAATGAGTTTGAAATGAAAGATTCGGAAAGACACGTTTTTGTTTAGGTATACATGTGGAACACTTATCTACCGGAATATTTATTCATCAGTCAACCTACACGGAAAAGGTTCTTGATCGGTTCTACATGGACAAAGCTCATCCACTAACTACGCCAATGGTTGTTCGATCACTCGAAGTTGAGAAAGATCCCTTCCGTCCTAGAATGGAAGATGAAGATGCACTTGGACCCGAAGTTCCATATCTTAGTGCAATTGGAGCTCTTATGTATCTTGTAAATAACACACGGCCTGATATTGCATTTGTTGTTAACCTACTCGTGAGATTCAGTTCTGATCCAACTAAAAGACATTGGGATGGAATCAAACATTTATTCAGATATCTTCGGGGGACGATTGATCTTGGACTATTTTTTCCGAATAATTCAAAATCGCAGTTGGTTGGATATGCGGATGCAGGGTATATGTCAGACCCTCATTTTGGACGATCTCAAACAGGTTATCTATTTACATATTGTGGTACTGCTATATCTTGGAAGTCTACAAAACAGACTATGGCGACAACTTCATCTAATCACGCAGAGTTACTTGCAATCCATGAAGCAAGCAGGGAATGTATTTGGTTACGATCAGTCATTCAACATATTCGAAAATCATGTGGTTTATCAAGTATCTCAAACAGTCCCACAGTTATGTTTGAGGATAACTCAGCTTGTATTAAGCAGTTAAGGGAAGGATATATCAAAGGGGATCGAACAAAACATATTTTGCCAAAATTCTTCTACACTCATGAACTACAAGAAAATGGTGATATTGATGTACAACAAGTTCGCTCATGTGATAATCTGGCAGATTTACTTACAAAGTCATTACCTACATCAACTTTTGAGAAGCTGCGAAGTAATATTGGCATGCGAATTGAGGAATTTGTGACAACAAGATGTCAAATTGTGAGACATTTTATTCAGGGGGAGACTGTACTCTTTTTCCTTCGTCAAGGTTTTTATCCCACTGAGTTTTTCCTTGCAAGATTTTAATGAGGCAGTCAATCTTTGTAATAACTCACATTGACAATCAAGGGGGAGTGTTATAAATAAAACTCTGATTGTCAAAGTGTTACTAGAAGACTACATTTACCGATACACATAGCTTGAAATTGTATTCTACTGTACCTTCCCAATACACGGTTACCAGTTAGTGTTCATATTGTGCAAGCGAAGTAAACTTCGGCTATAAATAGCCCAATGTACAATTGAGTTGTGGGCACCGAACATATAGAAAATAAGTTATTATTAGTTCTCTCCCTCTTTCTTAAACACACGCATTTCTCTTTTAATTGTTTAGTATTATATTGATTAATTAATTAGTTTAAACTTATAACACATTTTCTGCCTTCACTGTCGCTGTATGATGTTTAGATACATCTAGTGCAAGATCATGTACTAGATCATGCATCTTGCAACTAGTAATGTTTCCAAACTCATCCCTTGCGACATCTTGTAACAAAGAATTCCACAGAAGAATGTTGAAGTACTCACTGCCAATATCTTCCATCAGTGCATTGCTACCTCTAGGAGGTAGAAGGAATCCTAACGCCATCCATATTTGTATCAGTTCACTCTTATAAATTACCGAATCTTTTGACACAACAGAGAAATATGTAAAACACTGTTTTAGTGAAGAATCAAGTAAATTATCATATGACAACCTCAGGGAAGATAGTACACCTTTTGATTTCCATATTTCATTGTTTTGGATCAGCAACCACTCTCGCTCAGACTTCTTTGATCGCAACAAACCCCCTAGTGTTTTTATTGCGAGAGGCAGGCCGCCACACTTTTCCACCATATTTCTCCCTAAGGCTGCAAATTCCTCATTCTCTAAAACTCCTCCATGTGAAAATGCTCCTTGCTTGAACAATTCCCAACTATATTCTTCGGCTAGTTTCTCCACCTGATAAGAAACTGAACATTGCATGGCATCAATGACTTCTTGTTTGCGAGTGGTAATCAAAATATTGCTTCCTCTCGCACCACCAACTCCCAACAGAGAATTTCTCAAGTTTTCCCACTCTCCTTGTTTTTCATTCCAGACATCAGCTAGTACCAACAAAAACTTTTTCCCCTTCAGAAACTTTTGAAGATTTTTTATTAGTCCTTCAGTATTTTCCAACATGGATGTGGTTGAAGTGAGTGATACCACCATTTGATTTAATATCTTCATGAAATCAAAATCATCAGATACAGTGACCCACATCCTCTTTGGAAACACTTTTATTACATCCTCTCTATTATACACTATACGAGCAAGAGTGGTCTTGCCTTGACCTCCCATTCCTACTACAGCAATGACCTGTAAATCCTGCTCATGATTTTTGCACACTGTCTGGACTAAATATGATACATCGTGATCTCTTCCGACTATTTGTGACTCGTCTTCAAAGGGAGGGGTGTTGCGGATCTCTTTCACTTGCATACTTGAACTTAAATGTGCAACCGGCTGAAGCCCGATATCTCCCGCCCATTTAAATATATTGTCAAAGGAAGTATTAATATAATTAATCTTACGAGCCACCTTGAAACGATATAAAATGCTATTCTTAGAAAGACTGAAGAATTCCAGTACCTTGTGACAATTCTCTACTTTACGACGAGTAACTTCATATGCAAGTTCATCCATAAAAGCATCAGCTACACGACCCACATCTTCAAGTTTATTGAGCCAGTTTTGGACAGCATACATAGTCAGTTTCCTGGTAGTAGCATCAGACAAGAGAGCATCAATGGATTCCAACCTTTCGCGCAGTGTTAGCAGGTCATCATAAAGATTCCAGGCCTGGATCACTTCTTGAGTTGCAAGTGAAACAAGCTTGCGAACCAGTGCACTAGCTAGATCAGCTACAAATGCATCAGCCATTTTATCTTAATTTCCCTAGGCCAATTCTTCTATTTATTTCTGGGTTGGAGTCTATAAAAATGGAATTAAGTTAAGATCATAGTATTATTTTAAGTGATTGACAGATTGGTATATGTGGTGAGGGTGCTAAGTAATAGTCAACAATCATGACACTTCATTTCACATTACTGTTTATGTGAAAGACTTGTGAGATTTGTTTGTCAATCATAAAATTTTAAAATCTAAGACAATTTTATTAAGGATCATCACAAAAATTATAATATACAGTTTATATATTTTTATGAGGTTTAATCTGGTGGTGTTAAACTAGAGGATGATTGTGGGATTAAGCTGAAAAAATAATAATATTTAATTTTATTTTCATTTGTTTCAAAAAGTAAGTATCCATTTCATTTCAGATTTGGAAGATTCTTGAAATATCATATCATATATTTTTAAATTCAAATTTCAATTAATCCCCTCTCCATTCTCTCCTTCAAATAATCCTAAATCTCATTTACTAATTTAGGGGTTATCATTAATCATTTTTGGTTGGAGATAAATCCCTTTTTATTATTTTGAGTTTTTTTCATAAATACCGACCCCTAAATGTTTTTTTTCAAAAATACTATGGTTTTTTGAACTTTTTGCAAAAATACTATCTTTTTGAAATTATTTTCAAAACTACGGTCTGCAACTAGATGCAACCATGTACAAATTTTGCAATCAGAATCAGATGTAACCATTGCAACTTTTACATCCAGAATCAACCAGATGCAACTTGTTAGTAATGATGTTTTTCCGGCGTCCTGATTTTAGGGTTGTAAACTTAGGTTAGGGTTTAAAGTCTAGGGTTTAGGGTTGCAACCCTAAACCCTAAACCCTAAATCCGTATACGAATTATTCGTCATTTTTAATATTTCTAAAATCCAAAATAGAAACATTGAACCCCAAAAGTTAACTATTAACTATTGAACCCCAGGGTAAACCAAGACCACAAGTTTACCCCTTTTATTAATAATTTTTTTTGAATTCTTAGCTGTTTTTTCAATTATTTTTTAAAAAGTTGCATCTGGTTGCTTTGGTTGCATCTGGTTGCGTTGGTTGCAGACCGTATTTTTTGAAAATATTTTTTGGTTGCATCTAGTTGCAGACCGTATTTTTGAAAATAATTTCAGAATATAGTAAAATTGAAAAAAAAACATAGAAAAAGTAATATTTTTGACAATTTCTCTATTATTTTTCGTTTAACTTTCATTCTTGTTCAATAATCTCTCTCTGTCTACCCAGGGTCTTTCTTTCTATATGAGAGTTTGATGTGTGTGTATATCCGGGATCGCATATTTGCGAGAATTTTATAATAATAATTTATTTTATTTTTGAAAATAATTTATAATAATAATTTATTGAGAAAAGTTTACATGGTGTTACGTGTATGGTCAATTTTTTGGATGTGTTTGGACAAATCAGGTATTAATTATCCTTAAAAACTACAACAAATCGTTAGATTATCTCTTCAAAAAGGCTGCATATATCATTCGTACGAGTGAGAGATGCTTCACACTGCAAGATCTGTTCAATGATTATAGTTTAAACGAAGAAAATCTTGATTTAATTTTTATTATGTATTCGATTAATTTTGATTATCTTTGTAAATGCCATATTATTTATTATTAGTAAATTGTTTTATCTTTCAAAAAAAATATTCTAATTTCAATTAAAGTCAAGGTGACTATAAACCAACAACACAGCATACAAATTTTAAACTATTAATACTAGCTGATAACCCGTGCCAAGCACGGGCCGAGCATGAGTCGACATCAATATATTAATAAATATTTTTAAAACATGTATTTGTCGAGAATTGAATGCTAAAAATATATAATTAATAAACCATTATTTAATTATGTAGTTAAAAACAATCGAACCGTTTGTAAAACTAAAGAAATTAAAGTAAATAAATAAATCGTGCATGATTACGTAGCTGCAAGGAATGAACCCTCGATGTAGCTAATAAATTTAAAGTAAATAAATAAATTGCAAGGAATCGAACTCTGGATGAAGTTAAAGAATTTAAAGTAAATAAATATTGTATAATTACGTAGTTGCAAGGAATCGAACCCAGATTTCATGATAATCAAATTTGGTACTTTGGTATCGCGCGTCATTTTCACATTGTTTTACTTATTAATATTAATTTTAATTATTAAAAAATGTACTTATAAATATTTGAATGATAGAAATATATAATAAATAAATACTATTTAATTATGTGGTTATAGTCAATTAATCTTGAATTTGGTACCGCACAATATTTTAACAATATTTTCTTTATTAATAAAGAGTATAGAAGTTATAGGCAATTGAACTTCGAATGAAATTAAAGTAAATAAATAAATTTTGTATAATAACGTAGTTGTAAGGAATCGAATCCTGAATTAAGCTAAATAATTTAAATTAATAAATCTTGTACGTAGTTGCGAGGAATCAAACCCAGGTCTCGTGATAACCAAATTTGGTACTTTTGGTACCACACGTCATTTTTACATTGTTTTCCTTATTAATAAAGAGTATAGATTAATATTAATTTTAATTATTAAAAAATTTACTTATAGATATTTGAATGATAGAAATATATAATAAATAAATACTCTTTAATTATGTGGTTATAGACAATTAATCTTGAATTTGGTACCGCACGATATTTTAACAGTATCTTATTTATTAATAAAGAGTATAGAAGTTATAGACAATTGAACTTTGAATGAAATTAATGAAATTAAAGTAAATAAATAAATTTTGTATAATAACGTCGTTGTAAGGAATTGAACCCTGGATTTAGCTAAAGAATTTAAATTAATAAATCTTGTATGTAGTTGCGAGGAATCGAACACATGTCTTGTGATAACCAAATTTGGTAGTTTGGTACTTTTGGTACAACGTGCCATTTCGCATTGTTTTCCTTATTAATAAAGAGTATAGATTCATTTTCGATCACTCAAAACGTATTTTATAGATAAATATTTTAAATTGAAGATTTTGTAGTCCCAGTACCCCTAGTAAAAACTTAGTTTGAAAAAAAAAATTACTACGGTAAAATTGATAATAACTTGCATTTAAATATTTAGTAAAAAATCGGAAATCAAGAGCACAAAACATTATTACAAAAAATTGTTATCACATGAATGTGCCAGTGTCTTTTGATTGATGTTATTGATATTTTACAATTTTATTTTTAACTATTTTAAGGACTCTAGCATTATTTATTTACAAAAGCAGAAAAAAGCGAGAGTATGTTCGGTTAATAATTGACCATATGCATGGAGGCGTACATAGACGGGACCGATCACGGATCAAGTTGTTTTAACTTTTAACCCCCAGGTAATTTTTCTTACAGCTGTAACTTTTTTGCTTATAAGTTATAAGTTTTAACTTGAAGCACACAGTACGGTTGCAGGTTTTGTTTAACAAAATCGAAGAAATCTATTTTCTCTTCTCTCGAGGCAAAGCAATCCAACAAAATTAATCGCAAACAAAACTCAAATGGCGGCTTCTCAACGGGTACTTTGCATTTTCTCTGCACTGTATTTACTGTTTTCTGAATTCTTTTGATGCCATATCTTAGTAATTCACTGATTGCAGTTGCAGCTCTTCTCTTTTTTTAGTTAGGGCTTCTTGTTTTTATAAAATGTAGAAGCAACTCATTTTTACAGCTAAATTCCCTGTAACGGAATGTTACTTTGTAACTATATTTGGTTAACTTAGTTTGCCAAAGTTCGGATTAAGATGTGAAACAATCGATTTCAAATTTAACGTAAAGTTTCCCAAAATGTATATTAACATAAAAAAGATGTAATATGTAAAGAAATAATATGATCCCGGTAAGTTCGCTAATTTTCTGTGTGGTGTTAAATATACTATAAGATCCTGTTAAAACCTTTTTCTAACACGTTAAGATTTAAATGAGCTGGTTATTTAACATGTTATCAGAGTTCTGGCAGAGGACCCCAAGTTCGACTCTGAACAGACTTCAAATATAAAAAATAATAGCAATCTGATCTGAATTTAATTAAAATCGATTTTGTGATATTTTACTTTGTACTCTGTTTACTGCCTGGTTGTTGATTGGAGGTTGTAGTGTTTTAGGTTGGTTTCTTGAGGACCCTTTTTCCCGCTGCTGCTGCTGCTTTTTTTGGAGCTGGAACTGGTTCGTTTGCTGCAGAAACTTTAAACAAAAGGGAACCTGCGCTTACAGCTGAGGAAATCAAAAATGCTATTGCTGAGGCGATGAAAGATGGCATTCCTGCTATTCAGAAGGCTGTGAAGGAGGCTACAGGGAAGGCCATGGAGGAGGCCTTGGGCGAGGAATTTGAGAAGGCTATGATTGATGCATTTAAGAAGGCCCTCCGTGAGGACCGCGACGAAAGGGAGAATGGTGTTGGTGTGAACGATGCAGTGGAAAAGGGGGATGAAAACGTAGCTAAAGATGTGTGAATTAGGCAACCTACTCTATGTTTCTATTGTTATTATGCTGAATTAAGATTTATTACTCAGTTTACCCTGACTTCGTATATGTCGAGAATTGGGTACTTCTGATGTGCCAGAGATGATCTAATTACGATGTGGTTAATATAAGTGACTAATGAAAGATTTAAGTGTTATGTCGATTATTACCTTTTTTTAACAGAGTTGAATTTAAGTGTGGTGATTTTGGTTCTTAATCTATGTAAATATAGTAGATTTAATTAACTAGCAAAACCGGATTATTCCTATGAACACCGACTTGTTTTAGGTGGGTGCAGCTCTTGTGCAATGACTTGTTTGCTGGTTTGTTTATGTTAGTTATTAGATGCTGTGAATTCCTTTACCTTGTATCTTTTTCAGCTCCTACATGGGCTGATGCACGTTTTTGAGACAAATTACCTGGTCAAGGGCAATGAGAATTGGAATTTGCTGATGGTTCTTGTCTTCAGGGACTGGTATTTTGTGGTGATGGTTCTCAGTCAGGAGTCAGGACTATTCCCTGTGATTCAACGGAATCTTCTTCAATTATGAACTTCAAAAAGTCACCAAGTGATTATGGCATACCTGGACGGGATGCAGTTAATGTGTTTATGTTGATTCACTGAAGTGATATTTGCATTTCACACTATTGGGGTCATTGTGTTGATTGTTGATATATTATTTCCTTACATGTATAGTGGTAATTCACATTCATTTCGAAGAAGAATATAGTTTAATGTCGTAAGCTGAATCATGTAAACGTATGATTTGTTCCAACATGCCTCAGTCCAGCTTATGATTGCTCTCTACGACGAACATGCCCACCTGGTGGTTGCTCACTGTGAACATGCCAACCCAAAATGTGTTGGAATCGTCCTCAACAACGGTGATTCTGGTATATTGTGTCAGCCACTCATATTTCTTGGGCGGAGTGATGGTAGCTCTGGTCACTCTCAAGTCCCAAATGCCGAATTTATTTCAACATCCCAACACAAAATAAGTGTGAGAAGACTGAAGAAATATGTACCAGGCACCTGATAGGGGATCAATAATCATCTTGGAAAAATAGTAACATATAGAGAGCTAATCAAAACAAGGTTCAAAACTCACTTGATTGGAGGGTGGAGTGTCTATTAATTACCAAATCAAGAAACTATTTCTAAGCAAAATATACTTAATCAATCTCCACGAAGAAAGGATTTGTTACAGATGACCTAAAAAGACCAAAAGGTCTAATTACAAAATTTGAAGCTACATATCGTCGTCTGTTCAATTCGTTGTACTCAAGTAATCAGCAACATCTTCTGTTATTTCTCGAAACTATGAGATTATTGTCATCTTGAACATTTTCAGCATCTTATATGTATTCAACTGTTTGCTTGTCGAAAGAGATCTTCATAACTGGTAAAAATCAAGGAAAAGAGCAAAATAAGAATTGTGACGCATGATCTTGCTTCTTTTTAATTAATTCACCCACAAAAGCACTGATGAATCATAAGTGCATTGTCCTTCTTCCCAGATCCTTTCAGGCTAAATCATTCGCTCCAATTCAAACTTTGATAATAATATTCAAAGTACAACAAATTAGAAAGTCCTAAATTTTAATGAAGCATATTAAAAGAAGTTGCGTTTGAAATTAGTATTACTAACTTGTACACTGATATTCTACAGGTAAAAATGTTGGAAGAACCCTTTGTCAAATACCACCCATTTCAGTCAATTATAGCATTCTGAATGTTCAACCATTCTCAGCCACCAAGCATGCAGAAAGGAAGGTATAGAAAAGTTCACAGCCACCTCACTCCGTCCCTGATTCAACAAGAAATTCCAATATATCATGCAAATAAATAATATAAATATAAGAGACAGAGAGTAGTTTATTTACCATATTATATCCGAAATATGTTTTATCTTGAACCATTCCGGTCCACTTCCCTTCATATATCTTTGTTTCAGGATAGGACACCCGTTCATCTCCAGGAATCGAAGGCTATGTGATTTTTCAAATGTGGGCAAACTCCTTAAAGTCTTGCAATTCCAAATATGTAAGCCCTCGAGAGATGGAAGCTTTGCAATTGAATCCGGAAGAGCTTTAAGTCCTTCAAAATCACGTATATTCAAATGAGTCAAGCAAGGGAAGGCAGAGGAGAAACGATCTTCAACTTCTCCTGCAGGCATTATTGACTCTACCTTTTCCCACCCTATCAGTGCTAGCCTGGTTAGGTTAGGAAAGGAGATTGAAGAAGAAGAAGAAGAAGAGAATGGCCATGGAAACTCATTTGAGTCCTCTGACAAATGACCTAAGGACAATCTTACAAGTGTAGACCTCATGCTCTGAACAAATGACCACTCTGAAAGAGAAGGACAACTTGCGATCATAAGATATTTCAGATTAACTGAGTCTTCAACTACATTAATACTAGTTAGATCACGACAATTAACCACTCTTAATCCCTGAATAGCCACACCAAGGGTCAGACGTGTCAATCCTCGACAGTCATTTAGGTTCAAAATTGTCAAAGACATGGAATTGTTTTTCAATAGCTTGTCAATCGCAGAGTCCATATTTGAAAAGAAAGAAGAAAAGCCACATCCTCTGACGCTAATATTTTTAAGATGAAGATCCGTGAGGGAGCTAACCTTTCTGCTTATCATTCCTAGTATCAGGCTGTTGTGTCTGATTATCAACTTCTTTAAGGATGGAAAACTACTACTTGGGATCCTTCTCAACTTTGAACAGCTCACGATTTCTAACACCTCTAGTTTAGGAAATACTAGTACAGTACTTTGGTCTGTACTCACAAGTGGTTCTTGCCATTCTTCTAGTTTTGGCAAGTTCCACAAAGTGAGATTTGTCAGTGATGGATAGATCGTTGTAATCGTGTTTGCTGCCAAACTGTCATTCAAGTCACTAGTACTGCTCCGGAGACCTCGACATATATCACATCTAATGATCTTGGCATTATCCATACCCTTTATCTCCATCTCCCTCAGTTTAGGAAGGTGACCCAGTGGTGGAATTTCTTGACATCTGTTGCAATCGTTTATTGTAATTTTCACCAAGTTCGTCATCTTTGTAATCCATGATGCCATTTTCTTCCCCTTAAAGTAGAGAATTTTCAGTTCTTTCAGATTTGTGTGAGGAATCAATCCTTCCATCACATCCTTATCGTTGTCAACTTCATTTTCATTGTTGTTCCAGACCAACTTTAAACGCTCTACATTAGACTTTGTACACAAACTTGCCTTACTGGCTTCTTCCATATTTTCTATGTCACTTAGGCCATAGAGCTCAAGTTTACCTCTAAGAAATTTCAGCTCTCCCAGTTGTCCAACACGACAATTTGCGTCTCTACTCACAACAAAATGAGGCAGCGTTTGAAGACAAGTTAACCGTTCTATACCAATAAACATGCACCTTGATCTAGGATTGTAATTCACATATTTCTTCTTGATAACAAAATGTCTCAGGTTAGTTAATTTTCAAAACCTTTTTGGAAGCTCTTGTAGTGCCCCAACTCTCAAAGTTTGCAGGTTGTAGAGTCTTGTGATGGAATTTGGCAAGTTGAGAGAACTTGGGATATCGAGATATTTAAGGTATTTCAAATTCCCCAACGAGTCCGGTAACTCTGTACAAACTATGCTAGAACTTATCACCAATACTCTCAAGTGTTTAATATTTGGTAAAGCCACACCAAATACACTAGCCTGTGCATATAGTGCTTGTACTAAATCAATGCCTGCCTCAAAAATAGTCGTTTTTACATCTTCAAAACCTTCCAGCCTTACATATATAGCCTTTGAAACCTGTTTATAATCATGACTTGGCATTACAGTAGAAGAGTAATCAGTTGACACATCTAGTGCAAGATCATGCACTAGATCATGCATCTTGCAAGAGGCAATGTTGCCGTATTGATCTCTTTCTGCGTCTTGTAACAAAGAATTACACAGCAAAATGCGGAAGTACATGTCGCCTATGTCTTCTGGCAGCAAAGTGCTATCTCTAGAAGGTAAAAGGAATCCCAATGCCATCCATTTGTGTACTAGTTCATTTTTATAAATGACAGAATCCTTGGCCAAAATAGAGCAATATGCAAAACACCGCTTCAGACCCGTATAAGGTAAATTATCATATGACAACCTCAAGGACGGTAATACATCTTTAGATTTCCATGTTTTGCTATCTTTAATTAATTTCCATTCCTGCTCAGACTTCTTTGAGCGCAACAAACCCCCCAATGCTTTAATTGCTAGAGGTAGGCCTCCACATCTTTCCACCATGCTTCGTCCCAAGGCCACAAATGTCTGGTTCTCTAAATATTTCCCATGTGAAAATGCTCGTTGCTTGAACAATGCCCAGCTATCTTGTTCGGATAGCTTTTTTACTGGATAACAAACACAATATTGCACGGCATCAATGACTTCCTGTTTACGAGTTGTGACCAAAATACTGCTTCCTCTTGCACCTCCAACTCCAAGCAAAGAATTCCTCAAGTTCTCCCACTCCACTGAATCCTCGTTCCAGACATCGTCTAGTACGAGCAAAAAGGTTTCCCCCTTCAGATTCTTTTGAAGCGCATGGATAACCGCTCGGGTATTTTTCAACAGTGAAGTGGTTGAAGTGAGTGATTCCACCATTTCATTTAAAATCCTCATGAAATTAAAATCACTTGATATCGTAACCCACATCCTTTTTGGAAACATTTTGATTACAAGATCTCTATTGTAAAGCATACGAGCAAGAGTTGTCTTGCCTCGACCTCCCATCCCTACTATTGCAATGACTGGTAACTCTTCTTCACGATTTTGGCACATCATTTGGACTAAATTTGATACATCGTCATCTCTTCCAATGATTTGTGATTCATCTTCAGAAGGCGGGGTGTTGTTGATCTCTCTCGGTTGCACAACTGAACTTAAATGTGCTATGGACTGAAGTCCAAGATCTCCCGCCAATTTAAAAATTTTGTCAAAGGAAGTATGAATAGACTTGATCTTGTGAGCTACCTTGAGACGATATAATATGTGATTTTTAGAAGGTATAAAGAAGTCTCGTACCATATGATGAGTTTCTACCTTTTGTCGAGTAACTTCATATGCAAGTTCATCCATGAAAACATCAGCAACATGAACCACAGCTTCAAGTTTGTTGAACCAGCTTTGAACAGAACACATGGTTAGTTTCTTTGTGTGAGCATCAATCAACAGAGCATTAATGGATTCTAATCTTTCACACAGAATCTCTAGATCTTGATGAATGTCCCAAGCTCGGATAACTTCTTCTGTTACGAGCGCGAGAAGCTTGAGAACCAGTCCAGTGGTAAGATCAGCTACAAATGGATCACCCATCTTCCTCAACAATAATATGGGAAAATCTAATGCTTATTGCGGCGATGGTTGTAACTTGTAATGGGTGATCGTTGAACCATCCTAATTAACATATATCATATGATTTTCTACTTAAAAATTGTTGGAGCATGTCCAACGCTAAATCTATTATTATAATATGAAATCAAAAAGTGATTTTTGATGTTAAAATAAAATTTATAATCCAATGCATGGTTCTAAAATAGCACCCACTAGATCTAAATTTAGCTATATTCCAAACCCTTAAACTTTAAATTTAGAATTATCCACTTGCATGCTTATGTGGCAATTATTAGGAGTGAGCAAAAAACCGAATTAAAATCGAAACCGAACCGAAACCGATAAAAACCGAACCGTAAAAAACCGAAACCGAGTTGAAACCGAACCGAAATCGAAAATTAAAAAACCGAACCGTTCTTGAGGATTCGGTTTCGGTTTTAGGTCCAAACCGAACCGAAAAAACCCGAACCGATCCGATTAATAAAAATAAAGAAATAAATATATTATATATTCTACTAGACCAATTTTTATGAGTAGTGGGAGTAAATTAATAAATATCCTGACATTCCTTTTAATAATTATACTATTTTGTTCTTGTTTTTCAAGTTTTAATTTGTAATAGTTGATTAATAAATGTAGTTTAATAAACTTCTATATCCAGGTGTTTTATATGTTGCTTTATTTTTGGATGTGACGATTTTTCTTGGCTTTCCTGGAAAAAATCTTTACTTATACAAAGACTTCAGATAGACTTGAGATTGTTGAATTTCTAACATTGTCTTATATACATTTCAAAAAAAATATTTTTGAAGATCATGTTAAATTTTCATTATTCTCGGATCATGTTGGACTTAAAATAATTTATTATGAAAACTTTGTATGTTTATTTTGGACGAAAAAATAATTTGTAACTTTGCAAGCTTAAAAATTCGAAGTCATTTTATTTATTTTGTTATGTTTATTTGAGGCGGTTTTAAAACCGAAACCGAACCGATTGTAACCGATCCGATCATTTTAAAACCGAAACCGAACCGACGGTTTCGGTTGCGGTTTCAGTTTTCGATTTTAAAAACCGAGGATATGCGGTTTCGGTTTTAACCTAAAACCGAACCGATCCGAGCCGCGCTCACCCCTAGCAATTATAGTTACATTGGTTCTATATTTATAACCAACTATAGCATTTTTCTATTTTAGAATCAAATATAGCATTGCACCGTAGGCAGGCCCGTCTCAAACTTTACAAGGTTCCTGTGCTAATTATAAAATTGGATCCTTAATTTATTCAAAATTTAAACAGGCTATATATAATAAATATATTTCCAACACTTTTACATGACAATTTCCTAATTATTTGGCGTGATATTTGAAGAGACATCAGAGAAGTTATTGATTCTGGACGTGAGTAACTGAATAAGTCAATTTTGGTGGGATTTTGCTGATAATTAGATGGACATATATAGAATATTTACATGTGATTTTCTGATTTGGGGGCCCTAATAATTTTGGGACCGTGTACTATTGGGCTCCTTGCACACTCTCCTAAACGGACTTGACAGTAGAGATGAGTTTTATAATTAATATTATATTATAGAAATGCATTAAACTTGTTCTTAATCATAACAAAATGTGAATCTATGTCAACTTAGTAACTTGTACGAGTAGCTATATTACGGATGAATAAATATTATTTGGTGAAGTCTTCATCAACTCGCATATAATAATTGGCAACAACATTCAGCATTCAGGGTGTTTCTTCTTCAATTCTTCGTGCATTCAGCGGTGTTTCCTCTTCAATTCCTTGTGCGTGCAGTGACGCACCCAGAGCCGTATACCGGGAGATCCAAATTTTTGGGCTATCTCATTTTGCTTGGTAATATTTTATTTGAATATATCGAATATAAACTTTAAAAATGAAAAGTGTTGTTGGAGGAATTTCGTAACAACACAAATCAGAGGTTGCTGGAATAACGAATTATGAAAATAGGGGGATTTGATATTTTTGGATGTTTGGGGGCTGGACTTGGGAGGTGTCTCGATTTGTCTCGTATATCGGATCCCTTTGCCAAGATGTCTGCGTACCAATTTATATTTGATCAAGCCCACGCAGTTCTGTGCAATTGTGTTTATCCCTGAGAGACTTTAGGGATAAACTTTGTTAATGTGGTAAATTACCGATTTTATCTTGCATTATTTTGGCGTTGTGATATCTTCCTGATTTGAAGGATATCGTTTGAAGATATTTTCCGTTATTCGTTGATTGAGATTGATTCTTTCCTCGTTTCAGGGAGAGGATATTACTTAGTGGTTAAGCAATTAATTATTAATCTGAATTAATAATTATTAAACGGAGAAATTTGGATTATCCCAAAACGTGGCACAACAACAAGCCCCCAGTTCTTCAGTGTAGCTTGCTGCAGTGGAGAACTAAGAATTCTTCGAGCTTCCAAATTTCTTCGGTCGCTTGGCGTTTTGTATATAGTCCGAATCGGCGTACACGCTTTTCAAGTGTCATTGCCCACATAAGGATGTGTTTTCGTTTGTCCACGAGCCCCCGAGCCCCCGAGCCCCCGAGCTGAGGCTTAAATAAGTTACCCAATTTCAAATGTAAGGCTTTCAGCCCATATCACGTCCGGTTCCACACGTTTTCCTACAATCTCGCGGCATCTCCGCATTTCTTCCCGTGATTGTAGGAATGTCCCGTGCCAACCATATCACGTCCGGTCCCATACGTTTTCCTACAATCTCGCGGCATCTCTGCATTTCTTCCCGTGATTGTAGGAATGTCCCATGTCAACCAAGAAATATCCATCTACCAATGGGCCTTCAATAATGTAATTTTATTCATGGACTCTCGTCTGAGAGTAGGGTCTTCAATATTAATCCTCCTTGGAAAAGAGAGCTTTCGAAAACATTACCCATATCAGATAAGGACCTTCCACACTTATTTTTGTTCATGCATGAGCTAGTGAAGTAATAAAATCATGTGATACGAATATTGCATCACAATTCTTTAACATCTCCATGATTCAGATTCTGCCCAGATCTGTTTTTTACCTTTCTGACCCTGTAAACGATGTTTTATTGGAAAACACATAACATGAAAGTTGTAGAAAACGAAAAGAGATTTCCAATGATATATGGCTCGTCAAAAACGAACTTATAACGAATCAGGAATCAAATAAAACATCTGCTAATTAACTTCTCAATACTGAAAAACGGGATCTGATTATGTTTTGTGATTTCGAGAATAGATCTGAACATAATCTCAGAAAATACCAAGAACGAAAGTTATAGGAAATCACAAAAGCTTTCCGGATCATAAAAAATCATCAAAATCTGACATGTATTAAATTTACTACGAATTTTATAAGATAACTTATGTATACGGACAAAATCATAAGAAAACTTATCTTAATTTTGAAAAGAATCATGAATCACCGCCTCCATCGTTCTGCTCCTCCGTTAAAGCCGCTCCAGATCCAATAAAACCCCCCTTGTGCATGATGTAGATGATTTGATTGTCCTCTACAATAAAAAATAATCCCCTCCTTCTAGCGCCAATTGTTGTTGGAGGAATTTCGTAACAACACAAATCAGAGGTTGCTGGAATAACGAATTATGAAAATAGGGGGATTTGGGATTTTTGGATGTTTGGGGGCTGGACTTGGGAGGTGTCTCGATTTGTCTCGTATATCGGATCCCTTTGCCAAGATGTCTGCGTACCAATTTATATTTGATCAAGCCAATTGTGTTTATCCCTGAGAGACTTTAGGGATAAACTTTGTTAATGTGGTAAATTACCGATTTTATCTTGCATTATCTTGGCGTTGTGATATCTTCCTAATTTTAAGGATATCGTTTGGAGATATTTTCCGTTATTCGTTGATTGAGATTGATTCTTTTCTCGTTTCAGGGAGAGGATATTACTTAGTAGTTAAGCAATTAATTATTAATCTGAATTAATAATTATTAAACGGAGAAATTTGGATTATGCCAAAACGTGGCATAACAAAAAGTACAATTTATAATAAATTATTTTTTTTACAGAGTAAAAGCTCATGAAAATAAACTACACACTGTACATGAAAGAGGAAAGAAGTGTTAAAATCAAACGGAAGATTGATGAATAAATTAACTAGTCATTGGAGCTAGATGCAAACGTGTTAGCGGTAACTGGACTCCAAAAGAGGCTGAAGCTTTAAGTTTAAGGGAAGCCCTTATGTGGACAAAGCAAATGCAACTGGACTGCTGCATTTTTGAAATCGATTCCCAGATATTGGCATTAGCTTGCTACGGGGAAGATGGGAGCTCATACTTTAACACCATTGTGGATGATTGTAAGCTAGAATTAAAGCACTTTAATCATGTGCTACTTAAGTTTGTTTTTAGGTCTGCGAATTATGTGGCTCATTTGTTAGCTCAAACCGCACATTCTATGCCTGGGGAGTGCCATGTCACATCTACTGATTTCTTAAACCATGTACTAGAATTTGTATTGTTTGAGTAATGCAAGTACAGATGTTTCAAAAAAAAATTAACTAGTCATTTGCGCAGGAAACTAATAAGGTCAAAACTGTAATCTCCAATTACTGCACCAAACAAAATATTATTGTATTTAGCAATTAAGGAAAACACTATAATCCCAGAAAGTTTCACCATATTATTGAATATGAACACGTGCATAAATCTGAATCACCTAAATAAAAATACGATATATGTTATTCGAAAATACAATTGAATTCAATTCGGGCCATTTTCATATTATAGAAAATTTATCTCAAAAACACCTGCTTTTAACGGTTGATGAAAATAAAATTCCCAAATATCATGATTTTAACAGGAAAATAAATGTAAACAGTAAATCTATAACCTTTATTAATAAGCAAAACTCTCTTTTAACATTACTATCTTAAAACCAGTGCGATGCACGGATTGTTAATTGTTATTTTATTATTATATTTTTGATATTTTATTAATTGTATTTGTTAAAAAAATAAGTAGGCATGTTAAAATAGCTAAATACTTTTAATTAATTAAAAACATTAAAACATATTTTAAAATAAATAAAAATAAAAAATGTAACATATATTTAGTTTAAAAAGGTAAATGCCCGTAATATTTTTGTAAAATGAGGTTTTAAAATTTAATAATTAAAAGTATTTAAATTCGTTTAAAAATAAATAAGTAAAGGGTTTCCTGTGATATTTTTGGAAAAAAAATGAATTTTAGTGAGAAAAATAGAAAAAGTAAATTGAAAAAGACAATTTCCCGTGATATATTTAGAAAAGAAGGGACTTTGTTAGAAAAAATCTATAATGTGTTTTAGGGTAATTGGTTATAAATAGGTATTTGATTATTTATATTTAAATATTGTTAGTGATTGCATTTGTTAAGAAAAATAAGTAGACATGTTAAAATATGTAAACTTTTAAAAAATAATTATAATATTATAGGTTTAAAAATAAATAACTAAAGATTTTTCCGTGATATATTTAGAAAATGAGAGGTTTTAGTAAGGAAAAATAGAAAAACTAACATGTTTTAGTTAAAAAGGGTAATTGCCATGTTTGAAAAAGTATGGGAAGTTGTTAAAAAAGTAATGTATTTTAGAGAAAAAAGGTAATTGGTTATAAATAGATAATATTATTATTTAATAATATATTTCTATAAATAATTAAGATTAATTAAGTAAAAACACGAAATACAGTTAAGGGCAATTAAGTAAAATCACAACGTACCATACCGACCAACCAAACTTTTAATGTTCCGTCTATTATATAATAGTATTGATACCAAATTTGGTTCGCACTTTTTTTTGGTTTCACCCCTAATTTAATTTGTTTTTTAAAATATAATTATCTAATTTAAAATAGATTATATTATACTCTAAACTCCTATTTCATGTATTAGAATTATTATATTCTAAACTCCTATTTCACGTAATAGAATTTTATGTTGTTTTTAAATAATTTTTATTTTGTTCAATGCTCTAGATCTTCTAACAATTCTATTATTACTTTTGACTTCTATATAACCTTTATTAATAAGCAAAACTCTCTGTTAACATTATACCAAATTTGGTTCGCACTTTTTTTGGTTTCATCCTTAATTTTTTTTAAATATAATTATCTAATTTAAAATAGATTATATTATACTCTAAACTTCTATTTCATGTATTAGAATTATTATATTCTAAACTCCTATTTCACGTAATAGAATTTTATGTTGTTTTTAAATAAATTTTATTTTATTCAATGATCTACTTTCACCGATCTTCTAACAATTCTATTATTACTTTTGACTTTTTGTCTTACAAATAATTTTTTTTTTTGACTTTTCGTCTTGCAGATACAAGCAATTAAATCATTAATATTAAAGTCTGTATAATAAAAGGTTACTTTTCTCTTTTGTGTCGTAACACTGATATACATATGTCAATATTATCTGTGATCAATTTAATATACACTTAAGCCATAAAATTTGAACATTCGTATCAACTTTTTATTTTGAAAAAATAAATTTACTACACACTTACTGCTTCAATCTTCGATTCATATATTATATATTATTATTATACATTAAACTCCTATTTATTGTAGAATTTTATGTTGTTTTTGAATTAAAAAATAATAACTATCTAATCTAAGATTATATTATTTTACTCTAAACTCATATTTCATGTAAAATTCTATGTTTTTTTAAGAAAAAACTAATTCTAAGTTGTTTTTAAATTAAAAAATATATAATTATTTAATCTAAAATAGATTATATTGTTATTGTATCCTAAACTCTTATTTCACGTAAAATTCTATGTTGTTTTTTAAAATTAATAATAAACTAATTTAAATCTACGATAAATTATATTATTATTATATGAAAATATATTATATTGTTATTAAATTATATTACTATTGTACCAAAATATTATATTATTATATCATATCATGTATCAGATATCCCATACTTGAGGAGTTACAATAAGATCATAGACATAAGCAAACTGAAGTACGTTGTAGTTGTTAGGATTTATGGGTGATAGCTATGAGACAACTTAACTAGATATTTTATGTACTTAATTTTATTAAGTACGAACATACTGTCACAACCAGAGTATGTCTATGTAACCGTTTTTGTTTGCTGCAAATAAGATTCTAGTACATCTTGGTAGAAGTTCATTAGTTTGTTCAAGCCTCAAGAAGTGCTCAAGATGGACAACAAGAATAAATACTACTGTCACAGCATTGACAGTAAGGTTACTTGAAGACAACATGTTGCAAGTCACGACAGTACATTCACTCTGACAGCAACATTGGCGGAAGCCCTCTGACAACAACTTTACCATAGCCTGACAGCAAGCTTGGAAATCCTGACAGCACCTTCTGCGGGGATTTCTTACTGTCACCAAAAGCACACTCCCGTGACAGCAAGCTTAGCCATCAGGATACTGTCATGAAGGGATATCACTTGTATTGGGGATCTACCCAGTCAAACTTGTGACAGTTTGGATGTTCAAGAAACAGGCGTGTTGCAGTATCCCAACACTGTAACAGGTCTGCAAGACTACGACCGAAGCTTGAGAAGATCACATGACAAAGCTCACCAATTCCAGAGTATGACAAATCTACATCTACTGAATTGTGTTAGCTTAAAATGGAAAGTTTCTAGATTGCTTTGTTATGTACTGATAAGTTGTTTGTATAGCAATTTAGGAAAGACTCACGGGTAAGCAATTTGTAAGAAGCTGCCACTTGAAAATGACAGCAGCTTCACTAGACCCGTGTTGATAGTGATAGGTTTAGTTTACTAAGACTATCTATCATTCCATTCTTTATAATCAATCGATCAGTCGAGAAACCGAATCTCAAGAAAACAAACATTTTCTTGAGGTTGTAGCAACCCATTGCAAAATAAATAAAACATTTATTTTGTGAGAATTATCCGCGTATCTACTTGTGTTTGCAATTCATAAACTGATAAATATTAATCTTTGTTTTAGTTGTTGAAACGTAGATTGAGTTTTATCAGTATTGAATTCAACCCCCCCTTCTGCAATAGTCAAGGACCAACAACTGGTATCAGAGCAAACAGATTGTTCAACAAATCTGAGATCATGACAAGTATGCAGAAGTCAAGTAGCATAAAGATTCCAGCTTTTGATAAGGAGAACTACAATGTATGGAAAAGAAAAATCATGTTGTTTATCAAAGCTGCGAATCCATTATACTTGGGTATCCTCCAGAATGGTCCCTTCGTGCCACGTAAAGAAATTGAAGCCTCAACTGTGGATGGTGTTCTTGTTCCAGCATATTGGGTCAACAAATTACCTTCAGAGTTTCTGGAGCCAGAAAAGGAGAAGGTAGCCTTGGATGATTACTTGCAACTCATCTTACTGGATGCTCTCACTTTGGACAAAGCCATGTGTGGGAATGTCATTGGGTGCTCATCAACCAAGGATATGTGGAATAAGATCGAGCTGCTGTGTGAAGGAAGTGAAGAAGTGAAAGACAACCAGAGACAAATCCTTATCTCACAGTATGAAGCCTTCATGGCAAAGTCAGGAGAAGACCTAACAACAATGTTTGAGAGGTTTAGCAAACTTATGACTGAGCTACAGATTCATGGCAAGTACTATGATATAAAGGAATTAAATGTCAAGTTCTTGCTCACACTTCCTGAGCATCTTGAGCACAAAGTCACTGCCATAAGAGAAGGAAGAAATCTGAACAATATCTCTCTTGAAACTTTATATGGTGTGCTTAAGTCATATGAGCTTGAGTTTTTCCAGAAAAGAGCTATTCTAGCTGGATCCAGAGGAAAGATGGCTAATATGTCAGGTGCTCTCGTGGCTCATGTACCAAGAATTACTCAACCTACTGAAGCAACTCAAGTCATCCAACCTGCTCCAGTACCTACTCTTAAGATTGAAGAGGTTGTGGATGATGAGGAGAAAGTTGTACTATAGCTAACTGATGTTGAAGATGAAGACTTCTACTCCTTGGAAGAAATGGAAAAGATGGATAAACCAACCATGGCTTACATGGCTAAGAAATTCAAGAACATAAGGTTCAAGAGAAACAAGCCATATAAGTCTCAAGGTCAAACATCAAGGTTCAGCAAAGGGAACTTCTCCAAAGTTGAAGGTGGTGCCATAAGAGGTGGATACAAAACAGGGATGGTGGACAGATCCAAGTTCAGGTGTTACAACTGCAATGAGCTTGGCCATTTTGCTACTGAATGCAGAAGGCCAAATCAAAATCAAAGAATGGATAAAGGGTCAAGTGGACATTTTAAGAAAGGACATGGAAAGGCCTATGTGGCTGAAGGAAAGTGCTGGGATGATACTGATGATGAAGAGGAAGAGGAATATGTGAATTTAGCACTCATGGCTAAATCTGAAGAGGCCACCTCTAGCTCTCCAAGTCAGGTACCCTCACTTGTCTTACTTGATATGTCTAAAGATGAATACAAGCAAACTGTTGAGGAATTGAGTGCAGAGATGTTTCATGTTCATACTAGTTTAACTGCAGCTAATGAAGAAATTGCTAGGTTAACTAAATTGAATGAAGAACTCACTTCTGAAAATGATTTGCTTTTGTTGAAGACCAATCGATTAGAATCTTTAACACAGGAGAATGCTAAATTGAAAAATGAGTTAGTCTGTGCTAAAGAAATTGAGGAGTTTCTTAGGAAAGAAATTAGTGAAAATGAATTCAAGATTAAAGCCTATAGAAACTCATCCAAACAACTTCAGGATTATCATGAGAAACACATAGAGGATCAAAAGGTAGGAATGGGTTTTGAATATGGCAAGAGACCTGGTAAGGAAATTGTTAGTCAGGATTGTTCAACTGATGCTACTGTCAAACCTCATGTCCTCAAGAAACTCAACAAACCAATTTTTAAACTTTCTGAACTTGAGTTTGATGAGGAAGCCATGCTCATCAAGCAACAACTTGATGACGAGGATGAAGGTACTGACAGTACAACAGCTGGCGGAAAAGATGTTGTCAAAATCCCCAAGACAGTAACTTTGCCAAACAATCTGACAGAATGTTCTAAAGATGCTGTCAATAATGGCAAGACAGTATCTTCTAAGGATACTTTCATGAGAGCTTCAAAGACAGCAACTTCCAAACCTACTGTCAAGATAGAAGGTATGAAAGGTACTGTCAAGAAAAGCTCGACAGCAACTTCAGAACATCCTGATGACTCAGTTACCTACAAGTCTAGAAACGGGAATGGTAAGTTAGGAAATGGCAATGCTAATGGTAGTAATGCTCCTAGAAAACTATGCAATAATTGTGGCTCTTCACATCATTTAACTCATGTTTGTAAGAAACCAAAAGAGGTCAAGGATAATGTGACCCTGAAAGATGGTAACTTACATAGAACCCCCCTTATGCATAGATCTATGGTAGTGTGTAATAAAATTGATTGTATGTCATGCAAGATAACTGCCATGAGTACTTGTTTCAATCTGCCTATTTCATCTACTGAACAATGTACCTACTTGCAAACTGTTGAGACTTCTGAGCCTACTGTTAACAGTAAGAAGGCTACATCCACTAAGAATAAGACCAAGTCTAATTCTAAAGAAAAGTGGGTGAAGAAGGGAGTCCAACAGAAGATTCCTGATGTGATGGTTAAAGTTGAAAATGTTGATTATGTCTGTGATACTGAAGTAGCAGGACCCAACAAGGATTGGGTACCATATGCCTCTTAAATACAATTTGTTTTGCAGGGCAAGAATAAGGAGCAAGTCACTTGGATTATTGACAGTGGTTTCTCTAGACACATGACTGGTGATAAAGCCCTGCTATCACAATTTTTAGAGAAAGCTGGCGCAATCATAACATTTGGAGACAACAGCAAGGGTTACATAGTGGGATATGGCTGTCTAGAAATTGAAAATGTTGTCATTAATGATATTGCACTTGTTGATGGATTGAAGCACAACCTGCTCAGTGTCAGCCAATTCAGTGACAGGGGATTCAAGGTTGATTTTGACATGATGGTGTGCAATATCTATCACAAGAAGGATGGAAGCCTCTCTCTGAAAGGGGTAAGAAAAGGAAGCATGTTTGTTACTGACCTAAGCTCAACAAAGAAGGATAAGATTTACTGTTTCTACAGTAAAGCTACTGTTGGTGAAAGTATGCTTTGGCACAGAAAACTCTCACCTCAACTTCAAGACAATGAACATGCTGATGAAGAAGGAGTTAGTAAGAGGACTACCTCAACAGGAATTCTGTCAAGAAGGACTGTGTGGGGACTGTCAAATGGGAAAATTGAGGAGAGCTGTGCACAAGTCAAAGCAAATCAACACCAACTCAGAGCCACTTAAACTAATTCATATGGATCTCTTTGGACCAGTAAATGTCTCATCCTTAGCCAAAAAGAGATATTCATTAGTTATGGTGGATGATTACTCTAGGTATACTTGGGTGAAATATCTAGAATCAAAAGATGAAGCAGCTCAAGTCATCATTGATCACTTAAGAGTTCTTGACAAAACTCCAAATGCTAAAGTTCAAATACTAAGAAGTGACAATGGTACTGAGTTCAGAAATGACACTCTTGGAAATTTCTGCAAGATGAAGGAATTGTACAACAGTTTTCTGCTGCAAGGACAGCACATCAGAATGGAGTTGTAGAAAGGAAGAACAAGACTCTCATTGAAGCTTCCAGAACTATGCTTCATGATGCAAAATTACCTACATACTTCTGGGCAGAAGCTATCAACATAGCCTGCTATACTCAGAACAGAACCTTGATCAACAAGACTCATGATAACACTCCTTACTATCTGCTCAATGGAAAGAAACCTACTGTCAAGTATTTTCATGTGTTTGGAAGCAAATGTTTCATGATGAAGGATAACCATGAAAAGAAAGGAAAGTTTGACACCAAAGCTTATGAAGGAATCTTCATGGGGTATGCTTTAGAAAGGACTGCCTACAGAGTCTATCTCTTGGAACACAGAGTTATAGATGAAAGTGTGAATGTCACATTTGATGAAACCAAATTTCATGGACTGCATGAAGAAGGTCAAATGCAGATTCTTAGATTTGAGAATCAAGGTTACTTGGAAGAAGAAGAATTTGTTGATGAGGAACCTACATTTACTCAAACCGTGGAAACTGAAAAAGATGTTGTCATTGAAAGTGATACAAATCAAACTCCAGCTCAGTCACAGACTATTTCAGGAAATACTCAAAATGATGGTGACTCTGGAGATATTGAAGAAAATGGTGGAGATAATTGCCCTGGTGAAGAATCAGTTCCTCTAACTGAGGCTACTGTTTCAGAACAAACTAGAAGCTTGCCCAGAACTACAAGGTGGAACAAGGATCACACAAATGACCTAATTATTGGAGATCCTTCTTCTGGGGTGAGAACCAGGAACAATGTTTCTGCTGACAGCATGTTTTCCTGTTTCCTGTCTCAAGTGAAGCCTAAAGCAATTGATGAAGCATTGTTGGATTCTGATTGGGTGATTGCTATGCAAGAGGAACTCAACCAGTTTGAAAGAAACAATGTTTGGAAGTTGGTTCCAAGACCAAAGGGAAAATCAGTTATAGAGACAAAGTGGGTTTTCAGAAACAAACTGGATGAAAATGGAAATGTGACCAGAAACAAGGCAAGACTAGTAGCTAAAGGTTATTGTCAACAGGAAGGGATAGATTATGATGAGACATTTGCACCTGTTGCCAGACTTGAAGCTATCAGGATTTTCCTAGCCTTTGCTGCACACTGTAATTTCAAGGTGTTCCAAATGGATGTCAAAAGTGCCTTTCTAAATGGAGAGTTGGAGGAAGAAGTGTATGTTGAACAGCCACCTGGCTTTGAAGATGCTGAAATGTATGATTTTGTGTACAAGCTGTTCAAGGCACTTTATGGGTTAAAACAAGCTCCAAGAGCATGGTATGATACCCTCTCTGCCTTTCTATTGGAAAACCAGTTCACAAGAGGTGTAGTAGATAAGACTATATTCTACAAACATCATGGAAAAGACATCATTCTGGTTCAAATCTATGTTGATGATATCATTTTTGGTTCATTAAATGAGAAGTTGTGTGAGAAGTTTTCATCTCTAATGAGAAACAAATATGAGATGAGCATGATGGGAGAACTGTCATTCTTCCTTGGTTTACAAGTTCTTCAAAAAGATGATGGAATCTTCATTTGTCAATCAAAGTATGTCAAGGAACTTCTCAAGAAGTTCAACCTAGAAGATTCATCACCTGCCAAGACTCCCATCTCTACTTTAACTAGTCTGGATCTAGACTCCAAAGGGAAGAAAGTGGACTCCAGTGTTTACAGAGGCATGGTTGGATCTCTTCTTTATCTAACTGCTAGCAGACCTGATATAATGTTTGCTACATGTCTCTGTGCAAGGTTTCAAGCTGATCCAAAGGAGTCACACTTGATTGCTATCAAAAGAATTTTTAGATATCTTAAAGGCACTCCAAATCTAGGCCTTTGGTATCCTAAAAATACTGGATTTGAGCTAGTGGGGTATTCTGACTCAGACTATGCTGGATGTAGAATTGACAGAAAAAGCACTACCGGAAGATGTCAATTTCTTGGTGGAAGATTGGTGTCATGGTTTAGTAAGAAGCAACATTCAGTCTCTACCTCCACAACAGAAGCTGAATACATTGCTGCTGGAAATTGCTGTGCACAAATACTATGGATGAAGAATCAATTGTTGGATTATGGTCTAGTGATGAGTAATATCCATATTTATTGTGATAACACTAGTGACATAGCCATCTCAGACAATCCTGTTCAGCACTCTAGAACAAAGCACATTGATATCAGACATCATTTCATAAGAGAGCATGTTGAAAGAGGGACTGTGAAGTTGATCTATGTCCCTACAGAAAAGCAACTTGCAGACATCTTCACTAAACCACTGGATGAAGCAACCTTTAACAGGTTGGTAAGTGAATTGGGAATGCTAAATCTGGTATGCTAACTTACTAGTTTTTCCATTCTAAATTTTCTATGAAGCTTGTGACAGTAACCCTAACAAGTTGCTGTCATGAGAAAGTTACTATCTACCTAAGTCTCTATCTGTTTTCGACAGCACGTTTACTTTGACTTTGTTAAAATTTGAATTTTGTGCTAGTCTGTTACTTGAGAGTTGATTTTTGTATGACATTAACTTGCATGGTTTTTAATGCTGAAATTGGTCAAGGGATTTCCTTAATTGGTCAGTTTTGCTTTGATTGTTGAATTAGTGGTAGACATCACTTAATTGCAATCTGTGGTAGTTGTATGAGTATTCCAAACTGTTGACCGTTTACATCCCTCTTAACCTAGTATGCCTATAAAATGAATCTTAGGCCATATTAGTGAATCATTTGGAAAAAAGGTAAAATGGAAAACAAAGTAGGAATAGAGTACATGCCTAAGCCTTGTGGAAGTGAACCCTACAATGAAGAGGTAGAAGCATTGTTTGATGAGTTATGGGATGCCCTTCGATGAGGAAGAAGAAAAAGAACTTGCAGCCAAGGCCGCTGAGGAGGCTAAGGTGCAAGAAAAGGAAAAGGAGTTTCAAGCACTCCTCAAGGGAGAAGGAACCTCAGAAGAGAAATTTAGGGAAGAAGTCTTAGAATTGGTTAAGAAATATTGTACTGATTAGTTAATTTCTCCAATTGTAGCATTTTCCCTTTCTTCATTTGTTTAAATCAATAAAATTTCTCTTTCTGCAGCTTCTATTTGTTTCCTGTGTGCGTTGTTTAATTGCATAACTGGTAGAATAGTGTTTTGAATGAATGATGAATCAGTAATAAATATTGCATATGTTTAACTGGTGTCTCTTCAGTTAAGTTTTCATTCAACAGTTTCAATACAAAGTCTTGACAGTGTTGTTTTCCCGCAAAGGTTGTTGTCATCAAGAAAAGTAGTTGTCACAGTTATATGACAGTTCGCTTCTCGACAGCAGTAAACAACCTTCTGTCATGATTTGTAAAAGATACTGTCATGTTTCTGTCACGCAAAACATGTTGTCATCACACCAAAGTTACTGACATGGTTGTTTTAAGCGCACAGGTTACTGTCAAAGAAGTGGACCGTTAAAATTGGACACACTTCCCCCACGAGGAGAGAGAAATCAGCCAGTAACCCACGTGACTGTTAATTGGGTTAAGACACGATTTCACTTTTCCACTTTGTCAGTTAAACGCTTGCACTTCCCTCTAAATTCATCAAACATACAACTGTTCTCAAAAAGCAAACACAACACTCTCCTCTCTCTTCTCTCCAAGCAATTCATCTTCTCTCTCAAAAAGCAATAATTGCCCCCCAAACAATCAATTTCACAAACCAACTTTGCTGGCATCTACTCTCCAAGTGATGCTGGTGAGGGTTTCAAAGGGCTTGTTTACTTCATGAATAAGTCCTACCTTGGGTATGCAATTACCTCTACTCCTGTTCTTGACCTGGACAGGATTGAAAGTTTCTGGGAGACAGCAGTTGCTCACGAAGATGGTGACATCTCCTCCATTCAGTTCAAAATCAAGGAGCATAGCTACTCTCTCAATGCTCAGGGCATCAATGCAGCTCTAGGAATTGCGCTGGAACAAGGAAAGTCTTATTCTGAGCTTGCTAGTGATGAGTCCCTGAAAAAGCTCTTCTTGAAAATTGGGTATTCTGGACCAATTCTTGAAGAGGGAACAACAAAATGGTACCCTTCTGGTGAAATGGACAGGAAATATCTCTGCAAGGAGTGGAGCATGGTGTTTGATGCTATGGTGAAAGTGTTCTCTACCAAGACCACAGGCTGGAATGGAATTCCCACCTACATCAAGAAGCTCACTCACTCTCTTGTTCATGGGTACAAAGTGGATGTTGGAAAGCTGCTCATGGCACACTTCAAGGCTGCCATAGGTAAGAAGGTAAACATTTATCCTCGCTTTTTCATGTTATGCATCAATTCGTTATGTGATTTTGATGAGAATGCCCCTCGTTTGGAGGTGTGCCCTGTACTGAAAAGAAACACTCACACAACTCTCACTTCACTAAACTTAAATGCACATATTCCACTATGTTTCACCAAGCACATGGTTGATCAAGTGTCTGACCTTGATTTTCTATTACCTCCTGGTTATGATACCTTCACGATTGAGAATGAGACTGCATTAGACCCAAATTCAGTCAACCCTCATTCTACTCCATACACTCAGCCTAGGTTCTCTAGACTTCCCAAAGTACAGAGACAAGCCTTACAAGAAACCAGAAAAAGACCCCTAGAAACTGGTGTTGGTGGTAGTGCTGAGAGTCAAGAGGGAGTTCCTGCACCTGGTGCAGCAAATAAAGAAGGTAGTCACTCATAACCCACAGTGGTTCCTCCTGAGCCTAAGAAGAAGAGAGCTAATAGGACCAAAACCACTGTCAGCCACCCTGCAGTCTCCCAAAAGACTATAGAGGAAAATAGGGAAATAAACTCCTCCCTAGATGTGCCCTCTCAACAGGGCCCATCTATTGAAATTGGCATGTCTCCCAAGGCACCCTGTAAAGAGTCTGCACAACCTCATGTTCCAACTCACGAGGAGCCTCCACTTGCAGAAACACACATGGAGTCAGGACACTGTGAGGATTTCAATTCCCCTGTTGATGCTTCTCAAGTTACATCTGAGAAGCAGCCACTATTCTCTTCTCCACTTTCACCTTCTTCCTTCCCTACACATTCATTTGTTTCTTCTCCCCAACCTAGAGAGGGGGACAGTCCCAACCCTTCAGGTTTTGATCATCCATCTGCAATCATGGATGAGCCCCCATCAAGTGGTCAACAAGAACCCATTTCTCAAAGTGAGATGGACACCACTCCTTCAAACACTGAGAAAGAGCAAAGTACAACTCTGCTAGAAAATGAAACAGCCAGTACTTTGTTCAATCTCCAAGGAGCATCTTACCTTAGGGAAGATGCTGTCACAGCCCAGGTTGCTGTCAAAGACACTGTGGATGTTGCTGTCATGGGTGACCCTGCTGTAAAGGACTCAGTTGAAGTTGCTGTCAAGACCAAACCTGCTGTCCAAGTTGCAGTGGAACCTACTGTCAATGTTCCAACTGACAGTAACATTCCTGAACAAGCTCCTGTCACCTCTACACAGCCTGACTTTCATGCTGTAATTCTTGAGGATGTCTCTGATGATGATGTGCCACTTTCTCAATTCCTAAAGGTACATTCTAAACCATCTACTTTATTGCATGTCAGTACTGCTCCTACCCATGCATTTAGGATGAGTGAGGGTGTGCAAAAGAAAAGAGAGATAAAAAGAAAAGAGAGGTGAGCATAAAAATGAGAGGCAGCCAAATGAGCTGGCAAAAGGTGAGGGACTTGAGCATGTCCAGAGTGAAATTGAGGGAGCCCCACATGTGCCTTAGGCCCTGAGAGTTCTTCTGTAAGCAGTGATGAGATCACTCAGAAAAACACTGAGAGTGTGAGAACCCCCACAGCCTCCAAGCCCCAATCTTTTCCTTCACCTCCAAGAAGGTTAAGATCAGGTGGCCCCTCTACATCCTTCAGGTTGAAAGCTCTAGAGACCAGGTGTCTGTCCATGGAATCCAAACTTGACAGCTTGTCTACCATGGTGGCCTCTGGGTTCTCTACAATTCAGGAAGCCATTCAAGTTCTTTCTGCCAGTCTTGATGCTGCCAACTTACCTAAGGGGGAGAAAAGGGCAAGATCAGAATCACAAAGGGCAGGATCAGAAAGGGAAATATCAGAAACAGAAGGTGTCCCCAAGCAGGATGTTGCTCAGGGGGAGCCTGTCTCAAAGAGGGTTTCAAGGAGTGAGGGGGAGACTGCAGCTAAAGGAAGATCAATGTCTGCAAAGAAGAAAAGGGGAACTAAAGGAGTCTCAGGAAGTAAGGGGGAGCAAGTGCAAGAAGCTGAAAATCTCTTTAAATATGAGATGGCTGGAGAAACAGTTCTAATGTCCAAAGAAACCCTGGAAGCAATGCAAAGGGAGGTTCCTTCCAAGAACCCAATTTTACCTCTTGTAACAATAAGAGAGCCAACTCCAATTCCAAAGGAGAGTGCTCTTGAAAAGCAATGGAGAGAAAAGGAGGAGCAGAACAGGTTGGGAAAAGGGAAAGACAAGATGCCTGAATACATCTTGTCAGGAAACACTTGGAGTGAAGAAACTGAGTTCAGTCAAGAAGATGCAAATGCTCTAATGGTTGACTACAGGGAAAGTACTTTGAAGAATCACGATGGGGACTTCTACAAGATAGTTGAGGGAGCTATGAAGGAACCAAGCAGAAGGCTGAGTAACTGATCAACCTTGCTTAAGGAGAAAATCATCAGTGTATGTGTAAAGATCAATGAAGAAAGGAGGTGGGCTATTGATGTGTATTTAAACACTGGAATATCCATGTTCATTACTATGCAGCTGCTGCAGAGTCTTCCTGCAAGAGTGCTAACAGTGATGAAGAACAAAATCACAGCAAACCGTACAGCATTCAATGAGATTTTACATCTACAAATGATGAACTTAATTGCTGAGAAACTCCCAGAAGTCTACACCAATCCATTCTGTGTCTACTATGAAGGTACCACTAAAGGTGGTAGCAGAAGATGTGCTTACATGAGTCTAGGAGGCACTTCAACAATGGAGTCAAAGTCAATCTTGAAGGTGCTTCACACGATTCTCAACTCTAAAGCCAACAAGGAAAGAGTTATTGTTGTCAAAGCAATTTATGACATGCTGGTGAAAAGGGACAAAGAACTGAGTTCTACTATGAAAAAGATGATCTCCAAAGCTAACTCCAACAACTGAACAAGGAGAAATTTGCTCCTATGATGTTCCGTTTGATGATGATGATGATGAATTGGATGGTAGTGGAGGAACTGGAGAAGCAGGTAATGCTAGTGGAAGCACCTCTGGGAATGTTGGATTTAAATCCCAGGAGGAAAGTAAAGAAGAAGCTCCTGTACAAGAAAAGAAAGATACTTGAGTTACAGAAGAAGAAGAGTCTGTAATAATTGAAGCTTTGGAGGCAAGTATTTTGAGATGTGCCATAGATAGCATGAATGCTGAAAAAGATACTGTCACAGAAGACACTGTCAAGGAAGATGCTGTCATGGAGGACACTGTCAGGAAAGATACTGTCACTGAAGATACTGTCAACAAAGATGCTGTCAAAGATGAAATCAAGTCTACTGTCAAACCTAAGAGGACAAAATCCTTGGCAAGGGCTTGGTTTTATAGACAGGAACCTGAACCTGAACCTGAGGAGACTCCAACAGTAAAGAAAGGGAAACACAAGTACTCAGGAAAGGAGAAAGCCACTGGACTTGGCAGAAAACTGAAGAAGCCCATCCAGTCAAAACTCTACAGCTCTTTGGATCTTTTGGAAAAAGAATCTATGCAAATCAAGAGTGTTGAGGTGAAGTTGGATAACAACAGAGAAGCCACTGAAGATATGGAAGCTCCATTCTTGAATAAATGCAAAGAAGCCAACAGAGTTGAAAGTGAAGATCCCAATTACCAACCTTGGGTACTTGAAAGTCCACTAAGGATCAAATTCTTAAATGAAGAGATTCCTGTTGGAAGCTTTCACAAGCTAAAGACAAGTGCCTTGAAGGATCTACTCTTCCTGGTGATTGGATCAACTCATTCACTAGAACAAGTGGTGGCTTTTGAAATCGAGGATATTCTGATCAAAAGAAAGGGTGAATATCCAAAGCTGGATAAATCAAGAAGGAAAACTCTAAATGCATATCCTGGAAGAAGATTTAAGCTTGTCAATAATGCATTAAAGTTCAGAACTTATGCATATGGTCAAGAATTATGGATAGACCTCCAGGATGCAAGAGTATGTATCTCCAAAGTAGTCCAGAAATATATTGATGAAATTGAAGATGATGCTATTTCTCCTGACGAGAAAGCAATGGTAGAAGGACTCAAGGAGATTCTGAAAGAAGCTCTCAACAGAGAGAATGAAGCAAGACAGAAGAAGAAATCTGAAGCTAAGTAAAAATTCCTTATCAATTCTGATCTTGGTTAGTTAAGTTGTTGTTAGGAATATGTTGTTCTTGATGATATTTATAAAAACACTTAGTAGATTTTGTATTAAGTCATTTTGTAACTGTCAACGAAATGGCATGCTTTGCAGTGTTTCGTTGACAGGAAGCTCATCAACGAAATGAGTGATGTAGCAATTGCACTGTACAATACTTCACAGTTTGACATACAATTTGTTGTATGTATTAGATAGGTTTTTCTAAGTCATGTTGACTAAGTACTAGATAGGCAAAATAGGTTGGTGAATTGTAAATATATTATGCCATGTAATTTTGCCTAAGTGAAGACATGTCAACGGTATGAAGATTAGTCTGTCAACGGAATGAAGATTACTCTATCAACGAAACGAGGAATACACCATCAACGAAATGAAGAATAAAGCTATCAATGAAACACATCTCCATGCCATCAACGAATCACTATTACTTTTTAAATAGTTGACAAAGTGATAGTGACAGTTTACTGAACAGATCTAAAGGAGATATGGAAGTGTACTGTGCATTGGAAGCCATCTAAATGGTTACTGGAAATAAGGAAACATTCCAATTTCCAATAAGGCTCTTGGGAGTGATCATAATAAGCGTGAAGACAAAAGCAAGGATCTCCAAGGACCATTGGACAAAAGGAATGAAAAGCAAACTACTGATGGTTATTACTAGTGTACTTTAGTGTAACCAAAAATAGTATTGTAAACTTGGGAATGTATATAAACCAAGTGTAGCAGTTAAAATAGGAGAGAGAGAAGAAAAACAAATAGATTGTATTAGCTATCTTTGAGAGCATACTTCTCTACACTCTTGTAACTGAGCAGCTGTGTACATTTTGTATCACATATTATTTCTGCAATAAAAATCACTTCAGTTGGATCATCAAACAATCCAACTGAAAATATTTATGTGCTTGTGATTTTTACATTAAGTTCAGTTTTTATTTGTAAGTTGTTTTTAAGTTTAAGAAATATCAAGAATTGTATTCAACCCCCCCTTCTACAATTCTGTTAGGTCATTTGGGATTAACAATTGGTATCAGAGCAAGCTTCTAACATACAAGAAGTTTAAAGATCAAGACCAAAACAGTAACCATGGTGAAGAAGGATGCAGGAGTAAAGATACCAGTTCTTGATAAGGACAATTACTTTCACTGGAAAGTAAAGATGCATTTACATCTCATATCTATGGATGAGAGATATGTAGACTGCATTGAGAAAGGTCCACACGTTCCCATGAAGTTTGCATCTAGAGTTGGACTGCCAGATGATGCTCCTGATGTAGAGATTCCAAAACCTGTCTCAGAATGGACTATTGAAGATCTTGCAGAAATCCACAAAGATAAGAGAACCATGAACATTCTGTTTAATGGTTTGGAGAAAGAGATGTTTGACAATGTCATCAATTGTACAACCTCCAAAGAAGTATGGGACACTGTTAGAACTCTCTGTGAAGGTACTGAGCAAGTTAGGGAAAACAAAATGCAGATCCTTATACAACAATATGAGCATTTTCATTTTAAAGCCGGTGAAACCCTAAATGACACGTTTAGTAGGTTTCAAAAGCTTTTGAATGGATTAAAGTTGTATGGGAGGATCTATCAAACCAAGGATTCAAACCTTAAATTTCTTAGAGCTCTTCCAAAAGAATGGAAGCCTATGACTGTTTCTCTCAGAAACACTCAAGAGTACAAAGACTACACTCTTGAAAGGCTTTATGGAACCTTAAAGACATATGAGTTGGAAATGGAGCAAGATGAAGAAATTGAAAAGGTACAAAAGAAGGGTGGATCTATTGCATTGATTGCATCTGTGAACCAACTGGAAGATGACAATGAAGAAGCTGCAAAGGCCACAACTACTCGAGCTAGTTGTTAGCAAGGGTAAAGGCAAGATGACAGAATAAGAAGAATCAGAACCAGCCAACTTGGATGACTTAGATGAGATTGATGAACACATTGCTTTTCTGTCAAGAAAATTCTCTAAGTTCAAGTTTAAGAGAAACTCAGAAGCAAGGCCACCAAGAAGAGACTTTCAACCCAGCAAAACTAACTGGATTGAAAAGTCTAAGTCTAAATGTTTCAATTGTGGAATGCTTGGCCACTTTGCTGGAGACTGCAGAAAGCCCAAGGTTGAGAAGGGCAAGAGGAAATTTGAGCCTGTTGATTATAAAAAGAAATACTTTGAACTTCTCAAGAAAAAAGAAAAGGCTTTCATGTCTCAGGAGTATGATTGGGCTGGTAATGGTGAAGATTCTGATGATGATGTTGAGTATGTCAACTTGGCTCTTATGGCTGACAATCATGAGCAGGAAGCAAGCTCCTCAAGCAACCAGGTAACAATTACTAATCTTTCTGAGCTTTCTAAAGAGGAATGCGATAGTGCAGTAAATGAAATGTCTACTGTACTATATAATTTGCGTGTTACTCTTAAATCACTTACCAAAGAGAATTCAAGAATAAAAGAGACTAATTTGCTCTTAAGTGATAGGAATGCAATGTTAGAAGCACAGCTCATTGAATTTGAGAAAATGAGATGTGTTAGTAGGGATGCTAAGAAGGAACTTGAGAACGTGTTACAAAGGGAAGAAATTCTTAAAACACAACTTGAGATAGAACAAAGTGTGATTGCAAAATGGAAAGATGCCAGGAATGTTGCTACCAACATCATTAATGTTCAAGGTATGGAATCTTTCTGTGAGCAATCATGGAAAAAGAACAAAGAGAAGCTAGGGTATGTTGGTGAAACTTTAGAATCAGAAACAGAGTCAACAAACAACAATGATCATTTGTTGAAGGTTGATATGTCAACGGAATGCAATGTTTCGTTGACAGATGAACCATCAACCGATCAGGCTGTTTCGTTGACAGAGAAAAGAAAAGATAAACTCACTAGACTTAATAACAAGTATGGTCCTGTCACCAAGAACTTTGTTCAAGGTGAGTCTAGTAATTCAAAGAAAGTTGAGAAGCCTGTTGAGAGAGCTAATGTAGGTCACTTGTCGAACAAGCAATTGAAGGACAAGTTAGAGAAAGTTCATGTTGAGGCTAAGGGAAATAAAAAGAATAACAGGAATGGCAAAGTAGGGATTAACAAACACAACAATTACACACCTGATAAATATGCTCCTAGAAAGACATGTGTCAATTGTGGAAGTGTTAGTCATTTATCTACTAACTGCAAATCTGTTAAGAAGTCTACTAATGTGAAAATTCCCAAGCCTGCAATGAACAGTTCTATGCCCCCAATGCCTGTTATGCCTAACATGTTTGCTCCATATGCACAATTTCAGAATCCATATGCTAGCATGTCGTTTGTGCCTAATCCATACATGAATATGTTTAATGTGCCACAAATGCCATGGAATGTGAATAACATGTTTGTTCCACCAACTATGCATGCTATGAATGAAAATGTGAGCAACTCTCAGAAATCAACACCAAGGGTAAAGATTGATTTAAATCAATCTGAGCCCAAGGTGAAAAATGATATTAAAGGAAAAGCAAAGGCTAACAAAACAGGACCCAAGGAAACTTGGGTACCAAAATCAACTTGATTTGGTTTTATTGTGTGCAGGGAGACAAAAGGAATCTTTGGTACTTGGATAGTGGTTGTTCAAGACACATGACTGGTGATTCTACCCTGCTCACAGAGTTTCAGGAAAGAGCTGGCCCTTGTATTGCTTTTGGAGATGACAGCAAAGGCTACACTAAGGGATATGGCTTGATTTCAAAAGAGAATGTCATCATAGATGAGGTTGCATTGGTGGATGGTCTTAAGCACAATTTGCTTAGTATCAGCCAACTTTGTGACAAAGGATTTTTAGTTACTTTTTCTAAAGAAGCATGTGTTGTTTCTAAATGAGGAAACAACAATGTGGTAATGACTGGATTCAGAAGAGGGAATGTGTACATTGCTGACTTTAGTAGCACAAGTCCAGACACCATCACTTGTCTTTTCAGCAAGGCAAGCAAGGATGAAAGTTGGCTATGGCACAAGAAACTGTCTCATCTGAATTTCAAAGTTATGAATGATTTGGTGAGGAAAGATCTTGCTAGAGGAATTCCACAAGTGGAGTTTTCCAAGGATGGTTTGTGTGATGCCTGTCAAAAAGGGAAACAAAAGAAGGCATCATTCAAAAGCAAGACAGAGTCATCAATTGTCCATCAGCTTGAGTTGCTTCATATGGATCTATTTGGCCCTGTGAATGTCATGTCTATTTCAAAGAAGAAATATTGTCTTGTGATTGTTGATGATTTTTCTAGGTTTACATGGACCTTCTTTTTACACTCAAAAGATGAGGCAAGTGAAATCATTATCAATCACATCAAGATGGTAAACAATCATCCTGACTTGAAAGTAAGAAGGATTAAGAGTGACAATGGGACAGAATTCAAGAATTCAAGCATGAAGGTGTTCTGTGAAGAAAATGGTATTTTGCATGAGTTTTCAGCAGCAAGGACACCACAGCAAAATGGTGTAGTTGAAAGGAAAAACAGAACACTTATTGAAGATGCAAGGACAATGCTAGATGAATCAAAGTTACCAACTTATTTTTGGGCTGAGGCAGTTAACACAGCCTGCTTCACTCAAAATATTTCTTTGATTAATCAGGTCAAAGGTATGACCCCTTATCAACTACTCAAAAGAAAGAAGCCACTATTGGATTTTCTTCATGTCTTTGGATGCAAGTGCTTTGTTCTGAGAAATCAAGCTGAGCATTTGGGGAAATTTGAAGCAAAGGCAGATGAAGCAATATTTGTGGGATATGCAGCAGGGAAAGCTTACAGAGTCTATAATCTCAGAACCAACATTGTTATGGAATCTGTACATGTTGTTTTTGATGATCTCAAAATTCAAGGTCTCTGTGATGAAGGTTTCCATGAAAGTCTTTCTTTTGAGAATGAGGAAGGAGATCAAGTGAATCATGTTAAGGCTACTGAGAAACAGCCTAAAGTTGTTGTATCTAGCACAGATGAAAGCAGCAGTGAAGATGAAATTGCTGCATTAAGGTTGAAAAGAATAGCTGCTAGAAGACCAAATGGTCATTTCGTTGACAGTCATGATGGTGGATTCGTTGACAGTCAAAATGAGCGTTTCGTTGACAGCCAAAATGGTCATACCGTTGACAGTCATAGAAATGCTTCTAGAAGTGATCATTTAGGGACAACAAACTCAGGGGGAGTTTCTCAAGGACAAATATCCAATCAAGGTAATCATGATCATGAAGCTACCTCTTCAAGAGCAAATCTACCTCCCTCAAGGAAATGGACTAAAGATCATCCCTTTGAACTTATTATAGGTGATGTTACTTCAAAAGTCCAAACTAGAAGAGCAACTCAAGAAGAATGTCTATATAGCAGCTTTCTGTCTCAAGATGAGCCAAAGAAAGTTGAGGATGCACTTCTAGATCCAGATTGGGTTTTAGCTATGCAAGAGGAGCTAAACCAATTTGAGAGGAACAATGTTTGGAAGCTGGTGCCCAAGCCTAAGGACAGGAGTGTCATAGGCACAAAATGGGTGTTCAGAAACAAGATGGATGAAAATGGTATAGTCACAAGGAACAAAGCTAGATTGGTTGTAAAAGGCTATTCACAGGAAGAAGGAATTGATTTTGATGAAACCTTTGCTCCTGTTGCTAGACTAGAAGCAATAAGGATTTTCCTAGCCTATGCAGCCCATGCCAATTTCAAAGTCTATCAAATGGATGTGAAGAGTGCTTTTCTGAATGGGGAATTGGAAGAGGAGGTGTATGTAAGTCAACCTCCTGGTTTTGAAGATGATGATTTTCCAGAATATGTATACTTCCTCCTCAAAGCACTCTATGGTTTGAAACAAGCACCTAGAGCCTGGTATGACACACTTTCACAGTTCCTCCTTGAGAATCACTTCACTAAAGGTACTGTAGATAAAACTTTTTTTCACAGGGTTGTGAATGGCTCTACTATACTTGTTCAAATTTATGTAGATGACATAATCTTTGGGTCTACAGATGTGAAACTTTGTCAAAAGTTTGCCAAGCTTATGCAAAGTAAATATGAAATGAGCATGATGGGAGAATTAACTTACTTTCTTGGTCTTCAAGTGAAGCAAGTTAATGAAGGCATTTTCATTAGTCAAACAAAATATATTCATGATTTATTAAAGAAATTTAACTTAATGGAATGCTCTCCTGCCAAAACTCCCATGCCTACTGCCACCAAACTTGAATTGAATACTAAGGAAAAATCTGTGGACATTTCAAGTTACAGAGGCATGGTAGGCTCACTTCTATATTTAACAGCTAGTAGACCTGATATTATGTTTGCTACATGTCTATGTGCTAGATTTCAGGCTGATCCTAGGGAATCCCATTTAGTTGCTATTAAAAGAATTTTCAGATATCTCAAAGGAACACCAAACCTTGGCATTTGGTATCCTAGAGAATCTGGTTTTGAACTAATTGGTTATTCAGATGCAGATTTTGCAGGATGTAAAATTGACAGGAAAAGCACAACTGGCACATGTCAATTCTTAGGAAACAAGCTTGTGTCATGGTTCAGCAAGAAACAAAACTCAGTTTCCACATCCACAGCTGAGGCTGAGTATATTGCAGCTGGAAGTTGTTGTGCACAGATTTTATGGATGAAAAATCAACTACTTGATTATGGATTAAGAGTTGAGAAAATCCCTATTTTCTGTGACAACACTAGTGCCATTGCCATTACTGAGAATCCAGTGCAGCATTCAAGTGTTGGGACGTATGATTACTGTTCTGCGTTTTACTATATGATTGATTATGAGTTCGAAAAGAAAACTTTACCTTAATCGCTACGATTCTGATCCACGTCTTCTACTGAATTCCTTGATTCCCTTCGAGCGAAGTGTGGCCTTCGATCTCCCGAAGTTTCCTCTCCTTAAAGCCTCGAAATCCCAAAACCCCAGCTCCTTGCGGCTGCCCTAGGTTTTTAATTCCGAATTCTTCTTTTTGCAGCTTTAGGAGAACAAGAATATATATAGGCTCCAGTAGGGATCATGGACCATTAGGTCGGGCCTCCCAATGACATTCTGGGTCAAGCCCAATGTCATTAAATATTAATTCTATCCACTAACGAATTAATATCTGCACTACCTTTCCTAATACCGTAATTATTTTATTATTAAATTCGGCTCCTATATTATTTGCTTATTAAATCCCCCATGTTTAAGATATCGTATGTCCATTAATTAAATTAATTTCTGATAATTAATTTAATTAATATCTTTTTATCCTTGATCATCCACTCAACCTTATAATTATGCAAGAACAAATCTGCCTGCAGGACTAAAGCATAATTATCTTTATGAGCTTTCAAGAGGACATCATCAACCCGAATATTATCAGGACATGGTTTCCTTATGTAATTAATATCCCACTCTGCATGCAATGTCATTGCTCAATACATAATATTATAATTAACAATTAATTACATCACATATGAATCAAAGCATGTGCATTGCATACAAGTGTCAATCACTACACTTGGATTGAGAACCTAAGCATTAATAATATCATAGAATCTTAGTTCTTCTTTATTGTCAGAATAGAAAAACAATTCTAATATTTCGATCATGTTCAATATACACAAAGTATACAAGTATTATTTAATAGTCAAGATAAACTATTCCCAAATAATACTTCAGTTATTCCAGTGGTTTGTCTAATTCCACTTAAAATGTGAACCCTTTATATTATATATAGACACTGATAATTTAATCTTCTGTTATCCCATTTGATACTAAATTATCCACAATATATAATAAACAGACAATGTAAAAATATGCAATCAAGATTCTCAATAAAATGGACAATGTTTATATACTACAAATGAATAGTATAGTATAAAAACCCAACATCAAGGACCAAGCACATTGACATCAAGTACCATTTCATTAGAGAACATGTTATGAATGGTACTGTGGAGTTACATTTTGTTCCAAGTGAACAACAACTTGCAGACATCTTTACAAAGCCACTTGATGAATCAACATTCTCAAGATTAGTAAGTGAGCTAGGTATGCTAAATTTCTCTTAATTATTTTTGAGATATTTGCTATGTTTTTCTGTGAATTAATTTTGAGAAAGTTACAATGTAGCCAGAAATTTGCTATGTTTTTCTGTGAATTAATTTTTTCAGGAAAAAGTGAAATTTTGTCTAAGTCAAAATTACTATGTCAACGAAACGCACCATTTCGTTGACAGTCTTAGCATTTTTCTGGGTGTTTCGTTGATAGCTCTTTTATATCAACGAAACGCAGCTTTATCAACGAAATAGACGGGACCTTAAACGCCCAATTCTGATTCGTTGATATAGCGCTTTTAATCTGAACCGTTGAGATTTGACACGTCTTTTACCACGATCTATGCATACACCCCTGTAAGTATAAATCATGGTAATACTTTAAGAGTAACGGTTATATTTTTAAGCCAATCTAGTAATTTACATTTATTATTGGACTCATTTTCTGAGAATTTTTGGGGGAGTATTTAAGAAATTCTATTTTCCTGAATTTCTTTTTTACCTGTTCTCAAAAATTCCAAAGGCTTTTCTCTCTTCTTCTCTCTAACAAGCAATTCAGTTCGAAGCTTTTTCTCACTCAACAATGGCACCCATAGTCAAGCTCATGTCTGCTGGAGGGTTTATCTATGAGAAAAAACAACTCCATCCCCTTTGTTGTCAAAGAAAGCCCGAACAGTCTGTTTTTCAAAATGATGGACTTCATGAAGAATTGCAAGTTGAGCTACGTAATGTTTCACTCTACACCACTCTACAATGAGATAATCGAAGAAATGTGGACCTCATGTGAGTACAGTGGGACAAATTGCACTTTGCAATTCACCATCCAAGGTAATGAGTATATAGTTAATTCTGATGTGTTGCAAGCATGCTTACACCTTCCTGAAAATAATTGCTCTGCTTTGCCCACATTCACTGAAATGGTTAACATGCTAAATTCCATAAACTACTCATTTCCTACTGATAATTTGGGTAAGATAATTAGGAGAGGTTTGGTTAGGGAATACAGTTATTTAGCTGATGCATTCATTAAAGTCTTTTCTGGTAAAATTAGTAATTTTGATGCAGTAACTAATTCCATGTTGATTCTATTTACCATGCTCCTAACTGATAGATATTACAACTTTAGCACCCAACTTATGTATGAAATTGGTGCTAAGTTGGGTGATAAGGTAAATAGGAAGAAAAATATCTATTATGCTAGATTTCTGATGATGTTGGCTAACCATGTTAGTCCAGCACCATTGGTTATCTCTAACCCTGTGTCTAGGTTTGATTGCTTTGTGCAAGAGAAGAGAGTATTGACAGACATACTGAGGCTGAACCACAATGGTGATGTTCCAGTGGTGTATCTGCCAATAATTGAGGTAACCACTGTTATCCCTTCTAGTATAGTTGTTACTTCAACTGTATCACCCAGTCCTGTTGCTGTGGAGTCTGTAGTTGTGACCCAACAGGCTCCTGCCCCAGCAACAAAACCAAAATCAAAGAAATCCTCCAAGCCAACCTCAGGTGCTTCCCAAAAGGCACCTGTTGTAAAATCCACTACACAACCTAATGGGAGTGATGTAGGTGCTGTGAGAGGTGAGGGAAGGGGTGAACATAAAAGAAACCCTAAGGATAAGGAAGGAAAGATGAGTGAGATCCAGCCAAGCCCCATTGTGTCTTCCCAACAAGGCACAATGAGTAATATGGATTTAAGCACAAGTCTAATTGCATCCTCCCAAAAGGATGTAATTATTGAAACAAGCTATCCTCCAAGAGCACACTTCAAGAGGGTAAGGGACACTTCAAGCCCACAGTCTACTATTTCCCAATACCAAAGGAGAGTGAAGCAAAAATCCCAGGTTTCACAGGGTGCACACACACTGGAAGCAACACTTCCAGTTTCTCAAATTCAGTTTGATGTAACCCCTATCATTACTCTGGGGTTACAGTCCCATTCTTTAAATATAAATCTTGAACCAACTCCTCAAAATTCACCAACTCAATCATTAGATGTGGATATGATCCATTCATCTATCCCTGATTCTCCAACTCTTTTCTTGGAGAAGCCCCACTCTAACATTGGTGACCATCACTTGTTAAGTGATTTGTTGGGCCACCAATCATCCTTTTCTGAAGTTACAAGAGGATCTGTGGAACAATCTCTTAAATCAATAACCAAAGATTCTACTGTAATTTCACTTTCTCAAAGTGCTTTCTTGACTTCATCAACGAAACAGTCTCTTTCGTTGACAAGTGTCTCTCCATCAACGGTATCCATACCGTTGACAGTTCAAACTACCATACCGTTGATAGTTCATTCTGCACCTTTAATTGAAAATCAAGTTGTTTCCACAACTAGTGCAGATGATCTAGTGGTAGTTGAGACACTTCTAGGATTGAGAGGGAGTGAAACTGAGAGGCTGGCTTGCAGCCAGGCAAAAGGAGAGGTTGAGAGTGAGAGGCTGACTATTTCTTCCAGTCAGGAAAAAGGAGAGGCTGAGGGTTCCACCTTAGTAGGTGAAGGTGAGGGTGTGAGAGGTGTGAGCCATGGGGAGCCCATGATGCAAGAAAATAGAGGAGAGAGAGAAGGGACTACAGGAGAAATAAGGGATGAAGCAGCCATTGCAAGTGAGTTAATGGAGGTCAGTGAGGGAGAAAGGGAAACCTACTTTCCAAGAGCATTATCAACAAACTCTGGATAGTATTTCCCTGGATCCTGAGACCTTTACTCATCCTGTGCCAGCCTATCAAATTATGGCTCAGCAGGGCAATGTGGAGGCAGAAAGGTCACTAAACCTAATTCATACAACTGCATCAATGCAAAGAGCAAAGGATGCCTTGACCAATCTACCTCCAGGAGCTGCAGCAAGTGGAGACTTTGACTTTTCTGATGATGAGGACAGCTATGGTGACAATCTACAGGTGGCCACTACTTCACAGACTGGGACTTCTGTGGTGCCTCCTAGACCAGACTGGCTTTCTCAGGATATGCATGGAAGATTCACTCTAGATGCTGCTATCTCAAGGCAGTACAATGAGGCATATCTAGCCCATGAGTCTGCAAATGCAAGGGACAAGAAATTCTACAAGGCCATCATGGATTCTCTGGAAATCCAAAGGCTAAAGATGCTACAAACAAGGATTGAAGCTACAAAAATCAAAGATTCCATTAGCAACCTCAAGGATGCTAATAACAGGAGGCTGGATGAAAAGCTTCCTCTTCTCACTGTGTCCAAGATGACCAGGTTTTTCTCTAAGGAACCTGAAGTGGCTACCTACTTGAAGACTCTCTCTTCTAGAGTGGACAAGGTGGAAGCTACTTTATCTCAGATGCAAAAGGAACAGGAGAAGCAAACACAACTATTGGCCCAACTAGTGGCAGCTCAAGGACTCCCAGTCATCTCTTTTGATGATAACAAAAAGGGGGAGAAATCTAAGGAGCTAGACATTCAAATCACAAAGGTTATGGTCCCAGCCATTTCCTTACCAAATGAGCCACTAGCAATGGGGGAGCTTGGAAAGAAGCAAACGGATGGTATTGACCTAATACAGGAAGCTTCTATGAGGATGAGACTTGCAGAACAAATTAAAGACCATTGGTCCAACATAGAAGCAAGGGTCAAGAAAATTGCTGGAACTACAAAGGACTCAAATCCATCAACGGATCAACCATCAACGAATGCCATGGTTCTAGTGTCAACGGAATGGGAGCCACAGACCAATTCTTTCTATCAGGTAGAGCCCCTTCTACATGGAGTCACTCAAGGTCCAAGGAAGGAAAAAGGACAAACTTCATGCATTAGGGATGTGGAACAAGCTACACTCCAAAGAAGCTTATCTCCCAAGTCCCCTGCTAAACCAAAGGGCAAAAATATAGCAAGGATTTTCTATCCTGCACCTTATCCAGATGAGCTCAAGCTTCTTGGTCTACTTATCACAAAAAGCAAGGAAAGCAATGATCATGAGATAAGGAAGCAAAGCGCAATTGTCTACAGGAATGGACAAGAAATCTGTGTTTGGGCTGGTCACCCAAACTTTGCTGAAGCTAAAGCTGAAGAGTCAGAAAGAGAAGCAATGCAAGCCCTTGCAGTTGCTCAATCTCTTGATGAAGAAGAAATACAGCTAGAAGAAAAAGCAAGAGAGGAAAGGAGTGCAAAGAAGAGCACAAGGCAACCAAAGGCAAGAGCTAGGAGAAACATAGCCTTTGAGAATGATGACTCTCAGAGCATTGCATCAGACTCTTCTGTACCAATTTCACCTCCAACAATTCCTGATCCAGTTTCAGAGGTAAAGTTAGCCTGTGATCCTAATCATCTTGTCAATTTCCATGATCAGCCAATTGAGCCAAAGGGAGAGCCAATTGAGTTTGATGAGGCCAACTTTCCAAAATTCCTCTTTGAAATGGATCCAAAGAAGAAATCTAAGCAAAGGGCTACCAAGGCTAAGCCAATTCTGGTAAGGAGACCACAAGCTGAGAAACCCCCTACCAACCCAGAAGACTTCATCGACATTGCTGATATCAGGGAGGAGTCTGACATTCATATCAATCTTGATGACCTGGTTGAAGTGAGAGGAATAGCAGCTTCTTACAAACTACCAGAGAGATTGGTATTTGTCTACAAGGGTGGGAGAGAACAGGTTTGGCCTCTACACAGAATTCTGGGAGAAGACTATCAGACACTGCTATCTGTGTTTAAATGTTTGAAGAAAGATTTTGGTTTTACCAAAACAGCCAAGTCTGAGGTTGTCTCCAAGATTTGCCAAATCAAAGCTAGCTGGAACAAGCCTGGTGCACTTCCCAGAGTATTGAAGGTCCCTCAAACAGGAAAGATAATTCATCTCCAACCTTTTTGGATGATGGAATTCAGAGATAAGGACAACTGTAGAAGATTCTTCATAATAGAAGACCAACTGGAGAAGGCATCCAATGAAACTCTAAGATTAATGCAATCCAAGTTGGGGAATCAAGATGAAGAAGAGAAGATTTTCTACAGTAGACTTCAAGCTCAAATTGAGGAGAACAATGCAAGAAAAGGGAAGAAAACAAGACCACAGAGGCAAAGATGAAAAATCTGCTCAGTCTAGAGGAGCAACTCTGTGCACTTGTTTTGTAAGATTTTCTACTTTGCATTTCAATTAAATTCAATGAAGCTCAATGCAATTTCTACTTTTATCATGTGTAATATGTCTGAGTGTTTTTGTTATCATCAAGGCTCTTGATTTATGGTTGTTATTCTATCAGTCATAAATTGGGGGAGATTGTTAGGAATATGTTGTTCTTGATGATATTTATAAAAACACTTAGTAGATTTTGTATTAAGTCATTTTGTAACTGTCAACGAAATGGCATGCTTTGCAGTGTTTCGTTGACAGGAAGCTCATCAACGAAATGAGTGATGTAGCAATTGCACTGTACAATACTTCACAGTTTGATATGCAATTTGTTGTATGTATTAGATAGGTTTTTCTAAGTCATGTTGACTAAGTACTAGATAGGCAAAATAGGTTGGTGAATTGTAAATATATTATGCCATGTAATTTTGCCTAAGTGAAGACATGTCAACGGTATGAAGATTAGTCTGTCAACGGAATGAAGATTACTCTATCAACGAAACGAGGAATACACCATCAACGAAATGAAGAATAAAGCTATCAACGAAACACATCTCCATGCCATCAACGAATCACTATTACTTTTTGAATAGTTGACAAAGTGATAGTGACAGTTTACTGAACAGATCTAAAGGAGATATGGAAGTGTACTGTGCATTGGAAGCCATCTAAATGGTTACTGGAAATAAGGAAACATTCCAATTTCCAATAAGGCTCTTGGGAGTGATCATAATAAGCGTGAAGACAAAAGCAAGGATCTCCAAGGACCATTGGACAAAAGGAATGAAAAGCAAACTACTGATGGTTATTACTAGTGTACTTTAGTGTAACCAAAAATAGTATTGTAAACTTGGGAATGTATATAACCAAGTGTAGCAGTTAAAATAGGAGAGAGAGAAGAAAAACAAATAGATTGTATTAGCTATCTTTGAGAGCATACTTCTCTACACTCTTGTAACTGAGCAGCTATGTACATTTTGTATCACAGATTATTTCCGCAATAAAAATCACTTCAGTTGGATCATCAAACAATCCAACTGAAATTATTTATGTGCTTGTGATTTTTACATTAAGTTCAGTTTTTATTTGTAAGTTGTTTTTAAGTTTAAGAAATATCAAGAATTGTATTCAACCCCCCCTTCTACAATTTTGTTAGGTCATTTGGGATTAACAGTTGTCAGCATGTACTAATTGTAAATTTGTTGTTATTTTCCATAAAAACAAATTGGGGGAGATTGTTAGGATTTATGGGTGATAGCTATGATACAACTTAACTAGATATTTTATGTACTTAATTTTATTAAGTATGAACATACTGTCACAGCCAGAGTATGTCTATGTAACCGTTTTTGTTTGCTGCAAATAAGATTCTAGTACATCTTGGTAGAAGTTCATTAGTTTGTTCAAGCCTCAAGAAGTGCTCAAGATGGACATCAAGAATAAATACTACTGTCACAGCATTGACAGTAAGGTTACTTGAAGACAACATGTTGCAAGTCACGACAGTACATTCACTCTGACAGCAACATTGGCGGAAGCCCTCTGACAGCAACTTTACCATAGCCTGGCAGCAAGCTTGGAAATCCTGACAGCACCTTTTGCGGGGATTTATTACTGTCACCAAAAGCACACTCCCGTGACAGCAAGCTTAGCCATCAGGATACTGTCATGAAGGGATATCACTTGTATTGGGGATCTACCCAGTCAAACTTGTGACAGTTTGGATGTTCAATAAACAGGCGTGTTGCAGTATCCCAACACTGTAACAGGTCTGCAAGACTACGACCGAAGCTTGAGAAGATCACATGACAAAGCTCACCAATTCCAGAGTATGACAAATCTACATCTACTGAATTGTGTTAGCTTAAAATTGAAAGTTTCTAGATTGCTTTGTTATGTACTGATAAGTTGTTTGTATAGCAATTTAGGAAAGACTCACGGGTAGGCAATTTGTAAGAAGCTGCCACTTGAAAATGACAGCAGCTTCACTAGACCCGTGTTGATAGTGATAGGTTTAGTTTACTAAGACTATCTATCATTCCATTCTTTGTAATCAATCGATCAGTCGAGAAACCGAAGCTCAAGAAAACAAACATCTTCTTGAGGTTGTAGCAACCCATTGCAAAATAAATAAAACATTTATTTTGTGAGAATTATCCGCGTATCTACTTGTGTTTGCAATTCATAAACTGATAAATATTAATCTTTGTTTTAGTTGTTGAAACGTAGATTGAGTTTTATCAGTATTGCATTCAACCCCCCCTTCTGCAATAGTCAAGGACCAACAGTAGTTTGTACTTAAGGCCATCTGAAATTTGTATTCTTACTGTAGTTCTATTTTTTTTATAACCTTAGTGTCTTGGTGAATTGAAATTAAAATATAACACGCCAACGAATATGATTATAGGTTGTTGTTACAGATGAAGTGATCATTGTCCATCACCAAGGGTAATTTTCAGCACGCCAAGTTTTTGTTAGTACAAGTTGTGGAGAAGTAAATTCACTTTTCAGCATGTCAAGTTGTGCCCATCTGCAAATACTTTTTAATTTTAGTTAGTAATACTCCGTAAGTAAGCCAATTTTCGCTTAGAGTAATATACCACCGGCAAGGGAAGGTGTTGTAACATCCTGCATGCGAATCTATTTCATAGAAAAGGTTAGAATATTTACATACCAATCACAAGTGCATAAAGTGAATTCAATTATATTTGTCATGTTATATTTATTCTTTATTCATGATTAGACTTATTATATTTAGATAGTCCCAAGTGAATTTAACTATATATATCATGTATAGTTAGTTAATTGACGAAAAGGCTTAATATATTTAAATTATCCATACTTTGTACGATATTAAGCTAATTTCTTGGTCGCCTTATAATTTTTCCTTCTAACTATGCCTTTACAATTGGAAGACAAAAGGTCTGTATACAAAAAAAGATATCGTCAAACAAGATATTCTGAAACTATTGAGCATCGAGATGAACGTGATGATAAAATTCGCAAAAAATATATGTATCAGGTATTACTATCAAAGTTGTTTTTCTTATTTTTTAGAATTATTCGATTATGATAATGATCTCTTGTGTTTTATGTATAAATAAAATTATATATATATCTATAGTTTATATTGTATGTGGTCGATTTCTTAATCCCCTTATAATTATCCCTTACAGTTACGCCTTCAAAATTAGAATTATTTATATCTATCAGAAGATAAAGATATCGTCAAACAAGAGATTCTGAAACAATTGAGCAGCAAAATAAACATAACGAGAAACGACACAAAAAAATATGGAACATGTATTGGTGATGAAGTTTTTTTGTTTAATTTTATAAAAAATTTCAAACCAACTAATAATCTCTTACGTTCTATCTAATAAAAAGTTATTGCTGGAAATAAAGAATTTCAATTATATGAGAATCTTTTGGATCATATACAGGTTGGTATTTCAGTTTTAAAATTAATTTAATTTTAATTACGTTTACTATATAATAAAAAAAGTTGTTTCTAGAAATAAAGAAACTCAACTGAATGGGAATCTTCTAGATCTTATCCCAGATTATATAAATAAAATTTTAATTATATGTATACATGGCATAGTTTATACTACATTTGGCTGATTTGTTAATACTCTTATAATTATCCTTTATAGCTACGCTTTCAAATTGAAAAGTTAAAAAATCTACCGGAAGAGAAAGATATCATCAAACAAGAGATTCTGAACTAACAAGCAACAGAATAAACGTAATGAGAAACATCAAAAAAGATATATAGCATAGGGTCTTACGTATTCTATATAATCGAAAGTTGTTGCTGAAAATAAATAAATTTAGTTGGATGATAATCTTTTGGATCTAAATACATGTTGGTGTTTTAGATTTTAAAATGATTTTGATTTTGATATTGAGATAAACAAAATTTACCATTAACATTCCAATTGATACTACTCCATATTTCATTTAGATTTCATCATTATGCTGTAAAGGAATAACATATAAAGTTTTTATAACTAAATAATAATAATATTTTCATGAGTAAAATGTTTGTAAAATTCAGTAATTAATTTCATGGAAAAATAATGTAATAGTAAAAAATATTAAGTCAAAATTTAAAATAATATAATTCATAATATTAACAAAAAATTATTATAAATAAAATAAATATTCAAAAAAATCATCTAGTATAAATAAAAAATAGATATTGGTTTCAAAAACAAAAAATAGATACTCAAGTGAAGGCACGTAATCTTGAAATTTGTCTCCCTCTCCCCATCTCTGTTGCAATGGTAAGTCATCTTTACGCGGTCATTTCATCAAACAACTCGTGTGCAAGTTTTGTAAACATAACTAAACTGTAAGTATTGTTTAAATTTACAGTCAGTGACACTACACACCAATCTGGGTGACATCAAATGCGAAATCTCTTGCGATGAAGTTCCAAAAGCCTCCGAGGTTTAATTCCATTTCTTTTTTTGATTTATTCTTGTTTTTTTGTTACTTGTATAATATTATTGTAACTGAATTAGGGGTAATGAGGATTGACTAATGTAGTGTACACACATTTGAGATTTAAGTTACGATTGTTCGATATCATGATTAGTTGGTAGTTGAATTCTAAGTGTTTAGTTGTCTAGTAGGTGTCGCATTATGTTGGATTTGTTGCCGATGTGTTTGGTCTTGTTGTGAGAATGAACGTATTTCGTTTATTATGTGTGCGGATATTAATTGCAAATTTGTGTTTGAGATGGAGGGAATTGCGTTTCAACTAATTTGCAAGTATTAATGCTATGATATTGATGATAGAGTCTAAAAGGGATTGAGTCTTTTCTGTGCTTCCGAATCACAGTATAGTACTCTATCTCTCTTGCATTTAAGAATAACACCTTCAAGTCCTGGACTAGACCTAAAAAAGGAAAACTGAGGAAATGGAAGAAGTTATATGGTGATGATGGATTGTTCATTTACATTTATTTAATTGTATTTTTTTCATTTACATATGTTAGTTTTTTCTTATTTGTTAATGCTCCTCGAAAAAGATTGATAACTCAATGGACATGCTAAAGAATCGGTGAAAGGATATTTCCATTTTATATTCGAACGATTCAAACTGATAATGCTTCTATAGAGTGAACACATTCACAGAGATGCAATTATTGAAGGAAACCAGATGAACAGTTCAGTCCTAAATGTTATCTTAATTGTTGGTCAACAGATTCTCCTGTTATAAGTTATTTATCTTGTTTGTAACATGCTTATACTTATCTTTTGGTGCAGAATTTTTTGGCACTCTGTGCAAGCGGTTACTATGATGGGACCATATTTCACAGGAATATTAAGGGTTTCATGATTCAAGGTGGAGATCCCACAGGTACTGGCAAAGGTGGGACTAGTATATGGGGCAAAAAGTTCAATGACGAAATAAGAGAGTCCCTGAAGGTAAATGTTAAGTTTATGACCAGTACTTGCTTTCTATCCAATTTTAAATGATATCATATTTTCTGAAGTGTTATGTCACCTTTACCTTGAGAGATACATATCTTATTGTATTGTGAATGAGTAAATGAATGATTAGTGTAGCTTTTGTGCTACATTGGAAATTTGTACCCACCTCGGAGTGCAGTATGCAAACACCTAATTTGCTTTCTGTCCTGTCTCGATATGTGATTGGGAGATTTATATGAGGTAGGTGGAGAATAGGCCAATTTTTGTTTTTATTTTTTAGTATGGTTTATTACCGAACACTGCAATACTGGGTGTGGCGAAACAAATTTTGCGCCAATTGCCTGTTACTTGGTTTAGATGTTTTGCAGCATGTTGGGATATATATTGTAACTCAAATTATCTGTATCATCTGGGATAATCATGTTAGTTGTTACATTAAAAATCATTAATTGAGTTTAGTACTGGTATTTTCTTTTAGGAAAAACCAAGGTCAAAATTAAAATACATAAGTTTGGCATGAATCATGAAGTGTATAAATTTGTTTTTATGCTCTTTTCAGCATAACGCCAGAGGTGTACTTTCAATGGCAAACAGTGGGCCAAATACAAATGGCAGCCAATTTTTTATAGTGTATGGAAAGCAGCCACATCTGAATGGATTGTACACAATCTTTGGCAAAGTGATTCATGGTTTTGAAATCCTTGACATTATGGAGAAGGTAAGTTGTTCATAGAGTTCACATCATGGTCTTGATTTTGTGCTTTTAAACACCTGACAAGGATTCATCATATTAGTCTAATTTTTTTTAATATTTTTTGGATTTCACAGACTCCAACCGGACCAGGGGATAGACCTCTTGCAGAAATCAGGCTCAACCGTGTGACAATACACGCTAATCCACTTGCTGTCTAGGGTTAACCTTGGGATTTTATAATAGATAACTTTCAAGTCAATCAGGTTGCGTAACGGGCGAAAGAGTATAATTTTTGTGCAATATTATTATAAGATACAATCACCTGTAAAAGAATTTGAGTGGTCTTAAAATTTCACATGTATCAATGTTCTCCTTGATTGTCTTGCCACCAGAAACTGACATTTGGTTCTCTCTGCAATGAACACTAGCTCTTCCTTTCGTTTGTACTTGTGTGGGATGAGCAGTTTTGTATTTTCCTCTACTTTTTGGTGATGTAGTCTCACATCGTGCTACAAGTTTTTACTATCTCATGGTATTGATTGTTGCCCTATATCTGTAGTCCTACCAATTTTCTTGTAGAGGGATCAATATATTCTCTCCTCTTGGACAATGTCCCAGTGAACATTAAGTTTCTATGGCTGTTCATGTGTTCATGTAGGATGTTTCACTCAAAACACCGTAATCTTAGAGGTAAATAACAATCTTGTGCATGTGTTTATCATTCAAGATGCTGCAAATGCCACTCTCAAACATGCAAAGTCTACGAACCAATATAATACCGGAGAACAGGAGAAGGCTCTAAAATACTATACAAATTGTACAAGCCTGATTTGCTGCACATTATGTGTCACTTTTTCTTTTGTTGCAACTCATACCTGTTTTGGATGTCTATTATCCATGTCGAAACTAAATAAGGATTTTAAAAAGTTATTTACAAGATTGTTAAAAGATTAAATATTGATTCATATATGCAAAAAAAGTAAAAAGAAAGACTACATCCAAGCAAAAGAATCTTCAGTTTATCCTTGAAAAATATAACATCCTCCATGAGGGTAGAATTTGAACCATGCACCTCAATACCTCATATTCTAGAGGATAAAATGGCCCAAAGCACTATTAGAGATGGATCTTACTACTTACTAGTAGGTTTTACAGTACCTCTTCGATTAGCAAGAAAAAAAAACATTACAATCACCTGTAACATACATCAACAAATGTCGTGCAGTTTTAAACTGCATCAAATATAAAATGCACAAGTCATTTCTAAATCCCTACTCAAACATTAACCTAATTAATCATATGGGATCTGGATATAAGCTGCATCAGACACAAATGGTATGTCTGCATACATGCCAGCAAGAGCACACCTCATACTCTCTAAGACAGTAAAAAGGAAGGCAAATGCAAATCCTGTCCAGAAATGCATCCCAATTTTACCCCAATAAACAGCTCGAGGTAACCACCGACGACTCACCAACCCTATCACCTGCAGTGCAATCTCCAAAAGCATTCCTATGACGACGTGGAACCTAAAGAAGTGAGGCCACTCCTTTCTTCTCACTATTGCAAGGTAAGCTACCAGGAAATAAGCAATCAGGAACCATGGTGGCAAGTTTCCAAGAATTTGCAGGAACGGATAGGTAATAAATTCAAAATCTTCCAAGAAGGGATGGAGATGGTAGGCAGTCTCAGCATACATCCAAGTCTCATGAAGGGGCATCAAGTATGGTAGGCATGCCAAAGTTCTCCACCACCATCTTGGTTTCTTGGTCATGGCCGGAAACCTGAAACTAGTCGGGACATCTTTTGCCGCTCTAGGTGTAAACACTGTTCTACGCCGCACCGGTATCTTAGAGATAGCATCTGACAAGCCACAAAGATCGCCTTTTAGCAGTGGTGATGAACCAGCAAAAAGATGAGCAAACCGAACCCCTGCCATCAAAACCGCAGTAGAGTTTAACCACCAAGTTCGGGATGGATTTATGAACTACTTTATGAAGGAAGGTAAAACAAACAAATTGTAATAGTAGACCAACACATACATAGCAGAGCAAATATAATATTTAAAAACGAAAAAACTCTCCTAAGTTGTATATTGTTAAAAAAGATGAATAAATAAAGCAAGCAAGATGGTATCAGGAGGGACATCACGTATCAGAATGATATATAAATCCCTGACATCAAAAATAAAAAATTAAAGTTAAACATAGTAGACAAGTATACTATAAATGCATGTATTCATTTATATACTAGAACCATGGTGGTGGCTATCGCTACTGGCTACAATTTAAAACTTTCAGATTGTCATTCAAGAGCAGGGTCGGACGCAGGATTGAGTGACGACGGGGGCCAAAAAATTGATTTCATACATTATATATGTTACGAAGAAATTTCACATATTGTAATACAAATCAGTAATTGTTAAAAAAAAAAAGAATATGTGTTACATGGCTAACTTAGGGACTCAAGAGAACATATATAAATAAATTATGCCATGCGCTCCAACTAAGTATATATATAAGAGGAAATTGTAATCTAACAATGTTGAGAGAGTTGTACTATATATGAAAAATAGTATCAATTTAGATTGGGGGTGGCCAATTTGATAATAATAGAGAAACGCAGTTCCTTGTCAATTTGATATTCCAAGTAAATAGCATACTCCTTTGAGGAGTTGGGGGGGACCAAGGCCACCCATGGTAAGACTTTGGGTCCGCCCCCATTCAAGAGAGAAATAAGAAGTTTTATATAAGTTCATGCAATATAAATATGTTACGATCTCATCCATCATTTTCTGTGGATTTGTTTCAGTTATGGCACAAGCTTATCACATTAATTCAAATTTTATCACATTAATTCAAATTTTAAGAACAGAAATGGTGGAACACCTTGCTAAAGTTTGTGGATGTAAGTGGAGGATGCAGAATTCATGGACATTGTTGGTGGCAAGGCATCAAAGATGGTCAAAGAGGAGCACTAACAGACAAAAAGTTTTGTCATAGCCTATAGAGCGTCGGGTGGACATTACAGCAGAACAAAATTTAATGAGCATTCAAATTCAATACTTTTCCCGAGTCTTTTGCTTTTTGCTTGAAAACTACTGTATACAGACCCTGCTCTATTTTGTGAATTTACTGGCAGTGTCTGATTTAGGACTCCAAGAGCAAGTCCAACCGTGTACTACTAACTTCCCTATAAATATTATAAATAAAGGAATTATAGTAATTTGGGACAATATTTACATACCAACTCCAACAACAATCCTTATATTTGTTCAATATTATTATTATTATTATTATTATAAATTTTAACTCCCGCTATGATAAATATGAAATAAGAGATGGCTAGGACTTCCTCAAAAATAGGGAATGCCTAGGGGTTCTTAGTGTTTTAGGGAATCACTAGAACACTGTTAGAACACTATTTTGTGCTCAACTCCCTAAGTTTTATCTTAGGAGCTTATATAGGGAAGCTATTGGACTTGCTGTAATTTACTTACTATTCAGAACCTTAATCATAAAAAAAGGAAATCCGGTTTTTCCCTATCGGTGTAACATATGTGAAACTTCTATCTCCATACAGTTCATTTGGGCCACCGCCTTCCCATATGGTCCTGATGAGGAGCATCCAGATCCTATGGTGCATTTGGGAAATCAGGGATAGCGTTTTCCTTAGGCACATAGTTTAGGAACCTAAATTATATAAAGCATCCTGCAAGCACTTGCAAGTAAGGCTTTGTTTACTGTGTAATTGGTAGGTTTTATGTCCAGTTCTCAGGTACGAGAATTACATGACAAATACATCAGTGTGGATTGTAATGACCAGCAAAGTAATGTGCGACACAACACAAAACAAATGAAAGAATTATGGTAGGATATGTACGATTTCTTTAAGGAGACTTTTTAAAGCAATGAATGGGATCAGCGTGGTAGCTCAAATGCAACATGTAATCATTTTATGCATAGATTTTAACTACAGAAGAATATAAAGAGAAACAAAACCTTTAAGAGAGACAGAATTGAGCCCTTGATTAGGCTTCCATGAATTTAGAATGCTTCCAGATTTAAACGTAACAGGCACACGAGCATTGGTAGCAAAAGCTGCATAACTAGAATTCGGAGTATCGTACTTTAAACAAGGACCTCTAGGCTTCAAGGAGCACCCATTCAGAATCATATTCAACCGAACTATCAATGACCTACATACAAGTAAAGGTTGTCATTTCTACAGTTTAAGCAAAAGGATGCGATAAATATATCTAAGTAGCAGTCACCCTTTCTTTTCTTTTTTCTTTTTTTGGCGCAGGGGCAAGACATCTAACTAATATATTTACTTACAGATTAGGGGCAGAACCAATGATGAGCCATCAGTAAATAGAAGTCTATAAAAACAGCCATTTTTTGTTAAATCAAAATATTAGTACAACAACAAATATCAAAGGTTGCCAATATGATGAACCTTCTGTCTTAAAAACATTATATCCGGTATCTACAGACTACCAAGTAGCAACAGAAAAAATTACTCAGGATCAGTTATTTGCATTTACACAAACTCTGGGTAGTTGAGCATGGACATGTTAACTAGCCCTGAAATTGATCTTTGATCCGTATGCAATTACATCAGGGAGCAAATATATTAAACCCAAGTAAATACAAAACATGCAATGCTAAATAATTAAAAACAACCCATTATTTATAAAAAACAAATCAACATTATTCTGAGGAAAAAGAGGAATAATGAACTGAAACTCTCCACAACTTTGCTAAGCAAGCACAAATCTTTACCACCAACTTTTAATTAATTAAGTGTCTAAAATCAACCAAGTTAGCATATCAAAGCACCAGCTGTTACCGTCGTACTCAGACCAGGATCTATATCACCCTTGGGCAGACGAAAAGACTGTATGTCTATATATAAGCTTAAACTTTCAACAGCCCAGCTAGGCACATACAAATCTTTAACAACAATTAATATACCCAATTCAGCATATCAAAGAACCTCAAGGTTTGCCACCATCAAGCAAATACGCAAGCAAAAAAACTCAAATTTACCAAAAAAAAAATAGCTCAATCTTATTCATCTATCTCACTCAAAACCCCCTAGAAAGAACATATATTGACCCAAAAAAGAAGACTAAAACATTACAAAACATTGTAAGAAAGACCCAATAGACTTCAATTACAAATGGGTCTTCCAAGAATCACCAAACAATCATCTATAAACACACAAATTAACCAACAATAAACAAAATATAAATGCCTTTGAGCCCATATTTAAAAATGCTGGTTTTGTTACGGAGATGATAAAAATGAGATGGAGGATATAGAAATGCTTACAGAGAGAAGGTAAGATTTAGCAACCCCAGATGAAATTGAGGGCGTGAAGGAGTAGAGTAAAGAGCAGCATCAGTCTTATCGACTCAAAATGTTTGCAACATCCTCCCTATTAGGTTTCCTTCTATTTTCTTTTTAATTTTATCCTCTCTCTCTCTCTCTCTTTAATTTATCCATTTGTAATTAGTTTTATGTCAAAATAATTGCGCATATATTTCTTTTAGATTTTTCCAAAAGTAACTCACCGCGGAATTATTTTTGCAAATATATGGTTTTTTTAAATTTAATAAAAGAAAAATATAAAAAGTATGAGTTTTTTTAATTTTTTACGATTTGCAATTTTGCAATTGAAATCAACCACGTATTGAAACTTCAAATTTTAAAACAACTAGTTTACTAAGTCGCGCTTCGAAGCGGCTTTATAATAATATCTCTAAATTTTCTCCAAAAATATTCTAAAAAATACGTTTTAAATAAAATAATATTTCTAATATAAAATTAAGTTTTGTTTTGAATTATATATATATATATATATATATATATATATATATATATATATATATATATATTCTGGCCTACCACCCGTGCAAGGCACATGCCAACAAAAGAAATTAGAAAATGACAAATTAAAAATATTAATGAGAATGAATAATATTAAATAAAGAATAAAAATTAATCTGGTAAATTATAAAATGAAAAACTTAATTATTAATTGGTACATAGAAAAAATAAAAGAAGAATACAGATCGAGAATTATTAATATTATTTTATTATTTATTAAAATAATATTGATAATAATGACAAATGGAAAAGCTAACATGTTTTAATTAAAAGAAAACATTAAATTTTATTGATATTTTTAGAAGTGTTTTAATTAAATTAATTGTGCTTGTTAAAAAAATATGTTGGCATGTTAAAATAGGTAAACTTTTTTAAATAATTAAAATTATTAAAATGGGTTTCAATAAAATAAGTAAGTAATGAATGCATCTGATATTTTTGGAAAATAGAGATTTTAGTGATAAAAAATATAAAAGGTAATATGTTTAAATTTAAATGTAATTACCCGTGATATATTTGAAAAATGAGTAGATTTTTTTAGAAAAAAGTTAAATTAGGACAAATAGAAAACTAACATGTTTTAATTTAAAAAAAAAGGTAATCGTCCGTGGTATTTTTAGAAGTGTTTTAATTTTATTAATTGTGTTTGTTAAAAAAATATGCTGGCATGTTAAAATAGGTAAACTTTTTTAAATAATTAAAATTATTAAAATGAGTTTTAATAAAATAAGTAAGTAAGGGTTGTACCTGATATTTTTGGAAAATAGAGATTTTAGTGAGAACAAATATAAAAGGTAATATGTTTTAATTTAAAGGTAATTGCCCGTGATATTTTTGGAAAATGAGTAGATTTTGTTAGAAAAAACTGTTTTAATTATAAAAGTCAATCAGCTAGTTACTATTCTTATATTATTTTATTTTTTATTAAATAGAATAAATGACCGAAAACCAAAACTTTCAATGTTTCGGCTTTAATAATATAGTATATATATATATATATATATATATATATATATATATATATATATATATATATATATATATATATATATATATAAAGTTCTAGATCGTTCAATCAAAAACTACAATTATACCTTCATATCTATTAACAAACATCATTTTTGTTGCTGGGAGATTTTTTTATTAATAATGATCTCTTTTTGTCAAAACAAATAACAACAACAACCTCTTCCTTTAAAAAATAAATTAATGACCTCTTCACAATATTTCTTATTCTTGTATGACTTTTGTTATAGATGCACTGAATTATTGAATTTTGTTAAAAATGCACCCACTAAATAAATTCTTCAGTCGAATAAATCTTAACATGATATTTTCGAAATACATACACTATAAACTTCTTAATACAATTTTTATCTCTGAATTTTCGTGTATGAATTACAGAAAATATTTTACTAAAAGATATAATCTTTTCTCATAAAAATTAGAGCAATAACTATCTAAACGTTAAAAAACAATGATAAAATGTGTTTTTGAAGACATGATGAATTCTCCACTTTCGAGTTAACTCGTGTACAGGTGTAACAACTTTTAACTATAAATTCAAAACTAATAACGTACACACATAAACATATAAATCAATTCACAACTGAATGTACATGAAAAGCACCTTGCTTCAAAAAAGTAAAGAAGAACAATGTTGACAACAAAAATTGCAGTAGACAATTAACAGAGTTTAAGTGTATATTTATACTATTAATTAGCTGTTTTTATGAAAGTATTAAAGGTAATTAATTATTTACCAAGTAATTACTTAATTTCTTATGCAAAACCGATCTAATTTCTTAACTTCTTATTTACCAATATGTTCTTGTATTTTCTATTATAATACATTAAAAAAGAAAGTTTAGGAGAGCAAAATGTTAAGATGATAATTTCATTTAAAAAGAAATATTATGAGAATATCTAGATAATAACAAATGGAAGTTCAAAATAATGTAAAGTAACACTTTTTTTTTTAATTTAGATATTTGAAGGCAATAATATTATAATTGAATATTTAGTTTCCTCCATTTGTAATATTTAGTTTCCTACATTAGTAAAGATCTATTGTATATTTATTTTCTCCATTAGTAGAGATTTTAAATGCAAGAATATTATATTTAATTTCCTCCATTAGTAGATATTTTAAATGCAAGAATATTGAAATTGTATATTTAGTTTCCTCCATTAGTAAATATTTAAAAGGCAATTGGGATTTTTTCTAATATTTGGTATTAATTACTTAATTTCTTATGCAAGACCGATCTAATTTCTTAACTTCTTATTTACCAAAACGTTCCTGTATTTTCTTATATCACATAAAAAAGAAATTAATGTTAAGATGTTAATTTCATTTGAAAAGAAATATTATGAGAATATTTAGATAATAATTGAGGAAAGTTTAAAATAATGTAAGGTAATACACTTTTTTTTATAATTTAGATATTTTGAAGGCAAGAATATTATAATCGAATATTTAGTTTCCTTAGTGATATTTAGTTTCCTCCAAGATCTATTGTATATTTACTTTCTCTATTAGTAGAGATTTTAAATGCAAGAATATTATATTTACTTTCCTCTATTAGTAGAGATTTTAAATGCAAGAATATTTAAATTGTATATTTAGTTTCTCCATTAGTAAATATTTAAAAGGCAATTGAGATATTTTTTTTCTAGTTTTTGGTATTAATGACTTAATTTCTTATGCAGGACCGATCTAATTTATAAACTTTTTATTTACCAAAACGTTTCTGTATTTTCTATTATATTACATAAAAAAAAGTTTAGGAGAGCAGTATGTTAAGATAGAAATTTCATTAAAAAATATTATAAGAATATTTAGATAATAATACAGGAAATTTCAAAATAATGTAAGGTAGTACGTTTTTTTCTAATTTAGATATTTTGAAGGCAAGAATATTATAATTGAATATTTAGTTTTTCCATTAGTGATATTTAATTTCCTCTATTAGTAAAGATCTATTGTAAAAATGTTATATAATTGTAATAAATAAAATTTTGAAGGTTTAACTTTTCAATTAAAGATCAATTTAAGAGGAAAAATTAAGAGAATTTACGATTTAGGCATCTAAAATTATAATTATATGTACAAAAATAATATTTTTTCTATTATTAAATCAAGTTTCTACCTTTTAAATTTTTAATTATTTTTTAAAATTTTAACTATTTTTTACTATTTTTTAATAATTAGCCCGATTTTTTTACCGATTAATCCGATTTTTGACCGATTCAGTCGATTTTTTACCGTTTTTTTAGAAAAAATGATTAATTGACCGATTTTCGCTTAATCATTTCGGTGGTCTGCCGTCTAGCGATTAATCGGCGATTAATCCCGATTAATCGCCGACTTTTAGAACACTGGTTGTTTGTATGAAAGTATTAAAGATAATTAATTATTTATCAAGTAATTACTTAATTTATTATGCAAGACCGATCTAATTTCTTAACTTCTTATTTACCAATATGTTCTTGTATTTTCTATTATATTATATTAAAAAGAAAGTTTAGGAGAACAGAATGTTAAGATAGTAATTTTATTTGAAAAGAAATATTATGAGAATATCTAGATAATAATAAAAGGAAGTTCAAAATAATGTAAATTAATACACTTTTTTTTTTAAATTTAGATATTTGAAGGCAAGAATATTATAATTGAATATTTAGTTTCCTCCATTTGTAATATTTAGTTTCCTCCATTAGTAAAGATCTATTGTATATTTACTTTCTCCTTTAGTAGAGATTTTAAATGTAACTAGAGTAAAAGCCCGTGCGAGGCACGGGCCTGTTTATATACTGAAAAAATAAATTCGCACCAATATGTACACATATCAAAATAATTTTGTAAATATGGTAAATGATAGTATTTTGAATTTATATTATATGTGCATAGTATTATATATATATTTTTTCTAATTGAATAAGATTTCATAAAATTTGGATAAATTCCTATAAGATAAAGATCAAATGATTGTTTTTAGTCTTCAAAATATTGGTTTAGTTTTGAATGTCGTGACGTGAATTTTATCAAATTTAAAAGTTCAAGATAATTTAAATGGTTATTTTATCAGAGTTCTCCGTATATAAAATGAATGTATGTAAACTCATGTATTGTTAATAAAATAACAGTATATTTGTAATATAATATTGGTCACAAATGTACGAATATACTTTAAATATATCATAAAATTTCTTACTTTTAATTTCGTATATAAGATGTATGTAAAGTAATATAATTTTAATGAAATAAAAGTATATTTATAAAATATAAAATTGGTCATTCATGTAAGACTATACAGTGAACACAATATAAAATCTCTTTATTTTATGTAAAAGTCAATCTTGAAGTTGTCTTACTCTTTCCTTCATATGTACATATTTGTACCCTTTTAAACTCAATTGTATATGTTTAGTCTAGTTTTAATTATAAAATATCTAAGATCGTAGTTTAAGAATTACATAAATTGAAATTTTTTATTTATGTAATTTAGAATCATTTTTTAACACAAACATAAAATTTTATCCCATGCGATTTTAATATTTGAATTATAAATAATCTTGTGTTTGATCTTATATGAATTATAATATAGTTAAATAATTTAACATTTGTGTAGAGTAATTATTAATTAATTTAATATTCTTTTTGTCTAGACTCAATTGTATTTATATGTATAATATATGTTTTAAACGCTGGCGATTAGCCGCTAGAAGATGATTAATCAATCCGAATGTGTTAAAATCGGATCGGAAAATAAATTTTTATAAAAATCGATCTAAAAATCATATAATTTGGATTAACTGGGCACATATTGGTTTAATCAGTCGAAAATTGGCTTACGAACCGATTAAACCGAACAAAATCAACCCAGCCCCTTTTTCGACCAACCAAGCCGACAAAGAAAACCCGATACTTAATTGAGTCTAAAAAAATTTCAAACCTATTTTAATGGTTGCATATCAGTTTTATATATTTCGGCCGACCCAACCCAACCCTATTTAAATTACAAATTTTGTTCGATAATTTAAATATATATATATATATATATATATATATATTCAAATAATTATATGTAACTGTACATTATATAATACAATATATCATCTTATTTATAGATGTGTACATAACTAAAATTATTATGTTAATAAAAAAAATATTAGTACTAAAATCGTAAGTTATACGTATTTTAGCTTTACTTGAATTTTTGAAATGAGGACATTGTGTAATATTTATTTTTTATAAAAATTATTTAACACATCCAAACCAACCCAACCCGGCGCAAACTTAAGGACGATACGTACGGTTGGGTCATGAATTAATTTTTTGTGAGTTGGATTAAAAAATTTCAAACTTATTTAATTAGACTGGGTTGCAAAAATGCTTCCAACCCCCGACAACCTGACCCATGAACACCCCTAACTATGATTCCCATTTTTTTTAGTTCCTTGTATAATTCTAAAATATAAAAGTTACGTATAATATGTTACTTATTTTATATCAAATTTTGATTTTATATTTTTCAATACTTGAATAATTCGTATAAAGATAATAAGTGACTTAGTATTGTAGAAAAATATAAATCGTATAACAATTAACATTTAATCAAAATAATTAAGGGTGAAATAATAAAATTTGTAAAGAAATAGATAATTATATATTAAAACTACGAAAACTTAAAAAAAAATTGAGCTATATAAATAATATAAACTAACATTTTTTTATTAAAAAATTGAATAAGCATGTTGTATAAATATTATAAAACAACATATTATTTACTCAAAAGTTGAAATAATAAAAAATAATATGATGAACGAATATACTTTATCTAATAATAATTTGAAAATAAACTCAAAACTCAATGTAGCACACTCGATTATGACATGAAACTGTTACGAGGAGGCAAATATTTCGATTCTCGATGTTTACACACAAATTTGACATTTTCTATCTTCAGTAATAAACAAAGGGATGACATGTTTGTAATTTTAAAAATACAAGGGTAAAGCTGTAATTTCATGAATACTTTTTGGGCTCTTTTTGCCTTTGATGATCTTTTAATATATAGAAGTAGATTTAAAAAAAAAATTGTTATGTATGTAAAATTATATACTTAGACTGTCTTGTTCTTTTTTCCCATGAATATATATTTTTTCATATATATATAATTTTAAATTCAGCTATCTATTTTAAGTCTATTATTCATTACATACATTATCTAACAGTCTAGTTTAGAAATTAAGTAAATTGAATATTTTATATTATAATGTAGAATTATTTTTTAACTCAACTTTAAATTTATATATCTAAAAATTATATGATGCAATTATATCCACACGTAAATGAAATATTTATCTTTCTTAAAATATTATCCTATTATTATCAAATAATCTAATATATACATAAAGAAGGATTTTTTTAACAAATTCATATTTTTCCAATTTGAATTTGGTTACATTTATAAATAATTTAGAATTTCTTGTTTATAAGAAATATAAACCAACAATATATTTAATCAAAAAGTAAAGTAAAAAAGAGAAAATAAGATTATAAGGGAACTTGTAGCTTATCTAATAAGATGTTTAAAGTTAACTCAAAAATTGATGTAGCACAATGGTTATGATACTTTATTTGTAAGTGGAAGGTTTGTGTTCGAATCCTTACAACAACAAAATTTAATATAATTTTTGCATAAATTATAGAGGAGTGGCATTTTTGCAATTATATGATAAATAAGGGTAAAACTGTAATTTCACAGCCATTTTATTGGCATATTTTGCCCTTGGTTGGCTTTTAATATATAGAAGAAGATAATATTATATTTACTTTCCTCCATTAGTAGAGATTTTAAATGCAAGAATATTGAAATTGTATATTTAGTTTTCTCCATTAGTAAATATTTAAAAGACAATTGAGAATTTTTCTAATCTTTGGTATTAATTAATTAATTTCTTATGCAAGACCGATCTAATTTTTAAACTTCTTATTTACCAAAACGTTCCTGTATTTTCTATTATATTACATAATAAAAGAAATTTTAGGAGAACGTTAAGATGGTAATTTCATCAAAAAAATATATTATGAGAATATTTAGATAATAATAGAGGAAAGTTCAAAATAAAGATCTATTTAGATAATATTATGAGAAATTTTAGGAGAACGTTAAGATGGTAATTTCATTTTTTTTTCTAATTTAGATATTTTGAAGGCAAAAATATTATAATTGAATATTTAGTTAGATGGTAATTTCATCAAAAACAAATATTATGAGAATATTTAGATAATAATAGAGGAAAGTTCAAAATAAAGATCTATTTAGATAATATTATGAGAAATTTTAGGAGAACGTTAAGATGGTAATTTCATTTTTTTTTCTAATTTAGATATTTTGAAGGCAAAAATATTATAATTGAATATTTAGTTTCTTCCATTAGTGATATTTAGTTTCCTCAATTAGTAAAGATCTATTGTATTTTTACTTTTTCCATTAGTAGAGATTTTAAATGCAAGAATATTATATGATTCCTCCATTAGTAAGCATTTAAAAGGTAATTGAGATTTTTTCGAATTTTTAATATTATTAATTCAAAAAATTGAGAAAATTAGAAAAATAGAACGAAGCGATATGAGAGCGCCACCTCACCGCCCCCGTCTTCTCCTTTATATAATAGTATTGATTGAACTTTTATTTAATTACAAAACAGGTTGCATAACAAGTTGTTTAAGTTGCATCCACTAAAAAAAGGAAAATAGTTGCCTGCAACGAAATCAACTAAAACAATTATAAAAAATAACTAAATCACAATCAACAATTTGCAACTTTATAACTTTTTTTGTCACAAAAATCAACCACAAATATAATTTTTATTTTCAATAAATAACTCATAGCAAACCGAAGCAACTTGGATCTCACAAAAAAAATACTAAAAGTAACTAATACAACTATTTTTGCAACAAAAATTATCTGCAAATACAAATTTGATTTTCAATAAATAACGCATAGCAACCCGAAATAACTTGGATCTCACAAAAAAAAAACACTAAAAGTAACTAACATCAACTTCGATTATGTTGATTACTACTGGTTTGCTACAAACTAACCTTCAAGTTTAACTTTAGGTAATTACTTTCATATAAAAAAAATTCCTTCCATATCATCTCAAATAACTCATTTCATTTAATAATCAATTAGAGTTATATATATGTATGTATGTATGTATGTATATATATATATATATATGTCACTATTCCATTAAAAACACTCTTATATAAAGAACAATCAAGAACACCATAAAATCTTAAATAAAATTGCATTTAAATTCTAATTTTCACACCAAAAATGATTTTTTATGAATAAAAATAGAATCTAACAAAAATTTAGGATCAAATGTAACATGATTACACGTAATTTTATTGTTACAAATGTATATATAAGTTTCTACAGTGGATTCGAAACTGGATTCTGTATCACATTTGATTTTTAAATTTAGATGAGATTCTACGTTAAATTCGATATGTTAAGCCTAATTGTTGTTAAGTTTTATGATTCTAATCTTAACAAATTAATTTTAATGAAAAATAAAGTGTTTATGATGGTGTTATTTATGGTTCTTTATATAAGGTGTTCTTTGTAGAGTGCAACTCATATATATATAGGGTCGCCCTCCATTGAGAACCCCCACTATTGTGAGATATGAGATCTCATCATAGTCATTCATTAATATACATTATATTAATCTCCCACCACACATTAAATTTATTAATTTTTAAATATTCAACCACCCCCACCCATCCACCACCTCCGGCCACCGGCAACCTCCATTTCCGGCCACCACTAACTCCGGTCACTATCTCCGACGATCAATTCCGGCCAACCCAAAAAAATTACCACTGGAAAACAAAAAATCACCAAACTACCATCACCTCCAACCACCACCAGAAAACAAAAAATCACCACCGGAAAACACAAATCACCACATGTCAAAAATCACCACCATCAAATTAAAATCACCACCATTTCTCTCCCACTTTCAGTCACTAACTTCGGCTACCACCCACTGGTCACCAACTCCGACCATCTAAAAATCATCAATATCATACTGAAATCACCACCGAATATATAAAGAAAAACACTAAAATCAAGTATAAATCACCAAGCATCACACAGCCACTACCTTACCACCAACATCATAACAAAATTACCAAATAAAATAGAAATCACCTCAATTAACCAACAATCACTAATTGCCACCGTTGATTACCTTGTTGTCGCCGCCTTACCACCACCAACACTATCGTTATCACCATACCACCAATATTTAAATCACTAACTAGAACTTAAAAAGCACCATAAAATAAACACAAATTAATGAAGATGAAAAAAAAATCACCAACAACAAATGAGTTCTACTGGTTAAGAGGGCAGATTTGTAATGGTACATATCGGTGCAACGGCGTGGAGGAGAACTGATTATGATTGTCGTGGAGGATGTTACGACGTTGGAGATTAGTGGCGAGTCATGACCGGAGGTTGGCGGCAGTCTAATTGGTGGTGGTGGTGGTGATTGCAATTGAACATCAATGGTTCTTGGAAAAGGAAGGGAGGACGGTGGTCGGAGAAGAAGGGGAAGGGAGGGCATGAGGAGAGTGGCGCGTTATCTCCAACGAGGCAATTCCGATTTCCGGTGATGTCGGTAGAAGGACTGGTGGAAAACAGAAGAGATGGAGCAGATGTGGTTGAAGATTGTTGTAAATTAGATAAGGGACGTGTGGTTGTGATTAAACATAGTATAAAAAATGAATGGCTGAGATTAGATCTCAGTTCTCACAATAGGAAAGGTTCTCACATGAGTAAGACCATATATATATATACATGACACGATAGAAAATTCTCTACCTAAACGTTCTCAAGTTCATATTTTCAATAGTTTTTTCGCAAATCCAACCGTACGTATTAAAAGATTACGCAAAAATTACTTGGTACACAAAATTACATAGAAATTAATTTTGTAAATGATGCAATTTTTAATCAAAAAACGATATAAAATCTGAGCCGTTACATTCATATTGTAAACGATATATAAAATATCATGCTAAATTAAATATATTCTTAAAGGGTAAAATTTATAAAATCTTGCACACCTACTTATTTTCGCATAAATTTTTTATTGGTACGGTTAGATTTACGAAAAAATTGATGAGAACATAATTTTAAGACGCTTAGGTAGAGAATTTTTCTACCGTGTCAGGTAGATTCTCTTTACCCATATGTATATTAATTCAACTTGCACAAACTGATGATGATGATGATATGATGATGATGATGATGACGACGACGATGATGATGATGATGATGATGATGATGATGATGATGATGATGACGACGGTGATGATGATGATGATGATGATGATGATGATGATGATGATGATGATGATGATGATGATGATGATGATGATGATGATGATGATGATGATGATGATGATGATGATGATGATGATGATGATGATGATGATGATGATAAAACAACAAGTGAAATTGAAGAAGACATGTGAGATACACAGACGGAATTGGAAAGTTTGTAGACCTACAAAGAAGAACTAACATAATAACCTGTGTGAGGCACAGGTCATTTTCTAGAAATTTTTTATGCAATACATAATTTTAACGTTCTTGATTGTTTGTTTATTGATATATATTATGCAATGTCTCATGTAAATATAAATTAACCAATTATCAATGAATGTGATTTGTATGTAGACGTTACTAACATGTGTAATATTGCTAATTTATCTCATTGAATTAATTATGCATTTTCTTTTTGTGACATGTAACTTGTATCTACATATGGGTACAAGTAGTAGTGTAGTTGGTGTATTTTTATATACAAAAGACTAAAATTTAAAACATAGGATAAATTGGCTATGATATCCACATGACTAAAAGTTATTTTCATAGTAGTGAAATTTATACATTTAAATATATGTCTTAATTTTTCAGTGTAGGAGCATTTACGGGCATCTATTATTTATGTTCATATATCAAAATGTGAATATTATGAGAACTTGTACTACAGACAGGCTTTTAAAATCCTTTATTTTGTGCTTGATATATGATTATTCAATCTCAGTTGTTTTATTGACTTCTTAACTATTTGTTTTAGGAAGTTTTCATGATTGCAAAAAATGTTCCTTTGTTATCACTATATCAACATTTTTTTGTTTGTATAAAAAATTGTTTGAAGTTATTAGAGTATTTTCTTTTGTAGTTAATCGATATAATATTATTTAAATTTGTTTGTGAAACATAAGTGAAATTACGGTAAAAGAAGGTTATAAATAGGTGATGTAATTCATTCTTGGACATATAAGTGTAAAATTATCATTCTAAAAATATTTTTTTGTTCAAAGATATATCATCATGATGATCTATCTAGAAGAATATATATTTATAAGTAACAATTAAATATATATTTCCACCAATTTAAGTTAAACATTATTATTATCAAAACAATGAAAACTATACAAGATACTAACACTGTCATCTCGCTTTTAACTTTTAACATACAATGAAACTTTTTTTTATTGCAATATGTTAATAGCATAGATAAACAATAACGATCAAATACTAAAAGATAAACACTTACTACACTTACTTAAATGTTTGGTTATTATTTAATTAAATTTGTTTGGATCGTTTGCTTTATGTATACAAAATATATTAGCTACTAATAATTTTTAAGATAATAAAAAATTTACACGACAAATATAAAATGTTATAAGGTTATTTAGGGACATTAGACATTTTTATTTTTTATTTTGTAAAAATTATATTATTTTTAGCATGTACATCCTTTTAATATGATGAAAATTTAACATAACTAACAAACTAAAAAATTTCAGATTTGTATTATAATACACATGTGTTTGTGTAATGTGGGTTTCATAACTACGAACTTATACATAAAATGAAGCAACGTGTGATAAAACTAAATAAAATGACACAACCAAAAACCTTGTTATGATAACATATATTGAGTTAGAGAAAATATCGTCTGAATTATTTCTATTATGCATATTCGATCTTATGATTTATATTATTGCGTGAATGCCCCTCCAAAAATCATTAAAAAAGATTTGTTTTAATATATAACAAAGTAGTCATTTTAAAGTTAATGAAATGACTCATAACTAATGGATTCAAATAAAATTATTCCACCAACCTTTTTGTTATTCCCAACAATGTAATCAGAGAATTGTATAGGGGGGGGGGGGAGTTGACTACAATCCTTTCAATTTCCAGTTCTTTTTGCAAACAAAGATCACCTTGGAAGATAAATATAAAATTGCAATAAACAAATAACGCAAGAATTAAAAATTCAGGTGGATTGATTGTTCCACATGAGAGATTTTTATTTGAAGAAATCTCTATGAGGTTTAGAAGTAAACACACAGCTGCTAATACAATGTTTTTGCTTCAGCAATTTACAAAGGAATATTATTTTAGCTCTAAAGATTGAAACTGATTTCTTAAACTCAAAAACATTGCTACACTTGGTTATAAATCCCAAGTTTACAAGCTAATTTGAACTACATAAAAGTATACAGTAGGTAAAGTCCAGAAGCTTGCTTTTCCACTCTAAGTCCAATGGTCCTTACAATGATTTGCCTTTTGGTTGATTGTCCTTGTAGAATCATCTCTATTGACCAGATGGAAATAGAATGCTTCCTTTTCTTCAGGGTTTCCCAAAATGCTGGTTTCCATGCTCTTTCTGTTCCATCAACCCATGTGACTTGTCAGGGCTGTCCCTTTCACAATTTCAACTGCTAATAATTGAACTAGCATCAGTTGAGGTTAAACTTCTATCATCCGTTGAAAGTGTTGTGGCTGCATCCGTTGAAACTTCTCAAGGTGCATCCGTTGAAAGTGTTGTGACTGCATCCGTTGAAGCTTCTCAAGGTGCATCCGTTGAAGGCTGAATGAGTATCCGTTGAGATACAATTTCACTTATGCAGAATTACAAGGCATAGACTATTTACAATTAGCCTCCCTATTCTACATATCAGTTGAAAGTCAACATGACTTATACAGCCTAAACTATTACACTTCAACCGCTATTATAGAACAAAAAAGAGTATGTTATAGTTAGTCTTATCAAGTGATAAGCTACCCTTCAACGGATACTGTATACATATGCTATCCGTTGAAAGTTACATTTTGACTTATACAGTTTTCACAAGGCAATCTTGTTAATCATCAAGAAACAACATATTTCGTAACACTTTTGTTATCTTATTATGCATAGTAATATTAAAGAAAAATTAGTATTCAACATAAATTTAGATAATTTAGAAATATGTATAAGTTGACCATATATAATATTTAACTAATTTATGTTATACTAGCTTTATACCCGTGCAATGCACGGGATACTTTATAACTATTATTAATAAATTTTATATTTTAATTAAATTAACTTTATTTTTTTTTGAAAAATTGTAGACTAATGTTCGCAAATCATATTCAGTGGATGATACTTATTTTATTAACATTAAAATTGTTGTTTGTATTTTTTCCATGAAATTCTTTTTTTCCCCTAATTTTAAAATTATTAGATTTTATAATTTTTTTATATTTTTAGAGTCAATAACTTTATTGTACTATATTTAGTTAATTTCTGATTCTTTTATAAAAAAAAATCAAAACAATATTTACAAACCCCAATCACAATTTTTGCAATACGGTTTACAATTTAATAATATTTTGAATTTCTATTCCATGTAATTTGAAAACTATGGTTACAACAATACTTATAAAATGACAAATATTCCCCTGGATTACCAAAATGTCTAAACCCCTTATGCTAGTTATATATAGGATAACTATATAATTTTAATTTTAATTTAATATAATTCAAAAATTATAATTACTAATAATATTTATGAAAAGACAAATACACCCCTGGCGACCATACCATCTAAACCCCCTTAAGCTAATTATATATAGGATATAATTATAATATAAATGTACAAATAAAATCATAACTAAAGTATTTTCATTAGATCTTAATAATCAAAATAGCAAATATTTCATATATTCACGCAACACACAAATAGGTGCATGATTTATAACATATGTCCATTTGTGCTTAAGTGGTACAAACATGTACAATTTAAGTTCCATTTAACTCCATAGTTATTTTCTTATGTTTCGAAGTTAAATCAAATATTTAAATATTAAATGACACTCACATATTATGTTTGTGATTATAAACACATATGATCATATGGCCTAGTGGAAAGAAGATGCATAACTTAACTTGAAGACCCAAATTCAATCCTCATCAACAACATTTTTTAATAAATATTAAATATGAGGGTAAATTAGTAATTTTACGAGATGAAAATGTCTCACCAATTTCCATCAACAAACCCATGTTGGTGTATTATATATACTAGCTTATGTTGTTTTTTAAAATATATAATTAGATTAATTAACGAAATTATTTTTAAATTAATGATGATTCACTCATTATTATTCAACTAAAATTACTCAGGATCCCGAATATAAGATAAAAGTTATGAATTTTTATATGGAAAATGTTAGGGTACAAAATTGGTTCCAATATGCCACGTGTCAGTTCTTAATTTGTTATAACAAGCAAACACGTTTTTTAATATTAGATTTAATGGTTCTTGTTTATCTATTTCAAAATCAATGACCCTTATTAGTTTGACGGTACATGACCAAAGTCTTGGATAAGTTATCTTTTATTAATATCTAAATTTATATGAATTTGTATTTTTTTTAATATTTTTGTGTTACTAATTTTTGGACTTTATTTATTTGATTTTATACACTTAATTAACTATTTATACTTTATCTTGAGTTCTAAAAACCAGATTTGACAATTTTACGACACACACGAAACTCACAAAATAATATTTAATTTAGTGACAGTTTAACAATTTTTTTCCCAATTGAACATACCCTAAAACTGAAGAGAAAAAAAATGTGACAAATTTTTACATTAAGAATTCTTATTGAACTTATTATCAAAATACTCTTTTTAGTATTTGAATATAATTTTACGAACAACCAAATACAATTTTTAATATTACATCAACGGTTTTCATCTATCTATTTTAACATCTAACAAAATAATCTTTAATTTAATGATGGTTTAACAAATTTTTTACAATTAAAACTACACTTAAACTAAAGATCGAAGAAAGTGGCAAATTTTTACTTTAAGAATTCTATTCAATTTAGGAATTTTTCATGTATTTGGTTTAAATTATCAACATATATTTTTTAGTATTTCTAATAAAATTCAACTAAGAACCAAATACACTTTTTCATATTCGATCCAACGAATCTCGTCTATTTATTTTAAAATCTAACAATCCTTATTATTTTGATATTTAATAGTTATAATTACTTAAAATCCAATTTTAATACTAATATTTTCACTTTTGACTTATATCCTTTTTTGATAATAATTTCTATTTTTATATGATATAATCTTGATCGTTTATTTTTAAAAATATTAGACTTAACGGCTGAGATTATTTTGGCGGTACTGATGACCAGTCTAACATGACCAAAGTTTTGGATAAGATCTACTTTACGCTTATTATATATAAGGATATAATAAAGAAGAAGGTAACGTGGTTACGTAATTGTAAGGTCATTAACGAGGTCGTATAAATGCAAATAAAACATAAAGATTGTAAATATGCAAATCATATTGTAAAAGACCATATATTTGGTAAATACTCTATCTCTTTTGGACCAAACGAGTAATTTTTCTTTTCCTTTTTTGCGCCAGAGAAGGCAAGAGCCCCAACAAAATAAAACAAAATTAACCAAAAATATTACTTACTAGTTGAAGTCGAGATATTTCAGCTAATCCTCGTAAAAACTATTTTTAGAAATTGTACTAGAATTATTGGTAATTTGAACAACAATAAATTCAATAATACTTTAGTACATAATGATATGGACATAAAAATAATCCTAGAAATATAATTAATGATGCATTAATTAGACCTAGAATGGTCCAAGAATACGGCCCGATATACAAGGCCCGAAACCCTAATTATTTATTAATTTCGTAATTAATAAATAGAGAAAATATACAGCTCATGAAAGGAGTCCAAAACATGGTAAATTCTTCAAAGAAGGATCCAGAATCCCAATTAAAGGAAATAATGAGCCACAGTCCTTATCGACAAGGAAAAGACTTGTCCATCAAGAAATACAATGTTTATCCATTATCAAAAATGAGACTTATTCGCTAAGACTCCTAAACTTACTCTAAATACGAGGCTCCAGACGCCTATATAAGGACCCAGCTCCTTCACATCAGAACTACGTCTTTGGCTTGATTCTCAACACTGATTGAGATACGTAGGCATCTTGTGAGGACCGATTTAGTCTCGAAACGCAAGAACAGCCATTAAAGCTCGAAGCTCTCTAAACCCTAGTAATTAATTCACAAGTACGTTTTTTAATCCATAACATTTGGCGCCGTTTGTGGGAAGACAACATCAACCATGGAAAACACACGAAGAACAACTCGAGATACTCAAACTTCTGAGGAGCTTCCTATCACCTCTGAGGCTGATGCTCACGGAAATCAACCACTGCCAACTACTGGCATTCAAGGGGCGAATATCCCCCTCACCACTACTCAAGGACCGGAAATCCCACTTTCGGTTGAAGGGACGAATCCCCTGCAGAAGGTCATTCATGGATCTAATCCACAAGAGACCGCTCACCAGCAACCAATCACGACCTCTCCACTGCTCATGAATGCACCAAGTGGTCTTCAACTCCATACTACTGATCTCCCCCAATACGCAACTCAAACTTTGGGGATGCCAAGCTATGGCATGCCCCCTCGACCCATGGCGGGCGGTAGTGGTCTCAATTCCACTTACCATGAGGCATACGTTCCTCCATATATACAAGGTGTGGGACCCCAAAATCAACAAACTCAAACTCGACGGACTCCTTTCATTCTAGATTACTCGGGACCCTACACTGAGGATGATAATGACTCAACTGGAGAAGAAAGGGATGTTGCCCCGAGGAGAAGACGTTCTTCCCAAACAAATCGGGAACAATCCCAAACTACTAAGGAAAAGATTGCGGCCCATGAGGCAGAGGCTGCAAGGCTCAAAAAATTATTGGCCGAAGAGGAAGCAGCAAGAACCCAACGAGTCCCTGTGATTAACTTGGACCCAACGCCAAGAAGAACCAAGAGGGCTGAAGCCCCAAGGGGTGATCCTAGTGTTTTGTTGCCCCTAGGAGATCCTGATGATCCTACACCACCATTCACTTAGGACATCATGAAAGCTACTATCCAGGAAATTCAAGATGCCAACGATTAAAGCTTATGATGGAACGGGAGATCCCGCGAATCATGTGAGAACCTTCTCTAATGCACTGCTGTTGCAGCCAACCAATGATGCGGTCAAGTGTAGGGCATTTCCAAAAACCTTGGCAGATATGGCCCAACGCTGGTATAGCCGTCTTCCTCCCAACTCTATTGGGTCTTTCAAGGAACTAAGCAAAGCTTTCATGAATCAATTCGTTAGTGGAAGAGTGCATGAGAAAAGTTCTGCATCACTCATGGGAATCCAGCAAGGAAAGAATGAAGCCCTAAGGGATTATATCAACCGATTCACTCGGGAGGCTCTGAAAGTTCCGGACTTAGAAGACTAAGTGGCTATGATAGCCCTGCAACAAGGAACTACTGATGATCACTTCAAAAGATCATTGGCAAAACATCCACCCGAGAGCATGTTGAAGCTTCAAGATAGAGCCGGAAAGTACATCAAGGCTGAAGAAAGTATGAGAAAGTATGAACCCACTATTGGTGGTAGTGGAAATCCAAAGAAGAGAAAGGAAACACAGGAGTATGACGTCAAAGAAAAGTTTCCTAGAACGTCAAAAAGTTCTGATTCTCCACCTAAGAAAAACAATTTTGGCCCAAAGTTTACAGAGTATGCAAGATTGAATACTCCCAGGAGTCAAATTCTGATGGAGATAACAAAGGAAGAGGATTTCAAATGGCCGAAGCCAATGAGGGTTGACATGTCCAAACGGAACCAAAACCAATTTTGTCGGTTCCACAAAGAAGTTGGTCACGACACCGACGATTGTAGACAACTGAAAGATGAGATTGAATTTCTGATACGGAGAGGAAAGCTCAATAAATTCACCAAGGATGGAAGTCAAGGGAGTAAAAGAGGAAATTATGAAAGGAAGGACTATGACAGAAGGGACAACGATCAAGATCGAAATCCCAAGCCCCGAGGGCCGGTAATCAACATGATATTCGGAGGGCCAACTGCTGCTGGGTCATCCCAAAAATCAAGAAAGGCTTATGCTCGAGAAGTAATGACTGTGGTGGGAGAAGCACCGAAACGTGCCCAAACAGAAGTATCAATAGGTTTTGATGATTCAGACCTGGAGGGAGTGAAGTTTCCTCACGATGATCCCTTAGTCATCGTACCCGTGATAAGGAATTCTGAAACAAAGAGAGTTTTGGTCGACAATGGAGCTTCAGTGGACATCTTGTTCCATGATGCTTTTATCAATATGGGCTATACTGACTCTCAGTTGACACCCTCAAATATGCCCATATACGGATTCAATGGAGTGGAATCAAAGTTGGAAGGCACTATCCAACTCCCAATGACAATGGGGCAAGAGTCGAATACGTGTACTCAGATGTTGAACTTCATAGTTATAAAGGCAACTTCGACCTACAATGTAATCCTGGGAAGGACTGGTCTTCATGCGTTCAAGGCCGTTGCCTCATCCTATCATCTGAAAATCAAGTTCCCAACGAGGAATGGAATCGGTGAAGAACGGGGAGACCAAAAGATGGCTAGAAGTTGTTACATAGCCGCGTTACGGCCTGATGGAATCGGGGGCAGGTTCTCCCAATTGAAGATATGGATACTAGTGACAATGGGGACCGAAGAGGGAAACCAGCTGAGGATTTAATCCCAATTCCCTTAGTCCCTAGTGAACCGGAGAAGGTGACTTATGTTGGAGCATTATTGCCTGAACCATTGAAAAACAAGCTCATATATTTTCTTCAAGAGAACAATGACATTTTTGCTTGGACAGCGGCTGACATGCCAGGGATCGATCCCCAACTAATAACCCACAAGTTGAATGTGGATCCTGAAAGGAAGACGGTGAAACAGAAGAAGAGAAATTTTGCTCCAGAAAGGCAAGAGACCATTAAACAAGAAGTAGAAAAGCTTCTGGAGGCCGGATTCATCGAAGATATACAATTCCCAGAATGGTTGGCTAACCCAGTGATGGTCAAAAAGGCCAATGGAAAATGGAGAATGTGTGTGGACTTCACTGACTTGAATGATGCATGTCCTAAGGACTGTTTTCCCTTACCAAGGATTGATGCCTTAATAGATGCTACAGCTGGACACGAGATGCTCAGCTTCATGGATGGCTTCAGTGGATATAACCAAATTAAAATACACAAAGATGACATCTCCAAGGTATCATTCATCACTAACTTTGGTGTTTTCTGTTATCTAGTCATGGCATTTGAACTTAAGAATGCAGGGGCAACCTATCAAAGATTGGTGAACAAAATTTTTGAACACCTGATTGGAAAAACCATGGAGGTTTATGTGGATGACATGTTGGTTAAAAGCCTCGATAAGGCCGATCATATAAACCATCTACGAGAAGCATTTGAAGTGTTGAGGCACCAGAAGATGATGTTGAATCCAGCTAAATGTGCCTTTGGTGTAGGCTCGGGAAAGTTCACAGGTCTGATGGTTTCCAAGAGAGGAATTGAGGCTAATCCCGACAAAATCAAAGCAATTCTAGACATGGAACCACCACGGACTGTAAAGGAGGTCCAGAAACTAACTGGAAGAGTGGCAACATTGGGAAGATTCATCTCCAAGTCGGGAGAGAAGTGTTTACCCTTCTTCAAAGCACTCAAAAACATGAAAAATTTTAAGTGGACAACTGAAAGCCAAGAGGCCTTTGAGGCCCTGAAGAAATACATGGTTGAGGCACCACTGTTTGCAAAGCCAAAGCCAGGAGAAACTCTCTATTTGTACTTGACGGTTTCTAACACAGCCCTTGGAGCCGTTTTGGTAAAAGAAGAATTGAAGGTTCAGAAACCCATTTACTACATGAGCAAGATTCTACATGGGGCAGAAATAAACTACTCTATGATTGAGAAGTTTGCCTTAGCCTTGATAATGGCCTCAAGAAAGTTACGCCCGTACTTCCAGGCTCACAAGATAGAGGTATTGACCAATCAACCTCTAAGAAACATCTTGCATAGCCCTCAAGTTAGTGGAAGATTAATCAAATAGGCTACTGAATTGGACGAATTTGATATCAAGTATAAGCCTCGAACGGCCATAAAAGCTCAGGCACTTGCTGACTTCATGGTTGAATGCACCATTGACAACCAAGAAGTCGGGGGGCAGGAAGTAATAGTGGAAGACGAGAAAGATCAAGAGATGGAGTTCAAAGAATATTGGGTGCTCTATTTTGATGGAGCATCAAAAACAAAATCAAGTGGAGCAGGTTTGGTGCTACAAAGTCCTGATGGATTTCTCATAGTGTATGCACTAAAACTTGATTTCCCAACGACAAACAATGAAGCTGAATACGAAGCCCTGATAGCTGGCTTAGGGCTGGCTGGATCCTTGAGAGTTAAAACTCTGAAAGTGTGTGGAGACTCGAGGCTAGTGGTTTCCCAAGTAAATGGGGAGTTTGAGGCCAGAGATGAAGTCATGGCCAAGTACTTAAAACTTGTCAAGGCCATCATGACTCAGTTTGATGAGTGCTATGTGGTTCATATTCCAAGGGAAGAGAACATGAAGGCCGATGCCTTGTCTAAGTTTGCTTATTCTGAAATTGAGAACTACGCTGAAAGTGTATACTTCCAAGTCTTGAAGACCCCAAACATCAATGGAAAGTTGGTAGCACCTATTGATGTTGCTAGCTGTTGGATGGATCCCATCAAAGCTCATCTGGAAACTGGGTGGTTACCCAACAATACTTCAGAAGCACAAAAGCTATATGTGAGAGCAATAAGGTATGTGTAATAACCCCAAATTTTGGACTTAGTTAAATTTTTTTGATGAATAGTAAAATTGCCCCTGATGAATAGTAAATTTGCTGATGGAAATTTTTTCAGACCACACTATGTGGATGATATGGAATGAATGTTTCGAGGTTATATTATTGATGTATAGGAAGAATAAGTGAATGTAAACGCAATCAAAATCGGGAGATTCCAACTTTAAATTTTAAATCACTATTCATCGGACAATCAAGGATTTATTGATTTGATCGTTTTGAGGAAGTATGTAGAATGAGAAATCCATAATCATACCTTAAGCCAAGGTGAGAAATCTAGGATCATATATTAAACCAAGGTAATGGAAAGATCAGGGAAGTATCTCCTAGCATTGGTACAGAGAAACGTTTTTTAAATCACTTGAGACTATCGCGAAACAAAAGCGTAATGAATTATGGATTAAACCCTAACTGAAGGGGAAGTATCATATAAGATCATCAAGTGTAACATATAAGAGGATTGAGGATACAAATGATGACATAAGCATGATGCAGGAGTGTGACAAAGTGATGACAAGTGATGACAAAGTGGTGAATCACCACCTTGTCACCACTTTCACCACCACCACAAGTTCAAAAAGAGGCATATCATTGGTGACAAGGCTTGTTATTAGCCACACAAATTAAATGACAAAGTATTAAGGATTAATTAGACAAAAGAAAAGAAAGGAAAAGAAAACAAAACAAATCAAGAAGATGCATCCAAGGTGAAGAACACCATTCAGCCCTTTTCTTTTCCAAAAACCTTAAGAAACTTTCCTCCACTTTCACTCAACCATAATTCATGTTCTTGGGCTCTAAATCACCCTCTTCCATAAACTAAGGTAGATCTTTAATCTTAGCTTCATCCATGAAGGTTTACTTGTTCAAAAGATTGATCAAAGATGATGATGAATAGTGATGATGAATAGTAATCTCATAGAATCTTGTTTTGTTTTGAAGTTTTTAGGTTTGATTAGCATGGTTAAGGAGCAAGGAAGGATATACCATCCATATATAGCTTTTGTTAAGTTCCAAGGAAGGTATAAAACTTCTCCCCTTTTGAGATTATGCTTTGATCTTAGTAGTTATAAGTGATTGTTTAGAGTTATGTTGTAATGAAGCATGTATGCATGATTTTGAGTATGTTTAATGGTTGACTTATGGATAAACCTATGAACTAGGATATGACCATGTTTGGACAGAAAACTTGTAGTATTAACTTGAGGTTTGATTGGTGGTTGGTTGATTGTTGATTGGTGGTTGATTTGAGTGTTTAAAACACGGGAATCGCGTAAGAGGCTGTAGGACAGTCCAGCAGATACAAAGCCCGTATGCGGCTAGGGTGATAATCGTGTTAAGATGTCGTCCATCTACTAGTATAAAAGTGTGAGTACGATACAATGACTGATCATCGTGTATTGTGACGTGCCCGAAAAAAGGTCCCTTCCCTCCAATTGGAGTTGTGCTGCACATTGTAACAAAATCCTAGGTGCTGAGTTACTGATAATGTGGCAGTGATGAGTAATGATGTTCCTTATACAGTAGAGGTACTGTATGGCATGTTTTGACGAAAAGAATATTCAAACATATCGTTCTGTATATGAACGGAGTTTCAAAGGTTTTCAATTATGATATCAGCTTACTTATATGATTATGCTGCCATATCTTATTGTCGAGCTATAGTGCTCATTCTTGCTTCTTTTGTATATCACAACACAACCGAGTCAAAAAGGTGTTCATTACTGATATTTTACAGTATTTTGAACAGTATGAGATATCTAAATAGATATGTGTGTATATATATGTTGAGAAGATATTTAAGATATACAGTATGTTGAACTGTATAGTATTTTGAATCAATGGATAGGCTTTAAGCCTTGATTCCAATATTTGATATCTATTTTAAAAGATATGTTTTGAATCTTGGTTCATTATATCTATGCCAAGGATTTCTAAATGATTTACGAAAAGTATTTGAGTATGATTATAAGTCATACGACATTTCGAACGATATACTATTTTGGGGTCAAACCCTAGTAGTTTTAAACATGGATCCTATATGGATTATTTACCTTAAAGGTTTAAAGATTTAAACTGGGATAGATTTCTTGCTGAACGCTATTAGCTCATTCTTGCTTTATTAAAACTTTCAGCATGAAGAAAACGTTGCCGTTTCACCTCGTGTTACGAGAGCAAGGGAATGGAGAGACCACCTTTGAGTTAGTTCAGCAGGATGGATACTGCCGGTGTGAGCAGAATAGTTGCAGACTGTATTAGTAAGAATTGTTTTCGAGTAGGTTTGTATTATTAAACCTTGTATAGAACAGTGAGGTCTATTATTGTAACTTCATGTAGAGGTTGTAAATAATAGATGATATCCTGGATAGTACATTTGAGTTGTAATAACAAATGTTACTTTTCTTTCTCATTTCCAAGGCTATAACTTGTGTGTGTGCGCATAAGTGATTGGGGTATTTGGAGTTGTATTATTAGAATGTTGTAAGTAATGCAGGTATTGTATAATTGATGGAGCGTGACAACCCAGATTCCTGACCCCGGATCTGGGGGTGTTACATTATGAGCCAGAGACAAATGAAGAAGGCATGAGGCTGGCCTTGGATCTAATTGATGAAGTTAGAGATGAGGAAAATGCCAAGGTAGTTGAACATCAAAAAAGGGCATCTTTCTACTATAACCTAAGGGTTAAAGAGAGGTTCTTCCGTCAAAGAGACTTAGTCCTCAGAAAGATTGAGGCATCCGGAGTTGGACAAAAAGGCAAGTTGGCCCCAAATTGGGAAGGACCATATCGCGTTAAGAACGTATTTGGTCGAGGCTCCTACAAATTGGAAACCCTGGAAGGGACCGAAGTGCCAAGAACTTGGCATGCTGCAAACTTGAAAGTCTATTATGTTTAAAGTGTGTCCTGATTGGACTCACTATTAGGATAAGTAGAAATAAGGTCGACGAAACCATTCCGAGTTTTTAACTCGAGGTAGAAAGTAGAGTATTATATAAGGGTTGAACCCATTCCTTCGTTTATAAAGGATTTTTTCATGCAAGTTATTTATTTTCTATCTTTGTTAATCTATACCAAGTTGTGTCAAGACGCAAATCAAAAGGCCAAGTATCGAAAAGATAAAACAGATGAAAGATAACATAACATGCATAGATTAAATCCCGAAGGATCGAAGAGTTAAGTTACAAATGATCAAACAAGTTTTGAGTTCATAAAAACTAAGTAGATAGATAAATGCCACATACGACCATAAAAGCCGCGCAAGGCCAAGAGACTAAAGCTCTAATCCAAATCCATGAGGGGATCATCTTCTATAAGTGGAGAAGAAGCAGTCTCTTTAGGCTGAGAGTCATCCATGGGCTCTAAATCATCAATGGGCTAAGAAGATGCCTAGACGGTAATCTCCGAGATAGCTCTTTTGGGAAGCCCAGGTATGTCTGGCACTGGAAACTTTGCCAAGGTAACTCCGTCAATCTTTGTCCCAAGCTCCTGAACTATCCCTTCCCAACAGTCCTTAAAAGTACCGGGAAAGTTAGCATCATACTCAGCGTTAAGGAGCTCCTCAAACTCCGCAGAGGAATGATACACTTTCAAAATCTGCTTCTTGCCCTTAGCGAGCTCCAACTCCAATCTCCTAGACTTCTCCTTTTCTACAGCGAGTTCCGTCTCAACAGCGCGGAATCTCGCAAAGTTAGTTGCAACATCAGCTTTATACCTACCGCGATCCCTCTCAGCGATAGTAAGGTCTTCGCGAACTTTTTTGAGGTTGTAAAGCCCAGCTTGAAAGTAAGTGTTGATCTAAAAAAGATATTACACAAGGAAAAATAGTAAGAAACTATTAAAACGACCAAAGTAAATCACAGAAAAAGTAAAGGTAAAATAATACCGTGGCAATCCCATGAGCTCCAAGGTTTTCAACTTGAAGGTCGTCAGAAGACTCCACCACATGAGCTCGATCGCGAGGAGTAACTATACTCCTAGACCACTCGGCCGCACGGTGAGTGTCGCCAACAACTGTATCCTTCTTTCGGAGTCCCCAGCCAACTTCAAAAGATGAAGGATCCTCGGAAAGGGGAATCATCTTGGAATGATTAAGAAAATCAGGGACAACCTCGGATCCTTTAGCATCAATATTATGGCCAGTTTTGATCTTCTTCGAGCGTTGAGTATTCATTCCTGAATTCTGGTCAGCTATCTTCTCCCTCTTTTGGAAAATAACATCAAGAGTATGCTTAGTTGTTGCAAGAATGAAATGAAGAGGCTTATAAGTATGGATATAAAATGAATACACAAGTTAAAATCAAAGGTAAGCATATATACCTTGTTCACCAAGTCACTAAGATTTGCTTCCTGGAGGGACTCCTCAGAAAGTAAATGAGCACAATGATGTGTGCCATCAGCTGTAAGAATATCAACAGCAGCCCGCTCGTCTACACCCAACTTAATGTCCCGAAGAGACCCATCTACGGCTTTAGAAAAGTTAAGCCTAAAAAAGTCCCCCCAGTTTGCCCCGTCCATATAGATATAAAAGAATTCCTTATTCCAGTTAAGAATGGAATCTGGGGAAGTGCCGGGGACAAAACAAATACGATCAAGACTTCTATGCGAAATTTTGACCCAACCTGTCTCTTTTGGGGAATATGAGAATTTAAAGAGATATCTAAACACGGATACACTGGGTTCAAGTTTGTGCCTATTACATTGAACACGGTAACAATATATAAATTTCTAAGCGTTGGGATAAAGCTGAGTTGGGCAAACCCCAGCCTCGGCCAAGAGACAAAAAACGAAGGGTGGGGAGGTAATCTAAAACCTGCATAAAAAGTCTCCTTAAAAAGGCAAATAACACCCGGTTTAGGGTTACAAGCTCTATCAGAAGGACTAGCAGCTACGGCCCTATAGGGGTGTTCAACACCGAAAAGAGTGGAAATTAAATCTACTTTTGGTTGTTTATACTTGCTAACAATATGATATGCATCAAGATGAGCGATATTTGGGAAAGCAGTGGAAAATTCTTCTAGCAATTCCCTAAGAGTGACAACATTGCTATGAACAAGGGAGGTTTTTATTTTACCTCTAGAAGCCCTTGGAGGCCTAGCTGAAGCACCTGGTAAAGAGAGTTGAGATTGCTCGGATTGCTGGGAATCACCGGAATCCGCCATTAGAATTGGCAAAATAATGCTTTGAAACTCAGAACTTAATCTAGAGCGAACGAAAGAGATGAAGATTCTTTAAATCTTCAACCGTAAAATGCTAAAATGTGGTGGCCGATGGTGTAGCCTTGGCAAAACCCTAGAACAAAACTCTTAAAATTCAAAAGAAAACTCTCGAATCCTCACTTGGTTGAGAGAGATTTTAGAAAGAAAAATCTGAAGAGATTTTCGCAGAGTTTCTTCGTGAGAAGAGAAGTGAGAAAACAAGTGTCTGCGATTGCTTTTTTATAGCCGCAACAGCCGGTTAAAAAGAAAAAATCACATGCTATAGGAGGTTGACGGTGAAAAGCCCATAGGATTTCTGAATTATGGGCTGGCCCAAATCGAAAAAGCATATTCTCTAGAAGCTTCCAACGGTCATGTTACCGTTAAGGATTTTAAATATTCTGCAAATAATATCAGATATTACTTGATTTTCGATTTGCCAATTTTCAGCAAATAAATTGAATTTTTTTAAAAAGGCCTGAAGCCCAAGAAAGAAATATACGTCCTGCTCATTGTGTGAACACGATTGCGTTGTAGAACTACGTCATATACACCGACGACGAGAATCCAAAGTTTTCACCCGTGGACATATTACGTGTCTCCTGTTCGTGATATAATCGCGAATGGGTCGTATAAACAGCTTGAATGCTACCCACGAGTGAAAAGCACTCACTCTGTTCGTTGGAGAAGGGATGCCTGCTGTTCGTGGAACAAACCCGAGTAGCTCGTATCTGCGCATACTCTGGGCATCCACGAGAAAGAAGTGATGTTCCTGCTCGTGTTTAAACGAACGTGTCCTGGTCGTGGAACAGCAGCGAGTACGGTGGTTCTGCGGCAATACCAAGGTATCCAAGAGAGGGATGCAGTATTCCCGATCGTGGTTTTCGAGACTGTCTCCTGCTCGTGGTTGATACACGAGTAGGTTGTATGTGCATATCTTGTCAAATGACAATGAAACACTATGCTAGAAAGCAATAATTATTCTTTAGAATAGTTATTGGGCAAAAATAAATAGGAAAATTTGGAAAATAATATTCCATGTTTTCTGAAAATTTATAAATATGAAAAAATAATTAATGCAAAGTTGCACAAAAAATAATATTTTTGAATCAATATTCAAAATATTTTACGAATGTCTGTTGACACTGAATAAATTCCTTTTAAAATAAGGAGTTTGACAAAATGGTTGGAAAAATTAGAAATAATTATTTTCTAAAAACACAAGAAAATATTGTCATGCAGGCTTGCACTAATAAAATATTTTCGCAGACACAACGAATGTCTTAAACCCCGAGTCTCGTAAATGACAACTATAACTTCTACGAAACCTCAAGAGTTTTCCTAGAAGTTTGGGGGGCAAATGATATGGACAGAAAAATAATCCTAGAAATATAATTAATGATGCATTAATTAGACCTCGAATGGTCCAAGAATACGACCCGATAAACAAGGCCCGAAACCCTAATTATTTATTAATTTCGTAATTAATAAATAGGGAAAATATACAGCTCATGAAAGGAGTCCAAAACATGGTAAATTCTTCAAAGAAAGATCCAGAATCCTAATTAAAGGAAATAATGAGCCACAGTCCTTATCGACAAGGAAAAGACTTGTCCATCAAGAAATACAATGTTTATCCATTATCAAAAAGGAGACTTATTCGCTAAGACTCCTAAAATTACTCTAAATACGAGGCTCCAGACGCCTATATAAGGACCCGGCTCCTTCACATCAGAACTACGTCTTTGGCTTGATTCTCAGCACTGATTGAGATACGTAGCCATCTTGTGAGTACCGATTTAGTCTCGAAACGCAAGAACGGCCATTAAAGCTCGAAGCTCTCTAAACCCTAGTAATTAATTCACAAGTACGTTTTTTAATCCATAACACATAACTTATAAGTATTAGTAAAATTATTCCATATACATGTTTTTTTGTAATTTTTTTTTAAAAATAAGATCCCAACCAATTTTAACTTTATACTTTTGTGGTATCTAAATCACACATATACGATTTTTTTCTTTTCCAAACTTTCATTTTTTCACTTTTAATACCATTACCATCTCGTCGGAATATTGTCATAGCATTATTAATAAATATACGTGTATTTGCTCTCAATTTTTTCTGTTTCATATCTATATGATTATATACATATGTGTGTTTATATATATATACTCACGACAACAAACATAAATGATAATTGTACAAGTATATTATGTTCAGATGATATCATCTTCTTTAGCATTTTTTATAATTTTCATATACTGGTACTTCCAAGTTTCGAGTGCAGATTTATTGACATTTAGTTAATTAATGAAGTTGATTTTCGTTGCTTACAGTATAATTTTATATTATTATAGTGGTGGTGCATTATATATTGCTTATTTGATGGTTCCCTTGAGAGTTTTGGAGGTTGCATTTGGTATAATTTGATCCTTACAAAGTATTTGAAGTACAAATTTGTATTTCGTGAATTTTGATTATTTTCAAAGTTCGGTACTGTTGCTTATGGAATGAAATCAGTGGAACTGAATCAAATTCAAAAAGATGATTGATGCATTATAAAATAACTTTAAAATCAATTCTCAAAAGAATGAAATTAAAATTTCATTTTAGGTTTTAAAGTCAAACATTGTATTTTCAAAAATAAAACTTAAAAATCATATTAATTAATTCTAAAACACGTATTTTTAAGAAAAATTATAAAATTGATGGTATTCTTTAACCCCCACCCCAATGCAAAATATTATACACAAAGAAGTTCTTGTAATTCAGTACCATACCATTCTCATATTCCTTTTTTATTATTAGTATTATTGTTATAATAAATTTGAAAAAAAAAGAAAAGAAAAAAGGTAATTGTGTGACAAACATGAAGAAAATAAGTGAAATTTATTTATAAAAATGAAATAATTAATTGATAGAGATTATTTAGAAATAGGTAAATATATGAATATATTACAATTACCTATTTTGAAATATTCTCTAATAGTTACTTATTTTTAAATATACTACATTTACTTATTTTTAAATAATCTTTATAGATTTTTTTTTAATATTCATTTAATTACCTTAAATAACCTTTATCAATAACTTATTTCATTTGTATAAATAAAAAAAATTTATCTCACTTTCCTTCATTTTTTTTCTTCCATTCTTTCACACAATTTTTTCATTTTTTCAAATTTATTATAACAATAATATTAATAATAAAAATGATTATGAGAATGGTGTTGAAGTTGATAACATAATCATATTCTTGAATTTAATTACAAAAACTTATCTGTGTATAATATTTGGGGGGTGGTTTAGAATACTATCAATATTAAAACTTTTCTTAAAAATATGATATTTAGTAAAGAATTTAACAAAATACGATTTTTTAAGTTTTAGTTTCAAAAATACAATTAGCGACTTTAAAACCTCAAATGAACTCTAATTTAATTTTTTCAGGAGTTGATTTTAAAGTTAGTTTATGTTGCATCAATCACCTTTTTTAGAGTTGATTTAGTTGTACTGATTTCATTTCATAAGCAACATTATACAATTTTGAAAATAATCAAAACCATCCAAATACAAATTTGTACTTGTTGTGGAACAAAAACGTGGTTTGAACGGCGGCGGATATTTAATGCTAGGGTTAGAGCTTCGAGCTTGTTTATGGCTGCGTTCGTGTTCGAGACTGCACGGTCCTCACAAACTTCCTACGTACCTTTGTTAAGGATCAATCCAACGTAGTTCTGAGATTGAGATATCGAGTATTTATATAGGCGTTTGTAAGCCTTAGAATCGTAGTAGGGTTAGGTTACTTGGTGGCCAAGAAACCTCCTCGACGGTGGATAACTCTTATCAGAGTTAGTTTCCATGTTGAAGTTTGTTTCCATGTTGGACGTTGTCTTGGAAGCATCCTAGTGGTTTCCAACCACTAGGTTGTTCCTGGACCAAGCTCATGCCTCAGTGGTTTGAGATAAGGGTTGGACCTTGGCCCAAATGCTGGCTACGAATTTAATATCATAGCTAGGGTTTCGGGCCTCAATAATGGGCCTCGTGCTTGGACCATCCTAGGTCTAATTAATGCAGCATTTAAGGTGTCTTTAGGGCTTATTTTAGCCCATATCATTTGCCCCCTAACTTCGAGGAAAACTGATCAGGTTTTCTCGAAGTTAAGTCGACGAATTTTTCAATTAATGTACACTAGTGTTTCACGTGTATCGTTTTTTAGCGTGAAGTGTGGAGCGACCTACACATTCACTACGATTAGCCTGATTCGAGGCTTCATTCTTATTGGCTGAGGGCACTTGATAGCTAAGTTTCCAAGTGTAGCTAAGTTTTTGTTTAGCGAAAATTGGATGTCGCCTTAATTTGGCTAACTCATAGGTAACCGTCGCTTAATCGAGGTTAATTTAGGTGTAGTTGCCGCCATTTAGTCTTATCATAGGCTACTTATGGAGTGATGTCGCTGAATGATGCTAGACGACGCTAAACTACGCTAAACGGCGCTAAACTACGCTAAACGGCGCTAAACGGCGCTAAACAACGCTAAACGGCGCTAAACGGTGCTAAACGATGCTAAACGGTGCTAAAGAACGGGGGACTTTTCGGGCCAAGCCAACCAAGTCAAATCGGCCGAAGGCCTCCCAAGGGACCAGGTTGGCCTGCCCTGGTTGGCCGACAGCCTCCTAGGGTCCTGGTCGGCCAGCCCTGGTCGGCTGGAGCCTTCCAAGGGCCTAGTCGGCCAGCCCTGGTCGGCTGGAGCCCCATGGTTGGTCCTGGTCGGCTGGGATGCAAATTATTATTATTTATTATTATTATTATTATTATTATTATTATTATTATTTTAATTAAATTTCAGCTAGATGAAATGTTGGTTGCCTTGGTTTCTTGGCATGAAACAATGTTCTTGTCTTCAACCACTAGGTTGTTTTCAAATAAAACACTTACGTTGGGCATTTGTTCTTGGTTTCTACCAAGTTAGGGTAGGCTTGATCTTAACCATCGTTCGTGATTTCAACCATCGTTCGTGATTTCAACCATCCAAGGTTGAATTCAAGATTCAAACATGGTATTTGGTTGGTGTTCACAACCACGTTGGTCATTTTGGCTTTAAAGTTAGGGTGTCGAAGCCAAGGGGTTCACCCTTATTACATTCCCAAGCAACTTCAAGTTCAACTCCTCCTTCAATCCTTAATCTCTTGCTTGAGATCAAGGGGCGGTGTTGCAAACAAGGTCGACGAGGGTGGTTTTAATGTTGACTCTTCTGATAAGAGAGTGGTTTCATTCATGATAAGCCTTTCTAGTCATCCGAGGCAAGTCATCTAAATCCTTCAATGAGGCTCTAGTCATCCGGGGCTGCTCTTTTGAGGCCCTAGTCATCCGGGGCTGGTCATCCGAAATCCTCACTGAGGCTCTAGTCATCCGGGGCTGGTCATCCGAATGGATGGTGGTTGTCCCCCGAGTCTGAATTCCTTGTTTGAAAACAACAAGGGCATTTTGAAACCAACAGGTTGTTTTCAAATCAAAAGTTAAATTTTCGGTTTTCAAACCAAGTCATCAACTTTCCTAATCAAATTAGGTTAATCAAATTAATGTACTAATCCTTAATTAGGACTAAACTTCGCTTTGTTAGGCAAATCAAACTTAATTAGCCTTAATTTCTCGACTGACAGCTACATGTTCTCCCAGGTCGCATTTTTATTCGTTTTCTTCGCCTTCATTCAAAAGAATAGGGGTTTTGGTTCAATTATATGAACCTTTTCGGTCGTTTTATCACTAGTTTAGGCAATTAAACCTGTAAACGCTGGTTGTCTTGAGATATGACTTGATATCACAGGTTGTCCTCTTTTATAAAAAAAAAGGGGGGTGAACTCATTTCATTCACACCCTTACTTGCAAATTTCTCTCTTACATTCTCTCTAGCTCTTGTTCTTTAGTTTTGTGGTTTACAACCAAGAATTTAGTCTTAACCAAGAAGTTAGTCTTCAATCAAGTGGTCAGCATTCAAGCATGGCAAACCAAGGAGTAGCCGGTCCATCATCCGTTCTTGCTCAAAGATTGGCTTCAAGAGCCAAAAAAGGTAACCATCTCAACTATGTTCCTGTTGTTATAGATGAACCCATGCCTACTTTGTTTGAATTAGTGAATCAAATGGGGGATGCTTTCCCAAACAATGCTGAGTTTGATTCTTTCAAGTTTCCAAGTACCTTGGGTAAGGTTGATGTGAGGAAACTTAAGAAGAAGTATTCCTTCCCCAAGGACCTCAAGTTAATGGTTCCCGATCCAGGTGACAGAACTTGCAACTGGCACCCGAAAAGGTTGTTTGTATACAGGGATGCCATAGTTGCTGGACTCAGGTTTCCAATACACCCTTTCGTTATGAGGTTGTTAGCTAAGCTAAAGATCAATCCATGTCAACTATACCCAAATGCATGGAAGTTCATCTTTATTTTCATGGCAAGGTGCTTGAAAGAGGGAATTCCTCTAAGTATCCCCATTTTCAGAAGTATTTTTGTTCTTAAGAACAGTCCTATCACCCGGAAAGGATGGGTCAGAATTCAACATCGCCCGAGTGTTAACCACATCTGCAACAATGCATCTCTCCCTGATTCCACCCACGAATGGAGGCATCACTTTCTCGTGCTTTATTGGAAGGGAGGAGATTGGGGCCAATACTTTAGGTCTGAATTCAACCATGTGGTAGACTTTGGGAGCCACATTAATGAGCTTAAGTCTAATGAGTTTCCAGACAGAGATGATCTCATCACGGGTCATGATCAGATCCACTATCGCTCCTTCTTGACCGAAAAGATCTTGGTCGAAGTTGGGATGAGTAGATTGTCTTTGGAGGGTAATTTTTATTGTTGTTTCCTTGTTTTGAAACATACTTATTCTTATTCCAACGTTTTTTCCTTGTATTTTTCAGCTGCTGAGGCCCTTGATAGGGAACCTGGGATGGGTGAGCAAGTCACCAAGAGGATGGTGAAGAAAGCTGAGTTGATAGCCAACCCTCCATCTCCCAAGGTTCCTGATTTCCTTAAACATTGCCAGAAGGCTGGAAAGAGGTTTAGGGACTCTAAAGGCAACATCAAGACTGCCTTTCAGCCCGCGTGGGGAATATGCGAGCAAGACTCCATTGATGGGAGTTCTTTGTTGGCCATGGACTGGTCTAAGTTCTCCATCACTGCTCCAGACATGGTGAACGTGCTAGCGCGTTCAAAGTTGGATGAAACTGAGCAAATGGAATCTCAAGCCATGTATCAGGTTAACATTTATTTGTTTCGACTTAGTTACTTGTCCTCCTTTATCATACCTTATTTATTGACTTGTCTTCTCCTTTGTGTAGCTGAACTCCTACTTCCAAACTTCGATCCATCAAGGGAAGTCTTTAAGGGATGATTTGAGGGTTGCCAACAAGGAGAAGAGTCGGATCAGTAAAGAGTTGAAAGAGTGGGAGACAAGAGCCTATGCAGCCGAAGAGGAAGCCTCCTCTTTCAATGGAAGATACGAGGCTTTGGAGAGTAAGTCCCGCCAAGGGAATCAACAGGTGATCGACAATTACTTGAACGCCGATGGTTTCCTTGAGTTCATGGATCAGCATGACAATGAAGTCCGACCCACTTTTCTTTCATGTGGTTGGAACAAGGCTATTTCGGCTGTGAAGAGAACTCATTCGGGGATGTTCAAACCTTCTGAATTTCCATGTCCCTGGGCTCTTGCTGGTGAGATTGATGTTGATCAACCTTCCGACTCGGGATATGGGGGGAAGTCTCAATCCTCTGGGTCTAGGGGCAACCATTCTATTAGCCCGGTTGGTGGAAAGGGAAAAATGGTTGCCTGTCAACAAGTGAGCTCCTCTGTCTCGACTAAGAGTTCGGAGGGAGAAGAGGATGACGACGACGAGGACGAGAACGCTCGTGGAGATGATGATGATGATGAGTAGTCCGTCTTTGTGTTTCTAGCCTTGCATGGCTTGTAGCCATATGTGGATTTTATGTTGTTATTGTTATAGTCCTTTTAAGGACCTTCTGCTTAATTTATCTGATGATGTAATGTTGAACTGAGGATCCTTAGGGACCTCCAACGTTTCAATCCTTCGAGATCTTTTATTATGCATTCGTAGTTTACTTCTTATCTTGTTTATTTGTTTTCGGTACTTAGTGTTGCACATATCGAGTGTTGGTACATAAAGCAAGATATAAGAAAACAAACATGCATTCATATCAAGATGAAGATGGGTTCAACCCTTTTCATAGATAATAGACTGCAAATGTGAGCTACATGCCCTGAAATGGTTCCAATGAACCTTTGTTAGGTCCAAAGTATCGTAGAAGGGGGGGGGGGAGTTGAATAAGATACTCACAAATTCTTTAATTTCGTTCGCGGATAAATCATTCAGTTCAACTACGAAATCAAAGGTACCAAATCAAAGCAAGAGTCGGGGAATATATCATTTTATAAATATAATCCGCGAGGGGTGCTACAATTCTAATCTGTAGATTAGCTTCAATGAGTTCAAGGTTACACAAATTCAATACAATGATAGAATTCTGAGCACTATTAATTTCTATGATTTTCTCTGGTTCAATCTTCTCTCTTCATAAATGATTCTGTGTTCTTCCTATTAACTGAAGAAGACACTTCTTCTCTCCTGTATTAATTGTAGTCTGAATTGAAAACTATCGAACCAAAACTAAACAATTAATCTTGCCCATCCAATTTCCATCAACCTGTCAAACAAATAAACCTTTTCACCTGCTCCTCAAAATGAAAACTATCGAATGTATAAAGTTAATTTTCCATTCGATAGTTTTATTAATAAAACTATCGAATGACAAATTAACTTATACTAGTTTTCTATTGATTTCTTTTCATCTCATTCGATGGTTTTCATTTATGAAAAACTATCGAACCCTTTTCTTTTGTCCTTGATCTATTAAAAAATCTTCTGAGTTCCAGGGTGTTTAGTTTTAGACTAAATCAATTTCTTCTGAGACGATAAAACAACTTGATCTTCTTAAGTGCCGTCTACTGGTGCAACTGGTCTGGTTCACAGATGAATAACACTTGATCAATTCTTCTATGTCTTCAATTCAATGCTGATGATTAGTCCTTTGTCGTTCTGGTTGCTTCAAATAAATCACTGGAATCCTGTGGTACTAACCCTAAATCATTCACATACTTCTTTAGTCTTGAAAGTCTTGTTTCTTTAATTGTCACTGAGGCTTGAACATTTTCATGAACTTCTTTCCGTGACCTGTTTACGGACTTCAAGAATACATACCATATTTTGATTTTTTGAGTTTACCTTTTCTTCTTTGATTCTGGATTCCTGTGCTTATGTTAATATTATTGTTTGTCTTGTCCTTTGTTGTGTTGTAGTTATCTATGTTACATCTTACGTTACATTATGCTTTACAACCTTAGGTCTACTTTTCCTACTAAATATTAGACTATATCCTGAAAGGATAGTTAAACATAATAAATCTTGAGGTTTGAGGCGTGCCAGGTGTGAGGCACCTCAGTCTCATCCAAAGTCTCGAGCTTGTAAGATCCTCGTCCAAGGATCTTCTTAACTCTGTACGGCCCTTCCCAGTTGGGGGCTAGCTTTCCTTTGTCACCTACTCTAGATGCCTCTATCTTCCTGAGAACTAGGTCTCCTTGTCGAAAGAACCTTTCCTTAACCCTTCGGTTGTAATGGAAGAAGGTTCGTTTATGATACTCTACATTTCAAGCGTTGCCTTCGTCCATGACTTCATCAATTAAATCGAGGGCCAACCTCATTCCTTCTTCGTTAGCCTCTTATCCAAAGGCTTCAACCCTCGGAGTTGCGTGTGAGATCTCTAGAGGTACAACAGCTTTTGCTCCATAAGCAAGCATGAACGGGGTTGCTCCAGTGGTGACTTTGCAAGTGGTATGGTAAGCCCAAAGTATGGGCAGTATCTCGTCCACGCAAGTGTTTCTGGAGCGTTCGACCCTCTTCTTCAATCCATTAAGTATGATTTGATTCGCAACCTCTGTCTGCCTATTTTCTTGAGGGTGGGCACCTGAGGTGAATCTAAGCTCAATGGCGTTCTCTTCACAATACTTCAAGAAGTCTTCGTTATTGAACTGTGGTCCATTCTCTGTAACAAGGATACGGGGTATTCTGTACCTATACATGATGCTTTCCCACAGGAAATAGGCAACTTGCTTGGTGGTTATCTTGGCTAAGGGTTTGGCCTCAATCCACTTAATGAAGTAATCAATTGCCACTATCAGAAACTTCCTTTGTTTTGTAGCCATAGGAAAGGGACCAAGTATGTCCATTCCCCACATAGCAAATGGAATTGGAGAATTAATTTAAGTCAGCATCTCAGGTGGTTGCCTAACCACTGGTGCATGTTTTTGACAATGATCACACTTCTTAACAAAATCCTTGGCGTCAGCCAACATTTCGGGCCAGTAAAAGCCTAGCCTGGTTATCTTGTGAGCAAGGGCTCTGCCCCCCAAGTGTTGTCCATAAATCCCTCCATGGACTTCTTCAAGTGCTTCTCGTGCCTCTTGGGGCCTTAGACACTTCAGGTATGGGATCACAAAAGACCTCTTATAAAGTAGCCCTTCAATCAAAGTATACCTCAATGCTCTCACAGACAACTTGCGTGCCTCTTGGGCATTATCAGGGAGCCATCCAGTTTCAAGGTGGGCCTTGATTGGATCTATCCAACAGCTTCCTATGTCGATAGGAGCCACAAGTTTTGAATTAATAGTAGGGGCCTTCAAGACCTGGAAGTAAACACTTCCCGAGTAGTTCTCAATCTCAGAAGAAGCAAACTTAGACAAGGCATTAGCCTTCATATTTTCTTCTCTAGGGATGTGCTCCATATAGCACTCATCAAACTGAGTCATAACAGCTTTCACAACTCTTCTATACTTAGCCATAGTTTCATCCTTGGTTTCAAACTCACCATTAACTTGTGAGATAACCAACCTTGAATCTCCACATACCTTCAGGTTCTTGACCCTTAGAATTCTAGCCAACCCTAAACCAACTATCAAGGCCTCATACTTAGCTTCATTGTTGGTTATGGGGAAGTCTAACTTTAAAGCGTACTCGATTGTAAACCCATCAGGGCTTTGCAACACCAGGCCTGCACCACTTGACTTTGTTTTTGATGCCCCGTCAAAATAGAGCACCCAATATTCTTTTAGATCAAGTTCTTCATCCTTATCTTCAACCTCAGGTTCCTTCTGGGGTACTACCTCTTGCCCCCCGACTTTGTGGTTGTCAATGGTACATTCAACCACGAAGTCAGCCAACGCCTGAGCCTTAATGGTTGTTCGAGGCTTGTATTTGATATCAAATTCCCCTAACTCGATTGCCCATTTAATTAACCTTCCACTGGCCTTAGGACTATGTAGGATGTTCCTCAATGGTTGGTCCGTCATGACTTCACTTTTGTGTGCCTGAAAGTAAGGGCGTAGATTTCTTGAAGCCGTGATTAGTGCCAAAGCAAATTTCTCAATAACATAGTAGTTCAATTCTGCCCCATGCAAGATTTTGCTTACATAGTAGACTGGTTTTTGAACCTTTCATTCCTCCTTTACAAGGACAGCACCCAGAGCTTGATCGGAGGCTGCCAGATAGAGTTAAATAGTGTCTTTCGGGATTGGTTTGGCCAGCAACGGGGCCTCAACCATGTATTTCTTGAGGTTTTCAAAGGCCTTTTGGCTCTCTACTGTCCATTCAAAATCCTTGACCTTTTTCAAAGCTTTAAAAAATGACAAGCACTTGTCCCCGGACTTGGAGATGAATCTCCCTAAGGCTGCAATTCTTCCAGTCAACCTTTGAACGTCCTTGATGGAATGAGGTGGTTCCATGTCGAGGATAGTTTTGATCTTGTCGGGGTTAGCTTCAATGCCTCTCTTGGAGACCATGAGACCCAAGAATTTTCCTGATCCTACTCCAAAAGCACACTTAGCAGGATTTAACATCATTTTATGGTGTCTCAGCACTTCAAATGCCTCTCTGAGGTGCTTGATATGGTCGTCTTTAAACAAGCTTTTAACAAGCATGTAATCAATGTAGACCACCATGGTTTTCCCAATCAAGTGGGCGAAGATCTTGTTTACTAGGCGTTGATAGGTCGCCCTTGCATTCTTTAGACCAAAGGCCATGACAAGGTAACAATAGACTCCAAAATCAGTAATAAATGATACCTTGGTTGTGTCATCCTTATGCATCTTAATTTGGTTGTAGCCACTGAAACCATCCATGAAGCTCAGCATCTCATGTCCCGCAATAGCATCTATCAAGGTGTCAATCCTTGGTAAAGGGAAGCAATCCTTGGGACAAACATCATTTAAATCAGTGTAGTCTATGCACATCCTCCATTTTCCATTGGCCTTCTTAACCATAACCGGGTTTGCCAACCACTCTGGGAATTGGATTTCTTCAATGAATCCAGCTTCTATGAGTTTTCAACCTCTTGTTTTATGGCTTCCTGCCTCTCTGACGCAAAGTTCCTTTTCTTTTGCTGTATTGTCTTCCTTTTCGGATCAACATTGAGCTTGTGAGTTATAAGTTGGGGATGAATCCCTGGCATGTCGGCAGCTGTCCATGCAAATACATCACTGTTCTCTTGTAGGAACGTGATCAACTCGCCCTTCAAGGGTTCTTTCAACAGTGCTCCGATGTAGGTCACCTTTTCAGGTTCGAGAGGGTCCAAGGGAACAAGAATCAAATCCTCGGCTGGCTTTCCTCTATAGTCTTCATCTTCTCTAACATCCATGTCTTCGATAGGGAGAACCTTCCCCCCGACTCCATCTTGCCTTAATGCAGCTATATAGCAGCTCCTAGCCATCTTTTGATCACCCCTCTCTTCTCCAACACTGTTCCTAGTCGGAAACTTGATTTTCAAATGATAAGTTGAGGCCACAGTCTGGAAGGCATGAAGCCATGTTCTTCCTAGGATAGCGTTATAGGTCGAGGAAGCTTTTATTACCACAAAGTTCAACATCTGGGTAGCTTCCTTTGGTTCCCAGCCAATAGTCAGGGGCAATTGAATCGTACCTTCAACCTTAGACTCAACCCCATTGAACCCGTATATGGGCATGTTTGATGGGGTTAGTTGGGAATCAGTGTATCCCATCTTCAAGAACGTGTCATGGAAGAGGATGTCAACAAAAGCCCCATTGTCCACCAGGACTCGTTTCACCTTGTTGTTTCCAATCACAGGTGATATTACCAAAGGGTCATCATGGGGAAACTTCACCCCTTCTAAGTCTGAATCATCGAATCCAACCACAACTTTTGTCTTTGCGCGTTTGGGTGCATCTCCAGCAATGTGCATCACTTCTCGGGCATAAGCCTTCCGGGAGTTCCTAGTGGTTCTGGGCGCAGTTGGGCCTACAGAGATCATGTTGATTACTGGCCCTCGACCTTGATCTCGATCTCCATCCCTTATATCATAGTCTCTCCTAGGGGCACCCATGTCCCCATCTTTAGTGAATTTGTTCAATTTTCCTTTTCGGATCAGAAACTCAATTTCATCCTTGAGTTGTCTACAATCATCAATATCATGGCCCATGTCTCTATGGTACCTACAATACCTGTTCTTGTCTCTCTTCTCAGGATCTCCCCTCAGTGGCTTCGACCATCGGAAATCCTTATCCTTCTCAATGTCAAGGAGAATTTGACTCCTTGGAGTATTCAATCTTGCATATTCAGTAAACTTTGAACCTGGATTGCTTTTCCTTGGAGTTGAATCAGAGTCTTTAGCCGTACGAGGATATTTGTCCTTGGCATCATACTCTTGCTCCGTCTTTCGCTTCTTCGAGCTACCATTATTGCCACCACCTACATGGCGGTGTCAGTTTTCTTCATGTTTTCCTCGGCCTTGATGTACTTACCAGCCCTTTGTTGGAACTCAGCCATGCTCTCAGGGAGGTGTTTAGCCAACGACATCTTGAAAAAGGCATCTGTGGTTCCTTGTTGCAGGGCTATCATGGCCACCTTGTTGTTTAGATCAAGTATATTCAATGTCTCTTTGGTGAAACGCTTAAGGTAATCTCTCAATGTCTCATTCTTTCCTTGGGTTAAATTCATGAGTGAAGCAGAGCTTTTCTCATGTACTCGTCCACTGATGAATTGGTTGATGAAAGCCGTACTCAGATCTCTAAAACAACTGATAGAGTTGGGCGGCAAACGACTATACCATCTTTGAGCCATGTCTGCTAGGGTTTGAGGAAACGCCCTACACTTAAGGGCATCAGTGACTGATTGTAGCAACAGTGCATTCGAAAAAGTCCTTAGATGGGTTGCGGGGTCGCCCGTTCCATCATATGCCTTAATAGTAGGCATCTTAAATTTCATTGACACGCGAGCGGCCATTACCTCTTCAGTGAAGGGTGGAATAGGATCGTCTGGATCACCCATTTGCATCGAAACACGAGGATCTGACCTTGGACCCCTAACTCTTACTTGCATCCTTGGAGGTCTTTCCAAGTCAATCACGGGAACATCTCCTGCCCCTTAGTTAAAAGGGTGAGTCTGCCTCCTTTGCTATTCTATCTTCGTATCTTTATTTAGCTTCTGGATCTCGGCTTCATGAGCCCTTATCCTCTCCATAGCAGTCATAGGTGCCTTTGCAGTTGCTCCTTGAGTCCTCCTTTCATGGGGTTCCTTGCTAGCTCTTTTTCTCCTGGGAGCTTGATCTCGACCTTCATCAGACGATGAGTCGTCAATATAGGGTCCGGAATAATACAGGTATCCTTGTTCATGGACAGGTCCCGAACCTTGAACGTAGGTTGGCTCATATGGTTTATGGGCTATGGGAGCATGACCGCTTCCTCCTGCTCCATAGGAGTAGTTAGGAAATCCATAAGTAGGATCGGTGCTCATAGGGAGTAGAGTGGTGGATATATGTGTACCATGGGGAAGGCTGTAGCCGAGTGGTGAGACAACCATCTGAGGGGGATTTGTCCCTGAGGGTTGATGGGTTGTCTCGTTCTGGGGTATGGAAGCTTGGGGATTCGTCCCTTGTGGTTGAGAAACCACCTCTGTTACGATGGGTAACGACCCTTGTGGTTGAGAAACCACCTCTATCATGAGGGGTAGCGACCCTTGTTCTGTGACAACAGGAACAGAAGTGACGACAGTAGATTCAATGGTGACTGATGTTCTCTGTGTGTTAACCATGGTTGTTGTCTTCTTCCCACAGATGACGCCAAATGTTGTGGAACAAAAACGTGGTTTGAATGGCGGCGGATATTTAATGCTAGGGTTAGAGCTTCGAGCTTGTTTATGGTTGCGTTCGTGTTTCGAGACTGCATGGTCCTCACAAACTGCCTACGTACCTTTGTTAAGAATCAAGCCAACGTAGTTCTGAGATTGAGATATCGAGTCTTTATATAGGCGTTTGTAAGCCTTAGAATCGTAGTAGGGTTAGGTTGCTTGGTGGTCAAACAACCTCCTCGACGATGGATAACTCTTATTTGAGTTAGTTTCCATGTTGAAGTTCGTTTCCATGTTGGACGTTGTCTTGAAAGCATCCTAGTGGTTTCCAACCACTGGTTGTTCCTGGACCAGACCCATGCCTTAGTGGTTTAAGACAAGGGTTGAAACTTGGCTTGACTATGAATTTAATATCATAGCTAGGTTTCGGGCCTCAATAATGAGACTCGTGTTTGGATCATCCTATGTCTAATTAATGCAGCATTTAAGGTGTATTTAGGACTTATTTTAGCCTATATCAATACTTTAAATTCTTTATAAACAACAAAATTCTAACAAATGCAATATAAAACAATTAATATATTATATATGCACCGTTTCCATAATACTATAAAATGATACCAGAAGCACCATAATTAATCAACTAAATGTAAATAAATCTGTACTCGAAACTTGAAAGTAACAATATATGAAAATTAAAAAGAATGCTTAAGAAGAATATATCGTTGGAATCTGAATCTAATATACTTGTACAATAATCATTAACGTTTGTTGTCCTATGTGCATGTGTCTATATATATATATATTTAACTATATACATATTAATATAAAACATAGAGAGTAAAATACACTTATATTTACGTATCATGCTATGATGATATTCCAACCAGATGGTAATGGTATTAAAAATGAAAGAATGGAGGTGAATGAGTAGTGTAATTAAGAGAGGAAATAATATATGTGTGATTTAAAAATCATAAAAAGGTAAAGTTGAAATTGATTTGAGTTTGTGTTTTGAAAATATTTTACAAAAATTAGGTATATGGGATAATTACTACTCCTCTGTCTCATCTATTCAATTCTTTACCTTTCAAAAATTTTCAAAAATAGTAAAATTTTATAATATAAAAATTAATTCCACTCATTACTTTTCTTAGCTACACTCACTTTTATACATTAAATTGTACATTAAATATTAATCAGTCTCACCACTTTACTCACTTTTCTTATCACCACTAACTTATACCTTTTTTTAATCTCGGTGTCCAAACCGAATGGAGTAATATTTGTAGGTACTGTACTAGTTAACAGTTGAATTTATTATAGTTCTAAATTACAAATAATTCAAGTACCATTTCTAAAATTCGATGATATTCTTCACTAGGATTAGATAAAATATCTTGACTTCGTCTAATTAGTGATTTCTGCTAAATTTTAACTTCATTTAGTTTTGTAATTAATATTATCGAACCAAAAATCTTAAATTGAAATCAAACTAGTGGCTCAGTTAATTTTGAAAATCAAAGACATGCAATTTTGCTTGCGATTTGATTCAAAAAACTGTCGCGCGCTCTACCCTACCCACAAGTATATGTAATTAATAGGGTTGTGCACGGTTAGGTTTGGACGGTTTTGGAAGTCTAAAAATCGAATCAAATCAAAAAATTTTGGTTTTGAAAATATAGAAACCGAAACCAAACCGAATGCCTTAAAAACCAATCCAAACCGAACAGATTCTTAACTTGGTTCGTTTTGGTTTTGGTTTAATCCAAAAATATTTCTTTTTAAAATTATATTTTATCATTAAATTAAAATAATTAATTATAAAATGTTACCCTTGTTTGTCCCTTAATAAAAAACTTAGATAAAAAATAAAGATAAAATTTGTAACTATCCAATATAAATAATTCTAGGTGCTACTTGTTTATTGTTATGAAAAAAATTAACTCATTTTATTTCCAAAAAAGAAAGAAATTATAATTAAAAAATTCAATAATTATTCACGAGAAGTAAACAAAATAAGGATGTAGATAAACATGGAAAATAATTTTAAAAATGAGAAATAACTATAATAATGGTCAACATTTTAATATGTAAATTAAATAATAATGATATTATTTATAAAATAGATGTATTGACGGTTTATTTTAATATTGATCAACATTTTAATATGTATTAACGGTTCACATTCGTTATTTAAGTCGGTTTGAAAATGAAAACCGAACCCAAACCGAAAAATTTTGGTTTGCTAATTACCGAAACTGAACCAAACCGAACCATTAACAAATTGAGAATTTCGGCTTATACGATTTGGATCGACCGATTTGAATCGGTTTCGGAATTATGCTCAGCCCTAATAACTAGTATGCTCACATATTGGCACATAGTTATTCAACAAGCTTGTTTATGAATTATGCCCACGAACTTGTTTACCAATATTATGATCTAACTTGAGTAGAAAATATATGAGTAAAAAATACTAGTTTTTTTTATCAGAAACTACTCCCTTTAATTATACTAGCTTTTTTACCCGTGCGAGGCACGGGTTTATTCTAAAATATTTTATAATTTGTCATTAATTCCGGTATATTTGTTTGTGGTATATTCATATTTATGGTTTGATTACCGAAATATTTGAAATTTTAAGTTAGCAATGGTTATTGTAAAATTAATATATCTATTTTTTATTATATTTTATTTCTTTAATCGGAAGTTCGTGTGATACACGTATATGATTTGGATGTGAATATTTGTTGTCGATTTTCGAGTAAGTAAGTATTTTGATTTTTCTTTACTACATAATTTGTTCTTTAAAAAACTTGATATGATTTTGTATACATATTCTTAATTAGTGTTGATGGTTTGGTGATTGAGATATTTGAAAATTTTAAGTTAGTCATAGTTGTTTGTAAAGTTAATATTCCTCTTTTTTATTGTATTGTATTCGTTGAATTAGAAGTTCGTGTTAGATATGTTTATGATTTGGATGTGAATAAGTTGCTATTGATTTTCGAGTAAGTAAGTATTTGATATTTTTTTACTGCATAATTTTTTTAAAAAAAACTCGATATGTTTTTACATGCATATTCTTAATTGGTTAACAATGAATAACTCTCTCGCAAATCACTTCGACCACAATGAAGATAACATGAAACTATATCACGTTACTAACCATTCGATATCATAAATTTATGTTATGTATATTTATTCCAATATCATTAATATTTTAAATTATATTTTATTACTTTTTAAATAATATATTTCATTTAAAATATCATGTATGTAAACAATAAGTATTAATTACAAAACAGTTAATATACTTTAAAGAAGATTAGTAATTAATGTGCAGATATATTAATATGTAATAATAGTAGAGAATTAATATGAAATAATTAAGGAAGAGGTAATAATGTCATCCTATGATTTAAAGGGTATAATCGTAATTTCACTCTTATTTTTTTGTCTCACTCAACCCCCTAGTTCCTCTATTATATATATAACTAGGTTACTAAGCCGCGATTCACAGCGGCATTATAATATATTTGTTAAGAAAAAAAATATTAGAATAAAAATTGTGAAATTAATATCTACAAAATTATTTAAATTATCAAATAAAATATATTCTATAAAATCAGCGGCATTAGAATATATTTGTTAAGAAAAAGAATTTTAGAACAAAAATTGTGAAATAAATATCTACAAAATTATCTAAATTATTACAAAATTGTGAAATAAAATATATTCTATAAAATTTGCATTTGGGTGGGTAATATTATAAAGTATTTACATATTCCTTTTGTTTATATAGTTTGATTTTTTATTTTCTTAGACCAATACAATTGCCATATATATATATAAGAAATTATATTGATAAAAAAATACTAATTATTTGTAATAATAAAAATTTAAATACTTAAATATAATTTTTTTAGTCATTTTATCTTTAATATGAAGATTTATTATGTATGTTAAAAGAATATGTTTAAACCCAAAATTTTGGATTTTGAAATAAATTTGTTGGGGTTTAAAGTAATTTTTTAATTTAAGTTGAAATTTTTTTGTTTGTGTAATAACTTAGAAAATGACTTAAAGTTAAAAAAACAGTTTAAAATCAGAAGTTGGTATGAGATACTTTTTTGAATGACTTATTTTATTTTAATGTATTTATTTGATAAAAGTTAATATCATCATTCAAATGCATTATTTATCAAATTTAATTTAATTGTTACAATTTTTATAACTCATTAATTTATCATAATACAAAATTACCCAAACAGATATATTAACTTAAAATTTTACTTTTTAATTATAACTTTAAGTAACTTTAAATCATAAGCAATAATTTTAAGTTTAGCCAAAAGGCTAGGTTCATAATTATATAAAAAAAATTGATCGCTTCAAAAAATTATACAAAATAAAATTGAGAATGAAAATAAACATTAACATGTTTTGATTATATAAAAATTAGTTGATTTTTTTTTTGTTAATAGATTTTTTTCAATAATAAAGAAGTCATAGATATCACTGAATAACCAAACAAAGGGATAAAATACAAAACCTAAATTAAGGTAAAAATCTAATAATATCAATAAATCAATAAATATTATAAATATTTAATATCTAAAATATTATAAATATTTAAAATCTAGTAATATCTAGTAAATTAATATCAATCAAACAAATATTTGTAAAATATCTAATGATATTCTTTGATAAGATAAATTTATATATGTGTAATTGAGAAAAATGGAAGTCGGATTAACTTGACTTAAATCCTATCTTATATCATGTTTAAACGACATTACCCTGTTTTTTTGTAGGAGAGACGCACAAGGTTAATAGAATTGTTTCATTATTTAATGATCTATTTTATTTTTTGTGTAACTCAAAAGTGTACACATTATAATAATTTTAATCATCGAATATGTAATGTATTTGTTTTGTAATCTAGTCAAATTTTGATACATTATTTCATTGATTTTTTTCCATTATTGTAATAAATTGATGATAATAATATAATTTAATCATATTTTTGTTGCAACTCTAAATTAATTAAAGAACTAAACAATAAAGAAAGATATGATTGAGAATCAACACCTAGAGGGGAGGGGTGAATAGGTGTTATGACTAACAATGACCGATTTTAATTATTACCAAGTTATGTGACTGAAAAAGCAAAAATCAGTCTGTTTTTGCTGTCTGGCAGCTTACTGAGTTTACAGAATATAGAGTGGCAGCTAGCTACGTTGTTCACAGCAGTATAGAAAATGTGCAGAAAATAAAGAACACACAGCAATTTTAGCCAGGTTCGACCCCTATCTCCTATAGGTCTACGTCCTGGTCCTTTACCAACACGGCAAAGGAATATATTATTGATCAAAGTGAATTACAACTACACAATACAATAATATATCTCCCTGAACTCCCTGTTACTGTTAGCAGCTTGCTGAAACACCTTGTTCCTTGAACACAGCTCTCTAAGTACTATACTAATCCAAGTATAAACTCCTCTAGCTATCAAGTTCCTTGAACCCTTGTTTCCCAAGCTCACAAAACCAGCAACTACCAACTTACAAGTTGAACAATACAAGTATAATCAATTACAATTGAATATATGAACTCTAATCAAAGATATAAGATGTAATATATATTAGAGCTCAAAAGTATATGAAAGATATATCAAATCAGTTTGTAAAACACTTGTGTTTTCTTTTGAATGTAGTCCAACAGCTAGAATGAAAACAACACAAGTCTTTTTATAATGAAACAATGATTTTGAATTAATCGATCAACAACTAACGGTCTTGACTACCAAGTCTCACGTATTGTGTTCCTTGATTAATTCAAACCAACGTTCATGAAATCAACGTTCAGAAACCAGAAACCAGATGAGTTAGAGAAGGAACGTTAAGAAAGACAAATTCAATCTGGTTTGAAAAGCCCATAAAATAATAGAAGTTGTTAGATGATAAACAACGTATATCAACTTCCTTTATTTTAGGAACTATATATATATATATATAATATATTTGAAAATATTTGAGCCCATATATATATATATATACCTTATATAACTGATAGAGTCCTTACAAAACGTTTCCAAGAATTTTTCCTATAAATTAGGACTAAAACTCTATCTGTTGGAAGAATTTCCAGCTTGCTGCCTGTAGACAAAGTTTCTCTGCCAGCTTGCTACCTGCATAGAAAATTAGTCTGCCAGCTAGCTGCTACAACATGTTTTGTTAGAAAAATACATAGCTTTTATTTCCTGCAAAACCATGTTAGTATAATACACTTAACCCAGCTTGCTGTTAGTGTTATCATCAAAATATCAGGGTTTCAATCTCCCCCTTTTTGATGATTACACAACAATTTTAGGAAAAGAATAATTCTCCCCCTCAATCTAATAATCCTGCACCAAAATATTTATCTAACAGATATGCATTTCAACTAAGATAAATAAAGCCATTAGTTCACATAAACCGACTTAAATTACCAAATTGTACCAGCTATTAGTTTTAACTGCATAAACCAGCAGTACCCCATAACAAAACATATAAGTTCAAATAACAACCACATAAGTTCAAAACATGTTCAATAACCCATAAATTACCCAGAAAAGCCTAAAATTTAACTCCCCCTTAATCATAAAAATAAGAAAAACTTAGGCATCCATTTTATCATCATCCTCCTCAGTTCCATCAGCAACAGCATAATCCTGAGCAATATCAGCAACCAAGGTCTTGGCAGCATCCAGAGGAGCATCCACAGCAGTTGAAGTCATAGCAGCATTCTGATGAGAGGTATGAGCAGGAGAACCAGATTCTGCAACAGTAGCAGCAAACGCACAAAAACGAGAAGAAGACTTTGACCCAATAATCAAATCTCGAAGAAACCTTATTTCATCAGTCATGACATCAAGTCGAGTATGAACAGCTTTGAAAGACTCACGAACGTCATCCATAAAAACTGCCATTTCAACCTCGTGAACATCAAGCTTATCAGAATCAACAGGAGTTGGTTGTGGAAGAGGTGGTGTTGGAATTGGCATTTGGACTAACGTACCATCAGATTCCACTTTGAGATGAGACTGGAGAAGACTCTTTTGATCTAAAAATTCTGTGACAACCTCTTTATCAGCCTCTCTTAGTGGTACACCATACCACTCAAACACGCGAGTTAATAACAATCCATAGGGTAAACCCGGTTGATTACCAGAATCAAAAACATCCAACATATTCTTGATAATTAACCCAGACAGATCAAACTTACGACCGGACAACAGCATAGCAATAAGAGTAACATCTTGACCCGCAAAGTTTGAGCGACTGCCTAAACGAGGATTAATATTGGCTAAACCCACGCGAAACAATAAATGGGCCATCGGAGTCACAGATTTAGTAGTCGGAGAAGCATATTGCAATAACCCATCAATATTACGAATGACTTTCAATTGATCTAAAGCAGAAAAACCCTCAATATCAACTGGACCCTTATTCGTACAAATAGACAGAGTAGATGGAGCAGAAATACCCAAAATATCATTTAGTGAATTTGCAGTTAACATTATCTTAGTCCCACGAACATTTGACATGCAAACACCATTCTTCACAATATCCAAATTAGCATAAAATTCGTAAACACAATTAGGATAACAGTCGCGTGGCAAATCTTTTATGAATGAATCAAACCCTAACTGAGTAAAGAACTTAATCGCGCCACATTTATGGTATGAATTACCTGCAAGAGGACGACCGGAGATGATTGTTCTGTCACCTAAACGAAATTTGTTAAACCGCACCTCGAGATCCTTGGAAACAAAAGTGATATCATACTTGGAGCGCTTGACAGAAGAACCGTCGCCATGACCAGAACGCTGTCCACCGGAAAATTCATCCCCACTGTCAAGTCGAACCGGAGATAGGTAGACATCATCATCTTCATCGAACAATCGTTTATTTTTCCCTTTAGCCACCTTGGATTCAGCCGGAGTAAGAGCAGTAGAAGAAGCCTTTTTACCACGAGTATTTCTCATTGTGTGAAATGAAGAAAACCTTAGGTTGGAGAGAATATTGAATTGGGGCGTAAAGAAAATGAGAAGTCAGGGGAGCCTAATTTGGTTTAACCTCTTTTTAGAATTTTAAGGGGAGGTGAAGAGTTTAGGATTAACATTAAATGCGACCCACCCCAAAACATAGGAAAAGAAAAAAAATAGACTTAGCCGAATACAAAACGTATTGCAAATAAACACGGAAGACTATTAAACACATGTATATATCTACACGAATAACAAATAACAATTATAGAACACCAAAAATAAACGAAATAATAAATAAACGAAATAATGATAAGAAAGTACCAGGATATATTATTGGCAGCTTGCTGCCAAAACATTGCACATGCCAAGTTCTCGACGAAGAACAGAAAAACGTTCCTCAGCTAATGGCTTAGTGAAGATATCAGCTCGCTGGTATTCCGTAGAAACAAATAATAGCTCAATTTTGCCTTTTGCAACATTATCTCGCAAAAAATGATGTCGAACATCAATATGCTTTGTTCTTGAGTGATTCACCGGATTCTTGGAAATATTAATGGTGCTCGTATTGTCACAATAAATTGGAATCTTGTCACATTTGATGCCATAGTCCCTGAGTGTTTGGATCATCCAAAGAATCTGGGCACAGCAGCTTCCTGCAGCTAAATATTCACCTTCTGCAGTGGATAATGCAACAGAAGCTTGCTTCTTGCTTTGCCAAGACACCAAACTCTGTCCTAAAAATGCACAAACACCACTTGTACTCTTGCGATCAGTTTGACAACCTGCATAATCTGCATCACTAAACCCAACAAGATCAAAAGCATTTGTGATTGGATAAAATAAACCAAGAGTAATTGTGCCACTCAAATATTTGAATATTCTTTTAACCGCACTCAAGTGAGACTCTTTTGGTTTAGATTGAAACCTTGCACATACACAAACACTATACATTATATCAGGTCTAGAGGCAGTAAGATATAATAAACTACCAATCATACCTCTATACTTGCGAACATCAACATCTATACCTTGTTCATCTGCTGTCAGCTTGCTGGCAGGAGTCATTGGTGTTGATTTCGGCTTGATATTTTCAAATCCAAATCTTTTGAGTAGATTCTTGATATACTTGGATTGATGCACATAAATACCTTCTGGAGTTTGCTTAATTTGAAGACCCAAAAAGTAGTTGAGCTCTCCCATCATGCTCATGTCAAACTCACTATGCATACACTTAGAAAACCACTTACACATATCATCATTAGTAGATCCAAAAATAATATCATCCACATATATTTGTACAACTAAAATATCAGTACCATTATGTTTAGTAAATAATGTGGGATCAATTTTACCTCGAATGAATCCATTTTTGATCAAAAACTTACTTAACCTTTCGTACCATGATCTAGGAGCTTGCCGCAATCCATATAATGCCTTCTTCAACTTGAAAACATGATTTGGAAATTGCTCATTCTCAAAACCAGGGGGTTGCTTGACATAAACTTCTTCCTTTAAGAATCCATTAAGAAATGCACTTTTCACGTCCATTTGATGGAGCTTGATCTTCTTGAAGCACGCAAATGAAAGTAGCATCCGTATTGATTCAAGCCTTGCAACCGGGGCATAAGTTTCCTCAAAATCTATTCCTTCTTGTTGATTGTATCCTTGTGCAACTAGTCTTGCTTTGTTTCGAGTAACCGTACCAAATTCATCAACTTTGTTCTTGAAGACCCATTTAGTACCAATGATTGAAGCATCTTTAGGTGGCTCCACAAGTTCCCAAACATCACATCTTTCAAACTGATTGAGTTCTTCTTGCATTGCCATGATCCAATTCTCATCTTGAAGTGCTTCTTTAACATTCTTTGGTTCCTCTTGAGCTAGAAAGGCTGCAAATGCACAAAAGTTGGCTTGACCCTTCCTTGTCTTGATGCCTTCTGATTTATCACCAATGATCAACTCTGGAGGATGGTTCTTCACTGTTCTTGTTGATTTTGGCAAAGAATGTTGAGCTATGACTTCCTCATGTACTCGAATTCGCTTGGATGGAGGAGAAACTTCACCACCTTCATATATAGGCATCTTTTCTTGTGATCTTTGACCTCTTGGACCTTCCAAGGTGAGCTTTGACAACTTAGCAATAGTTTCATCTACTGGAGAAGAGGTTTCAGTTTGATTTTCAGCTGCTGTAGTTGTCTCAGGCTGGTTGGCAGCTTGCTGCGATACAGTATTTGTCACTGGCAGCTGGCTGTCATCACCTGCACCTGCAATATCTTCCTCATCTCTTGACAGATCAACATTAGACTCTTGAAATGAAACATCTATAGACTCTTCAACAATACGTTTAGATGTATTATACACTCTATAAGCACGACTTGTTAAAGAATAACCCAAAAATATTGCTTCATAAGATTTAGCATCGAATTTACCATCTCTATCAATAGTTTTGAGTACAAAGCACCTGGAGCCAAAAACCTTGAAATATCCAATGTTTGGCTTCTTATTCCTCAGCAATTCATATGGAGTTTTGTTGAGAATAGGCCTGATAAGCACTCTGTTCAGAACGTAGCTTGCTGTGTTGACTGCTTCTGCCCAGAAACTTCTTGGTAGCTTGCTTTCTTGCAGCAAAGTCCTTGCAGTTTCTTGCAAAGATCTGTTCTTTCTCTCCACAACTCCGTTTTGCTGTGGGGTTCTTGGAGCAGAGAATTCATGTGAAATACCTCTTTCCTCACAATAATCAAGGAAGCCTTTTGAGATGAATTCACCTCCTCTATCACTTCTTATACCTACAAGTCTTGTATTCAACTTGTTCTCAAGTAAGGTGATTAGCTTCTCAAATTCACTAAAAGCACAATCTTTAGTACGAAGAAACAATACCCATGTATATCTAGAGTAATCATCAACAATAACAAATGCATATTGTTTACCTCCAATGCTTTTATATGCTTCCGGACCAAATAAATCCAAATGGAGAAGCTCTAAAGGTTTAGTAGATGATACCATTGTCTTTGACTTATGTGGAGTCCTGATTTGTTTGCCTAATTGACAAGCCGAACAGGTTTCCGTCTTGACATACTTCAATTTGGGTAGTCCTCTAACTAGCTTCTTTGTAGACAGCTTGCTGAGTAAGTCCATATGAGCATGTCCTAGCCTTCTATGCCAAAGATCTGGGTTTGTATCCACAGTAGCTAAACAGCAGCCTACTTCCTGCATCTCAAAGTCCAACATATATATATTTCCTTCCCTTCTAGCAACTAGGGGGACTTTGTTAGTGCCAACATTAATAGTACATTTCTCTTTATCAAAGACAACAGTATGTCCATCATCATATAACTGACTTATACTAAGCAAATTATATTTAAGACCTTGAACATATTGTACTTTATCAATAGAAATGTTACTATTACCAATTGTTCCTTTGCCAAGTATACGGAGTGTTTTGCTATCACCAATTGTAACACTACCACCCCTTTTCATCTTGAGGCTAAGGAACTGAGATTTGTCACCACACATATGTCTTGTACATCCACTATCCAATATCCATTGATTTGCATTGACTTTGACCACAAGACATACCTACAAAACAAAGAACAAACATCTCAACGTTTTGGTACCCAAATTTTGTTGGGTCCAGCATGGTTAGTTGATAAAACATAAAGAACATTCAATTCAGATTTCTTGATCCACATTTGGACCACTTTAGATGCTTGGTTTCCTGTTCTCCTTGTTCTGGTAGCTTGCTGCCCAGAAGTAGTCTGTCTGTTCCAGCTTGCTGGCTTAGTGTTCTCTGTCGGGCAGTGGTGTGACAAATGACCTTTCTTTCCACATTTGTAGCAAATTTTCCACGGCATAGCATAATTATATGGTATACCCTGTTTGCCTTCATATTGAAAAGCCTTGGTCTTTGATGTAGAAGCCATTCCAAGTCCTTCTTTATCCATAGGAATCTTTGTTTGTTTCATAATAGTCTTTAATACTTCCTCTCCTTGAACAAATTTTCCCATGCCTTTCTCAAGCTTTGCAACTTCAGCTTCCAATTCCTTTATCTTCTCAGCTTGTTGAGTAGCTTCAATTGAGATGGATTCTCTGATTTTAAAAGTTTCAAGACATACATCTCTTGCTTCAATTTCTGCTCGCAGCTCGCTGAGTTCCTTCATCAATGTATCATTTCTTTTGAGAAGTAATTTGTTGAACCCCTCAAGTTGTGTTAGCTTTCCCTTAAGATCAGAAATAAGATCTTCATGATTGTTTGACGGAGTTTTTCAACCAATAGCTCAGAAATCATCTTTCGAAGTGAAGCATTCTTCTTTTCAAGTTCATTGTTCTCATTCTTTAATTCCATGAACTCCACAATAGATATAGTACTATGTCTCTGCAAGGTTAGTTCATCTAATGAATGATTACTAGAATTTGAATCAGAATTTATAGAGTTTACCTCACTACTATTGTCATCCAAATCTGAAGCATCACTCGCTACAAGGCCATCTTCTGTGATTCCTCGCATAGTGTCTTCATCATCCAGACCAACAAGAGCTAGGTTCACCATCTCATCACCTGATTCATCATCAGAAGCTGAGTTCTCATCATCACTCCATGTCAAAAGTGCTTTAGATTTCATTCTGTCCTTTGAAACAGCTTGCTGCCTAGGCTTGTTCTTCAGCTTGTAGCAGTCCCTTTTGAAGTGTCCTTTCTTCCCACATTCAAAACATGCAACATCCTTTGAATCTCTTGACTCTCTTCTTGCTCCAAAAGCTTTTCCTTTATCCTTCTTTAGCTTGTTCCTCTTTTCAATCATCTTCTTGATTTTTCTGGACATAAGAGCCAATTCCTCATCAGATTCTGATTCTGCATCTGAGACCAGCTTGCTGCTACTGGAGTGTAAGGCCAGATTCTTCATCTTTTCGACTGGAGCTCTAATAGATTCCACCTTGCTTTCAAGTATCTTGGTTTCAAATTGTTCTAGCTCAGCAAAGACAGCTAGATGATCCATAGTTTCAAGATTTGAAGAGGACTCCAAGGAAGTAACTTTGGGTTCATAAATAAATGGCACCGCACTTAGAACTTTCATATTGATTTCATCTTGAGGAATCGTTTTGCCAAGTCTCTTAAGTGCATTGATGTTCACTTGAAATCTAGCTTGACTTTCTTTGATAGATTCACCTTCTTTGAGTTTAAAATTTCCAAATTCATTCATTAACTTGCTGAGTTTGACCTTCTTCAAAGATGTTGAGCCTTCATGATAAGTTTCCAATGCATCCCACATCTCCTTTGCTGATTTAAGAGATGATACCTTGTCATGCTCAGCTTGATTAAGCCCATTCATGAGAGAATTCCTTGCCTTTCCATTATATCCAAATTTGATCAATTCATCAGTAGTAAGATCATCAACATCCTTATCTTTGCCATCTTTATCAAGGAAAACATATGGACCCTTTTGAACAACCCTTAGAACAAGTGGATCTCTGGATAAATATGTTTCCATACGCCCTTTCCACCAGTTGTAATTGTCCGTTCCAGTGAGGAGAGGAGCACGGTAGTCAGACTTTCCTTCGGGATAATTGTCAGCCATTTGATCGATACTTTTCCTGTTATAGAAAGATTAGTATACCAAAGCTCTGATACCAACTGAGAATCAACACCTAGAGGGGAGGGGTGAATAGGTGTTATGACTAACAATGACCGATTTTAATTATTACCAAGTTATGTGACTGAAAAAGCAAAAATCAGTCTGTTTTTGCTGTCTGACAGCTTACTGAGTTTACAGAATATAGAGTGGCAGCTAGCTACGTTGTTCACAGCAGTATAGAAAATGTGCAGAAAATAAAGAACACACGGCAATTTTAGCCAGGTTCGACCCCTATCTCCTATAGGTCTACGTCCTGGTCCTTTACCAACACGGCAAAGGAATATATTATTGATCAAAGTGAATTACAACTACACAATACAATAATATATCTCCCTGAACTCCCTGTTACTGTTAGCAGCTTGCTGAAACACCTTGTTCCTTGAACACAGCTCTCTAAGTACTATACTAATCCAAGTATAAACTCCTCTAGCTATCAAGTTCCTTGAACCCTTGTTTCCCAAGCTCACAAAACCAGCAACTACCAACTTACAAGTTGAACAATACAAGTATAATCAATTACAATTGAATATATGAACTCTAATCAAAGATATAAGATGTAATATATATTAGAGCTCAAAAGTATATGAAAGATATATCAAATCAGTTTGTAAAACACTTGTGTTTTCTTTTGAATGTAGTCCAACAGCTAGAATGAAAACATCACAAGTCTTTTTATAATGAAACAATGATTTTGAATTAATCGATCAACAACTAACGGTCTTGACTACCAAGTCTCACGTATTGTGTTCCTTGATTAATTCAAACCAACGTTCATGAAATCAACGTTCAGAAACCAGAAACCAGATGAGTTAGAGAAGGAACGTTAAGAAAGACAAATTCAATCTGGTTTGAAAAGCCCATAAAATAATAGAAGTTGTTAGATGATAAACAACGTATATCAACTTCCTTTATTTTAGGAACTATATATATATATATATATAATATTTGAAAATATTTGAGCCCATATATATATATATACCTTATATAACTGATAGAGTCCTTACAAAACATTTCCAAGAATTTTTCCTATAAATTAGGACTAAAACTCTATCTGTTGGAAGAATTTCCAGCTTGCTGCCTGTAGACAAAGTTTCTCTGCCAGCTTGCTACCTGCATAGAAAATTAGTCTGCCAGCTAGCTGCTACAACATGTTTTGTTAGAAAAATACATAGCTTTTATTTCCTGCAAAACCATGTTAGTATAATACACTTAACCCAGCTTGCTGTTAGTGTTATCATCAAAATATCAGGGTTTCAATGATATAGTTCAAACACGTTAAATATGCGAATGTCGTGTTTTGCTTTATATAACACAAGGCAGGGGTAGTTTAACCTGGACAGAAGGCTTGGATCAGGTTAATCTGATCTCCCCTTTACTCATTTGTAAAACTATATATTATAAAAACATTAATAAAGATAATTAATTTTAAATTTTTTAATCTGGGTAAATGTGACAATTATTATATAGGGTCCACCATCCTCCTTGTATAAATTTGTATCAACCATCTCGATCAACTTTTCCCACAAAGTTATGGTACTGGTGATGGAGTTGTTTAAGAAAAAAATTAGAACAAATTAAATAAGTAAAACAAATAAATTGGGGTAACCAAAGAAGTAATATAAAATTAGAAGAACATTAAAAAATAATTAACAGTTATATTAAAATTAATATGATGCATAACTTACTAATTTGTGACATTTTTGAGATTTTTTTTTTCAACCGCCTTTGACAACTTCAATGCCACCCAAGTAGGTCAAACAACCCACAATATCTAAATCAACATAGAAAAAATAATATCAGAACATGATACATATGAACGGAAATCCATGCAGTGATATATTGATGATACCTTCTTTCAATCTCTTAGGCAACGTTATGCGTATGAAGAGCAATTTAGACCCATGTGATAATGGTCTATATTTCCATGTACTTGAAACAACTTTCAGATTTTTGATGATGTACACAGAGCCTTCCTCTAAAAGATTTTTGAACCGAGAGACCAGAATCTTCGGGATTGTAGCATGGATCAAATTTTCTTGTCATACAACATATCTTAGAAAAGTTAATAACATCATACAATTTGACAAACTAATAAGTTATAAGTATATTGATTTATTAACCTTTTCATCGATCAAAATCATGTCAAGACTGATCAGTTTTTCAGTATTTGGATTGACAGATTCTCACATTCTACACACTTTAATTTATAGGTGTTTGTAAGATGAATAACATGGAAATCCATTATGTTTAAAAGTCAAGAAGTATTATAAAAGAAAAGTTCTATCAAGTTTGAAAATAATAAAAGAAAATTCTATCAAGTTTAAAAATAATAAAAGAAAGTTTTATCAAGTTTGAAAATAATAAAAAAAAGTTCTATCAAGATTGAAAATAATAAAAGAGAAAATTGCAATTATTAACATAAGATCCTAAAAATTCAAAAATAATAAGGAAGTTGTAATTTTCTAAATCAAAGAAAGTTCTATAATTTGAAAATAATAAAAGAAAGTTCTATCAAGATTGGAAATAATAATAAAAAAATTGCAATTATTAATATAAGAGCTTACAAATTCGAAAATAATAAGGAAGTTGTAATTTTCTAAATCAAAGAAAGTTCTATCAAGTCCTACGAATTCGAAAATAATAAAGAAGTTGTAATTTTCTAAATCAAAAAAAGTTCTATCAAGTTTGAAAATAATAAAAGAAAGTTCTATCAAGCCTACAAATTCGAAAATAATAAGGAAGTTGTAATTTTCTAAATCAAATAAAGTTCTATCAAGTCCTACAAATTCGAAAATAATAAGGAAGTTGTAATTTTCTAAATCAAAGAAATTTTCTAAATCAAATAAAATTAGAAAGTTGTAATTATTAAAATTAAAAATTGTGAAAAAAGAGAAAATTAGAAAAATAGAACGGCACCTCACCGCCCCCGTCTTCTCCTTTATATAAGTATATTGATAGATGTCTCTTTTGAAATCATCTCTCTTTTCAATACAAATTTAATGATAGTTTTTCAAAAACATCCTACAATTATTGTTTATAAATATTGACTTTTTCCAAATTAAACACAATTCTCATTTTTTAATATATTAATTAAGGGTGTTAATTGAAAAACTTTATTCACCTAACATTTTTGTAAATGTGTGTAATTTTTTCGGAAGTGAAGTGGAACAGACTACGGAGGGAGTATCAAGATTAGTATGTTACGACGACAAAATACTTAAAATCATTGAAATTACTTCACATGTTTAAGCGCATGGACCGTTGGTTGTAAGTTGGAATACTGTGAGAGAGGATAACTATAACCCTTATGGACTGTTATGAAAAGGTGGTATTTTCTGTACCATACTGAATGCCTAGGGTTCCAGAAAAGGAGGTTGCTGTGATGAATGTAGACAAGCTGCTGATAAATTTACCTCACTTTCTCCACCCCATTTACTGCATTCTCTCTCCCCCCTCTCTCCTCTCTCTCTCTCTCTCTCTCTCTCTGTGTAGGCATATGCTGTGCAGTTGTGGGTGTTGCCTCGAAAAAGAGCTAATTAAGGTTCAGGCATCCAGTGCACGTGTGACCCAGTACCCAATGGAAACATTGAAGAACCCTAAAATTTTGTCTCAAAAGAGAGGAACATGAAACAATAAATTAGAAGATCGTAGATAAAAGCCTTTCAAGCCCATACCTTTTTGTTTGTTCATGCATCACCCCCATCACTCTTTGTGACTACTGCACTTCCCCAGATCAATTAGTACATTTCACTCCAAGATCATCATCACATCTTAATTATTTTGCATTTCAAATCAATATTTAATGTCACCTATACTAACTATAACTGTCTTAAAATTTCCATAAATCAAATTATAAAAATGATGTAAATTTCACTTACAAATTGACTGTCTATGGTTTTTTAGTACTGGACTAGGATTGCATATATTAATTTTCCCAAAATAAATAAGTACCACAAACAAACCACACATGAATCACCTTGGTCTCCTAAGGTGTAGTAAATGAACAATATAAATAGGCAATTAGCATGCTAGGTACCAAAGATAAAGAACAATAATATAATTATGTAACAACCAGATAATTAATTAACATATAGAGAAGAGTCTATATAATTAATCAACATAAAAAGTACTCTTGCTACTAGTACCTAAACAAAGAAGAAGAGGAACAGTAGTAATGCTAATTAAAGTAATCATAAGATAGATAATAGAGAACCAAAGATAGATGGGATGATCTTTCGTTAATTATAAGGAGGTCTAGGTGCACCTGCCCAGTAAGGCTGATCATTTGGTAGTTGGTTAAGCATACTTGGATTCAAACCATGAAAGAGAGAAGTGCCACTATTAGAGTGTTCTGGCATTAGTTGCTGCTGCTGCTGCTGCTGCTGCTGCTGTCCTCCAATCATCCTTGGTGGTGACTCTAGGGCTCCGTTTCCCGGGGCAGGTGACTGATCTTCATCTTCAAGTGGAAGTCTCTCATAGGCCGCATTTCCGAAAGATGCAGCCATGATGACTACAGGGCCAGACGCAATTAGCTGACCCACGACGCTCCCTCCTACAACTTGCCCCTGACCGCCTGCCAAGTAAATAGTCAAACCTGAAGCGGCTGGCGGTGCAGGAGGAGGCAAAAATGAACCAGAAAGGGAAAGGATTTCAAATCTTCCCTGTAAAGTGATGACTGCACCTGGGGCAGTTGGTTGCCTTAGAGTAACATTAGTAACAGTTCCATTACCACTTAAAATGCAAACCCCTCTTTGTCTTCTGGTAGCGAAAGTCGAAACACTTTCTTGAATATCGCAACCGTTTGCGATTTCCATGACATGAGATCTAAGAGCATTGGCACTGTCCCTGGTGATTATAATAGGTGGTTTAGGCTTGTTCTTGGAACCAGCTGGTCGACCACGAGGTTTTCGGTTCCCACTTCCTTCACCATCTGATCTGCCACCTGTGATGGAAACTAATTCGTTTCCATCATTGTTATTGTTATTGTTATTATTATCAATCATCTCGCCCCTTTCGCGTTTTAGGCCATGGCTTAGACCACTGCTTCCGCTTTGTCCTTCGTCGGAATTATGTTGCTGCTGCTGCTGATTTTGATATTGAAGGGGTTGATAGTGAAGTTGAAGATCTCTAGCATGAAAAGGAGGTGGTAATGGACGGCCATGAGCTGTTACTGGATCCATGAGATCTAATTTTCCAACAAACTAGCTTGATCCAAAAGCTTCTTATATACAGACACACCATAAAAATTAAAATAATAGGTTTATATTCAAACTATAAACAACAGAGAAAGGACTCATGGTTTTGAAGTTTTGCATTCTTGCTAGTTCTTTGTTTTATTTTGTGTTGGTTAGGGTTTGGGAGAAAAGAGAAAGAGAAATGAGGGGGTTGGGATTTATGATTAAATATATGTGGAATATATATATATATATGAGGTTTTGTTAAGTGTTAAGGTATGGTTAACAGTGGTTTAAGGTTGGGTTAAGGTAAGCTGGTAGGGTTTAGTTTGGGTGCGCATGGGCGGTGGGAATGGGACCCTACTTTTCTCGCTCCCCCACGTTCTTCCTTCTCTCCCTCGACCTTTTTTCATGGAATATAATCGGACTATGAGCTTGCTACTCGATGGTTTGGTAGCTAATTTGTTTGTTTCGGAGCTTTTCGAATTGCAATTTTGATGTTGTTTATTGTTGGCAGCTAATTTATTTGAGTTGACTCCTCTTCTAACTTGTAGCTAACAATATTAATATGTCTATGTCTTGATTATTGTTGAGCAAGGCTGAAAGTTTTTATTAACAGTGAAATTAATTTCAGTAAAACTGTAGATGATGAGAGATAACGGGTAAGTACTTATTTGTAGCTAGATCTTTTATTCTCGCTCATCCATCGGTTTTCTTGAAAAAATATTCAATTGTAATTATTAAAAAATAATTGATCAATGGTTACATGCGCTATAATTGTATATTTTTTTTATTTCTAAATGGTAAAATGAATATAATTGTCATCAATCATCATATATTAAACACATCAAGAGGTCATGTCTTGTTATTTGGCAATTAAATATGAGCTACGTATATGATTTGACTTATTTATATTTCCTAAGGATATACTACGTATAAACTAGATTTTTGACTATCCTATATATGTGATACAGTTCAGAAATATATAGCTCGGTGTCTTTATGTTTGCTGAACCTTCCTACCAGTCTTTTGGCATATATAAATAGCTCTTTTTAATGAAATTTTTTCGGGAAAAACCAATATAAAATGATAATATTACTGTCCCTTATAAATTGCATATATTTTTAGTGAAATTTCTTTGCATTACCAGGCTGAAAAGGAGTTATCATTAGAAATATAAAAATCTACCTTAGAAAAAAAAAAAACACATTTTAAAAAAGATGCAGTCTAGTTTTCAGCTGAAATATTGTTATGGCCACAAGCTATGGTTTTGACTAAAGGGCCCTAATTAAAATTAGAAAAAATGAATAAAATTCATGGGTTATGATGCAAAAATGAAATAATATACATTTAGTGATAGATTTAAAGCATAAATGTTTATCACTAGATTATTCTTAGTCATTTTTCTTATAACTAGTGAAACATGAATTATTGATCAATTATATAAAAAAGTTATAGATACATTAAAATATATATAGCACATCAATAATTTTAGAAAAATATGTAGATAGCACTAGCACAATAAACATCTAATATTGGATTAGATTGTGTGGAATAAATATAGTTGACTGCATAATTACAATTTATCACACTTTATAATTGTTTGCATTATAATTTATAATTTATAATACATTACTTAATTGTTTGATCAAAGGCAGGTTGAGAATGGCAGATTGCATGCTGCTCTGATCAAATGTCAATGCTCTTATTACAGACAAATGGGCATGTATCAGTTATTTCAAATCTGGAAAAAATAATTCTCTATTCCTGCTAAAGCCAAAAAGGTCATTTAGTTTTTGCAATTTGATATTAATTTGATTGTTGAATTATAATAAATTAAGTTAGTATATACAAATAGGTATTTTTGAACATATCCCTTCTAAAATCATGCATTTTCTACTCAGAGACCTAAAATTTATAACCAAAAAGGATAAGTTTATTTTTTTTTTATCTTTTTGCCAAAATCTTTTGTACCATTTTTAATCATAAAGAATTTGGACTCCCCAAGTCTCAGTAACTATCAAAATGATTTATATGTAAGAAACATAGATGAAAAAGGTGCATGGAAGTCCCTACTTCCTCAATGAATTCCATATATATACTCATCAGTTGAATTTATAGTAAAAATGTATAGATCAAGTACTTAGAAATTTTTAACTATTGCTAAAATTTTTATATATATTTCTTAAACGTTTTTTCTTCTGCTGGAACCTTTTAAAAACTTTCCAATCACAGAGCGGGGTGCTAATTCATCACTAATGTTGTTATGTTTAAAAGATAAAATAGATATCTAAGTGAATAAAAATTGATAAAGCAAAGCTAGTCTTCAAAAAGAGACATAGTCTTGCCTTCCGAGAGAAGGCTAGCTACATGATTAAAAAACTGCTGCAACTCTGGACTTGGTGCAACAACTACATAAACTATTGTTCTGTGATTATCTAATCACTCACCTCTTCAAATAAACTAATCCAAATCCATCATCTTCCCCGCATAAACTACTACCTTAATACATGGAAAGACATGGACCACTTTAAGAAAGAGAAAACACTCGTAGTAATTTTACAGCTTACATGTGATGACCACTTAATTAGCTCTAATTTATGTGGCTTTGAAACTAGCATAACCCTCCTTGCATGTTCCCACTTTCTTGAAAGCCGCTTTTCTTTGTAAGTATCATAGAAAATATCTGTATCTATGTAGATTTACAATGTGGAGTACTATTATAATATTATTGTCCCTAATTTACATTTTGTTTCCGAATTTTAAATAGATGAGAAAGTAAGTAAAAAATAAATAAAATATTTTACTTTTATTCATGTTTGTATTTTGGAGTTTTAATAAGGACGAAAATAAGTGGAAATGAATATAAATTTAGTTCAATTTCACTTTTAAATTTTCTTCCAAAAATATAATGAAAATATTTTACTCACTCAACATTTACTTTCTTTCATTTTAAAAACTTAAGAGTAGGATTTTAGTTTACTATATTATTTTCTTGAAAACCTAATGGATTAGCTTTGAATTTGAGCTTATTAATATAAACTGCATTGGTTATGAAAATTTGTTAAATTATATAAGCCGACCGAAATTTAGGTCAACATGTGATTGACAGTGATTGAGGATGGAATAATCCCAAGTCATCTCTCCACTATGTTTGCTCATCTTCATTAGTGGAATTTAAATATTGGTAATGCTTGTCCTTAATCAGCATTATTATGTCAACGGTTTTGTTTTCCCATTCTTCGTCGTCTAATATTTCAGATTCCAACACAAACTCAACTAGGTTATGAAATTCAAAAAAATTACATTTAGATTACTACATTAATAAAGACTAGCAATCGAGTCAATGAAGAAAACACAAATCTTGCACAATCGTTTTTAACTCTTAACCAGAGTTCGTTAATTGTTAATTGTCACTCTAAACTAGTTATATCTTTTCTCCGTTTTCTGGTAAATGACATGAATGCTCCTTCTTTTTTTTGCTCTCACATTTCAAGAACTCCTCTCTCGAAGAGACGAGAATATTCGCTCGGATTCTGCTCCCTATTATTATTAGTAAAATTATGAAAGTGAGAAAGATAAATATATAATTGAATATTTTTGATGCCTCATGCGGTCATTTGATAAACATGCAACACTGACATTTAGGCGATTCTGGAAATAGCAATATCAGTTTGCACAATAGAGTAATGCCCAAGAATGTCAATATATAGAAGAAGAAGAAAAGAAGAAGACAAGCTTCTTCTCAGTGTAGATATGTTGCTTCTGTATGATTTCTTAATTATTAATATTAATCTACAAAGACGCGACAGCCCATAGGAACTTATTGTTTTAAATGTGTAAGCACATTTCTTTTTGTATAATTATAATGATGTTGAGGCACATTTTCAAAAGACATCAACTAGAGGTAATCAGATGTATAGTAACATAGAATAAAATAAATCATTACTTTAGAGGGAACAGCGAAGAACACAAAATGATTGCAATCAAAATCTACATTTCTAAAAGAACGCGAGAAGCAAAGAGAACTACTATAAAATTAACAAAAATCGTAAAAAAATGAAGACAACTACTGTAATTGAAGAGTATTTGTAGCTAGTATCGAAAGATGAATTGTAGAGTATACTTTTAACAAATCCAGCAGTATATATATTAGCAAAGTTATTATCTTAATTGGTATATAGATTAAAAATAATATTTCAGTTTGACTCGATAAATTAATTAATTTAAATTTGATTTGCTTATGTCCACTCGTAAATATAATTTATGAATCACTTGATTCTGTTGTACGTTAACAAAAAGACATATATGTACAGGATCCATGGATCATAAGGTTTAGTCCTGGTCTTTTATAATTTATATCTATACTATTATATTAAAGACAAAATATTGAAAGTTTTCTAGTCTGGTCATCAAAGTTTTTGTAGTCTGGTTACTCCATTCGTAATCGTTAGATATTTATGATCAAATCGACGAGAACCGTTAGATAAAATATTAAAATTAATATATGTAATATCTTTTCTATATTTCCTAACTAAAACATCTCATTTTCCAAAAATATCGCAGACAATTTCTGTTAATCTCAAATGACTTAACAGAATTGTAGAAGGGGGGTTGAATACAATTCTTGATATTTTCTTAAACTTAAAACACTTATAAATAAAACTGAACTGAATAAGTAAAAACACAAGATATAAATAATTCAGTTGGATTGTTTGATGATCCAACTGAAGTGTTTTTATTTCGGAAATAATCTGTGATACGAATGTACACATCTGCTCAGTTACAAGATTTGTAGAGAAGAAATGCTCTCAAAAATAGCTAATACAATCTATTTGTTTTTCTTCTCTTATCTATTTTAACTGCTACACTTGGTTATATATTCCCAAGTTTACAAAGCTATTTTAGGCTACACTAAAGTACACAAAAGGTAACCGCCAATAGTTTGCTTTTCATCCCTTTGTCCAGTGGTCCTTGGAGATCCTTGCTTTTGTCTTCATGCTTATTATGATCACTCCCAAGAGCCCAATTGGAAACTGGGATGTTTCCTTATTCCCCATGTCCATTTTAATGGTTTTCAATGCAAAGTACACTTCCACATCACCTTTAGATCTGTTCAGTAAACTGTCACTATCACTTTGTCAACTATTCAGAAAAGCAATAATGATTCGTTGATAGCAGGGAGATGTGTTTCGTTGATAGCTTTATTCTCCATTTCGTTGATGAGTAAACTTCATTTCGTTGATGAGTAAACTTCATTCCGTTGATGGTGTATCCTTGTTCCGTTGATAGAGAAATCTTCATACCGTTGACATGTCTTCACTTAGGCAAAATTACAAGGCATGATATACTTACAATTAACCAACCTATTTTGCCTATCTAGTACTTAGTCAACATGACTTAGGAAACCTATCTAATACATACATCAAATGCATATCAAACTGTGAAGTATTGTACAGTGCAATTGCTATAACACTCATTCCGTTGATAAGCTTCCTGTCAACGAAACACTGCAGAGCATGCCATTCCGTTGACAGTTACAAAATGACTTAATACAAAATCTACTAAGTGTTTTTATAATTATCATCAAGAACAACATATTCCTAACAATCTCCCCCAATTTATGACTGATAGAATAACAGCCATAAATCAAGAGCCTTGATGATAACAAAAACACTCAGTCAAATTACACATGATAAAAGTAGAAATTGCATTGAGATTCATTGAATTTAATTAAATTTCAAAGTAGAAAATCTTACAAAACAAGTGCACAGAGTTGCTCCTCTAGACTGAGCAGATTTTTCATCTTTGCCTCTGTGGTCTTGTTTTCTTCCCTTTTCTTGCATTGTTCTCCTCAATCTGAGCTTGAAGTCTTCTGTATAAAATCTTCTCTTCTTCATCTTGATTCCCCAACTTGGATTGCATTAATCTTAGAGTTTCATTGGATGCCTTCTCCAGTTGGTCTTCTATTCTGAAGAATCTTCTACAGTTGTCCTTGTCTCTGAATTCCATCATCCAAAAAGGTTGGAGATGAATTTTCTTTCCTGTTTGAGGGACCTTCAATACTCTGGGAAGTGCACCAGGCTTGTTCCAGCTAGCTTTGATTTGGCAAATTTTGGAAACAACTTCAGACTTAGCTGTTTTGGTAAAACCAAAATCTTTCTTCAGGCATTTAAACACAGATAGCAGTGTCTGATAGTCTTCTCCCAGAATTCTATGTAGAGGCCAAACCTGTTCTCTCCCACCCTTGTAGACAAACACCAATCTCTCTGGTAGTTTGTAAGAAGCTGCTATTCCTCTCACTTCAACTAGGTCATCAAGATTGATATGTAGGTCAGACTCCTCCCTGATATCAGCAATGTAGATGAAGTCTTCTGGGTTGGTAGGAGGTTTTTCAGCTTGTGGTCTCCTTACTAGAATTGGCTTAGCCTTGGTAGCCCTTTGCTTAGATTTCTTCTTTGGATCCATCTCAAAGAGGAATTTTGGAAAGTTGGCCTCATCAAACTCAATTGGCTCTTCCTTTGGCTCAATTGGCTGATCATGGAAATTAACAGGATGTTTAGGATCAAAGGCTAACTTTACCCCTAGAGCTGGATCAGGAATTGTTGGAGGTGCAGTTGGTACAGAAGAGTCTGATGCAATACTCTGAGAGTCATCATTCTCAAAGGCTATATTTCTCCTAGCTCTTGCCTTTGGTTGCCTTGTGCTCTTCTTTGCACTCCTTTCCTCTCTGGCTTTTTCTTCTTGCTGTCTTTCTTCTTCATCAAGAGATTGAGAAACTGCAAGTGCTTGCATTGCTGCTCTTTCTGACTCTTCAGCCTTAGCTTCAGCAAAGTTTGGGTGACCAGCCCAAACACAGATTTCTTGTCCATTCCTGTAGACAATTGCCCTTTGCTTCCTTACCTCAGTATCATTGCTTTCCTTGCATTTAGTGATAAGTAATCCAAGAAGCTTGAGCTCATCTGGATAAGGTGCAGGATAGAAAGTCCTTGCTATATTTTTGCCCTTTGGTTTAGCAGGGGACTTGGGAGATAAGCTTCTTTGCAATGTAGCTTGTTCCACATCCCTAATGCATGAAGTTTGTCCTTTCTCCTTCCTTGAACCTTGAGTGACTCCATGTAGAAGGGGCTCTACCTTATATAAAGAATTGGTCTGTGGCTCCCATTCCGTTGATGCTAAAACCATGGCATCCGTTGATGGCTCTGTAGAAGAAGCTTGATTCGTTGATGGATCTGAAGTCTTTGCAGAATCAGCTAACTTCTTGATTCTTTCATCTATCCTGGACCAGTGGTGATAAGTGGATTTTTAATCCACTTGGAATGCTTCATATCGGCTTAAATTGATGACTTGAACTCAAGTATGTGGTGTGTTTAATGTGTTTTCATTAAGTTTTGCAGAACCAAGAGTTGGAGGTTAATTTGATTAGAATTCGGATTTTCCGGGTAGGTTGCGCAGTCTTCACTGTTTTGGCCATATCTGGAGTTCTACAAGTCCGATTCTGACGATCTTATAGCTCACGCGAAGAGGACAACATTTTCTATAATTCTAGGCAGAAGGTTCTGCGCAGGCGCCCAGGAATTGTACTGGAATTCCGTGCGGCCGCCCAGGAAGTCAGAACCGCCAGAAATTGCCAGAATTCGATTTTAATTAGGAAAGTTTCACAAATTCGACTTCTAATCATTATGGTAATTGCTTGGGGCGGCCAGAAACTTCCAGAATCAGTTGTAAACATGGAATATGCAATTCTTATTGCATTCAAAGACGGAAATTGCCGTAATTCTATTCTAACTCAAAAACGGTAATTGCTTGGAAGAGGGACAACTTTGAGCTATAAATACACACCTTGGGGGGACATAATCAAAAAACACATCACAATACATCACAACACACCAGAGATCAGATTCAATATTAGAGCACAAGATCGAGGAGCCAAGAACGAAGAACGTGACTACGAGGAGATCTAGACATAGTTTTTTCTTATATTCTTCAATTTTGGTGTAACTTTTGGATGCTTCCAGATTTGTCCTCTAAACCTTTAACTCTTATTCATATTTACATCATTGATTTCTTGTTTTTCATCATGCTTTCATCAAACCCCGTGACGATGAGAAGTTCGATCATGAACTAATCGTTGTCATGGGGTCCTAGCGGATTTATTTATGGAATTTAGTAGTTGATTGCCTTATAGATGTGTGTGTGATGGCTAATTGATATCCTAGTTTGGTTGTGCTTATTCTTCTTGGATGCGTAGCTAACATCTAAGATTGTTTGTTAATCTCTATTGAATGCGAAAGTGGATATAGAGGTTTAGAACTTGCCATGCTAGCATAGGTTTATGTATGTTTGTCATGCATGATTCGTAGGTGATTTTAACCATCTTACCTGCCCTATGTAATCTGAATGGATAACTTGCTCGTTAAACCGTTATGTTTTCAAATCTTATAGACATATAGGGTCTAAGCATAATTGGTGTCTGCCCAACTTCTATCTCTTTTGTGGATGTTTGAGTGGTTTGGTATACGTATACTGAAAGGTAGCGTGTACTGATTTCGTGTTATCCGATTAGTTGTCACAACTGTCACATGCATTGATTAAAGACAAAAGACTCTAGATGAAGTATTTAATGAAGTTAGGATCCCATGTTTTATTCTCATAAGTAATTCAACAGCAATCTTTAGTTTAATATTGTCTTGGTATTTTGTTTAGTCAATTTAGTTAATCAAACACAACTTTGATACTTGTCTTAGCATTGAACAATAGCCATACATTGTTGCATAAGTGCATAACTATAATAACCAAAGCAGTCTCTGTGGGAACGAACTCTACTTATTCTTATATTACTTGTGACCGCGTATACTTGCGTGATATTGTGTGAACAAGTGGTCTTTAATTTGTTCAGCAAGCTGTAGCTTCATAGATGCTTGCTGAATCAGGTCAATGCTGTCCAGTTTAGCTTTTCCTGACTCCCCCATAGCTAGTGGCTCCTTTGGCAGGGAAATGGCTGGGACCATAACCTTTGTGATTTGAATGTCTAGCTCCTTAGATTTCTCCCCCTTTTTGTTATCATCAAGAGAGATGACTGGGAGTCCTTGAGCTGCCACTAGCTGGGCCAAGAGTTGTGTCTGCTTCTCCTGTTCCTTTTGCATCTGAGATAAAGTAGCTTCCACCTTGTCCACTCTAGAAGAGAGAGTCTTCAAGGAGGTAGCCACCTCAGGTTCCTTAGAGAAAAACCTGTTCATCTTGGACACAGTGAGAAGAGGAAGCTTTTCATCTAGCCTCCTTTCATTAGCATCCTTGAGATTGCTAATTGAGTCCTTGATTTCTCTAGCCTCAATCCTTGTCTGCATCATCTGTAGCCTTTGGATTTCCAGTGAATCCATAATAGCCTTGTAGAATTTCTTGTCATTGGCATTTGCAGACTCATGAGCCAGATAGGCCTCATTGTACTGCCTTGTGATTGCAGCATCCAGGGAGATCCTTCCTTGTAAATCCTGAGAAATCCAGTTTGGTGTAGGAGGCACCACAGAAGTCCCAGTCTGTGAAGTAGTGGCCACCTGATTGTCACCAAAGCTGTCCTCATCATCAGAGAAATCAAACTCACCACTTGCTGCAGCTCCTGGAGATAGATTGGTCAAGGCATCCTTTGCTCTTTGCATTGATGCAGTTGTATGAATTAGTTGTAGTGACCTCTCTGCCTCCATATTGCCCTGTTGAGCCAAAACTTGATAGGCTGACACAGGATGAGTAAAGGTCTCAGGATCCAGGGAAATACTATCCAGAGTTTGTTGATAGTGCTCTTGGAAAGTAAGTTCCCTTTCTCCCTCATTGACCTCCATTGACTCACTAGCAATGGCTGCTTCCTCCCTTATGACTCCTGTAGTCCCTTCTCTCTCTCCTCTATATTCTTGCATCATGGGCTCCCCATGGCTCACACCTCTCACACCCTCACCTTCACCTACTAAGGTGGAACTCTCAATCTCTCCTTTTGCCTGGCTGGAAGAAATAGCCAGCCTCTCACTCTCATTCTCTCCTTTTGCCTGGCTGCAAGCCAGCCTCTCAGTTTCACTCCCTCTCAATCCTAGAAGTGTCTCAACTACCACTAGATCATCTGCACTAGTTGTGGAAACAACTTGATTTTCAATTAGAGGTGCAGAGTGAACTATCAACGGAATGGTAGTTTGAACTGTCAACGGTATGGATACCGTTGATGGAGAAACACTTGTCAACGAAAGAGCCTGTTTCGTTGATGAGGTCAAGAAAGCACTTTGAGAAAATGAAATTACAGTAGAATCTGTGGTGATTGATTTAAGAGATTGTTCCACAGATCCTCTTGTAACTTCAGAAAAGGATGATTGGTGGCCCAACAAATCACTTAACAAGTGATGGTCACCAATGTCAGAGTGGGGCTTCTCCAAGAAAAGAGTTGGAGAATCAGGGATAGATGAATGGATCATATCCACATCTAATGATTGAGTTGGTGAATTTGGTGGAGATAGTTCAAGATTGATATCAAGAGAATGGGACTGTAACCCCATAGTTATGATAGGGGTTACATCAAATTGAATTTGTGAAACTGGAAGTGTTGCTTTCAGTGTGTGTGCACCCTGTGAAACCTGGGATTTTTGCTTTACTCTTCTTTGGTACTGGGAAATTGTAGACTGTGGGCTTACAGTGTCCCTTGCCCTCTTGGACTGTGCTCTTGGTGGAGAGCTTGTTTCAATAATTACATCCTTTTGGGAGGATGCAATTAGACTTATGCTTAAATCCATTTTACTCATTGTGCCTTGTTGGGAAGACACAATGGGGCTAGGCTGGGAAACACTTACCTCACCTTCCTTATTCTTGGGGTTTCTTTTACTTTCACCCCTTCCCTCACCTCTCACAACTCCAGACTCACTCCCCTTAGGTTGTGTGGTAGTTTTTACAACAGGTGCCTTTTGAGAAGCACCTGAGGTTGGCTTGGAGGATTTCTTTGATCTTGGTTTTGTTGCTGGGGCAGGAGCCTGTTGGGTCACAGCTACAGACTTCATAGCAACTGGGTTGGATGAAACAATGGAAGTAACAGCTATACTAACAGGGATAGCAGTAGTTACCTCAATGATTGGCAGATACACCACTGGAACATCACCATTGTGGTTCAGCCTCAGTATGTCTGTCAATACTCTCTTCTCTTGCACAAAGCACTCAAACCTGGCAGTAGGGTTAGAGATAACTAATGGTGCTGGACTAACATGATTAGCCAGCATCATTAGAAACCTTGCATAATAGATATTTTTCTTCCTATTTGCCTTATCACCCAACTTAGCACCAATTTCATACATAAGTTGGGTGCTAAAGTTGTAATATCTATCATTTAGAAGCGTGGTTAGGAGAATTAACATAGAGTTAGTTAATGCATCAAAATTACTAATCTTTCCAGAAAAGACCTTAATGAATGCATCAGCTAAATAGTTGTATTCCCTAACCAAACCTCTCCTAATTATCTTACCCAAGTTATCAGTAGACAAAGAGTAGTTTATAGAATTTAGCACGGTAGTTATTTCAGTGTTAGTAGGCAAAGCATCACAGTTATTATCAGGAATATGTAAACATGCTTGCAAAACATCAGAATTAACTATGTACTCATTACCTTGAAGAGTGCATTGCAGTGTGCAGTTTGTTCCACTATACTCACATGAGGTCCAAATCTCCTCGATTATTTCATTGTAGAGTGGTGTAGAGTGAAACATCGCATAGCTCAACTTACAGTTCCTCATGAAGTCCATCATCTTGAAAAAGATGTTGTTCGGACTCTCCTTAACAACAAATGGAATAGAATTGTTCTTCTCATAGATGAACCCACCAGCAGACATAAGCTTGACTATGGGTGGCATTGTTGAGTGAGGAAAAGCTTCGAGCTGTATTGCTTGTTAGAGAGAAGAAGATAGAAAAACTTTTGGAATTTTTGAGAACATGTAGAAATGAAATAAAGAAATTGAAATTTCTTAAATACTCCCCCAAAAATTCTCAGAAATTAAGTCCAATAATTAATCTAAATTACCTGATTGGCTTAAAAAGTAACCGTTAGAATTAAATATTACCACGATTTATACTTACAGGGGTGGTATGTATAGATCGTGATAAAGAACGTGCAATTTCAACGGTTCAGATTAAAAAAAAAGCGCTACATCAACGAATCAGAATTGGGCATTTTAGGTCCCTTCTATTCCGTTGATAAAGCTGCGTTTCGTTGATATAAAAGAGCTATCAACGAAACGCCCAGAAAAATTCTAAGACTATCAACGAAATGGTGCGTTTCGTTGACATAGTAATTTTGACTTAGACAAAATTTCACCTTTTCCTGAGAAAACCAATTCACAGAAAAATTATAGCAAATTCCTGGCTGCATCTTTAACTTGCAAAAATCTCAAAATAATTAAGAGAAATTTAGCATACCTAGCTCACTTACTAATCTTGAGAATGTGGATTCATCAAGTGGCTTGGTAAAGATGTCTGCAAGTTGTTGTTCACTTGGAACAAAATGTAACTCCACAGTACCATTCATAACATGTTCTCTAATAAAGTGGTACTTGATGTCAATGTGCTTGGTCCTTGAATGCTGCACTGGATTCTCAGTAATGGCAATGGCACTAGTGTTGTCACAGAAAATAGGAATTTTCTCAACTCTTAATCCATAATCAAGTAGTTGGTTTTTCATCCATAAAATCTGTGCACAACAACTTCCAGCTGCAATATACTCAGCCTCAGCTGTGGAGGTGGAAACTGAGTTTTGTTTCTTGCTGAACCATGATACAAGCTTGTTTCCTAGAAATTGACAGGTTCCAGTTGTGCTTTTCCTGTCAATTTTACATCCTGCATAATCTGCATCTGAATAACCAATTAGTTCAAAACCAGATTCTCTAGGATACCAAATGCCAAGGTTTGGTGTTCCTTTGAGATATCTGAAAATTCTTTTAATAGCAACTAAATGGGATTCCCTAGGATCAGCCTGAAATCTAGCACATAGACATGTAGCAAACATAATATCAGGTCTACTAGCTGTTAAATATAAAAGTGAGCCAACCATGCCTCTGTAACTTGAAATGTCCACAGATTTTTCCTTAGTATTCAATTCAAGTTTGGTGGCAGTAGGCATGGGTGTTTTGGCAGGAGAGCATTCCATTAAGTTAAACCTCTTTAACAAATCATTAATGTACTTGGTTTGACTAATGAAAATGCCTTCATTAACTTGCTTTACTTGAAGACCAAGAAAATAAGTTAATTCTCCCATCATGCTCATTTCATACTTACTTTGCATAAGCTTGGCAAACTTTTGACAAAGTTTTTCATCTGTAGACCCAAAAATTATGTCATCTACATAAATTTGAACAAGTATTGTAGAGCCATTCACAATCCTATGAAAAAGAGTTTTATCAACAGTACCTCTAGTGAAGTGATTCTCAAGAAGGAACTGTGACAATGTGTCATACCAGGCTCTAGGTGCTTGTTTCAAACCATAGAGTGCTTTGAGGAGAAAGTACACATACTCTGGAAAATCATCATCTTCAAAGCCAGGAGGTTGACTCACATACACCTCCTCTTCCAGTTCCCCGTTCAGAAAAGCACTCTTCACATCCATTTGAAAGACCTTGAAATTGGCATGGGCTGCATAGGCTAGGAAAATCCTTATTGCTTCTAGTCTTGCAACAGGAGCAAAGGTTTCATCAAAATCAATTCCCTCTTCTTATGAGTAGCCTTTTGCAACCAATCTAGCTTTGTTCCTTGTGACTATGCCATGTTCATCCATCTTGTTTCTGAACACCCATTTTGTGCCTATTACACTCCTGTCTTTAGGCTTGGGCACCAGCTTCCAAACATTGTTCCTCTCGAATTGGTTTAGCTCCTCTTGCATAGCCAAAACCCAATCTGGATCTAGAAGTGCATCCTCAACTTTCTTTGGCTCTTCTTGAGACAGAAAGCTACTGTATAGACATTCCTCTCTTGAGTTGCTCTTCTAGTTTGAACTTTTGAAGAAACATCACCTATAATAAGTTCAAGGGGATGATCTTTAGTCCATTTTCTTGAGGGAGGTAGATTTGCTCTTGAAGAAGTAGCTTCATGATCATGATTGCCTTGATTAGATATTTGTCCTTGAGAAACTCCCCCTGAGTTTGTTGTCCCTAATTGATCACTCCTGGAAGCATTTCTGTGACTGTCAACGGAATGTCCATTTTGACTGTCAACGAAACGCTCATTCTGACTGTCAACGAAATGACCATTTGGTCTACTAGCAGCTATTCTTTTCAATCTTAATGCAGCAATTTCATCTTCACTGCTGCTTTCATCTGTGCTAGATACAACAACTTTGGACTGTTTCTCAATAGTCTTATCATGATCCATTCGTTCTCCTTCCTCATTCTCAAAAGAGAGACTTTCATGGAAACCTTCATCACAGAGACCCTGAATTTTGAGATCATCAAAAACAACATGTACAGATTCCATAACAATGTTGGTTCTAAGATTGTAGACTCTGTAGGCTTTCCCTGCTGCATAACCCACAAATATTGCTTCATCTGCCTTTGCTTCAAATTTCCCCAAGTGCTCAGCTTGATTTCTCAGAACAAAACACTTGCAACCAAAGACATGAAGAAAATCCAATAGTGGTTTCTTTCTTTTGAGTAGTTGATAAGGTGTCATTCCCTTAGCCTGATTAATCAAAGAAATATTTTGAGTGAAGCAAGCTGTGTTGACTGCCTCAACCGAAAAATAAGTAGGTAACTTTGATTCATCTAGCATTGTCCTTGCAGCTTCAATAAGTGTTCTGTTTTTCCTTTCAACTACACCATTTTGCTGTGGTGTCCTTGCTGCTGAAAACTCATGCAATATACCATTTTCTTCACAGAACACTTTCATGCTTGAATTCTTGAATTCTGTCCCATTGTCACTCCTAATTCTTCTCACTTTGAAATCAGGATGATTGCTTACCATCTTGATGTGATTGATAATGATTTTACTTGCCTCATCTTTGGAGTGCAAAAAGAAAGTCCATGTAAATCTAGAAAAATCATCAACAATCACAAGACAGTACTTCTTCTTTGAAATTGACATGACATTTACAGGGCCAAATAAATCCATGTGGAGCAACTCAAGCTGTTGAACAATTGATGACTCTGTCTTGCTTTTGAATGATGCCTTCTTTTGTTTCCCTTTTTGACAGGCATCACACAAACCATCCTTGGAGAATTCTACCTGTGGAATTCCTCTAGCAAGATCTTTCCTTACCAAATCATTCATGACTTTGAAATTCAGATGAGATAATTTCTTGTGCCACAGCCAACTTTCATCCTTGCTTGCCTTGCTGAAAAGACATGTGATGGTGTCTGGACTTGTGCTGCTAAAGTCAGCAATGTACACGTTCCCTCTTCTGAATCCAGTCATGACCACATTGTTGTTTCCTACCTTAGAAACAACACAGGCTTCTTTTAAAAAAGTAACTAAAAATCCTTTGTCACAAAGTTGGCTGATACTAAGCAGGTTGTGTTTAAGACCATCCACCAATGCAACCTCATCAATGATGACATTCTCTTTTGAAATCAAGCCATATCCCTTTGTGTAGCCTTTGCTGTCATCTCCAAAAGCAATACAAGGGCCAGCTCTTTCCTGAAACTCTGTGAGCAGGGTGGAATCACCAGTCATGTGTCTTGAACAACCACTATCCAAGTACCAAAGATTCCTTTTGTCTCCCTGCACACAACAAACCAAATCAAGTTGATTTTGGTACCCAAGTTTCCTTGGGTCCTGTCTTGTTAGCCTTTGATTTCCCTCTCAGATCATTTTTCACTTGTGTTGATCTTTGAGGGTTGCTCACAGTTTCATTCTCAGCATGCATAGATGGAGGAACAAACATGTTATTCCATGGCATTTGTGGCATGTTAAACATATTCATGTAAGGGTTAGGCACAAATGACATACCAGCATATGGATTTTGATACTGTGCATATGGAGCAAACATGTTAGGCATAACAGGCATTGCAGGTATAGAATCATTCAATGTAGACTTAGGCATTTTCACATTAGCAGGTTTCTTAACAGACTTGCAATTAGTAGATAGATGATTAACACTACCACAATTAACACATGTCTTTCTAGGTGCATATTTATCAGGTGTGTAATTGTTGTGCTTGTTAATCCCTACTTTTCCGTTTCTGTTATTCTTTTTGTTACCTTTAGTCTCAACTTGAACTTTCTCTAACTTGTCTTTCAATTGCTTGTTAGACAAGTTGTTGGGATTTATGGGTGATAGCATATAAACAACTTAACTTTGATTATACTTAATTTTTCAAATTAAGTAGAACATACTGTCATAGCCAAAGTATGTTCTTGTAATCAGTATGCAATGTTATTCTAGTTGTATTGTTTGAAAGAAGTTCACTTATGTGTTCAAGCCTCAAAGAATGCTTTTTGGATGACAACATGAATAAAGGTTACTGTCCTAAAGCTGTGACAGTAAGATTACAAGAAGACAGAATGTTGCAAGTCACGACAGCATATTCACTCTGATAACAACATTGGCGGAAGACTACGCGACAGCAACTATTGCCCTCGACAGCAAGTTTGGGATCCTCGACAGCACTCTATGCGGGGAACTCATACTGTCACCAAAAGATCATTCCCGTGACAGCAAGCTTTGCGGCAAAAGTAACTATCTCAATAAAGATCCTTATGCTAGGTATCTTTCTCAGTAAAATCCCGTGACAGTTTAAATGTTCAAGAAACAGGCGTGATGCAGTATCCCTAAGCTGCACCAAGTCTGCAAGACTACGACAGAAGCTTCAAGCACTGCAAAACAAAAGCGAATCAATTCAAGAGCAAGGTCAAGTATTTATCTGCTGAATTGGTTTAGCTGGAAATGGAATGAATCTAGGTTGCTTTCTTTGTAATGTTTATCTGACATGTTAGCAATTTAGGAAAGTCACATGGGTAAGACAATCTGTAAGAAGCTGCCACTTGACAGTGACAGCAGCTTCACAAACCCGTGACTGATAGTGATAGGGTTAGTCTTATACCTACTATCAACTCATTCTAGAAAAAAAAACGAAGACAAGCAAGTGTCTTTGAAGAAAACCCGAAGCTCGAGAATTCTTTCTTGAGGTTGTAGCAACACTTTGCAAAATAAATAAAACATTTATTTTGTGAATCTTGTTCTTACTAAATACTGTTCGTGATTGCATATATTGCTGATAACGTTTAATCTTGATTTTAGTTGTTGAAATTTAGATTGAATTTTATCAGTATTGCATTCATCCCCCCCCCCCTTCTGTAATACACAAGGACTAACAACTGGTATCAGAGCAATCAGATTAACATACATATCTGAGATCCCGGAGAAAATGCAGAAATCAAACAGTATCAAGATCCCGGCATTTGATAAAGAGAACTACAGCATTTGGAAAAGAAAAATCTTGTTGTTTATCAAAGCTGCAAATCCACTATACCCAGGTATACTCGAGAATGGTCCTTTCATTCCAAGAAAGGAAATTGAAGCCACAACAGTGAATGGTGAGATTATTCCTGCACATTGGGTTCCCAAAGATCCCTCAGAAATCTTGGAACCTGAAAAGGAGAAAATGGTGCTAGATGATCATTTGCAACTTATCTTGCTCGATTCTCTCACGCTGGATAAAGCCATGTGTGGAAGTGTGATAAGCTGCACATCAGCCAAGGAGATGTGGATCAGGTTAGCCTTACTCTGTGAAGGAAGTGAAGAGGTTAAGGGCAACCAAAGGCAAATTCTAATATCTCAATATGAGGCATTCATGGCCAAGCCTGGTGAAGACTTAACCTCCATGTTTGAAAGGTTCAGTAAGCTCTTAACTGAATTACAGATACATGGCAAGTACTATGACAGAAAAGAATTAAATGTCAAGTTCCTGCTCACACTGCCTGATCACCTTGAACACAAGACAACAGCCATACGAGAAGGAAGAGATCTCAACACTATAACCTTTGAGACACTTTATGGTATTCTGAAATCTTATGAACTCGAACTCTTTCAAAAGAGAGCCATACAAAGTGGAACAAGGAACAAGATGGCTAATATGTCAAGTGCCCTAGTAGCACATGTGCCAAGGATCACACAGCCAAGTGAAGTACTACAGATCACACAATCAACCCCAACACAGACCTTGAAGATAGAAGAGGTGGTTGAAGATGATGAGAAAGTGGTACTACAGCTTAAAGATGTGGAAGATGAAGACTTCTACACAATGGAGGAACTGGAAAGCATGGACAACCCTACTATGGCTTACATGGCCAAAAAGTTCAAGAACTTTAGGTTCAAGAAGGATAGGTCATACAAGCCTCAAGGCCAAGCATCCAAGTTCAGCAAAGGAAGCTCATCAAAGGCTGCTGTGGGAAGTTCAACCAAAGGAGGATACAAAACTGGATTTGTGGATAGATCAAAGTTCAAATGTTACAACTGTGGAGAACCTGGTCATTTTGCTACTGAATGCAAAAGACCCAAACAGGTTCAAAGATATGAGAAAGGAACTGGTGGATACTCCAAGAAAAATCAAGGTAGAGCCTATGTGGCTGAAGGAAAGTGTTGGGATGATTCTGATGATGAAGAAGAGGAAGAATATGTCAACCTAGCTCTCATGGCTAGCACTGATGAGGTAGCATCAACACCTTCAAGTCAGGTACCTTCACTTGTCTTACTTGATATGTCTACTGATGAGTATAAGAAAACCATTAAAGACTTAAGTGCTGAAATGTTCAATGTCTATACTAGCTTATCTGCTGCTAATGAGGAAATCTCTAGACTAAGTAAGCTAAATGAAACACTTCAGTCTGAAAATGATTCTCTTGTTCTCAAAACCAGTTCACTAGGCTCTTTAGCTCAAGAGAATGCTAAACTTAAAAATGAATTAAAATGTGCTAAGGAGGTTGAGGAATTCCTGAGGAATGAGATTGCTGAAAATGAATTTAAGATTAAGGCCTATAGAAACTCATCAAAGATAGTTCAGGATTACAATGATAAGCATACAGAAAATCAGTCTGTTGGTATAGGTTTTTCTTATGGTAGAAGACCTGGAAAGGAAACTGTGATTCAAGATTGTCCTGGAATTGCTGCTGTCAAACCCACCATTCTCAAGAAAGTTAAAACTCCTATTTTTAAAGCTGCTGAAATTGAGTTTGATGAAGAAGCCATGCTCATCAAACAAGAAATTCTTGATGAGGATGAAGGTGTTGACAGCACATTCAAGGAAGGAAAGGATACTGTCACAATCCCCAAGACAGTAAACTTACCAAGCAATCAGACAGTAAGTTCAAAGGATGCTGTCACGATTGGCAAGACAGAATCTTTCAAAGATACTGTCAAGAATGATTCCAAGACAGTAACTTTCAAACCTTCTGTCAAGACAGTAGGAATAAAAGATACTGTCAAGGATAGTTCGACAGCAACTTCTGAACATACTGTCAATCCAGTAACTCCCAAGTCTAGAAACAGGAATGGTAAGGTAGGTGTCAATAAAGGAAATGGATACACTAATGTTGGAGGTGCTTCTAGGAAACTATGCAATAACTGTGGATCTACACATCACTTAACACATGTTTGTAAGAAACCAATTGAGGATAAGATCAATGCAACTGAACTCAATGGTAACTTACACAGAACCCCCCTTATGCATAGAACTATGAGTGTCTGTAATAACATTGATTGTATGCCATGCAAAATCACTGCCATGAGTACATGCTTTAACTTACCTGTTCTCTCTACTGAAAAATGCTCATACCTAAACACTGTTGAGACTTCTGAGCCTGCTGGCAACAGCAAAAAGGCTTCATCCACTAAGAAAAGGACCAAGTCCAATTCTAAACCTAAGTGGGTGAAAAGAGAAGTCAAACAGGAAGTCTTTGATAATGCTTGTGAAGTTGTGACTGAAAGAAACTCAGGAAACACTGAAACTGCAGGACCCAACAAAGATTGGGTACCATATGCAACTTAGAAACATTCTGTTTTGCAGGGTAAGAAGAAAAATCAGGTCATGTGGATAATTGACAGTGGTTGCTCAAGACACATGACAGGTGATAAAGCCCTGCTATCACATTATGTAGAGAAAGCTGGCCCAATCATAACCTTTGGAGACAACAGCAAGGGTTACACAGTGGGATATGGCTGTCTGGAAATTGGAAATGTTGTCATTGAAGATATTGCTCTTGTGGATGGATTGAAGCACAACCTACTCAGTGTCAGCCAATTCAGTGACAGAGGATTTAAGGTTGACTTTGACATGATGGTGTGCAACATCTATCACAAGAAGGATGGAAGCCTCTCTCTAAAAGGGGTCAGAAAAGGAAGCTTGTTTGTTGCTGATCTAAGCTCAACAAAGAAGGATAAAGTTTACTGTTTTTACAGTAAAGCTACTGTTGGTGACAGTATGCTTTGGCACAGGAAGCTCTCACATCTCAACTTCAAGACAATGAATATTCTGATGAAGAAGGAGTTAGTGAGAGGTTTGCCCCAACAGGAATTCTGTCAAGAAGGACTGTGTGAAGATTGTCAAATGGACAAACTGAGAAGAGCTGTGCACAAGTCCAAGCAAGTAAACACCAACACAGAAGCACTCAAGTTAATTCACATGGACCTCTTTGGACCAGTCAATGTACCATCTATGGCCAGAAAGAGGTATGCCTTAGTAATGGTGGATGATTACTCAAGGTACACTTGGGTGAAATTTCTTGAATCCAAAGATGAAGCTGCTCAAGTGATTATTGATCAAGTCAGAGTTCTTGATAGAACCCCAAACTCAAAAGTTCAAATCTTGAGGAGTGACAATGGTACAGAATTCAGAAATGCCACACTTGGAAATTTCTGTAAAGATGAAGGAATTGTACAACAATTCTCTGCTGCAAGAACTCCACAGCAGAATGGAGTTGTAGAAAGAAAGAACAGGACTCTCATTGAAGCAGCTAGAACTATGTTGCATGATGCTAAGTTGCTAACATATTTCTGGGCTGAAGCTATCAACACAGCCTGTTATACTCAGAACAGAACCATGATCAACAAAACTCATGCAAGTACTCCTTACTGTCTGTTAACTGGAAAGAAACCTACTGTCAAATATTTTCATGTGTTTGGGAGCAAATGCTTTATGATGAAAGACAACCATGAGAAGAAAGGAAAATTTGACACCAAGGCTTTTGAAGGACTATTCATGGGTTACAGCACAGAAAGGACTGCCTACAGAGTTTATGTTATGGAACACAGGATTATTGAAGAAAGTGTTAATGTCACATTTGATGAAACCAAGTTTCCAGGACTGCATGAAGAAGGAAAGATGCAGACATTCAGATTTGAGAATCAAGGATACCTGGAAGCTGAGGAGATTGTAGATGAAGAACCTAGCTTCACTCAAATTGTTGAAGTTGACAAAGATGCTGTCAACACCACTACTGTCAATCAAACTCCAGCTCAATCACACACCATAACATCTAACATTCAGAACAGTGATGACTCTGGAGACAATGAAGAACATGGTGGAGACAATGGAATTGATGAGCATTCAACTCAACAAGCTGAAGCAAATGTTCCTGTTCAATCAAGTAGCTTGCCCAGAATCACCAGGTGGACCAAGGATCACACAAATGACCTTATCATTGGTGATCCTAATTCTGGAGTGAGGACAAGGAACAAAGTCTCTGCTGACAGCATGTTCTCATGCTTCCTGTCACAAATGGAACCCAAGACAATTGATGAAGCATTGTTGGATTCTGACTGGGTGATAGCCATGCAAGAAGAGCTAAATCAGTTTGAAAGAAACAATGTATGGAAATTGGTTCCAAGACCTAAGGGAAAGTCAGTTATTGAGACCAAGTGGGTTTTCAGAAACAAACTTGATGAAAATGGATTGGTGACAAGGAACAAAGCAAGGCTAGTGGCTAAAGGTTACTGTCAACAGGAGGGAATAGATTATGATGAGACATTTGCTCCTGTTGCCAGACTTGAAGCTATAAGAATCTTTCTAGCTTATGCTGCACACTGCAACTTCAAAGTATTTCAGATGGATGTCAAAAGTGCCTTTCTAAATGGAGAGCTGGAAGAAGAAGTGTATGTGGAACAGCCACCAGGGTTTGAGGATGCTGAAATGCATAATTTTGTGTACAAACTCTTCAAAGCTTTGTATGGACTAAAGCAAGCACCCAGGGCTTGGTATGACACACTTTCCACCTTTCTTCTGTAAAACCAGTTTACCAGAGGAGTTGTGGACAAGACACTTTTCTACAAGCATCATGGCAAGGACATCATTTTGGTACAAATCTATGTGGATGATATCATTTTTGGTTCTACAAATGAGAAGCTGTGTGAGAAGTTTTCCCATCTCATGAGTAACAAATATGAGATGAGCATGATGGGAGAATTGTCATTCTTTCTAGGGTTACAAATTCTTCAACAAACTGATGGAATCTTCATAAGTCAAGCTAAGTATATCAAGGAACTTCTCAAAAAGTTCAACTTGGAAGATTCATCTCCTGCAAGGACACCATGTCCACAGCAACTAGTCTGGATCTTGATCCTAAAGGAAAGAAAGTTGACTCAAACACTTATAGAGGCATGGTAGGATCCCTCCTATACCTAACTGCTAGCAGACCTGACATCATGTTTGCTACATGTCTTTGTGCAAGGTTTCAAAGTGATCCAAAGGAGTCACACTTGGTAGCCATCAAGAGAATCTTTAGATACTTAAAAGGCACTCCTAACCTAGGCCTTTGGTATCCTAAGAATACTGGATTTGATCTAATTGGTTACTCAGACTCAGACTATGCTGGATGCAAGATTGACAGAAAGAGTACTACTGGTAGCTGTCAATTTCTTGGTGGAAGATTGGTCTCATGGTTTAGCAAGAAGCAGCATTCAGTTTCTACCTCAACTGCAGAAGCTGAGTACATTGCTGCAGGCAGTTGCTGTGCACAAATTCTATGGATGAAAAGTCAACTTCTAGATTATGGTCTAGTGTTAAGAGAAATTCCTATTTACTGTGACAACACTAGTGCCATAGCCATCTCAGACAATCCAGTTCAACACTCTAGGACAAAGCACATTGATATAAGACATCACTTTATCAGAGAGCATGTTGAACAAGGAACTGTGAAGCTGATTTATGTCCCAACTGACAAGCAACTTGCTGACATCTTCACTAAGCCATTGGATGAAGCAACCTTCAACAGGTTGGTAAGTGAATTGGGAATGCTGAATCTGGTATGTTAATTTTACTAAGGTTTCTAAATTTTCAATTCTTATTGAAGCTCATGACAGCAACTTCAAACCTGCTGTCAAGAGAAGTTACTGTCTACTTGGTTTATGTCTGTTATGTGACAGCATGTGTTGATTTGACTTCTCATGTCAGTATTTTGTGCCAGTCTCATACTTTTAAACCGTGTATGACTTTAATGTGGTTATCCGTTAAGTTTGAGAGTTAAAAATCTGTTCCATTGGACTTTCACACTCTTTTGCATTAATCTGTAGGATTAAAGGAGGACACGACCATTAATTACTTTTATGGTAGTTGTATGGGTACTCTAACTGTTGACCATTAGACTTTAATCCTTAGACGGTTTTGCCTATAAATTATCCTTAGGTTTCACCAGTCTGCTCTCAGTTTTAAAGTGAATAATGGAAAACAAAGTAGGAATCGAAGTTGGTCTAAAGAAGTGTGATAGTGAACCCTACAATGAAGAGATTGAGGAGCTCTTCGAGGTGCTTTTGGATGCCCTCGATGAGATAGACGAGGAAAAGGAGGCCAAGGCTAAGGAAGAGGAGGCCAAGGCTGTGGTAGAAGAGAAGGAGCTTCAGGCACTTCTTGAAAAAGAAGGCCGCTCTGAAGAAGAGATTAAGGAAGAAGTCTTCGAACTAGTTGATAAAATCATAGAATGATGTACTCAATGTTCAATTTTAATGATTTTATTAATAATAATAAAATTTCCTGTTTATGTGGTTACTGAGTTTATGACTTGTCGGTGTAACTTGTTTAATATTTGTGTTTGAAAGATTACATTGCTAAATTCATATTCTGTTAATTTTAAGGTTAAGTATATGAGCAACGCATCCTAATTAGTTCAAGACAGAAACAATTTCCCATTTAAATTACTGTCACAAAGAAGGATACTGTCCTGTGTCCCTTGACAGCAACCTTCTTGACAGCAGGGAAAGACTTTCTGTCACGACCTTTAAAGGATACTGTCACTCAAATGCTTAACGGTGACAACAAGTTTTTGCGCAATAGTTGCTGTCGCGCAAAACCTACTGTCACCACCACTTCTTACTGACAGATTGTTTCTAGCGCACAGGTTACTGTCAACAATAGTGGACCGTTGTAATTGGATATTCACCCCACGATTGACAGTGAATAACGGGCAGTAACTCACGTGTTAAGAGAGTGGGTTAAGACACGTCCTTTAACTCCACTTTTTGAGCAAACGTTTGAGATACCCATATTTATTCTCCAGTTACTCCGACATATCACTCTCACAAAACTCAAGGCAAAATACTTTTCTTCAAGCAAAAAGCTACTTTCTCACTTTCTTCTTTTCTTGAAATCTCCATGGCCCCCAAACAGTCTCTCTCTCAAACAAACTTTGCTGGCATCTTTTCCCCAACTGATGCTGGTGAAGGTTTCAAAGGACTGGTGTTTTTCTTGAACAAGTCCTATCTTCGTTCAGCCATTACCTCAACTCCACATCTCGACCTAGACAAACTTGAGGAATTTTGGCGAACTGCTGTTGCTCTAACTGTGGGTGAAACCCCAGCTATTCAATTCACGATTAATGGGCAACAATACATTCTCACAGCTGAGGTCATCAATACTGCTCTTGGAATTACACTGGAAGAAGGACAAAACTTTGCTCCACTTGCTAATGATGACACTCTGAAGAAGCTCTTCTTGAAGATTGGGTATGCAGGCCCTATTCTCGAAGAGGGAACAACCAAGTGGTACCCGTCTGGTGAAATGGACATGAAGTATCTAAGGAAGGAGTGGAGCATGATATTTGATGCAATGGTCAAGGTGTTCTCTACCAAGTCCACAGGCTGGAATGGGATACCCTCCTACATCAAGAAACTGACACATTCTCTTGTCCATGGATACAAGGTGAATGTTGGAACTCTCCTCATGGCACAACTCACAGCTGCCATAGGTAAGAAGGTATCACTCTACCCTCGCTTTCTTATGATGTGTATCAATTCTTTCTGTGATTTTAATAATGATGCCCCTCGTCTAGAGGTTTGCTCTGTCTTGAAAAAGAACACACACACACTGTTATCTTCACAGGATCTAAATGCACATATTCCACTTTGCTTCACTCAGCACATGGTTGATCAAGTGTCCAACCTTGATTATCCATTACCTACTGGTTATGATTCTTTTTCTCTTGAGGATGAAGCTGAATTAGACCCAAATTCAGTTAACCCACATTCAACACCATACACTCAGCCTAGGCCCTCTAGACTTCCCAAAGCCCAAAGAGAAGCCTTGCAAGAATCCAGAAAAAGATCCTTAGAAGCTGATGTTGGTGGTAGCTCTGTTAGTCAAGAGGGAGACACTGCACCTAGTGCAGCAAATAAGGAAGGTAGTCACACAGAACCCACAGTGGTTCCCCCTGAGCCTAAGAAGAAGAGAGCTAGGAGGACCAAAACCACTGTCAGCCACCCTGCAGTCTCCCAAAAGACTGTAGAGGAAACCAAGGAAATAAACTCCTCCCTAGATGTGCCTTCTCAACAAGGTGCTTCTATTGAAATTGGCCTGTCTCCCAAGGCACCCTGTACAGAGTCTGCACAAACTCATGGTTCCCAACCTGAGATACCCCCACTTGAAGAAACACACAGTGAGTTAGGGCACAGTGAGGATTTCTCTACTCCTATTGATGGTTCACATGTTTCATCTGTGAATCAGCCCCCACTCTCTACTACACTTTCACCTTCTTCCTTCCCTACACATTCTTTTGTTTCTTCTCCACAACCTAGAGAAGGGGACAGTCCCAACCCTTCAGGTTTTGATCATCCATCTTCAATCATGGATGAGCCCCCATCTAGTGGTCCACAAGAACCCATTTCTCAAAGTGAGATGGACACCACTCCTCCAAACACTGAGCTAGGGCAAAGTGGTATTTTGTCAGAAAATGAAACAGCCAACACTTTGTCTGATCTCCAAGGAGCATCTTACCTTCAGGAAGATGCTGTCACAGCCTCTGTTGCTGTCAAAGACACTGGGGATGCTACTGTCCTAGACACAGCTACTGTCAAAGGTGGAGAGAAAGATACTGTCACTACAGAACCTACTGTCACTCCACCTCCCAAAGATGCTGTCATGCCAGAACCTGCTGTCCAGACTCCAACTGACAGTCCCATTCCTACTCAAGATGCTGTCCAGCCTTCCCAACCTAATTTTGATGCTGTACTTGTTGAGGATGCCTCTGATGATGACCTACCTCTTGCCAAACTCCTAAAGGTACATTCTAAATCTTCTCCTTCCATGCATGTTAGTACTGCTCATACCCATGCATCTAGGTTGAGTGAGGGTGTGCAAAAGAAAAGAGAGATAAAAGAAAAGAGAGGTGAGCATAAAAATGAGAGGCAGCCAAATGAGCTGGCAAAAGGAGAGGGACTTGAGCATGTCCAGAGAGATATTGAGGGAGCCCACACTATTCAGGCACTAGGCCTTGAGAGTCAAACTGTGAGGGGTGATGAGATCACTCAAAAACACCCTGAGAGTGTGAGAACCCCCATAGCCTCCAAGCCCCTGTCTTTTCCTTCCCCTCCAAGAAGGTTAAGGTCTGGTGGCCCCTCTGCTACTTTTGGTAACAGGATTGCAGCTCTTGAAGGACAGTGTGTTACTTTGGACTCCAAACTGGACTCTCTCTCTCAACTGGTGGTTGATGGTTTTGCTGCTACTCAACTCTCTATTCAGTTCCTTACTGACCTGGTAGCTGCCAACTCAACTAAGGGGGAGAAGGTAGCAAGATCAGAATCATTGCCTATTCAAGAATCAGGTGGAACTCAGGGGGAGCCTGTAGCTGTGAAGACCAGAGGGGGAGCTAAAAGGAAAGCAATGTCTAAGGGGGAGCAAGTCAAACCAAGCAGTGCAAAACCACAGGATAAAGCTGAAAAGCCTGTTGAAGTGGAAATGGATGGAGAAAGGGTGTTAATGTCAAAGGAAACTCAAGATGCATTGCAAAGAAGACCTGCATCTAGACATCCAATCTTGCCTCCTGTGGTGATTAGAGAACCTACTCAAGAAACTCAAGAAACTGCTCTACAGAAGAAATGGAGAGAAATGGAGGAACAAAACAAACTTGGGAAAGGTAAAGGGAAACTGCCTGAATCCATTCATGGTGGAATAATATGGACAAATGGCACTGAATTTGATCAAGAGGAAGCCAATGTCTTGATGGTGGATTACAGGGAGAGCACATTACACAACCATGACAGTAAGTTTAGCAGTTTGGTGGAAGAAGCAATGAATGCTCCTAGCAACCGTCCAACCAACACCACAAAACTGTTAAAGGAACAAATTACTAGTGTCAGTGTAATGGTGAATGATGAGAAAAGATGGGCTGTAAGTATTTATCTAACTTCTGGCATATCTTATTTCATCACAATGCAGCTATTGCAGAGTCTGCCAGCAAAGGTGTTGTGTGCTTTGAAGGGAAAGATCAGGGCAACTCAAACACCATTCAATGAAATATTGGATATGCAAATCCAGAACCTGATCATGCAGAAGCTACCTGAAGTCTACTCAAATCCACCATGTGTTTTCTACAGATCTAAAACTAAGGATGGCACAAGAAGGAACAGCTTCATGAATATTGGTAGCCCATCCAGAATGGAAACCAAGTCAATTCTAAAGGTACTAGATGGAATACTCAGTTCAAATGCCAATCCAGGAAGAGTTCATGCTGTTCAAGAAATCTACAAAATGCTGGTGTTGAGAGACAAGGCACTGGGAGCTAGAGTGAAGGAGCTAATCACTAGAGCCAATGCCAAAAGAAATGATCAAGGTGGAAGTTGCTTCTATAACATTCCTCCCCATGATGATGATGATGATGATGATGATGATGAAGATGGTGAGGATGAAGGTGGTGAAGCTTCTGGAAATGCTGGAAATGCTGGTGGAAGTAATTCTGGGAATACTGGTATTCAATCTCAGAATGAAGGCAATGAAGAAACTCCTAGCCAGGAAAAGAAAGATGCTGGTGCAACAGATGAAGAGGAGTCAAGAATACTGGAAGCTTTGGAGGCAAGCATTCTTAGATGTGTTATTGACTGCATAAATGCTGAAAAAGATGCTGTCACCAAAGGTACTGTCGACAAAGATACTGTCATAGAAGATGTTGTCTTGAAAGATGTTGTCGACAAGGATACTGTTAAGGAAGGTTCTGTCAAGGATGAAACCAAGGCTACTGTCAAGTCCAAAAGACTGAAAGCTAAAGCTAAGGCATGGTTTACTAGACAGAAACCAACAGGGAAGCACAAGTACTCAGGAAAGGAAAAGGCCACTGGATTTGGCAGGAATCTCAAAAAGCCAATTCAATCAATTCCTCCCAACAGTCTTAAGATTCAACAAATGCAATCAAGAGAAATCAAGAGCGTTGAGGTTAAGCTGGATGCAAATCAAGAGGCCACTGAGTACATTCTGTGGTGGGCAGAATCAAGGTCAGCCAAGATTGACAAGGACTTCAATCTGGTAGCCACATCAACCAAGAAAAGTGAATCAATCATAGATAAAAGAAGAATTGATTTCTTCTACCTGGAGAGAATGGTAGAGTTGCTGGAGAGCTATGATGATGTTTCAAAGGCTGTCATGGAACATGTTCTAAAATATCAGGCAGATAGGGATGCTGAATTTTATCAGAAATTTGGCTATAACTTTGCAGATTTTGATGATGCTGATATTCTTACTGATCTCCCAGCCTCTCCTATACCATACCACTGGTACTATGAGTTTGATGACTTACCCACAGAAGAAGGGCAAACCCAACCAACTCAGGAAGGGGAACCCAAGCCAAGCAAACAACCTGAATCTTCTGAATATGCTCAAACTCAGTCAGAACTTGATAAGAAGGAAGCTGAATTACTGGAAAAACACAAGGCCTCTAACAAGGCAGAAAGTGAAGCTCCAAATTATCAACCATATATGCTGGAAAATCCCCTAAGAGTCAAGTTCCTAAAAGAAGAAATCTATGTTTGCAGCTTGCATAAGCTTAAAACATCCACTCTGAAGGATCTACAGTATATGGTAGCTGGTTCAATTCATCCTTTGGAACAGATTTGTTCTGATGAGATAGAGAAGTTGTTGGAAGGGAGAAAAGGAGAAGACTCAAAACTGGACAAGCAAAGAAGGAAGTCTCTCAATGCTTATCCTGGAAGTAGATTCAAGCTCATTAATGAAGAACTTCATTTCAGAACCTATCCATATGATATAGAGCAATGGCTGAATCTCAGGGATGTTAGTTCTCTCTTATCCCCTTCCATAAAGAAGATCATTGATGAAGTAGAGGATGATGCAGTGTCTGCTGCTGAAATTTCTCTTGTAAAAAGTCTAAGAGGCTGCTTGGCAGAAGCTCTCAAAAGAGATGATGTAGCAAGACAGAAGAGGAAATCTCAAGCTAAGTAAAAATTCTTGAATTCTGATCTTGTTAGTTAAGTTGTCAGCACATATTGTAAATTTGCTGTTATTCTCCATAAAAACAAATTGGGGGAGATTGTTGGGATTTATGGGTGATAGCATAGAAACAACTTAACTTTGATTATACTTAATTTTTCAAATTAAGTAGAACATACTGTCATAGCCAAAGTATGTTCTTGTAATCAGTATGCAATGTTATTCTAGTTGTATTGTTTGAAAGAAGTTCACTTATGTGTTCAAGCCTCAAAGAATGATTTTTGGATGACAACATGAATAAAGGTTACTGTCCTAAAGCTGTGACAGTAAGATTACAAGAAGACAGAATGTTGCAAGTCACGACAGCATATTCACTCTGACAGCAACATTGGCGGAAGACTACGCGACAGCAACTATTGCCCTCGACAGCAAGTTTGGGATCCTCGACAGCACTCTATGCGGGGAACTCATACTGTCACCAAAAGATCATTCCTGTGACAGCAAGCTTTGCGGCAAAAGTAACTGTCTCAATAAAGATCCTTATGCTAGGTATCTTTCTCAGTAAAATCCCGTGACAGTTTAAATGTTCAAGAAACAGGCGTGATGCAGTATCCCTAAGCTGCACCAAGTCTGCAAGACTACGACAGAAGCTTCAAGCACTGCAAAACAAAAGCGAATCAATTCAAGAGCAAGGTCAAGTCTTTATCTGCTAAATTGGTTTAGCTGGAAATGGAATGAATCTAGGTTGCTTTCTTTGTAATGTTTATCTGACATGTTAGCAATTTAGGAAAGTCACATGGGTAAGACAATCTGTAAGAAGCTGCCACTTGACAGTGACAGCAGCTTCACAAACCCGTGACTGATAGTGATAGGGTTAGTCTTATACCTACTATCAACTCATTCTAGAAAAAAAAACGAAGACAAGCAAGTGTCTTTGAAGAAAACCCGAAGCTCGAGAATTCTTTCTTGAGGTTGTAGCAACACTTTGCAAAATAAATAAAACATTTATTTTGTGAATCTTGTTCTTACTAAATACTGTTCGTGATTGCATATATTGCTGATAACGTTTACTCTTGATTTTAGTTGTTGAAATTTAGATTGAATTTTATCAGTATTGCATTCATCCCCCCCCCCTTCTGCAATACACAAGGACTAACACAAGTGACCTACCTTAGCTCTTTCAACAGGCTTCTCAACTTTCTTTGATTTACTAGACTCACCTTGAACAAAGTTCTTGGTGACAGGACCATACTTTTCATTAAGTCTAGTGAGTTCTACTTTCTTTTTCTCTGTCAACGAAACAGCATGATCGGTTGATGGTTCATCTGTCAACGAAACATTGCATTCCGTTGACGTATCAACCTTCAACAAATGATCATTGTTGTTTGTTGACTCTGATTCTGATTCTAAGTTTTCAACAGCATACCCTAGTTTCTCCTTGTTCTTTTTCCATGATTGCTCAAAGAAAGATTCCACACCTTGAACATTAATGATGTTGCTAGCAACATTCCTGGAATCTTTCCATTTTGCAATCACACTATGTTCTATCTCTAGTTGTGTTTTAAGAATTTCTTCCCTCTTTAATACTTTCTCAAGTTCCAGCTTAGCATCCCTACTAACACATCTCATTTTCTCAAACTCAATGAGTTGTGCTTCTAACATGGCATTCCTATCACTTAAGAGCAAATTAGTCTCTTTTATTCTTGAATTCTCTTTGGTAAGTGATTTAAGAGTAACACGCAAATTATATAGTACAGTAGACATTTCATTTACTGCACTATCGCATTCCTCTTTAGAAAGCTCAGAAAGATTAGTAATTGTTACCTGGTTGCTTGAGGAGCTTGCTTCCTGCTCATGATTGTTAGCCATAAGAGCCAAGTTGACATACTCAACATCATCATCAGAATCTTCACCATTACCAGCCCAATCATACTCCTGAGACATGAAAGCCTTTTCTTTTTGCTTGAGAAGTTTAAAGTATTTCTTTTTATAATCAACAGGCTCAAATTTCCTGTTGCCCTTCTCAATCTTGGGCTTTCTGCAGTCTCCAGCAAAGTGACCAAGCATTCCACAATTGAAACATTTATATTTAGACTTTTCAATCCAGTTACTTTTGTTAGGTTGAAAGTCTCTCCTTGGTGGCCTTGCTTCTGAGTTTCTCTTGAACTTGAACTTAGAGAATTTTCTTGACAGAAAAGCAATGTGTTCATCAATCTCATCTAAGTCATCCAAGTTGGCTGGTTCTGATTCTTCTTCTTCTGTCATCTTGCCTTTACCTTTGCTAACATCACTCCTACAACTAGCTCGACTAGTTGTGGCCTTTGCAGCTTCTTCATTGTCATCTTCCAGTTGGTTCACAGATACAATCAATGCAATAGATCCACCCTTCTTCTGTACCTTCTCAATTTCTTCATCTTGCTCCATTTCCAACTCATATGTCTTTAATGTTCCATACAACCTTTCAAGAGTGTAATCTTTGTACTCTTGAGTGTTTCTTAGAGAAACAGTCATAGGCTTCCATTCTTTTGGAAGAGCTCTTAGAAATTTAAGGTTTGAATCCTTAGTTTGGTAGATTCTCCCATACAACTTTAATCCATTCAGAAGCTTTTGAAACCTACTAAACGTGTCATTTAGGGTTTCACCAGCTTTAAAGTGAAAGTGCTCATATTGTTGTATAAGGAGTTGCATTTTGTTCTCCCTAACTTGCTCAGTTCCTTCACAGAGAGTTCTAACAGTGTCCCATACTTCTTTGGAGGTTGTACAGTTTATGACATTGTCAAACATCTCTTGCTCCAAACCATTAAACAGAATGTTCATGGTTCTTTTATCTTTATGGACTTCTGCAACATCTTCAATAGTCCATTCTGAGACAAGTTTTGGAATTTCCACATCAGGAGCATCATCTGGCACTCCAACTCTAGATGCAAACTTCATGGGAACGTGTGGACCTTTCTCAATGCAGTCTACATACCTCTCGTCCATAGACATGAGATGTAAATGCATCTTTACTTTCCAGTGAAAGTAATTGTCCTTATCAAGAACTGGTATCTTCACACCTGCATCCTTCTTCACCATGGTTTCTGTTTTGGTCTTGATCTTTAAACTTCTTGTATGTTAGAAGCTCGCTCTGATACCAATTGTTAATCCCAAATGACCTAACAGAATTGTAGAAGGGGGGGTTGAATACAATTCTTGATATTTTCTTAAACTTAAAACACTTATAAATAAAACTGAACTGAATAAGTAAAAACACAAGATATAAATAATTCAGTTGGATTGTTTGATGATCCAACTGAAGTGTTTTTATTTCGGAAATAATCTGTGATACGAATGTACACAGCTGCTCAGTTACAAGATTTGTAGAGAAGAAATGCTCTCAAAAATAGCTAATACAATCTATTTGTTTTTCTTCTCTTATCTATTTTAACTGCTACACTTGGTTATATATTCCCAAGTTTACAAAGCTATTTTAGGCTACACTAAAGTACACAAAAGGTAACCGCCAATAGTTTGATTTTCATCCCTTTGTCCAGTGGTCCTTGGAGATCCTTACTTTTGTCTTCATGCTTATTATGATCACTCCCAAGAGCCCAATTGGAAACTGGGATGTTTCCTTATTCCCCATGTCCATTTTAATGGTTTCCAATGCAAAGTACACTTCCACATCACCTTTAGGTATGTTCAGTAAACTGTCACTATCACTTTGTCAACTATTCAGAAAAGCAATAATGATTCGTTGATAGCAGGGAGATGTGTTTCGTTGATAGCTTTATTCTTCATTTCGTTGATGAGTAAACTTCATTTTGTTGATGAGTAAACTTCATTCCGTTGATGGTGTATCCTTGTTCCGTTGATAGAGTAATCTTCATACCGTTGACATGTCTTCACTTAGGCAAAATTACAAGGCATGATATACTTACAATTAACCAACCTATTTTGTCTATCTAGTACTTAGTCAACATGACTTAGGAAACCTATCTAATACATACATCAAATGCATATCAAACTGTGAAGTATTGTACAGTGCAATTGCTACAACACTCATTCCGTTGATGAGCTTCCTGTCAACGAAACACTGCAGAGCATGCCATTCCGTTGACAGTTACAAAATGACTTAATACAAAATCTACCAAGTGTTTTTATAATTATCATCAAGAACAACATATTCCTAACAATTTCATTTAATAAAATAACATAATAAGGTTATAATTGGTAATAACTAACCCATTACCATTTTTAGTCAAAGTGTATATTCTTTTTTATATTTTCTAACTAAAATTTCTACTTTTATATTTTTCATAATTCTATTTAATAAAATAAAATAATAATATTATAATTATTAATGACTGATTGATTAGTTTTTTTTTCCAAAACGTATATTCTTTTTTATATTTTCTAAAATCTCAAAAATATCACGGGCTATTCCATTTACTAGCATAAAATACTAATATTATAAATTTATCTATCTATCTATACTATATTATTAAAGACGAAACATTGAAAGTTTTTGTACCTGTTTTTTGGTACGGTACTTGCCTTATTTAATTGTTTATTTAATTATTATAATCAGTTACCCTTTCATTTAAAATACATTACCATTTTTTTCTAAAAAAATCACGGGCAAATTCCTTTTCAACTAAAACATGTTACTTTTTCTATTTCCCTTACTAAAATCTCTTATTTTTCAAATATATCACGATCAAACCCTTATTTATTTTAAAACCTGTTTTAATACTTTTAATTGGCAATTACCTTTCCCCTCTTTTTCTAGAAAAATCATGGGTAGTTACCTTTTTGAGCTAAAACATGTTATATTTTCTATTTTGCTTAGTAAAATCCCCCCTTTTCCAAATATACCACGGGCAAACCTTTACTTATTTACTTTAAAATCTATTTTAATACTTTTAATTGACAATTGCCTTTTCCAACTAACACATGTCACCTTTTCTATTTTTCTTACTAAAACCCCTCTTTTTTCAAAAATAATACGCGTAAATCGTTACTTTTATATTTTGAAATTCAACGAAAACATGTTACTTTCTATTTTTCTTACTAAACCCCTCTTTTTCCAAAATATCACGGGCAAACCGTTACTTATTTAGTTTAAAATCTATTTTAATACTTTTAATTATTTAAAAATGTTTAACACGCCTACTTATTTTTTTTAATAAATGCAATTAATAAAATATAAAATATAAATAATAAAATTAACAATTATTAAAAACAATCCGTGCATCGGACGAGTTTTAAGCTATATTATTATAGACGAAACATTAAAAGTTTGGTAGTTGGACGGACGGATGGTCGATACTTAGTGATTTTACTTAATGAGCCTTCCTTATTTTTTTTAAAAACTATCACTAAATAATAACATTATTTATAATCACTTACCTTTTCAGCTAAAATACATTACCATTTTTTATCTTTTTCTAAAAAAATCCTCTCTTTTTCTAAAAAAACACGGATGATTGTCTTTTTTAACAAAAACATGTTATTCTTTCTATTTTTTCTTACTAAAACCCCACATTTTCCAAAAATATCACGGGCAAACCCTTACTTATTTATTTTAAAATCTATTTTAATACTTTTAATTATGAGCACTTTTTCAGCTGAAACGTGTTACTTTTTCTATTTTTTCATTTTCTAAAGAAATTATTATTAAATAACAATATTTTTATAACCAACGGCCTTTTTAGCTAAAATACTTACCTTTTCTATTTTTTCTAACAAAATCCCCTCTTTTTCTAAAAGAATCACGGACAATTACCTTTTTTCAACTAAAACATGTTACTCTTTCTATTTTTCGTTACTAAAACCCCTCATTTTCCAAAAATATCCCGGGCAAATCTTTATTTATTTTGAAACCTATTTAAATACTTTTAATTACGGACACTTACCTTTTCAGCTAAAACATGTTACTTTTTCTATTTTTCCTTACTTAGACCCCTCATTTTCCAAAAATATCATGGGTAAACAGTTATTAATTTATTTTAAAATCTATTTTAATAATTTTAATAATTTTAATTATTTTAAAAAGTTTAACATGCCTACTTATATTTTTTAGCAAATGCATATTAATATAATATTAAAACATAAATAATAAAAATAATAATTATTAATAACAATTCGTGCATCGCACGGGTTTTAAGCTAGTTATTTTATATAAATACTTCACTCAAAGATGTTCTGATTTTATTAAAAAATGATATCAGACAAATTTTGACAAATTATCAAAAAATTATTATTTTTAGTTTTTTTGTCATTTACTTTATTTAAAAAATATGATTTGTAATTAAAAATAACGAAATTCAGTTTTTTTTTTGTTTTTTCTGGAAAATAATTGAAATTGTTTTTTATTACATTTAATTTAACCAGTGTAACTTGTTAAAACGTACTATGCAATATAAAATTAACTTCAATTATTAAATTTTAAAGTTGATTTTGGTTGTACATATGATTGCAAAAGTTGCAAACATATTTAAACCGTATATTTGCAAATAATTTTTTAAAAAAATGATATTTTTTGTAAATTTTTTAAAAATTGTATTTTTGTAGAATTTATTAAAAAAAATTCTGCAATTAAATTTTTGAAAACCCCAAAAAAAATCTCATTGAAGTGAAAATGAACTGAGCGCCAAAAAAGATTCGAGCAGTGTTCTCATTAATTATGGTAGTAATTTTCTTAATACTCTTGTGCATCTGAAATAGAAAATATGTAACTATATGTTTATTTAGGCTTGTTCCATTTGAATATATTTATTTGCTCGATGTTTCGTATTAAGATGTTTCATATACGTAAATATATAAGTTAATTATAAATTTTTATTTAATGATTGTGCTTTAAATATGAAACTAGCATGAAAATCCGTGCGAGGCACAGACCATTCTTTAGCATATTTTTTAAAGTTTTGAGGTGTTGTCGTGTTTCTAATGACTCGTGAATCGTATGGGTACATAAACTGCATTTGATCAATGTAGTTAGATGGTTACCGTTAGAAACCATTCAAGATTGTTTGAGTTAAGATATGAATAATCAAGTAAAGATATTTTGTGTGTGAAAGATTATACTGAAACATTTTTTGTGTTTAACTTTCTTGTTATTGCACATCAGTGTATGAGAGTACAATGTTTAAAAAAAATGAAAATCGATTTCACCTGATGTGCAGTCACTGTTTATGAATTGTCATTTACAAGTAATTAGGTAAAAGAGTTAAACCCTACGATGTGATAACATAAATGACAAAAGCGAAAACTAATTTTTTTTTATTTAACCACTAATAAGTAGTAGCGTTTTATTTTTCAACTAATATAGCTCCATTCTTGCATAGTGATTCTACTGCGAACTGTGCACTGATATATGTTGGGGAGTAATATTAGTGGATTGCAAAATTATACCACCAATGGTTGTGTCCATATGGTTTTCTCTTTCTATACCTATATTAAGCTTGCACGATGTGCTTTACAACGAACTTTGACCTTGTAGATGTTGCTTGTACATGACAATAGTTCAATTTGTAGAAGTACCGAATGCCTAATATTATTGATAATTGTTATGGGGTTGGTTGTTATTTTAGCTTCTCATCCGAGATATTAAAGTAATTGATACAATATTAAGAAAGTGACATGATTGTGTACTTGTAATTTTTTTTTTCTGGTAGTAAAGACTCGGAGGCCTAGCAATTCATTCGTTCCGTGTACTTTCAAATTTCGTGTACATGAAAACTAAACCCAATCACGATCCATTAAGGATTCTTGTAATTACGTGTTCGTGTACCTTCATATCGGGTACTTTTTGTGTCGTATTTCGTGTAATTTTAAATAAAAATAAAAATATAATAATTAAATATTAAATTTTTCCGTTATTTTTTTCTAGTTGAGCCTTAATAAGCCATATTTACTCAAGTGTGGTCAAATCTCGTTAAACTTAAATTTGAAATTATTTTCTATTTTATTATTGTTAAAATTATATGTACAATATTTATTGATAATATGTATTTATGTAATTTTAAATTACTTACTTACTTATTTAATTATTTATTTATTTTGTGTACTTTCGTTTTGTGTACCCATAGGTAAACCCAAAACTGACACTAAATTTATCCGTGTACTTTCGTATTCGTGTACTTTCATGTTCGTGTATCACAAAGGTAAACACAAACAAAATATTATCGTGTCATTTTCGTGTCGTATTTTCGTATCGTGTAAGAAATTGGTGGTCTAGGCTCGAACTGAAACATGATAATACGGATGTCCTACCACGAGTTTCAACGGTGAGATGTCATCCAATTGTGAACTTACTCGGTTGGACGATTAGTTCTGCAAATTGGGTGGTACGTAGTTTTTTTATCAATACGATATGAAAAATGTCTCATTTTTTATACAAGGTACCTCGTATTTCTCGCAGCCTATTCTATTAGACTGTAAGTAGGAGAACGTGTGGGGAAAAAGAGTATACCGAAGGTTGGTAAGGGTGGTATTAGGAAGTATTATTCCCGTTATCGATCTAAGAACCCGAAATCGCTCCCGGACCCCGATCCCCGAACGAGGAATTTTTTTTCTCCCCCATCCCCGCCTCTAGCGGGGAAAAGGGATCCCCGCGGAAATTGGAGAATTCTTTATTTTCCAAAAAATAAATGAATAAATGTTCTGTAAAATATTTTTTTTAAAAGTCAATAAATCATATTGTATATTATATATTTTTTTTAGTTTTATGTCATATATTGTAAACATTCTTTCGAAATAGAATTTATTTATAGTTTAAATAAAAGATAAAACTAAGAATACATGTATTCAAATATAAAATTTTAATTAATAAAGGTTAAAATATTTTGAACTTATGAAAAAATGTAAGTTATATCTGTTTTTAATATTTTTAAATATGATAATGTGTAAAATATAAATTATATTACATTATGGGATCGGCTAACAGGGAGGGGACGGGGAATGAGGAACGGAGAATTTCGGGGCGGGTCAGGGCGGGAAGACACTGACCCCCCGCCCCACTCTTTGAATTTTTTTATAAAACTCCGTTGTTATCCGTCCTGAACTGAAATAAAATATCTGAATTCATAACTGACTATAAGATTACTTTGATGTTGATATGACCCTAAACCCTAATCAAATATGTTGTCTAAGAGCTAGTTAGAGATATTAAAGGTTCGAATCATATTTTAGAAATGAGAGATATTGACGCAAGCATACACAATCAGAATTGTCATTCTATTCTAAAATAGTTGTTGTAAATTAACTATCAACGGGTGACAATGTCATGACACCATGTAATACTAAAATAAATTTTAAATCTTACTAAATAACAACTCATTCTTAACTTGTGTAAACACAAACTTAAAATAAAAATATTTAGTAAATTGTTTCTAAAAACTCAATGAAAGTAGACTTAGGTAACCCAATGACTATTTTATTATCTTCGATTCTTTAATATCCCCGACCACTTAAATCGACTATTCATACCTGCCAAAGATTTTGATATAACTTTGCACTATCAAGTGCAGGTTGTGTGTTGCATCTGTAGCGCTAAAATTGTTGCAATCAAATGGTTGGTATTAATGCTCATAAACTAATTAAATTATTTCATTATTATTGATGTGAAAATGGGATGTTAGACATCTATAATTGAACCAAAATATCTAAATATTTGGAACACAAATATATAAATTGTGATCTTAATTTGAAAATAATACTAATTAATTTAGGTTAAACTTATATTGTCATTATAATGTTGGGATAAAATTTATTTATTGAAAATATTAATTTATCATATGTTACCAATTTATCAAGATTCGATTATAGATATATTTTGTTACATTTCGATCCAGTTAATTTTTTTATATCATGAGTACCTAACAAATATATCATATTAATTAAAAATACAACATGCACTTCATTTATCTTTTCCATACAAATTTATACCTCATTATTAGAGATCAATTAGCCATTTTACAACATGATATGAATTTAGATATATTAAAATTTTATAAATATCTACTTAGTATATTGTAATTATCAATATATTGTATTGCACATACTAATAATTAATGTTATTCTACTAAATTAAATGATTAAAAAATGTATGAGTTTTTACATATCATACATTACTAATTTATACTATAAAATAATATAATATGAATTAGTAAAAGTAGAAAAGAAAAAGATGATTAAATTTTGTTAATATGTTTTGGTTATCAAAATATTAAATATTTCTTTTATTTACACACAGAGACATCTATACTATTATATTAAAGACGAAATATTAAAAGTTTTTGTAGTCGGTTTGTAGTCTGGTCCTTCATAGTTTGATCATCCAATCTTTAACCGTTAGATCTTTTAAATTAAATTAATGAGAGTCATTGGATATAATAGTAAATATTTTTTGATATGGTGTGATTTTACCTAATTGCCCTTACTTAACTATACTTCATGTTTTTACTTAATTACCTTTACTTATTTAAAAAAATGTTATTAAATAATAATATTACATATTTATAACAAATTACCTTTTTCACATTATTTTTTTTTTGAAAAAATTCCTTTACTTTTCCAAAAATATCACGGGGAATTACCTTTTTAACTAAAACATATAAGCTTTTTATTTTTCCTTACTAAAACCCCTCTTTTTTCCAAAAATATCACAGACATTTTCATTTATTAAAATAAAATAATAAAATTATAATTGTTAATAACTAACCAATTACCTATTTTAGCCAAAGTTTATATTTTTTTTGTATTTTCTTACTAAAATTTTTACTTTTCTATTTTTCTTAACTAAACCTCTCATTTTTCAAAAATATCACGGGCAGTTCTATTTAATGAAATAAAATAATAATATTTATTATTACTAATAACTAACCGATTAGCGTTTTTTGCCAAAGCGTATATTCTTTTTTATATTTTCTAACTAAAATTTTTGAGGAGTAAAAACTCATATTTTTCAAAAATATCACAGGTAATTTCATTTAGTAACATAAAATAGTAATATTGTAAATACTAATAATTAATCGATTACCTTTGTTAGCCAAAGTGTATATTTTTTAACTAAAATTTCTCCTTTTCTAAAATTATCGCATACAACATATATCTATACTATACTATTATATAATAGCCGAAACATTAAAAATTTTGATTTTCGATTTTCTCACATATATTACATAACTACAAACTCTTCAATTATACTTTAGTTATAATTCAAAAACACGATTTTTTTAGAAAACATTTATATTTATATTTATATTATTACAACAAAATATATTGATAATTTGTACGGTTATCTTAACTGACATGTTGACTAAGCTAATAAACTTTTATAAAATCTATAAGTTTTTTTAGATTTGAAGTATTAAAGTAATACTTTTAATTCTTTTTAAAAATGCTGCATTTTTAGAAGTATTAAAATCTCAAAAAATCGAAAAGTAAATTTCAATATTAATATTAAAGTCGTCTGTGCATGTCATAGGCTGGGACATATTATATGTACTAGCTTTATACCCGTGCAATGCACATGACGTTTAATAAGTTATTTTATTTTAGTGTTTTTATAATTTTATTTATTTATTAATATCTTTGTGTATTTTCATAAAAATATAAATTCATTAAGTTAATACTATGTTTTTTCATATGTATATATTATTTCGGTTTATGTTGTACTTCTTGAAATGATAAAAATTACGAATTTTTTATATATAAAAATTCACTAAAAGAATGATTATTTATATGTTTATTCATTGTTTTTATAAATTCAATTTTAATAAATTTTAGTGTAAATATTTAAAATATTAAAATTATACTATTTCTATTATTCTTTACTTTTATAGAAATATTATTTTTTCTCTAAAGTAGAGTATTATTAATAACTCTAATTGTGTAATTATTTTATAGGAGAGAGTTTTTAGCTATGTAGGATCGCGGTGATGGACGACCAGTACCAAACCAAACCATATCATTGCTTTACACTAATTATATATAAAAATATAATGAATATTAACAACTAAGAGTGAGTGTCCTAGTGATATGTTGATGTGAGTGAAATTTTATGAAGAATAGTTTGTGTCCAACTTTGTAAAGAAAAATGAGAGCCAATTTTAGTTTTGCATGCATTTTCACTGTGACCATAAGAGAGCTACTTAAAGGCAAGCAACCCCTTATGTAATCACAAGAAGCCCAATAATTAAGATGGGCTTCCTAAGGTGGGACTTTGGGTTCATCTGGACTGCACTAGCGTAGTGGAATCTTTTTTCTTTTTTCCATCTCTTCTTTTTAGTCAAGTCTCTTGTTTTCTTATACGGAATATTTTTTGATAAAAAAATGTTCAAGCTAACTTTGAAGAAGGGTTAAATATCAAAATTAGTCTCTGACATTTTATTCAAGGATCTTAACATGATATCATTTAGATCACTAAAATTATAATAACTATCATATGAGAGTATATTGTTCTCGACTTAAAAATAGTCTTTCATTGGGTTCTGGATATTATTTTTGCATGCTACAATAATAAAATGAAAATTTGTGAATTTTAGGAACTCTGATAATATATTCAGATTTTTAATAAATTCATTTATTATTTATTTTCAATTTTATAATTATTTTTCTTTGATTTGATTTTTAAATTTCGAAATAGTAAAATTCTTGTGTTTTTGCACTATACCACCTAGGAATAGAACTTATACATTATTTAATTCTACATAATTTTTATTAAAAAAATTTATGATTGTTAAATATATTTATATTCATTTTTTCAAAATGATATTTACCCACTTAAGTTATCTAATTGATACCTTGTTAAATTGGTGAATAAAGAGATTCTTGGTCTGTACTTCTGTGATCAATTTAATATTTAACCACTTTCAAACATTAATGAAAATTTGAATATCAATTTTAAAATTTATTCATTTGTAACGCAAATTATTCCATTTATTTTGATATTTTTATATGTATTTAAGGACATGGATAAATGGATAACATACGAACCATATCAGTACGGGTGAAAAACGATTCATTTTAATAATTGTTTATTTTAGGATTAACTACATAAAAATTATAAAACACCATTATTATTTTTTAATTTTATAATATAAATATTATATATTAACATATTATTGTTGAATTTGAAAGTTGAAACCATTTTAAAAATTTTAGAGTTATAGATTTAGCTGATTTGCTGTTAATATAATTTGAACTTTTAATCTGTGTTAGTATTTTTAAAGATTTAAAATATTAACGTTGTTGATGGATATCGAACGCTTAATATTTTATAATACTTTAATAATATGCTTCTTACTATCATTATAGATAAGATATAATATAATATAATTATGTACTTCATTCGATTTCTAAGTTAAATTTAACTTTTTTTCGAAGTCAAGTTAAAATCAATTATATATATTTTCTTTGTTGTAATTGGTCTCAATTAAAATGTAATTAAAAATTATATCATCAAAGTTGCCTACTTTGTCATAATACCTATGATGGCTAATTGTTGATGAAGTATTTATAACATATTATATGTTTTTTCAAATTTGGATGAAAGATTAATATATATATATATATATATATATATATATATATATACTATATTATTAAAGACGAAACATTAAAAGTTTTGGTCGGTCGTCGGTCGGTCGGTCGGTCGGTATTTGGGCCGATTCACGGGCCTATCTATAATCAATTTATTAATAACCAATTACCTTTTTTCACTACATTACCTATTTTATATTTATTTTTTAAACCAAACCAACTCATCTTCTAAAAATAAAACGGGCAACATATATATAATATGGTAATATTATTATATACTTATAACTGATTACCTTTTTCAGCTAAAACACATTATTTTTATATTTTTTACCTAAAACAACTCATCATATAAATATGACACATATTGATAACCAATTACCCTTTTCAGCTAAATTATATTACCTATTTCATATATCTATTTAACTAAAACAAATAATTTTCTAAAAATAAGATGGGCAATATATATATAAAATGGTAATATTATTATATATTTATAACCGACAGCTAAAACACATTATGTGTTTTATATTTTCTAACTAAAACAACTTATCTTCTAAATATAATACATGAAAAATAAATATACAATGGTAATATTGTTTTATATAAATATTAATAAATAACAAGTTATTCTTTTCAGCTAAAACAAATTACCTCTTTTATATTTTCTAACTTAAACAACTAATTTTTTAAAAGTAATGCAGACGTATATATAAAAAAAATAATATAATTTTATATAATTGTTAATAAGTAACTAATTGTCTTTTTAAGGATATTACCTGTTTATATTTTTTAACTGAAACAACTCATGTTCAAATTAAAAATAATATGGGCAAAAGATAGATATATTGGTAATATTATTATATTAAACTTATGAAATTCATGTTTATTATAATTTTTTTAACATTCAATTTAAACGAGATAATTAATTAAAATAAAAGTAATAGTATATTCAAATAAACTCGGTGTATTGAACAAGCACATATTTTGATATTTGCACTTGAGTCCCTTTTTAGATTTTTAAGAGTAAAAAAATATGAATCATTAGATATGTTATTTTAAAATATTTTATATTTTAATATCTAAAATACTACTATTGATTACGTCAATAATATATTAAATTTAAATATTATATTGTTAGATTTATAAATCCAATATATATATGTATATATATATATATTAAAATTTTATCAAATTATATATAATAACTAAAATCTAAATAAAAAATAAGAAAGTATTAAAGAAGACCGTGCATCGCACGGGATATAAGCTAGTATATATATATATATATAGGCAAAGGTTCCAAAGAGAACCATAACTTAAGAGTACACCAAAGTACCATTCTGGACCGTCCGATTGATTCCAATCACGACCGTTCATCTTTTTACTTATCCCTTGTGATTTGTAAAATTCATAATAAATTGAAAATATTAGATTTTTATCTAATTCTTTTTCCGCAAAATCCTATAAATATTCTAGTATTTAATTATGCTTTTATATTATTTGGACGACCCCCAACTTGGTATCAGAGCCATGTTTTTATTTAAAATGAATATTTTAGATAAAGAAAATCCTGAGGAAAACTCTGAGGAAACTCAGAATAATTTTGAAATCGAATTTTCTGAAAATGAAAAAGGTTTTCAAGGTAGCTTTTTAGTAAAGCAAGAAATTCTTTCTAAAATCAGGAAGACAAAACTTGATTTGAAAAAAGAGAAAATATTTAACATTCCGATGTTGAACTTCTTAAAAAGAAAAAATTCTATATTCTATTTTGTTAAAACAAAAGAAATGCATATAGACATTAAAGATACTAAAGGTTCAGTGTTCCTACCCCTTATCACTAAGGAAGAGATCAATAGAAACCTTCAGAAAATCGACTCTAAGATTAGAGCAACCATTAACGTAGTTCATTTAGGAGCTATAAAAATTCTGTTAAAAGTAGAATTCAAAGAAGGTATAGATTCACCTATTAAGATGGCCTTAATAGACAACAGAATCAATGACCGTAGTGATTGTATTTTGGGAGCAGCTAGAGGAAACTTAGCTTACCAAAAATTTATGTTCACAGTCTATCCTAAATATGCATTTAGTAAAGACACCAAGAACATAGATCAAGTCTTATCTTTTGTACATCAATTCGAAAGAGAAAATTTGATGAATCCAGAAGATAAAGTCTTTAGCATAACCTATCTGGTAGCTTATGCATTAACCAATAGTCATCATAGTATCGACTATAGGAAAGAGGAAAACATAGAATTAGAAGATGTTTTCTCAGAAATAGGATCGGTTGAAGAAAAACAATTTTCTGATATCAGACCCTTAGATAATTCTTGGGCAATTGATATTGCTAAAGATAAACCTTTACTAGGACAACAACCTAGAATGAGTTTCAGAAGAAACAGTCTAGAAATTGGAGAGACATCCGATAGCAACTTGCTAAAAAGCGTCTCTAGAAAAGTTGATAATCTATGTCAGAGATTAGAACTTTTACAATAGTTATGACTACCCCTTTTATGATACAGCCATACATCTGTAAGAAAGGAAAAATCCTTAATATCAAGAAATTGAATGAAGGATCAAATAGTCAGCAAAGAAAGTATATCTTTAGTGGATATACCGGAAATCAGAGTCTAACAACTCTTATTTCTTCTACTAATAATCTTAACCAGATTACAGGTAGAATTTTACTAGGATGTTATAAACTATTGAGTTATTTTGGACTCAGTAAAGATCCCAGTGAAGAATTGTCTAAAACAAAAACTGTTTATGACAAATTCTCCACTCTTTTAGGAGGGAGAGATAGCCAGAAATTAGAAGACCTAAAAACTCTTTTAATTGAAAAAATCGATAGAATAGAAGAAAAGATTAACCATCTTGAAAAAATTCCTATCGATAGAAATGAAATTTTAGACTTCACTTCTAAGTTAAATGAAATCGAAGAATACCTTAAGAGAATCTTAGGATGAGTCTTAAAGAATTCCAAGATATTATTAAGCCTCAGATAGAAGAAATTCTTAAGTTGCTTAAAGAACAACGTGCTAACAATGTTATTGAAGCCGCAGCTGCAAAGATAATTACAGAATTGAAAGCAACAATTCAGGATTGTCACTGCAATAAGGAAATTCTTGAAGCCATCAACAAACAATCGAAGGCTCCAGAGAACAGACAACTTGTTCCATCCACAGAACAAGGAAGCAAAGATAAAGGTAAAAACCGTTATCGATATAGTTATCCTAACCATGATGTAGGAAACGAAGAACTCGGAACTGGAAAGAATCCGAACAGTATGACTTGGCCATTCAGTTCACCATCTATAAAGAAGGCATGAACTATATGCAAGACATAGAGAAATTCTTTTGGGAGGTACTTGAGTCAGAAATTCAAGACGACCAACAAGAAAAACAATTTGCGAAAGCATTGGAACTTTTAGGATTAGAAGACAACGAGCTTGCTAATAAAAAAGTATCAGATAATTCAGAATTACAATCCTTATTTGGCTTTAATTCTACTAATTATCTAAATGTCATTGACGAATTTAGCTCACCTGAAGATAATTCTCAAGAGTCAAATTCTCAAGTAGAATATTCATCAGAAGAAGAGCTTGCTCAACAAACATTCAGGATGAATAAACAAGAAAAAGATGTTAATCAGAATCAAGATGAAAATCCATTCGCAGCATCAACTTCAGGAACAAAAAGACCAGTAAACAGGAGAAAAGGTAACTTTTACCCACCTACTACTGAGTTTAGAACGAATCAAAGTCTATTTGGTTCTAATGTGCTAAATATCGATTGTGAATCAGGCAGAAAAATATTAATCGATAGTTGGGAAAAGGAAATTAGTTTAATAATTCAAACTAATCCTATATCTTATGATGATGCTAATACAGTTTTGTTATTAGTTGATCATAAAACAGCAGGAGTTGTTAACAGATTTATTAAAGATGTAAATTGGGATCTCGACATGTTTGAGCCAATAGAAGCCTTTAATAATATAGTAGATTCTATCTATACCATGTTTTTAGGTGTTGATTATATCAATGCTAAGGAACAAGAAAAAGATAAAATCAAGCAGAATGCTAAGTTAGCCCTTAGTAAAATGCAATTATGTGATATATGCCTCATTGACAAATTCTTTTGTATATATGAAATGCATATGATAAACACAGGAGACCAAAATCAGTATCATGTCTATGTCGAAGATTACATTCGCAAGATACCTTTGGTAGGAGAGAAAGCCATGACTAAGTTTATGCAGGAAAGAACGATCCTGACACAACATAGTTTAGCATTTGCTCAACGAATAGTCAAGAATGAAATCCATAGTTATTGCGATTTCAGTCGGACACAGAAGAAGCTTAAAAAGTTTAGCAAAAGTTGTTGTGCTAAGCTTTCAGAAGAATCTTATAATTTTGGTTGTAATCCTAATTATGACAAAAAATATAAGAAGAAGAAGAAATATTCTAAAAAAAATATATCTTCAAAATACAAGTTTACCAGGAAAAAGAAACCCTTTAGGCCAGGTAAATATGTAAAGAAAAAATCTTTTAAATCGTCTAACGACAAACAAAAGTTTTGCCCAAAAGGCAAGAAAAACTGCAGGTGTTGGATCTGCAACGAAGAAGGACATTATGCAAATGAATGCCCTAATAGAAAGAAGCATGATGACAGAGTCAAAATGCTTGAACAAATTCTTTATTTGGGTTATGATCCTATTGAAGACCCGTATGAAGAAGAACAGAAAATCTATACTATTGAAGAAATAGAAACCGAAACTGAAGAATCGGAATCCGATGAATCATCTTCTTCAGATTGAAGAAATTGGAGAATTAGTAATGTCAAATATTACTAACCCTAATTCTATTTACATATCTGGAAAATTGAAATTTGCAGGATATAAACAAATAGAATTACATTGCTACGTTGATACAGGCGCGAGCTTATGTGTTGCAAGCAAGTACGTTATCCCATAAGAGCATTGGGTTAACGCAGAAAGACCTATACAGGTAAAAATTGCAAATGGAAGCACCATTTCAATTAGTAAGGTATGTAAAAACCTTAATGTTTTGATAGCAGGAGAAATATTCCATATTCCAACTGTTTATCAACAAGAATCTGATATTGATTTCATATTAGGTAACAATTTTTGTCAGCTATATGAACCATTTACTCAGTTCACAAAAATGATTATACTAACTCTTTCAGGAAAAGAAGTATACATCAGTAAGGTAACTACAGCTTATAGAGTTGGAGTCAAAGGTTTTCTTGAATCTATGAAAAAGAAATCAAAGGTTCAAAAACCCGATGCTATCAATATTAGTTCTAATAAAATTCACTTTTTAGAACGGGGGAAGGATAATATTAAAAAATATTAAGAATCGAATTTTATTATACAAAATTTAGTTCTTGAAATAGAAAAGAAATCTATAATTGAAAAATTATTAGATTCAGTTTGCTTAGAAAATCCCTTAGATCCCGAAAAGACTAAGAATTGGATGAAAGCGACAATCAAGCTCAAAGATCCTAGAACTGTGATTAAGGTAAAACCTATGAAATACAGCCCTCAGGACAGAGAAGAATTTGGTAAACAGATTCAAGAGCTTCTGGATATGAAGATCATCATACCCAGCAAATCACCACATATGTCTCCGGCATTTTTAGTAGAAAATGAAGCAGAACGAAGACGTGGGAAGAAAAGAATGGTAGTCAACTACAAGTCCATTAATGATGCGACAATAGGTGACAGCCATAATTTACCCAACAAGGATGAACTTCTCACCCTTATTCGAGGTAAGAAAATGTTTAGTTCATTAGACTGCAAATCTGGATTCTGGCAGGTACTGTTAGATAAAGAATCACAGCTATTGACTGCATTCACATGTCCCCAAGGACATTATCAATGGATCGTTGTTCCCTTCGGTTTGAAGCAAGCACCTTCCATATTTCAAAGACATATGCAAAATGCATTTAGAACCTTTGAAAAATTCTGTTGTGTTTATGTAGATGATATTCTTATCTTTAGTGATAATGAGCAGGATCATCTCAGACATCTAGCAACAACTTTGAAGAAATGCCAACAACTTGGAATCATATTATCCAAGAAGAAAGCTCAACTCTTCAAAACAAAGATTAATTTCTTAGGATTAGAAATTGATCAAGGAACTCATTGTCCTCAACCTCATATCTTAGAACATATTCATAAGTTCCCAGATAAACTTGAAGACAAAAAACAGTTACAAAGGTTTTTAGGAATATTAACTTATGCATCTGATTATATTCCAAAACTTGCAGCTTTACGTGCACCATTGCAGGCTAAGCTCAAAAAGGATATACCATGGAAATGGGAAGATTCAGACTCCAGCTATATCAGCAAAGTCAAGAAGAATCTAAAGAGTTTTCCAAAACTCTATCACCCGCAACCAGAAGATAAGCTTATCATTGAGACAGACGCTTCAGGAGAATACTGGGGAGGAGTTCTCAAGGCAATTAATTCTGATCAAGAATTTATATGCAGTTACACTTCAGGTAGCTTCAAAAATGCTGAAAGGAATTACCACTCTAATGAAAAAGAGTACCTTGCAGTAATTAGGGTTATCAACAAGTTTTCTATCTATCTTACTCCTATTAAATTTTTAGTAAGAACTGATAATAAAAACTTTACTTATTTCTTGCGAATTAAGCTTGCAGGAGATAACAAACAAGGTCGACTAGTGCGATGGCAACAGTGGCTTTCCAGATATTCTTTTGATGTAGAACACATTGAAGGAACAAAAAATTGTCTAGCAGATTTCTTGACTAGAGAATTTAATACTAACCAGTAAAATTTCTACTTTTCAAATTTTATCATGGGCAGGTATTCAGTGGATCACTCCAGGAGTCCTATAAATAGAGCAGGATTATTAACTACGAAGATCACCTCTTCACACATACCTCTCTACTAATATAGATCTCCCAAAAGATCAAAAGGCTTTGCTTGCCTTATATTAATCTCTTTCTTTGAGACCCCATTTTCCTAATAAAATGGAGAAATTGACCCTTAAAGAAACTATTCTGTTGAAGAAATTACAGAATATCCAGGATGAGCTTCATATAGTTCGTGCTGAAATGGAGTTTCTCAGGATTTATCCAGAGGACACTCAACAAAAGGTCATTCCATCACCTTGTTCAGAAATGAAGCAAATTGGAACTAGTCCGGTGCAAACGGTTACCGGTAAAGACTCAACAAACCCGTTGAAGGCTGGTAGTTCGCCAACAACTACAACTGAGGTTCAAACCTCGACAACGTTAGCAGAACCTTCAGATTTAATGCTGAAGCCTAACGGGGGAATACAAATCCCACATAAGTCTGATAGTCAAATATCAGCACAACTTCACGGTTATCAGGATTTTCAAAAATCCAAAAATTATTATGTTGTTTATAATGGTCCAGGAAAAGGCATTTACAACAACTGGGGAATTGTCTCACAGGCAGTTTCTGGAATCAAAGGTGTTTCTTACAAAAAGTTTAAATCACTTCAAGAAGCACGAGTTTCGGCGGATCTTTATTCCAAAGAAATGATGATGGCACCGCTAGAAATCATTAGCAGCGCAGCACTTAAGCCTATCTACAAAGAGGCTTTGAATAAAACTACTCCAAAGATGACAAATTTAGGAGCAGTAAAGACGGATAATCTTATCATTTCTCTTGATGAAGATTCCGGGGAGACAATCTTCGACAACTTTTATTATCTCTACGAACTAGGGAGAAGAGCTACTGAAGAAGAGTTCGTAGAACATAAGTTCTATACTACGGACAAAAAGAATCTGAGTACATTCAACTTCTATCCGAATGCCAATCATGAATTAATCTATGAAACATTCTGCAATGGATTAGTAAGTTTAATTTATCCCTCAGAAAACATTCTTGAGTTAAAAAGCTTTCCTAAAAGATTCAGGGAAGCCGTGAAAACATTCAAGAAGAACTGTGCTAAAGGTAAAGCAATATTTATCAAAGTACAATCAACAATTCCGTTCTGGATCGAAGATGAGCTGGTAAAACCATTCCATTTCATTTATCTGGGAATTGTCAGTAAGATACCCTACAGTCCAAGTCAAGAGATGGAGGTCAAGCTTGAAAAGAAAGATCTCAGGGAGATAGCAGTCCATAAATATGCTCAGATATTAGAAAAAATATTAAGCATAAAGCATACAGATAAATTGAGAATCAATTATGCCTCTCAATTATATTTTATGACATCTACCTCCACAAGCAATGTAGATCAAGATGTGTTAAACAGCTGTATTCAAATAGTTACCGACACCAAAAAGACGTTCGGATATCATATCTTTGAAATCTGTAAAGATATTCGACGAATCACGACAAAGACACACCCCACCATGATGGTATGTCAGTGTCAAGGAGCTGTCAGAGCAGTGATGGAAGCTCATAATTGATGTTAGTGGGTATCTACTTTACAAAGTGGAGCACTACTTTATTGACAGGAATCATTCACTGTCAAATAATTAGAAGAAGATACGTAAGTGCTTACGTTAGTCTACTTGTAAAAGATCCTCTTTCCTTGTATTATAAAAGGAGGAGTTCGTTATTTGTAGAGGCATTCGAAATACTTCAGCTGTGCAACATATACACAGAAGAGAGTAGCCCATAAAATGAAGTGTGAGTAGTCCCATTAGGGATTGTAAGTGTGATAAAGGGATTCATAATGAGTCCATTGTAATAAATTGTATGGAATAGAACAGTTGGTTCGAATTCAAAATCTGTTTCATGCTTAGTGTCTGGTCTTAGACTCTGGAGTCCGCTTGGGTCATAAGGAAAGTACCGCTTTAGGCAGGTGGCCGCTTAGGGAAATCGCCGACCATGGATTGAGCGACCACATGACAGATTAACATGAGAAGAAGAATTCAAACTAAGGTTCTATTCAACGATACAATCACTGCTACAGATGGAGTTCATTAAAAGAATACCCGGTAATATCATTTACAATCTCTATCTTTATAAATTCATTTTTGAAATATATTTATTCAAATATAATGATTGTTAAGAATCATCAAAGTTCTCTAAGAACTTAAATGTTATGACTAATACACAACCGTGGTTTGTCAATATAGAGGGTAATGCCATGATTTATATGGATAACCATCAATATCTAGAGCATCTATTACAGGTATCTAGGAAAGTTGTCTCTAACAAAGACAATAGAGCAATTCAAATCCTTATCTGGGATTTAGAAGAATTCAAAACTGAACAAGTTCGGTTTTATCGTAAGTTCTCCTTACAGATAGAAACAGAGATATCTTCCCTTAGAAGAATTCTCGGTTATGATCTTATTAGAAACCCTAATAGGATTAGACATAATGAATAAAACGAGAAATTCGTATCATCAGATGACTAATAAATCATCAGATATAAGACATCATGTTTTAACCCCGGTTTTTTATCCTAGGTTAATTATCATGACCTTAGAGAAAATGAATGGTCAGGATTGGTTCTCTCGTTCTCTCTTAAAAATGAGTTCTCTCCAGAACTCTACCATATATATATATATATATATATATATATATATATATTAACTTAACAAAATCAAGACCAAGCCGCCCTCCCAAAAATACTCTCCTACAAACCCTAAATTTCGTTCTTAGTTTTGGGACTATCGTCTTTATTGTTTTCTCTTAATTTTATTTATTTTCTAATAAATCTCTTTCTTTATTGATAGTTATAGTACCACGTTGGTGGATTTCTTCTACCCATATATTGGGTTTTGTTCTCTCTCCTTGTGAGAGTTGGTTTATGCACTTTTGTATGTATTGTATTGCTTCATTGATTTGGATTATACAGGATAACAGTTATGATCGGTTGTTCGAATGTGTATTGACAAATCAGATATACATATTACTCATGATTACATCATATTGTTAGATTGTATCTCCGAAAATGCAGCATATTTCTGCGATATTAGCGGGAGATGTTCCACAACTGAAGATCTGATCAACAATCGTAGCTTAGATGAATGAAACCCTGGTTTGATCTTTATTACAACGTGTTTGTTCAATTTTGATTATTCTTGTAAATACCGTATGACCTTTGATTAATGAATTATTTACGTTTCAAAAAAATATATACATATTAATTTTTTAAATAAAAAATTTATTCAAAATTCTATTATTATATATTATAACATTTGTTTTCTTTTATAAAGAATTTTTTTCCGATTTTTGTTGATATTGTCGCTCCTTACTTGGAATTAGGAATAAAAACTAACAAGATGTACGATCTCATATTGTATGTAAAGCATAATGTAACATAAGATGTAACAGAGATAACTACAACTCAACAAAGGACAAGACATACAATAATATTAACAGAAGCACAGGAATCCAGAAGTAAAAAAGAAAAGGTAAACTCAAAAACTCAAAATATGGTATGTATTCTTGAATTCCGTAAACAGGTCACGGAAAGAAGTTCATTAATATGTTCAAGCCTCTGTGACAAATAAAGAAACAAGACTTTCAAGACTACAGAAGTATCTGAATGATTAAGAGTTAGTACCATAGGATTCCGGTGATTTAATTGAAGCAACCAGAACGACAAAGGACTTATCAACAGCATTGAATTGAAGACATGAAAGTATTGATCGAGTGTTAGTCATCTGTGAACCAGACCAGTTGCATCAGTTGTCAGCACCTAAAAGATCAAGATGTTTATCGTCTCGGAAGAAGTTGATTTAAATATAAATCTGAAACATCCTGAAAGTCAAAAGAATATTACAAGGTATGTTTAGGTTTAAATGGAAGTACAATATACTTGCTGTAAAAGGAGAGAATTTTCAAGGGTCAAACTGCATAAGGAAAACATTCGATAGTTTTCTTTTAAGAAAAACTATCGAAATTCATCAAGTGGATTTGGATGAAAAACCATTGAAGAAGTAATTCTTCATTCGATAGATTTTATTTAAAATCTATCGAAGGAAGAATTAATTAATTCCTTCGATAATTTTTAAAAGAAGGAGCAGGTGAAACTTGTATCACTTTGTCAGGTTGATTGAGGAATTGGACGGCCATGATTGATTTGATTTTGGTTCGATATTTTTTCAAACACAAGACTACAAATACGAGAATGAAGACAGTGTTCTTCTTCAGTTGGTTGTTGGCAGATCAAATAGACAGAAGAAGTTAAGAGCTCAAGAACATTGATAACAGAAAAATATAGTGCCTTAATTTCTATATTTTGTATTGATTACGATAACCTGAACTCATTGAAGCTAATCTACGGATTAGATTTGTAGCACCCCTCGCAGTTTATATTTATAAAACGATATATTCCCCGACTCGTGTTTTGATTTGGTGCATTTGATTTCGTATTAGAACTGAAAGAATTATCCGCGAACGAAATTAAATAATTTGTAAGTATCGTATTCAACCCCCCCCCCCCCCTTCTACGATACTTTGGACCTAACTTTGTAACATGTGAATTACTTTTATTCAACACATTAAGGAGAGTTTAATTTTAATTGCATCAATAAATTCGAATTTTTTGGGGACCTGAAATGAACTTATGGATTATTAATTTGTTGCATTTGATCAACTAAATCTCGGGTTATTTTGAATTTGAAATTGAGAATTGATCTGATTTTAAAAAATACTCGAAATTTGATCTAGTCATTTATGGTATTCAAGTCGATTAAAAGTTTGGCATATTAAGTTGTCGGAAGTGAGAATACAAATACTGGTGGTATTATTCCATGATGGCAAAAATCAGAAGATGGACACATGAAGTCATGCGTCAGTATCCCATAATTAATAGAATAGAGAGTTACGATCTGGACCTAGGCTACTTGTTCAAACTTGACGAGGAAAATATTTGTAATACCCTAGTATCACATTAAGGCATGCGAAAATTTATTTTAAGTATAGGGTTGAGCATTGTCATTAGGTATATCAACAAATTATGATACTTTGAGGACTATCAAGTTGTTGTATTTGGGCCAATAAACTTCTATTTATCCGAATTCGAAATTGAAAATTGACATGATTTTCGGAAAAAAAACAAATTTTGGCTTGAATTATCACATCATGTTTGAAATTCAGATGAATTCATGAACAATTTCGAGTTTGAGATTTAAAAAAAAACAATGATTCTCAGTCCTGAAACGATAAATAACCAATCCTATAAAATTTCCATATTATTGTGTATATACCAACATGATAACTCCCGGAAATATGTTGGTTTATTTTGCTGCAATAAATTTTACGTATACAAATTTAGGGAAGTTTATTTGTTATATGTGTGGCTTTTCAAATTTGATTCATCACGTTCAATCTCTGTCGAAAAAAATAATTTTTTTAAGGAGCTGATAATGTATGTGCACAACCTAAATTTATACGTGCACATTCAATTTTCACAAACGGTCCAAAATGTCCTTAACAGTTCATATAAAGTTTTTTATTGCAATTATGTTTTCCTAGTATTTCTGAATATTTAAGCAAAGTCTGAAATGATTCAAACAAAGACGCCTTAATTTTCAGAAAAAAAAAAATTAAACTTTTCAAATTATTGATATTCTTTTAAATTTTTTTATGAAAACTAACTAAACATAGTAATGTAATCACAATAAAAATTATAATAATAGAAAAAGTCTTCTTGCATCATGTTTTACATGATGAAAACATATTAGGGTAATTTTTATTGAGACAAATATTATAGTAATTTATAATTTTGCATCTAGCATAAAAATATAACAAAGGAGAACAAATAGAAGAAAATACATCTAAAGTGTTATAAATTTATAAATATAAATATAATTATATTATATGTTAAGTTGTACGAGTGCTAGTAATATACGTTTATAAATAAACCGACAAAATGAAGAGAGCAAAATGTAAAGAGATAGAGAACTATTAGTGACAATATATTTCACCATGTATATTCTCCTCAAATGAATTACATGATGATCTATTTATAGTACATGTTGTGCCATTCGATCAATGTGATCATAATTAATTTATCCCGCGTATACAACACAGAGGGTGACTATCGTGTATTGGAAATGTAATTTTGCAAGCTGGTTTATGAAACTTCAAGTTCCTCATTCCCAGATTTACAGCTTTTACACTTTGAAAATCACAAACCTCGTTCATATTAAAACACTCCTCCTTGATTGTCAAATGTGAGTTATTATAAAGATTGACTGCCTCGTTAAAACCTTGCAAGGAAAAACCCAGTGGGATAAAAACCTTGACGAAGGAAAAAGAGTATAGACTCCCCCTGAATAAAACGTCTCACAACTTGACATATAAGTTTCTCAATCTTCGCATGCCAATATTATTTTGCAGCTTCAAACGTTGATGTAGGTAGTGATTTTGTGAGTAAATCTGTCAGATTATCGCATGAGCGAACTTGTTGTACATCAATATCTCCATTTTTTTGTAGTTCATGAGTGTAGAAGAATTTTGGTAAAATGTGTTTTGTACGATCCCCTTTGATATATCCTTCTTTTAATTGTTTGATGCAAGCCGAATTATCTTCGAAAATAACTGTAGGGTTGTCTGGGATGCTTGATAATCCACATGATTCTCGAATATGTCGAATGACAGGTCTTAACCAAATATATTCTCTGCTTGCTTCATGGATTGCAAGTAATTCCGCGTGATTAGATGAAGTTGCCGCCATAGTCTGCTTTGTAGATTTCCAAGAGATAGCGGTACCACAATATGTGAACAAATAACCTGTTTGAGATCGTCCAAAATGAGGATCTAACATGTACCCAGCATCTACATATCCATTTAGCTGTGATTTTGAGCTGTTTGGAAAGAATAGTCCAAGATCAATTGTCCCACGAAGATATCTGAATATATGTTTGATTCCATCCCAATGTCTTTTCGTTGGATCAGAACTGAATCTCGCCAGTAGATTAACAGCAAATGCAATATCAGGTCGTGTGTTATTTGCAAGATACATGAGAGCTCCAATTGCACTAATATATGGAACTTCAGTCCCTAGTGCATCTTCATCTTCTTTTCTAGGACGTAATGGATCCTTCTCAACTTCGAGTGATCGAACAACCATTGGCGTAGTTAGTGGATGAGCTTTGTCCATGTAGAATCGATCAAGAACCTTTTCCGTGTTGGTTGATTGATGAATAAATATGCCTGAAGATAAGTGCTCCACCTGTATACCTAAACAAAATCTTGTCTTTCCAAGATCTTTCATTTCAAACTCATTTTTCAAATAGTTAGCAGCATTAGTAATATCTTCAGAAGTACCTACAATATTCAAATCATCCACATATACAGCAATAATGACAAAACTAGTTAGTGACCTTTTTGATAAACACACATGGACACACTTGATCATTTACATATCCATCATTCAATAAATACTCACTAAGCATGTTGTACCACATATGACTAGATTGTTTCAAACCATATAATGATCATTGTAATTTAACTGAGTATAAATGTCGAGGCTTAGTTTCCTCTAACTTTAATCCTTCAGGGATTTTCATATAAATATCACTATCAAGTGATCCGTAAAGGTAGGCTGTCACAACGTCCATAAGGCGTGTTTCCAATCTTTCCATACAATCCATACCCATCAGAAAACGAAAAGTGACTCCATCCATCACATGAGAGTAAGTTTCCTGGTAATCAAATCCAGGCCTTTGAGAGAATCCCTGGGCTACCAGCCGTGCCTTATATCTCACAATTTCATTTCTCTCATTTCGTTTTCGTACAAATACCCATCTATTCCCGACAGGGACTACACCAGCTGGTGTTCGGACTGCGGGTCCAAATACATTTCTCTTGCGCAAGGATTGCAATTCTTCCTGGATTGCAATTTTCCATTTTGACCAATCATCTTTTTGTCGACATTCTTCCACACTTTGTGGTTCAGGATCAGAGTTCATAATAACATCACATGCCACGGAAAAAGCATATACGTCATCAATATCAGTACTCCCATGATCCAATAATTTTCCGTTATGTACATAACTCATTGAGATCTCATAATTATCAGGTACCTTTGCTTCTACGGAAGCATGTGCCACTTCAGGGGCAATATCCTCTTCTAGAGGCAATACCACTTCTGGTGGTTTTGTCATGACCACTTTAGGGGCTAGAACCTCTTCCGGAGGTGATACCGCTTCTGGGGTATTTGATATAGCCACTTCAGGGGCTCGAGCCTCTTCAGGAGGTAATACCACCTGTGTGGTATTTTCTGGAACAATTGCCACTCCAGGGGCAGGTCCAATCAATTTCCGTTTTCATGGTACAACATCTTTTGCACCAACAGGTCTTCCACGCTTCTAGGGTGGTTTTGAATTATTAACCAATTCTTCAGGAATTGATTTATGAACAGGGATTTCAACCCTTGCCAGAGCGTTAACAACAAGTATATGCGATTTTACAATATGTCTAGAATCATTAAAAGCATCCGGCATTTGATTAGCAATATTTTGCATATGAATAATTCTTAGAACCTCATATTCACATTGTTTAGTACGTGGATCAATAGCATTTAATCCTGATGTATTCCATGATAGTTCAGTATTTAATTTATGCAAAACATTATCTCCCCCTAATGGAGGGAACACAGACTCATCAAAATGACAATCAGCATATCGAGCAGTAAAAACATCACCAGTTAATGGTTCAAGATATCTAATGATAGATGGTGAGTCAAAACCAACATATATGTCTTTTCTTCTTTGCGGTCCCATTTTAGATCTCTGTGGAGGTGCAATAGGAACATATACAACACTACCAAAAATCTTAAAGTGTGAGATATCATGAATTTGACCAAGAACTAATTGTTGAGGGGATTGTTTGTGGTAAGAAGATGGCCTTATCCTAATTTATATTTGCAGCATGAAGAATTGCGTGACCCCAAACAGATGTAGGTAATTTTGCCCTTAGAAGTAAGGGGTGTGCAATTAGTTGAAGTCTTTTAATTAAGGACTCTGCTAAACCATTTTGTGTGTGTACGTGATCTACAGGGTGTTCGACTGAGATCCCTACTGACATACAATAATCATTGAAAGTTGCAGATATAAATTCAGCAGCATTATCTAGTTGAATTGATTTAATGAGATGGTCAGGAAATTGGGCTCGCAATTTGATTATTTGAGCAAGTATCTTGGTAAATGCTGTATTTCGTGTAGACAGACATAAGACCATCTAGTTGAAGCATCGATTAGAACCATGAAATATCTGAATGGACCAGATGGTGGATGAATAGGACCACAAATATCACCCTGAATTCTTTCTAAGAAATTGGGAGACTCTGTTTCAAGTTTAATTGGAGATGGTCGGACAATTAGTTTTCCTAGCGAACATGCTGAGCAAGGAAGTTCATCACGTGGTATAACCTTTTGATTCTTAAGAGGATGTCTTGTAGAATTTTCTATTATACGACGCATCATTGATACTCCTTGATGACCAAGTCTTTCATGCCAAAGGGTGAGTGATTTTGAGTCTATGACTTTGGGAATGATGATAGTGTGAGACTCGATGACTCTAATTTGGGTAGCATATAATCCAGAAAAGATTGATTGTAATTTTTCTAAGATCTTCTTATGGCTTGATGTAGTTGAAGTGATAATGAGATATTCTTTTTCATTCTCACTAGTAGTTTCTACGTGGAAGCCATTAAGACGAATGTCTTTAAAACTGAGAAGGTTCCTAATGGATTTACTAGAATATAGAGTATCAGGTATGTGAATTTGTGTCTCATTTGGTAGGATAAAACTAGCTTTCCCAAAACCTTCTATTATATTTGATGTGCCTGAAATCGTCCAAACATGTGAACTGGTTTTAGTCAACTATAAGAAATATTTCTGATTTTGTAAAATTGTGTGAGTGGTGGCGCAGTCAACAATGCATATATCTTCCATATTTATGTTGTGTACATTCATAAATGAACAACAACTTTATTAAGACAAACAAAGTACATAAAACCAGAACATAAAACAAGTACATAGAAGCAGAAAATTAAAACAAGTACATGACATGAAAGAAATACATATAGAAACTAGTCATCTAATCCGTAATAAAGATTAGCACTAGTGTCAAGTTCATTTGAAATCTTACTTATTGGTTCAGTATTAAAACTAGCCAAGTTTGTTTCTACCCTTTTTCATTCTGTCTTTTAGATGCCTCATAAAGATCTACAAGATGTTTTGGTGCGTGACAAGTACGAGTCCAGTGTCCATGAGCCCCACATCTAAAACACATATCTCTAGTATCTTCTTCTTGTGGTGCCTTTCTTTTATTTGGCCCCTCACTTTGCCACTTCTGGTGGCCAGAGTTATTGTAGCTATCACGTTACCACTTCTGGTGGCCTGAGTTGTTGTAGCCATCACGCTGCCACTTCTGGTGCCCGAGTTGTTGTGGCCATCACGCTGCCACTTCTAGTGGCCAGAATTTCGAAACCGACCATGAAAATTTCCACGCCCACGGTGTCGTCCGTAACCTCGTCCTCCTCTATACCCTTTCCCACGTTCATTCTTCCAGAATGACGTGTTATGTACTTCAGGTAACTGGGCAGAGCCTGTGGGACGTATCTGATGATTTTTCAGCAACAACTCATTATTCTTTTCAGCTAAAAGAAGGAGATATATCGACTCGCTATATTTCTGAAAATTGCGTTCCCTGTATTGTTGCGCCAGAATCATAATGTTGGGGTGAAAGATTGAGAGAGTCTTTTCAATCATGTCAGCATTAGTAATATTCTCACCACATAAAATCAATTTTAAGCTTATTTTGAACAAGACAGAATTGTATTCAGCAACAGATTTAAAATCTTGCAACCTTATATTAATCCACTAATAACGGGCATGTGGCAAATGGACAAGTTCCTGGTGATCAAATCTATCTTTGAGGTTGGTCCAGAGGGTGAGTGGGTTTTTGACGGCCAGGTATTCAGATTTTAAATTTTCATGAATGTGGTGCCTGAGAAAAATAATAGCTTTGACATTTTGTTCAACAGTTGGGGTTTTTTCAGATTCGATGGTATCTTTTAAGCCATTAGCACTAAGGTGTAATTCCGCATCGAGCACCCAAGACAAATAGTTATCCCCAGACACATCCAATGCAACAAAATATAATTTTGCAAGATTCACCATTCTGAATATAAAATAATATTTAAGACATGATATAACAATATCATACATTAAAATGTAAACAATTAATCATGTATCACATAATAAGATTTGTAGCATAAAATGATAAATGACATAATGTAAAAATTAACATCACATAACATAGCTAATTTTTAATTTAAAATAATATCAATCTATTTATAAATAACGGGCATGATAATATCAACATTTATAAAATTAAAATAGACAGAGTTCAAGCGTACCTTATTGATTGAATAAAACTCGGGCAGGGACTCAACTAAAATAAAAGAAATTAAATTGCACCTTTTTCACCAAATAAAGCTCGGCCTGAGACTCGTGCTAATAACGTGTTATAAATTTATAAATATAAATATAATTATATTATATGTTAAGTTGTACGAGTGCTAGTAGTATATGTTTATAAATAAACCGACAAAATGAAGAAAGCAAAATGTAAAGAGAGAGAGAACTATTAGTGACAGTATATTTCACCATGTATATTCTCCTTGTTGTATTATGTGACTTATTTGTGTTAGAAATGAATACTACCAGAAACTAGACAGAGGGGGGGGGGGTGAATGGATAGTTTGGTATATTTTTCGACTCTTGATTGCTAAGTAACAGACTGTATATGATTATGATATGTAATATGCAGAAAGTAAATAACACACACAATCACTTTAATCTACTTTGTATAAGCAAATTAAATACTACAGCTTTCCAAGAAATTCACAATCGAATTTCTGGCTTCTAAACAAGAACAGTTTGAACTTGCTTGCTTACAGAGAAAAGAGCTTAGCAAATAACTATGTGTATCTCTCTTACAGCTAACAATAGGGTGTGCATCATATATATAAGCCCTATACAAACTAGTGCACACACCTATTTTTACACAGTTACCCCTTGCTGAAAGTCCAACTTGTTCTGCCATAAGACGTTAACTGTGTCAGGAAGGACCACCTGCTTTTCGGAGTCTTTCCCGTTTCTGTAGCTGCTTGTCTCTTATCTTTCTCTCCAAGTTTAGCTGTAGATTTGCCATCTGTTCTTTGGACCACCTTGCCAGAACAAATGCTTCAGTATTTGTCTCTTTTGATTCTTGGTTCTGTACCTTGAATTGTCTTGTTATAAACGGCTAAGTGTTGATATCGTGAACTCCACTTCATTCCTGACTTCGCGATCTCACTTATGAGGACTTCGCGATATAGCCTTTGACGACTTTGCGACATAGGTCATTTGAAGACTATGCGACATAGCTCATTTGAAGACTATGCGACATAGGTCATTTGAAGACTATGCGACATAGCTCATTTGAAGACTATGCGACATAGGTCATTTGAAGACTATGCGACATAGCTCATTTGAAGACTATGCGACATAGGTCATTTGAAGACTATGCGACATAGGTCATTTGAAGACTTCACGATCTAGGCTCCTTTGACTTTGCTGACTTCAACACTTCACGACATGTGTCTTGAGGACTTCTCGACATAGTACAAAATGGACTATGCGATATAGTACTTCACGACATGGATATTGGTGACTTCACGACATAGCTTTCTTCTGACTTTGCTATATAATGCCTTAGACAAATTTCTGCAACTTATTTCTTCATAGCCTTATTTATCTCTATCCTGCTGCATGAACACTTCTGAACTTCTACCAGGATAATTATTCAATGGCCTATATACAATCTAGATGCAAGAAACTTTACTAAGCTCATTATATCTTTGAGCATACATGATCAAGCTAATGTTCATGAGAACAAGACAAGTACATTTAGAGACCTATACTATATCCCAGTGATAGAAATCACTAGGTCATGTAGTGTGACATAGTCACATAGTGTAGGCTTGTTAATAGTGGTATTCAGGCATGTCTTGAGCCTAACAATCTCCCCCAAATTGTGAGTAAGACCCTTAGGCACAATTTCATGTCTGATAACAAGCCTAACTAACATAAAAAGAACAGATATGAAGAAGATACAGTTAAGCACAGAGTTTGATAACAACTTGGAATTTTAGGCTTACAGAATTTTTCCTTGAGCTACATAGCTTCTGTTTCCAGTTGTTTCTCTAAGAAATCATCATAGACCTTCTTCTTCCTTATTTCTTCATTCTTCTTTATTTCAGAGATGGCCATTAGAATTTCATCTCTAGCAATCATTTCTTCAATGAGAGGAGAATCCTTTAGATCTTCAGCTGTTGTTCTGAGGGCACTTTCCACATAAGAATGTATAAACTCCATCCTTATCTTGCTTTTTCCTCCATAAAAATTTTTGTACTCCACAGTATAAGGATTTTGCTTTACCCTGCACAGCCCTTTCTTCCTCAGCTCCTTTGCTCTTTCATCCATCTCAGCCATCTCCTTCTCTTTCTGACACCTCTTTTCTTCATTTTCTTTCCTCAGGTTTTCTTCATAATCAGCATGCATTTTCAAGAGCCTGGCAATATCTATTTTCCATGTCTTTTCTTCCTTTTCTTCAAAATTCAGTAAGGCATTTATCCTTTCAAGCTCATATTTATAGAAATGTTGCCAGCCTCCTTGCTTCATAACCTTCTCTCTTCCATCAGTGTACTTGATCTCTAGATGATCTAGCTTCACCTTGACTTCAAAGATTCTTTGAGCTCTCAAGAATGCTAGGGCATCTTCATCATAGTCTTCATCAAGAGGAAGCACTTTGATCCCTACAACATTAGTGATTACCCCATTCTTCTTTGTTATCCTTGTCCTCTTAGCTGCCCTCTTGATCTTCATATGCTTCACTTGAGGTAGCTTTGTGGAGCAGGGAGAATTAGTCTTCAGTGCCACATCACTTGGAAGTAGCTTCACTCCCTTCCCCTTCATCCACTGTAACACTCCACTGGCTGTGACTTTGTGGAAGTGTTTTCTTGATGTTCCTTTTGTGGCTTCATCTTTCTTCTGTGGCAATTCAGGTTCAGAAGTCTTAGATAATGATTTTGGAGGATCATTACTAATAGTACCCACCCTAGACTTAGAGTCTTGTGTTTTGGTTAAAGTACTACTAGCAATGTCCTTGACTTGCTGAATTCCACTTCTTGTTTTCTTAACTGATTCTTTTGTCCCCTTGTCATCCCTCTTGCTATCATCAGCATCCTTTGATTTCTTTGAATATTTGCTCCTGCTGCTTTCAGTAGATCCATCCTTATCTCTCCTTGACTGAGATCTCCTTTTATAGGTTTTCTCCTCCTCATCATCATCATCCCCATCCTTCTTTTTGCTCTTTTCTTTGACAGATTCAGGAATGACTCCATGAATCAGAAAAGATTGTAGAGTGTGAATCATCTCTAATTCCTCAGCTGTCCTGACTCCCCTCTTGGCTCTTAGCATTTGCAGCACCTGGTTGATCTTTGCATTATTCTTTCTTGTCAAATCTGAAGGGATCACCAACTGGTCAATGCTGCTGTCTTGAGATAGACTTTGGAAGATTATTGTCTTTGTCTTTGAGATAACCTCAGGCAGTCTTTGATCTTGATCTATCTTCAAGTCATCAAACAGTCTCTTGTTGTTAGCCCCACCTTGTTCTATTAAGTCCATTATTGTTGACAGCTCAGTGAATCTCAGTTTCTCTAGAGTTTGAAAAGCTAGGTGCCACAAGCAGTTGTCCTTGCACACCATGATTATCTCTCTTAGATGGACATCCTTGATTTTCCTTACTGCAACTGTGAAGTACTTGATGTTTTCCTTGAGCTTCTTTCTGTAAGTCCTTGCATCTTCTTGTGCATCTCTGTAGGTGGCTTTCAGAAGCTCCAGGAAGGCCTCATCATGATAGATGTGAGAATTGGCAACTTCATGTAGCTTGGCCTCTATGATTGTTGTAGCCTTGACAGGTTGAGCATTGGAAGTAGGTTGAGTAGGTTGAGGAGTTGAAATATCTTTAGGCATTGTGGATGGATAGAAGGTGGTTGAAATAGTGCTCTTTTGACCTTCTGCACTGATGACCTCTACAGGGGGAAGGATTACTGGCTTTATTGTTTCTTCAGAAATTTTGCCCTTAAGCTTCTGTTGCTTGGCAGGTACTCCCCCTTTCTTTTTCAGAATGACCTCCTTTTCTTTCTCCCCCTTAGGCTTGGAATCAGACAAGATGTCTTGAGCTTCCCCAGGGATAGGCAGGTTCATATGTCTCATCATTGAGGTCATCATTTGTTGTTGCACCAACAAAATGTTAGAAGTGGAGTTGGTTTGATCATCCATCTTAGCATTAAGCTGCTCCAAGGAGTGAGAGAGTCCTTTGTTTTCTGCTTTCAGATCAGCTACCTCTCTTTCCAGGCTTTCCACTTTTGAGAAAAGTTGTTGAGATTTGAAGGAGTTAAGGGATTGATCCTTGAGTTTGGAGAATTCAAACTTGGAGATATCAGAAATAGGAACCTCATCAACAAGCTTGTTCCCATACTGATTCTTCCAGAGTACTGTAAGCATGGAGTTTGAGTTGATGTTGGCCTGCACCTGATTGTCTAGCTTGGTAGAGAGCTTCTTCATATTATCTGAAACCATAGCTAGGGTGCAGTCCATTGTGGTGACATTTGAGGCAGTTTTCTGGACTTCCTTAAGAATGCCATCTACCTTGGGAAAGCTTGAAAGAAAACAATTCTTGAGTTGAGCATTAGAATGAGCTGTTTCTTCCTGAATGGTGGAGATTTCTGACTGAAGACCCTTCCCAAGAAAATGCATAGCCTTAAGTTGGCTCTTGTAGACATCATTAACTGCATCATAGATTTCAGCAGGAGAGAGACCTTTGGCATTTGACCCCAAGGCTGTAAGATAGTCCTCCCTGAGAAAAGCTAGAGCCTCCTTAAGCTTGACTGTCCTTTTGCCATCCAGCCAAGCATCCACATTTCCAGTTTGCTGGGCTTCATCCACAATTTTGTCCTGTTGTGCTTCAACATCCGCCTTATGAGTGAGAAGAATAGCCTCATAGTCAGAATTTGGGAGATTTGCAGTGAGGAGATGTTGAGCAATCCTAGAGATCTCATCAATCTGTGCCACATGAAGATCTTGTAATTCTTCTTCCGTCAATTGTGGCAGCACAGAGGATGATCCTGAAGCCCTGTCATGTTGCACAGGTTTCAGCCATTCATTGATTGTGGCCTGAGCCAAGTGAGAGCTAGTGCTTGGCACTTCATGAGATGTAAGGTTTTGAGTCTCCTCCAGCCTTGGAATGGCTGTAGGGTCTAATGTTGTCTCCATTGAAATGGGATGTGTTACAACATTAGCCCTATTTGTCTGTGAAGACAGTTCCACATCCCTAAGAATGGGGGAATTTGGCACAGAGTCTCCAGTGAAAACTGGTGAATCCTCCATGTTTGTGTTGGTGTCATTAGGATATGCCCCAGCATGCATTCCCTGACCAACTAGATGTGGTTCCTGGGTGGTGAGCATAGTGTCATGCACCATGTCACTTGAAATTGGCTCAATCACAGGAGAGAATTGTGATTGATCAAAGGCAAGATTGTCATTGGAATGACTCTCTTGTTCAGAAGAAATTTTTATGGAAGAATCTGAGAGAGAAGTGGGGTTTAGATTAGATTGTGGCAATTCCCCCTGAGAGATATGAGGAGTTTCAACAGTGATGTGCTCTCCACTCTGTGTATTATCAGCCTTATCACTCCTAGGGTCAAGAGTGAGGTTTTGACCCTGTGTAGACTCTGTACAAGATGCAGTGGGGAGGCTGCTCTTTTCAATGCCAATGACCTGTTGAGAGGCCATGGACAGTAACAGGTGTACCCCTTTTTCCACATCTGAATCCTGTTGGGAGGATCCAGTGGTAGGTTTGGATTTGGATTTCTTCTTTTGTCTGGTGAGAGGTGACTCAGGATTCTCACTTGCTATCTCTACAGATTCATTTATCACTTCTAGGGCTCTCTTCTTTATCCATCTTGTTTCTGAACACCCATTTGGTGTCAATAACATTCTTTCCTTTTGGAGGAGGTACTAGTTCCCATACTTTGTTTTTCTCAAATTGATTCAACTCTTCTTGCATGGCAACAATCCAATCAGAGTTCTTCAAAGCTTCTTCAATTAATTTAGGTTCCTTTTATGACAGAAAGCAGCTATACAGACATGTATTTAATGTTGCCCTTCTTGTTCTAACTCCCTCACTAGGATCTCCAATGATTTGATCCCTAGTGTGGGCTCTGTCCCATTTCCTTGTGTGCCCCTGTTCATTTCCTTGATCTGTTCCAAGCTCATTTTGGTTGAAAGGTGCATTCTCTTCTTCTCCCCCTGTGTTTGTGAACCCTTGCACAGGTGTTTGAAGAAGATTGTCAACTTCAAGGATTTCATTCTCTAGAACAGTTTGAACAGGGGGTTCATCTTCACTTTCAGAATCCTCAAGATAACCTTGATTCTCAAATCTCAATGGCACACTGTCTTGATCACTTGTTTTCAGTCCAGGAGTTTTCTTGTCATCAAAGGTAACATCCATGCTTTCCATGACTTTGTGTTGCTCAGGTACAAACACTCTGTATGCTGTCCTTTCCAGAGAGTATCCAATGAAGATACCTTCAAATGCCTTGGCATCAAATTTTCCAACATGCTCAGAGGTATCTTTCATCACAAAGCACTTGCTTCCAAACACATGCAGGTGCTTGAAGGATGCTCTTTTTCCAGTCATTAATGAGTAAGGAGTTTTGCCAGACTTCTTATTGATTAATGTTCTATTTTGCACATAGCATGCTGTGTTAACAGCATCAGCCCAAAAGCTAGTGGGTAGCTTTGCATCCAGCAGCATTGTCCTTGCAGCTTCAATGAGAGTTCTATTCTTTCTCTCAACTACTCCATTTTGTTGAGGTGTTCTAGGAGCTGAGAATTGTTGAGAAATTCCTTTATCTTTGCAAAACTCATACAATGTTGAATTTCTGAACTCAGTCCCATTATCACTTCTCAAAGAAACTACAGAGGAGCCAGTGCTTTATGCTTCTTTATCAACTCTCTTGATATGCTCTATTATGACTTGGGGTGCTTCATCCTTGGAGAATAGGAATTCCACCCAAGTATATCTTGAATAGTCATCTACCATTACTAGAGCATATTTCTTTTTGGAGAGGGACATTACATTCACAGGGCCAAATAAGTCCATGTGAATTAGCTGCAGAGGTTTTGAATTTGTATTGAGCAATTTGTTCTTGTGACTGGATCTTTTAATTTTTCCTTTCTGACAAGCTTCACAAGCTCCATCTTGCACAAACTCCAAGGCAGGCAAATCCCTGATAAGTTCTCTCTTGGTTAGAGAGTTCATTGCCTGAACATTTAAGTGAGACAGCTTCTTGTGCCATAGCCAGAATTCCTCATTTGTGGCTTTAGTGTAGAAACAGCAGATTTCTCCCTAATCTGCAGCTTTGAGATTTGCTACAAACAAGCTTCCTTTCTTCACACCAGTTAGAACAACTTCACCACTTTCCCTTTTTGAGATTGAACAAAGGTCTTCATCAAATTCCACTTTGAAACCTCTGTTGGTGAATTGTCCAATACTCAAGAGATTGTGCTTCAGTCCTTCAACAAATGCTACATCTTCAATAATGACATTTCCAGATTTAACATTGCCATATCCCATTGTATAACCAATGTTGTCATTTCCAAAGGTTACTGATGGGCCAGCCTTTTCCTCAAAATGTGATAGCAAGGCTATATCACCAGTCATGTGACTTGAGCATCCACTGTCCAAGATCCATATGACTCTTTTATTCCTGTTGCCCTGCATTCACAAAATGACTAAGTTGTTTTTGGTACCCACACTTGGTAGGGTCCATTTGATTTAGAAACATTTTGATTAATAATTCTTCTATCATAAATTGCATTTCTCATAGTAGGAGACTTCACTTTTTCTGTGGCTTTGGAGTTTACACTCTTAGGCTCACACGAAGTTTTCACCCTCTCAACCCTGATTGGGGACCCTGTCCTATGAGAATGCATATGTGTGTGTGATTCACCAGATTGTGCAGAGTCAAGTTTATGTTTAAGAGATAAACAGTTAGCAATCACAGTCACATAGCATGTCATGCAGTTTGGCTTACCACAGAAGGAATCATGACTAGAATTTATGCTAGCAGAATGGTTACTCAGGTTGTCAACTTCAACAATATCAGGCTTACTACACTTATGAGTCAAATGATTAACAGATAGGCATTTTTGACATTGTTTCCTGGGAGCATTTGGCACATAAGCATAGTTGTTTCCTTTGTTAACACCAACTTTACCATTTCTGTTTTGTTTCCTTTTCTTAACAACTTCTTTCTTTGCTTTAGGACTCTTGACAAGATTGTCTTTGGTCTCTTTCTGATTGACAAGTTCAGGAAAGGAAGAAGTGTTCTTAGCAGCCTCATCTTCTTCAAGTAGTTGTTGCTTGATGATCAGTAGTTCCTCATCAAACTCAACAGCACTCTTTCTGAAGATGGGCTATTCAACACTTGACAGTATGGTTGGGGCATTTTTGTTTGTAAAAGTTTCCTTTCCTTTGCCCTTGACCTTCTTCCTTCCCTTGTCATTATCATAGTCAAAACCAACTCCAACCTTGCAGTCTTCAGTGTGTTCCTTGTGGTAGGTTTGAATAAGTTCAGAGGAGTTTTTGAAGCTTCTTAGTTTCAGTTCAGTTTCAGCAATTTGTTCTCTAAGGGCTTTCTCTATCTGCTCAGCACAAATCACTTTGTTTTTAAGATACTCAACCTCCTTTTTCAAACCATCCAGGTTCACAACCATTAACTCAAGCTTCTCATTCTTTTCTGTAAGCTCAATATTCTTAGCAGTTAGTCTATCAATTTCTTCATTAGCTACTAACATGCTAGTATGAATATTAAACATCTCAGTGCTCATATCTTCAACAGTTTGCTTATATTGAAGGGGAGTCATATCAAGAGAAGTAAGAATGGGTACCTGACTTGAGTCACCATCATCAGAAAATGCCATCAAGGCATAGTTTGAGTACTCTTGATCTTCTTCTTCATCAGAGTCATCCCAGCATTTTCCCTCAGCAATAAAAGCTTTGCCCTGTTGTTTCTTGAGTAGAGCCTCATACTTAGCTTCAAGCTCTAAGAATGCTTTGTCCTTCTTGACTTGTTTAGGCTTTTTGCACTCAGTGGCAAAATGCCCAAGTTCATTGCAGTTATAGCATCTTATTTTGGTCCTATCCACACTTCCTGTCTTGTATCCACCCTTAGCAGCACCAGCAATCCCTTTTCCTTTATTGAAGGTGTTTGAGCCACTAGATCCACCAGGGTTTCCAGTATTGAACTTGGACCTGAATGGCTGCTTTCTTTTAAACCTTATGTTAGGATACCTCCTAGCCATATAAGCAAAAGATTTGTTTTCCATTTTGTCCAGTTCCTCCATGCTGTAAAACTCATCTTCCTCAGGCAAATCATAGACGACCTGGACCTCATCACCGGTGTCTTCAACTTCCAGTTCCTCAATCTTCACTTGACTGACTTTAAGAGAGTCCATTCTTTGACTTAGGTTGTCATCAATAAGTGCACAGGAGGTATTAGCCACTAATCCTTGCTTTGCTTGAATAGATCTCTTTTGAAACAGCTCCAACTCATATGTCTTCAAAACACCATATAACACATCAAAACCAATCTTTGTTAGATCTCTTTCTTTAAGGGAAGAGATTCTTGGTTCCAAGTGATCTGGAAGAGTTAGTAAAAACTTCATATTGAGCTCTTCTGTTTCATAGTGTTTGTCATAGAGTTTGAGCTCGTTTATCAGCTTGTTGAATCTCTCAAACACTTCTGTGATTCCCTCTTTTGGCTGAGCCATGAAGGCTTCATATTGTGAAACAAGAATCTGCTTCTTGTTCTTTCTTACTTCAGTAGTTCCTTCACAGAGCACTTCTATAAGATCCCACATCTTCTTGGCACTAGTACAATGAGCAACAGTGCCATACATGTTGAAGTCCATTGATTCACAAATGATAAGTTGAAGATGTCCATCCAGTGCAACTTTTTCCTTTTCAGGATCAGTGTATTTTGAGGGATCTTTAGGCACATGTTTTGCTGGTACAATCTCAGTGCCAATGGTTGTTTCACCAATCTCGATCATTGGAATGAAGGGACCATGCTTTAGAATATCTAAATACATGGGGTTAGAAGCTTTGATGAAAAGCAACATCTTCTTCTTCCATAAACTGTAGTGCTCCTTGTTAAAGGGAGGAATCTTGATACTGCTTAGTTTCTGTGAACTCATTCTTGATCTTTTCCTGTTTGTACGTTAACAGCCTACGCTCTGATACCACTTGTTAGAAATGAATACTACCAGAAACTAGACAGAGGGGGGGGGGGGGTGAATGGATAGTTTGGTATATTTTTCGACTCTTGATTGCTAAGTAACAGACTGTATATGATTATGATATGTAATATGCAGAAAGTAAATAACACACACAATCACTTTAATCTACTTTGTATAAGCAAATTAAATACTACAGCTTTCCAAGAAATTCACAATCGAATTTCTGGCTTCTAAACAAGAACAGTTTGAACTTGCTTGCTTACAGAGAAAAGAGCTTAGCAAATAACTATGTGTATCTCTCTTACAGCTAACAATAGGGTGTGCATCATATATATAAGCCCTATACAAACTAGTGCACACACCTATTTTTACACAGTTACCCCTTGCTGAAAGTCCAACTTGTTCTGCCATAAGACGTTAACTGTGTCAGGAAGGACCACCTGCTTTTCAGAGTCTTTCCCGTTTCTGTAGCTGCTTGTCTCTTATCTTTCTCTCCAAGTTTAGCTGTAGATTTGCCATCTGTTCTTTGGACCACCTTGCCAGAACAAATGCTTCAGTATTTGTCTCTTTTGATTCTTGGTTCTGTACCTTGAATTGTCTTGTTATAAACGGCTAAGTGTTGATATCGTGAACTCCACTTCATTCCTGACTTCGCGATCTCACTTATGAGGACTTCGCGATATAGCCTTTGACGACTTTGCGACATAGGTCATTTGAAGATTATGCGACATAGCTCATTTGAAGACTATGCGACATAGGTCATTTGAAGACTATGCGACATAGCTCATTTGAAGACTATGCGACATAGGTCATTTGAAGACTATGCGACATAGGTCATTTGAAAACTTCACGATCTAGGCTCCTTTGACTTTGCTGACTTCAACACTTCACGACATGTGTCTTGAGGACTTCTCGACATAGTACAAAATGGACTATGCGATATAGTACTTCACGACATGGATATTGGTGACTTCACGACATTGCTTTCTTCTGACTTTGCTATATAATGCCTTAGACAAATTTCTGCAACTTATTTCTTCATAGCCTTATTTATCTCTATCCTGCTGCATGAACACTTCTGAACTTCTACCAGGATAATTATTCAATGGCCTATATACAATCTAGATGCAAGAAACTTTACTAAGCTCATTATATCTTTGAGCATACATGATCAAGCTAATGTTCATGAGAACAAGACAAGTACATTTAGAGACCTATACTATATCCCAGTGATAGAAATCACTAGGTCATGTAGTGTGACATAGTCACATAGTGTAGGCTTGTTAATAGTGGTATTCAGGCATGTCTTGAGCCTAACAATTTGTTAAATATAAAATGAATTAAAATAGATTGAGTTACAAATATATTAATTCTAAGAATAATATATTTGATTTAGTGTGTAAGTAAATATGTGAGTTACAAATGTTGGAGTTAAATGTGTGAGTTACAAATATTGCAGTTAAATGTGTGAGTTACAAATATTGGAGTTACAATATTTATTGTGGGAGTTACATATCTTATTCACTTATGATATAGAGATAATCAAGGGGCGGTTACATATTGTAAAGGGTGTAGATGATACTAAGAATGCCTATAAATAGTGTTGTGCATTTCAATGAAAGAGGACACTTGAAGTTGCTTGTTCTAGCTATCATCGGAACCCTTTTATCTTACTCTCCATTTTATATTAGTAAGTACTTTATACATGTATACTAAATACATCATTGGTATCAGAGCCTTCCAAAGTTTTTTTTCAGTTCTGGAGCTGCTTTTAGCTGTTTTTATGTTTTTGTTTTCTCCACCGCATGCCACCTCTGTTTTGTGTGGACCAGACATCTATAACTTGTTGGGGGATAGTATCCAACTTTCTTTTTGACTATACATCTTTTTGCTATTTTATGTTATATACGTTTCTTTATTTTTCTTTAGTCCCATGTTGGTTTTTTGTTTTTTATTATATTCGCATGTCTTGTGTTCGCTGCCTATCTGTCTCTATCAGTAATCTTTGTTTTTTTTTAAAATTTTATATAGCCGCATGTCTTCTATTCACCGTACTTGTTTTTGGTTTCTTTTGTTTTGTCCACTAGATATGTAAGTATTTTTTTTTCTTTTGCCATATTTTTTTTGTGGTCCAGTGAGTAGTTTTTGTTTAGTTGTTCATTGATTAGATAGAACTTTTATATTGTTAACTAATGTCATGCCTATTATATGAGTTGTTGATTGTTAATCACTTATTTGTTTTTTTTGTTTCTTTGCATCTTGTTTACATATAGTATTTTATTTGTTTTATTTGTGTATCGTGGTTTATGTTTGCAATAAATCAAATATATTAAATTATTTGGTTTTGTTTTTGGTTAGTGGCCAATTTTTTTATGCTAACTTCTTGTCTATAATAATCAATTGTGTTTGTCTCAACTTCTATATATTGTTTTTAGTTAGATGAATTTCATGCACATGATTGATTTACCATTGTCAGCTTCTTACTTCTTTTTTATATAGCCTCCTTTATTTTTGTTTTGTTTTTCTTACGTATTGGTATTGCTCTTGTTGGTTTTCAACTTTGTTGTTTTCATTATACCCGTCTATCTGTGTATTGTCTTAATTTTGAGTTGCTTCTGTTTATTAACTATGCATTTATTTTTCGGATACTGGTATTATCTTTTTCTTTTTGAAACCTGGTACAGAGATTATTATTTTGTCACATTTTGTTAGCGCTTATATTTTAAAGTGCATATCTTGACTATTTTTGAATCTTATTGTTAGATCAAGAAAAATGACGAGCAAATTGATTGCTTCTGAATTGGCAAAGATTGAAAGAGTAAACGGTGTTAACTATGACATGTGGAGCCGCAAAATTAGATATGGTTTGATTCATGATAATTTGGAGAGTGCCATTGAAAAGGATGGCCCGATTCTGGGAGATAAATCCACTGATGTTGAAAAGAAGGAGTATGAGGAGTGGAAAGTTTGTGACAAAAAGGCAAAGAGTCTCATGTTGATGTTTATGGAAGACAATCTGATTAAGGTTTTTGAGGCTTATGAAAGTGCCAAAAAGCTTTGGGATGCGCTCAAAGAAAAATATGATGCAATTTCTGATGTGAATGTGCAACTTCTTTTGCACAAGTACAAGACTTGCAAAATGAGTGAGAGTGACAATGTTATCGACCATTGCAACAAGATGTTGGTTATGGCCAAAGATTTGGCAGCGGCGGGAAATGAGCTTTCTGAAAATATGCAAATCGCGGGGATCTTAAACAGCCTGCCAAGCTCACTTAACATGGCTGCAACCACTTTAAGATTGAATGGAACCATCAAGAGTGCATCTCAGCTTTCAGCAGCTTTAGCTATGGAACATGATTTGGTGAATAGCCGTAAACGTTTGGAGTTGAACTTGGCTCAAGAAGAGGAGTTGAACTTGGCTCAGACAAAGTTTAGATCAAGTTTTCAAAATAAAGGGCAAGGAAGGTTAGGTCCTTCAAAAGGAAGAGTTTTCAAGCCATATCAGCAAAAGAAGAAGTTTCCACAAGGAAGTTGTTATGCTTGTGGAAAGTATGGACATTTTAAGAATGATTGTCCTGAGAATCAAGAAGAAGCGGAAGTCAAGGTCCAAGAACAAAGAGGACCAAGTAAACGTGAGTTTGTGGGAGTTATCGAGTGCAATGCCGGCCATGTTGCTACAGACGTTGATGGATGGTGGATTGACTCTGGTGCAACCCGTCATATTGCGAAAACTAAGAATAACTTGATTGAATATCAAGAGTTGAAGAAGGGAGAACAAAGAATCTTCATGGGAAATAATACCTACTTGGATGTGGTGGGTATTGGTACCTATAGGCTGGATCTTGAGGACAGTGTGATGGTCCTGAAAAATGTGATGTTTGCTCCAGGCATGAGACGTAACCTTGTTTCGGTTCCCGCACTACTTAAGAATGGGTTGGAAGTGCGTTTCTATAATAATAGGGTTTCAATTGGGAAGGAAAAGAAGGTATATGCCATGGGAAAGTATGAGCCCGATCATGAGCTATTTAAGCTTTAAACTGAATGTGAAAGTTTATTAATAATGGTCATGTATGGCCTAGTCATTGATTATTTTGAATTTCAAATTTCAAGTTTTTTTTAATGGGCAATAGTGAGCCCAATATGAGATGTTTGAGTATTGATCAATAAATAAATTGCAATTTTTGTTGTGTGTTAATATGTGCATGTGAATGACATAAAAAGAATGATTTAATTTCGTGTACTCGAAAGTTTAATGCATATGAATGATATGTGTCATCATTAGTGATGTGGTTTTGATAGATTGAATATATTGGACTTATAATTCTTAAGTATTATGTTATTAAAGAATTAGTGAGAGTTTAAAATAATATTTTTACTCTATGAGAAAAGTGGGAGTTATATAGATATTTATCAAATAAGTCAAGTGGGAGATGTTGTATTATGTGACTTATTTGTTAAATATAAAATGAATTAAAATAGATTGAGTTACAAATATATTAATTCTAAGAATAATATATTTGATTTAGTGTGTAAGTAAATATGTGAGTTACAAATGTTGGAGTTAAATGTGTGAGTTACAAATATTGGAGTTAAATGTGTGAGTTACAAATATTGGAGTTACAATATTTATTGTGGGAGTTACATATCTTATTCACTTATGATATAGAGATAATCAAGGGGCGGTTACATATTGTAAAGGGTGTAGATGATACTAAGAATGCCTATAAATAGTGATGTGCATTTCAATGAAAGAGAACACTTGAAGTTGCTTGTTCTAGCTATCATCGGAACCCTTTTCTCTTACTCTCCATTTTATATTAGTAAGTACTTTATACATGTATACTAAATACATCACTCCTCAAATGAATTACATGATGATCTATTTATAGTACATGTTGTGCCATTCGATCAATGTGATCATAATTAATTTATCCCGCGTATATAGCACATAGGGTGACTATCGTGTATTGGAAATGTAATTTTGCAAGCTGGTTTATGAAACTTCAAGTTTCTCATTCCCAGATTTACAGCTTTTACACTTTGACAATCACAAACCTCGTTCATATTTTAACATAAAGCATAATTTTTGTAGTACTTTAAAGGTGATGAACCATTAGCTAAATTTAGATCGAAAAATGAAATAAAATTTGCCATTCTCTATCATAATCTAACATTGAAATAAATTAGAAACGAAAATACTTCATCAATATAAATCAATTTAGAGTTTGGCGAACTTTGAAAATCATGTTTATTACCGGTAATATTATAAGAACGAGCTAAATAAGTATAAACTGAATATATCTATACCAAATTTTTTCTATTAGTACGACCTATAATCATATTTAATGAATGTTTTTTGTCGATCCGACCATACAAATGTGAAGATTATGTCAAAATACTATTATAAAATATATTTTTTTTATGCAAATTTAAGTTGTAAAATATTGATTTTATAATGATGTTGTTTTCTTATATAACGTTAACGCCTTAATGGTAGAGATTAATAGATTTTTTTAAAGTGATCAATCCAAATCACTAAATTATTTGAAAATCCGCATATTTATTTATTTTTACTATATATTTACATCCATAAAGTTAGATTTTTAATTAGGATTCCAAATATTATAAATGTAAGGTGCATTATTAGAAAAGTTTTGATAAATTGTAGTTTGATTAACCTTCATTTTTTATTATCACTTTTATACATAACCGTTAAATCTTTCAACTCAAATAGATAATGACCGTTAAATACAATAATAAAAATTAATATACACGAAAGTCTAATATTTGAATGTCACCAACAATATTTAATATCAAAAATTATTATATACTAAGGTCTATGTTTCGAATTCCCCCTTCATATTAATTTAGATTTATATTATATATTTGACAAAAAAGAATAATTATTGTATAAGAATGATAATTATATAAATTTTCTCAAAATGACAACGATTACCAAAATTATTAACTTTTCGCGTGTAGCTCAAAGTCTGAACCATATATCTTCATTTCAAAAAGTAAAAAGAAAAAGAAAAAACGTATACAATATCTAATCTGTATATACAACACCTATATGTATCACATGTCAGATGAAGAAGACTCTGAAGACATGGACACAAAGATACTTAAAGCCCTAGATTGAACTGCCCATCATACACACACACAAAATCAGACAATACACACACATCTACATATGTAGGAACTGAAAGAAGCTTCTTACTAGTACAAAACTCCACTTCTATTACACTATTTTCTAGTTTCCCCCAATTATACATACAGCTTTTGTAAGTATGTATCCTAGCAAACTCGAAGACGACGATCTCTTCAATCTCCACCAAAACCAACCCCACCCCTCCATTCTTGACCCCTTTTCACTCCAACCCATCTCCCCAATTCCTCTATTTCCCGACGCCGACTCCGATGCCGACTCTTCCGACGGTGTTTTGGCCGGAAATTCAAGAACTCTTCATTTTATCAATCCGGACCCATATATTTCAACTCAATTCTACACTTTTAATCAGCAATCTCATGCTTTGATGATTAATTGTATTCTTAGTTCAAGGGTTGCGAGTGCTGAGGAGATCAGGATTGCTACTCCGGCGACTGTGCTTTCGAGCTGGAGGTCTGTGTGGAAGGATAGGAATGAGGATACTGCTTATGTCACTGCGTGGAAGCGGATACAAGATAAGTTAAATGTTCATGTTGATGATAAGAATGGTAGTAATTATTTGTGTTTTAAGAATAATTGTAATCAGTTTGTGTCGTATACGGATCAATGGCAAGATATTGTGATGAGTTTTCATTCGGGTACGGATTTTAAGCATGTTGGACTTAAGGAGACTATTGAGAGGATTAAGCAAGTTTGGACTGTAGGTGCTAAGTTTTATGGGATTCCTGAGTCTTTTATTAGGGTTTGTGTTACGGAGTGTCCTGTGTGTTGTGAGTCTGCGCCTAGGAATAAGAGGAGGAGGTTTGAGTATACGGAGTCGTTTGAAGTGCCTGCGAGTGAGGTGGCTAGTAAGTTGCATGAGTTGGCTGCAAAGCATAAGGTCGTGTTGTGTATTAGGCAGAAGTATATTAGGTGTAAGCCGTTTATGGCTGAGGTTAAGGATTATGCGTGTCATCGGGCTGGAGAGCCTGCTTCAACTTCGAAGAAATCGAAGGTTATGAAGAGGGAACCGTATGCGTCCAAGAGGTGTGGGTGTGGGTTTAGAATCCGCGCCATTGTACCTATTTCGAAGTATAATGATAAGGATAAGACGTTTGTGTACGAGGAAGAAGGGGTAGCTGTGTTTAAGCTGTATGCAGTGCATTCGGGGCATGAACCAGGGCCATTAGATGGTAATGCTAGGATTATGCACAGGATCATCGGGAACAAAGGCGGGTTTACAATGGATCAAGATTTAGTGTACGGGATGAGTGATGAAGTAGATAATGAGAATTTTTCAGTCAGGGGAAAGGATGATGGAGATTTGCAGCTTTTCTTTCTGCAGCAAGTGAAGGAATTGAAAACCGAAATTGGGCTTCTTGAAGGGAAAATGGGGGATATTCCATCAGAAGTACTAGGTTCTCTGTCACAAGCTCTTTTTGAAACGGTTAGTAAATTTCGTAGTCTCAGAGAACATGGTCCAAACATGGTTGGCTTTCTCTCGGATAAAAGACAATCACATGACCTCTTAGTGGGGGAGAGTGATTTGGCAGATTGGGGTGGTCACCATCAGGAAATGTATGGAAATGGCAAGAACACAGAACTCATCGATGATGATGAAGATAGTTTTGAGCGAACTCTTGGTGATGTTTCTTCCTGGGATCAGATTAGAACAGAATGCAGGGTTGAGAGGGATTTGCTTGGCGAGACTTGTAAACCTGAGAAGTGGTTGAAATGCAGTGACTTTGACGAGAAGAGTATTCTCAATTGTGAGGAATCTAAAATAATTAAACCCATGAGGGATGGTGGGACTATAGAATCAGATGCCAGTCTTGCTGGTTTACATGTTGATAGCTTCTACCCCGAGAACCCAAAATGGTTTGATTCTACTTGTGGGTTGGAGGATTCTAATGCTGATTGTGGCAATAGTGAATTTAGGCCTGGGGAGGCTGTATGAAGTGAGATAGCAATGGTTTAAGCCACAAACAGGTAATCTAATTTATGAACTTATTAGGCACGATTCTGCCTGATCTCAGTGTGAGTTGTATATTAATGTACACAGAAGATTTGGGTCTCTGATATGCTTTAGGCGATTTATCAGTTTTGTGGTTCTGTAAAGTATAGCCTTTGGGCTTTGCTGCACATACTTCATTATGTCTGTAAGTTAAACATGTTGCGAGCTTTCTTATTAATAACCTATTCCATAATCCATGTCCACTGTTACCTCCCTTGTTATATGATTCATTCATGTAGTTGCTGTAAATGCAGTTAGTTTTCTTATGCCTTTATGCTGTTTCCGCGAAGTCCCCTTTGTTGCCCCCACTCTTACAAATTCTCTATGCAATTTAGCACTTTATTGATTTTGACGATTGGATCTCTCTATGAATGGAAGTGCTTTATTTTCCAACGATGCTGTCCATAGATCAAATTATTTCGAGTATTGGATTAAGACATTTTGAAATTATAAATGATTTGCTTGTTTAAGTTGATATCTCTTATGTATCATTTGAATTATATCTAATACCTTTGTAGATAAGCAAACAAAAGATTCCATATCACAGGGGTACTTTGTAACATAACCGTTAGGTGGTGGTATTGAGTGGAAGTTACTTTCACATACGAATTACTTTCTACACCCGTTATGATTTTAGGGGTTCTTTGAAATCCTGTTGGTGAATTTGTTGAAAGATACATATGCAACAGTTACTATATAATCCTTTTGGATAAGCCTTTGGCACCATACTGTTTTGAGAAGTGGTATAACTTGATTTGTACCATATTATGCATGTTGTTCCATTCATTATCTTCACCAGATATAGTTATATAGTTATCACACTGAGCTAAGGGTGGCAATTCTGGGTAATGGGTTGGGTTCGTGTCGGGTTTGCTATGCCCGGTCCTATTTTTTGGTCAACCCCAACCCGACCTGAACCCGAAACAGGTTGAAATTTTTTAACCCGAACCCGACTTGTTAGTACCCGATCAACCCGAAAATGATACGTTTTAACCTGAAAATAATTAAAAATAATTATTTATTTATATAAAAATTAAATTTATATATAGAATATTAAAAATATATAAGAGTAACTGTATTATATGATATATGAATTAAAATTATTTAAATAATATGAGGATATATCACATGTCTATAATTATGTAATATAAATTTATATATTTCATATGTTTTATATAATTTATTATATATATATATATATATATTAAATTTTTGGGTCGGTTCGGGTATTTTGGGTCAACCCATAACTGACCCGAGTATTTCGGGTAAACTTTTACCCAACCCGAACCTGACCCGAAACTTAAAATACTGAACCCAAATTCGTACTTTTCCGTGTTGGATTCGTGTCGGATTTCGGGTCGTGTTAAATTTTGCCACCCTTACCGTGAGCACTTCGTGAATGTTATACAATCAGAAGGAATAAATATGTTAGTCAAAGGCCCTGTTAATTATATCTGGAAAGCAGAACCACAAAGGAATAAATATGTTAGTCAAAGGCCCTGTTAGTCAAAGGCCCTGTTAATTATATCTGGAAAGCAGAACCCAAAGAAAGAGGTGCAACATGTTTTAAGTTCTTTATTTAGGAGCAAAGGGTTCTAGACATTCAAAAAAATAACTCGAGGCATGATCAAAATAGGAAAACATACTCAGTAGTTTTGTGGTGTGGTATGGATTTATATTGAACATTTGAATGATGTTGGTCGACTTAGTTCGTTTTTCTTGTTTTTTTTCTTAGTTCGTTTTTCTTGTTTTTTTTTCTTAGTTCGTTTTTCTTGTTTTTTTTACAGCCCTGCACCTTGTTTTTGCCAATCATGGCATGCAAAACCAAGATATAGTTAGACTCCCCCCAGTTATTAGTTGATATCTTTTGGTATAATATTGCACGAAGAAAAACAACTTCGCCGATGTTATTCCTTCTTTTCCTAGTAGGAGGGGTCTGCATATATATGTTTATGAATGTGTAGTTTTTCGATTGTTAGCGTGAGACTGTAGGAAAACTTGATAGCTTTGAAGAACTCTACATAAAGTTCCAAAACCGACTAAAAATTTCTTTTGATAAGTAGAAACTAACCGTTACCCTTACTTCCAGTTTGTGGATTACATGAATATTAAATTTAAAAGGCTACAAGTTAATGTGATAGCTTGTAGGCTTGTTACTTGAAATCTTAATTCAGCAATTAAGGGGAATGTCTTGCTTGGATTTTGAACTAGGAGTAGAAATAGTTTTACTGTTTGAATGGAATAGTTGCTTGTTGCTTGAGGATGATTATCAATTTTTCAATTAGTGATTGATCTTCCCCAAGCTCTTGACAGCCATCTGAATGATTGATAAAGCCTTGCCAACTAGTGGTTTAAATGAAAAAGGCCTAATTGGATGCACGAAGGGCATTAACCGAGGAAGCTTGGTTGTTACTCTGATTGAAAATGGTCATAAGACTTGATATCATTTGATAATGTATTTAGGTTTGCAATCAGGGGGAACCGTAGTTCTCTATCTAGCTTGATCGAGTCAGGGAGATGAAGGCTTTCCTGGTGCTGGTCAATGGTTATGGCTCATGGGGCCTTCACAAATAGCAAGCCTTGGAAGCCAAATTGTCTACTTAAATGTAAATCTGTTACAGATTACTTTTCCAAATCAGGGCATGCAAAACTGAGATGCATTCAGACTCTCCCTGGTTATATATATATTTGTAAATTATTTCAGAAAGAAAAATTAGTTCCTATTTTATCCTTCTTTTTGCTGATAGAAGGGGTCTGCATATTTTTTTGTCTATGATTGTGCGGGACTGTAGGAAAACTTGTTAGCTTCGTAGAAATCCACCTAAAGTTCCAAAACCAACTAGGATTTCTTTTCATGAGTTGACACTAAGCGTACACCTTACTTTCAGTTCGTGGGCTACTTATTTATTTAATTGAAAAGGCTATTTATTTCAATATCAAGTTATTGCGGAGGCTGTGTGGGTGTGAATACTAGTAAATGTGATGGCTTGTAGTCTTGTTACTACAAATCTAAATTTAGCAGTCAAGGGAATTGTTTTGCTTAGTGTTTGAACTAGGAATAGAGAAAACTTACTGTTTGGATGGAATAGAAGGCTTTTACTTGAGGATGACTACAAGTTGCTAAGTGGATGCCTAGGCAGCATTTCAATGCTTGATCACCCCAAGCTCTTGACAGCGGCCTAAATGATCCATTAAGATTTGACAACTAGCGGTTTGGATACATGAAGGGCATCAATGGAGGAAGCTCGGTTGTTAGCTCTGATTGAAAATGGTCATAGACTTGATAAGCCAGCGGACCATTTGATTTTGTATCCAGATTTGCAATCAGGGGGAGCTAGGGTTCTCTATCTAGTTTGATCGAGTCAGGGTGATGAAGGCTTTCCTGCTGTTGCTTGCGGGGCCTTCACAAATCGCAAGCCTTGGAAGCCAAATTGTCTCCTTAGATGTAAATCTATTACAGATTATTTGAGTTGCAAGCTTTCTGCACGAACTTTATGACATATAAAGGTACTTGTGCACAGTATATTCATTTTTACTTGCATGTGAAAAATTAGTGGCTTGCTTAAATTGGGAAGAAGGAATACACAGGAGGCCACTTGTATGCTTTAGGCAATTTCCTGTTCAGTGGTTCTGTAAAAGCTTTCGGACCTTTACTGCAAGTACTTTGAAGGTTGTAACTTAATCATGTTGAGAGATGTCACTTTTTACATCCTTATTCCAATTTTATGTCCATGGCAATATACCTTTTAAGCAATAATGAACACATCTCAAAAAATGAAATTTAAGTTATGTTATTGTTGTCGAATTAAAGCATATTTAGTTTTCAGTCTTCAGAGAAAGCTGAGGTTCGGGTGAGGGCTAGAATCTGAGCGCATGATCTCAAATTCAAGCCCTCTCACCCTGAATTGTTTAAAATTAATGGTCTGTTGGTCTGAGTGGACAACAAGAACCCATCATATATGAAGTTTGAAGTTAAACAGATCGTCTCATTTTGCCTAGTTACCATAACTAAGACAGCCTCGAGTTACCATACTCAAAATAAGTAAACATGCAACGCAGCATTATCTGATTAGCAAGCAACTAGCCAAGCGGAGGTTCCGGGGGCTTCATTTTTTATAGCCTTATCACCTTCATGTCCTGCAACGTCAACTTCCCCATCACCTGGGGCTCTATCATCAGGGGTCATCTCCTTAGCAAGCTTGTTTAAATAATCCCCCAATGATCTTCCCTCATCATTCTACAGCTTCCTTAGCCTTTTCTTCCTGCTTGGCAGCCTTAGATCTTGCCTTCTCAGCGGAGGCCTTTGCATCTTCTGCCTCTTTGGAAGCCTTCTCCAATTTATTCTCGAGATAACGCATCTCAGAAATAGCTCTGCCTGCTTCCTTCCAACCTTCATTGCAGTCCCTCTCGAGCACTTTCTTTTCCTCGGCCCAGATGGCCTTCTGATCCTTCCACTCTCGGATCTGACGCTTGAAGTCACGTACTTGTTTCGTCAACACTGCATTTTTCTCCTGTGATGTTGCAAGGCCAGTGACTAGCTCCCTAATGGTTGAGGCAAACTGAAAGATCAAGCATTGGTATAACGTGAAAAAAGTGGCCAAGATCATTAGGTAATTAAGATATAAATATAAGAATCCTATGAGAGGTAACACTTCTTGCCAAAAGCTTTGAATGCAGATTCAATCTTGCCTTCGTACTAGAGGCCTTGGCATCTTCTGCCTCTTTCGCAGCCTTCTCCAATTTCTCCTTGAGATCACACTTCTCGAAAATTGCTCTGCTTGCCTCTTCCCTTGCTTCATTGCGGTCACACTCAAGTACTTTTATCTTCTCATCCCCGATGGCTTTCTGATCCTTCCACTGTTGGATCCGACTCTCCAGGTCAGTTACTGTCTTTGTCAGCTCCTCAATCTGCTTCTTTGATGTTTTAAAGCTAGTGCACAGCTCTGTCACGGTTGAGGCGAACTGAAAGAAATCACAGCAACAAAGGGTTAAAAGTGATGCTACCAAATAAGTAAATAAGCACAAGTATATCGTGCCACAAATTTAAGCACAAAAAAGCTCACGACCATAATTTACAAGGAAAATCTCATCATGAAGTTGATATTTTGTAAGTACATATGTTAGGAATGATGAAACTCATCAGAATCCTTTTATTTAAACAAAGAATCCATATGACTCTTTCATAATATTCGCCAGCAAATAATCATCCGAGGTTTCCTGGGTAATATAGTCTAGTGGATAGTATTCTGTCTTTGAACCTCAGTGGAGGTAGACTATAATTAACAGGTATGTTTAGCATGCTTGAGTCAGTTAACAACATTAACAGTTACAGAACTCTTTCTTCAACAAATTTCACAAAAAAATTTATTCACTTCTTCAAGGAACCGTGAAGCTCATTATCCAGGGGGGTTGCAACTCACCAAATTCAGTCACCCCAGCCACTGAAGCAGTAGTAGCATTAGCTGCCAAAGAAGAGTCCCCGCCGACAGATTTAGCTGTAAGGCCCATAACACTACTCATGGCTGGCGGTCAGCAGTCCACATTAGCCTCTATAATTGGCTTGAACTTGGAGTTTACAGTCTCGGGTGACTTAGCTTGCTCCACAGATTCAGTCTTTCCCAACGCGGGGCTAATTTTCTCAGGCTTAGCTTCCGGTACATCCAACCTTGGCTTTTTGGACGGGGACCCCATAACCACAGACTTTTTATGCATTGCTACTTACTCAGACATGTTCTTGAAACAACTGAAAGAAAAAATAAACTACAATGAGAATATCTCAAAAGTTGAAATTAAAATTATGTTCTTGTTGATAAAAATAACATATGATCCAGATTAAAGCTTCGTAATATCTTAACAACGTTCTCAGATAGGTGATTACTTAAATTTATCAGACCTCAGGTAGGTCTCGGATTCAAATCCTTCCACCCTATTAGTTTAAATTTATTTGTCCATTTATTTTTAGTGTAATCAGACAGAATCCAACTTATGTGAAGTCAATATACACAAATTAATTGTCTCATTCTCAATTTTTTTGTACTTTCACTTCATAAAATGAAGCTCAAACTACCAAGAAAGCGTTAAAACAAGAAGCTAACCACAAAGACACACATCAAAAACATGCACCCAGAAAATGAAAGCCCAAAAAGAACTGAAAAAGGGGGTTTATGAAATCAAATAATAAAACAGTCGTTAAAATATATAAAATTGAACTTACATAGCTGTGGAAGAAGCTCAACGACTATATTTCAGCTTAACCTAGGCTGATAATTGAATATAAAAATACAATTCGTTATGTATATATGTCTTGCTTAACCATGGGAGTAGATGTTTAGCAAACCTATAGAGTCCAGAATCTCCTCGTTCATTTTACTTTCTTCGTGCAAAGTTTATTATTTTCTAACCAGTGCATTCAGCAAGTCTATGATGTACAAGATATACGACGTTCGATTTTCTCATTTATTCAAATTATTGTAAATAGATTCGTGGATGTCCCTTTAGTAAAATCTCTATAAATTAATAGCCAGGTAAATTTATCGAGATTATTAATTCGAGTTAAAATATACGTCATTAACTCTATTACACGGGGATTGAAATTTTTTAATAATTTATCGAGGTTATTAATTTATCGAGTATTAATGTATCCGGGTTCTACTCTATATTATTATATTATATTATTTTATACTAATTTATAACTAGTAAGTTTTGTATATTTTATTAATGAATAAAAGATATAGTTTAATATTTTTAGGTGTATATTAATGATTTTTTTTATCTATTTCATTAATGATTGGAAAATTTAATGTATAATATTTTTGTAGATGTATTAATAATTGAAATATAAAATATGATTACAATTTTAGGTATGTTTATAAAATATAATATGATTTAATTAAAAAAATTGTTGTGGAATAAAAAACGTACTTGTGTAATTAATGCTAAGGTTTAATGAGCTTCGAGCTTTAATGGCTGCACTCGTGTATCCGGACTAAATTGGTCCTCACAAGATGCCTACGTATCTCAAATTGTTATTGAGAATCAAGCCAAGACGTAGTTCTGATTGTAGGATCAGGGACCTTATATAGGCGTCTGGAGCCTAGTATTTATGGTATGTTTAGGAGTCTTAGCGAATAAATCTCCTTTTTGATATTGGATAAACATCGTATTTCTTGCCGGAGAAGTCTTTTCCTTGTTGATAAAGGCTATGACTCATTAATTGCCTTTAATTGGGATTCTGGATCCTTCTTTGACCAATTTGCCATAATTTGGACTCTTTTTATGAGCTGTATATTTTCCCTATTCATTAATTACGAAATTAATGAATAATTAGGGTATTGGGCTTTAAATATCGGCCTTTTATTTGACCAGTCAATTATATTTCTATAATTACTTTTCTATCCATATCATTTGCCCCCCAACTTCTAGGAAAATCTCTCTTGGATTATCGTAGAAGTTATTTCATTCGAGAGTTACGAAATTTTCTTCCGTATTGTAGCTTGGTTTGACGAACACATGGTTCTAAACCAATTTTATAATTTCCCAAAATAGGAATCGGGATTTTTCATCAATTTCCTGGAAGATAAATTGATTTTTGAATTTTTCAAGTCATTTTCGACCAGGATCCTGGTCGAATTTGACCTCGATTTTAGCTCCTGGTCGAACTCCTTCGACCAGGATTCTGGTCGAAATTTGCTTGCATTTTGCCTCCTGGTCGAATGGTTTCGACCAGGATTCTGGTCGAAGCTAACTTCCATTTTGCCTCCTGGTCGAATGATTTCGACCAGGATTGTGGTCGAAGCTAACTTCCATTTTTGGTGCCTGGTCGAGTGGTTTCGACCAGGAACATGGTCGATCGAGACTTCAATTTTTGGTGCCTGGTCGAATGGTTTCGACCAGGAACAAGGTCGATCGAGACTTCAATTTTTGGTGCCTGGTCGAATGGTTTCGACCAGGAACATGGTCGATCGAGACTTCAATTTTGGTGTCTATTCGAACTCATTCGACCAGGATTCTGGTCGAATACTTGGTTCGTTACAGACTTTTAGAGCCCACATATATTGGGCTTCATTTGGGCCCAAGGATTTATTTAGCAATTGGGCTTTCATCTTTTTATTGGGCTTTTAGCCTTTTTTAATAATTGGGCTTTTAGCCTTTCGACGAGATTTTTGGTCGAATACAGGAGCCATTTTGGGCTTTATTCGAATTTATTTTGGTCAGAACTTTGATCGAAAATGTGGTTTGTTTTTGTAATGGGCTTAACTAGGCCCAAGGATTTTCACTGTTCAAACTCAGTGATTTGGGCCTTTAGCCTTTTATGGGCCGTACCGGCTAATGCCGGTTTCCCTTCGTTCAACCGGCCCAGTGACCGGCTGTCATCCCTATATAAGGGTGAGTTTTCATTTGCTTATACTCATTCTTCACATTTCATTTTCTCAACGTTACTCTGCTGAATTCTCTTCAAAATTTCTTACAATTTGCTCTGCTAGGGTTCCACCACAAAGCGATTCCCGGCAAGCTTTTCCGGTTAACCTCATCGTTTTTCTGGGTTTTTGCTTGAATATTTGAAGATTTCTTTGAAGATTCTGGGATTCTTTGAAGATTCTGGGCAAATTTCTTGAAGATTTAAAGATTTTCTGGGTTAAAAATGGCCGATCGAGCTTCCCAACGCCTCCAAAAGATGAATTCTGCTTCAAAAAGAGGTACCCCCATTCCTATTCGTTCAAAATACATGTCTTTGCATGATATGATTAATGAACGTGGGGACGAATACCCGTCAGTGTCTGCTTTAGATTCGTATGATTGTAGTAATAAGTTTCACGAAGTAGATCTAATTAAAAGTTATAATAAGATGTATAGGGTAAAGGCCCCTTTAAGGCTAGTTCCCGCCGGTGCCGGTGACCGTTCATGTCACTGGAGGCCAAATGCTTTGTGTATTTACAAAGATGCCATTGTTGCCGGCCTTTATCAACAAGACCAATGAGCCCAAGGATGTTGAGACATCCAGGATGAAAAGGGCTAGGATTGGGGATGATCCAAGGGGGAAAGCCAATGCTCCCAGCTTCTTGATCCCTTCTGTGGATGAGGTGGACATTCCTGTGTCTGCCAAGTCCTCAGTGTGGCGCCCCAACTGGGGTATCAGGAAGAAGGACACCATTACTGGGGTGTCCAAACATGCTGTGGACTGGTCGTACCACTCTCTTACCCCTTGTGATTACAAGGATTTCGTTGCAGATTCCACCCTTGAGGGTGCTGAGCATCTTGGGGCTCAAGCTATTGCTGCGGTAATTTTCTTTATCTTAGCTATTTCTTTGAAGTTTCTGCTTATATTTTCCTAACTTTTATCTTTTGGCAGGCAAATGCCAACTTTCAGGGGGTATTGTTCCAAGCTAAGGCTTGGCGTACCTCCTCTGAGGCCAACAGAGTCAAGCTGGAGAGGTCCGAGGAGGAGGTGAAGTCTCTTAAGGAGACTCTTGCCAGGAGGGAGAAGGAGCTTGCTGACGCTCAGGCTGATATTGTTGAGCTGAGAAAAGGCAAGGATGATTGCATCGATGAGTACCTTGACTCTCAGGAGTACAAGGACTTGATCGAAAAGCATGACGAGATCCTTTTCCCAGTCCAGCATACTTCAGGATGGGAGGATGCTGTTCAGGCTATCTTGGCCAAGCATCCTGGAGTCTTTGATGCTGCTGACTTTCCTGCTCCTCACCCTCCTACTCCCTTGGAGCGTATTTTGGCTGGAGTTGACGATATGGAGGAAGATGCTAGGATTTTAGATCCAGAGCATTCATCACCCCTCAGTGACGCTTCTGCTGATGATGCTAAGGATGCTGGTGAGCATTCTTCCAGTTCTAGCTCAGGGGAGGAGACAGATGCAGGAGTCAAGGATGGTGAAGCGCAGCCGTAGTTTGTAGTTTACTTATGGCCGTTCATGGCTTTGTATTTTCTTTCTATGTATTTCCAGCCTTCGGGCTTAACTTAAACTTTTGTAAGTTTAGTTTTATTTACATTTTGTGGCCATTCATGGCTTGTGTTGTTTTCTTGCCTTTTGCATGTTTAGTTAGCATTTTGTACATATCTATCAGTATGTAATGCATTCAAAACATGATGAATAGGAGTATATAATTCATAACTTTGAAGAATGGGCTCAACCCTTACATAATACTCAAGTTTTTTTTAAAAACTTGGTTTGGTTTTATCAAACCTTATTTCTAGTAGTGAATCCACTTAGGAAACACCTTAAACATAATAAACTTTCAAGTTGGAGGCATGCCAAGTTCTTGGCACCTCATGCCCTTCAAGGGTTTCTAGCTTGTAGGAGCCTCGACCAAATACGTTTTTGACGCGATATGGTCCTTCCCAATTTGGGGCCAACTTCCCTTTTTGTCCAACTCCGGATGCTTCAATCTTTCTGAGAACCAAGTCTCCTTGACGAAAGAACCTTTCTTTAACCCTTAGGTTGTAGTAGAAAGAGGCTTTCTTTTGATGCTCAACTATCTTGGCGTTTGCTTCATCTCTAACTTCATCAATTAGATCCAAAGCTAGCCTCAAGCCTTCTTCATTTGTTTCTGGTTCATAAGCCTCAACTCTTGGGGAGGTGTGAGTAATTTCCACTGGGACCACTGCCTCTGCTCCATAAGCCAATAGGAATGGAGTTGCCCCGGTGGTGACTTTGCAAGTAGTACGATATGCCCAAAGTATAGGGAGTAATTCGTCTACCCAAGTGTTTCTGGAGCGTTCAACTCTTTTCTTTAGTCCATCAAGGATGATTCGATTTGCAACCTCAGCTTGCCCATTTGCTTGAGGATGGGCGACAGAAGTGAAGCGCAACTTGATATCGTTTTCATCACAATACTTCTTGAACTCATCGTTGTTAAACTGGGTTCCATTGTCCGTGACCAGGACTCGTGGAATTCCATATCTGCATATCACATTTTCCCAGAAGAATTGCATCACTTGCTTGGTGGTTATCTTGGCTAATGGCTTAGCCTCAATCCACTTGGTGAAATAATCAATTGCTACTATCAAGAACTTTCTTTGAGCACTTGCCATAGGAAATGGCCCGAGTATATCCATTCCCCACATAGCAAAGGGGATAGGTGAGTTAATGGATGTCATCATCTCTGGTGGTTGCCTAACCACTGGTGCATGTTTCTGGCACCGTTCACATTTCTTGACGTAGTTCTTAGCATCAGCAAGTATGCTTGGCCAATAGAAACCTAGACGAGTGACTTTATGAGCCAGGGCTCTGCCCCCCAAGTGTTGCCCACAAATCCCTTCATGCACTTCCTTTAGGGCCAATTCTGCCTCTTGAGGTCTCAAGCACTTTAAGTACGGAATAACAAAAGATTTCTTGTATAGGATTCCCTCAATTAGGGCATACCTTAGTGCTCTGACGTATAGCTTTCGTGCTTCTGAAGTGTCGTTGGGCAGCCACCCAGTTTCCAGATGAGCTTTGATGGGATCAATCCAACAACTGGTGATACCAATGGGGGCTACCAACTTTCCATTGATGCTTGGGGTCTTCAAGACTTGGAAGTATACACTCCCGGCATAGTTTTCAATTTCAGAAGAGGCAAACTTAGACAAGGCATCAGCCTTCATATTTTCTTCCCTTGGAATGTGTTCCACATAGCATTCATCGAACTGAGTCATAATGGCCTTGACAAGTTTTAAGTACTTGGCCATGACTTCATCTCTGGCCTCAAACTCCCCATTTACTTGGGAAACCACTAGCCTCGAGTCTCCACATACTTTCAGAGTTTTGACTCTCAAGGCTCCAGCCAGCCCTAAGCCAGCTATCAGAGCTTCATACTCAGCCTCATTGTTTGTCGTCGGGAAGTCAAGTTTTAGTGCATACTCTATTAGGAATCCATCAGGACTTTGTAGCACTAAACCAGCTCCACTTGATTTTGTTTTTGATGCTCCATCAAAATAGAGCACCCAACATTCTTTGAAGGTCATTTCCTCATCTTTCTTATCTTCCATAGTCACTTCCTGCCCCCCGACTTCTTGGTTGTCAATGGTGCATTCAACCATGAAGTCAGCAAGTGCTTGAGCTTTTATGGCCGTTCGAGGCTTATACTTGATGTCGAATTCGCCCAATTCAATGGCCCATTTGATCAATCTTCCACTAACTTGAGGGCTATGCAAGATGTTTCTTAGAGGTTGATCAGTCAAGACCTCTATCTTGTGAGCTTGGAAGTAGGGGCGTAGCTTTCTTGAGGCCATTATCAAGGCTAAGGCAAACTTCTCAACCATTGAGTAGTTTATTTCTGCCCCATGTAGAATCTTGCTCACATAGTAGATGGGTTTCTGAACCTTTACTTCTTCCTTTACCAAAACAGCTCCAAGGGCTGTGTTGGAAACCGCCAAGTATAAATAGAGAATTTCTCCTGGCTTGGGTTTTGCCAACAGTGGTGCTTCAGCCATATATTTCTTCAGGGCCTCAAAGGCCTCTTGACTTTCAGTTGTCCATTCAAAATTTTTCACTTTTTTGAGTGCTTTGAAGAAGGGTAAGCACTTCTCTCCAGACTTGGAGATGAATCTCCCCAAAGCAGCCACTCTTCCCGTCAGTTTCTGGACATCCTTGACAGTCTTTGGTGGTTCCATGTCTAGAATCGCTTTGATTTTGTCGGGATTAGCCTCGATCCCTCTCTTGGAAACCATCAGGCCTAAAAACTTTCCCGAGCCTACACCAAAGGCACATTTGGCTGGATTCAACATCATCTTGTGGTGCCTTAGCACTTCAAAAGCCTCTCGGAGGTGCTCAATATGATCGGCCTTATCAAGGCTTTTGACTAACATGTCATCTACGTAGACCTCCATGGATTTTCCAATCAAGTGCTCAAAGATTTTGTTAACCAACCTTTGATAGGTTGCTCCAGCATTCTTAAGTCCAAAAGCCATGACCAAGAAACAGAAGACACCAAAGTCAGTGATGAACGACACCTTGGCGATGTCATCTTTGTGCATCTTGATTTGATTATATCCGCTGAAGCCATCCATGAAACTTAGCATCTCGTGCCCAGCAGTGGCATCTATCAGAGCATCAATCCTTGGTAAGGGGAAACAATCCTTAGGACATGCATCATTCAAGTCGGTGAAGTCGACGCACATTCTCCACTTCCCGTTAGCTTTTTTGACCATCACGGGGTTAGCTAACCATTCTGGGAATTGGATTTCCTCAATGAACCCAGCTTCTAAAAGCTTATTCACTTCTTGCTTAATGGCTTCAAGCCTCTCTGGAGCAAAACTTCTTTTCTTTTGTTTCACTGCCTTCCTTTCTGGATCCACATTCAATTTGTGAGATATTAGTTGGGGATCAATCCCTGGCATGTCAGCCGCTGTCCAAGCAAAAACGTCATTGTTTTCTTGAAGAAAAGATGCAAGTTTGCCTTTCAATGGTTCGGGCAGTAGTGCCCCAACATAAGTCACCTTCTCTGGTTCATCCGGGACTAAGGGAATTGGGATTAAATCCTCAGCTGGTTTCCCTCTTCGGTCCTCATTGTCACTAGTGTCCATATCTTCAATGGGGAGAACCTGCCCCCCAACTCCATCAGGCCTTAACGCGGCTACATAACAGCTTCTAGCCATCTTTTGGTCTCCCCGTTCTTCACCAATCCCATTCCGAGTGGGGAATTTGAGTTTCAGGTGGTATGATGAGGCAACAGCCTTAAACGCATGAAGACCCGTCCTCCCAAGGATCGCATTGTAGGTTGAGGTTGCCTTTATAACTATGAAGTTCAGCATCTGAGTGGATGTATTCGTTCCTTGTCCCATGGTCATTGGGAGTTGGATAGTGCCTTCCACCTTTGATTCCACTCCATTGAACCCATATATGGGCATATTAGAGGGTGTCAACTGAGAATCAGTGTAACCCATCTTGATAAAGGCATCGTGGAACAAGATATCCACAGAGGCTCCATTGTCGACTAAGACTCTCTTTGTTTCAGAGTTGCCTATCACAGGTACTATGACAAGAGGATCATCGTGGGGGAACTTCACCCCTTCCAAATCAGAATCATCAAAACTTATTGATACTTCTGTTCGTGCACGCTTCGGTGCTTCTCCAACAATAGTCAGTACCTCTCGGGCATAAGCTTTTCTTGAGTTTCGGGAGGACCCAGCAGCAGTTGGTCCTCCAAATATCATGTTGATCACAGGCCCTCGGGGCTTGGGATTTCGATCTTGATCGTTGTCCCTTCTATCATAATCCTTTCTTTCATAGTTCCCCCTTTGGCTCCCTTGGCTCCCATCCTTAGTGAACTTGCTGAGTTTTCCTCTTCGTATCAGAAACTCAATCTCATCTTTCAGTTGTCTACAATCATCGGTGTCATGACCGACTTCTTTGTGGAACCGACAAAACTGATTTTGGTTCCGTTTGGACAAATCAGCCCTCATTGGCTTTGGCCATTTGATATCTTCTTCCTTGGCTATCTCCATCAGAATTTGACTCCTGGGAGTATTCAATCTTGCATACTCCGTGAACTTTGGCCCAAAGTTATTTCTCTTGGGTGGAGAGTCAGAATTCTTTGATGTTCGGGGAAACTTTTCCTTGACGTCGTACTCCTGAGTTTCTTTTCTTTTCTTCGAGTTTCCACTACCACCAGCAGGGGGCTCATACTTTCTCATGCTTTCTTCAGCCTTGATATATTTCCCAGCCCTATCTTGGAGCTTCAGCATGCTCTCGAGTGGATGTTTAGCTAACGACCGTTTGAAGTGGTCATCAGTGGTTCCTTGTTGTAGGGCTATCATAGCCACTCTGTCTTCCAAATCTGGGACTTTTAAAGCCTCTCGAGTGAATCGATTGATGTAGTCCCTCAGGGCTTCATTCTGTCCTTGCCGGATTGCCATGAGTGAGGCAGAGCTTTTCTCATGCACCCTTCCACTTATGAATTGATTGATGAAGGCTTTACTCAATTCTTTGAAGGATCCAATGGAGTTGGGAGGTAGACGGCTATACCAACGTTGAGCCATACCTGCAAGAGTTTGGGGAAACGCCCTACACTTGACTGCATCATTGGTGGGCTGCAACAGCAGTGCATTGGAGAAGGTTCTCACATGATTAGCGGGATCTCCCGTTCCATCATACGCTTTAATCGAAGGCATCTTGAACTTTCTGGATATAGCCGTTTTCATGATGTCTTGAGTAAACGGTGGTGTAGGATCATCGGGATCTCCTAGGGGCAACAGATTACTAGGATCACCCCTTGGGGCTTCAGCCCTCTTGGTCCTTCTTGGTGGATCCAAGTTGATTATCGGGATTCCTTCAGTCGTTTTTGCTCTAGCAGCCTCTTGTTCTGCCAATACTTTCTTAAGCCTTGCGACTTCTGCCTCATGGGCCGCAAGCTTGTCCTTAGTAGTTTGGGGTTGATCTTGGTTAGCTTGCGAAGATCGTTTCCTTCTAGGAGCGACATCGTCCCCGGTTGTATAACCCTCATCCTCGGTGTAGGGCCCAGAAAAATCGTCTCGAAACATCTGACGAGTTTGGGTTTCACGGTTTTGGGGTCCCAAACCTGGTACGTAAGGGGGCACATAAGCCTCATGGTAGATTGGATTAGTTCCGCTACCACCCGCTGTGGGGCGAGGGGGCATGCCATAGCCGGGCATCCCCAAAGTCTGATTTGCGTATTGAGGGAGATCAGTAGTGTGGAGTTGAAGACTGCGAGGTGCGTTCACAAGCAACGCAGAGGTTGTAATTGGTTGCTGGTGAACGGTCTCTTGTGGATTAGATCCATGAATGACCATTTGTAGGGGATTCGTCCCTTCAGCAGTAATTGGGACTTCTTGTCCTTGAGTGTTGGTGGGGATATTCGTTCCCTGAGTGCCAGTAGTTGGCGGTGGTTGGCTCCCATGAGTATCAGCCCCGGAGGTGATAGGGAGGCCTTCAGAAGTGTCAGAATCTCTGTTTGTTCTTCGCGTGTTTGCCATGGTTGATGTTGTTTTCCCACAGACGGCGCCAAATGTTGTGGAATAAAAAACGTACTTGTGTAATTAATGCTAAGGTTTAATGAGCTTCGAGCTTTAATGGCTGCACTCGTGTATCCGGACTAAATTGGTCCTCACAAGATGCCTACGTATCTCAAATTGTTATTGAGAATCAAGCCAAGACGTAGTTCTGATTGTAGGATCAGGGACCTTATATAGGCGTCTGGAGCCTAGTATTTATGGTATGTTTAGGAGTCTTAGCGAATAAGTCTCCTTTTTGATATTGGATAAACATCGTATTTCTTGCCGGAGAAGTCTTTTCCTTGTTGATAAAGGCTATGACTCATTAATTGCCTTTAATTGGGATTCTGGATCCTTCTTTGACCAATTTGCCATAATTTGGACTCTTTTTATGAGCTGTATATTTTCCCTATTCATTAATTACGAAATTAATGAATAATTAGGGTATTGGGCTTTAAATATCGGCCTTTTATTTGACCAGTCAATTATATTTCTATAATTACTTTTCTATCCATATCAAAAATAATGTATTTTTGTAAGAAAAATACAATATTAATGACTAAAAGATATATTATATTTTGTGTATTTAGGTATTTGTATAAAAGATAGTATTTTATAATTAAAACTTAACGTGTTTTAATTAGAAAACAAAATTAGCTACTTATTATTTCTAAATTATTTATTATTAATTTATCTTTTATTAGTAATTGAAAGTATCGTGTAAAATTAGTAATTTTTAAGTGTGTATTAATAATTGAAAATATAATATATTTAATATTTTAGGTGGATTAATAAAAGACAATTATTTTATTTTAAAAATAACATGTTTTAATTAGAATAAATAATTATTTTATTAATAATTGGATGTATATAATTTTTTTTGATGAATCTTTATAGAAAAATTAATGGACAGTCAAGTTGCTGTTTATAAATGTATGATGTATTCTATTAGTTCGAACTTCACGATTCTACCATGTTTCTTCACCTCCTTGAAAAACAATTGAGTATAGAGCTTAAAGACAAGAACACTAGAGGTAGATGGGAGAACTAAACATATGTATATTCTTCTTCTCTCTAAAAGGAAGATCAGTTGGCCTTATTAGTGATATAAACATAACTAACTTGTTCATGTGTAGGAACAATGTATCAAGCACCTGACGGCAACAAGATTGCTAAGTACTACATACTCAAAAAATGTAACCATGCGAGGCCACATTATCGGAAAAACAAGCAAACTAGCCAAGCGATGGTTATAGGGGTTCATCTTTTATAGCCTTATCACCTTCATGTCCTGCAACATCAACTGCCCCATCAGATGCGGCCTTTTCATCAGGGGTCATCTCCTTAATGAGCTCTTTAACATAGTCCTCCAACGATCTGCCCTCGTCATTGGCCAGGTACGCAACAAAATTGCCTAAGCCAACTTTGTAACTTTTCCTAGTTGAGGCTACAGCTTTCTTAGCATTTTCCGCTTGTTTGGCAACAATAGATCTTGCCTTTTTAGCGGATGCCTTCGCCTCTTCTGCCTCTTTGGAGGCCTTCTCCAATTTATCCTGGATATCACGCATCTCGGAAACAGCTCTGCTTGCTTTCTTCCAACCTTCATCGCAGTACCTCTCGAGATTTTTCTTCTTCTCAAGGCAGATGGCTTTCTGATCCTTCCACTCTTGGATCTCACTCTTGAGGTCACTTACTTGCTTCGTCAGCACTGCATTTTTCTCCTGTGATGTTGCAAGGCCAGTGACCAGCTCCCTAATGGTTGAGACGACCTGAAAGATCAAGCATTGGCATGACATGAAAATTGAGGCCAAGAACGTTAGGCATTAAGATATCAATATAAGTATCCCATGAGAGATCAGGCTTCTCGCGAAAAGCTTTAATTGCAGAATCAATCTTGCCTTCTCATTAGTGGCCGTGGCATCTTCTGCCTCTTTCACAGCGTTCTCCAATTTCTCCTTCAGATCACACTTCTCGAAAATAGCTCTGCGTGCCTCTTCCCTTGCTTCATCGCGGTCGCACTCAAGTGCTTTTATCTTCTCATCCCAGCTGGATTTTTGATCCTTCCACTCTTGGATCTGACTCTCGAGGTCAGTTACTTTCCTCGTCAGCTCCTCAATTTGCTTCTTCGATGTTGTAAAGCCAGTGCACAGCTCCGTTACAGTTGAGGTGAACTGAAAGACAGAGCATTGGTATAATATGACAAATGAGACCAATAACTTTAGCTATTCAGATATAAAGTTAAGTTAATAAAGAGAGAAGCAAGGTAATTTACCTCATGCATCTTCCTTTGAGCCTGTTCAGCAGCAGTCTCTTCGGTCTCCATGTTAATTTTGTACTCAAGCTCAGGATCGTAGACCACTAACTCAGGATTTCCACTTAATACTGCAAAAGAAAAAGAAACACAACAACAAAGGGTTAAAAGTGATGCTACCAAATAAGTAAATTAGCACAAGTATATATTGTACCGCAAATTTAAACACATTTAAACACAAAGAAGGGGAAATCTCAGAACTCACATCCATGATTTTCAAGGAAAATCTCATCACGAAGTTGACTTTTATAAGTACATAATGTTAGGATTGATGAAACTCATTGGACTCCTCGGGGAAGTCATTTAAACAAAGACCCCATATGACTCTTTCATAATATTCTCCAGCAACTAATGAGCCAAGATATCCCAGGCATTGTGACCTATTTGATATTCAATATTCCACCTCAGTGGAGGGCGTGAGAGTATTTAATTTATTATCATTTTTTTGTAATTGACATTATCAAAAAATATGATAATGATAGGAGCACGAGATCGGTGCTATTCTCAGAAACCCTGTTTTTTTGCCACCCGATATTAGAAATAAGGGCTCTTGCCAATGAATTTCACAAGAAACACTTATCTTAGTCAAAAATTAAGGAATGTGTCAGATTTAAACCAAATTAAATAGGTCTTAAAACTAAAACGTTTTTCAAGCATTCACTGATAACTTCTCCATAATTAGATTGCAGCACCATAGACCACCAATATAAACTTAATATATGACATTCTAAACGATAATTTATAAGATGGAACTAGGATGTCATAGTCCTCCAAACACTTTTCAAATGTTAAGCATGCTCGAATCATCTAAAAACATTAGCATTTATATAATGCATTCTTCAATAAATTCCAGACGAAGTTGTATCACATTTTAAAAGAACCGTGTAGCTCATTACTAGGGGGGGGGGGGGGGGGGGGGGGCAACTCACCGAATTTAGCTACCCCAGCTTCTGAATCAATCGCACCAGCTTCTAAAGCCGCTTTAGCTGTACACCTATTCAAGGCTGGCGATTGGTTCTCCTCATTAGTCACAAGTGCCTTAGTTTGCTCCACCAATTCAGTCTTTACCAATATGGGGCTAATTTTCTCAGGCTTAGCTTCCAGTACATCCAGCCTTGGCTTTTTCGACCGGGACTCCTCACCCACAAACTTCCTTTGCCTTGCCACATACTGAGACATGTTCTTGAAACAACTGGAAAATAAAGCTATAATTAGAATTTCCCAACAGTCAAAATTAAATTTATGTTTGTTGTTCAAAATAACATTTAATCCAATTAAAGGTTCATAATATTAAATTTTAAAAAAGGTAATTACTCAAATTTATCACTTATCATCAGAGGCCAGGGAGAGGGAGCCTTTCCGGCCTAGGGAGAGGTCTTGGGTTCGAGCATTCTCACCCTAATAGTTTAAATTCATTTGTTGGTCTTTGTAAGCAAACATAAGTATAACCCAACTTAGATAAACACAAATTTCTTGTCTCATTTTCTTTACTTTCTTTCCATAGAGATTCATAAAATGAAGCTCAAACTACCAATAATGCATTATACAAGAAGCTATTCAAAAATACATACATGAAAACTTGACAACCCCCAAAAGAAAAGAAGGAAATAACAAAGGGTTTTTGAAATCAAATAAAAATCAATCATGAAAATGTAGAAAATTGAACTTACATAACTGTGGAGCAGCTCAATCACTATTTCTCAGCTTGAAACAGGCGGAAAATTTAAAAAATAAATGTATGCAATTCGTTATGTGTGTATATATATCTTGGTTAACTATAGATGGTTGGTGTTTAGCAGACCTCTAGAGTCCATAATCTTCTCCTTCACTAGATTTTTAGTACTTATTCTCAATGTCACTAAATCTAATTTTTATTTTTTTCAAGTCACTGAACTTTATCTTGTGATAATGAATGCGTCAATGTTTGCTCATTCGCCAAACACTCCCCAAGTTAAATAAATACAAATTAATTTGTATTTGTAAATTACATATTCATGTATGTTAATATGTTAACAGTGTGATTAATATATACGGGTGACCGGGTGAGTTCCAATTAAAAAAAATTAAGTTACAAACGTACAAACTTTCGTAGATCAATGGATCAAAACACAATTGACGGTTCATATTAAAAGGATTATATCATGCTACTGTCATTGGACGGTGGCATTTTTGTAATTAATGTGAAAATTGTGCCCCTTTTCAAAGCACTCATTCACTATAATAAAAGCTTCGCTTTAATTCATTTAACCGCCTATACACACACAATACGCACATTCACTCTTCACTCTCAAAACTGTTCGTCTTCTTCATCGTAATTGTTCGTCATCGTCATCGTAACTTTAATCTACTGATTGTTAGCGTTACATCTCATCGGTTTTTGACGAAATATAAAGTTTTTGAAGTTCATCGACATAAAAAATGACGCGAAAATCACAAAGAATTGTTTCTTAATCACAAAAATCTGCTGAGAAAAGTAAATATTTTATATCTCTTCAAATTAAACTTTGCATGTCCTTAAATTTGTATTTAGATTCGTATTAATTGATGCATGTGATTAATTTGTGTTTTGATTCATATTTCATTGATTAAACTTGTTGAATGTTCGATTGAGATGTTGAAGATGTTTGTTTCGATTTATATTTTTGTGTTTAACCTTGTTGAATATTCGATTCAGATGTTGAACATCTATGTTTCGATTTATATTTTGTGTTTAACCTTGTTGAATGTTCGAGTTAGATGTTGAATGTCTGTGTTTCGATTTATATTTTTGTGTTTAACCTTGTTGAATGTTCGATTCAGATGTTGAACATCTGTGTTTTCAATTTATATTTTTGTGTTTAACTTATTGAATGTTCAATTTATATTTCTCTTTCTCGTTGAACGTAGTTATGTTTGGATTTCGTGTTGTTCTCTCATGATGTCCAAGTCATTGTTATTGGTATGGGTGACTTATCTTCTTCTGTGATAAAGATATTACGTGCGTTATTTAAGGTCCATAAAAGCTTTACCATAAAATTCAATGCACAAAAATAATTGATATCTCACATGTTTATTTCGTACAAAAGATAAGGAATAGAACTAAAGATTTTTTTATGTTCTTATTATATGCTCAATCCATTACCTTAATTTCTACGATATCTGTTGGATGGTATGTAATGTAAGAAATAATGTGTTCTTAGTGTTAGATTTCTCATATTTAAAGATTATAAGCTTTCTAGAAGAGGCCGTTTTTAGAAATGCAACATGCTAAGCTATATATAGAAAAACCAAAAACAATGACCTAAGCCAAAACCTAATATATTTGTGCTCAGTTCGTGATTGAGTACTCTTCTCGTTAATCAAGATGCCAGCTTATGTATTTCTAATTTCAACACTAAGCCCTCAGGAATCATGTAAAGTTTGAAAATATGTTGAACTTGGTAGGCTGTAACGTGAACTCTGTAGGACTGCTATTAGTCTGTGACAGGACATGAAATGACAACTGACATCAATGATTAAAATATTATTTAGTACAGTAGAATTACATCTGCATAAGGAAGTAATAACCATAGAGAGTTTCATATACATTAGTCCCTCGGTACGCATTAGAGAGTTCCATTCATCCCCATAATTTCTAGTCAAACAACATAAAGTGAAACATGGGTTTTTATATGTTTCCGGTCAACACAAAACTGAAAAACCTAGGTTTTTACATTTTTCCAGTCAAGTAGCAACACACATCATCCTTCGGCTATTTGTTATTTCATAATTCCTTTCTATCTTCTGACTTTTTTTTTGGCATTCTCTGCTTCTTTCGCTTTCTTCTGGGGCTTAGTTATCGTATTTGCCTTAACATGAGGCTGAGAGTCCACCTATAATTTATTATAGAAGTTTATAATTTATTACTACTGACATATTGTAACAATTTCATCAGATCAATATTTAGAGAGTAATATGCATAGTATTCATCAGGTCAATTTATTGCTTGAATTGTCATTTCTTGAAAATAATTGTTAAGCTTAATTAAATGTCAATTAAAATTTATCTTGGAAAATAGGATGATTAACTTTATATATGTATTGAATTTGAATAATATCAATTTCTTACCGTTTCAATCACTAGAATTTAGAACTTCAAAAAATCAAACAACTGTTGGTTTTTGTTATTCATACAAACATATTAGTGTGGTACAAAATATTAAAAAACATAATTCTACGTACCAGTATTACACTAGTTTGTCACTATAACTTTGTTGTATGTAGACATTACTTGAATATTCAAAGGACTAACGACTAAGGAACATAAGAAATAATAGTTTCATCTCCCTTAAAGGAGCATTACTAGTTTTTTGATGGATTATTACAAGAAAGCCACCATACCTTTATGTTTCTTACAACGTGGTTAACAACCGTTTAATGGAGTACACACGTTGCAGTAGATTGTAAAGCTGGGGTACACATTTTGTATTACCGTAATCTTAGGTACATACTGTGCAGCAAGTCCAAACTTGAGGTACACTATGCATTTTACTCATATTTAGACAATTTAGGACAAAAACAGTAAAAGTTAGTAATCCAAGATACCTTGTGCACTTCTTTGACATGATTTTCGACCTCAGGCTCATTTTTAAACAATGTCCCACATTTATTGCACTTGGATAAACCTATCAACGCATGATGTATCATCTAATTGTGAGCAGTCATCGCATTTTTTGAGTGGTGAGTTGTTTTTCACGATTCATGATAGCAGTGGAACTCGATTCTCTAATTCTTTTTCCCCATCCTATAAAATTGACAAAGAAGGGTTCATGTATTTCTTCAAGGAGTAAAATGTTCTAATTGTTTATGTATGTGTAGACAAAGAAGGGTTTTTCAAAAACAATGGCAATGTTAATTAGTCTCTCTCTCTCTCTCTCTCTCTCTCTCTCTCTCACACACACACACACACACACACACACACACACACACACACACACACACACACACATATATATATATATATATATATATATATATATATATATATATATATATATATATATATATATATATATATATATACATGGAGAGATGCACATGTACTAATACTAAATCCACGTGTACGAGCATACTAACTATAAAAAAATATAGCATCAGGAACACTTAGAAACACTTGGCCAACAAAAGGTTTCAAATCAACAGAACATTTAGGTACCCAGTACTTTGTACATCCCAGAGATACAAACCGAGTTGCCAATGAATTATCAACTTCTCCAAAAAAATGAATCACCGTCATCAATAATTAAATCATCATTACTATCATTCAATACATCATCATCACCATAAGTATCTTCAATATGAGCAAGAGCTGAAAAAACAAATACATATCAGTTAAAATGAAACATTCAACAAAACTTATAAACAATAAAAAAATACGTATGACATTCAATAAAACTAATATGTGATTCAACATATAATAAATTAAATAAATAAACATTAAACATTGATCTACAATTCAAAAACATAAAAGACAACAAAACAAATAAATAAAACTAGAACAATAGTTCAACAACTCTAACATGACTAAATCGATATTACAAAATTCAACAACTCCAACATCACTGAAACTCAACATATTTGATATTAAATACCGATTCAACAAAACTTAGACAAAAATTCAACGTATATAAGATACGATTCAACCTAAATCATAAAATAAAATAAAATAGAACAAAATTACCTAAATATTTTGATTTAATCAACTATAACATTAAACATTAAACAAAACGAGAACAAATGAAGTTGATATTACAAAATTCAACAACTCAAACATGACTGAAACTCAACATATTTGATATAAACACCAATTCAACAAAAATCAAAATCAAAATCAAATTATTCAACCTAAACATACATAAAAATTGTATATAATCGAAGAATACACGAAAAACGAAGAACTTCATGTATATAAACACAACAAACGACACAAATAAACTAAACTAAGCTCAAATTAACCTTCTTTAACTCAAATCACCGTCGTTCGCCGCCAATATCCGTCGTTCGCCGATGTAAGCTCTCTCCTCCTGTTCATAACAAACTATCGCTACGTCAAATAACGAACAAAAAAAATCACGATTTTTGGTTATACACTTTAGTAAATTATAACAGGGAGTTACGAAAATACCCTTGCCCATATAAATTGCAAAACTACTGCCATCGTTGGATCTTTTTTAATCCAATGGTCCACAAAAGTTTGTAAGTTTGTAACTTAGACAAATTTATATTTGATCCCACTCCTATATATATATATTGGGTTACACTCTAGAAATAACACTTTATATAAAGAACAATCATGAACATCATTATAACACTTTATTTTTCAAAAAAAATGATTTGCAAATATTAGAATCACAAAATATAACAATAATAAAAATTAACATCTCGAATTTAACGTAGAATCTCATCTAAATTTTAAAACCAAAGTTACATAGAATCCAATACAGAATCAAGTGCAGAATTATATATTTGTAACAATGAAATTATGAGTAATCATGTTATATTTGATCCTATTTTTTTGTTAGATTCTGTTTTTATTCATAAAAAACCTTTTTTGGTGTGAAAATTAGAATCTAAATGCAATTTTATGTAAGATTCTATGGTGTTCTTTATTGTTTTTTATATAAGAGTGTTCTTCATGGAGCATTGGTCTATATATTATACAATTATACATTATATGATATATCATACTTTCATTTATAGATGTGCTTACATTTTGGGCGTATACACACGATTTGTAACATAATTTACATTACTAAAATTATAATGTTAATCAAAATAAAATTTTAGTACTAAAATTGTAAGTAATACATATTTTAGTTTTACTTAGACTTTTGAAAAATATTATATAATATTTCAATTTATAAATATATAAAATTAAATTATTTAAGCCATTCAAACCGACCAACCTGACCCAAATCGATGTACAATAGGTAGGGTTGGGTCACAAATTAATATTTTGCGGGATGAGTTGAATTTTTTTAAACCGATTTAATTGACATGTTTATTAATATTTATGTATCAATACCAAAATAATCTATATAAAGTAAAATAACTGACATATTATTAATAAGAAAATATAAATCATATAAGAATTAACAATATAATTAATATTTAATTAAAAAAGACAAGTGTAATAAATATTTATTAAGATAATTAAATACAAAATTATATATAGAATTACGAAAATTTAAAAAAAATGGAGTTATATAAATAATACTCTATATATCCCACCCATTTGTTAATATTTGGGTAGGCTTCTCAATGGGGTGGAGAAAACGGGGAACCCAGGGTAAGCCGCCTCGCTTAAATCGCTTAAATGGGAAATGGGCTGTAACGGGGATGAAATTCTTGCCCCGTTTAAATATGGGGCGGGTACTGTATTTGTATGATCCCCGTTGGAAAAACCTGCCCCGCCCCGCCCCGAATATAATATAATATATATTTTTTATATTATAATAAAATATATTTTATTTTATATAATATTATATAGATATAGAAAAGTAATAATTTATAAGTTATTTATAATGATTTTATATATTGTGTACCTAAAATAATGTATAATATAATATATAATAAATAAATAATTTTTTTAATTTTTTTTTAAAAAAATTAATTAATAAATGGGACGAGACAAAACAAGACAAGGCGGGGAAGTAATATTTTCCCGCGGTGCGGGGTGAGGATAGATGATAAATCTCTGCGGGAAACGGGACGGGTATGGAATTGGTGATCCCCGCCCCATTGAGAACCCTCTATTTGGTTGGAGCACGAAGATTAAGAAATGTAAAGAAAAGGGAAGAAAGAAGTGGTAAGTAGGTGGGACCTACTTAGATTAGTAAAGAAAAATATGCTATTTAAAAAATGTTAATAATTGGTTGGATCATCCTAAAAAGGAAAGTGTTAACAATCTGTTGGGACTGTTGGGACAGAGGGAGTAGGAACTAACATTTTACTTACCGAAAAGGTGAAATTACAAAAAAAAAATATGAATAACCATGTATATAAATAATATAAAATAACATGTTATTTACCAAAAAAAATTAAAATAATAAAAAAAATTTGATGAGAGAATGTAGTTTATCTAATAATATTTTTATAATAAACTCAAAACTCAATGTTACACACTTGGCTATGAGATGAAATTTATAGGAGAAGGTAAAGAACACGATCATAAATGTTTACACAAATTCAATCTACTTTAGCTTAACTAATAAAGGAATGACATTTCTGTAATTTCCAAAAATATAAAAGTAAAATTATAAATTTACTACCATTTTTTGATTTTTTTTTTTGCTTTTGGTTGGTTTTTAATATATACAAAGTAGATAGTATATAATTATATATGAATCTATTAAAACTAAAAAATTAAGTTATATAAATAATATAAACAAATATTTTACTTAAAATAAGAACATAGGGTAAAATGAGAAGATGTGGTTTATCTAACAAAATTTTTAAATCAAACCCAGAAGTGAACGTAGCACAATGGTAATGACATGAGTTTGGTTTGAGTTTCGATCCCTAATAGCAAACTAATTTCATTTAGTTTTACATAAATAAATAATTGACGGCAAGTTTGTAATTTTCTAATAAATTAGGACAAAATTATCATTTTAGAGCCATTTTATTGGCTCAATTTGCCCATGAACGTCATTTAATATATAGAAGTAGATATGCATTTTTTATATTTTGAGTGTTGGTATCTTAAGTTACTATTTCATTCTGTTAACGTTGTCTGGGATCTCTTCGGTTGGCTTTTTTATGTTGCGTATCTTATTTATAATTTAATAAACATAAAATTATATGATTTGTCTAATTCTACGTCAATTTCTTAACTTTCTCTTTTTTGGTTTAGTAGTGTGTGTATATTTATTTACTTGATCATTACTATCAATTTGTTTTTTTTACGTAAAATATTTTGTGCCATGTGCCAAGATTATAGATCATAGATTATGATCTTTCTGTTTTTATATAATTTTGTCTTGGTCATTTACTTGTACATTATTTTTCATAATCTTTCCCTTTTTTTTTTGAATCAAACGTACTTGCATAACTTATAAATTGTCTGTTTCGAGTACATGATGAATAAAAACTGGGTGAGTGACATGCCACTCGCCAAGTCCTGTCATAGAATGCGCGGCACTTGCTAACTCATGAGCCACACAATTCGCAGACCTATACACAAACTCCACCAGCACATGATCAAAGTGCTTAAAATACTGAATACAATCAAAGACAATAGTATGGAAATAGGACTCTCCTTCGCGACCATTACACGCCAAAGCTAGAACCTTCGAATCTGTCTCAAAGACACAACACTTCAACCCCATTTCCTTAACCCACGACAGAGCTTCCTTGAGGCTAATGGCTTCAGCTTCCCTCGGAGACCAACTTCCCCTTATACTTTGACAACGAGCACCAACAAAAAATCCATGCGAGTCACGAATAACACAACCAATTCCCACCCTTCCATTTACTACACCAGAAGCATCATAATTAATTTTGAACCACCCATCTGCAGGCTTACTCCATTTCTTCCCAGCCATATTGCTTCCTTGGTTTGGACATATCCTTCCAGCTACTTGCGCTTCTCTCCAGTCGTGTAACAGATTTCGAGTTGCAGCCAGAACTCCAAACACTGAACCATTCACCTTCTCCCACACCCACTTATTTCTCCTATTCCAAATACTCCAACACATCATACCAATTAACACACACTGTTCTAACGAGCACACAACAAAGCATCTACGAAGCGCCTCAAACGCTGATTCCTCCGGTACAAACTGAACCAAAAGTTTAACTTCCGAATTCTGCCACACAGTCCTGACAAAATCACATCCAAATAGAACGTGACCATCAGTTTCATCTCCATTGTGACACCAGGGACAACCTACACTAACAACAACCCATTTCATAGCCAAAGCATGAACTGTTGGCAAGCACCCTCGACACGCTCTCCACAAAAAATTACCAACTTTACCTGGCACCTTCAAGGACCACAACCGATTCCAGAAACTTCCATGATTACTAATACACTCACCTTTCAACCACCTGTAGCAGCTTCTAACCGTAAATAATCCTCTCTCTTCTCTAACCCAGAACCATGAGTCCTCTTTCTCCACAGCTGGGATTGGAATACGACTAATAAGCTCTAAATCTCTATCATTGCAAATGTCCCGAATAACCTCTAAGTCCCATCCCTTACTACTTGTAACCATGAGACTTTCAACTGTAGTATGTTGAAGTTGTACAGGCATTTCCGTAGTCATATACCCATTCTCGAGGTTTGGCAACCACTAAACATTCCAAACCTTCGTATTTTCCCCATTTCCAATCTTTCGACGACATCCTACCTTAATCACCTCCTGAGCACTTACAATACTACGCCACACAAAACTAGGGTTGATTCCTAATTCTGCGTTTAGAAAATCCATTTTAGGAAAATAACACACCTTCATTATTGCAGACACCAGAGGATTTTCGTTATTCAAAATATGCCAACCCTGTTTAGCTAACATAGCAACGTTGAAACTACTCAAACTCTTCATTCTCAATCCTCCACTAGCTTTCAGAACACAGAGTTTGTCCCACGCCATCCAGCTAATTCCCTTCCCATTCGATCCCCTCCCCCACCAAAATCCATTCATTACCCTCTCTAGAGCTTCACAAATACCATCTGGAATTAAAAAAATGGACATCCAAAAATTTGGAATTGTTTGAGCAGCAGATTTTAAAAGCGTAATTTTACCAGCCTTTGAGATGTCCTTGTTCATCCAACTTTGAAATTTCTGCCTCACACGATCCGTCAAAAAACCAAAAACCTCAGCCTTATTTATCCCAACACTCATTGGCATTCCCAGATATTTTTCTGGTTTACTAGCTTCTCCAACTCCCAAACTTGCACAAACCATCGTTCCATCTGTAAGGCTTGTATTCGGGCTAAAAACAACATTAGACTTGTTATAATTAGCAGCATGTCCTGAGATTCGCTCATACCTGTTTAGAATCGATTTCATACTACAAGCCTCCGAGCTTGATGCCCTGAAAAAGAAATAGCATTCATCTTCATACAAAAGATGGGACACACTTGGCGTTCCTCGCGCAATCTTGCAACCATGTAACAACCCATTCGCCTCATAATTTCTAATGATTGTTGACAAACCCTCTGTACACAGAATATACAGATAGGGAGAGATGGGATCCCCCTATCGAACCCCTATCTGAGGATTAACTTCACCAAACAATTCTCCATTTCACAAAAATCTGTAGGATACCGTAGTAACACAGGTCATTATCCTACTAATCCAATCAGTATGAAAACCAAATTTAATTAACATACTTTCCACAAAGCTCCATTCTAACCGATCATAAGCCTTCGACACATCTATCTTCAAACCAGCAACCCCTGTTTTTCCTTGAGTCTTCCTATGGATAAAATGATTTATTTCAAATGCTACCAAAGCATTATCCGTTAAAAGACGCCCTTCTATAAAAGCACTTTGGCTCTCAGAAACAATATCCTTCAAGCATGGTTTCAATATATTTGTCATTACTTTTGACAAAATCCTCACAAACACATTGCATAAAGAAATCGGGCGAAAATCTGCCATTTGCTTCGGATTTTTAACCTTTGGGATTAAGAAAATAAGAGTATGATTTAACTCTCTGGGAAGCTCTCCTGTTGCAATAAAATTCCTACAAAATCTAACCACGTCCTCTTCCACAATGTTCCAATATGTTTGGAAAAAGGCTGAATTTAATCCATCTACCCCTGGGGACTTCTCTGGATACATTGCGAAAACTGCCTGCTTGACTTCTTCATTATACACCGGCATCATGAATTCTTTATTTTGCTCCTCAGAAACCATACAAATCTTCTCCCTTTCTAGTAATCCTTCATCAACCCCCCTGCTTTAAACAGATTTGAAAAATACTCTGTAATTACCTCTTGTATCTCGTTATCAGTTTCTTTCCACTCACCATTTGCATCTTTAATTTTCTTTATGCTGTTATTCTCCTTCCTAGTCGATGCAAACTTATGAAAAAATCGAGTGTTTTTATCTCCTTCCTTCAACCAAAACTGTTTCGCCCTCTGCTTCCAGTAAATTTCCTGCTTTTCCAAAAGACATAAGTACTCCCAGCGAACCCTGTTATAATTCAAAACCCCATTAGAGTCTCTTCTTGATCGAAATTTCTTCATATCCCTCCTACAATTATCCAACTTCGCTCTCATCTCCTTTAATAACCCCCCCCCCCCCTCATTCCTCTAATTTAGCACAACATCTCACCATCTTCTCCACAATATCATCCACTCCTTCCATGTTCCAACAATTCTGAATAATATTCCGGCACTCATTTTCTTTGATCCAACTATTTTCAAAACGAAATCTTCTCCCCCTTGGTTTATATACCTGCTTATTCAAACAAACACACAGAGGTAGATGGTCCGAAGTTGATACCTCAAGAACATGAACCTCAGCTGAGGGAAACCAAGTTTTCCATTCGTCGTTTGCCAATACTCTGTCTAAACGTTCTTGAACCCACCTGTCACTCCCCCTAAACCTCTCCCAAGTATATTTTTCTCCTACAAAACCCAAATCTGAAAGCCCACACTCCATTATCGCCTGATTAAAACCTTCAAGTAAATACCTCGACTGTTGACGACCCCCTTTCTTCTCATCTAAACTTACCATGTCATTAAAATCCCCAACTATACACCACGGAAGAACAAATCTTTGAGCTAAATCCTTTAACAAATTCCAGGACTCCACCCTCCTACCTCTTTCAGGATAGCCATAGAATCCGGTATACCTCCATCTACCCACCTGTTCATTAAACACCTCGAAGTCAATATAATTCATCGTACTTGAATTTATCACCACACCACCCTCATTTTTCCAAATAGTTCCAGGCTATAAGGCTCATAATGTCTGGTGGGCCTGGAGTCCAGAACCCACCCCTTGTCCGTTTTTTGACCCATTTTTTGAGTTATCCTCCATAATTTGATTATCATTTTCTCCTATAATTTCTCTTTCCAATATTTCCTCCACACGTTTTCTTTTTGAATCTGTAACATCTATTTCCTTTACACCACCTTTCCCTCCCATAAAATTCTCCAACTGATTTTCAACTTGATTTCCTATATCCCCTTTCCTTGATACTCGTGATATAACATTAACCCCATCCACATCACCACTAACTTCGCTAACAACCCCATCAACCTCCATGAATCTTACTGCATATCGTTCTCCTCCCCCATCTTTACTAATGTTTGCTGATCCCGAAAAAGTGTTGCTAGGTGACCAGGCATTACTACCATCACTGGTGTTTCGAAGCCATCTTGACCCTGTATTCATATTAGCATTTCTCATTGGTGCACGTAACCAAGTTCTGTATGCACGAGCAACCATCTTATCCGGGTTTGCATAGACGATATTGCAATCACGTTCAGAATGACCTAGCCTTCCACATACAAAACAGAAAGTACTAAGTCTATCATATTTGAAATTTATCCAACTCCACTCCGCCCCTTCTCTTTTCATTTTCATCCTTCTCTTTATTGGTTTCTCCACATTCATGGCTACTCTGACCCTTACATACGATTTCCATGCACCATCAAAATTAGTTGGATCAGATTTAACATACCTCCCAATGGATGCTCCCACACTTTTAAGGATATTCTCAGATAAGAACCCTCGAGGACTATCATACACCCGGACCCATATCTCTGTCTCCTGTAACTCCACCATGTGAGGATTCTCAGATGCTTGCAGTCGATTAAACACCAATAATGCCTGTTCAAAAGACCATGGTCCACCATCCACCACTTTCTGTAAATCCATTATGTGATAAAAGACAAATGAATAACGAAAACCTCCCAAGTCATGGATCTCCATACCCTCCTTTGGCCTCCATAATGAGGCCATATCAATTATCATAGCATTAAAATTTATATTCTTCTCCGTTAAGAATCTCCCTACCAGCACAAACGTTTGTTTTGGCTCTTCCACCTCCTTGTTGCCCACTATTATTTCCTCCTCATCCTCATCCTCAATAACTAGATTAACATACATTTTTTCCAACAATTCCCCACCTCTTGCCATGACTGCACTCTAAACGAAATCTGATAAACTAATGAGACAAAATAATGTGTAAACAAGAAACTGATAATAGACGGTGTTTAGAAAATGATTGATGTAGGAAATGATAGAAGATGATTAGAAATGATTGAGAAATATCTTTGCATGAAAGAAAATCAGCAATAGCTTATAAACTTGTCATATAGACAAGACAAAAAAGAAAGAGACAACAAGAAAGTGGAAAGCACTCACTTAACAAAGCTGTTTAGTTCGGCTACAACAACAAGAATCTGTATCATAATCTTTCCCTTTTACATGTTTACAATATGGTGTTTAAACTATTTTTATTTTAAAATGTCTTGCATATAGGTATAATCAATTGTGTGCGTAGTATTGTACTAATCATGTTATTATGTTATAATAAAGAAGTATATTATTATGATCAATTTTCTATCTCTAAGGTTTTAATATATACTAACGAACCCCTTTCTTCTCATCTAAACTTACCATGTCTTTAAAATCCCCAACTATACACCACGGAAGAACAAGTCTTTGAGCTAAATCCTTTAACAAATTCCAGGACTCCACCCTCCTACCTCTTTCAGGATAGCCATAGAATCCGGTATACCTCCATCTACCCACCTGTTCATTAAACACCTCGAAGTCAATATAATTCATCGTACTTGAATTTATCACCACACCACCCTCATTTTTCCAAATAGTTCCAGGCTATAAGGCTCATAATGTCTGGTGGGCCTGGAGTCCAGAACCCACCCCTTGTCCGTTTTTTGACCCATTTTTTGAGTTATCCTCCATAATTTGATTATCATTTTCTCCTATAATTTCTCTTTCCAATATTTCCTCCACACGTTTTCTTTTTGAATCTGTAACATCTATTTCCTTTACACCACCTTTCCCTCCCATAAAATTCTCCAACTGATTTTCAACTTGATTTCCTATATCCCCTTTCCTTGATACTCGTGATATAACATTAACCCCATCCACATCACCACTAACTTCGCTAACAACCCCATCAACCTCCATGAATCTTACTGCATATCGTTCTCCTCCCCCATCTTTACTAATGTTTGCTGATCCCGAAAAAGTGTTGCTAGGTGACCAGGCATTACTACCATCACTGGTGTTTCGAAGCCATCTTGACCCTGTATTCATATTAGCATTTCTCATTGGTGCACGTAACCAAGTTCTGTATGCACGAGCAACCATCTTATCCGGGTTTGCATAGACGATATTGCAATCACGTTCAGAATGACCTAGCCTTCCACATACAAAACAGAAAGTACTAAGTCTATCATATTTGAAATTTATCCAACTCCACTCCGCCCCTTCTCTTTTCATTTTCATCCTTCTCTTTATTGGTTTCTCCACATTCATGGCTACTCTGACCCTTACATACGATTTCCATGCACCATCAAAATTAGTTGGATCAGATTTAACATACCTCCCAATGGATGCTCCCACACTTTTAAGGATATTCTCAGATAAGAACCCTCGAGGACTATCATACACCCGGACCCATATCTCTGTCTCCTGTAACTCCACCATGTGAGGATTCTCAGATGCTTGCAGTCGATTAAACACCAATAATGCCTGTTCAAAAGACCATGGTCCACCATCCACCACTTTCTGTAAATCCATTATGTGATAAAAGACAAATGAATAACGAAAACCTCCCAAGTCATGGATCTCCATACCCTCCTTTGGCCTCCATAATGAGGCCATATCAATTATCATAGCATTAAAATTTATATTCTTCTCCGTTAAGAATCTCCCTACCAGCACAAACGTTTGTTTTGGCTCTTCCACCTCCTTGTTGCCCACTATTATTTCCTCCTCATCCTCATCCTCAATAACTAGATTAACATACATTTTTTCCAACAATTCCCCACCTCTTGCCATGACTGCACTCTAAACGAAATCTGATAAACTAATGAGACAAAATAATGTGTAAACAAGAAACTGATAATAGACGGTGTTTAGAAAATGATTGATGTAGGAAATGATAGAAGATGATTAGAAATGATTGAGAAATATCTTTGCATGAAAGAAAATCAGCAATAGCTTATAAACTTGTCATATAGACAAGACAAAAAAGAAAGAGACAACAAGAAAGTGGAAAGCACTCACTTAACAAAGCTGTTTAGTTCGGCTACAACAACAAGAATCTGTATCATAATCTTTCCCTTTTACATGTTTACAATATGGTGTTTAAACTATTTTTATTTTAAAATGTCTTGCATATAGGTATAATCAATTGTGTGCGTAGTATTGTACTAATCATGTTATTATGTTATAATAAAGAAGTATATTATTATGATCAATTTTCTATCTCTAAGGTTTTAATATATACTAACGAACCCCTTTCTTCTCATCTAAACTTACCATGTCTTTAAAATCCCCAACTATACACCACGGAAGAACAAGTCTTTGAGCTAAATCCTTTAACAAATTCCAGGACTCCACCCTCCTACCTCTTTCAGGATAGCCATAGAATGCGGTATACCTCCATCTACCCACCTGTTCATTAAACACCTCGAAGTCAATATAATTCATCGTACTTGAATTTATCACCACACCACCCTCATTTTTCCAAATCAGGGCTAAACCCCCTCCATGACCAAGGGCATCTACCGAATGACAACCAACAAAACCTAAAGCCTTACGAATTTTTTCAATTTTATCTTTTTTAACTAACGTCTCACATAAAAATATAATACTTGGCCTAATTTGTTTATTGATTTCCTTTAGGAAATCGAACTGCTCGTAGGTTGGCCAGCCCACGATAGTTCCAGGCTATAAGGCTCATAATGTCTGGTGGGCCTGGAGTCCAGAACACACCCTTTGTCCGTTTTTTGACCCATTTTTTGAGTTATCCTCCATAATTTGAGTATCATTTTCTCCTATAATTTCTCTTTCCAATATTTCCTCCACACGTTTTCTTTTTGAATCTGTAACATCTATTTCCTTTACACCACCTTTCCCTCCCATAAAATTCTCCAACTGATTTTCAACTTGATTTCCTATATCCCCTTTCCTTGATACTCGTGATATAACATTAACCCCATCCACATCACCACTAACTTCGCTAACAACCCCATCAACCTCCATGAATCTCACTACATATCGTTCTCCTCCCTCATCTTTACTAATGTTTGCTGATCCCGAAAAAGTGTTGCTAGGTGACCAGGCATTATTACCATCACTGGTGTTTCGAAGCCATCTTGACCCTGTATTCATATTAGCATTGCTCATTGGTGCATGTAACCAAGTTCTGTATGCACGAGCAACCATCTTATCCGGGTTTGCATAGACGATATTGCAATCACGTTCAGAATGACCAAGCCTTCCACATACAAAACAAAAAGTACTAAGTCTCTCATATTTGAAATTTATCCAACTCCACTCCGCCCCTTCTCTTTTCATTTTCATCCTTCTCTTTATTGGTTTCTCCACATTCATGGCTACTCTGACCCTTACATACGATTTCCATGCACCATCAAAATTAGTTGGATCAGATTTAACATACCTCCCAATGGATGCTCCCACACTTTTAAGGATATTCTCAGATAAGAACCCTCGAGGACTATCATACACCCGGACCCATATCTCTGTCTCCTGTAACTCCACCATGTGAGGATTCTCAGATGCTTGCAGTCGATTAAACGCCAATAATGCCTGTTCAAAAGACCATGGTCCACCATCCACCACTTTCTGTAAATCCATTATGTGATAAAAGACAAATGAATAATGAAAACCTCCCAAGTCATGGATCTCCATACCCTCCTTTGGCCTCCATAATGAGGCCATAACATTTCTCATAGCATTAAAATTTATATTCTTCTCCGTTAAGAATCTCCCTACCAGCACAAACGTTTGTTTTGGCTCTTCCACCTCCTTGTTGCCCACTATTATTTCCTCCTCATCCTCATCCTCAATAACTAGATTAACATACATTTTTTCCAACGATTCCCCACCTCTTGCCATGACTGCACTCTAAACGAAATCTGATAAACTAATGAGACAGAATAATGCGTAAACAAGAAACTGATAATAGACGGTGTTTAGAAAATGATTGATGTAGGAAATGATAGAAGATGATTAGAAATGATTGAGAAAGATCTTTGCATGAAAGAAAATCAGCAATAGCTTATAAACTTTTCATATAGACAAGACAAAAAAGAAAGAGACAACAAGAAAGTGGAAAACACTCACTTAACAAAGTTGTTTAGTTCGGCTACAACCACAAGAATCCGTATCATAATCTTTCCCTTTTACATGTTTACAATATGGTGTTTAAACTATTTTTATTTTAAAATGTCTTGCATATAGGTATAATCAATTGTGTGCGTAGTATTGTACTAATCATGTTATTATGTTATAATAAAGAAGTATATTATTATGATCAATTTTCTATCTCTAAGGTTTAATATATACTAGCTTAAAACCCGTACGACGCACGGATTGTTAATTGTTATTTTATTATTATTATTTTAAAATTTTATTAATTGTAATTGTGCAAAAAATAAGTAGGCATGTTAAAATAGCTAAACACTTTTAATTAATTAAAAACATTAAAACAAATTTTAAAATAAATAAGTATGGGTTTCCCCATTATATTTTTGGAAAATGAGGGGTTTTAGTAAGAAAAAATAAAAAATATAACATATATTTAGTTTAAAAAGGTAAATGCCCGTGATATTTTTGGAAAATGAGGTTTTAAAATTTAATAATTAAAAGTATTTAAATACGTTTTAAAATAAATAAGTAAAGGGTTTACTGTGATATTTTTGGAAAAAGAATGGATTTTAGTGAAAAAAAATAGAAAAAGTAAATTGTAAAAGGCAAATTCCCGTGATATATTTAGAAAAGGAGGGAATTTGTTAGAAAAAATATAAATATGTTTTAGTTAAAAAATTAATTGGTTATAAATAGGTATTTGATTATTTATATTTTAATATTTTTTGTAATTGCATTTTTTAAAGAAAAATAAGTAGACATGTTAAAATAGGTAAACTTTTAAAAAATAATTATAATATTAAAATAGGTTTAAAAATAAATAACTAAAGGTTTGTCCGTGATATTTTTTGAAGAGGAGGGGTTTTAGTAAGGAAAAATAGAAAAACTAACATGTTTTAGTTTTAGTTAAAAAAGGTAATTGCTCGTGATATATTTGAAAAAGTAGGGGAATTTGTTAGAAAAAATAATGTATTTTAGGTGAAAAAGGTAATTGGTTATAAATAGATAATATTATTATTTAATGACATATTTATATAAATAAGTAAGGTTAATTAAGTAAAAACACGAAGTACAGTTAATTAAGGGCAATTAAGTAAAATCACAACGTACCATACCGACCAACCAAATTTTTAATGTTTCGTCTATTATATAATAGTATCGATTATGATGCTTGTTTTAGGTTCATATCATAAATTAGATATTCATTCAATAATTTAAATATTACATACTATGATATGATTTAATTAATATAATATTATTTTTGCATGTTATTAATAGTATAAATAAAATCTAATTCAAATTAAGGTTTAAAATATAAAAAAAATAAATATTATGATTTATCATATTAATTTATATTAGAAAATATTATTCTTAATTTATAATTTTTTTTAAAAGAAAAAAGAATTTCCCAATTACCCGTGAATCCCCTTTCCAACCGGGGAGTAGAATAATCCCCATTCGGGAACGAGTTTTGGGATCGGTGATCGAGGATGGAAATAACACTCTCCGGCCCTGAAGTGACCCCATACCCACCCTTACTTTGTCGTCACCAGCAAATTTAGCCCCTCAAATTATAGCGGTTGTTGCAATGTATTTAGAAATGTATAGACCGGAGAAAAATATTGTATGCAGAGTTGCAGACTGCAGTATATCAATTGCTGATCAATTTATATTCTCTATGTTTCAACTTTGGACTTCAGAATGCTTCTTCCCCCTTCAAAGAACAATGATGGAAACAATGAAATCCATAGCAAGAGGGATGGTAGATAGGAGAAATGACTTTATATATGATGGTGCACACAATTTTCTTCTTAAACCGAGATCTGTTGGCCTTGACAATGAAGAACATAACTAAGACAACTAACAGAAGGATGGTGCATGTACTTTTCTTCTAAAACTGATATCAGTTGGCCTTCACAATAAATAAAATAACTAAGACAACTATCAAAAGGCGCCACTAACAAAAACCTACTAAGAGAACTCTTATGTTTTACTGTACCATCAAGAAGAGTTACTCGGCAACGCATAATAGTCTGCGGAATCAGCTAATTGGTAGCCAAGGGGATTCAACTTTGATAGCCCCATCACCTTTATGTCCTGCCATGTCGACTTCCCCATCAGCTGGGGGCCTATCATGACAAGGCATCTCCTTAACAAACTCATTTACATAGTCCCCCAATGATCTGCCTTCACCATTGGCTAGGTATGTGACAAAATTTCCTAAGCCAATCTTGTAACGGTTCTTGGTTGAGGCGACAGCTTCATAAATTGCCTTTTCAGCGGAGGCCTTGGCATCTTCTGCCTGTTTGACAGCCTCCTCCAATTTCTCCTCAAGATCGCGCTTCTCACTCACAGCTTTAATTGCAGCCTCATATATAGCCTTCGTAGAGGCTTTGGCATCTTCCGCTCTTCTGACAGCCTCCACCAGCTTCAACTCGAGATTACGCTTCTCGCCAACAGCTTTGAGTGCTTCTTTCTGACCTTCATTGCGTTCTTTCTCAAGCTCTTTCTTCTTCTCATCCCAACTGGCTTTCTGACGCTTCCACTTTTGGATCTGACCCTCGAGGTTGGTCACCTGCTTCCTCAGCTCCTCATTTTGCATCTTTGATGTCTCAAAACCAGTGCACAGCTCTGAAACACTTAAGGCGGCCTGAAAGATACAGCATCAGAATAATAAATGAAGCCAATAATGTTAGCTATTATATGAATATCAGTATGCAATGAGAGAAGTAAGGTAATTTACCTGACGCATCTGCTTTTGTGCCTGTCTAGCAATAGTCCCTTCAGTTTCCATGTTAATTTTGTAATTGGGCACAGGACGGTGGTTAAACAACTTGCGCTTATCACCTAATACTGCCAAAAAAAACAGCAATAAACAAGGAGTTAAATATGAGGCAAACAAAAAGTAAATAAGAACAAGTATATAGCAATACAAATTCATACAAAAAGAAGAAATCTCATATCGTCAATGAAAATCTCATCACGAAGTTTGTCTTTCATGAGCATAACTCACAAAGTCCAGACCATATACCTCGTTCTTCATCAATAGACGAATATACCATATTAAAAAAAAACACCTTGTGAGCTAAGGGCATAACTATAAACCTTATAAACATCCTGAAATGAGAAAAGAAATGTTACGAAAGGATTAGTTGGGGCCTGGGGGTGCAAGTACAACTCACCAAATCCAGTCACTCCAGCTTCTGTGGCAGCAGCACCAGCAGTTGAAGAAGAGGGGGCAGTTCGGGCTGTGGGCTTGGCTACCGTACTAGCCCAAGCCTTCCGGAAAGATAGTGGCTGATCGTCCTCCTCATCAGTATCCACAAAGGGCACGGGCTTCCTTTTCATTTCTTTCGGAACAATTGGTTGGCGAACCTGACTAGCTGCTCTCTTATTGGCTGTTTCCATAGAAATTTCCACCCAAGAACTCGGAAACGAGTCCTTATCCAAAATAATCGTCTCAGAATACTCAAAAAAGTGAGAGAGCACTGCAAATGGGAGAATAAGGTGAAAACACAAATCATTAGTTAATCGTGAAACAACTTACAGGCACTAAAAAAATGAAAAAACATGCCTCTGAAAAAATGGAACATCAAGTACATAATCACGTCATAAGAACAATACAGTGGAACATGTTTGGTTGTAACTTATAACATTAAGTAAAATACACACTGACAAATTTTCTGAAACAATTACCAAATAAAGCTATAACGAGAACACTCCAGAAAAAATGAAAATACCTATGTTTGGATACTAGGATTTCATTTCGAATAATGGGTTTGGTTCAAACGACATATTCCAATTTCAACTCAAGTTTAAAATTTAATATGATAACTCCAATTATCTCATTTGACATCCATCATCTGAAATGATTTGCCTGTTTTTAAACACAATCTAATCTTTTACTAAGCATATAACTTCCGGTACAGCACATATAATACATCTCTGCCTTTCCTGTGGTTCCAACTTGTTTACATAGTGCTTCAATCACTATAAGCAACAAAACCCATCTTCGAAACAAAAATATCTAGAGCTTTGAAACTCTCCTTCACTCGAAAACTTATGTTTTAATCAAATTAAAGAACATATCACCGATTCGATAGTTGTGCTTTCTGATACCATTTTAAGTAACTATCCCCTCGAAAAATCCTAAAATCGTAAAAAGGGAGTTTAATTGGATCACGTATCTATAATGTAGAGATTCAAAGAATAAAACTGAAACTACTAACAAGTAACTAACAAAAAGAAGCACCCAGATAACTAAAAGAAAAAAAAAAGAACATTGAAGCAAACACTAAGTAAATTGAAGAAGCAATTTTGAAAGTACATTATGAGTGGATGATCAAAGGAAACAGTAAAAATGTTAAATTTAGGGGAAATGAACTTACAGCCAATTTAGGTCTGGTGAAATCTCCGTTAACCAATCACCACTAGCCGTGTTGTTAGGATTTTTCCTTTTCAAAACTGTTTCTCCACTCATGTTACGGTAAATTTCACCAGTATTTCATTTAATTCGGAATTCTTAAAGTCACACTTTTTTGTTCCTGATTTTTTTGGAGTGATAGTTAAAAAAACGGATTTTTAGAGAAAATAATTATTCTCATTATGATTTTAAAATAAAGATAATCTTCTTCTATTAACTCCTTATATATAATAAGTTTATCCAAAACTTTGGTCGGTCACTATACTACCAAAAGTATACGATCCGTTGGATTATAAAACTATAAATATTCAAATCGATGAGTACCGTCAGATATAATATTAAAAATTGTATTTGATTAATAATAGGATAGTATTTAAATACTAAAAGGTGTATTTTGATAATTTAAACCTATTATAAATGGGTTTTCTATATTGAATAGAAATCTTTATGTAAAAATTCGTAATTATCTTTTCTCTTTATTTTATGGATAGTTCCAGTTACATAATAATTATTAAACCATCATTAAATTAAAGATAATTTTGTAAGCTTCGCGTGGGCTGTAAAATCGTTAAAATCTGTTGTCTAAAACTCAAGATAGAGCCCAAAGAGTAAAGTTATTATCTAAATTTTAATAAATATTTTTTTATTATTGTAGCACCAATTTAATTTTTTTTTCCTAATTCTTTTAAATTTATAAAATTCTATATTTATTTCAATAAAATATTAAAATCAATTTAAGAAAAAATTAAAATCGATCTGGTCTATGTACGATCAGTATACGACCAAATTAATAATTATAGTTAGATCTTAAATAGATCGAGGAGAATTGTTAGATCTGATATTAAAAAGTGTATCTGATTAATAATAGAATTATATTTAAATACTAAAAAGTGTATTTTGATAATTTAAAATTTTTCTATGTAAAAATTCTTAAATATCTTTTCTCTTGAATTTATGTATAGTTCCAGTTAGATAATAATTGTTAAACCAAATATCAAGATAACAATTCATCTATACTATAATATTATAAGCAAATCACCCTCTATTTGGTTGGTAGTTTGGTCATCTAAATAATAACCGTTAGATGTAAATATAGATAAATGAGAACCGTTGGATGTAATATTAAAAAAATATTATTTTCTTGATATCTAAAATGCTCCCACGGGTTCAAGGTTCGAATCCCGTCAACAACATATTATTATTAAATATTTATATCATCTATTTTTCTAAGCTACATTCAAAAGTTCAAGATATTATTCCGTCAACAACATATTAAGAATTTTTAAGATCAAAATACAAATAAATGTTAATAAAATAAGATAAAAAATACTAAAAAAATCATATAAAAAATACTAAAATCAAAAATTAAAAATACTAAAATTCATCCGTGTATCGCACAACTTATAGGCTAAAAAAACGTAGAATAACATCATACATATATTATTATATTTGATTACTTTTTAAAATCATATAAATCAAAATATAGATAATAAAATAAAATAAAAACTAAAATTCATCCGTGCATCGCACGGGTTACAGGCTTGTATCGATTACAATGATACCCTAAGTTATAAGAGACTTGGGAGAACTCTTTAAACACTTTTTTTTTGAAGGAACGTAACAATTTGATTAATCTAAATTATAATTATATTATTTTACATATAACAAACATAAAAGGATAATATCAAAATATTATTAAAATGTTGAGGGTTTCATATTCATAAACGATAATTTTGAATATAATACTTATATTAAAATGTGTATTTGATTAAAGGTAGGATTATATTTAAATACTAAGAAGTGTGCTTTGATAATTTAAACCAATTATAAATTGGTTTTCTATATTGAATTGAATTCTTTGTGTAAAACTTCCTAACCATCTTTTCTTTTCAGTTTATTTTATTTTTATGGGTAGGTCAACTGGTCAAGTTAGATAATAAATATTAAACCATCATTAAATTAAAGATAATTTCGTTAGTTTCGCATGAGTTGTAAAGTTATCAAAATTCAATTTCTAAAACTCAAGATAGAACCCCAAATATGAAACTGAGTATCTAAATTTTAATATATATATATTTTTTATTATTTTAGCACCAATTTATTTATTTTTCCACTAATTCTTTTAAATATAGAAATTTTATGTTTCTTTCAATAAAGTATCAAAATTAATTAAGAACAAATTCAAATCGATAAAGAATATGATAATATGAGAATAAAATTTTATATAATCATAACATAATTTTTATTACTTAATTTAATTTAACAATTTAATATCCAATGTTTCTCAACAATTTAACATTTTACATATTATCAACATATTATGAAAGATCCAACGATTATGAATTGAGTGATCAAGCGACCACTTATAAGAAAGCTTTCATTACTTAGTCTTTAATATAATAACATAGATATTTACGGGATATACTATAAAAAAATAAATTTTATACAGAATTTTGATTGTTACGGTGTACTACTTTAAAAGAAGAACTATTACAAAAAAGAGTATATTATATTTTAGCAATAAATATTTTAAAAAAAAAATATTAAAAAAATTAATGATGTTATCCTGGTAGTTTGGTCCTAAATACCGCCAAAACATTCTCAACCGTTAGATCCAATACTTTTAAAAATAGACGATCAAGATTATATCATATAAAAAGAAGTTATTATCTAAAAATGATATAAGTTAAAAGATATTATATTAGGATTGGATTTTCCAAAAAGTTAAAACATAAAAATAGTTGTAATTAAATAAGGAAACTCATTTAATACCAAAATAATAAAAATCGTTTAATGTTAAATAGATAGGTGAAAACCGTTAGATTTAACATTAAAAACTGTATTTGATTAATAAAGGGTGTTCTAATAATCTAAACTACATATAAGTAGATTTCCTAAATCGAATAGAATTCTCAACATTAAATTTCGTCACTTTATTCTCTTTTTAGTTTTAGAATAGTTTTTAATTGAAAAAGAACTATTAAACCACAACTAAATTAAAGATTATTTTATGAATTTCATGTGGACTATAAAATTGGCAAAATCTAATTTTTATAACTCAATATAAACAAATATTAAATTGAGCGTGTAAAATATAATAAATATCAAATTTTTAACTATAATTTTTTTGGCTAAATCTTTTTTAATAATAATTTAATCATGTAAACTAATAACTTTTAAATATTAAAATATTCATAAATAAATATAATTATAAATATTAAAAAAACAATCGTGTGTTGCATGATTAATAAAATTATAATTATAAACAAAATAATTATAAATAAAATTTAAGTAACCGTGCATCGCACGGGCTATAATCTAGTATATTAAAAGCCAACCAAGGGCAAAATATACCGATAAAATGGCTGTGAAATTACAGCTTTACCCTTATTTATCATATAATTACAAAAATGTCACTCCTCTATATTTTATGCAAAAATTATATGAAATTTTGTTGTTTTCAGAATTCAAATACAAACCTTTCACTTAAAAATAAAGTATCATAATCATTGTGCTACATCAATTTTTGAGTTAACTTTAAAAATCTTATTAGATAAGCTACAGGTTCCTTATAATCCTATTTTCTCTTTTTTACTTTACTTTTTGATTAAATATATTGTTGGTTTATATTTCTTATAAAAAAGAAATTCTAAATTATCATAAATGTAACCAAATTCAAATTGGGAAAATATGAATTTGTTAAAATTCGTCTCTACGTATATAATAGATTATTGGATAATAATAAGATAACATTTTAAGAAAGATAAATATTTCATTTACGTGTGAATATAATTGTATCATATAATTTTTAGATATATAAATTTAAAATTGAGTTAAAAAATAATTCTACATTATAATATAAAATATGTTTCAATTTACTTAATTTCTAAACTAGGCTGTTAGATAATGTGTATAATGAATAATAGACTTAAAATAGATACCTGAATTTAAAATTATATAAATATGAAAAAATATATATTCATGGAAAAAAAAGAGCAAGACAGTCTAAATGTATAATTTTACATACATAACCAATTTTTTTAAAAATCTACTTCTATATATTAAAAGATCATCAAAGGCAAAAAAAGCCCAAAAAGTGTTCATGAAATTACAACTTTACCCTTGTATTTTTAAAATTACAAACATGTCACTCCTTTATTACTGAAGATATAAAAGGTCAAATTTGTGTGTAAACATCGAGAATCGAAATGTTGGCATTCTCGTAACAATTTCATGTTATAATCGAGTGTGCTACATTGAGTTTTGAGTTTATTTTAAAATTATTATTAGATAAAGTATATTCGCTCATCATATTATCTTTTATTATTTCAACTTTTGAGTAAATAATATGTTGTTTTATATTATTTATACAACATGCTTATTCAATTTTTTAATAAAAAAATGTTAGTTTATATTCTTTATATAGCTCCATTTTTTTAAGTTTTCATAGTTTTAATATATAATTATGTATGTTTTTTACAAATTTTATTATTTCACCCTTAATTTTTTTGATTAAATGTTAATTATTATACGATTTATATTTTTATACAATACTATGCCACTTATTAGCTTTATACGAATTATTCAACTATTTATAAATATAATATCAAAATTTGATCTAAAATAAGTAACATATTATACGTAACTTTTATATTTTAGAATTATACAAGGGACTATAAAAAATGGAAATCATAGTTAGGGGTGTTCATGGGTCAGGTTGTCGGGTTTGGAAACATTTTTGCAACCCAATCTAATTAAATAAGTTTGAAATTTTTTAATTCAACTCACAAAAAATTAATTCATGACCCAACCGTACTTATCGTCCTTAAGTTTGCGACGGGTTGGGTTGGTTTGAATGTATTAAATAAGTTTTATAAAAAATAACTATTACACAATATCCTCATTTCAAAAATTAAAGTAAAGCTAAAATACGTATAACTTACGATTTTAGTGCTAATATTTTTTTTATTAACATAATAATTTTAGTTATGTACACATCTATAAATAAGATGATATATTGTATTATATAATGTACAGTTATATATAATAATTTATATATATATATATATATATACATATTTAAATTATAGAATAAAACTTGTAATTTAAATAGGGTTGAGTTGGGTCGGCCAAAATATATAAAACTAATATGCAACCATTAAAATCGGTTTGAAATTTTTTTAGACCCAATTAAGTATTAGATTTTCTTTGTCGGTTTGGTTGGTCGAAAAAGGGGCTGGGTTGATTTTGTTCGATTTAATCGGTTCGTAAACCAATTTTCGACTGATTAAACCAATTTGTGCCCAGTTAATCCAAATTATATGATTTCTAGATCGATTTCTATAAAAATTGATTTTCCGATCCGATTTTAACACATTCGGATTGATTAGTCATCGTCTAGCGGTTAATCGCCATCGTTTAAAACATATATTATACATATAAATACAAATGAGTCTGGACAAAAAGAATATTAAATTAATTAATAATTACTTTAAACAGATGTTAAATTATTTAGGTATATTATGAATGATATAAGATCAAACACAAGATTATTTATAATTCAAATATTAAAATCGCATGGGATGAAATTTTATGGTTGTGTTAAAAAATGATTCTAAATTACATATATAAATTTTTTCAATTTATGTAATTTTTAAACTACGATCTTAAATATTTTATAATTAATACTAGACTAAACATATACAATTGAGTTTAAAAGGGTTCAAATATGTACATATGAAGGAAAGAGTAAGACAACTTCAAGATTGACTTTCACATAAAATAAAGAGATTTTATAATGTGTGCACTGTATAGTCTTACATGAATGACCAATTTTATATTTTATAAATATACTTTTATTTCATTAAAATTATATTACTTTTCATACGTCTTATAAAATAAATTAAAAGTAAGAAATTTTATGATGTATTTAAAGTATATTCGTGCATTTGTGACCAATATTATATTACAAATATACTGTTATTTTATTAACAATACGTGAGTTTACATACATTCATTTTATATATGGAGAATTCTGATAAAATAACCATTTAAATTATCTTGAACTTTTAAATTTGATAAAATTCACGTCACGACATTCAAAACTAAACTAATATTTTGAAGACTAAAAACAATCATTTGATCTTTATCTTATAGGAATTTATCCAAATTTTATGAAATCTTATTCAATTAGAATATGTATATATAAAAATACTATGCATATATAATATAAATTCAAAATATTATCATTTACCATATTTACAAAATTATTTTGATATGCGTACATATTGGTGCGAATTTATTTTTTCAGTATATAAACAGGTCCGTGCCTCGTACGGACTTTTACACTAGTTTTATATTTATAACGAAAAAGAGCATCTAAAGACCACACAGTAGAGAACTTTTCTACTATTGCACCTCAAATTTACAATATTTAGACATGTAATTAAAAAATCAAAGTGAAAATAAATAAATTTGTAAATTTTCAAATGATTAAATGATTTGAATCAATTATTTTAAAAAAACGATTGATCAATCTCTACCGTTAACATTATATAAGAAAACAATATATTTATAAAATCAATTCTTTATAACTTAAATTTGCATAAAAAATATCCTACAACAATATTTTGACATCCGTATGGTTGTATCATTGAAAAACATTCGTTAAATATAATAATAGATGGCATTAAAAGAAAAGTTTTTATAGTGATCTTTAGAAACACCAATCCCTACTTATAAACCATAGGATATGTAATGCAATAGTCTATTTAAAAAAGACTAGAAGTTACATATTCAAAAATAATAATATAAATTTATAAAAATTTAGAATTCAACTTATAAATTATTTTTAAGTTATTTCTGCAAGTGTTAGAAATTTAAATTTGACTAATAAATTCAAACAAGATCGCAAATTTATTTTATTTTGGGGTGGGGTGGGGTGGGGTGGGGTGGGGGGTTTCGTTTGTGATCATCCTATAACAAAAGTGTCGATCTCATAACTCGTTCTTATGTAATGGACTAATGGTGATCGGTTACAAAATTTATTTGATAGGGACGGATAACAAATAATCAATTTATATTCTTTAATAATAATAAAAATAATATTAAAGTTGTGCGCGGTATCAAACTATCAAGTTTGGTTATCATTAAATTCGGATTCGATTTTTCGTAACTACGTAATTCTACAAGATTTATTTACTTAATTCTTCTCTGACTTCACCTAGATTCGATTCCTTACAACTACGTTTTTATACAAAATTTATTTATTTACTTTAATTTCATTAGCTTATTTACTTTAATTTCATTAGTTTCATCCTGGATTCAATTGCTTACAACTACATAATTAAATAATGTTCATTTATTATATATTTTTATCATTCAATTCTCTACAAATACATTTTTCAACAATATTTATTATGAGTAATAATTTATCAATATTAATATGAGTAATTAACAGTTTGTACCCCTTATAGTTTGTACCCCTTATTTTTAGGCGGTTTTGTGATTTGGTCTCAAACTATAATTCTTGACAGTTTGCACCTCTAAATTTTACACTTGCTTCGATTTGCACCCTTTTAACCAAATTTCGTCCAAATTGAATGTCACTTTTAATTTGAACAATGGTAAAATAGGAAATTTTTTATTCAAGTTGTGATTTTGACAGAATGCACCTCATAGTTTAAAATTTTTAACAAAATACATCCTAATTAAAATTTTATATTTTAAAACAGATATTAATATTTTCAAAATAATTATTTATAAGATATATTAGGTAATATTTTTCTTACTTGAAAAATGCTAAAAGATAATTTGTTTTTATAAAAAAAATCCCATTTTAAAGGTAAAAACTAAAATCTAAAATCAATTATTTTATATTAAGTGTTCTTTTATATGCATACACTATTATTTTTAATTTGATTTTGAATTATAGAACGAGATTTTAGGAAAATGAACAAAATACTATTGCAAAAAATTTAGTGAGTTCTGAGATCAAAAGATGAGTTGAATATTTATAAACTTAAATCGAAAATGCCATAATACATTTGGTTGCTGCATTTACTAGCATTTTTGTTAAATCAACCTTTGAAAATTCTACGAGACGAGAGCTAAAATATGTATCAACATTACATAAAAGACTAATAGAGCATGATTTATTAAAATTTTTTTGCCAATTGACGGATTATATGTTTTTTATTGCCTTCTTTCAATCCATTTTATTATATAGTAGAGGATTTCTAGATGGATGGATGCGAGTATAACAAGTAGCTTGATATTTGATGAACCATTAATATTGTGATGTTATTAGTAGAGAAGAAATCTCACAATAAAATACGCTATATTGTATGCATATTAGATGACACTTAATATTAATAAAATGATTTTCAGTTTTACTTTTAGAATTTTTTAAATATATATATATATATAGCATTTTTCAAGTAGGAAATCTATTAGATAGTCTATATTATAAATAGTTATTTCTATAATATTATTGTATTTTTTAAAATTTTTTTTTTTGCTAACATGTACTTTGTTAGAAATTTGAAACTATGAGGTGCATTCTGTCAAAGTATAAACTTGAAATAAAATTTCAATTTTACCCCTGCTCTAATTAATGTTAACAGTTAATATGGACGGAATTTGATCAAAGGGTTGCAAATCGAAGCGAGTATGAAACTTAGAGGTGTAAACTGTCAAAAAATATTGTTTGAGACCAAATCGCAAAAGCGCCAAATGAGGAATGCAAAATGTTAATTACTCTATTAATATTTTAATCGTGTGTTTGTCACGGGTTATCGGCTAGCATGAATTTAAGTTTAGGGTCCATTTGTTAATGGGTGAATGAATCTAATTGAACGAGACGGGTGACTATTTTCTTATTCAGATTATTTGGTTTAATATTCATTCTTCTGGACGACTCATATTCATCTGGATGATCAGTCACATTAAAATTTCTAGCTGAACCCTTCCCAACAAAGCTTTCACCGATCAAAGATGTCTCCACCTTATTATTATAAAGTAATTAACTTTATTATAGGCTACTTATATTATTATTTTTTCATTAATATAAGATATTTTTTCATAAATATGATTTTTTTTTTATAAAAATACATTTTATTTTTAATAAAATTGTAAACAGTTTTTTGAATTTTTTTTGGACAAAAATACGACTTTGCAAGCAACTGCAACTTGATGTAACTAAATGCAATCTCATATGTAACCCAAAGCAACTTCAAATATTTTTCAGGAAAAATATAAAATATAAGTTGTATTTGGTTGCTTTTGGTTGCAAATTTGTAAATATTTTCAGAAAATAGTAAAATCGCAATATTAATGTGAAATATACAATATTATTTAAGAATTAATTAAATTATTTTAAGATAATAAACTAAAAATAAATAAATATATACAATACTAAATAGTATTATAATGAAGTAAATAAATTTAATATCATTAAATTTTAAAATTATAGATTTTGTCGTTCAGAAAAATTTAATATTAATTAACAAACAACGTTACTTGTTCAGCATTCAGTTCGTTCAGAATTTTAATCATTCAAAAATTATTGTTCAGATTTAACAAATGACCCCTTAGAAAGTTTGTTCCATTCTGACAGACCAGTAGTAGAACATAGCCTTAATTTCGGTTTAAATCAACAATACAAACAGCTCATACATAGAATTTTTTGACAGTAGCTCTGTTCTCTACTTCTCTTTTATGTATTGTTTGTGTGGTCATTATTTTTGTTACTTATCTCTTAAATCATAAACCCAAAGGCATTTCTTCATTTTTGCTTTTTTGTGCATACCAGTCTCCCTGTTGCACAAAATCCTGCAATTGCTTCGAGAGTTTGAGTGTAAAACTCGAACAATTTAGGAACCGCACTCTGCAGTAAATTCTTCAAATTTATCCAATGCTGATGCTGCTGCAAACATTCAAGTTCTGAGCATTTCACGGTTTGCAGTTCTTCATTAAAACTACTCTTCATTAGTCTTAAGTAACAAAACTCCTTTGGCCATTTTGCAGAAGAATTGTTCATATACCAACAAGAAATAAAAACCCCAGAAAAGAAATATGAAAAAAAACACAGAAAAAATGCCGAGTCCCCTGCCAAGAACTCTAGTGACTAAATGTTAGTTGCCTTTTTATGCAAACAACTCCAACCTCGCCTAGTCCCATTTCTTCATCATTGTTTCAAGGAAATTGAATAATCCTGATACGGAGATGAAAGCTGGTGGTACTGTTCTTACTCTAACTTAAGAAAGTCGAAAGTTGGACCTATTTTTAGCTACTTATACATCTTATCCATTCATCTTCCCGATTATATATGCATTCAGACATTGCATTGTCCAGAAAGATTACCACGTACATCTACAAACATACTACTTGAGTCACAGATTTACAAAGCATCGACTTGGAAAGATAACAGACACACAATCATCATGCACTATTCACGTCGCACATACTTGGGATTTGGCTTAGTTGCACGTTGAGACATCCGAAGTTGCATTTCTGCATCATCTTTTTTATCCCCATCGCTTTCATGTGCTGCCACATCGGCTGGGGCCCCATTATCATGGGGCATCGCCTTAACAAGCTTAGTAACATGGTCCTCCAAAGATTTGCGCTCACTACTGCCCAAGGATGCAACAAAATTGTCCAAGTGAATCTTGTAACAATTTGTCGTTGAGGCTACAGCCTCATATATTGCCTTCTTTCCGGTCGCTTGAGCGTCTTCTACCTGTTTAACAGCCCTTTCCAACTTATCCTCGAGACCACGCCTCTCGTCAACAAATTTGAGTGCAGCCTCATTGATTGCCTTCTTAGTGAAGGCCTCAACACTCTCTGCCTGTTTGACAGCCTTCTCCAACTTCACCTTGAGATCATTCCTCTCGTCTATCTCCCTCTTAGAAGAGGCCTTGGCATCTTCTGCCTCTTTGATAGCCTTCTCTAACTTCTTCTCTAGATCATGCTTCTCGTCAACAGCTTTAAGTGCTGCTTGACGAGCTTCATCGCATTCCCTCTCAAGCTCTTTCTTCTTCTCATCCCAGCTGGCTTTCTGATTATTCCACTTTTCGATTTGAACGACGAGGTCAGGTACTTGCTTCCCCAGCTCTTTTATTTTCTTTTTAGCAGTCTCAAAGCTAGTGCTCAGCTCAGCAAAAGTTGAGGCGAACTGAAAGAAAATGGATTAATTAAATACAAAAGCACAAGTCAATTATGTTGGTTACCAAGACATAAACATAATTGCACTATAAGAGGACGGTGGTAATTTACCTGGTGCATCTTCATTTGAGCCTTTCTACCAGTATGCTCTACATTTTCCATGTTACTCTTGTACTCGGGCTCAGGACAGTGGACAGGTAATTTATGCTCCGCACCGGATGCTGCCAAAAAACAGCAATAAACAGGCAGCGAAAAGTGAGGCAACCAAAGAAGTAAAAAACCACAAGTACATAGACTCACTAATTTACACACAAAAAAGGGTCCTTGATTTTCATGGGTTATCACATCATAAAAATTGACGGCTTCCGTATATTTGTGATGATTTTTGGAACTCATTGGGCTCCATCTTGGGAAGTCGGTCAGAAGGCTGTAAGCAACTCTGTTGGATAGTATTATCCAGCAAGGTAATAAGCTCAAAGTCAGTGATACTCTCGTAAACCTAATTTCTATACCAGCTATTATTAGAAGTAGAGCTGTAGGAGGATTCACCGGCGACCCTTTCATGGAACACTTGGGTGTATAATGTTAACGAAAGGAACATGTTAGTATTCAATCCGTAAAACTGTCGTAAACTAGAAACGATGTTCTAATACTACCCACTGAAAACTTTTCCCTCGCTAAAATAGAAAACAGTAAACCACCACTAAAAAGAAACTTCTCAAGCCATCAATTTCTATATGTTCATTTATAAGATGGCATTAAAATATTATAATGTTGTATTAAAAGATATGTTTTCCAGGATTCAGCTGAATACTCTAACAATTCTATAACAACTTTTTAAAAATATCCATAGAGGATACATGAAGGAACCACCTGGCGATCATAACTACAAACCTTAAAATTTAGTGAAATGTGAAAAGGAGAAATGCCAACAAAAATCCATTCTATTACCTAAATTTCCTGAAACGGCACCGTGCAGTGCCTTGCTATGTGAACCACCAGCTGAGACTGATCCTGTTGGAACTAAAGTACGATTTTTAACAGGAAAGACAAGAAATTTAGAGCGAAACCCGGCAGGAGGTGACTCCGCAATGGGCAGCGGTGACACTGAGTGTATTATTGGTGCATTAAGGCCATATTTTCTTGGTCTACCTCTTTTTCTTTTCTCCCTCCAACTGCCATCCGTAACTCCCATCCCTTTGTCTACCGAGTCCATTGTTTTGGGTATCTAGTAATCAGAAGTAGGGGGCTAAATCAGAAAGAAATCTGTAAATTGAGAAATTTATTACCAAGGAAAAGAGTTTATGAAATAACAAGCTAAATTCATCAACATAAGTGAACACAATATTTTCTTTTCTTTAAACAAAGAGAAATAGAATGAACAAGATTTAGTAAAACAAAGATATATATATATATATATATATATATATATATATATATATATATTTTTTTTTTTTGCTAATTAGATCAATTGCAACATCTGAAAGACCATCATAGAAATAAAACCCCTAATTAACTAACATCCACTATTTCAAGCAACAGAGATCAAAAGTTAGAGAACCAACACAAGCAAATTGCATAGTGCATACTATAATCACACAGCAGTATGCAAATCTTGAAAGAAAGGAGTGTGCACACTGCTGTCATTTACATTCTGACCAGAAATTCATACCTTCCAACTAAGTTTAATTTAAGCCTTGCTCTGGATGCAATGCTCCAATCTTTCCCTTCTCCAGTCTCCAGTCTCCTGACTCTTGTTTTGTTTTTGGTTACTAATTGTAAAGTTCTCACCAGCTCTCTCTTTTGACATATTTTTTGATGAGTCACCCCTCCAAGTACTTCCTTCTTGTGACAAATGTCCCCGCATAGATAAACCACGTATACCACGTACACAAAATACAGGAAAATGTTTCAGCTTAAAAAACACCATGAAAAAGAAAGAAAAGGGAATGTGTGCAGAAAAAAAAAAGGAGACCTGATTGTTTGGTAGCTTCTCTGCTCTTACTTCTTCCGTGTTGTTTATTATTGAATATTCAAACTTTGTTCAAATTGTAAAATGACATCTCAGGTTTCGTATACTTTTGAATAATATTTGTTATAGTATAAAACGATGTTGGAATCTTTTTCCGATATGTTTAGACGAGGTCTCGAGTCGTGTCAACTTCATTTATCTAATTTAAATATTTACGAAACGTGACAGGTAATAAAAATATAAAAAATGTCTCGACATTGGGATTCTAAGATGACTCTTTCATTTGAAAGGTGAAAGCATTGTTGTCAAAAACAAGAGCTTGGAAGGTAAACAGGAGAGCAGATCAGTTTGTCTATGAAACTGCAAGCATATTTCTTCTAAAACTAAAATCCGTTAAGCACTTAACAAAAGACGGTGACAAGGAACTGAGCACCCCTCAACAAGGCAAGGAACTAGGCACCACTTAACAAAAGATGTTGATCAAGCACCAAACAAATTTTCGGATTTCATTTAGGATTTTCATGTACTAAATTTTTATTTGAGGCAATGGTACTAACTGCTGAAGAAGGAAACCGTGGGACAAAGGCTTAGCGGCCGGACTAGGCTAGACCGTCCTTTTAAATACTAGAGGTTCAGAGGCATCCTCATCAGTAAAATCCTCGAAGGGCCTGGACTTTCTTTTAACTGCTTCAAGAATCGGCAACGAGTCCATATCCATCAGGATCCTTTCAGACTCAATAAAAGAGAGATGTCACCACAAAAGTGTGAACACCATAAAAAGCCATATCATTAGCGAAACATATATCAGACAATTATGTACCACAAAAATAAAAAAAAACATGCAATTGAAACATATCACAGTCACATTCTTGTTACTCGTACACAGCATTTTAATGTTCGGACAGCACAGCACTTTTAAACAAGAGAAAGAGCAAGAACATCATAAGAACATCACAAGAAAAAGAGGTCACAAGAGAAAGATGCTGACATGTAGCATCAAACACCTACTGAAAATACTGCTATGTCTCAAGATACCTTACAATCAAGAACAGTAACATAGAAAAGCATCATACTCTAATAAGCCAGCTAATTGATGGTTATGGTCCCATCAGATTCGCTTCATGTTCTGCCCCGTCAGCTGGGGACCTACTATTACCAGGAGTCTCCTTCGCGAGCTCGTCTACATAGTCCCCCATTGATTTCCCCTCGCCATTTGCCAGGTATGCAACAAAGCTGCCTAAGCCAGTCTTGTATTGTTTGGCAGCCTTCTCCAACTTTTGCTCCAGACTGCGCTTCTCATTGACAGCTCTGCGTGCTTCTTCTCGAGCTTCATTGCGTTCCCTCTCAATCTCTTTCTTCTTCTCATCCCATTTGGCTTCCTTATCTTTCCATATTTGGATCTGACCCTCGAGGTTAGTTACATGCTTTCCCAGCTCCTCAACTTTCTTGTTTGATGTCACAAAGCCATTGCACAACTCCGTGAAGGTTGAGGTAAACTGAAAGATAAAGCATTGATTTAATACGAAAGATGAAGACAATAATAATGGCTATTAAGAAAAAGATTTAGGTTATGCTATTAGAGAGACGAGGTAATACACCTTACGCATCTGTCTTTGAGCCTGTCTAGCAGTATTCTCTTCAATTTCCATGTTCATGTGGTACTCAATTTCAGTCTCAGGATCATGGACCTCTAACATATGTTCCGCACCTGATGCTGCCAAAAAAAGGGAATTGAAAAGGGGTCAAAAGTGACGCAACCAAAGAAGTTAATATGCACTTTTATATAGCATCAGAAATACACACAAAAAATGCTAAGGGCTCGCATTCATGATTTCAACCGGAAATCTAATCATGAGACTAAAAGCTCGCATACAGGGTATTTGTACCGTATTGTATATTTTCACACAAAAAAGAGGCTAAAAGCTCGCATACAAGGTAGTTGTGATGACGATGAAACTCGTCGGGTTCCTCCTACGGAATGTAAACAAAGACTCTTCCATTATATTCTCGAGCAACTAATAAGTAGGGGCTATTCCCGCAAACCAGATTTCCATGCCACATGGCACATATAATTAGAAGCAGGGGCTGTCATCAGCGACCATCCTCCTGCGACACTTTAGCATAGACTCTAAAATCTTAATTAATAGATATTCAAACCAAATAACTTGGTCTCGCACCCAAAATGCTGTTCATAAACATAGCACTTAAAACTTCAAAATTTTCGTCATAAAAATAGCAGAATTGCAAACAAGCTTCTCAATTCTCAAGTATTGAAATTTTAAAACCTCTCATATTATGAATTAGTGAATGTTAATTTATAATATGGCACTAGGATGTCATAATCTTACACAAAGAGAAAATGTTCAGAAGTCCCGACATCAGTCATTTGGAAACATCAACAATTCTGTCTCATTCTTCATCAAATTTCATAGAAGAAAATATCACATCTTGACGGAAATGTCTGGTGATCATAACTACAAATCCTATACATTTACTGAAATTTGAATAGAAATGTACTGGAACATTTCACATTACCTGAGTTCTCTGACGGGGGCATCATTGCAAGTGGCATTGGTTCTAGTGATGCGCTAGGTCGGTACATTCCTGCCGTACATTTCTTCCTCTTCCCCTCACAACAACTCCCATCCATAGCTCCTGTCCACTGGTCTCCTGAATCCATCCCTTTTAAGTAGGTCAAAATCAGGAGCACAAATGGTCAGGACAACAAGTAGCAAATAATAGAGGGAAGACAGCTGCAAATGGAGAAACTTAATACAAAGAAAAACAGTTAAGACAAAACAAACTAGATTATTCAGCATAAATGAACTGCTAGAAACAACCAAATATAATGCAATCTCTACCATTTACATGATTCAGTAAAAAAGACAAATTGCCTTTACTGCTGGAAAACTGGAAAACAGAAACTCCAATACTGTGATTTACATTCAACAAGATTATTAGTTTTTAAGTAAAATTAAATTATATTATTTTAATAATATTTAATTATATTTCTATAAAATAATTTATAAATAATTATTTTGCAGTTAATGAAATAACAAATATGTTACTTTACTGATCTTTTAAAAAATTAAAAATTTTGAAATAAACAACAAAATTATTAAACATTATTTAGAGGTCTAATTAAAAAAATTAGAGTTCACAAACAATTGTTTCACTTACTATCCACCCCTATACATTTAACATTATTATTTTTTTAAAATCTTATTGGAGGCTCTGTCAAAAAAATAAATTTATTGTAGGAATTTCCCGAACCTTAATATATTATACATTGACTTTTATAAAAACATAAAACAAATAGAAAACATAAAACAAGCAAAGACTCTATGATTTTTGTGTATTTTAATTTCTCAATAAAGAAAAACTATTTAAACACTAAAGTATACACACTATTTTCTAAATAGTTCATCTCTCAAAATCAAATAAACAACTTTCACAAAATAGTCACTTTTTGAAACAACTGAAAATTATTTGACAACAAAATAAAAAAATTTGAAAGCAAAATAATAGAAATATGAACTTACTCAATGTTGAAAGTAGTTACAAATTGCAGTATACTTTCTCCACTTAAAACTAAAATGGCAGATTGTTTGGTCTACACTAGCTTTCACTTTTTGTAGTTATGATTTTCTTTTTCCAAATTTCAAAGCTAGACTATTTTTTTACAAGAAATGCATGTGACAAGTGTATAGTAAAGCCTAGCATATGTTACATTTGTTTATTTTTATAAGAATTTGTGAGTATACTGTCATTTGTGGTTTTTATAAGAATTCGTGAGTATTAAAGTCAATTGTTGTTATCTGTCAGTTATAATTTTTATGAGAGTCCGTGAGTATTAACGTCAGTTGTTTTTTATAAGAATCAGTGAGTATTAAAGTCAATTGTTGTTATCAGTCGGTTATGATTTTTATAAGAGTCCGTGAGTATTAACATCACTTTTTATTATCAATGACAAAGAATGTATAGTTAAGTGTAGTATATGACATTTGTTTATTATATAAAAAATTCATGAATATTAAAGAGTCGGTGAATATTATTGTCAATATTTGTTTAATCATGGGCACTTACTACTATTTACTCCTATCTTTTAATTTTATAAAAACTTTACTTTTACAAAACCCCTTCATGTACTTAACACCTAACCATGTCATGCATTTGAATAATTAAAATTAAAAGAGTTTGACACCTCAATTTAAACATGTCTCTAAAAAATAAATTCATTTCAAATATTTATAATTTTAATAATATATATAGTCTGAATTTTCATTTAAATTTTAGTCAAAATTATAATATATTGTCATACTATTTTTTTTAAAATTTGATATACTCGTTAACTATACAATATTTGTTTTTCAAATTACATAATATCTTTTATAAGAATGAATTACTTTTTTTTACTTATTTAAACATTTAAAAAATATTAAAAATAAAATGCAAACTCACAATCTTAAAAAGACAATATTTTTATTAAGAAATATTTTTAATTAATTCAAATACAAAGGAGTCTGGACTATCCAAAATCCTAAACTTCTGACTAACGGAAAATGTATCAACCCTGACATTGGCTAAAGAAGCCATTCTTATAACCTTTAAGCTACATGATTTTTTGAGTTAAAAATCACATAAATCACACATCTTTCTTATCCTATATTTTTTATTATTTAAACTTTTGAGTAAAAATAAACGTGATATATAATATTTATTAAATTTTATTTTTAATACTTAAAATATCATACAGAATCATATATACTACGAGTCTTATAAAATATTAATATTAAATTTTAAAAACAATATTATATGTGGTATTTTTTATCTTTCTTTTAACTAAACAAATATTTTGTATATATATCGTATATTCTATTTTCTTCCAACTTTTGTTGTACTACACAATATATTTAAATTATTCAAATATTTAATGTATAAAATGTAGTATTAAACGTTGATATAACATAAATAACATATTACAAGTAGTTTATTTACATATTTATGAATTATTTATTTTTAAATTAATGAAAATTAGTGTTAAAACATATTTAAAAATTAGACAATAATTTAGGGCGATCGGTTACTTCAGGGTCGGAGACTCCGAACATGAACTCATTCGCCGAACCCGCCTCGATCCTCGAACGAGGATTACTTTACTTATCCGTACAATAATCATTGTTAAATAACACATATTGATAACATGTATACATGATATTTATGATTATTTTTCTTATCTATACTACAAGTATAGAGTCGGTGTGATGCATGAGTGACTTTTAAAATTGTTATCTTACTTGTATTAATATTTTATTTTATTTTACATTTATATTTACTTTGTTTGAAGTTGATCTTAAATTTGAATAGTTTTATGCGATTGTTGAAATCGATGTTGAATTGACGTGTGTGTTTGTGTTTGAGCGTGATTAAATTATGTTTTAAGAGTTTTGTGTGTTAGGCTCAAGGCATGTCTGAATACCACTATTAACAAGCGTACACATTGTGACTATGTCACTCTACATGACCTAGTGAATTCTTTCACTGGGATATAGTATAGGTCTCCATTGTACTTGTTTTGTTTTCATGTACTTAGCTTTATTCTGTATGCTCAAAGTTATAATGAGCTTAGTAAGTTTCTTGCACCTAGAATACATAGGCCATGGAATAATTATCCTGGAAGAAGTTCAATTTGTTCATGCAGCATGATTGGAGTGAATAAGGCCTTGAAGAAATAAGTTTCAGAAATTTGTCTAAGTCCCTATATCGTGAAGTGTTCGCACAAAATCACGCAAGCGTACGCGGTCACAAGTAACATAAGAATAAGTAGAGTTCGTTCCCACAGAGACTGCTTTGGTTACTATAGTTATGCACTTATGCAACAATGTATGGCTATTGCTCAATGCTAAGACAAGTAACAAATTTGTGTTTTGATTAACTAAATTAACTAAACAAATTATCAAGACTAAAATTAACTAAAGAGATTGCTGTAGAATTACTTATGAGAATAAAACATGGGATCCTAACTTCATTAAATACTTCATTCAGAGTCTTTTGTCTTTAATCAATGCATGTGACGGTTGTGATAACTAATCGGATAACACGAAATCAATACACGCTACCTTTCAGTATACGTATACCAAACCACTCAAACATCCACAAAAGAGATAGAAGTTGGGCACACACCAATTATGCTTAGACCCTATATGTCTATAAGATTTGAAAACATAACGGTTTAACGAGCAAGTTATCCATTCAGATTACATAGGGCAGGTAAGATGGTTAAAATTACATACGAATCATGCATGACAAACATGCATAAACCTATGCTAGCATGGCAAGTTCTAAACCTCTATATCCACTTTCGCAATCAATAGAGATTAACAAACAACTTAGATGTTAGCTACGCATCCAAGAAGAATAAGCACAACCAAACTAGGATATCAACAAATCATCACACACACATCTTTAAAACGATTAACTACTAAAATCCATAAATAAATCCGTTAGAATCCCACGATAACGATTAGTTCATAACCGAACCGTTCATCATCGTGGGTTTTGATGAAAACATGATAATAAATATGTCTGGAATACTAATTAAAAGTACTAGGGTTTATGAAGAAACAAACGAGAATCCAAAGTATCGCCTAATTAGAAGAATACAAAGATAAGTTGAAAACTTGATCTTCGTAATCAGCCGTCTTCTTGTTCTCCTTACCGGTGGATGGATATGTATGTATGTATATCAATATATATCTTAGAAATCGTCCACCAAGTGCTTAAATAGGCCTTTCTGCTGACTTGTTGCTGCAAGTTTCCTTTTCAGAATCGAAGTTGCCTTTCTTCAGCAAGTTTCAGGGGAGGGCGCGCCTATAAGGGCGCAGACGCGCTTCAAAAGCTTCCTCTAAGGCGCGGGCGCGCCTTTTCAAGCGCGGGGGCGCCTGCTTTCTGCCAAAAATCTTCAAACTGCAATTCTTTGACCAATCTTCTTCTCTCAAGTTCCGCAACCATTTGGCCTTCACAACATTGCTTAAAACACCACCAAATATCCACATAAACTCCACGACTCTGTTGACGAAGCAACTCTGCACACACTACCACAAAACACATTAAAAACACCACGCACTTGAGTACAAACAATCAATTTAAGCCGATTTAGAGCGTTCCAAGTAGATATTATATCCACTTATCACACCCCCAAACTTAAACCGATGCTTGTCCTCAAGCATAAACAGACTATATATATATATAATGCATTGCATGAATGCAACTAATATGATAATGCAAACGATCCCCTCAAACTAACCATAACCAATCAAGAAGCCAACATCTCAAGGAATGCAATCTTTCAAACAGAGTTCGACCAAATTCCCTTATACTAACCATACAAACACAGAAACGTGCGTGTGTGCAATGCTCATCAATATACTCCAAAACTAAACCAAGACCATATCTTATTCTTCACCAAAACAACCACAAACTTATAAACAGAATGAACTCTAGACACAAGAAACCACTTAGAGACACCTCCATAAACCACTTGAGCTAGACAGGAATTCATGCTTTATTAAGACACAACACAAAACTTATGCTTATTTGACCGTGCAATGGATGAGACCCCAAAAGGCTTATACAATAATACCCATGTAGCGAGCGTTAGGTTAGTGGATCCCAGACCGGAAAAGTCTTAGGTCACTAGGCACAAAGTCCCCTAGAACTTAATTGCTCGAGTATTAAAGAGCTCACCCTGATCAACTCTGCATATAAACAACTTTTTTTTTTTTTTTTGTAATTTCGGAATGAGTGCACTTTGCCTTTTTCTCATCCCACCCTAGACTACTCATTTTCATGAGCGGCTACTAGCCATTTGACGCCTAGCCTTTATTAACAACTAGCATAAAATCCCTGTTTTCCCCCAAACTTATACTTTAGTGCTCCTTCAGTTTCAAGAGAATAGAAGACATTCTAAATATAAGCAAGTGATTAAATTCTAACATCCAAACAAGCATGGTCTGATCAAATTCAAAAGCAACCAATGAGACTTATGAAATTATTTTGTTTCTGGCATGCAAGTCAATTTCTTAGAAACTTAATCAACCCTCTATCTATCACTACCACACTCCCATCAACATCGACTCCCCAACCAAGAAATAGCCAAGTTCTAAGGGATCATGAAATATGCTATGCAAATGCAACTAATATGGACTCACATAATAGATATAAACACTAATGTAAACAAAATGCTCTATATGACATAAACATGCAAAAATATGAATAAACTAACTAGATATGCAATATGACTCCTACATGACACACACTAACATTCCTCAATTATCACCCCCAAACTTACAATATTCAATGTTCTCATTGAAGGTAATAACAAGGAAAGTGCAGAGAGTACCTAATCATCAGCAGGACCACCCTCCTCGGGTGGTGTATCTGGTGGAGGATAAACAGAATCCGCTCCAAAGGTAGGCCAAGCGATATCAACCCCAGTAGCTCTGAATGCAGTACTCAAAGCCTGAGTCAAATCTTGAGCAAAACGGCTATGACTGTCATGTATCGCATCAATGCGCCGCGTCAGCCGCCTATACTGCACTTCCCCGAAACCAGACCTATCCACCTCACGCTGAATCCTAGATGCACGTCCCCTCCGTGCTGCAGGCTCACGAGGTGGAGCCTCTGCTCCCTCAGCATCAAAATCAGTATACCCCAAACCATAATAATCCGGGGCACCACCATCCCAATCCTCCATCCTAGAAATCGTCGAATGATCAATAGGAGCACTAGGTAACTGAAACTGCTCCTCCTCGGACCAACGAACACAAACAGCTGAACACAACTTGGTAACAATAGAGGCATGAGGAATCGTCCCCGTTGTACCACCCTTCAAGAACTTCACAATACTCATATAAAGGAGCTCTCCAAGATCAATGTACTCCTCATTCAGAATTCCCCAAAGAACAATAGCCCTTTCCACCGTAACCTCATGCGAATGCGAAGAAGGCAAAATATTAGCACATAAAAACATATTCCAAGCCCTCGCATACCTGTTCATTGCAGAAGCCGGGAAAGTAATCGGCTCAGTGGTGCCAGCCTTATACTTCCAAGTAGTACTAGGAACAGAAATCTCCTCAAGAATATACTCAAGATCAAAATCATCTCGAGTCTTCAAAGACCAATCCTCTTCACCCCTCTTCTTCCTAGGCAGATTCAAAACCCGATGAATTGCCCTCGCCGTGTAATCCACAATAAACCCCCGCACCACACTATAACCGTTCTTATCGGCTTTAGCATTAGCATAAAACTCCCGCACAATATATAGACAACGGGACCGGCTCCGGTGCTTCACAAAAGTTTTCCCAACCCCTCTTCGTAATCATGCTAAACAAATGCCCATCAGTAGGTTGAGGCAAAAATCCCCTTTCTTTAGCCACGGCTTTGGATAACAACCGTGCAAACTCCGATTGAGCCTCCGGAGAAGAAAACTTCTCAACTCCAACACCCATACTGGATTCCTCCTCAGATGAAGAGCGACGAGTGCTGCTACTACCCGCATAACGACCTCTCTTTGGTGGAGCCATGGAATTAGGATGAGATGAAAGGATATGTAAGGATGTGTATGTATAGATTTGAGAGAGAGAATGAGAGAGATGAGTTCAGGGGCTAGGGTTTTTAGATATGGGTTGGGGAGGGTATGGTTATGTTTAAATAGGGGAAAAACTAAAGAGAAACTGATTTGGGGGAGTTTTTTTCTTTTTTACCTCGTTTTTTTCTTTCCTGGACAGAGAATGGGCGCGGGCGCGCTACCCTAGGGCACGGGCGCGCTACCTTTCTGCAAAAAAAAAAATTCTGATTTTTTTTTTTAATAATACATGAAAAATACTTACAACAATAGCATGGGTTGCCTCCCATGAAGCGCTCATTTTACGTCAATAGCTTGACGTGATACCGACTCCTTAATCCGCTGAAACAAGAACCGCGGTTTCCGCCTCGCGATTCACCCGTTCACCAAAATATGGTTTTAACCTCTGACCATTGACCTTGAATGCTTCATCTGGTGACTTATCGAAAACTTCCATTGCACCATGTGGAAACACTGTTTTGACCGTGAATGGCCCCGACCATCTTGACTTAAGTTTTCCTGGAAAAAGCTTGAGACGAGAGTTGAAAAGCAAAACAAGTTGACCAGGCACAAAGGACTTGTGCACCAACTTCTTATCATGCTATCTCTTGACCTTCTCCTTGTATAACTTGTGATTTTCATAAGATTGCAGCCGAAACTCATCCAACTCATTAATCTGAAGCATTCTTTTCTCACCAGCAGCTGACAAATCAAAATTCAACTTCTTCAACGCCCAATATGCCTTGTGCTCTAGCTCGGCAGGCAAATGACAAGCCTTACCATACACCAGCTGAAACGGTGACGTACCAGTGGAGTCTTGTAAGCTGTCCTGTAGGCCCAAACAGCTTCATCAAGCTTCAACGACCAATCCTTCCTTGAAGGATTTACCAATTTCTCAAGAATTCGCTTGATCTCCCTGTTAGAAACTTCAGCTTGGCCATTTGTCTGAGGGTGATAAGCAGTAGCAACACGATGATTGATATTATACCTGGCCATCAAGGCTGTAAACTTACGGTTGCAAAAATGCGTACCCTCATCACTGATGATTACCCTTGGAGTTCCGAAACGCGTGAAGATTTGCTTCCGTATCACTAGGGAGAGTTCCCTGTGGTCTATTCAACAAGGCATTGGCAATCTGACCGATTTGATTCTCCAGAGTTTTGATGGAAACAGCTTGGCTCTTGCACATTAGCCTCAATTCCTCCAATTTAGACTTTTCATTGGACGACTGACCAACATTGCCTTGAGACGGTTGTTGAAACCCTGGTGGTTGATATGGTTGCCTTGGAGCATATTGCTGCTGAAAACCAGAAGAGTTGAATGGCTTAGCTCCAAATTGCTGACCTTAATACTGTTGACACGGTTGTTGTAGCTGATTCTGTGTAACAGCCCCAAATCCGGGGTCAGGGATTTAGGGTTGTCACAATCCATGTACTCCTTGCCTTACCTGTATTACTCACACCATTCATAATTCACCTGCTCATGACCCCACACCATATGTCTCACACACACACACACACACAGGTTAGAGTCTCAGAAACGACACAATACAACAACTGCGGAATAAATAACTTTTATTACAATACCCAAATGTCTTTTGAATCTGTTACTGATACAATTTCTAAGTATTGTTACATTACCAGCTTAGCCTTCTGATGCTCACAATCCTCTAATACCATTCATGTCTATACATAAGTTGAATACCAAAACCGTAGCCTGATTCGATCGGTTCGTACTACTCCCGGGATCACTGCTAGAAACTGTTTATGGGAGCGCCTTGCGAGGTATGTGCCGTCCCATAGGCATCCTGCTTCGCTGCTATATAATATATATAAAATAATAGTAAGAGTGAGCGATAGCTCAGCAAGGTAATGAAAGTATGGCATAATTCTGCCTTTAATTCAACCCAGAAATAAAGCGGGTATAAGACAATAATTGTCATAATATCTCCATACTGAAATTATTTCCTTATCGGAATATATACCACAACAGTACTTCAAATATCAATTATCGTCTTTATACGAAAGATAAGTGAAATTCGTACTTGCCGTAGCAATTTATCAAGATAAGTATCCTTTACTGAAAACTCGAATATTTTCCCTAATCGGGATATGATAGAAATTTGGATGCTGACACCCTGCTCCAGTGACGTAGCACTCAGCAGTTGTGGATACTATAACACTCAACAGTTCAAGATATTGTCAGATGGGAACACTGAACTCCGTATGTAGGAGAAATTTCATTTGAACTCTGTATTGAGATTTCAATAATTCCAGACGTGGATCGACGATGATCAGTCGCCGCTTCCAGGTCCACCGCGGGTCTTCTCTACTAGTAGAAGGATAAAAACTCCATCCGTAATTACCCTCAGGTAAAAGCTCCATCCGCAATTACCTTGGATGAAAGCTCCATCCGCAATCATCCTGAATGAAAGCTCCATCCGCAATCATTCTGGCGCAAGTTGGGCCAAATTCTAGTTCCCCGGGCAAATGCCCGTTCAAAGATCGCACTGGGATCCTTTGGTTACTCCCAGAATGAATCGGAAGTTAACCCATTAACCCATATTGGCTTTTAGCCGGACTTTCACAATCCCTGGTTACTCCCGAACAATGGGAAGCTAACCCATAAGTACATACTGGCCTATAGCCGGAAACTCAGGTTGAGCGACAAATAGTCTTCATGAAATCGGGATTGAATCTTTTACTCTTTTTGTGAAAGGGGAACCCTTAGTAGTAGGGCTATAATCCCAAAATAATATCTCTTATATAAACAAAGGAAGGAAACAAGATTTTCTCCCAACTCTAGATTTTCAATTCTCAATATGTACGAAAGCATTTAGATGGCTCAAGTGAGGTGACAATGATCGGGAATAATATTGGGGAATCCTTATAATTCTCGGAAATATTATTAAAGGTCAAGAATATAAAAAAAATATAATTCTCAAAGACCTCTAATGCTTTTAAACAAATAATATGATTTTTAAATCACTAAAAGATATTTAATAATTAATAAAGAAATATGTATTGAAGAAATTTCCTCAAATAAATGATTATTCAAACATAATCCTCTCTGAATAAATAAATATTCAATAATTAAACCTTGAATGAATAATAAATAATTAAATAAATAAAATTCGAATGAATAATAAAATAATATTCATTAAGTAAATGATCCTTAAATGGATATTCACAATAATATACTTCAAGTCAATAATCCCCAAATGAATATACATAAATAATGTACTTTAAGTCAATAATCCTCAAATGAATATTCATAAATAATATAAATAGTAAATCCTCGAATAACAGTACCTGATATCTTTATCGGAAAATAACCTTTAATATATATACAGAAAATATAATTATTTCTGATCTAAAGAAATATCTTACGCCCTTAACCTAGGGCCTTTATACAACCTGGCTTCTAACTAATATCCCATATCTAGCTTAGAAGCCCATAATCAAATCATTTCCAAGTAATAAATACTTTCCGGAACATAAATAATGGTTAATAATAATATTCCTCAAGATGAATAGTACTCTGCCGCTAGAATCCCTCCGGGTTTCCACGACTATCTATATAACAAAATATCGACTCCCGGTCTAGAGTCGAAAAACAAGAAGTATGCTCTTATCTCTAGAGCTACAAGGTATACCGGTTATATATACTTAACTCAGAAGATCATATATAATCAAAAGGTCAAATTTTTATTTCAACAGGAAATAAGATGTGTCGCAAAACTGTACAACTTTATACATGGAAAAAGCAGTATTATAATTAATACTTTAAAAGTACAAGTTTAGAAAACTTGCCTGATGCTCGAGAAGTGATAGGGGTTCGCGACGATGCTGGACAATCTAGACAAAGTCAAACGAAAACACACGGTTAATCCCCTCGATAAACCACTTATAACTCAATGCTTAAACACGTAAGCGAAATACAACCAAGGCATTTCTTGCTCGCTCTAGCGTCACACTAAGTCCATGTTATTCGTCAAATACTTATATCATAAGTTTGGTTCGAAATCCATCCTCAAATCCAAGTTATACTTAACCATTTGGAACCTTGGTTTCTAAGTCTCGTTTTCAGTGGTTTTCACTTGCGCGACCTTGACTAAAACATTTTTATAAAATCGCAAACTAATCTTTTTAATCCGAATCCTTTTCGTGAGCCTTCCTAACTGTCTCTAGTATTATTCCTCAAAGTTTCACATTTTAAAATGGCTTCTAAGTGGTCTAAATATAGCCTCAAAGTGGCTGACCAGAGAAGGGTTGTTCCTCCGAACGACGTTTACTAAAACTCACTTTTCTCTTAAACCGTAAATCGTATGGACATGATCTTTATACCAAAACAAACCTTAAAACAAGACCTACATGTTCATGGTCATTTCTGTTCAAAAATATTCCAATACCAGTTCGTAATTCTTGCTCAAAACAGCCTTAAATCAAATGGGCATTACGACGGCTATAATCGTAACGTTTTCCATTTCCAAAACACAACCAAATCAATACCAATCAATCCCAAACTCACCATCCACCTTATACACCCTCCACTCAGTCAAATCCTCCATGAATAATCACAATAAATTCATAACCCATCCTCCAAACTCAACCAACAATTCATCTAATTACTTAATCATGCTCTTAACTTTACATAAACATCAAAACCATTTCAAAACTCATATAAACAAAAGGGGGCAGAGGTCTTTATACCTTCCTTGAAGCCTTAAACACACAACCAGAGCTTGTAAGCCTTAAGAGAGTCTTTATCCATGGTTATTATCCTTAAACTTGCAAAAGAAAATCAAGAACAAGTTATGAATTCTCGGAGTTACTATACACCAGTTTAAAGAACTGGAAAAACGAAGGTCTTACCTTGCTCCAATGGAAGCAACTCGTGAAATAGGATATGTAGGTTATCTCAAGACCTTTCCAACAAGCTATAGATCGCCAATTTCCACCAAGAAATGAAGGAGATATACATTTTACAATTCGGCAGTTTTGTGTTGGCCGAAAATGAAGAAAAGAGAGGTTTTTGGTTTGGTTGATTAATAATGATAATGCTGATTTTTTTGTGTTAAAAGGTGATGAGTCATTGCATGCCCAGGACACGTGTCGATCAGTGGAGCATCATGGTGGCAAGCAGGGACACGTGTCACGCAATGGAGATCATGGTGGCAAGCAGCTTTACTAGTTCGCTTTCCTTTCACATGGATGATCCAAATGTTGCATTTCTCGAATTAATCTTGTTACATGTTACTTCCATGTCTATATTTAATCATGTCATAATTTCAATCCTTAATCCATGATTCGTTCGCTTAATCACTTAATCTCGTTATAAAGTATCGGCGGTTTCTAGAACCTTCGTTTCACTGTCTCAGTGGTTTTCGTTCTAAATTCTCAAATCAAATAAAATAAAATTCCAAAATATTAAATCCTCAAATTCTTAATTTAATATCTCATTTCTTGAATATAATAATATATAATTCGCTGCCCGGTCAAATACTACACCAAAATAAAATTTGGAATTTCTGAATTCCGATCGTCTTTGCATTCACTTATTTACTCCGTAGATCACTAATATGACTTCCGAATATCCACACTACGTCTCGTACATAGGTGGCATGAAAAACTTTGTTAATTCTCAAAATCACTATTCATCCACCAAATTCACTATTCACTGATGCACTTAATCATAATAAGAAAAGTTTTAAATTTTTCCAAAAATTCGGGTTATTACATTCTCCCCTCCTTAAAAGGATTCCGTCCCGGAATCAACTTAGGAGTAACTGGGGTACTTCTCTTCCATTGCACTTTCTAACTCCCAGGTGGATTCTTCCACCTCTTGATTTTCCACAAACCTCTCACTAGCTTGGCAACCTCGTCACTTAGCACTTGCTCTTTTCTATCCGTGATTTCCACAGGTTGTTCTTTGTAAGTCAGATCGGGTTGTATGTCTACCTGCTCGTACTCTACATATACCGGACATCTATAGTATACTGACGTAGCATTGACACATGAACCCTGTTATGACCATTCTACAAGTTTGGGGGGGTGTAAGGCTGGCTCGTAGGCCACCTTCCTGACGCGTTTTAAAATCTCAGATGGCCCAATGAATCTCGGGCTCACTCCCCTTTCTTTCCAAATCTCATTAATTCTTTCCATGGATATCTTTTAGCATCACGAATCTCTAACCTCATATTCTCTATCTTGTTTGTACAGAAAATACACCAACATAAACTTGCTTGTCATCCATCAACATGCCATTTAGCTTATCAATAGCAGTACTATCTCTATACTCGCGGGCTTAGTCCGCATACTTTCTCTGTCTGTCTTGGTTGTCACTAGCCGCTTGTTGATGAAATCTTTTGTCCTTCTAGTTTGTTGGACTAACTTGAGTTTTGTGTAAAATCTCATCCTTTAATTCCCGATCATTCGGAATCCATCTCTGTCTCATTTTAAAGTAAGGGTATCGGCCACCACATTGGCCTTCCCCGGATGGTAGTGTATCTCACAGTCATAATCCTAGGTCAATTCTAGCCATTTCTCCATCTCATGCTATCTACTATCATGGGTAACTCAAAGCCAATTCATTACATTCCATAAAATTTGTGGGTGCATTAGTCAACCCAAAATAACTTCGCTGAAAACTCGAAGTGTCTATTCCTAGTACGAATCGCAGTCTTGGGCATATCCTCTGATTTAACTTCCAACTGGTGATACCCAGTTCTTAAATAAATTTGGAAATACACAGCGTTCTTCCGCTGATCAAACAATCATTTACAAGGGTACCTATTCTCCATGTCGAACTCATACAATTCTCGAGGTTCGATACATAATCTTGTGCTAACATCTTTCTCTCTGACAACAACACCAGGCTCTCCATGGTGGTACACTGGGTCTTATCATATCCTTATACAACAACTCTTGTAACTGAGTCACTAACCCTTTCATTCCCACTATACCCTGAATACTCAGTATTCATTCTCATGTCATCCAATTCGATATCTGGTAGCTCATTAAAACCTTGTACAATCTCCCAAAACCATTGTAGTTTCCTTTATACTTCGTGTCTCTTTTCTTGGCGTCAACCATAAGAGCTAATTATGCCTCATATCTCTGGCATAATAATTTCTTAGTCTGAACTATACTCAAGAATCTCTGAACCTGTCTCCATCCTTTATTTATTACTCTCTCTTTTTTTTTTCTTTTTTTTTTTGCAATCAATTGGCTCCATTGGGTGTCAACCAACCCCTCCTTATTATAATATCAACTTCTCCCAACTTGAAAGGGATCAGGTCTATCAAAAGTGTCAACCTCATATTTCTAGTTTACAACCTGGATGTATGTACCAGCCTTATGGGAAAATCCCTCGATTGACTATTTCTACTTGTAATTAATCCCTTAGTGGCTCGGCCTTAAGGTTTAATTATCATGCAACTTCTTGATATACAACGATATATTAGCTCTGTCTAAATAGTATAGAAGGGCACCTGCTATTTAAAGGTCCTGACAGTGGGCTGCTGGTTGGAGGTAGCCCTGGTTGAAACCTACTGGCTTTCTTTTACTCTGTGTTCACAAACTCCGGAACAAACCTCAATAATTCGGAAAACTTGGCCTCATACTTGGTCACAGTCATGGTTTCTTGTTTTAACTCTTTAACTTTCATTTTCATCCGGGTCTCCATATATTTCCGAAAATTATTCCTCTAAAAATAACACGCTGCACCTCTCCCAAGTCACAATACCAGCTCCCTCTGACTCCATCGTCAGTACTTATCTTGCTAACCCAGAGGTAGGGTACATTCGTAAACAACTCCTCCAAAATCTCAATTCCACTATAGGGCATCTATCTAACACCGTTGTCACTGGAGTTCACGGCACATCGCTATTTCTTTCACGTATATCGATTGACACGCTTTCCATTATCATACTATCCTTGGGAGAATAAACCAATTTCATTGATATGTCACTAACATTCTATTCGTCTTAGGGATTCGCTCCTGTCATAGGCGATTTCGTTGCGAATCTAATTCCTATCAGCGAATTTTTTTGACTTATTTGACCTGGTTGGCCTCCCCTTGAAATTCAATAAGGATAACAAAATTTATGGGGCTTTGAAAGATAGCTCCCATATCAAAGAAAATGTCACACACTGGTGATCATAAGGTTATGAGTTTTAAGGTAACCTTATTGGAGGTAAGAGAATTTTACCGAGAGATCAATATGATCATAAGAACTCAACGTTGTGTGCCTCAATTGAGACATTACTAAAGGTAATTAGCCTTCTTGTATTTCACAACTTACAAGTGATGGCGTCCCATCCGACTTCTATCACACAGACAGATAGTCCTTGTAGCCCCTATAAGTATAGGGTTGTTCGTCTCAGTGGAAGTTGAAAAGTATGAAAGCAATTCGAGATCAATTTAATGATTATCGCCTTTCGACAATATTTCTCAAAGGAACACCTTGGATTAAAATTGAACAGATTCCAAAGGTGCGGTTTTCCAAAGAAAATACAAAGAAAAGAATAACCAAAAAGATACTGGTACTTAACAAACAAGTGGTGATGTATCACCATAGGGTCATTCATTATTTGAAGAAAAGTGAAAGCTTAAATAAAATCATTTGACAGGGCTTCGAAAGCCTGAAAGTAGCCATTGTGACAGCCTCTGGCACAAGTGAAACTGAATATGGTTTAGCACAAGTGTTATAAAACAACTTCGAAGAGGGAATAGACCCTTTATCAGAATTCTTTCCTGGAGAGAGGTCATGATAGATCATAGATTGGGGATATATCCCACATAATTTGAAAATGGGGAGGGTATTACCAAGGTCTCTACGGATGCCTTTTACGTCGGCTCCTCTAATGGATAATCGTTCAATTCCAAAGCTTTTCTTTTCCACGCACCCTAAGGTGTTCGATACTTACGTCATTGCCGACTTATAATAGTCACTAAGAATTCAACCATCGACCTTTGCAATCGCAGGGAATTCTATTCGACTAGGCGCAAACATCCCAAGTAAGCGTTCTGTTCTATAAGAAGACTTCGATACCGTTGTTGCCCGTAGCAATGACAATTCCACATGTCGACTGGGCGGTACTTCGGAAGATCGTTAGAAACTACAAGATTAAATCTGGTCTCTATTTCAATCATCCTTATATCCAATATTCCTTCTCCCATATCAATCCCGTGCGCTACATAAGCTTAACACTTTTGGCACAATAGCCTTCTCATTTAAGTCAATCCCGGAACTTCTCAGTCCGTCTTGGTCCTTAAATATATTTTGCCTTTACCGTCCAATCTCAACTTCATCATTTTATCCCTACAATCAATTATAGCAATCAGGGTCTGTCCACCAACCCATATAACGGCTATCTTACCCAATCCACAGGGTTCGCTCTAATTCCCACTCTCTTTGGTGACATCCTCTGGTAATTAGAAAGACAAGGTTTGCCAAAATTTGCTGAATTCCTTTCCAAAATCAGGGAAATTTGATCAATCTATTTACCTACTAGTAATGCTCGGATCTGATTTCCGACCTTTCTGTTCTATCCTCGTAATTCCTTCCTGGTTTCCTGAGGGTGGTAAATTTCGTTCTCGATTCCGTCTTAGCGTGCTTGTCTTAAAATATCATTTGCATGGTACATATACCCAAAATTCTCCTTGAGATAATAAAATCCCTCAATGATGTAATAGACACTATTTCCAGTGGGATCGCTGGTCGTGGGGGATTGAAACCTCATAGTCAAAGCAATTCCTTACACTATTCTAGGCAACTAAGTACCCTTGATTGTTCGTGAAAATCTGAACACCTTGGTTCTTACGTATGTCGCCTCCTTATGGGCAACTATAACTGACTACGAGTAACAGGTTTCGTTCAAGTCGAATCAATCCACTGATACTGGCTATACTGCCTCTACCTCTTCTGCCTTGGAGACTCTACTCCATTTTCTTTGTCATACCTCTTGATGAATCATGAACGATCCTTAAACTCTCGTCTCGTCACTTATTTATCCCTCGAAGGTTCGTCCGGTCTTATTATTAGACCTCAAGTAACACACCACATCTTTATCAATCAACACGTCCTCTACAAGATTCTTTCCTTGACCCACTATGGGGTCTTCCTCTAGATCCTCCTATGGATCTTTCTTTATCGGGTCTCCGTCCATTTCAAGGAGCGCATCATCAAATGCCTACTCGAAGGCCTCGGGGTCTGGTATCTCAGAATCCCATCAATCTATAACTCATACGAATCGAGGTGACTAATCACGAAGTCCTAAGTACGGTTTCCCAGAAGAAGTCCCCTCTCGGGCTTTATCTTAAACAGTCAGGGTCATGTCCTCTAACCCGACTACGAACTTAATTTGGGCTCTAGATGTTCTTATCATTCTTAAGGGTATTGTAAGACTCGATCTCCTATCGTTTCTGAGGACTGTAACCTAACGCTCTGATACCATCTCTGTAACAGCCCCAAATCCGGGGTCAGGGATTTAGGGTTGTCACAATCCATGTACTCCTTGTCTTACCTGTATTACTCACACCATTCATAATTCACCTGCTCATGACCCCACAACATATGTCTCTCTCACACACACACACACAGGTTAGAGTCTCAGAAACGACACAATACAACAACTGCGGAATAAATAACTTTTATTACAATACCCAAATGTCTTTTGAATCTGTTACTGATACAATTTCTAAGTATTGTTACATTACCAGCTTAGCCTTCTGATGCTCACAATCCTCTAATACCATTCATGTCTATACATAAGTTGAATACCAAAACCGTAGCCTGATTCGATCGGTTCGTACTACTCCCGGGATCACTGCTAGAAACTGTTTATGGGAGCGCCTTGCGAGGTATGTGCCGTCCCATAGGCATCCTGCTTCGCTGCTATATAATATATATAAAATAATAGCAAGAGTGAGCGATAGCTCAGCAAGGTAATGAAAGTATGGCATAATTCTGCCTTTAATTCAACCCAGAAATAAAGCGGGTATAAGACAATAATTGTCATAATATCTCAATACTGAAATTATTTCTTTATCGGAATATATACCACAACAGTACTTCAAATATCAATTATCGTCTTTATACGAAAGATAAGTGAAATTCGTACTTGCCGTAGCAATTTATCAAGATAAGTATCCTTTACTGAAAACTCGAATATTTTCCCTAATCGGGATATGATAGAAATTTGGATGCTGACACCCTGCTCCAGTGACGTAGCACTCAGCAGTTGTGGATACTATAACACTCAACAGTTCAAGATATTGTCAGATGGGAACACTGAACTCCGTATGTAGGAGAAATTTCATTTGAACTCTGTATTGAGATTTCAATAATTCCAGACGTGGATCGACGATGATCAGTCGCCGCTTCCAGGTCCACCGCGGGTCTTCTCTACTAGTAGAAGGATAAAAACTCCATCCGTAATTACCATCAGGTAAAAGCTCCATCCGCAATTACCTTGGATGAAAGCTCCATCCGCAATCATCCTGAATGAAAGCTCCATCCGCAATCATTCTGGCGCAAGTTGGGCCAAATTCTAGTTCCCCGGGCAAATGCCCGTTCAAAGATCGCACTGGGATCCTTTGGTTACTCCCAGAATGAATCGGAAGTTAACCCATTAACCCATATTGGCTTTTAGCCAGACTTTCACAATCCCTGGTTACTCCCGAACAATGGGAAGCTAACCCATAAGTACATACTGGCCTATAGCCGGAAACTCAGGTTGAGCGACAAATAGTCTTCATGAAATCGGGATTGAATCTTTTACTCTTTTTGTGAAAGGGGAACCCTTAGTAGTAGGGCTATAATCCCAAAATAATATCTCTTATATAAACAAAGGAAGGAAACAAGATTTTCTCCCAACTCTAGATTTTCAATTCTCAATATGTACGAAAGCATTTAGATGGCTCAAGTGAGGTGACAATGATCGGGAATAATATTGGGGAATCCTTATAATTCTCGGAAATATTATTAAAGGTCAAGAATATAAAAAAAATATAATTCTCAAAGACCTCTAATGCTTTTAAACAAATAATATGATTTTTAAATCACTAAAAGATATTTAATAATTAATAAAGAAATATGTATTGAAGAAATTTCCTCAAATAAATGATTATTCAAACATAATCCTCTCTGAATAAATAAATATTCAATAATTAAACCTTGAATGAATAATAAATAATTAAATAAATAAACTTCGAATGAATAATAAAATAATATTCATTAAGTAAATGATCCTTAAATGGATATTCACAATAATATACTTCAAGTCAATAATCCCCAAATGAATATACATAAATAATGTACTTTAAGTCAATAATCCTCAAATGAATATTCATAAATAATATAAATAGTAAATCCTCGAATAACAGTACCCGATATCTTTATCGGAAAATAACCTTTAATATATATACAGAAAATATAATTATTTCTGATCTAAAGAAATATCTTACGCCCTTAACCTAGGGCCTTTATACAACCTGGCTTCTAACTAATATCCCATATCTAGCTTAGAAGCCCATAATCAAATCATTTCCAAGTAATAAATACTTTCCGGAACATAAATAATGGTTAATAATAATATTCCTCAAGATGAATAGTACTCTGCCGCTAGAATCCCTCCGGGTTTCCACGACTATCTATATAACAAAATATCGACTCCCGGTCTAGAGTCGAAAAACAAGAAGTATGCTCTTATCTCTAGAGCTACAAGGTATACCGGTTATATATACTTAACTCAGAAGATCATATATAATCAAAAGGTCAAATTTTTATTTCAACAGGAAATAAGATGTGTCGCAAAACTGTACAACTTTATACATGGAAAAAGCAGTATTATAATTAATACTTTAAAAGTACAAGTTTAGAAAACTTGCCTGATGCTCGAGAAGTGATAGGGGTTCGCGACGATGCCGGACAATCTAGACAAAGTCAAACGAAAACACACGGTTAATCCCCTCGATAAACCACTTATAACTCAATGCTTAAACACGTAAGCGAAATACAACCAAGGCATTTCTTGCTCGCTCTAGCGTCACACTAAGTCCATGTTATTCGTCAAATACTTATATCATAAGTTTGGTTCGAAATCCATCCTCAAATCCAAGTTATACTTAACCATTTGGAACTTTGGTTTCTAAGTCTCGTTTTCAGTGGTTTTCACTTGCGCGACCTTGACTAAAACATTTTTATAAAATCGCAAACTAATCTTTTTAATCCGAATCTTTTTCGTGAGCCTTCCTAACTGTCTCTAGTATTATTCCTCAAAGTTTCACATTTTAATATGGCATCTAAGTGGTCGAAATATAGCCTCAAAGTGGCTGACCAGAGAAGGGTTGTTCCTCCGAACGACGTTTACTAAAACTCACTTTTCTCTTAAACCGTAAATCGTATGGACATGATCATTATACCAAAACAAACCTTAAAACAAGACCTACATGTTCATGGTCAGTTCTATTCAAAAATATTCCAATACCAGTTCGTAATTCTTGCTCAAAACAGCCTTAAATCAAATGGGCATTACGACGGCTATAATCGTAACGTTTTCCATTTCCAAAACACAACCAAATCAATACCAATCAATCCCAAACTCACCATCCACCTTATACACCCTCCACTCAGTCAAATCCTCCATGAATAATCACAATAAATTCATAACCCATCCTCCAAACTCAACCAACAATTCATCTAATTACTTAATCATGCTCTTAACTTTACATAAACATCAAAACCATTTCAAAACTCATATAAACAAAAGGGGGCAGAGGTCTTTATACCTTCCTTGAAGCCTTAAACACACAACCAGAGCTTGTAAGCCTTAAGAGAGTCTTTATCCATGGTTATTATCCTTAAACTTGCAAAAGAAAATCAAGAACAAGTTATGAATTCTCGGAGTTACTATACACCGGTTTAAAGAACTGGAAAAACGAAGGTCTTACCTTGCTCCAATGGAAGCAACTCGTGAAATAGGATATGTAGGTTATCTCAAGACCTTTCCAACAAGCTATAGATCGCCAATTTCCACCAAGAAATGAAGGAGATATACATTTTAAAATTCGGCAGTTTTGTGTTGGCCGAAAATGAAGAAAAGAGAGGTTTTTGGTTTGGTTGATTAATAATGATAATGCTGATTTTTTTGTGTTAAAAGGTGATGAGTCATTGCATGCCCAGGACACGTGTCGATCAGTGGAGCATCATGGTGGCAAGCAGGGACACGTGTCACGCAATGGAGATCATGGTGGCAAGCAGCTTTACTAGTTCGCTTTCCTTTCACATGGATGATCCAAATGTTGCATTTCTCGAATTAATCTTGTTACATGTTACTTCCATGTCTATATTTAATCATGTCATAATTTCAATCCTTAATCCATGATTCGTTCGCTTAATCACTTAATCTCGTTATAAAGTATCGGCGGTTTCTAGAACCTTCGTTTCACTGTCTCAGTGGTTTTCGTTCTAAATTCTCAAATCAAATAAAATAAAATTCCAAAATATTAAATCCTCAAATTCTTAATTTAATATCTCATTTCTTGAATATAATAATATATAATTCGCTGCCCGGTCAAATACTACACCAAAATAAAATTTGGAATTTCTGAATTCCGATCGTCTTTGCATTCACTTATTTACTCCGTAGATCACTAATATGACTTCCGAATATCCACACTACGTCTCGCGCGTACATAGGTGGCATGAAAAACTTTGTTAATTCTCAAAATCACTATTCATCCACCAAATTCACTATTCACTAATGCACTTAATCATAATAAGAAAAGTTTTAAATTTTTCCAAAAATTCGGGTTATTACATTCTGACCACCCTAATTATTACTCCAGCTGAAATTAGGATGGTTCCTGTTATTAGGATGATAGGTGTTAGGAACTGGCTGCTGTGGTCTCTGGAAATTGCTCACGAACTGCGCCGATTCACTAGATATGGCACACTGAGTCGTGTCATGTGCACCTGCACATAGCTCACAAACACTAGCCACCTGCTGAACTCAATAGTTAGACAAGGAATCCACCTTCATAGACAAAGCCTTTAACTGAGCTGCTATTGCCGTAGCTGCATCCACTTCCAGAATTCCTGCTACCTTGCCTTGTGATAACCTCTGAGTTGGATTCTGGTATTCATTAGCAGCCATCATCTCAATTAGTTCATAAGCTTCCTCGTAGCTTTTAGCCCAAAGAGCTCCACCTGATGCCGCATCAAGCATTGGTCGAGATTGACCTCTTAGACCATTATAAAAACAATTGATCACCATCCAATCAGGCATTCCATGATGAGGACACTTCCTAAGCATCTCCTTGTAACGCTCCCAAGCTACACATAAAGTTTCCCCTGAATGTTGTGCAAACTGAGTAAGAGCATTCCTGATTGCAGCTGTTTTAGCCATAGGGAATAATTTAGTGAGAAACTTCTGAGCAAGATCCTCCCATGTAGCAATAGAACCTGCTGGTAAAGAGTGTAACCAGCCTTTAGCTTTATCCCTCAGAGAAGATGGGAAAAGTCTCAATTTCAAAGCATCTTCTGACACTCCGTTGAACTTGAAGGTGTCGCATATCTCGATGAAATCCCTAATATGCATATTAGGATCTTCCGTTGGAGCACCCCCAAACTGAACTGAATTATGTACCATCTGAATCGTGCCAGGCTTGATTTCAAAAGTATTAGCTGCAATGGCTGGCCTGACAATGCTAGATTGAATGTCATTGATCTTAGGCTGAGAATAATCCTTCAAAGCCTTCGTTTCTGCTACTAGTTCTCCCATAACTAGATTCAATTCAAGTTCTTCTTTCCGAGATTGAGAACATTTTCGCATACACGCTCGCTAGAATACCTGAAACTCACCAAACAAAGTAAAATTGATGAAAGAATAATCCGAGTCAGTGAACTTTAACTCCCACTGATGACAAGCACATAAACTAAATATAACACCGAGTCCCCGGCAGCGGCGCCAAAAACTTGTTCGCAAAAAATCACGCAAGCGTACGCGGTCACAAGTAACATAAGAATAAGTAGAGTTCGTTCCCACAGAGACTGCTTTGGTTACTATAGTTATGCACTTATGTAACAATGTATGGCTATTGCTCAATGCTAAGACAAGTAACAAATTTGTGTTTTGATTAACTAAATTAACTAAACAAATTATCAAGACTAAAATTAACTAAAGAGATTGCTGTAGAATTACTTATGAGAATAAAACATGGGATCCTAACTTCATTAAATACTTCATTCAGAGTCTTTTGTCTTTAATCAATGCATGTGACGGTTGTGATAACTAATCGGATAACACGAAATCAATACACGCTACCTTTCAGTATACGTATACCAAACCACTCAAACATCCACAAAAGAGATAGAAGTTGGGTAGACACCAATTATGCTTAGACCCTATATGTGACGCCCTCCAAACCCGGGGTACAGATTTGAGGAGTCATCCGACCAACGGAACACTATTTAACACATGCATAATATATATAAAGACACAATTACCCCTTGACCAAGACCGCATCCAGATTATGGCAATGAACACAAGCTACTACAATCTTTTATTATTACAAACCAGTTTTATCAGAGTTATTACATCACAACTAAAGTTCAAATCTAGACATTAAATCTAGAAAAGCAAAACAACAACTACCCTGCCAATAACAGTGACTCGAGGGGCTCTCCTGACTGCTGGTGAACTATCGGTCACGCTATGCCAACTCATACTCTCGCTTCACTGGAATAGGGTTAGAAAACAACAAGCAAGAGTGAGCCAAAATTGCTCAGCAAACATCAACGAATCATTTCTATCACGGTGGTAAGGATATGAATTTAAGATATCAGAATCAACAATATTTAGCTAACACATGCTTTGTATCAATAATGATTGAAGTAAAGAATTAGAATTTGGCTTATACATTTTATTCAAATCAAAGGTTGTGCTGCTGGCCAGCCACGCATCAACCCCGGACTAGCTCATGTCATAGTCCTCTACTGGATCCCAGGCCAATCTGGGCCTTAAGTTACTTCGACCAATTACTGGTCCATTTTAAAAAAAACACATGCCAATTCTATAATAGGGTATAAACAATAACATGCTCAATAAGATAAACTGAATGTATAGTAATTGCAAAAGAGTTTCAACTGTTCAGTATCAAGTGAAGGTCGAGAAATAATCATGGAGTAATTTCAATGGTACAGTGTACTCATTCAATAAGGGAATCAATATTGGTAATCGTTAATCAATAACCGTAAATGAGTAGTCAAGATGGAAGTCAAATAAGCAAAGGTTGTCAATGATAATCAAAGGATGATAAATAGCAACAATAGGTGGTAAACAATAATCAAGTAAATTGGAAATAAGGGTTTCCGATGCAGATCAAATCAAAGAATCAAGAATTTCTAAGGAAATGGAATCAGTTGTCCAAATGCGGTTAAAAGATGGATAATTTGAATTGTTCTGGGGATAACGGTATTCAAGTAATCAAGACAATAATAATTTTATCACAAGTAAAGGCACAGATATTTGCCTGGTCTAAGCTGCTGTCGGATCGACTCTGCTCACTCTACTTTCCCCTTTCCCTTGCTCCGGGAACTCGATTCTATAATTTAAACAACTCATCACAATAAGTCTAACTATTCTCGTTCTACTCTCGACACTTATTCAATCAATAATCACATCTAAACAAGTAACCGGTTACGTATCGGACGTCCGGTATAATTTACGATATTTAAAACTCAGATATTTGCCCTAGCACGGGCATATACAGACTATAAAACACGACACACAATTAATATGAACCATATAGCACTTATAAACATTTTTAAAACATCATACGGAACTCATTTGAATTTTTAATAAGTCGTTACAAATTTTAAATCAAAAATCGGATTTTTAAATCCAATATAAACATTTAAATGAAAATAAATCAATTAATAAAATTAATTGACACTCTTTAAATACTCAATCTATTTTTTAAATAATTAAATAGGCTTGAAAATAATTAAACTGAATTTTTAATTAATTAAATCTAATTAATAATTAATTTTTAAGAAGTAATTGATTAAAAGAATTAACCAATTAATTAATAAATTAATTATTAATTAAAAATAATTAAAATAATTAAGTTTAATCAATTTTCGGATTTAAAATAATAAATATAATTTATCAGAATTTTTCTGATATTAAAATATATTTTTAAAATAAAAATATGAATTTTTAAAGTTTTTAAACTATTTTCGAATTAAATTTAAAAATAAAATTCAAAAACAGTTTTCTGAAAATGAATTAGGGTTTTGAAGATTGAAACCGGGTCGAAAAATCGGGTAAACGGGTCGGGAAGAACGAATCCGGGTCACCAAGAACAACCCGCCGGAATCTGGGTTTTCCAGAATCCGGCCGGCGTCCGGTGGCCGGACTTCGCCGTTTCCGATCAAAACAAAACCAAACTATAGGGCTTTTGTTCGCTTTTGCAAGACAAACACAACCCACATACACACACATCTGTCCCATGCCGGAATCGTGCCCAGAATTCATTCAAAGAACTCGCCGGCGACGACCTCGGCCGGAAACCCGATCTACTTAAATCCTACATGAAACTCAAAGATTAATATACCAAAATGAAGCTTATAACTCATACAATAAAAGCCCTTTACCAAAAACAATGTCAGATCAATATCAAGAACGTACGAATTGAAAGAAGAAATCGGGTCAAAACCCGAAAATCAAACCCGACTAAATCGAACATAAACATGAAATTAAAGCATGGATTCTTGCTAATTAGAACCCTAGGAACATGTTAGAAGCAACCAATTGAACGGAGAATCAACAGAATGAAAATCCCCAAATCGAATCAAGAACCCTAATTTTAATTCGAAACTTGTAAAATCAATATAAAATCGAATACTTACCAGATGATGATGAGGTTGGAAGATTCTGAAACTAGATTTTTGGGGCTTTGATTTGAGTATAAGAACTTCAGATTTGGACTTCAATAACCCTTAGAACGAATTGATTGAAGATCAAGAACACAAAATAATTATTTGGGAATTTCGGATTTCTTGAGTAATTTCTGAAGAATTGCTAGGGTTATGAAGTCTGATTGGTCATTTTATATTTTTGGAAAAATAATACCCCAAATAACATTTTTGGATCGATATTGATTCGTTAGATCGTTTAAAAACCCTAATTAGGTCAAAAACACGTTTTACGAAAAGTAAGGGGTTAAAAAGGTTGATGATTATCCAAATTGATATATATCATTATATAACTAATGCTCAAGAATACTAGGGCTATAACAACTTCAATATTGATATAGAACGATAAATCCGTCCCCTTAAGCAATTAGGGTTCGGAACGATTTTTCCTTTTTCGGATCAAAAATTGAAATTAATTTGCAGAATCAAATAGGTAGGGTTAAATAGAATCCCATAACCCTTTCGATAACGATTCGAATACGAAAGACGAAGAATTAAAAATGAATGTACGAAATTTCAACGGGCTCTTGAATTATCAAAACGGCTCAAATTTGAAGAAAATTCCAAATGACGAAATTTTTGAAAGGGGCTTCCGACTCACCATTTAGCACATAATCACACACTAAATATCATATAATAATATTCCAATATTCCAAAATAAATATTTTAGATTAAATATATCATTTAATCAAATAATAAAATTCACGGATATTACATCCTTCCCCCCTTAATAGGATTCTGTCCTCAGAATCAGATCAAGGAAACAACTGGGGATACTTCTCTAACATCTCACTCTCTAACTCCCAGGTAGACTCTTCTACTTTAGGATTCCTCCACAAAACTCTCACTAACGCTACTGTCTTATTCCTTAGTACTTTCTCCTTACGATCCACTATCTGAATTGGTCGCTCTACATACGATAAATCTGCCTGGACCTCTATTGGTTCATACTCTATTACATGATTCGAATCTGGTCGATACCTCTTAAGCATAGATACATGAAATACATTATGAACGTGCTGCATATGCGGTGGCAATGCCAACTCGTAAGCTACTTCGCCCACTTTCTTCAAAATCTCAAACGGCCCAACATATCTCGGACTCAACTTCCCTTTCTTTCCAAATCTAACTAATCCTTTCCATGGTGAAACCTTTAGTAACACTTGCTCTCCTTCTTCGAATCCCACATCCTTTCTGGCTAGATCCGCATACTTCTTCTGTCGGTCTTGAGCTGTTATCAATCTTCTCTGAATCAATTGAACCACTTCTTTTGTTCGTTGTACTAGTTCTGGTCCTATCATTTTCCGTTCACCAACTTCTTCCCAATATACTGGAGATCGACACTTTCGTCCATACAAAGCTTCGTACGGTGGCATTCCGATGCTCGCGTGAAAACTATTATTATATGAAAATTCCACCAAGGGTAGATGATCGTCCCAACTGCCTTCAAAATCAAGTGCACACGTCCTAAGCATATCTTCAATAGTCTGAATTGTCCTTTCGCTTTGACCGTCCGTCTGCGGATGATAAGCCGTACTCATTCTCAACTCGGTGCCCAAACACTCTTGAAAACTCCTCCAAAATCTTGAATTGAATCGAGGGTCTCTATCAGACACTATCGATACTGGAACTCCATGTCGTACTACGATTTCTTTTATGTACATATGAACTAACTTATCCAGCGAGAATCTCTCGTTAATCGGAAGAAAATGCGCAGATTTCGTCAATCGATCCACGACAACCCAGATGGCATCATGGTTAGCTTTGGTTCTAGGCAATCCTACTACAAAGTCCATCGCAATGTGTTCCCACTTCCATTCGGGAATCTCCAATGGTTGAAGTAATCCACTTGGTCTCTGATGTTCCGCCTTAACTCTTTGACACGTAAAGCATTTACTTACCCATTCCGCAATCTCTCTCTTCATATCTGGCCACCAAAAGTTCGTCTTTAGATCTCGATACATCTTCGTACTCCCTGGATGAATTGAATACTTCGAGTTATGTGCTTCGTGCAGAATCGCACTTTTCAGTTCCGTTACGTTAGGTATCCATATCCGAGAAGCAAATCTCAAGATCCCTTTGTCATCCGGTTGGCTACATATTTCCTCACCTGTCATTTTATTCACATCGTCGTTCATAACTTGCTCTTGGCACTTTCGTATCTTCTCCAACAATTCAGGTTGAAACGTCATGGTATAAATTATTTCCGTAGCGTCCTTCGGATTAATTACTTCGATTTCCAATTTCTCAAATTCCTTGTATAATTCTTTGGTCATCAGTAGTGTATTTAATCTCTCTTTTCTGCTCAATGCATCTGCTACCACATTTGCCTTGCCGGGATGATAGTTGATAGAAACGTCGTAGTCCTTGATTAGTTCTAACCATCTTCGTTGCCTCATGTTCAGCTCTTTCTGAGTAAAGATATACTTCAAACTTTTGTGATCGGTGTAAATTTCACATCTCTCTCCATACAAGTAGTGTCTCCATATCTTCAAAGCAAACACAATAGCTGCTAACTCCAAATCGTGTGTAGGGTACTTCTGTTCGTGGGGTCTCAACTGTCTTGACGCATAAGCAATCACCTTGTCATGTTGCATAAGTACGCATCCTAATCCTTTGTACGACGCATCACTATAGATTACGAAATGACCTTGATCGTCTGGTAACATCAATACCGGTGCCGTAGTTAGTCTTCTCTTTAACTCTTGGAAGCCTTCTTCGCATTTATCGTTCCATATGAATCGCTCGCTTTTCCTTGTCAGCTTGGTCATTGGAGTAGCTATCTTCGCAAAATCTTGCACAAATCTCCGGTAGTATCCGGCTAATCCCAAGAAACTTCTGACTTCAGTCGGTGTCCTTGGTCTCTCCCAATCTTTCACTGCCTCTATCTTTGCTGGGTCCACTTTGATGCCTTCGCTGCTCACCACGTGTCCTAAGAAATGAACTTCTTTCAACCAGAATTCACACTTGGAAAACTTCGCGTATAGTCCTTCTTGTCTCAATGTTTCTAACACAATTCGCAACTGGTCTGCATGCTCTTCTTCTGTCCTTGAGTATATCAAGATGTCGTCGATGAATACCACTACAAACTTGTCCAAATATCTCTTGAAAATCCTGTTCATTAGATCCATAAAAGCTGCGGGTGCATTCGTTAGTCCAAACGCCATTACTAAAAATTCATAGTGCCCATACCTTGTTCGAAAGGCTGTCTTCGGTATGTCGTCTGGTCTAATCTTCAATTGGTGATATCCTGACCGTAGGTCGATCTTCGAAAAATGTACCGCTCCCTTCAGCTGGTCAAACAGATCATCTATTCGAGGTAACGGATACTTGTTCTTAATGGTCAGCTTGTTCAACTCCCGATAGTCTATACACAATCTCATGCTTCCATCCTTTTTCTTGACAAACAGTACTGGTGCTCCCCACGGTGAAACGCTGGGTCTAATAATTCCTTTTTCTAGCAAATCTTGCAGTTGATCAGCCAATTCCTTCATCTCCACTGGTGCCATCCTGTAAGGGGCCTTCGATACTGGCTCCGCGCCCGGTACTAAGTCTATCGCAAATTCAATTTCTCTATCTGGAGGTAAACCTGGTAATTCTTCCGGAAAAACATCTGGAAACTCATTTACGACTGGAATATCTTCTAACTTAGAAACTTCCTTATCTATATCTATTACATAAGCTAGATACGCCTCACAACCTTGCCTTAATAACCTCTTAGCCTGAATCATTGTCAGGAACCTCTTTCTTTGTTTCTCTCCTCTAAATATTATCTCTTTCTTTTCTAGGGTAATCAAAGTAACCCTCTTATTCTTACAATCAATACTTGCATCATGCTCAGTCAACCAATCCATCCCTAATATCACATCAAATTCACCTAACTTAAAAGGTAACAAGTCAACATAAAAACGATTTCCCAAAATCTCTATCTCACAACGGGGATAATATGAACTGACCGCGATACGATCCTGATTAGCTATCTCTATAGTCAATACTCCACTTAAAGGTTTCATTACGCAATTCAATCTACGAGCAAACGTTTCAGAAATAAAAGACTTCGTCGCTCCCGAATCTATTAACACTTGTGCAGGAATAGAATTTACTAGAAGTGTACCTGCCACCACGTCGGAATCTCTCACTGCTTCTCCCATTGACATATTGTAGGTCCTGGCTAACGGCTGGACGTTAACAACTGGGGGTGCCTCAATTGCCCGAATCATATTGTTCACGGTTGCTGGTGCTCTGCAGTCCTTAATCATGTGACCTGGTTTCTTACACCGATGACACACGATGCCTATCTTGCAATCCCGGGAATAATGTCCCTTCTGATTGCATTTAAAGCATGTGACAGTCAATCGATGGCATATCCCTAGATGTCGCTTCCCGCATGTCTTGCATTCTGGTAGTGGGGGTCTAGAAAGTCCCTGCTGACCGCCGGTTAGTAGACGGTTATCTTGTCCTACGTTTCCGGTGTCTGGTTTCCTGAAACTTGTATTCCTTCCGTGCTGAAATCCCAGCTTCTTATTTGCTTGCCCTTGAAAACTTCCCTGCTGCTGTCCCTTATCGGGTATCCCTGCTTTCCTTTTCTTGTTCTCCTTCTCTCTCATGTAAGAATCACTCTCTGCCTCCGCAATCATTGCCTTTTGGACCACCGCTGCATAGGTGTCCAACTCCAATACAGCTAACTTACTACGAATCCAAGACCTCAGTCCCTGCTGGAACCTCTTGGCCTTCTTCTTTTCCGTATCCACATAGGTTGGAACAAACCTTGACAACTCCGTAAACCTTGTTTCATATTGGGGCACTGTCATGCTTCCCTGCTTTAATTCCAAAAACTTCAATTCCATCTGATCTCTCATATAGTCCGGAAAATATCTTTCCAAAAACAACTCTGTGAATCTTGCCCACGTAATCAATCCCTCGGGCTCCATAGCCCTACTCGTTTCCCACCAATAACTAGCCTCATTCTTCAGAAAATAGCTTGCATACTCTGTCTTCTTATCCTCTGTCACCTCTATCAAGGCAAAAGCCTTTTCCATCTCTTTCAACCATGCCTTAGCCTCTACAGGGTCTGCTGATCCTTTAAATTCTGGAGGTTTTGCTGCCTGGAAAGATTTGAACGTAACTGCCGGTGCTGCTTGCTGGTGCTGTTGTTGATGCTGCTGATGCTGATGTTGCTGATGCTGATGTTGCTGATGCTGTTGCTGCTGTTCTAAGAGCTGTTGCTGAAATGCACGTTGCTGCTGTGCTAATGCGGCAGTCTGTTGAGTAAGGGTATTTAACAACTGGATTACCATCGGGTCCACACGGCCCGTGGGAGGTGTATTTTGTTGACCTTCTTGGTCAGAAGTATCAGTTGAACGGGTTTGTCGTCTAGGAGCCATATCGCTAATGAATAAACAATAATTGGCTTAATCAAACAGTTCATATAAGAGAAGGAAGGATCACAATTGATATCTCGAAGGTTTACAGATCTTCTCAACGGTGTATGGATACACTCGTTGCAATAAGTAGAATAACAGTTATGATGCTGGAAATGAATGACAGGGGAATAAATACAGTTCTACAAAAGAGGTTTATCATATATATATAGATAGAGTTAGTACAAGCGTAGAATGCTTCAAAAGAAAATATATCATGGCTGAACCATAACTGCCGACCAGCAATACAACAACAAAAATGCAACAACAACCCGAGGCGTTCCTATAAGCCCGGTGCACTGCTGATTCTACTATATGCATCTATATACTAACTATCTAGAACCATACATCCATGTCACATCTGTCTACTACCGATACCTGCTCACAGATCACCTGCTCCTGCCGGCCATAACGGGGGTCCTGAAACCTCTGCAATCTCACTCATCGCATAATCCAAAATCTGTCTCATCCCTGCTACTGTCTCTCCCTCTCGACTAGAAGCTAATCCATGCAATCGAGTCTCAACCAAAGTCCTCGTAACCCTAAACCTCATCTGAATGTCTCTCATCTGATCTCTAAGTCTGTCTCTCTCTCTGACAGCGGCTGCCTCGATCGAACGAATCCTACCCATCTCCATAACCTGTCCATAAAGGAAATCCTTCTCTCTTCTCACCCTCTGATACACATGGTGTGGAACTGGTGGCTCACATAACTGATACAAAGGCCCACAAACTGATGCCTGAGACGCTGGTGCTGGGGCTACTTGTCGGAGTGGAATAGGACAAGGTATCTGATCTCTCCTGACTACTGGGCCCTGATGCCTAGGCTGATATCGCACTGGCCGAGACGGTCCTGCTCTCTCAACGGGTGTAGGTATCTCTGATATCGTATCCTCGGAAGGGTCTGAGTCTGAACTAGAACTAGGGGGCTGCAATTATAACCACATTTAATTACTACGCGTAATATCCCTAGTTGACCTCCTAATATCCTTACGTGACTTCCTAACTCTCTATGTTATCCTGGACCCTAAGTCCTAACTTGTTTCAAATGCCATAACCTGTTGCTCTGATACCAACTGTGACGCCCTCCAAACCCGGGGTACAGATTTGAGGAGTCATCCGACCAACGGAACACTATTTAACACATGCATAATATATATAAAGACACAATTACCCCTTGACCAAGACCGCATCCAGATTATGGCAATGAACACAAGCTACTACAATCTTTTATTATTACAAACCAGTTTTATCAGAGTTATTACATCACAACTAAAGTTCAAATCTAGACATTAAATCTAGAAAAGCAAAACAACAACTACCCTGCCAATAACAGTGACTCGAGGGGCTCTCCTGACTGCTGGTGAACTATCGGTCACGCTATGCCAACTCATACTCTCGCTTCACTGGAATAGGGTTAGAAAACAACAAGCAAGAGTGAGCCAAAATTGCTCAGCAAACATCAACGAATCATTTCTATCACGGTGGTAAGGATATGAATTTAAGATATCAGAATCAACAATATTTAGCTAACACATGCTTTGTATCAATAATGATTGAAGTAAAGAATTAGAATTTGGCTTATACATTTTATTCAAATCAAAGGTTGTGCTGCTGGCCAGCCACGCATCAACCCCGGACTAGCTCATGTCATAGTCCTCTACTGGATCCCAGGCCAATCTGGGCCTTAAGTTACTTCGACCAATTACTGGTCCATTTTAAAAAAAACACATGCCAATTCTATAATAGGGTATAAACAATAACATGCTCAATAAGATAAACTGAATGTATAGTAATTGCAAAAGAGTTTCAACTGTTCAGTATCAAGTGAAGGTCGAGAAATAATCATGGAGTAATTTCAATGGTACAGTGTACTCATTCAATAAGGGAATCAATATTGGTAATCGTTAATCAATAACCGTAAATGAGTAGTCAAGATGGAAGTCAAATAAGCAAAGGTTGTCAATGATAATCAAAGGATGATAAATAGCAACAATAGGTGGTAAACAATAATCAAGTAAATTGGAAATAAGGGTTTCCGATGCAGATCAAATCAAAGAATCAAGAATTTCTAAGGAAATGGAATCAGTTGTCCAAATGCGGTTAAAAGATGGATAATTTGAATTGTTCTGGGGATAACGGTATTCAAGTAATCAAGACAATAATAATTTTATCACAAGTAAAGGCACAGATACTTGCCTGGTCTAAGCTGCTGTCGGATCGACTCTGCTCACTCTACTTTCCCCTTTCCCTTGCTCCGGGAACTCGATTCTATAATTTAAACAACTCATCACAATAAGTCTAACTATTCTCGTTCTACTCTCGACACTTATTCAATCAATAATCACATCTAAACAAGTAACCGGTTACGTATCGGACGTCCGGTATAATTTACGATATTTAAAACTCAGATATTTGCCCTAGCACGGGCATATACAGACTATAAAACACGACACACAATTAATATGAACCATATAGCACTTATAAACATTTTTAAAACATCATACGGAACTCATTTGAATTTTTAATAAGTCGTTACAAATTTTAAATCAAAAATCGGATTTTTAAATCCAATATAAACATTTAAATGAAAATAAATCAATTAATAAAATTAATTGACACTCTTTAAATACTCAATCTATTTTTTTAAATAATTAAATAGGCTTGAAAATAATTAAACTGAATTTTTAATTAATTAAATCTAATTAATAATTAATTTTTAAGAAGTAATTGATTAAAAGAATTAACCAATTAATTAATAAATTAATTATTAATTAAAAATAATTAAAATAATTAAGTTTAATCAATTTTCGGATTTAAAATAATAAATATAATTTATCAGAATTTTTCTGATATTAAAATATATTTTTAAAATAAAAATATGAATTTTTAAAGTTTTTAAACTATTTTCGAATTAAATTTAAAAATAAAATTCAAAAACAGTTTTCTGAAAATGAATTAGGGTTTTGAAGATTGAAACCGGGTCGAAAAATCGGGTAAACGGGTCGGGAAGAACGAATCCGGGTCACCAAGAACAACCCGCCGGAATCTGGGTTTTCCAGAATCCGGCCGGCGTCCGGTGGCCGGACTTCGCCGTTTCCGATCAAAACAAAACCAAACTATAGGGCTTTTGTTCGCTTTTGCAAGACAAACACAACCCACATACACACACATCTGTCCCATGCCGGAATCGTGCCCAGAATTCATTCAAAGAACTCGCCGGCGACGACCTCGGCCGGAAACCCGATCTACTTAAATCCTACATGAAACTCAAAGATTAATATACCAAAATGAAGCTTATAACTCATACAATAAAAGCCCTTTACCAAAAACAATGTCAGATCAATATCAAGAACGTACGAATTGAAAGAAGAAATCGGGTCAAAACCCGAAAATCAAACCCGACTAAATCGAACATAAACATGAAATTAAAGCATGGATTCTTGCTAATTAGAACCCTAGGAACATGTTAGAAGCAACCAATTGAACGGAGAATCAACAGAATGAAAATCCCCAAATCGAATCAAGAACCCTAATTTTAATTCGAAACTTGTAAAATCAATATAAAATCGAATACTTACCAGATGATGATGAGGTTGGAAGATTCTGAAACTAGATTTTTGGGGCTTTGATTTGAGTATAAGAACTTCAGATTTGGACTTCAATAACCCTTAGAACGAATTGATTGAAGATCAAGAACACAAAATAATTATTTGGGAATTTCGGATTTCTTGAGTAATTTCTGAAGAATTGCTAGGGTTATGAAGTCTGATTGGTCATTTTATATTTTTGGAAAAATAATACCCCAAATAACATTTTTGGATCGATATTGATTCGTTAGATCGTTTAAAAACCCTAATTAGGTCAAAAACACGTTTTACGAAAAGTAAGGGGTTAAAAAGGTTGATGATTATCCAAATTGATATATATCATTATATAACTAATGCTCAAGAATACTAGGGCTATAACAACTTCAATATTGATATAGAACGATAAATCCGTCCCCTTAAGCAATTAGGGTTCGGAACGATTTTTCCTTTTTCGGATCAAAAATTGAAATTAATTTGCAGAATCAAATAGGTAGGGTTAAATAGAATCCCATAACCCTTTCGATAACGATTCGAATACGAAAGACGAAGAATTAAAAATGAATGTACGAAATTTCAACGGGCTCTTGAATTATCAAAACGGCTCAAATTTGAAGAAAATTCCAAATGACGAAATTTTTGAAAGGGGCTTCCGACTCACCATTTAGCACATAATCACACACTAAATATCATATAATAATATTCCAATATTCCAAAATAAATATTTTAGATTAAATATATCATTTAATCAAATAATAAAATTCACGGATATTACACTATATGTCTATAAGATTTGAAAACATAACGGTTTAACGAGCAAGTTATCCATTCAGATTACATAGGACAGGTAAGATGGTTAAAATTACCTACGAATCATGCATGACAAACATACATAAACCTATGCTAGCATGGCAAGTTCTAAACCTCAATATCCACTTTCGCAATCAATAGAGATTAACAAAAAACTTAGATGTTAGCTACGCATCCAAGAAGAATAAGCACAACCAAACTAGGATATCAACAAATCATCACACACACATCTTTAAAACGATTAACTACTAAAATACATAAATAAATCCGTTAGAATCCCACGATAACGATTAGTTCATAACCGAACCGTTCATCATCGTGGGTTTTGATGAAAACATGATAATAAATATGTCTGGAATACTAATTAAAAGTACTAGGGTTTATGAAGAAACAAACGAGAATCCAAAGTATCGCCTAATTAGAAGAATACAAAGATAAGTTGAAAACTTGATCTTCGTAATCAGCCGTCTTCTTGTTCTCCTTACCGGTGGATGGATATGTATGTATGTATATCAATATATATCTTAGAAATCGTCCACCAAGTGCTTAAATAGGCCTTTCTGCTGACTTGTTGCTGCAAGTTTCCTTTTCAGAATCGAAGTTGCCTTTCTTCAGCAAGTTTCAGGGGAGGGCGCGCCTATAAGGGCGCAGACGCGCTTCAAAAGCTTCCTCTAAGGCGCGGGCATGCCTCTTCAAGCGCGGGGGCGCCTGCTTTCTACCAAAAATCTTCAAACTGCAATTCTTTGACCAATCTTCTTCTCTCAAGTTCCGCAACCATTTGGCCTTCACAACATTGCTTAAAACACCACCAAATATCCACATAAACTCCACGACTCTGTTGACGAAGCAACTCTGCACACACTACCACAAAACACATTAAAAACACCACGCACTTGAGTACAAACAATCAATTTAAGCCGATTTAGAGCGTTCCAAGTAGATATGAAATCCACTTATCATGAAGTCAGAATGAACTATGTCGTGAAGTCCAAAATATCCATGTCGTGAAGTACTGAGATCGCATAGTCCTAAATAAACTATGTCGTGAAGTCTTCATTACTCATGTCGTGAAGTGTTGAGATCGCAGAGTCAAAATGTACTAGATCGTGAAGTCCTCAAGAAGGCTATATCGTGAAGTCCTCAAGAAGGCTATATCGTGAAGTCTTCAAGAAGGCTATATCGTGAAGTCCTCAAGAAGGCAATATCGTGAAGTCTTCAAGAAGGCTATATCGTGAAGTCTTCAAGAAGGCTATATCGTGAAGTCCACAAGAAGCCTATATCGCATACTCCTGAAATAGTCATATAGCAAAGTCCTCATATAGAAAAGTCAAGAATGCTCTATGTCGACAAGTCAAAGCATCATGAACATGCTGGAGTTCACGATGTCAACACTTAGCCGTTTATAACAAGACAAATCAAGGTACAGAACCAAAACTCAAAGGAGACAAATACTGAAGCATCTGTTACGGTAAGGTGGTCCAAAGACAGATGGAAAATCTATAGCAAAACTTGGAGAGAAAGATTAGAGACAAGCAGCTACAGAAACGGGAAAGACTACAGAAAGCAAGTGATCCTTCCTGACACAGTTAACTTCTTATGGCAGGACAAGTTGGACTTACAGTTAGGGGTAACTATGTAAATAGGTGTGTGCACCAGTTTGTATAGGTTATATATATCATACACACCCTATTGTTAGCTACAAGAGAGTAATACATAGATATATTCAAGCACTCTTTTCTCTATAAGAAAAACAAGAAAACACTGTTCTTGTTTAGAAGCCAGAATTTCACTTGTGAAATTTTGGAAGCTGTAGTATTTAATTTACTTAATACAAAGTAGATTAAAGTGATTGTGTATGTTCTGTTTATTTTAATTCCGCATTTTCATACAACACAATCTCTCACAGCTTATTAGTTTTTAAGAAAACGAAAAATATCAAAACTATCCATTCACCCCCCCCCCTCTGTCTAGTTTCTTAGTGATATTCATTTCTAACATGTGGTATCAAAGCAGGCTGTTGATATACAAACAGGAAAAGATCAAGAATGAGTTCACAAAAATTAAGCAGTATCAAGATTCCTCCCTTCAACAAGGAACACTACAGTCTATGGAAGAAGAAGATGTTACTTTTTATCAAAGCTTCAAACCCCATGCACTTAGACATCCTAAAACATGGTCCCTTCAATCCAATGATTGAGATTGCTGAAACAACTGTTGGTACTGAGATAATACCAGCTAGATATGAGCCTAAAGACCCTTCTAAATACACTGATCCTGAAAATGAGAAAATAGCACTAGATGGACATCTTCAACTCATTATTTGTGAATCAATGAATTTCAACATGTATGGCACTGTTGCTCACTGCAGTAGTGCTAAGAAGATGTGGGATCTCATAGAAGTGCTATGTGAAGGTACTCCAGAAGTGAGAAAGAATAAGAAGCAGATTCTGGTTTCCCAGTATGAAGCTTTCATGGCTCAGCCAAAGGAGGGAATTACAGAAGTGTTTGAAAGGTTCAACAAGCTGATAAATGAGCTTAAACTCTATGATAAACACTATGAAACAGAAGAGCTCAACATGAAGTTCTTACTGACTCTACCAGACCATTTGGAACCAAGAATCTCTTCCCTCAAGGAAATGGATCTAACTAAAATTGGTTTTGATGTGTTGTATGGTGTTTTGAAAACATATGAACTAGAGTTATTTCAAAAGAGATCCATTCAAGCAAAGCAAGGACTGATGGCCAACACTTCTTGTGCCCTTATTGATGACAACTTAGGTCAAAGAATGGAATCTTTGAAAGTCAATCAAGTCAAGATTGAATAACTAGAAGTTGAAGACACTGGAGATGAGTCACAAGTCATCTATGATTTGCCTGAGGAAGATGAGTTCTATAACATAGATGAATTGGATAAGATAGAAAACAAATCTTTTGCCTATATGGCTAGGAGATATCCTAACATTAGGTTCAAAAGGAAGCAACCATTTAAGTCCAAGTTTAATGCTGGAAATGTTGGTGGATCAAGTGGCTCAAACTCCTTCAGTAAAGGAAAAGGGGTTGCTGGTGCTGCTAAAGGAGGATACAAGTCTGGGAGTGTGGATAGGTCCAAGATAAGGTGCTATAACTGCAATGAACTTGGGCACTTTGCTACAGAGTGCAAGAAGCCCAAACAGGTCAAAAAGGACAAAGCATACTTAGAGCTTGAAGCTAAGTATGAGGCTCTACTCAAGAAACAACAGGGTAAAGCTTTTATTGCAGAGGGAAAGTGCTGGGATGATTCTAATGAAGAAGAAGAACAGGAGTATTCAAACTATGCCTTGATGGCATTCTCTGATGATGGTGATTCTTCAAACACTACAAGAAATGACACATTTAACAACGGAAATTAGCGACGGACTGAGTTCCGTTGGTAATTAACATCGGATTGGTAACGGAATTTAGCTTATTAAAAGTCTACCCAACTACTAACCGAAGAATAACGAATTTATAACGGAAATATAGCTACGAAAATATTCCGTTGCTTAAAAAAGCGCCAAGATTTCGCGCCTAAATGTGTAATATTTTTTTAAGAGAATCGCAACGGAATTACAACTAATATTAACAACGGAATTATTCCGTAGCTAAGTTTGGTGTTAATTTATTCCACTGGCATTTCCCAACGAATTAGCAACGCAATTCTGTTGGTAAATTTTCGTTGCTAAACCGTCATTATTATAGATCTGTAGTAGTTGAATTCCGTTACCATTCCGTTGCTAAACCATTGGTAAATCAAACAAATATTAATTCACCATACCAACCTATATTAATTGAACGTATCAACCCTTTTACACTTTTTTGGCCGGTCTCATTTCTACTCCTTTGGCTCATTTTTATCTCCTGTGTCCCTCTCTTCCAGCATACAATTTCTCCATTTCTCATCACAAATCCACACCATCTTCTTCTAAATTTTAAGGTTAGTTCAATTTATATATTATTACTTTTTACTTTTAATTTTTTGATAATAATCATTCATATCGGTAATGTTACATGCTAGTTTATTTACTTGTTAGAATTATTTATTCATGTTTACATTGTTATACATGTAACTTAAATCATCATATATTTGTAGTGCTAATCTTAGTCATTTTACTTTGTAAATTATATATGTTGTTGATTTTATTTATTTTTGTCGATTAGCCAATGTGTATTTAGTTGATATAGGTTGACAAATTTATAAATATTTAATGAACGATCATTTTGTTAATTTAGCTCGTTATATGTTTCTAGATTATTGCTAGCATGAATTTGAACAATAACCGGTCATGGATGTATGAAAGAAAGGATAGAGCGGGGTACTTAAGTAAAGCTTTTCTTGCCGGATTAGAAGAATTTATGCAACATGTTATATCTCAACCATCTTCATTGAATGGGACAAATATTCAATGTCCTTGTTTTAATTGCAAACATAAAAGATATTGGGATGCGGACACAGTAAAATTGCATCTCTTAAAGAAAGGATTTACACCGAATTATTACTGCTGGGATCGACATGGGGAGCCATACATTGCTAGAGAAAGTGTTGGACAATCCTCAACGAGTCATCCTAATAATTCAGAGGGGATAAATGAAAATAACCTAATGTATAATATGGCGATGGATGCTGCCGGTCCAAATTTTGATCCGCATTCAGAAGAGTTGCCAAATTCAGAAGTACAAAAAATATATGACATGTTGCATTCTTCAGAGAGAGAGTTATATGATGGTTGTGAAATTTCTCAATTGTCTGCCATGGCTCGTATGCTGAATTTGAAATCTGAACATCATTGGTCAGAAGCATGTTATGATCAGACATCCCAATTCTTTAAAAGTGTCTTACCTCCAGATAATACATTTCTTGACAGCTTTTCCAATACAAAAAAACATATTGAAGGACTGGGTCTTCCTTCAGTGAAGATTGATTGTTGTGTTAATGGATGTATGATATACTGGGGTGAAGACGTTGATATGGAGTCATGTAAATTATGTTCCCAGTCGAGATACAAAACCAGAGTTGATAGATCCACTAGAGAGAAGAAGAAAGTGCCTGTTAAAAGGATGATATATTTTCCACTGGCCCCAAGATTACAGAGGCTATATGCATCACCGGCGACTGCAGCTCATATGAGATGGCATGCTGAGCATTATCAGGAAAATGATGTGATGCGTCATTGTTCAGATTCAGAGGAGTGGCGTCAATTTAATAGGGCGCATCCCTCATTTTCTTCGGAGATAAGAAATGTTAGGCTCGGACTTTCTGCTGATGGTTTTCAACCATTTAGAAAAATGGGCAGTCAATATTCCTCTTGGCCAATTATAGTGACCCCATATAATTTGCCCCCATGGATGTGTTCGAAAGAACCATTCATGTTTTTGTCTGTACTTGTGCCTGGACCAAAAAATCCAAAGCAGAAGATAGATGTTTATCTCCAGCCATTAGTTGCTGAGCTAAAAATGTTGTGGGAAGTTGGAGTTCAGACATGGGATATTTCTTTGAAAAAAAAATTTTCAGATGCGAGCTGCATTGATGTAGACTATTAGTGACTTTCCTGTTATGTCGATGTTGTCAGGATGGACCACCGCTGGTCATTTAGCTTGTCCTCATTGTGCTCACGACCATGATGCTTACAATCTTTCACATGGCAGGAAGCCAACATGGTTTGATAATCACCGAAAATTTCTACCTGGCAATCATCCATTTCGAAAGAATAAAAATTGGTTTACCAAGGGAAAGACAATTTCTGAAATGGCCCCACCTCTACGAACCGGTGAAGATGTGTTATAGGAGATTGAGTCACTTGGATTGATGAAAATTACTGAATTGGGAGGTGATGAACACAATGCAAAGATCATCAAGACCTATAAATGTGGATGGAAAAAACGAAGTATCTTTTGGGATTTGCCATACTGGAGGACATTATCGATTAGACATAATCTTGATGTTATGCATATTGAAAAAAATGTGTTTGAAAATATTTTCAACACTATTATGGCCATCGAAGGTAAAACCAAAGATAATGCTAAATCAAGAGCTGATATTGCATTAATTTGTCGAAGACCTGAGTTAGCACTCGATGAGTCAACAAGGAAGTATCCAAAAACATGTTACAGCTTAGACAAGAAGGGTAAAGAAGCTGTATGCCATTGGTTGAAAGATTTAAAATTTCCAGATGGAAATGTGTCAAACATGGGGCGTTGCATCGACATGAGAAAATACAAGTTATTTGGAATGAAAAGTCACGACTGTCATGTGTTTATGCAAAGACTCCTCCCAATTGCTTTTCGAGAACTTCTTCCTAATAGTGTTTGGGAATGTGTGACGGAGTTGAGTCTTTTCTTCAAAGATCTCACCTCTGCAACTTTGAAGGTCAGTGATATGCGTAGACTTGAGGAACAAATTCCGGTCATACTTTGCAAGCTAAAGCGTATATTTCCACCAGCACTATTTGACTCAATGGAACATCTTTTGGTGCATTTTCCATATGAAGCACGTATTGCAGGTCCCGTACAGTATCGATGGATGTACCCATTTGAGTGATTCTTACGTCACTTAAAGAATAATGTAAAAAATAAAGCTCGGATGGAGGGATCTATATGCAATGCTTTTTTAGTTGAAGAAGCTTCAACTTTCTGTTCTCATTACTTTGAGCAACATGTTTAGACGAAATATAGAAAAGTTCCTCGAAATGTTTCAAGTGGAGAAAATTTCTCGGGAAACTTTTCTATATTTTCCCATCCGGGACGAGCACATGGTGCTGGTAAAACTCGTTATCTTGATGATAACGAGTACATAGCAGCTAACAACTATGTGTTGTTTAATTGCCCTAAGGTTGCACCATATATCGAGTAAGTTTTACTTTATGTATTCACATAAATGTAGTGTTTTTTTTAAATGTGTCAACTTTCAGTAACATAAAAACTAATCTTTATCTATGTGTGTGTTTCTGTCCAAATATGTAGGATATTTACAAGTAAACTACAAGAGCAGAATCCACACATCAATGGTGCTGAGATTGATAAGTGCTTAGAGCGTGATTTTGCTACGTGGTTTAAACCTTATGTGAGTTATTTTTTTAATTCAATATTTAAACAATAATTGAATGCACGCCAATAGATGATCATAACTATTCTTTTCAGGCTCAAAATGCATCATTGGTTCCAAATGAATTTGTTCGATATCTCGCATCAGGACCTCTTCGCTCGGTTAGATCAGTACCAATTTACTTTGTAAATGGGTACAAATTTCATACACGAAAATATGGGGCCAACAAGTCAACATTTAATAGTGGAGTGTGTATTAAGGGGTTGAACTACAGCGAGGCATCTAATGATTATTTTGGGATATTAGAGGAGATTTTGATTATCGAGTATCCCCGGTTTCCGACAAAAAAAACGGCATTGTTCAAGTGTGAGTGGTTTGATCCTACACTTAATGTTGGAACAAGAATCCATCAACGTTACAACATAGTTGAGGTGAATTGTAGGAAAAAATTGAATGTCTATGAACCATTTGTTTTAGCAATGCAAGCTATGCAAGTTTACTTCTGAAATTACCCTAGTCTTAAACGGGACAAGATAGGCTGGTTGGTTGCATGTAAAGTGAAAGCTCGTCCACTTGTTGATATGCCTCAAATCACTGAATCACATGATCGTGATGCCTTTCAAGATGATGCTCCTGAACATTTAAATATGATTGATACAGATGATATTCCTACACGTTTAAATGATTTTGAAGGAACACCAATAGATTTGGATGATGATGATGAATGTTCGGAAGAAGAAACACAAATTGATTCTGAGGAAGAAGAATCTTCAAAAACAGATGATAGTGATGAGTATAATTATGTGTCCGACCAATGATTAGGTAATAATTTTTATACATGTTTTATTAAGACATTTTTAATTTTCAATAATATATATCTGTGATTACTTATGATTAAAAATATTTAAACACTATCTTATTGTAATATTATTAAATTATTAGAAATCTTAAATATATATATATATGATACACAGAAAATTGAAAAAATGCGCGGTTTAAGTGGAAAAAAAGAGCGGCCAGGCGAAAATAAAAGAGGGGCAAATGAAATAAAAGAGCGTCTATTGTGAAAAAAAGACATAAAAGCGGGTTAGGGTTTTTCATTCTTACAATCAGTCTCTCTCACTCTGAAATCGGCTACTGTCTCCCTATCTCTCAAGATCAAATTTGTGGTATTTTCTCTAGAATCACTGTTCTATTTATCAATTTTGTGTATATCTACATGTGATGTATTTTTATGTATTCTCAATTTGATGGGTTTTGTATATTTCAATTTGTGTATCTATCTACCTTTGATAATCGGTCTTTTAGTATATAATTAGAGGGGTTTCATGTTTGATTGTGTGATAATACAATTAGTAGAGAGAAATCTCCAATTGTTACAGAGTTTCTCTTAGACCTCGGGACTTATTTGTTTTCCAATTAGTGTTGAATATTTGAGTGGTTCTTGTTTTATTTTTCTCACTTGCTCTGTTTTTTATTTATATTTTTGAACTAAAAACTACTGCTTGATTGCTCTTCTTCACAATTGTGTCACATTTGCTATCTTCTATGATTTATAGGTCTTTAATTATTATATTGTTTGTAAGAAAATGGAAGCACTAGTGAGACCTATCTATGTGTTTGAGTGTTTCAGTATGTGAATTAGTACCTCTATGTACCATTTTCAGTATCTCTGCTCATTTTTACTTTGATTCTCTATAACTTATCAAACCTTCTTTTCACTTGTTTGTATGGTTATGATCTTTATAGGAAAAAAATGAGAAGGCCTAGACAACAAACACAAGAGCGCACAGCTAACCAAACATTACAACCCGCACATGACCAGACACTACAACCCTCACCTGACCAAACACTACAGCTCACACCAGAACAGTCACCACCACAAACACCAATGACACTACAACACACACCACGACCAAACCTTGAGCCAAATATGCAAAATGAATCCTCAAGTGCCGATACTAGTGTATGGAAAGTTGGATCAATGCACAATGATGGGCGGCTACAAGTTGAAATCATTCGTGGAGTGTAAGTTTTATTTGTCAAACATATTTTTAAGTACTTGTGACATACATCTAATCTCACTAATACTTTATTCAATTTTAAGGTTGCAACCTTCGGGCAAATGCTCTTCTATGACCAGTGGAATAATGCATGAAAGACTTGAACCTAGGGGGTTCACATGGAAAGAAGTTTCCGAGGAAACTAAGAAATTCTATTTTGAGGAGTTCAAGGTACTGTTAGGCTATTTTTAGTGAATCTGATTATATTACCAATTTTCTTTTTGTACATCATAATGTTCATTAATCCTGAATTTCATACAATATATACTCTGCAACCTGACAATTAATTTAAATTTTGCAGAAATATGTTGTATGGAGAGAACCGGAACATTTGGTGTACGCAGCATGGTTAAAAAGTGCTCCACAACGTTACACTAATTTACGATGCAAAGCTCGTCAACTGTGGGAAGCCGGACGGTTGAGTAACAGAATTGGACAAAATGTGTGGAAGAGCTGGATTGCGAATTGGAAATCCCCAGAATTTCAGGCCAAATCTAAAATAAAGAAGAGCAATCGTAAGGGTGGAGTTGACGGGGATGGCCCTTACCCTCCAACACACACAGGTGGTTCAAAATCTCATAGCTCTTATGCAGCATATTTGGTAAGCCCATAGACATTTTAGTTAAGTACTTCAGTCTTGACACCGTGCTACGGTAAACTCTCTTGCACATTAATTCCTTCTACCAGTTTAACAGAATAATCAAGAATGTTCTGTACAGATGCAGAATGAGAATTAATGAGAGTGCATATATACAATTATTTAGCAAATAATAAAAGCTCATGAAACTTTGTTTTACTTATGTGTGAATTTTATTCTAATTTTGAAAATAGTTTTTTACTACTAGCTTGTCCACTTGTTAAGTAACAAGTCGCTTTAAAAACTTAAGATTTTTAATACTTATGTGTGCATATATTCTGCTTTTTTCTACTCAACTTGATATATATTTCTGCTCTTAGTTGAGGATACAGTTTTTTTGCTATAAAGAAAGTACATACAGGGAGAGAAAAGGTATCAGTGATTAGCTATGAGTAGAGAGAAGTGATATTTTCTGGGTAAAAGAAAATAATTATTAAGCAAATGTTACAAGAACAGTACTGCCCATGTTTTGAACTATTTAGCTTTGTAGAGAGTTTTTTCTGAGTCTTGTTTTGTCCAAGTACTTTGTTCGAAAAATGTGGGATTCTGAGAGTGAGTCAGTTGGTGGAAGAGATTATGGCAATGGAGTTCTTACTACTAGCAAACATGGTGTCAAGACTGAATGATTTGTACTGCCTAATTTTTATTATGTTGTTCAGGCAGAGAAATATAAAAGAAAACCATATGCCAGCGAAGTTCATACCTATGTACACACCAAAGGTCATGACGAAAAGACTTGGGTTGATGAGAAAAGTGCAAAGATATTTGTAAGTTTATATGCATATTCTGTTAATTTAACTTAGTTCTTTCTCAGAATACGTTCCAGAAGTGCATGCTTTTAGTTCCAGAAGTGCATGCTTTTAGTTTTAGTGTTTTAGTGAGCCTGATGGCATTGATGAATCCTACTGAATAAATTATTGGAATAACATGAATCTATACAGGAAAAGTTGAAGGTTTTACGTGTCGAGCGTTCCCAGCCTATCGAGGGCTCAATACCCCAACCAGTTGATGAAAATCAGCTTTTTTATGAAGCAGTTGGTGGCCGTAACAAGAGGAATCGAATTTATGGCATTGGGTCATCGCATGACATTTTCTATGAGTCACGTAACAATGTAGTCTCCTACTATAACAACAGCAGCACCTCCCAGCCTAACATTGAAGATTACCAGAAGATGCAGGCGGAACTACAAGAGATGAAAGACCGAATGCAGGAGATGGATCAATTGAAACAGCAGATGCAAGAAATGAACCATATGAAGGAGCAGATGCTGGAGCTGAAGTCTCAATTGGCAACAATTTTCAGTAAACAGAATTAGTGAAAATAAGGTGGACAATGTAATGCATGACCATGGCAGACTAGTTTAGCTTAACAATCACACTCTATTTTATGTATGAGTGAAACTAACCGCCAAACTATTATGGTTTTATGTATTAACAAAACTTAATTTCCTTTGTTATTTGTCATTGATGTAATTGTCAATTAGTTATTAATTTTATGTTTTTGCTTCATTTGATCTAGTTGTTTTTATAAATTAGCGATGTGATTATCACTGAAAGCATACTAAAAATAAAAATAAAATGGGTTTTCTCAACGAAAATCTGTTACCAATTTTGTTAGTAATCACTGACGAAAATATATGTAGTAAATTCATTGATGATAAGTTGTCATTCTGTTGCTATTTTGTCCATCAAATTGGTCAACAGTGACAATAAACTATTGGTAAGTCGTTATGATTCTGTTAGTAAATTGGCAACGGAACAAAATTCCGTTGTTAAATGTTTTGCTACGGGGTTTTTAGCTAGAGATATTTCCGTTGCCATCCTCAAATACCAACGGGATTCCAACTTTGCCAACGGAATTACCTACGAATCATGCATGACAAACATACATAAACCTATGCTAGCATGGCAAGTTCTAAACCTCTATATCCACTTTCGCAATCAATACAGATTAACAAACAACTTAGATGTTAGCTACGCATCCAAGAAGAATAAGCACAACCAAACTAGGATATCAACAAATCATCACACACACATCTTTAAAACGATTAACTACTAAAATCCATAAATAAATCCGTTAGAATCCCACGATAACGATTAGTTCATAACCGAACCGTTCATCATCGTGGGTTTTGATGAAAACATGATAATAAATATGTCTGGAATACTAATTAAAAGTACTAGGGTTTATGAAGAAACAAACGAGAATCCAAAGTATCGCCTAATTAGAAGAATACAAAGATAAGTTGAAAACTTGATCTTCGTAATCAGCCGTCTTCTTGTTCTCCTTACCGGTGGATGGATATGTATGTATGTATATCAATATATATCTTAGAAATCGTCCACCAAGTGCTTAAATAGGCCTTTCTGCTGACTTGTTGCTGCAAGTTTCCTTTTCAGAATCGAAGTTGCCTTTCTTCAGCAAGTTTCAGGGGAGGGCGCGCCTATAAGGGCGCGGGCGCGCTTCAAAAGCTTCCTCTAAGGCGCGGGCGCGCCTCTTCAAGCGCGGGGGCGCCTGCTTTCTGCCAAAAATCTTCAAACTGCAATTCTTTGACCAATCTTCTTCTCTCAAGTTCCGCAACCATTTGGCCTTCACAACATTGCTTAAAACACCACCAAATATCCACATAAACTCCACGACTCTGTTGACGAAGCAACTCTGCACACACTACCACAAAACACATTAAAAACACCACGCACTTGAGTACAAACAATCAATTTAAGCCGATTTAGAGCGTTCCAAGTAGATATGAAATCCACTTATCATAAAGTCAGAATGAACTATGTCGTGAAGTCCAAAATATCCATGTCGTGAAGTACTGAGATCGCATAGTCCTAAATAAACTATGTCGTGAAGTCTTCATTACTCATGTCGTGAAGTGTTGAGATCGCAGAGTCAAAATGTACTAGATCGTGAAGTCCTCAAGAAGGCTATATCGTGAAGTCCTCAAGAAGGCTATATCGTGAAGTCTTCAAGAAGGCTATATCGTGAAGTCCTCAAGAAGGCAATATCGTGAAGTCTTCGAGAAGGCTATATCGTGAAGTCTTCAAGAAGGCTATATCGTGAAGTCCTCAAGAAGCCTATATCGCATACTACTGAAATAGTCATATAGGAAAGTCCTCATATAGAAAAGTCAAGAATGCTCTATGTCGACAAGTCAAAGCATCATGAACATACTGGAGTTCACGATGTCAACACTTAGCCGTTTATAACAAGACAAATCAAGGTACATAACCAAAACTCAAAGGAGACAAATACTGAAGCATCTGTTACGGTAAGGTGGTCCAAAGACAGATGGAAAATCTACAGCAAAACTTGGAGAGAAAGATTAGAGACACGCAGCTACAGAAACGGGAAAGACTACAGAAAGCAAGTGATCCTTCCTGACACAGTTAACTTCTTATGGCAGGACAAGTTGGACTTAAAGTTAGGGGTAACTATGTAAATAGGTGTGTGCACCAGTTTGTATAGGTTATATATATCATGCACACCCTATTGTTAGCTACAAGAGAGTAATACATAGATATATTCAAGCACTCTTTTCTCTATAAGAAAAACAAGAAAACACTGTTCTTGTTTAGAAGCCAGAATTTCACTTGTGAAATTTTGGAAGCTGTAGTATTTAATTTACTTAATACAAAGTAGATTAAAGTGATTATGTGTGTTCTGTTTATTTTAATACCGCATTTTCATACAACACAATCTCTCACAGCTTTTTAGTTTTTAAGAAAACGAAAAATATCAAAACTATCCATTCACCCCCCCCCCCCCCTCTGTCTAGTTTCTTAATGATATTCATTTCTAACAAGTGGTATCAAAGCAGGTTGTTGATATACAAACATGAAAAGATCAAGAATGAGTTCACAAAAATTAAGCAGTATCAAGATTCCTCCCTTCAACAAGGAACACTATAGTCTATGGAAGAAGAAGATGTTGCTTTTTATCAAAGCTTCAAACCCCATGTACTTAGACATCCTAAAACATGGTCCCTTCACTCCAATGATTGAGATTGCTGAAACAACTGTTGGTACTGAGATAATACCAGCTAGATATGAGCCTAAAGACCCTTCTAAATACACTGATCCTGAAAATGAGAAAATAGCACTAGATGGACATCTTCAACTCATTATTTGTGAATCAATGAATTTCAACATGTATGGCACTGTTGCTCACTGCAGTAGTGCTAAGAAGATGTGGGATCTCATAGAAGTGCTATGTGAAGGTACTCCAGAAGTGAGAAAGAATAAGAAGCAGATTCTGGTTTCCCAGTATGAAGCTTTCATGGCTCAGCCAAATGAGGGAATTACAGAAGTGTTTGAAAGGTTCAACAAGCTGATAAATGAGCTTAAACTCTATGATAAACACTATGAAACAGAAGAGCTCAACATGAAGTTCTTACTGACTCTACCAGACCATTTGGAACCAAGAATCTCTTCCCTCAAGGAAATGGATCTAACTAAAATTGGTTTTGATGTGTTGTATGGTGTTTTGAAAACATATGAACTAGAGTTGTTTCAAAAGAGATCCATTCAAGCAAAGCAAGGACTGATGGCCAACACTTCTTGTGCCCTTATTGATGACAACTTAGGTCAAAGAATGGAATCTTTGAAAGTCAATCAAGTCAAGATTGAATAACTAGAAGTTGAAGACACTGGAGATGAGTCACAAGTCATCTATGATTTGCCTGAGGAAGATGAGTTCTATAACATAGATGAATTGGATAAGATGGAAAATAAATCTTTTGCCTATATGGCTAGGAGATATCCTAACATTAGGTTCAAAAGGAAGCAACCATTTAAGTCCAAGTTTAATGCTGGAAATGTTGGTGGATCAAGTGGCTCAAACTCCTTCAGTAAAGGAAAAGGGGTTGCTGGTGCTGCTAAAGGAGGATTCAAGTCTGGGAGTGTGGATAGGTCCAAGATAAGGTGCTATAACTGCAATGAACTTGGGCACTTTGCTACAGAGTGCAAGAAGCCCAAACAGGTCAAAAAGGACAAAGCATACTTAGATCTTGAAGCTAAGTACGAGGCTCTACTCAAGAAACAACAGGGTAAAGCTTTTATTGCAGAGGGAATGTGCTGGGATGATTCTAATGAAGAAGAAGAACAGGAGTATTCAAACTATGCCTTGATGGCATTCTCTGATGATGGTGATTTTTCAAATCAGGTACCTATTCTTACTTCTCTTGATATGACTCTCTCTCAATACAAGCAAACTGTTGAAGACGTGAGTACTGAGATGTTCAATATTCATACTAGCATGTTAGTTGCAAATGAAGAAATTGATAGGCTAACTGTTAAAAATCTTGAGCTTACAGAAAAGAATGAGAGACTTGAATTAATGGTTGTGAGCCTTGATGGTTTGAAGAAGGAGATTGAGTATCTTAAGAACAAAGTAGTTTGTGCTGAACAAATAGAAACAGCTCTTAGAGAACAAATTGCTGAAAATGAATTAAAGATAAGAAGTTTTAAGAACTCCTCTGAGCTTGTTCAAACCTATCACAAGGAACGTACTGAAGACTGCAAGGTTGGAGTTGGTTTTGATTATGAGAATGACAAGGGAAGGAAGAAGACCAAGGGCAAAGGAAAAGAATCTTTTATAAACAAAAATGCCCCAACCATTTTGTCTAGTGTTGAAAAGCCCATCTTCAAAAAGAGTGTTGTTGAGTTTGATGAAGAATTAATGGTCATCAAACAACAATTACTTGAAGAAGATGAGGCTGCTAAAGACACTTCTTCCTCTCCCAAATCTGTAAATCAGAAAGAAACCAAAGACAACCTTGTCAAGAGTCCTAAGGATAATAAAGAAGTTGTCAAGAAGAAGAAATAGAACAGGAATGGTAAAGTAGGTGTCAACAAGGGCAACAGTTATGCTTATGTGCCAAATGCTCCTAGGAAACAGTGTCAGAAATGCTTATCTGTGAATCATTTGACTCATAAGTGTAATAAAACTGACAATGCTGAAGTTGATAACCTGAGTAACCTTTCTGTTGGCATGAACACTATCCATGATTCCTTCTGTGGTAATTCTAACTGCATGACATGCTATGTGACTGTGATTGCTAATTGCTTATCTCTAAAGCATAAACTTGACTCTGCACAACCCTATGAATCACACACATATATGCACACTCACAGGACAGGATCCCCAATCAAGGTTGAGAGGGTAAAGACTTCATGTGAGCCTAAGAGTGTCAACTCTAAAGCCTCAAACACAGTGAAGTCTCCTACTGTGAAGAATGCTATTTATGATAAAAGAATCAATAACAAAACTGTTTCTAAATCAACTGGACCCTACCAAGTGTGGGTACCAAAAACAACTTAGTCACTTTGTGAATGCAGGGCAACAGGAATAAAAGAGTCATATGGATCTTGGACAGTGGATGCTCAAGTCACATGACTGGTGATATAGCCCTGCTATCACACTTTGAGGAGAAGGCTGGCCCATCAGTAACCTTTGGAAATGACAACATTGGTTATACAATGGGATATAGCAGTGTTAAATCTGGAAATGTCATTATTGAAGATGTAGCATTTGTTGAAGGACTAAAGCACAACCTCTTGAGCATTGGACAATTCACTAACAGGGGCTTCAAAGTGGAATTTGATGAAGATCAATGTCTAATCTCAAAAAGGGGAAGTGGTGAAGTTGTTTTGACTGGTGTGAAGAAAGGAAGCTTGTTTGTAGCAAATCTTAAGGCTGCAGACAAGGGAGAGATTTGTTGTTTCTACACTAAAGCCACCAATGAATAATTTTGGTTGTGACACAAGAAACTGTCTCACTTGAATGTTAAGGCAATGAACTCTCTGGCTAAGAAAGAACTCATCAGAGACATGCCTGCTTTGGAGTTTGTTCAAGATGGAGCATGTGAAGCATGCCAAAGAGGGAAGATAAAAAGATCAAGTCACAAGAACACACTGCTCAATTCAAACTCAAAACCTCTGCAGCTAATTCACATGGATCTATTTGGCCTTGTGAATGTAATGTCTCTTTCCAATAAGAAATATGCTCTAGTCATGGTTGATGATTATTCAAGATATACTTGGGTGGAATTCCTGTTTTCCAAGGATGAAGCACCTCAAGTAATTATAGAGCATATCAAGAGAGTTGATAGAGAAGCACAAAGCACTGGTTCCTCTGTAGTTGCTTTGAGAAGTGATAATGGAACTGAATTCAGAAATTCAACCCTGTATGAGTTCTGCAAAGATAAAGGAATTTCTCAACAGTTTTCAACTCCTAGAACCCCTCAACAAAATGGAGTAGTTGAGAGAAAGAATAGAACTCTCATTGAAGCTGCATGGACAATGCTGTTGGATGCAAAGCTACCTACTAGATTTTGGTCTGATGCTGTTAACACAACATGCTATGTGCAAAATAGAACATTGATCAATAAGAAGTCTGGAAAAACTTCTTACTCATTGATGACTGGAAAAAGAGCATCCTTCAAGCATCTTCAATTTTTTGGAAGCAAGTGCTTTGTGATGAAAGATACTTGTGAGCATGTTGGAAAATTTGATGATAAGGCATTTGAAGGTATCTTCATTGGATACTCTCTGGAAAGGACAACATACAGAGTGTTTGTACCTGAGCAACACAAAGTAATGGAAAGCATGGATGTTACCTTTGATGACAAGAAATTTCCTGGACTTGCAACAAGTGAAAAAGACAGTGTGCCATTAAGATTTGAAAATCAAGGATATCTTGAGGATTCTGAAAGTGAGGATGAACCACCTGTTCTAACTGTTTCACATGTTGAAACACTTGAAGTTGCTGATCTTCTTCAAACACCTGTGCAAGGGAACACAAACACAGGGGGAGAAGAAGAGAATGCAACTGTTAATCAAAATGACTCTGAGGCAAGTCAAGAAGATGAACAGGGTCATACAAGGAAATGGGACAGAGCCCACACTAGGGATCAAATCATTGGTGATCCTAGTGAGGGAGTTAGAACAAGGAGAGCAACAATGAACACATGTCTGTATAGCTGCTTTCTGTCACAAGAAGAACCAAAAGTAATTGAAGAAGCTTTGAAGAATTCTGACTGGATTGTTGCTATGCAAGAAGAGTTGAATCAATTTGAGAAAAACAAAGTTTAGGAATTAGTACCACCTCCTGAAGGTAAGAATGTCATTGACACCAAATGGGTGTTCAGGAACAAAATGGATGAAGAAGGTGTGGTGATAAGAAACAAAGCAAGGTTGGTTGCCAAAGGATACTGTCAACAAGAAGGCATTGACTATGATGAGACATTTGCACATGTAGCTAGACTGGAGGCCATCAGGATTTTCTTGGCTTTTGCAGCCCACTTAGATTTCAAGGTGTATCAAATGGATGTGAAAAGTGCTTTTCTCAATGGTGATCTTGCTGAAGAAGTTTATATGTCCCAACCTCATGGTTTTGAGAATGAAGACTTCCCAGACTTTGTGTATAGACTTCTCAAAGCACTCTATGGACTCAAACAGGCACCAAGAGCCTGGTATGAAACTCTATCTCAATTTCTTCTTGAGCATCAATTTACCAGAGGTACAATTGATAAAACTCAATTCTTCAAGAAGCATGGAAATGATATCATTCTAGTTCAAATCTATGTGGATGATATCATCTTTGGCTCTTCAAATGAGAAACTTTGTCAAAGGTTCTCTAAGATGATGCAAAGCAAATATGAGATGAGTATGATGGGAGAGTTAACCTACTTCCTAGGCCTGCAAGTACATCAAAGAGAGGATGGCATCTTCATAAATCAATCTAAGTATGTCAAAGATCTTTTAAAGAAGTATGGTTTAGAAGATTCATCCTCTGCAAAAACTCCAATGTCTACTACAATCAAGCTTGATGAAGATAAGAAAGGTAAGAGAGTTGACATCAAGGTCTATAGAGGGATGGTTGGATCATTACTCTATCTCACAGCTAGCAGGCCTGACATCATGTTTGCCACATGTCTTTGTGCAAAGTTTCAATCTGATCCAAAGGAATCTCACATGATGGCTATCAAAAGAATTTTCAAGTATCTGAAAGGGACTCCTAATCTTGGCTTATGGTATCCAAAAGGCACTGGGTTCAACTTGGTTGGTTACACAGATTCTGATTATGCTGGATGCAGAATTGACAGGAAGAGTACTTCTGGAAGCTGCCAATTCTTAGGTCAAAGGTTAGTGTCCTGGTTCAGTAAGAAACAACAATCCACAGCAACATCTACAGCTGAGGCTGAATATATTGCTGCTGGAAGCTGCTGTGCTCAATTGCTTTGGATTAGAAATCAACTCATGGATTATGGACTAGTGATGGAGCACATTCCCCTGATGTGTGACAACACTAGTGCAATATCCATTATTGCCAATCCTGTTAATCATTCTACTACAATGCACATTGAGATAAGGTACCATTTCATTAGGGAACATGCTGCAAATGGTACTATAGCAGTCTCTTATGTTCTAACTGAGAAACAATTAGCTGACATATTTACTAAACCCCTAAATGAAGTTGTCTTCAACAGACTAGTGAGTGAAATTGGAATGCTCAATCCTTCATTCAGTTGTTCTAAGTAAGTATGTTAGTTAATTGTTGCAGCAGTAAATTTTGACTGTGTTTAAATGCACTATGTACTTGGAGTGAAAATTAGCTGAGATATGATTTATAAATATTTCAGTTGCTTACTGCATATGTTTCAAATCATATATGTTTGTGAAGTTATGAGCTTTTAAGACATCTCTTTATAGATGATTTTGAGAGTTCACGACTTAGTTCAAATTATACAGACTTATATCGCAAACTGTTAAAAGTGTAAGACTTCGCGATATAGTTCATTTCTTGAGTCTGCGATATAGTTCATTTCCCGACTTCGCGACACAGAATAACTATATCGACAAGTCTTCACACATTAGCAGAATTTTGATTTAAATTAATTTTAATTAATTTTATTTCAAAGTTTTGATGTATGTCTGACAAATTGCTTGAAATTCCAAAAAGAGAGTTCTCGACAGGATATTTACACTATATCGCAAAGTCTTCTCATACTTTCTACCTCTCCGACTTTGCGACATAGTTCATTTCTGGACTTTGAGATCTACTTTGCAAGACTTCGCGATACAGGCTATTTTGAGACTTCACGATATCAAATTAGTCTGTACGAATTCATAACTCTATATCGCACTGTCTCAGTCATATAAATACAAATTTGCAAACACTTTCACATCTTTTCATCTTGTCGATTACTCTCAACTTTCAAACCTAATTTCCAATTCTCTTCTTTCTTCTTCAATCTCAATTCCAAACAATGGCACCCAAATCTCAAACAGTTGCTTCATCAAACCCTTTGACAATACCCAAATAAACCAACTTTCTCACCATTTCATCAGATGCAGAAGCAAACCCCAGGTACAAGTGTTTTGTACGGTTCTTGAACACATCCTACCTTCGCCAAGCCTTAACAATGAACCCAACCATGTATGTTGATGTACTGGAAGGCTTCTGGAGAACTGCTATGGTAAGCACAATGGCAAAGGAGGATGGGACTACATTTCAGGAGATTACTTGCACAATTGGAGGCAAGCATTTGCAGTTTGGGGAGAAGGAGATCAATGAAGCTTTGGGTTTTAAAACTGAAGGTCATGATGCTGAAGTAAATGACACTGAAATGGTGGCATTCATGGACCTAATCAAGTATGCTGATGAGATTGATATGGCAAAGCTCAACAAGAAGAATGTAAGGAGGGAGTGGTCGTTTCTGTTTGACGCACTCCAAAAGGTGTTCCTGTGCAGGAAGACAGGATGGGACCAAATTAGCCACATTGTTGTGAAGCTAACCTATTCCTTGGCCAACAACCAGGAGATTAATGTAGGAGCAATCATCCTCAAGGAGTTGGCTCAAAGGTTAGGCAGGACTGTCTGTGGAAGAGGTAATGAGATCTTTTATCCTCGTTTTATTCAATGCATTCTAAATTATCTTGATAATCAATTGCATGAATTAGAAGGAATAAATAAAACAAAGTTGGCTTATCCTAAGACCATGTCCAAAGTTCTTTTTGGTTCATTGGACACTAGGAATCAGGTTGATGTGATTTTGAGTGTGACAAAGCATATGCAAGACACATTCAAAACTTATCAACTTGATCAGCCCATATATCATGAACTATCTTGGAAAGGGAAGGCTAAGACTGAAGGTGCTTCACAGTCTATCCCAAGCCTCCCTATCCCATCCAGTGACCCCCCTGCAAACAGTACACTAGTGATTAGGGAACCAAGTGCACCAATCTCTCAAAAGATTGGTGCTACTAAAAAGAAGACAAAAAAGAGAACCTTAGCTATCATTAATGAGTCTGTAGAATTAGGAAGTGAGGAACCTGAGTCACAGCTCACCAGACCAAAAAAGAAATCAAAAGATATAGGTACCACTGAATCCTCCCAACAGTATTCAGATGTGATAAAAGGGGTAAACCTATTACTGTCAATGTCCTCTCAACAGGACATTGGTATTGAAAAGAGTAGTCTCCCCACTACAACTTGTACAGAGTCTGCACAGGGTCAAGAACTCACTCTTGACTCAGGTGGGAATAAGGTTGTTGTAACACTGAGTGGAGAGCACATCACTCTTGAAACTCCTCCTATTTCTCAGGGGGAGTTGCCAAAATTTGATCTAGACTCCTCTTTTCTTACAGAATCTCAAATCTCTAAAATTTCTTCTATACAGGAAAGTCATTCACATGACAATTCTGCTCTTGATCAGTCACAACTTCCTTCTGTGACTGAGCCCCTTTCAAGTGACATGGTGCTTGACACTGTGCTCACCACCCAGGACCCACATTTAGTTGGTCAGGAAATGCATGCTGGAGCATATTCTAATGACACCAACACAAACATGGAGGCTTCACCAGTTTTCACTGGAGACTCCATGCCTAACTCTCCAATCCTTAGGGATTTGGACTTGCCTTCACAGACATATGGAGATGATGCTGTAATTCATCCCATTTCAATGGAGACAGCATCATACTCCACAGCTATTCCAAGGATGGAGGACACTCTAAATACATTCATACCTGTTGCAGAACCCTCATATGTGATAGGAGTGCCTAACACTAGCTCTAACTTGGCTCAGGCCACTATGTCACAATGGCTGGAGTCTGTGCAACAAGACAGGCCTTCAGGATCATCATCTGTGCCCACACAATTGACGGATGAATCACTCCAAAATCTTCATGTGGCACAGATTGATGAGTTCTCAAAGATTGCCCAACATCTCCTCACAGATGGACTACCAAATAAAGACTATGAAGCTATTCTGCTCTGTCATAAGGAGGATGTTGAGGCCCAGAAGGAGAAGATTGTGGATGAGGCTCAACAAGATGGCAATGTGGATGCCTGGTTGGATGCCAAGAGGTCAGTGAGGTTGAAGGATGCTCTAGCTTTTCTCAGGGAGGACTATCTCACTGCGCCAACAGTCTCTCTCCTGCAGAAATCTATGAAGCTGTGAATGAGGTTTAAAAAAGTCAATTGAAGGCTTTGCACTACCTTGGGAAAGGTCTTCAATCAGAAATCTCCACTATTAAAGAAGAAACTGACCAATCCTTGGTTCAGCTCAAGAATTCCTATCTTTCTGATTTTCCCAAGGTGGATGGCATCCTTAAGGAAGTAAAGAAGACTACTCAGAATGTCTCTACCATGGATTGCACTCTAGCTGTGGTGTCTGATAACTTGAAGAAATTGTCTACAAAGCTAGAGAACCAGCTACAATCCAACATCAACACAAACTCAATGCTCTCAGTCATGTGGAAAAACCAGTATGGTGACAAGCTGGTAGATGAAGTTCCCATCTCAAATATCTCCAAATTTGATTTCTCTAAGATCAAGGAACAAACTCTCAATCCCTTTAAATCTGAGCAACTCCTCTCAAAGGTTGATAAATTGGAGAAGGAGGTGGCTGAGCTAAAGTCTGAAAACCAAGGGATTTCTCATTCCTTGGAGCTCTTAAATGCCAAGTTCGATGACCAAAGCAACTCCACTTCAAATATTCTGCTAGTCCAACAACAAATGATGACCTCTATGATGAGAAGCATGAACCTTCATGTTCCTGGAGAAGCTCAAGACATCTTTTCTGATCCCAAGCCTAAGGGGGAGAAAGGAAAGGAAGTGATTCTGGAAAAGAAAGGGGGATCAAGGCTAAAGGGCAAGATAACAGAGAAAGATCTAAAGCCCATGACCCTTCCTACTGTTTCTGTCACCAGTTTAGCTGGCCAGAAAAGTAGTGCGACTACAACCTTCTATCCAGGCACACTGCCTATGGATGTTTCTGCTCCTCAAATCACAAAGAGTGCTCAGCCTGTCAAAGCCAATATTATACAGGAAGTTGCCAATTCAAACATCTATCATGATGTGGCCTTTCTGGAGTTTCTGAAAGCCATCAACATCAGTGTTCAAGGTGATACCAAGACCTACAGGGACAAGCTCAAGGAAAACATCAAGTATCTTACTGTGGTAGTCAGGAAAATCAGGGATGCCTATCTAAGAGAAATAATCATGGTATCTAAAGACAATGTCCTATGGCATTTGTCCTTTGAAACCTTAGAGAAGCTGAGATTTACTGAGCTAGACATAATCCTGGAGCTCATTGAAAAGAGTGGTGAGAACAACAAGAGATTGTATGATGACTTGAAGAAAGATCAACTTCTAAGATTGACAGAAGTCATCATTGAACCAAGAACTATAATTTTTCAAGGTCTCACTAGGGCAAACACTATTGATCAACTAATCATCCCTGCTCAGCTGAATATGAAGAACAAGGATAAGATCAACAATGTGCTCCAAATGCTAAGAGCTAAGAGGGGATTCAGGACTGCTGAAGAGCTAGAGATGATCCAAATTCTCCAATCATTTCTAATACATGGAAGAATTCCTGAATCACTCAAGGCAAAGAAAGTTCTAAAAGATGACAAAGATGATGATGAGGAGAAGAGCAACAGAATAGGGAGTCAGTCAAGGAGTGATAAGGATGGGGCAAGTGAGAGCAGCAAGGGCAAAACTTCCAAGAAATCTAAAGATGCTGGAGATGACAAGAAAGACTCTCAGGGAAAGAAAGAGACTGTAAAGAAGAGAGGTGGAAATCAGCAAGTTAAGGACATTTCTAGCAGTATCTTAACCACAACACAAGACTCTAAGTCTAGGGTGGGTACTGTTAGTAATGATCCTCCAAAATCAATAACCAAGACTTCTGAAACTGATTTTCCACTGGAGAAAGGTAAAGCCACCACAACAAAATCAAAAAGACACTTCCACAAAGTCACAGCTAGTGGAGTGTTACAGTGGATGAAGGGGAAAGGGTTGAAGCTACTTCCAAATGATGTGGCACTAAAGACTAAATCTCCTTGTTTTGGAAAGCTACCTCAAGTCAAACATTGGAAACTCAAAAGTGTAGCCAAAAGGACAAGGATAACAAAGAAGAATGGGGTGATCACAAATGTAGTTGGGATCAATGTACTTCCTCTAGATGAAGACTATGATGAAGATGCCATAGCATTTCTGAGAGCTCAAAGAATCTTTGAAGTCAAAGTGAAACTAAATCATCTAGAGATCAAATTCACTGATGGAAGGGAAAAAAAAGATGAAGGAAGGGAGCTGGCAATATTTTCCAAAGTATGAGCTTGAAAGAATTAATGCACTGCTGAACTTTGAAGAAAAGGAAGAAAGATTATGGAAGATTGAAATTGTCAGATTCTTGAAGATGCACTCTGATTATCAAGAGAATATAAGGAAGTCAAATGAAGAGAAGATGATTCAGAAAGAAAAAGAGATGGCAGAGATGGAAGAGAAGGCAAAAGAGTTGAGGAAGAAAGGGTTGTGCAAAGTGAAACAAAATCCTTATGTTGTGGAGTACAAAAATAAAAATGGAGGAAAGAGCAAAATAAGGATGGAGTTTGTAAAATCGTATGTGGAAAGTGCCCTAAGAGCTGCAGTTGAAGATCTAGAAGACTCTCCTCTTATAGAAGAACTAATTGCAAGAGATGAAATTATAGCAGCCATTTCAGAAATGAACAGAAAGGAAGAAATGAGAAAGAAGAAGGTTTATGATGACTATCTTGAAAAGCAGAAGGAAACTGAAGCTGTTTAGCAACAAAGATAATCTGTAAGCTTTTATTTTCAATGTGTAATCAAATTCTGTTCATAATGTTCATCTATTATTCTCTCTGAAATTTAATTCCTTTTATGTAAGTTAGGCTTGTTATCAGACATGAAATTGTGCCTAAGTTTCTTACTCACAATTTGGGGGAGATTGTTAGGCTCAAGGCCTGTCTGAATACCACTATTAACAAGCCTACACATTGTGACTATGTTACTCTACATGACCTAGTGAATTCTTTCACTAGGATATAGTATAAGTCTCCATTGTACTTGTCTTGTTTTCATGTACTTAGCTTTATTCTGTATGCTCAAAGTTATAATGAGCTTAGCAAGTTTCTTGCACCTAGAAGTACATAGACCATGATATAATTATCCTGGAAGAAGTTCAATTTGTTCATGCATAAGGATTGGAGTGAATAAGGTCTTGAAGAAATAAGTTGCAGAAATTTGTCCAAGTCCCTATATCGTGAAGTCAGAATGAACTATGTCGTGAAGTCCAAAATATCCATGTCGTGAAGTACCGAGATCGCATAGTCCTAAATGAACTATGTCGTGAAGTCTTCATTACTCATGTCGTGAAGTGTTGAGATCGCAGAGTCAGAATGTACTAGATCGTGAAGTCCTCAAGAAGGCTATATTGTGAAGTCCTCAAGAAGGCTATATCGTGAAGTCCTCAAGAAGGCAATATCGTGAAGTCCTCAAGAAGGCTATATCGTGATGTCTTCAAGAAGGCTATATCGTGATGTCTTCAAGAAGGCTATATCGTGAAGTCCTCAATAAGCCTATATTGCATACTCCTGAAATAGTCATATAGCAAAGTCCTCATATAGCAAAGTCAAGAATGCTCTATGTCGACAAGTCAAAGCATCAGGAACATGCTGGAGTTCACGATGTGAACACTTAGCTGTTTATAACAAGACAAATCAAGGTACATAACCAAAACTTAAAGGAGACAAATACTGAAGCATCTGTTACGGTAAGGTGGTCCAAAGACATATGGCAAATCTACAGCAAAACTTGGAGAGAAAGATTAGAGACAAGCAGCTACAGAAACGGGAAAGACTACAGAAAGCAAGTGGTCCTTCCTGACACAGTTAACTTCTTATGGCAGGACAAGTTGGACTTACAGTTAGGGGTAACTGTGTAAATAGGTGTGTGTGCCAGTTTGTATAGGTTTAATATATCATGCACACCCTATTGTTAGCTGCAAGAGAGTAATACATAGATATATTCAAGCACTCTTTTCTCTGTAAGAAACAAGAAAACACTGTTCTTGTTTAGAAGCCAGAATTTCACTTGTGAAATTTTGGAAACTGTAGTATTTAATTTACTTAATACAAAGTAGATTAAAGTGATTGTGTGTGTTCTGTTTATTTTAATTCCGCATTTTCATACAACACAATCTCTCACAGCTTATTAGTTTTCAAGAAAACGAAAAATATCAAAACTATCCATTCACCTCCCCCCCTCTGTCTAGTTTCTTAGTGATATTCATTTCTAACATTGTGTTTAACAATATTTTAATTAAAATTGTTGTTTTTAATAAATTAAGGTCAAGTTGCAAAAAAAGGGACTAAATTGCAAATATCAAAATATGAATATCGTATTGACCGACGGACTACCAAACTATATTTTGATTAAAATTGTTGTTTTTAATAAATTAACGTAAATTAGTAAAAATAAAAGAACTAAAGTACAAATATCAAAATATGAGAATTGTACCGACTGACTATCAAACTTTCAATGTTTCGGTTTTAATAATACAGTATAAATAGATAGATATAATAGTGACTAGATTTATAATTAGATTGGATGCATTATATATATGACACATTTTTTGTTATTATCAAATGGATTTTAAATTAGTTTTATGAAAGAAAATAATTAATTATTTGGAATTGAATTAATATATGTATATATATATATTTGTAAAATAACTATAAAACATAAATAAAACATATGAAAAACTATTTGTTTTGAGTTAAAATAATGTAAAAGATGAGATAATAAAAATACACAGATAGTACAACAAAACAATTAAATGAATTATATATTCTAAAATTTTGATAATAATTTGTGTAAACAATAAACTGATTAAAATATATAGTCCAGTTAACAAATTTTAAAAAACAGGATATTGCATAGCATACATTATGATCAGATCAATCACATTATACAGCCCGGTTTATTTAAAATTATAGGCCCATGTCAATCAAATTATCTATATAAATTAAATTAAGTACATTGTAACAAGACGCAAAAAATATGCAACCATACCTAGAAAAAAATCTTTAAACCGCAAAGAATAGAAATTTATGCTAATTGCTAGAAAATGAACCGTGCTTCAATTAGTAAAGATATTTCCCTGGATGAAGTTGTATTTTGAAAAAATAAAAGGTGAATTCATTGTCAAAGCACGGACATAACTGAGAAGGCATATGAGCAATTTTAACTTATGATGATATAAGTACAAAAAATATTTATCCAGCCATAATTGATCAATTCTCAAGTTCGGAGGTCAAAAAAGCCTGTTTATTTGGAAGAATCGAAACACATCAAAATGGTACCAACCATACTTAATAATAGAAGTATTTGGCACAAGGTAGTTCAACTCAGTCAATTAGCTACATTGTCCTATGTTCTGAAAGTTAGTTAGATAGAGGAAGAAAAATAAATGCAAAAATTCTTTAAATCAAAAGGTTAGAAGAAAAGACATAAAAAAGTTACAATGAAAGTTTTAAGAACTGAAAACGCAAGGCCTAAGTAGAGTATTAGAAGATTTAGGAAAGTTTTTGATTAAAATCAGTACTAAAACCTACAATATCATATTTCAACATCTTGAAGGCTATTTAGTTTCTAACTTGAATATTGTCGGAGATGAGCTAAATGGATGCATCATTTTTGAAGAACTGGAAAAATCTTAGGATTGTAAGTATTAAAAATGTCATCTTAATTACGAAACATTCATGGAACACTCTAATTTTATTCTATGATCAACAACAAAATTAAAAACAGACATGATTTATCAATACTACTTGTATTACTTTTTAAATTAAAAAATTTGAACATATTTAAGCAAGTACATCATAGTCATACCATTAACAAGAAAAGCTCTATAAACATCAACAATATACAATCATATACTTCAAATGACAATGATCATGCGTAATTTCGTTTGAAAACACAATCTAAGCTAGCGGCCCGTGCCTTGCACGGGTTTTTATACTAGTGGTTTCAGATATATGAGTTTGGCTCAAAAAGAACCTATCACTAAAAAGAACATAGAAGAACCATGTTGTAAGTCGTTGGATTATTATTTATTATTAGATCGGATTCAACTCATTTTTATATACAAAATCCTTATAAGGTTATGGTTGGAATAAAATAACTACACTATTAGTTCAATTAATTTAAATTGGAAAGTTTAATCAATTACTCATTTTTTTTAATTCCTCTCTTTTTATTTTAATTATTTATCTCACATATCTTTTGGTTGTTTCTTTAATTTTAATTTTTTTCTTAAACATTTCTTATTTATTTTATTTAAAATTTTATACAAGAAAATAATTTCTAAGATAAAAAGATTCTATACAGACCTGTTTTGTTTTGTAGTATAAATACAGTGTAGTGTTCTGCTACTGAATTTTAAAAGTTATGCACATGAACTTCAAAGTTCTAAAACTGAACTTATTTTTTTCCACAAAGTTCTACAAGTGAACTTCATTTTTTATAATGTTCGGCTGCTGAACAATATTATTCATATTATTTTCATATCATAACTTTCGTGTTATACCACTGAACTTAAAAGTTATGCAACCGAATTTAAAGTCAAGCACATAAATCAACTAAAAAAACCCAATACTAAAAAAGAACCGTAGATATATTATTAGTCGTTGGATTGCCTTTAAATCAACTGTCCAGATTCATTTCATTTTCAAGTTAAATTTTTTGTAAAGGTATTGTCGGAAATAAAAACAAATACACTATTAGTTCAATTAATTTAGATGAAAAAAATTTAATGAGTTACTCATCTCTTTTTATTTATTTTTTATCTCACATATCTTTTGGCTGATTTTTTAATTTTAAAATTTATTTTCTTTAAAAATTTTAAATTATTTTTATTAAAAAATAATTTCTGAGAAAATAGAGTTTTATTACGGAACATATTTTGTTTCGTTGCAAAAATACGGTTTTATGAACTTTTAAAGTTATGCACTTAAACTTCAAAGTTCTACGACTGAACTTACTTTCTTTTACAAAGTTCTGCAACTGAACTTACTTTTTTTTACAAATATTCTGCTGTTGAACACCGTTATCTCATATTATATTTATACCATACCTTTAATATTCTATAGCTGAACTAAATAATTATGCATTCTGAATTTTAAGTCGAGCACATGAATTATAAAGTTATACAACTGAACTTACTTGTAGTAAATATTTTGTTGTTGAACATTACTATCTCATATTGTGTTTATACCATAACTTGAATTTTTTCTAAAAAATTGATAAAAACAATGGTGAGATTTTATGATTTTAATGGAAAATTTTTCTGATTGATGGTGTTTGATTATAATTATCAATCAAATATCAATTGTCTCTTTTGACAATTTTGCCCCTCAATTTTATATTATAATATATGTTTTATTTAAAATATAAATAATAGTTCTTAGGCGATGTGTTCTACAAGAAACATGACCCTCTGATGCATACTTTTTACCTTGGTATTGAATCTTCCATTTTGCACTATTTTACATGTTTCATGTGTATCTTGCTTTTTGGGTGATATATGCTGCTAAGATCTTAGTCAAAGCAAAAACTATGTGTCCATTTTACATGTTGGATTTGCCAAAACTAAAAATTTTACAAGTTGGATTCTTTGTATGTTATATAGGTCTTGTCATATTTTACGAGTTAGGTATCAGATTAGATGGAGTGACTACAGTTTTGGCAGGTGAAGTTCCATCAAGCTATAATTTTGATCCAAGATCTGACATTTTTGCTCAGGTCACTGGATTTTCACAGGCTTCTCTGCAGCTTGTTTTATTCATGGATGGGAGTATGGGAAAGAAGAAAAGGGGTAGGCCTAGAAGGTATGGACCAGAGGCACACACATTGTCAACATTGCAAGTTTCTACTTCACCACCACCGCCAGCTTCTTTCAGGGATTTCATATGAAAACCAGGCTACTTAATCAGCAATCTGTGCCTTCTCCGGTAATATCATTACAAGTTTAGTCTCAGCTGAGAAGCGACAGAAAGGGTGGCCAATTGGTTAACAGAACAATCCCTGACACAATGAAGATTCAGAAAATATAGGTAATCTAAATGTCCATATTTCTAATATTTCAGTATGTTCAAAAAGGTCTATAATTTCTCATCACGAAGTGGTTATGTAGTTTAAAAGATACTTGTACCCATCTATTATCTCTCTGTTTGTTTCCCCAGATACTTTGTACCCATCTATTATCTCCGATTCCCCGCTATTTGACCTCTAGTATCCCTGTCACACACTCAACTCGTAGATATCTATGGACAGTCGAAACTTCATTTTGGGCCAACATCATACCATTTTCTTAATACTTTTGAGTCTGATACTTAGGTACACCCAGCCAAATCCATCTTTAGGGCAATTTATGATGGCGAGGTATGAGTCTTTATTTTTCCACATTATTCTCTAGTATATAATTTCTTGCTCTGGATTATATGCCATCTTATGTTTATTTAGGCTTTTTTAGATGACCCACTCTCCCAAAAACTGTATGGTATTAATGTGCCAACTACACAACAAATGAGTGGTGTTCGGTAGTTGTGATGAAATAGCCCCGGCCATTGCTTGATCTTGATCCGTAATGATAGTTAAGGGATGTTTGTTTTCAACCGCCTCAAGCCAACTACCTAATACCCATTCAAAACTTGTTTTAACCTCATCTCTCATTAGGGCAAATCCAAAAACAACCGATTGGTAGTGATGATTTACCCCGGTAAAAGGAACAAAAGGCATAGCATATCTATTAGTTCGGTAAGTGGTATCAAAGGCAACCACATCACCAAAATTTTGGTATGCCATCAAACAACGGTGATCGACCCATACTAGACATTTCAACCTTTGTTCTTCATCGAGTAAAGTTTTAATGTAAAATTTTCCACCACTCTCTTCTTTCAACCTATTCAACAAGTCTAAACCCGCTTGAGCATCATTAACATCTAAATTGCTCTTTCTAAACTCACGTACCACATTTCTTACATGTTGGCCATCAAAACCAACATGTTGAGCTCCGCCTTTTAAATTGCTAAAAATGGACATTTGTTGCCTAGGAGGAACACCCGACATATGTAATGTTCTCATTATATTCCTTTGTGCCGCACTTACATGTCTTTCCCTTCGAATTAAATTCATTTTTGAAGGTGTAACAACCTCGTGATTGTGCTCTAACTCTAGGGCGGTTATCTCCCAAATACTTGTTTTCTTTTTATTCAAAACATACATTCTAACCTTACAACCACATCTAGGAAGAACATCCCGGCGACGTTTACCTTTACCTTGACTCATAAAACATGCTTCATCGTTATCAATATTTTTATCCTTATTCTCACCAAATAGATTACAAACAAATAATCGAGCATATATTTCTTTATTTCCAACACGCTTTTGTGATTCTTGAACCTTAATTGCAAAGCCATTTTTTAAGGCATAAGCTCTAAATAAATTCTCCGCGGCTTCTAAACTATCAAACCTTTGATGCAAATAAGGCACAACATTATCAATATCTTCATCAACATTACGTACATTTTTCTCATGCAAACTATCATCTTCATCATCATCAACTATATTAACATGCTCTACATCATCATCAACTATATTAACATGCTCTACATCATCACGATGCAAGGATTTAGTACTAAAATTACAAACATCAAAATCATCATCATAAAAATCATTACTTTCAATTGGTTTGGATACTTTTCTTGGATCAAACTTTGCAAACATTTTATTTGCCATAATACTAAAACAAATACATACACAAAGACTTACACAATCCAAGAAATGAAGCAATACCTCTCCAACTTCTTCAAGCTCTGATTTTCTCCCTCTTTTCTAACCTAAGTGGCTGCTATACTTATGATCAATCTAAATGCTTTTAGGGTTAAAAAGCGCGGAGGAAAAAGTAGAATAAGGAGCTCCGCGGAAAAAAAGCGCGGAGCAGTGAGGCTCCGCGGAAAAAAAGCGCGGAGCAGTGGCGATCCGCGGAAAAAAAGCGCGGAGCGGGTAGAATTTTTTTTAAATCCTGGGCGTCCAAATCCCGATCCAACGGCTGGGAAGTTAATTGTTACTTAACTGGTCCCTGACAATCGATTGTCAGGGACCAGGACCCATTAAGGAAAACCACTAAACTGAACAAACACAAATACATACTTTCCTTCAAAATATTTAACAGTAGATCACCATAACTGCACAGTACCCAAGAAGCAACAATGAAGGTGTCCAAATTATACTGTGAGACTGTCGTGAGGATTCAAATATAAGCCTCTCCTAAATAAATTATGGTACCAACCCATTTTCCCAAAACCTTAACATCGTCAGAAAAACCACTAAATCAATTTTTTTTTAAATTCAACTGCGTCCCAAAACCTTAGCATCCAGAGAAAAACCAATAAATGGATTTTATACATTTAACTAGCGTTTTACCCGTCCTACGCACCAAAGTAAAATCTTAAAAATTTTAAAATTTTAAAATTCTAAAATAAATATAAATATGTTATATAACAGAATTTATATTAATTTTTTCCCACATATTTTTACTAAATTTGCGGATGCATGTTTTAATAAATATAAGTTATGTTATGGTTGCTAAGTAAATAAATATGTATTATTTAAAATTAAATATTCAACACATAAAATATTGATTGAACAAATATATAAAATGATATAACGAAATAACATAAAATATGATATTAGAATTGTTTTGAAATATACCATCAATTTTTAAATCAATAATAATGTTGAGCGTCCTAACCCGTTTTAGAATAATACTTCTTTTTAACTCCATCATCATTAACGTGGATAACCGTTTATTGTTTTCGATTTTGACTCTAGATTATCATCAATAAAATTATCATTATTAGCTGAATCAAATCATTCACCTGCTTCAAAAGAAACAAAATGGTTGCGTTATTAAGAATGAAGAAACAAAATGGTTGCGTTATTAAGAATGAGAAAGACAAATTTTATGTTGGACAAATATCACAGTTAATTATTTTAATTGAAAATTTTATGCTCACCACGACATAATCAACATTGTATGAGGTGATTTTAGATTCTTGTGAGGGCGTTGAAACTCTATAGTTTGAACTAATTTTGCCATGTCCGAGGCCAAGTATATTGTATTGCTATGGACTTCAATCATTCAAAGATATAATGAATGTCAGAATTTTTCCTGTGATGGTTTTTAATTTTTCAAAATATTGATTTTCATTTTCTTCTTATGACGAAGGTTTTAAATTTGTTAGAACAAATTCCAGACTTACATTTAATATGCTATATTTTTAGAATTTTGTTTTTACTACGTCATTACCTTTATCTTCTGACCACAAAGGTCGTCGTCAATATTTGTTGATATTGACGTATCACTTCACAATCTTTGCACTACTTCACTTAATTAATAATGTAGATGAACACCGTAAATCTAATAAATTATACTACCTTCGTCCAATCAATTTCTTTACACTTTATTTCTGTAGATGCCTCTCTCAATTCTTTACATCCCAAAAGTAGTAAAATTAGATAATATAAAATTTAACTACATTCACTACTTTTCTCCATTACACTTATTTTATATATATTGATGGTTCCCACCACTTTACTCTCTTTTCTTACATTTCTTAACTATTTTACATTTTTTCATAACTTCTATACCCAATTCATATGTAAATAATGAGAGAGACGGAGGGAGTATATAATTATGATAAAAAGGATAAGAAGAAAAATATTTTCGAAAATTTTGATTTATTGAACATAATGCCTCCTATTCGGGTTTGAGACAATTTTATCACATTTGCATTTGTATGTATGGTTAATGGTAAGAATTCCCCATGATACATCTTCGACACTACAAACTCATAAATGATATATCGCCTCCATTTACATTAAGATTTTAAAATTTTAACAATGAAAATTTGATGAGTCTAATGACTGCACCTAATTGATAACGAAATAAAGAAGAAGTAACGTACCAGTTTACTATCTAAATTCAGAGATCCGTAATATACTTATATAAAATATATAATCAAGCTAATGTGAAAACATGTCTTATTAATAATAATTTTAATAGTTTTAAAAGATAGTTATGAATTAAAATAATTTAAAATTTTATGTTATTAATCGAATTTATATTTGATATGGGTTAAAAATAACCCTAAAGACATAATTAATAATGTATTAATTAGACCCGGATCAGTCCAAGAACACGGCCCAATAAGCAAGGCCCGAAACCCTAATTATTTATTAATTTTGTAATTAATAAATTGGGAAAATATACAGCTCGGGAAAATAGTCCAAAATATGGTAAATTCATCAAAGAAGGATCCAGAATCCCAATTAAAGGAAATAATGAGTCAAAGTCCTTATCAACAAGGAAAAGACTTGTACATCAAGAAATACAATGTTTATCTATTATCAAAAAGGACTTATTCGCTAAGTCTCCTAAACTTACTCTAAATACGAGGCTCCAGACGCCTATATAAGGACCCTGCTCCTTCATAATAGAACTACGTTTTGGACACAGCTCCATACGTCATCTACTATGTTTTGGACACAGCTCCATACGTCATCTACAACGTTTGAGACTTCATCCTCGAATAAGGACATACAAGTCACTACGTCCTTGGTGTGCCTCTGCCGCTATAGCCCCGAGGGCAACATAAAGAACTATGTTTTGGACATAACTCCATACGTCATCTACAATGTTTTAGACTTCATCCTCGAATAAGGACATACAAGTCACTACGTCCTTGGTGTGCACCTGCCGCCATAGCCCCGAGGGCAACATAAAGAACTGCGTTTTGGACACAACTCTATACGTCATCTCCAACGTTTTAGACTTCATCCTCGAATAAGGACATACAAGTCACTACGTCCTTGGTGTGCCCATGCCGCCATAGCCCCGAGGGCAACACCAAGAACTACGTTTTATTGGCTTGATTCTCTAAACACTAGAGATACGTAGGCATCTTGTTAGGACCGAGTTAGTCCCCGACAACAAGAGCAGCCATTAAAGATCGAAGCTCTCTAAACCCTAACAATTAATTTACAAGTATGCTTTTTAATCCATAACAATATTGTTGATATTATTTTAAAACGACTTAAAAACAGTTTAGTTCAACCCACATGTAATTTGTGTAAAATAGGTTAAATTATTTTTACAATGATAAATTATTTTAAACTTTTAACTTTTAATTTTTTTTAAATTCAAAAATTTATCCTTACGAAGATGATATATTCGTTCAAGTATGATTTTAGAAATTACATGTGAATTATAACAATTCAAAATTTAATTTAATTTAAATATTTTATTATTTTAAATTAGTGTAAAAAGACAGTTTAGCTACCAACCAACATGTAATTATGGCGAACATTGTATTAAAATGGTTTTTTCACTTTTAAAATTTTAATATTTCTTTAAATCATACGATAATGTCACTATTAATCTCTTAATTAATGTAATCTGGATGTTATATATAAATAACAAATAGTTATTGAAATTATCTATTATAAATTATATACTTGAAATTGAATTATTAATATCGTACTAAATGTAAAATAGCAATCAAACTATTTGATAAATAAATATTAATGAAAATTTAATTATAAATATGTTAGGATTTATGGGTGATAGCTATGAGACAACTTAACTAGATATTTTATATACTTAATTTTATTAAGTATGAACATACTGTCACAGCCAGAGTATGTCTATGTAACCGTTTATGTTTGCTTTAAAATAAGATTCTAGTACATCTTGGTAGAAGTTCATTAGTTTGTTCAAGCCTCAAGAAGTGCTCAAGATGGACATCAAGAATAAATACTACTGTCACAGCATTGACAGTAAGGTTACTTGAAGACAACATGTTGCAAGTCACGGCAGTACATTCTCTCTTTGACAGCAACATTTGCGGAAGCCCTTTGACAGCAACTTTGCCTTAGCCTGACAACAAGCTTGGAAATCCTGGCAGCACCTTCTGCGGGGATTTCTTACTGTCACCAAAAGCACACTCTTGTGACAGCAAGCTTAGCCATCAGGATACTGTCATGAAGGGATATCATTTGTATTGGGGTTCAACCCAGTCAAACATGTGAAAGTTTGGATGTTCAAGAAATAGGCATGTTGCAGTATCCCAACACTGTAACAGGTCTGCAAGACTACGACCGAAGCTCGAAGAGATCACATGACAAAGCTCACCAATTCCAGTGTATGACAAATCTACATCTACTGAATTGTGTTAGCTTAATATGGAAAGTTTCTAGATTGCTTTGTAATGTATTGATAAGTTGTTTGTATAGCAATTTAGGAAAGATTCACGGGTAGGCAAATTGTAAGAAGCTGCCACTTGAAAATGACAGCAGCTTCACTAGACTCGTGTTGATAGTGATAGGTTTAGTTTTTACAAAAACTATCTATCATTCTATTTTTTGTAACAACGTGAGATCTATCTCTCGAGAAACTGAAGCTCAAGAAAACGAACATTTTCTTGAGGTTGTAGCAACCCATTGCAAAATAAATAAAACATTTATTTTGTGAGAATTGTTCGTGTGTCTACTTTTGTTTGCAATCGATTAAGTGATAAAGTTTAATCTTAGTTTTTGTTGTTGAAACGTAGATTGAGTTTTATCATTATTGCATTCAACCCCCCCCCCCCCCCCCCCCCCCCCCGCCCCTTCTGTAATAGTCAAGGACCAACAACTGGTATCAGAGCAGACATATTGTTCATAAATATGAGATCATGACAAGCATGCAGAAGTCAAGTAGCATAAAGATTCCAGCTTTTGATAAAGAGAACTACAATGTATGGAAAAGAAAAATCATGTTGTTTATCAAAGCTGTGAATCCATTATACTTGGGTATCCTCCAGAATGGTCCCTTCGTTCCACGTAAAGAAATTGAAGCCTCAACTTTAGACGGTGTTCTTATTCCAGCCCAATGGGTCAACAAACTACCCTTAGAGTTTCTGGAACCAGAAAAGGAGAAGGTAGCCTTGGATGATTACTTTCAACTCATCTTACTGGATGCTCTCACTTTGGACAAAGCCATGTGTGGGAACGTCATTGGGTGCTCATCAGCCAAGGATGTGTGGAATAAGATCGAGCTGCTGTGTGAAGGAAGTGAAGAAGTAAAAGACAACCAAAGACAAATCCTTATCTCACAGTATGAAGCCTTCATGGCAAAGTCAGGAGAAGACCTTACAACTATGTTTGAAAGGTTTAGCAAACTTATGACTGAGCTACAGATTCATGGCAAGTACTATGATAGGAAAGAATTGAATGTCAAGTTCTTGCTCACACTTCTCGAGCATCTTGAGCACAAAGTCACTGCCATAAGAGAAGGAAGAAATCTAAACAATATTTCTCTTGAAACTCTATATGGTGTGCTTAAATCATATGAGCTTGAGTTTTTCCAGAAAAGAGCTATTCTAGCTAGATCCAGAGGAAAGATGGCTAATATGTCAGGTGATCTAGTGGCTCATGTACCAAGAATCACTCAACCTACTGAAGAAACTCAAGTCATCCAACCTGCTCCAATACCTACTCTTAAAATTGAAGAGGTTGTGGATGATGAGGAGAAAGTTGTACTACAGCTAACTGATGTTGAAGATGAAGACTTCTATTCCTTGGAAGAAATGGAAAAGATGGATAATCCTACCATGGCTTACATGGCTAAGAAATTCAAGAACATAAGGTTCAAGAGAAACAAGCCATATAAGTCTCAAGGTCAAACATCAAGGTTCAGCAAAGGGAACTTCTCCAAAGGAGAAGGTGGTGCTACAAGAGGTGGATACAAAATAGGGATGGTGGACAGATCCAAGTTCAGGTGTTACAACTGCAATGAGCTTGGCCATTTTGCTACTGAATGCAGAAGGCCAAAGCAGAATCAAAAGATGGATAAAGGGTCAAGTGGACACTTCAAGAAAGGACAGGGAAAGGCCTATGTGGCTGAAGGAAAGTGCTGGGATGATACTGATGATGAAGAGGAAGAGGAATATGTGAATTTAGCACTCATGGCTAAATTTGAAGAGGACCCCTCTAGCTCTCCAAGTCAGGTACCCTCACTTGTCTTACTTGATATGTCTAAAGATGAATACAAGCAAACTGTTGAAGAATTGAGTGCTGAAATGTTTAATGTTCACACTAGTTTAACTGCAGCCAATGAAGAAATTGCTAGGTTAACTAAGTCGAATGATGAACTCACTTCTGAGAATGATTTGCTTTTATTAAAGACCAATAGATTAGAATCTTTGACACAGGAGAATGCTAAACTGAAAAATGAATTAGCCTGTGCTAAAGAGATTGAGGAGTTTCTAAGGAAATAAATTAGTGAAAATGAATTCAAGATTAAAGCCTATAGAAACTCATCCAAACAACTTCAGGATTATCATGAGAAACACACAGAGGATCAGAAGGTAGGGATAGGTTTTGAATATGGCAAAAGACCTGGTAAGGAAATTGTTAGTCAGGATTGTTCAACTGATGCTACTGTCAAACCTCATGTTCTCAAGAAACTCAACAAAACCAATTTTTAAACTTTCTGAACTTGAGTTTGATGAGGAAGCCATGCTCATCAAGCAGCAACTTGATGATGAGGATGAAGGCATTGACAGTTCAACAGTTGATGGAAAAGATACTGTCATATTCCCCAAGACAGTAACTTTGCCAAACAATCTGATAGAATGTTCTAAAGATACTGTCAAGAGAGCTTCGAAGACAACAACTTCCAAACCTACTGTCATGACAGAAGGTATGAAAGGTACTGTCAAGAAAAGCTCGACAGCAACTTCAGAACATCCTGATGACACAGTTACCTACAAGTCTAGAAACAGGAATGGCAAGTTAGGAAATGGCAATGCTAATGGTAGTAATGCTCCTAGGAAACTATGCAATAATTGTGGCTCTTCACGTCACTTAACTCATGTTTGTAAGAATCCAAAAGAGGTCAAGGATAATGTGACTCTGAAAAATGGTAACTTACATAGGACCCCCCTTATGCATAGACCTATGGTAGTATGTAATAACATTGATTGTATGCCATGCAAGATAACTACCATGAGTACTTGTTTCAATCTGCCTATTTTGTCTATTGAACAATGTACCTACATGCAAACTGTTGAGACTCCTGAGCCTACTGGCAACAGTAAGAAGGCCTCATCCACTAAGAATAAGATCAAGTCTAATTCTAAAAAAAAGTGGGTGAAGAAGGGAGTCCAACAGAAGATTCCTGATGTGATGATTAAAGTTGAGAATGTTGATTATGTCTGTGATACTGAAGTAACAGGACCCAACAAGGATTGGGTACCATATGCCTCTTAAATACAATTTGTTTTGCAGGGCAAGAAAAAGGAGCAAGTCACTTGGATCATTGACAGTGGCTGCTCTAGACACATGACTGGTGATAAAGCCCTGCTATCACATTTTGTAGAGAAAGCTGGCCCAATCATAACCTTTGGAGACAACAGCAAGGGTTACATAGTGGGATATGGCTGTTTGGAAATTGGAAATGTTGTCATAAATGATATTGCTCTTGTTGATGGATTGAAGCACAACCTGCGCAGTGTCAGCCAATTCAGTGACAGGGGATTCAAGGTTGATTTTGATATGATGGTGTGCAATATCTATCACAAGAAGGATGGAAGCCTCTCTCTGAAAGGGGTAAGAAAAGGAAGCCTGTTTGTTGCTGACCTAAGCTCAACAAAGAAGGATAAGACTTACTGTTTCTACAGTAAAGCTACTGTTGGTGACAGTATGCTTTGGCACAGGAAGCTCTCTCACCTCAACTTCAAAACAATGAACATGTTGATGAAGAAGGAACTGGTTAGAGGACTACCTCAACAGGAATTCTGTCAAGAAGGACTGTGTGGGGACTGTTAAATGGGAAAATTGAGAATAGCTGTGCATAAGTCAAAGCAAACCAACACCAACTCAGAACCACTCAAGCTAATTCATATGGATCTCTTTGGACCAGTAAATGTCCCATCCTTAGCCAAAAAGAGATATGCATTAGTTATGGTGGATGACTACTCTAGGTATACTTGGGTGAAATACCTAGAATCAAAAGATGAAGCAGCTCAAGTCATCATTGATCACTTAAGAGTTCTTGACAGAACTCCAAATGCTAAAGTTCAACTGCTAAGAAGTGACAATGGTACTGAGTTCAGAAATGCCACTCTTGGAAATTTCTGTAAAGATGAAGGAATTGTGCAACAGTTTTCTGCTGCAAGGACACCACAGCATAATGGTGTTGTAGAAAGGAAGAACAGGACACTCATTGAAGCTGCCAGAACTATGCTTCATGATGCAAAGTTACCCACATACTTCTGGGCAGAAGCCATCAACACAGCTTGCTATACTCAGAACAGAACCTTGATCAACAAGACTCATGGGAACACTCCTTACTATTTGCTCAATGTAAAGAAACCTACTGTCAAGTATTTTCATGTGTTTGGAAGCAAATGTTTCATGATGAAAGATAACCATGAAAAGAAAGGGAAGTTTGACTCCAAAGCTTTTGAAGGAATTTTCATGGGGTATGCTTTAGAAAGGACTGCCTACAGAGTCTATCTTCTGGAACATAGAGTCATAGATGAAAGTGTGAATGTCACATTTGATGAGACCAAGTTTCCTGGACTGCATGAGGAAGGTCAAATGCAGATTCTTAGATTTGAGAATCAAGGCTACTTGGAAGAAGAAAAGTTTGTTAATGAAGAACCCTCTTTTACTCAAACTGTGGAAACTGAAAAAGATGCTATCAATGAAGGTAATACAAATTAAACTCCAGCTCAGTCACAGACTATTTCAGGAAACACTCAAAATGATGGTGACTCTGGAGACATTGAAGAAAATGGTGGAGATAATTGTCCTGGTGAAGAATCAGTCCCTCTAACTGAGGCTACTGTTTCAGAACAAACAAGAAGCTTGCCCAGAACTACAAGGTGGAACAAGGATCACACAAATGACTTAATTATTGGAGATCCTTCTTCTGGGGTGAGAACTAGGAACAATGTTTCTGCTGACAGCATGTTTTCCTGTTTCCTATCTCAAGTGGAGCCTAAAGCAATTGATGAAGCATTGTTGGATTCTGATTGGGTGATTGCTATGCAAGAGGAACTCAACCAGTTTGAAAGAAACAATGTGTGGAAATTGGTTCCAAGGCCAAAGAGAAAGTCAGTTATTGAGACAAAGTGGGTCTTCAGGAACAAACTGGATGAAAATGGAAATGTGACAAGGAACAAGGCAAGACTAGTAGCTAAAGGTTACTGTCAACAGGAAGGGATAGATTATGATGAGACATTTGCACCTGTTGCCAGACTTGAAGCTATCAGGATTTTCTTAGCCTTTGCTGCACACTGTAATTTCAAGGTGTTCCAAATGGATGTCAAAAGTGCTTTTCTAAATGGAGAGTTGGAGGAAGAAGTGTATGTTGAACACCCACCTGGTTTTGAAGATACTGAGATGTATGATTTTGTGTACAAGCTGTTCAAGGCACTTTATGGGTTGAAACAAGCTCCCAGAGCATGGTATGATACCCTCTCAGCCTTTCTATTGGAAAATCAATTTACAAGAGGTGTGGTAGATAAGACTCTATTCTACAAACATCATGGCAAAGACATCATTCTGGTTCAAATCTATGTTGATGATATCATTTTTGGTTCATCAAATGAGAAGCTGTGTGAGAGGTTTTCATCTCTGATGAGAAACAAATATGAGATGAGCATGATGGGAGAACTGTCATTCTTCCTTGGTTTACAAGTTCTTCAAAAGGATGATGGAATCTTCATTTGTCAATCAAAGTATGTCAAGGAGCTTCTCAAGAAGTTCAACCTAGAAGATTCATCTCCTGCCAAGACTCCCATCTCTACTTCTACTAGTCTGGATCTAGACTCCAAAGGGAAGAAAGTGGACTCCAGTGTTTACAGAGGCATGGTTGGATCTCTTCTTTATCTAACTGCTAGCAGACCTGATATAATGTTTGCTACATGTCTTTGTGCAAGGTTTCAGGCTGATCCAAAGGAGTCACACTTGATTGCTATCAAAAGAATTTTTAGATATCTTAAAGGCACTCCAAATCTAGGCCTTTGGTATCCTAAAAATACTGGATTTGAGTTAGTGGGGTATTCTGATTCAGATTATGCTGGATGTAGAATTGACAGAAAAAGCACTACAGGAAGCTGTCAATTTCTTGGTGGAAGATTGGTGTCATGGTTTAGCAAAAAGCAACATTCAGTCTCTACTTCTACAGCAGAAGCTGAATACATTGCTGCTGGAAGTTGCTGTGCACAAATCCTATGGATGAAGAATCAACTGTTGGATTATGGTCTAGTGTTGAGCAACATTCCTATCTACTGTGATAACATTAGTGTCATAGCCATCTCAGACAATCCTGTTCAACACTCTAGGACAAAGCACATTGATATTAGACATCATTTCATTAGAGAGCGTGTTGAAAGAGGAACTGTGAAGTTGATCTATGTCCCTACAGAAAAGCAACTTGCAGACATCTTCACTAAACCACTGGATGAAGAAACCTTTAACAGGTTGGTAAGTGAACTGGGAATGCTAAATCTTGTATGTTAACTTACTGGTTTTTCCATTCTAAAAGTTTTCTTTGAAGCTTGTGACAGTAACCTCTGCAAATTGCTGTCATAAGAAAGTTACTGTCAGTCTAAGTCTCTATCTGTTTTAGACAGCATGTTCACTTTGACTTTGCTTAAATTGGATTTTGTGCTAGTCTCATACTTGAAAGTTGATTTTTGAGTGACACTAACTTGCATGGTTGTTATTGTTGAAATTGGTCAAGGGTTTTTCTTAATTGGTCAGTTTTACTTTGATTGTTGTATTAGTGGTAGACATCACTTAATTACAATCAGTGGTAGTTGTATGGATATTCCAAACTGTTGACCGTTTACATCCCTCTTAATCTAGTATGCCTATAAAATGAATCTTAGGCTATATTAGTGAATCATTTAGAAAAAGGGTAAAATGGAAAACAAAGTAGGAATCGAGTACAGGCCTAAGTCTTGTGGGAGTGAACCCTTTGATGAGGAAGTAGAAGCCATGTTTGACATGCTTCTGGATGCTCTTGATGATGAGGAGGAGGAGAAACTTGCAGCCAAGGCCGCAGAAGAGGCCAAGGTGCAAGAAGAGGAAAAAGAGTTTCAAACTTTCCTCAAGGAAGAAGGAACTACTGAAGAAAAAGTTAGGGAAGAAGTCCTAGAATTGGTTAAGAAAGATTGTACTGATTAGTTAATCTCACCAATTGTAGCATTTTCCCTTTCTTCATTTAATAAAATCAATAAAATTTCTCTTCCTGCAGTTCCTATTTGATTCCTATGTGTGTTGTTTAAATTGCTTACTTGGTAGAATAATGTTTTGAATGAATGATGAATCAGTAATAAATATTGCATTTGTTTAACTAGTGCCTCTTCAGTTAAGTTCTCATTCATAACGGTTTCTATACAAAGTCTTGACAGTGTTGTTTTCCCCGCAAGGGTTGCTGTCATCAAGAAAAGTAGTTGTCACAGTTTCCTGACAGTAGGCTTCTCGACAGCAATAAACGACTTTCTGTCATGACTTGTAAAAGATACTGTCATATGAGAACTTAACGATGACCAGTAAGTTTTGCGCGGAATGTTACTGTCACGCAAAACATGATGTCATCACACCAAAGTTACTGACACGGTTGTTGTAAGCGCACAGGTTACTGTCAAAGTAGTGGACCGTTAAAATTGGACACACTTCCTCCAAGAGGAGAGAGAAATCAGCCAGTAACCCACGTGACAGTTATTTGGGTTAAGACACGATTTCACTTTTCCACTTTGTCAGTTAAACGCTTGAACTTCCCTCTAAATTCATCAAACATACAACTGTTCTCAAAAAGCAAACACAACACTCTCCTTTCTCTTCTCTCCAAGCAATTCATCTCCTACTCTCTCTCTTCTCTCTCACAAAGCAACAATGGCCCCCAAACAATCAATTTCGCAAACCAACTTTGCTGGCATCTACTCACCAAGCGATGCTGGTGAGGGATTCAAAGGGCTTGTTTACTTCATGAATAAGTCCTATCTTGGGTATGCAATTACCTTTACTCCTGTTCTTGACCTAGACAGGATTGAAAGTTTTTGGGCGACAGCTATTGCTCATGAAGATGGTGATGTCTCCTCTATTCAATTCAAAATCAAGGAGCATAGCTACTCTCTCAATGCTCAGGGCATCAATGCAGCTCTAGGAATTGTGCTGGAACAAGGAAAGTCTTACTCTGAGCTTGCTAGCGATGAAACCCTGAAGAAGCTCTTCTTGAAAATTGGATATTATGGACCAATTCTTGAAGAGGGAACAACAAAATGGTACCCTTCTGGTGAAATGGACAGGAAATATCTCCGCAAGGAGTGGAGCATGGTGTTTGATGCTATGGTGAAAGTGTTCTCTACCAAGACCACAGGCTGGAATGGTATTCCCACCTACATCAAGAAGCTCACTCATTCTCTTGTTCATGGGTACAAAGTGGATGTTGGAAAGCTGCTCATGGCACACTTCAAGGCTGCCATAGGTAAGAAGGTAAACATCTATCCTCGCTTTCTAATGTTGTGCATCAATTCTGTATGTGACTTTGATGAGAATGCCCCTCGTTTGGAGGTGTGCCCAGTACTGAAAAGAAACACTCACACAACTCTCACTTCACAGAACTTAAATGCACATATTCCACTATGTTTCACTAAGTACATGGTTGATCAAGTGTCTGACCTTGATTTTCCATTACCTCCTGGTTTTGATACCTTCACTATTGAGAATGAGACTGCATTAGACCCCAATTCAGTCAACCCTCATTCTGCCCCATACACTCAGCCTAGGTTCTCTAGACTTCCCAAAGTACAGAGACAAGCCTTACAAGAAACCAAAAAAAAGACCCCTAGAAACTGGTGTTGGTGGTAGTACTGAGAGTCAAGAGGGAGTTCCTGCACCTAGTGCAGCAAATAAGGAAGGTAGTCAATCAGAACCCACAGTGGTTCCTCCTGAGCCTAAGAAGAAGAGAGCTAAGAGGACCAAAACCACTGTCAGCCACCCTGAAGTCTCCCAAAAGATTGTAGAGGAAAATAGGGAAATAAACTCCTCCCTAGATGTGCCCTCTCAACAGGGACCATCTATTGAAATTGGCATGTCTCCCAAGGCATCCTGTAAAGAGTCTGCACAACCTCATGTTCCAACTCATGAGGAGCCCCCACTTGCAGATCTACACATGGAGTCAGGACACTATGAGGATTTTCATTCCACTGTTGATGCTTCTCAAGTTTCATCTGAGAAGCAGCCACTATTCACTTCTCCACTTTCACCTTCTTCCTTCCCTACACATTCATTTGTTTCTTCTCCACAACCTAGAGAGGGGGACAATCCCAACCCTTCAGGTTTTGATCATCCATCTCCAATCATGGATGAGCCACCATCAAGTGGTCCACAAGAACCCATTTCTCAAAGTGAGATGGACACCACTCCCTCAAACACTGAGAAAGAGCAAAGTACAATTCTGCTAGAAAATGAAACAGCCAGTACTCTGTTCAATCTCCAAGGAGCATCTTACCTTAGGGAAGATGTTGTCACAGCCCAAGTTGCTGTCAAGGACGCTGTGGATGTTGCTGTCATGGGTGACCCTGCTGTCAAGGACTCAGCTGCTGTCAAGACTAAACTTGTTGTCCATACTGCAGTGGAACCTACTGTCAATGCTCCAACTGACAACAACATTCCTGGAGAAGCTCATGTCACCTCAACCATGTCTGATCTTGATGCTGTAACTGTTGAGGATGTCTCTGATGATGATGTGCCACTATCTCAGTTCTTAAAGGTACATTCTAAACCATCTATTTCTTTGCATGAAAGTACTGCTCATACACATGCATCTAGGATGAGTGAGGGTGTGCAAAAGAAAAGAGAGGTGAACATAAAAATGAGAGGCAGCCAAATGAGCTGGCAAAAGGTGAGGGACTTGAGCATGTCCAGAGTGAAATTGAGGGAGCCCCACATATTCAGGCCTTAGGCCATGAGAGTTCTTCTATAAGGAGTGTTGAGATCACTCAGAAAAACACTGAGAGTGTGAGAACCCCCACAGCCTCCAAGCCCCAGTCTTTTCCTTCACCTCCAAGAAGGTTAAGATCAGGTGGCTCCTCTACATCATTCAGGTTGAGAGCTCTAGAGGATAGATGCCTATCCATGGAATCCAAACTTGACAGCCTGTCTACCATGGTGGCCTCTGGTTTCTCTACAATTCAGGAAGCTATTCAGGTTTTTTCTGCTAGTCTTGATGCTGCCAACTTACCTAAGGGGGAGAAAAGGGCAAGATCAGAATCACCAAAGGCAGGATCAGAAAGGGAAAGATCAGAATCAGAAAGAGTCTCCAAGCAGGATGTTGCTCAGGGGGAGCCTGTTTCAAAGAAGATGTCAAGAAGTGAGGGGGAGCCTGCAGCTAAAAAAAAGTTACTGTCTGCATGGAAGAAAAGGGGAACAAAAGGAGAATCAGGAAGTAAGGGGGAGCAAGTGCAAGAGTCTGAGCAACTCTTTGAGTATGAAATGGCTGGAGAAATAATTCTAATGTCAAAAGAAGCCCTGGAAGCAATGCAAAAGGAGGTTCCTTCCAAGAACCCAATTCTACCTCCTGTGACTATAAGAGAGCCAACTTCAGTTCCAACGGAGAGTGCTCTTGAAAGGCAATGGAGAGAAAAGGAGGAGCAGAATAGGTTGGGGAAAGGGAAAGACAAGATGCCTGAATACACCTTGTCAGGAAACACATGGAGTGAAGGAACAGAGTTCAGCCAAGAAGATGCAAATGCTATAATGGTGAACTACAGGGAAAGTACTTTGAAGAATCATGATGAAGACTTCTACAAGATAGTTGAGGGAGCTATGAAGGAACCAAGCAGAAGGCTGAGTAATTGCTCAACCTTACTTAAGGAGAAAATCATCAGTGTATGTGTAAAAGTCAATGAAGAAAGGAGGTGGGCTATTGATGTGTACTTAAACTCTAGAATATCCATGCTCATTACTATGCAGCTGCTGTAGAGTCTTCCTGCAAGGGTGCTAACAGCAATGAAGAACAAAATCACAGCAAACCACACTGTCTTCAATGAGGTTCTACATCTGTAAATGATGAACTTAATTGCTGAGAAACTCCCAGAAGTCTACACCAATCCATTTTGTGTCTACTATGAAAGTACCACTAAAAGTGGTAACAGGAGATGTGCATACATGAGTCTAGGAGGCACTTCAACAATGGAGTCAAAGTCAATCTTGAAGGTATTACACATGATTCTCAACTCTAAAGCCAACAAGAAAAGAGTTCTTGCTGTCAAAGCAATCTATGACTTACTGGTGAAAAGGGACAAGAAACTGAGCTCCACTATGAAAAAGATGATTTCCAAAGCTAACTCCAACAGAGCTGAACAAGGGGAAATCTGCTCTTTTGAAGTTCCTTTTGATGATGATGATGACTTGGATGGTAATGGAGGAATTGGAGAAGTTGGGAATGCTAGTGGAAGCACCTCTGGGAATGTTGGATCTAAATCCTAAAGAAGAAGCTCTTGTGCAAGAAAAGAATGATGCTGGAGCTACAGAAGAAGAGGAGTCTGAGATATTTGAAGCTTTAGAGACAAGTATTTTAAGGTGTGGCATTGACAGCATAAATGCTGAAAAAGACACTGTCAAGAAAGATGCTGTCATGGAGGACACTATCAAGAAAGATACTGTCACTGAAGGTACTGTCAACAAAGATGGTGTCAAGGGTGAAATCAAGCCTACTGTCAAACCCAAGAGAACAAAATCCTTGGCAAAGGCTTGGTTTTCAAGACAGGAACCTGAACCTGAGGAGACTTCAACGGTAAAGAAAGGGAAACACAAGTATTCAGGAAAGGAGAAAGCCACTGGACTTGGAAGGAAACTGAAAAAGCCTATACAGTCAAAACTCTACAGTTCTTTGGATCTGTTGGAGAAGGAGTCTATGCAAATCAAGAGTGTTGAGGTGAAGTTGGATGACAACAAAGAAGCATCTGGATATACTCTTTGGTTTGACTCATCACAGACTGTGAAGGTTGAAAAGGACTTCACCATGATAGTAACCTCACATGATGTTTCAGCAACTCTCTCATTCAGAAGAAGAACAGAATCAAGGAGGATTGATTACTTCTACCTGGTACGAATGGTTGATCTAATGCAAGGCTATGGAAATGTCCCTGAAAATGTCATGAACCACATTTTAGCCTACAAAGCTGAAAGGGATATGGAATTCTATCAGAAGTTTGGAGAATGGTCACTCTATGATGATTTTGACATTGCTCATTTGCTGGAATATTCTGAAGAAGAGTTGGTTGATTATGATGATGAAGCTCCTGAAGAAGAAGTGCAAACCCAACCAAGTCAAGAAGGTTCCTCAAACCCTACAGAAAAAGATGCCACTGAAGACATGGAAGCTCCACTACTGAACAAATGCAAAGAAGCCAATAGAGTGGAGAGTCAAGCACCCAATTACCAACCTTGTGTGGTAGAAAGTCCACTAAGGATCATATTCATAAATGAAGAGATTCTTGTTAGAAGCTTTCATAAGCTAAAGACAAGTGCCTTGAAAGACCTACTCTATTTGGTGATTGGGTCAACTCATTCTTTAGAACAGGTATGCTGTTTTGAGATTGAGGAAATTCTGAGTAAAAGAAAGGGTGAAGATTCAAAGCTGGATAAATCAAGAAGGAAGACCCTAAATTCATATCCTGGAAGGAGATTTAAGCTTGTCAATGATGCATTAAAGTTCAGAACTTATGCATTTGGTCAAGAACTATGGATAGACCTTCAGGATGCAAGAGTATGTCTCTCCAAAGTAGTCCAGAAGTACATTGATGAAATTGAAGATGATGCCATTTCTCCTGATGAGATAGAAATGGTGGAAGGACTCAAGGAGATTCTGAAAGAAGCTCTCAACAGAGAGGATGAAGCAAGACAGAAGAAGAATTCTGAAGCTAAGTAAAAATTCTTTATCAATTCTGATCTTGGTTAGTTAAGTTGTCAGCATGTACTAATTGTAAATTTGTTGTTATTTTTCATAAAAACAAATTGGGGGAGATTGTTAGGATTTATGTGTGATAGCTATGAGACAACTTAACTAGATATTTTATATACTTAATTTTATTAAGTATGAACATACTGTCACAGCCAGAGTATGTCTATGTAACCGTTTATGTTTGCTTTAAAATAAGATTCTAGTACATCTTGGTAGAAGTTCATTAGTTTTTTCAAGCCTCAAGAAGTGCTCAAGATGGACAGCAAGAATAAATACTACTATCACATCATTGACAGTAAGGTTACTTGAAGACAGCATGTTGCAAGCCACGACAGTACATTCTCTCTCTGACAGCAACATTGGCGGAAGCCCTCTGACATCAACTTTGCCTTAGCCTGACAGCAAGCTTGGAAATCCTGACAGCACCTTCTGCGGGGATTTCTTACTGTCACCAAAAGCACACTCATGTGACAGCAAGCTTAGCCATCAGGATACTGTCATGAAGGGATATCATTTGTATTGGGGTTCAACCCAGTCAAACATGTGACAGTTTGGATGTTCAAGAAACAGGCGTGTTGCAGTATCCCAACACTGCAACAAGTTTGCAAGACTATGACCAAAGCTCGAAGAGATCACATGACAAAGCTCACCAATTCCAGTGTATGACAAATCTACATCTACTGAATTGTGTTAGATTAATATGGAAAGTTTCTAGATTGCTTTGTAATGTATTGATAAGTTGTTTGTATAGCAATTTAGGAAAGATTCACGGGTAGGCAAATTGTAAGAAGCTGCCACTTGAAAATGACAGCAGTTTCACTAGACCCGTGTTGATAGTGATAGGTTTAGTTTTTACAAAAACTATCTATCATTCTATTCTTTGTAACAACGTGAGATCTATCTCTCGAGAAACTGAAGCTCAAGAAAACAAACATTTTCTTGAGGTTGTAGCAACCCATTGCAAAATAAACAAAACATTTATTTTGTGAGAATTGTTCGTGTGTCTACTTTTGTTTACAATCGATTAAGTGATAAAGTTTAATCTTAGTTTTTGTTGTTGAAACGTAGATTGAGTTTTATCACTATTGCATTCAAACCCCCCCTTCTGCAATAGTCAAGGACCAACAAAATATGTAGTACAATTGTGACTAAAACAAATATGTAGTACATGTATATTTTAAATCAAGTCATTATTGTATTTAAATTAGAATTGTCAATTAATCATGATTATTAAAATCGGATGAAAAGATAAACAAGGAAAGAAATTTCTATGATATGTTTGGAATAGAATATAGGAGTGGTATTTGATTACTCTTAAAAAATCAACCGTTTCAAGTATGTATTAGTATATTAAGTAACATTTTCTTTAATTTTTTTTAAAAAAATCAATTGACATCAAAGTTTTTTTAGTTACAATAAATAATAGTAGTATCGGATAATTACTCTCACATCTCTATGTAAAAATCTTAAATTACGACCTTTAATAATTAAATAATCAAAAATATAAATTAGAGGTTAAAGTTGTAAAAATTATACATATACTCATAATAATTCCTTATTAAGTGTGTTAGATCATGGAGTGGTATTAGAAGTTTATCTATAAATATAATAAAGGATTAAATTATTATTAAAAATAAAATTATTTTAATCCCCGAGTGGTATTTCGTAATGTAAAGCTAGTCTAAAGTAAATGGCTATTTAGAAGCTGGAAAGTATGATATTCCAATGTGGATGAGCCAAGGTAATCGATAACTAAATTATCGAAATATAAAAATATAATGGTGAATGGATTTTTTAAAATATAATAAATTAACTTCCAATTTTTTTAATTACAATAAATAATATTAATATTGTATAACTACCCTCGCATCTATGTGTAAAAACCTTAAATTACGACCTTTAACAACTAAAAAATCAAATATATAAATTATTGATTGAAGTCGTAAAATCTACGCATATACTCATAATGTTTCATGAAGTGGGTTGGGTCATAGGGTGTGGTATTAGAAGTTTATCTTTGAAATATATAATTTTATATAAAATAGATAGTACAATTGGTGATTAAAATCTCGAAGTATATAATTATCATAAATGATTTAGATCTTAATCAAAAATAAAATAATTTTAATTGATAACCACATTCTTTTTTTGAAAGAAAGATTGAATTTCCATTCAGCTGAAACACCAAATTCTTGAAATATATAAATAAATAAAATAATACATTTAAATACCAATTAAAGCCAAAATAATTATTGAACTTTGATTGGTTAATTACATTGTAATGATAGTCTAATACCCTTGGTTAATAAAATTATATGAGATTTTTTTTATAGATTTAAATTCTAATTAAAAATAATTAATTTTTAAAAGTTGATTTGTTAATTGCGTTGTGGGGATAATTTAATCACCACTGGTTGATAAAATTAAATGGAGAAATTTTTTTAGCTCTTGTGATTGGTCTAAAATCCTGGTTAACAAAATTATAGTAGGGAAGTTTTAATGAATTTAAATTCTAATTTAAAATTATATGAGGAAAGGCTTAAGACTCTTGTGATTGGTCTAAAATTTAGGATTGTCGTTAATAAAATTATATGGGGAATAATGGATTTAAATTATAATTAAAAGTAAAATAATTTTTGAATTTTGATTGGTCAATCGCATTGTATGAATAGTCTAACCAACCTTGGTTAATAAATTATACGAGGAAAGTCTTTAGGTTCTTGTGATTTGTCTAAATTTTAGGATCGACATCTGATTGATCCTAAAATAATTCAAAGTTTTCTGATTGGTTAACTGATATGTGGTAGACTCGGGTATTATAATAAATAATTTTTTTGAATTTTGATTGGTTAATCGTATTGTATAGATAATCAACCCGTCATTGGTTAATTCAATTATATGAGGAAAGGTTTAATAGATTTAAATTTAAATTAAAAACAAAATAAATTCTTGAATGTTGATTTGTTAATCGGGTTGTATGGATCCTCTAATGGTTAATAAAATTATATGAGGAAAGTTATAATTGATCTAAAATCTAAATATAAAAAAAGTTATAATTAATTTAAAATCTAACTAAAAAGCAAAATAATTATTGAATTTTGATTTGTTAATCATATTGTATGGGTAGTTTAACTATCCTTGGTTAATAAATTATATGAGAAAAGTTTTTTATTAATAAATTATATGAGGAAAATTTTTAGGTTCTCGTGATTGGTCTTTAGGATTGACATCTGATTGGTCCTAAAATAATTCAAAATTTTCTGATTGGTTAACTGATATGTGGTAGACTCAGATATTATAATAAAGCATTTATAGTGTATAATAGTATAATTATGATTGACTTTATATCAAAAGAGTAGTTGATTTATAAATATTTAATTATGAAAAATAATTTAAAATTATATCTTTATATATAATAAGCGCAAGAGAAATATTATTCAAAACTATTGTCCTTAGTAGTCCGGTCATTGGACGACCAAATTAATAAGGATTGTTAGATCTTAATCGATAGATGAGAACTGTAAGATCTAAAATAAAAAGTGTATATGATTAATATTAGGATTATAACTAATACTAAGAATTGCATTGTGATAATTTAAACCACATATAAATAAGTTTTCTATATTAAATAGAATTCTAAGTAAAAATTCGTAACTCTCTTTTTTCTTCCATTAATGGATAGTTTCAGTTAGAAAAAGTTTGTTAAACCATCATTAAATTACAAATAATTTCGTTAGCTTCACGTGAGCTGTAAAATCGTCGAAATCCGATTTTTAGAACTCAAGATAAGGCCAAAATAATAAAGTGAGTATCTAAATTGTAGTAATAATAATAATAATAATAATAATAATAATAATAATAATAATAATAATAATAATAATAATAATAATTTTATTATTATATTAACACCAATTTAATTATTATTTTGATATAAAATATTGTATATATGGATATGTTAAATAAAATCATTATTGTATTTAAGTTAAAATTATTAAACTAACCAAGGTTAGTAAAATATGATTAGAATATTAAATAAGGAAAAATCTTAATATAACATGATTGGTCTAAAATTTAGGGATGAGGTCTGATTGTTCCTAAAATAATTCATAATTTTCTGATTGGTTAACTGGACTTTAACCGCATACCTGGGTAGACTCAAGTATTATAATAAAGGATATGGATATGTTAAATAAAATCATTATTGTATTTAAGTTAAAATTATTAAACTAAACATGGTTAGTAAAATATGATTAGAATATTAAATAAGGAAAACTCTTAATATAACATGATTGGTCTAAAATTTAGGGATGAGGTCTGATTGTTCCTAAAATAATTCATAATTTTCTGATTGGTTAACTGGACTTTAACCGCATACCTTGGTAGACTCAGGTATTATAATAAAGGATATGTTATTCTACATCTATAACCTTTATAGGCAAGTGCTCAAATGAGACCCTATATTAGAATGAGAACTGAGACTGAATCAGGACCACTCAATTTTTTAAACAACTTTTGATCAGGACCACATATTTGTTTTATTTTTTATATTTCTCACATCTCAACTAGTCAACCACCCACTTCTTCCCCGATCTAATATTTTGACACCAATTTTTAAAAAAAAACCCCATCTCTCTCTCTCTCTCTCTCTCTCTCTCTCTCTCTCTCTCTCTCTCTCCCCCTCCCTCCCCCCCTGCCCCCGCATATATCTCTCATTTCTCTCTTTTCATCTCATTTCTCGATCTATCTTTCCATCTCTTCTTCTCATCTAATTTAATTTTTCTTTATTGGTCTTCTATCTCATTTTATGTGAGCATTATTTCGGAGAGACTGCCTCAAAGTAAAATAATGGTTCGAATACTGAATCTGATCCGGAGGAAGTCAAACAACTTGCAAGTTTGGTTTAGAGGTGATGAATGGATGTATAGACGATGTCGAAGATATAAGAGATGAAGGCACCAGAAGATGGTGTGGTGATCTGAACTCGTGGCTCATTGATAGTTTGTGATTTATTTTGGGGAGAATTGATGTTTTACAAAGTGTACAAATGAACAGTTTTAGTGAATCTCCTTTAAAATTTCTAGCAGTTCAGGTTGAAGTTTTGGTGATTTGCGTAGAGTATTTGGTGATTTGCGAAAAGTTTTAGTGATTTGTATTGAATTTTTGGTGATTATGTTGGTTTTAATTGTGGTAGTAGTATATTGTGGCAGTAGTGATTTAAATTTTGGTAATTTTTTATTTAAATATATCATCGTTACTTATTTACATCGATTTTTTGATGGACTAGAAGACGAGTACAAATTATTTGTTTGGAATCAATTCTTCTTGAGGTATTTTTTTGGTTCATTACAAATTAATATTTTTGGTTTTTTGAAGATATTTTTCGTAGTTTCGGCTTTGTGTATGAAACTTGATTTTGTTTGTGATTTGATTCCAAATTTTGGTGATTTACTGAAAAGTTTTTATTAATTGGTGATGGTTTTTAAAATATCTACCGTATTTAAATTCTGTAATGAATAATGCTGATCCAAATTTTGGTGATTTTCTAAGAGAATTAGTGATTTTAATGTCATTGGTTGCTCTTTAGTAACAAACCTACTTTGTAATTAGAACACGTGCTTGTAATTTAGTGATTTTGTAAGATATACTAGCTTAATTTTGATTTACAACTCTTTTTAATTGAATTTTGTTGCTTAGATATTTCTTTTCTTTGTAATTGTTACTTTGATTTGTTTAATTTTTAATCGATAATTTAGGCTATTTTTTATTCTTGAGTTATAAATAGATTATCGATTCAGGTTTTCTGAAATTGGTTTAGAGGTGTTGTTCTATTCTTGCAATTTAATTTGTGCTTGTTACTTTTTTTGGCTCTTTTGTAATTGTTTTAGATGTGTTCTTCGAATATAAGGTGCAATTCGATGATTTTTTTTTGTGATTTTGTAGAGTCTTGTCAAATTTTTGGTAGTTTTTATTGTCATGGTTTTATAGACGTAATGTTTGGAGTTTAAGGGCCTGATTTTTCAGAAGATGATGCGTGTTTTTCTTTGCGTTCTAATGCAATGGTAGCTTTGTGGTCATCTTTGCACCTCTCGTATGATTTTCTATTGGTTTTTTAAAATTCAATCAAGTATTACATCTGGTGCCTTGTATCAGTCGAGCAAATGTATCTAGTGCACTTGTAATAGCCATTGTATTTGACACATTGTGATTCTCTGTTTGTGGCTAGTTTGGAAGTTAATTTTCTGCCACTACCAAGCCCATCTTGACACATTTCCACACAACCAAATTTAATTTAACAAAATAGCACCCCAGAATTGTCCTCGTGGAAATTCAGATTATGATTAAATGAATCAAATGTCACATACATAACCAAAAACACTAGTAATGCCAATGTAGCTTTAATCAAATAGAAAGAATCTGTAGATCAGATTATATCTCCAACTCAATCCCACTGAAGCACAACTTCGGTGCTCAAACAATTAACAAATAAAAAGTACTATACATTGTAAACCCATCACACATGTAAAATCTTTATATGTTAGCAAAATGACAAAACACGCCATTGGAATAGATTTGGCCATATTGAAATCATGCGGGAGCATGATCATGAGTGTAACGATGCTTGAAAAGGCACCCGCACAACTCTGCATCAAAGATAATAATACTAGAAATTAAGAATTTCTGGGAAGTTTCGAAATTGTGAATCTGGTGATGCACCTTGACGCCCAGGATATTAACCTCCACATTAACCTCCAGAACTTGTAACATGAGTAAAATTCTAACAATACGATCACATTATAGTTAAAATAAAAGTGTAGCAATTGAGATATATAAATATTACAGGCACTCATGAAGCACATAAATACCTGGAACCATGTCACTATCGACAACCACAAAAAATCGATAAAATAAAAAAATGATTTACACTTCCCAAACTTGAAAAATATTAAACAAGAGTGTTCAAATCTATTACATGCTTTGACAGACCAATACTTCAGAGTATCACCACACGCTAAACTAGTATCTTAGGTTCCAACCTCGAAGATGAACTATCATTAAGAAACTAAAATTTGAGATCACACCATGTACTACTTAGAATTAGAAAATATGGAGTTCCTTTAAGAGGGCAGAACACTTCATTATCTAAAAATATATACATCACTATGAAGTAAATCACCATTTTATATCTACGAATTACCAAAAAAAAAAGAGTATCACATCCTACAATTATAACTCTGACATATAAGTCTCACTATTAAAACAAATCACCTTTTCCACAATGAAATCACTAAAAAGATCATCATAATTATGGCAAAGCACCATATTCTCTAAAAATATGTATCATTGTGAAGATAAATCACCATTTCTCATCACGAAATCACCAAAAGAAAATATATATTACAAGCCTACAATTATATCTTCCATGAACAAGTAACTCCCATTATTATAACAAATCACCCAATTTACAACTAAATCACCAAAAAACTTATTATAAGAGGAGAGTACCATACTATCTAAAGATATATTCTCTTTATAGGCAAATTACCTTTTTATATGACTGAATCACCAAAACTATTATGTATAACAACCTACAATTACATCTTCCATGAACAAATAAGTTGATTATCAAAATTATTTCATTATTGACCCAACTGAATCATCTATTTGAATGTAGTGGTTTTTAAGTCCTGAAATCGTAGAATCTTTACAAAAACCAAAAAGTAATATAGAAAAATCAGAGAATCAATACATAAAACACGTATATATAAATTATATATCACATATTGTAAATTTTATGTCAACATAGTTAATTCGTTAACGATTCAGTGATAGTAGCGTATCAATGAATCTAATTTTTAATAAACAATATTGAAAGTACCTGATTTTTGGTGATTGATATTTTAAAACCTCTATGATCCAAATTGCAGAAAAACACCATGTGCTACAATAGAGACACAACATTTAGCTTTAAATTACTGGTTTTTAACCATTAATGGAGTTATTTAGAGGATTGGATGAGTGATTTAGGGCTATTGGATGCAAGAGAGAAGAAGGGGGTGGGGGGTGTTCAAAAGCGTTACTTTGTATTATGTACCTGTAAATATATTTTACGTATCGTAGTTTGTAACTATCCCTACAGTTCGACTTATTTACAAAATTGCCATCGGGGTCTCAGTTCTCATCCTAACAAGGTCTCATTAGAGTATCTCCCTATATATATATGTATATATGCTATTGATCAAATACAAACCTTTTTTAAAATACAAACTAAGAACCAATCTAAACCATTAGATTAGATTAATCTAATGGCCCCCTATATGCACAACACACAACTAAAATACACCCTCCCACACACAATCACACCTATTTCCCTCCGTTTTTAATTTGACTTTTCCCGTCAATCGGAGAGCTTTTTTTGAAATCCGACTTCACCGTATTTTTCTCCATCTCCCAACGATCAATTTACATACCATATTTGACATATTCCGACGATAAATCACTATTTATGCTTGCGAGAATCACTAAAATGTTGGTGATTCCTGTAAGAATAAATAGTGATTTCTGCGTAAATGTAGTGATTTTTTCTCCAGATCTATACGTAAATTACAGATTTTGTACCGTAAAATCACTAAATTTATACGTATATAAAAATAAATAGCTAGATCTATGCTGAAATCAATATTTATTCTTACAGAAATCACTAAAATTATTTAGTTTATAGTTTGTAGTATAAGAGTGGTTTGTATTGGAGTAAACCCCTATATATATATATATATATATATATATATATATATATATATATATATATATATGTATGTATTAATAAGTGAAATCTCCTTTTAACATTGTACCAAATTTGGTTGTAACAGCCCGACTTTTCGGACTATTATTTCTAAATCAAAACTTAAATAAAACATAATACTTTATTTGATAAACCAAAATTTACGAAAGTCAAACGCAGCGGTCAAACTTAACAATAATTCAAAAACATGAAACGGAGACGCAGCTCCACAAATCCAATATTCAATATCAAAATTTATTCAAATAATGCGATATGTCTTTTCAATAATTGCATCTAAATCAGGTAGCACGAAAAATTCACACATCTTTAATCTCAATAGGCTTCCAAAGTCAAAACCTGAAATGTTTATAAAAAACAATGAGCTGCAAAGCCCAGCAAGTAACTATCGCCCAACGGCTCAAAATAATATTTAAAACAGAATTCTGAACTTTAAATCGATAAAAGAATCTTTAACAAATAAATCACATTTAATTCCCACAGTTCTAAATTACGGTCAAACTATACCAGTGACACGGTTCTATATTCGATGTTCGATGGGGGCTAGTTTACGTCCCTCGATAAGACAAAATCAACGAGGTATCTATGTGTTCCGGAACGTGCGTAAACTAGTTCTATAATTCGATATGTCACACTATCCAGTGACCGGATTCTATGATTCGATGCGCAAATAAAACTGGGGAATTCTATAAAAATCTTTTCTAAAATCTATTTTCGATATCACAAGTTTCAAAATCAAATATTTCGAATACAATAAGATAACTGAATAAAAACAAATTTGATAATATTAGTGAGCAACGAAAAGTCACTTACCTCAAAAACGATCGTACCTGAAGATTAACACAAGAAAATGATCCTGATATTTTATTAACGAAAGCTTAGAAAGTATACACTCATTTAATATTAAACTGGCAGATTAAAAACCGAATCAATACATGGATTTTAAAGTCAATAATGCTACAAGACCTGTCCAAGTATTGGGATTTACTTTGAACAATTAAATATATAAATTCAAAAATACCTGCATGCTTTTCTAAATAAACATCATGACATAATTTATAAAATTAACTCAAATTTGTACACATGCTTCGAGATTGATGTACGCCAAAATCATATTGAATTTAGTATCAATGATTTCTAAAAGCCGGTTCATGAAAGTTTCTATTAAAATAATGACAAAAATTAACATAAACAAGTAGCTTAACTTATAACTTCAAGTAATCACAGTATTAACACTTAAAACATATTTGAAAATTAACTAACAAAAACCAAGTGTAAAATTTTAGATAAATATCAAATTCAAAATAACTTATTAAATTAAAAAGTAAAATTACAAATCATGTTCAAAATCATTTAGAAGAGATAAAAAAAATCCACGTATCACAACTCAAAAGAAATGCATACATATTTTATTAACAGAAGCCTGTAGCATGGCAGGAGACTCTAACAAACATGTACATGACTTTACCATAGTTTAATTACATGCGGACGCAAGATACACATACAGACGCCATTTTTGTAGTTCACGAAATCAGAGCATGCTAAGGATTCATCAAATAGGCATAATTTAATATTTAAATCACTGTCAAGCATACAAATTAATCTTATACCGACATATCACAAGTTGGGTAAAACATCTAACAGAGACGTACCTTGGGTAAAAGAAAATCTGTGCAACTCCCTTTGTTATTCTAACGGGGTTTTTATATAGACATATAAAACCCTAATTTTATTAAGGTAATTATAAAACTTACCAACTATTTATATGACCTCTCCAAGTAATATCTAAACTACAATATTCTATACACATAATAAAAGAATATCAATATTCTGAAGATAATCATCACGCTTCTTTCCTTAATAACGAATCTTATCTCATTAAAACTAGCTTGTACAAAAAGTTTCTAGAATTTTCTAAATAGAATAATTATCTAAATAAAATTACTTAATATCCAATATCTAATTTTTAAAATAAATATAAAATTAAGGGATTTTACATTCTTCCCTCCTTAAAATAATTTGGTCCCCAAATTCTCAAAATGTAAGAGAAAATAAGTCACACGTGAAAGGAAATGGTACCTTAGTTACGATTATTGGTGTGACTTCCCGTGATCATAAATACACGTCCACCGGTCTTGTTTTTTGCTTCCTTCCTTGGTGGTTGATTGTTAGGACAATGAGCAATTCTGTGTCCGACTTCCCCACAGTGAAAACACGCACCTCTATTCCAGCGACACTCTGCATCTACATGGTTCCCGCCACACCTAGTGCAGTTATCTTGATTCCCTTGATCACCCATTCGATCGTACACGTGTTGTTTCTTGAGTGGTCCCCCTCGGAAAGATTGTCCACCAGCTGGAGAGAACCTCTTCTTGTTCCAATTGCCTGTTGCCTTTTCAGATTCTGCTAAGCCCTTCTCGATCACCAAAGCTTTATTGAGCACAGCCTCGTACGTCTGAAGTTCAAAAGCAGCTACTGCACTCCGAATCTCGCTTCGTAGTCCCTCTTCTAATCTTCTTGCTCGGCTAGTCTCCTCCGTTACTAGAGTAGGCGCGTATTTTGCAAGCTTCGCAAATTCTGCTTCATATTCGTTGACAGTCTTCCCACCTTGCTCGAGCCGAATGAAGTCCCTCTCTTTTTGCAGGCGAACGGTTCTAGGAAAGTACTTGTCTTCTAGAGCCTTCTTGAACTTTGCCCACGTATATGGTCCAGGATTTTCTTCAGTGGTTGTAGTCTCGTTCTTTCTCTTCTCCATGAGCCACCAGTCGTAAGCGCTTCCTTGTAATTGATACACCGCCAAGGTGACCTTCTGGTCTTCGTTGCTTCCTAGCAGTCCGAAAGCTTTTTCCATTTCTTGTATCCACATCTCGACGATAGCCGGGTCAGTTGCCCCATCAAAAGTTGGCGGGTTCAAACGCTTGAACTGAGAGACTATGCTTTGTTGCCTTGGCTGTTGATTCACCAGTACGGCTAGAGTTTCAGCTAACTGGTCAAATACGTTTCCTCCTTCACCATTGTTGCCACCCGGATTGCCATTGTTATTCTCTCCGTCCATCTTTCCTCAAAAACAACAAAATTTTAAATTCATAGTCAATGATCAAAAGCACAAAAGTCAAACACGTCAAATAAACACAAAACAATGCCCTAAATTCAAAATAATTTACTAACTTAAAGGTCAAAATCTACACAAAGTCCCATAGGAACACATCCTAGGAAATGCACTCGTCCCATACCTAGTACACTCCGAAGGAAAACCTGGCTCTGATACCAACTATAACAGCCCGACTTTTCGGACTATTATTTCTAAATCAAAACTTAAATAAAACATAATACTTTATTTGATAAACCAAAATTTACGAAAGTCAAACGCAGCGGTCAAACTTAACAATAATTCAAAAACATGAAACGGAGACGCAGCTCCACAAATCCAATATTCAATATCAAAATTTATTCAAATAATGCGATATGTCTTTTCAATAATTGCATCTAAATCAGGTAGCACGAAAAATTCACACATCTTTAATCTCAATAGGCTTCCAAAGTCAAAACCTGAAATGTTTATAAAAAACAATGAGCTGCAAAGCCCAGCAAGTAACTATCGCCCAACGGCTCAAAATAATATTTAAAACAGAATTCTGAACTTTAAATCGATAAAAGAATCTTTAACAAATAAATCACATTTAATTCCCACAGTTCTAAATTACGGTCAAACTATACCAGTGACACGGTTCTATATTCGATGTTCGATGGGGGCTAGTTTACGTCCCTCGATAAGACAAAATCAACGAGGTATCTATGTGTTCCGGAACGTGCGTAAACTAGTTCTATAATTCGATATGTCACACTATCCAGTGACCGGATTCTATGATTCGATGCGCAAATAAAACTGGGGAATTCTATAAAAATCTTTTCTAAAATCTATTTTCGATATCACAAGTTTCAAAATCAAATATTTCGAATACAATAAGATAACTGAATAAAAACAAATTTGATAATATTAGTGAGCAACGAAAAGTCACTTACCTCAAAAACGATCGTACCCGAAGATTAACACAAGAAAATGATCCTGATATTTTATTAACGAAAGCTTAGAAAGTATACACTCATTTAATATTAAACTGGCAGATTAAAAACCGAATCAATACATGGATTTTAAAGTCAATAATGCTACAAGACCTGTCCAAGTATTGGGATTTACTTTGAACAATTAAATATATAAATTCAAAAATACCTGCATGCTTTTCTAAATAAACATCATGACATAATTTATAAAATTAACTCAAATTTGTACACATGCTTCGAGATTGATGTACGCCAAAATCATATTGAATTTAGTATCAATGGTTTCTAAAAGCCGGTTCATGAAAGTTTCTATTAAAATAATGACAAAAATTAACATAAACAAGTAGCTTAACTTATAACTTCAAGTAATCACAGTATTAACACTTAAAACATATTTGAAAATTAACTAACAAAAACCAAGTGTAAAATTTTAGATAAATATCAAATTCAAAATAACTTATTAAATTAAAAAGTAAAATTACAAATCATGTTCAAAATCATTTAGAAGAGATAAAAAAAATCCACGTATCACAACTCAAAAGAAATGCATACATATTTTATTAACAGAAGCCTGTAGCATGGCAGGAGACTCTAACAAACATGTACATGACTTTACCATAGTTTAATTACATGCGGACGCAAGATACACATACAGACGCCATTTTTGTAGTTCACGAAATCAGAGCATGCTAAGGATTCATCAAATAGGCATAATTTAATATTTAAATCACTGTCAAGCATACAAATTAATCTTATACCGACATATCACAAGTTGGGTAAAACATCTAACAGAGACGTACCTTGGGTAAAAGAAAATCTGTGCAACTCCCTTTGTTATTCTAACGGGGTTTTTATATAGACATATAAAACCCTAATTTTATTAAGGTAATTATAAAACTTACCAACTATTTATATGACCTCTCCAAGTAATATCTAAACTACAATATTCTATACACATAATAAAAGAATATCAATATTCTGAAGATAATCATCACGCTTCTTTCCTTAATAACGAATCTTATCTCATTAAAACTAGCTTGTACAAAAAGTTTCTAGAATTTTCTAAATAGAATAATTATCTAAATAAAATTACTTAATATCCAATATCTAATTTTTAAAATAAATATAAAATTAAGGGATTTTACATTGGTTCACACTTTTTTTTGGTTTTACCCCTAATCTATAACATCTATAACATCATAACATCTATAACATAACATAACATAACATAACATTTATTAATAAGCGAAACCACTTTTTAACATGAACCAAATTTGGTTCACACTTTTTTTTGATTTCACCTAATTTTTTGAATTAATATATTCTTTTTTATATTTTCTAAGTCAAGACTGCATAGGAAACACACACAAAGGACTTCATATCGTCAAGACTTCATTTTTGTTACTACTCTTATTGCTTAAACTTCAGCTAAACTTCAGCTCAATCAAACACCCAAAGGAGGACTGAGTATACAAGAATCAAACGAATGCTGTAAATTTAAGTATATTATCAATATTGTATATATTTTAATTATATTAGTAATTATAGTAATTATTAATATGTATTATTAAATTGGCGCGGTTCGGTTTTAATCGATTTGATTTTGCATAAAACCCAAAACCAAACCAATTATATTCGGTTTCAAAATTTAAAAACTGTTAGGTCCTGATAAGTTTGTAGAAGGGGGGTTGAATACAAACTATACCGTTTTATCGAATTTGTCCTTTAAATGATTTAACTGTTTAGAACAAATTAGTGCGGAATAAAAACTGAAACAATATTCAAGTTAAATAGAAACTCTATTAAACTTGAGGGGTGTTACAATTCAGTGCACAGATTACAAGGTTCTTGTTAAAACAAATCTAGAATAAATTCGACATGAATTTATCTATTTTTGTAATAAAAAGATCGAATACTAAAAAGTAGTTCGATAGTAATTCTAGGGATTATGATCCGCTAGATTGTCCAAGCAATACAAGTAATTGAATTCTAGTGGATTGGATATAAATTTGATGACTAGAATTTATTACAAGAATAATTTAAAGCTTTGCAGTTGGCTTCGAATGAATGCAGAAGAGAGAAATGAAACTTTGCTTTTTGCTTCTGTATTGAATTCTGTTGTCTGCATCTTTTGATTACAATGACTTGTGTTTAAACAAGTCATTTGATGCATATCCACGCGCCAATCCAACTGAATGCATTTCTATTAGAATTACACTCGGTAGTACTATCAATTAAGCCTTGTAGTACTATCGGTAGGACTACCAGTTTGAACTGGTAGGACTATCGGTAGTACTATCATAGATAGTACTACTAGTACAAATCTGATAGTACTATTAGTATAAATAGAATTAGGATAAAACTGAATTAATTTTATTCTACTTTTAATTGATTTAATAAATGAATTAATTCTTTTAGAATTAATTCACTGATTAAATAAATTAAATAAATGACCCAAATAATTTCATAAATAAATTAATTCTGGAGAATTAATTTATGCATTAAATTACTTAAGATCAGGATTGATTAATTTAATATATGAGATTAAATTAAATATCTTATAGAATAATATTAAAAGAGAATTAAACTAATTCTTAGAACCACTGAAACTGATAACGAACTTCCACTGACTGACGTTGACACTCCATGTACTGTCTGGTTCATGAGCGACTAACTTTAATGGTTGTTCTTCATCTTTAACTTTAAGCTGTGATTCTTTTCTCCTTTTATTGAAACAAGGACTGTAACCTGTACTTTTTCCCGTCACACCTCTGAAACCTCTGTCACTTTAAATAGATCCACTTCCTTGAATACTTCACTGAGGCTTGATCAAATAAATGAACTTCTTCCAGTGTAGAATAGCTTCAAGTCTATAGATGACTTTAATCTTCATTCTTTGACAGATATAACCTTCTGAGATTCCTGTGACATTTGATTTTTATTATTTACTTATTACATCTTAATTAAAGTTGAGTAGAATCCTCGGTGTTTACAAATAGGCCTAGACATATGCCTTTCAATCTCCCCCTATTTGCTTGTTAGACAATAACAACCAAATACTCTAGAGGATAACTCAACTAAAACAAGAAAAGATAAGACTTTTAAGAGCCAAGCAAATAATAAAAAGTTCTGGATTAAATATAACAATATCCAGATTCAAACAGTAAAGATAAATACAAGATAGATGTTCCTCTAGACTGAACATATGAATACATTTTCCTATCTTGATTTACCTAGCTCTAAACATATAATATTTACAAATGAGCTAAACCTATCATGCCTTCAGTCTCTAATTTCACCTTCTTCAGCTTCTTGCAAGGTGACTAGAAGATCTTTGTCAAGGACACGATCACTTTCAGAAACCACACCACTTGGCATCACTGGTTGAGTGGTAATCTTCTTCAATCTATTCTTCATTTGAGCATACCTTGGAATTTTCTCCGTGCAGTAGTCTGAAATCATATCAGCAACTTCAGACTTCTCTACAGAAGCAAACCCAGAAGTTCTAAGAAGATTCTCCAACTTAACCAGTTGCATAGCAGTCTGTAGCTTCATGGAATCAGGATCCAGCCTCACAGTCTCTAAAGTTGTACCTCTGTAGATTTTGACTTCATAAGGAAAATGTACAACTTGAGGGCTGGCCTTCATAGTAGAATCTCTAAGCCGGTCATATAGAAGCTCATTCAAGCAAGAAGATCTCTTTACTTTACTCATCAGAATCCACAATTCAGATAGAGATCTTCTTTGTAGGAGGTCAAGAGAAATGGTGAATGACCCTTCAAGCGCACTTGAGACATAGATGAACAATTCTTGCCTCACTTGATCAAATGCAGACGTAATCCTTAGGATATCTTCCTTCAATGCCTTCATATATAATGAGTTGTCTGGATTAACAGTTCTGATCTTCTCAAGCAGCTTCAGAAAAGTAGCATCATTGTTTGTGCCTCTCTGAGGGATATCAAACATCTCCCTTGCCTTATCCCATTTACTTCCTTGCTTCATCCTAACATCCAATCTCCTTTCCTTGACATGAATACTATGAAGACGTTGTTTGTCTTCATGTTCAGCCTTTTGAATTTTCAGCTTCTGAGATATGATGTCGGAGACCTTGGCTTGCTCATCCTCCTTTCTCCTTAGCTCTGCTTGCTGTTTCTTCAACTCCTTTTGAAACAAAGGGTCAGGTGTATATAGATCAGCTTCATCTTCCCAATCATCAAAGTTGGCTGCCTCCTCAACCTCCTCCTCACCAAAAGCTTCTTCAGGTATGGTCTTCTGCAGATCACCAGATGTGTCAAAGTGGAAGTCATCTTGTTCACCATGGTAGTAGTAGGCATCATCAAAAGCAGACTCCTCCATTGATTGTTTACCTTTCCCCTTATCTCCTCCAGAAGCTTCTCCAGCTTCCCTTTCTTCTCCTTTCTTCTCCTTCTCCCCCTTAGTTGAGGAATCCTCTACAGTTTGAGCTGTGGAAGCCCTAGGATTCACCTCAGTTGTTCTCCTTATGTCTCCTCTTTCCCTTGCATCTCTTCCTTCATCAGTCTCATCATCCCCATCATCATCTCCCTCAAAGAATGATCTTTGCTCCACAGTAGGTTGATGTGATTCCTTGATCATGTTGTATAGGTGCTTCATTCCTTCATTAAGATGCTCCATTCCTCCTTCAATCCTAGATATCCTTTGCTCATTAAACCTCTGGTTTTCATCAGATGTTTGCAGAATAAAGTCCACCTTGGTAGAAATAGCAGCAATCTCCTTGACACTCTCCGATATCTGAGCATTTGACGTTATAATATCAGAGATGTCTGAAGCCACCAGTACTTGAGATTGTTGGATTGAATTCAGCCTCGGGAGTAGATTATCCTTTAGTCCTTCCAGGTCATCTTTCACAGTACCCAGCTGATTTGATACAGAGGTGGTAGATTGTGCAACCACTTGTGCTTTCAGAAGATTGTTCTCAGCCTGGGTTTCTTGTAACTTCCTTTGTAACTCAGCTAGTTGGTTCAACAAAGCAGTGTTTGTGTCAGTGTGTGCACTCACCTCAATTGCTCTCAGTGGTGTTTCACTCAACTCACGTGCTTGTGTTTCACTCTGTGTTTGATTCATATCTCTCACCACTAACTGTCTGTCAAGATTCTCAGTAGATGTACCTGCAGGAAAAATCACCCTAGCCCCTTCAAGAGAGGTCAGTGGTGGTGCAATGGGAGTTCGCAATTCCCGATCCCTGAATGAGTCTGTCAAAATATTTGACATTGTATACTGAATTTCTTCAGGGACAGACTCATCAGGTTGCCTTTCACTTTCACCAGTAAAAACTGCGAGTGAAAAATCCCTTAGGGGAGCCAGAGATGTTCCCTCTGGGAGGGGAGAAAATGATTCTATTATAGATGGCAAAGAATCAGATTTTCCCTCTGATGCCTGTGAAGGCACTTCTACCGTGACAATGGTAGGCACTGTTTCAGATCCTAAGTGCTCTCCTAACAAAGTGTCCTGAGTTTCTTGTATTTGGATGTCTTCTCCCATTGTGAGTAATGGGAGAGTGCTTGACTCATTACAGATTGCCAGGGCCCGATGGCGAATTTCAATAGATTCATCCTGTTCAGAGGATGTCTCCAGAGACTGTTCAATGGCCATTTCAAGGTCCAAGTCCTTTTGGGAGGACATGGATGGGCTTACAGATGTCTCTCTATAGGTTTTTCTTTTCTTTAATGGTGGAGACAGAGCTGTGGGTGCACTCAGTGTTTCTTCACTACTTGACCTTTGTCTTATTAAAGAAGCAGTTCCAGGTTGAGAGGTTAAAGGATTAGACACTGTGTTTGGCTCTCTGACCTGGGATAGAGATTGTGGTTCTACAATCTCTTGGTCTGTCCTATCAACCACTTGGGTTTGAGCAGAGGTGCCAGATGATCCAGAGATAGGATGTATTACCTGTAGTGGCAGTTCCTCTGAAGTTCCAGCTGCAATGACTAGTTGTTGATCAGGAACAAAGGGTTCAAAAGTAGGTAGGTGAATGAAATGAGCCATGAATGGACTTACAACCACTGGTGTCATATTCCATTTACTAGAAGTATGGAGTCTTTGATAGAACTTACTAAAAGTAGTAGGAGAAGGAATAGATACAGCATTTAAAAACAACTCCTTGTGAGCATCAGATAGCACATGATTGATTAAGATAGTGAGAAATCTAGGATAGAAACACCTGACATTTCTACCACTATCATGATCAATCCTGGCATTAGATACTCTCCTAACTATAAGACTCCAGATAAGATGACCAATGTTAAGTCTAACATTAAACACAATAGCATAAGCAATGTACTGCAACAAGGATGGAATATGTTGAAAATTGCTCTTAGTACAATTGCTGAAAACCTTAGCTAAAGTATCAAATAAGATATCCCATTCACAGACTAGATTTGCTTTACTGAGTTTAGGCAACTCCAAAGGACCTTGATAATGAATTCTGGTGAAAAACTGAATTAATTCATCATCAGAAGGAGTCCTATCAAAGTTATCCCTAGGAAGTTGAAACACTTCACAAAACAAATCCTCAGTAATAGTATATTGTGTGTGCTCAATAGTGAAAGATATAGAATTTAAATTCTCAGAAATTACAGCAGTAGAACACAACAATCTAAGTGGTTCAATCTTTAAATCAGCAGATAAACATATAGCACGACTCACACAACACTGCGAATTTAAAAACTGAATCCAAGGTCGAAAACGATCAATCAGACATCTCAACGGATCAAAATACCCAATGTAATTGTTTTTAACAACCTCAAAATTCTGAGCCATAATTTACTAAGTAAAAATTAACACAGAAAATCAAAAACTTAAATAATTATGAATAATTCGAATTTAAGGATTTTAAAATTAATTAAAAATCCAAATTTTCAAAGTTCTCCAAAAATTACCAAATTTTAGTATGTTAATCCTTGACAAAAACCACACACTGTACTATTTTTAGAATTCAAAAACACTTATTAAAACCCTAAAAACGAATCACAAAACCCTTTGAAATTCAAAAACTCGAAAAATTAAAACTCAATGAAACTTGGATTTTAAGTACTCGAATTAATGGGCTTGAGAAGATCTGTTCAGTGATGGTTTCAGAATTTAAAACTAACAAGAATCGAATCTGGAAAGTGAAAAAGAAATGGACAGCAATTCGTTAGTTCTTGAATAAAGGAGAGAGAATTCTAACAAAACAGTTATGTAAAAACATGAACTGGAAAGACTATGGTAAAAAGGTAAAAAAAATACTATATATATTAGTCTGATAGTACTAAGTAATAGAACTAATAGTACTATGGTTAAAAGAAAAAGAAAACACGGTAGGACTATCATTAAAAACAAAAAGATTAAACAAAGAGAAAATGCTTAGTAGTACTATGAAATTGAACTGGTAGTACTATCAAAATTAAACAGAATTTTAAATAAAAATAATACTAAACTACGGTAGTACTAACTAAAAAGAACTAGTAGTACTATCACTGGATAGTACTACCGATAGTACTACTAGTTCAAAACTAGTAATACTAACGAAAATTAAATAAAAATAAAAAGAAAATGCTGAAAGTAACTGAAACTTTACAGAAAAATGCAGAAATAATATAGAAATGCATGAAAAATACTTACAAACCTAGAAAAATTCACAGAAAATTCCATAAATCCTAGAAAAATATGCAGAATATTATAGAAATGCATAAAATTAATATAAACTTGCAGAAATATTTAAACAACAATATATACAATCTGAAAAATATCTAAATAATTCTAAATAAATATATTTTCAATAAAAATACATTTCTCCACTTAAAAAAAATATGAGAAAAATATTTTTAAAGAAAATAAAATATTCAGAACCATTTAAATCAACAAGCATGCAATTATTAAATGAGAACCCTCAGTGAATATCATTAACAAAACAAAAGAAAATGAATTTTGAAAGAACAAACGTGACAGAGATATTGTTAATCACTAAGACTGTTTAACATACCCAATTTACCAACTAACTTGATAAATGTGGATTCATCAACAGATTTAGTTAATATATCTGCAGTCTGTTCTTCTGTGGGTACAAAATGTAACTCCACAGTTCCATTCATGACATGCTCTCTGATAAAATGATACCTGATATCAATGTGCTTCGTTCTCGAGTGCTGCACAGGGTTGTTGGAGATTGCTATGGCACTTGTATTATCACAAAATATGGGAATTTTGTCTAATGCAAAGCCATAGTCCTTTAATTGATTCCGTATCCATAAGATCTGAGCACAACAGCTTCCAGCAGCAATATATTCAGCTTCTGCTGTTGAATTGGAAACTGTTTGTTGTTTCTTGCTATACCAGGAAATCAACCTACCTCCAAGGAATTGACAACTCCCAGAGGTACTCTTTCTATCCACAACACTACCTGCATAATCAGAATCTGTATATCCAACAAGATTAAAACCAGAATCTTTAGGGTACCAAATACCTAGATTAGGTGTACCCTTAAGATATCTCAAGATTCTTTTCACAGCAACGAGATGAACATCTCTAGGGTCCGCTTGGAACCTTGCACACAAGCATGTAGCATACATAATATCTGGTCTACTAGCAGTAAGATAGAGTAAAGAGCCAATCATACCTCTGTAGCTTGTAACATCTACCTTAATAGATTTGTCAGAAGCTCCAAGTTTGATGGCTGTTGAAGATGGAGTCCTTGCTGATGCTGAATCCTCCATGTGATACTTCTTGAGGAGTTCTTTGAGATACTTAGATTGACAAATAAATATACCATTTGACCTTTGACTTACTTGCAATCCAAGAAAGAACTTCAGCTCACCCATCATACTCATTTCAAACTTACTCTGCATAAGCTCAGCAAATCTCTTACAGAGATTATCATTAGTAGACCCAAATATGATGTCATCCACATAGACTTGGACTAATATCATATCACTTTTGTGTTTCTTTGAAAAAAGAGTTTTGTCTATGATACCTCTAACAAAACCATTTTCTAAAAGAAAACCAGAGAGAGTGTCATACCATTTTCTTGGGGCTTGCTTGAGACCATAGATAGCCTTGAAGAGAAAGTACACAAAGTCCAGCAGCTCCTGATTTTCAAAGCCAGGGGGCTGTTCCACATACACTTCTTCATCAAGTTCACCATTCAGGAATGCACTCTTAACATCCATTTGATAGACTTTAAAATTGGAATAAGCAGCAAATGCTAAGAACATCCTGATGGCCTCAAGTCTAGCCACTGGTGCATAGGTTTCATCATAGTCAATGCCTTCAGCTTGAGAATACCCTTGTGCAACCAGTCTTGCCTTGTTTCTAGTAACAATGCCATCCTCATCTAGCTTGTTCCTGTATACCCATCTTGTACCCACTACTTTCTTGTTCTTTGGCCTGGGTACCAGCTTCCAGACTTGCTGTTGTTCAAATTGATTGAGTTCATCTTGCATAGCAATCACCCAATCTGGATCAGTCAGTGCTTCCTCAGTTTTCTTTGGCTCCATTTTAGATAGGAATGCTGAGAAAAGACATTCATTCTGAGAAGCACTTCTAGTTTTAACTCCAACATTTGGATCACCAAGGATCAGCTCAAAAGGATGAGCTCTATTCCAAACAGTCTGTCTTGGAAGATTTGATCTTGATGATTCACCTTGAAATTCACTTTGATGTTGTGAGTGACTAGTTGATCCTTCATTTGCTCCCCCTGAGTTGTTGCCTGTTTGTCTTGATGATTCTTCTCCAGTGTTGGTGGTATCTCCATTGTTACCAGTGTTTCCACCACCATCACCATGATCATTATCATCATTATTATTATCATCACCAGCAATAACTTCAGGTAAGGCTTCATCATCTGATTCTGAGTCTGGCAAGTTATCAAACTTCAGCTTTTCAGATGAGTCTTCTTTTTGGATACTGGGGAACTTAGTGTCATCAAAAGTAACATTGACACTTTCCTTTACTGTGTGACTGCCAACCACATAGACCCTGTAAGATCTTCTGGAATATCCAACAAAAATAGCTTCTTGTGCCTTTGCATCAAACTTGCCACGTTTAACATTGTCATCTATAAGCACAAAGCATCTTGCTCCAAATACATGAAAGTACTTGACAGTTGGTTTCTTGTTGTTCATGATCTCATAAGGAGTCTTCATTAAGTCCTTGTTGATTAACGTTCGATTCTGAGTATAACAAGCTGTATTCGCTGCTTCAGCCCAAAAGTACGTTGGAAGTTTGGACTCACTTAACATAGTCCTTGCAGCTTCAATCAATGTACGATTCTTTCTTTCCACTACTCCATTTTGTTGAGGAGTTCTAGGGGCAGAATACTGTCTTGTTATTCCTTTATCAGCACAAAAGTCATTTAGAATGGCATTCTTGAATTCAGTACCATTATCTGACCTTATGGCTCTAACAGGGAATCTAGAATCCAGCTCAATCAACTTTACATGGCCAATCACCAGGAATGGGGTCTCATCCTTGGAATGTAGGAATAAAACCCATGTATATTTTGAATAGTCATCAACAATCACAAGTGCATATTGTTTCTTTGACATAGACATCACATTAACTGGACCAAACAAATCCATGTGCAGTAGCTGAAGAGGTTCAGTTATTGATGATGTGTCAGTGCCCTTGTGAGAAGCTTTCTTTGACTTTCCCTTTTGACATGCCTCACACAGTCCTTCCTGTGTAAATTCCATCTGAGGCAAACCTCTAACTAATTCCCTCTTGACTAAAGAGTTCATAGTTTTGAAGTTAAGGTGAGACATCTTCTTGTGCCATAGCCAACTATCATCTGATGAAGCTTTAGCATAAAAACAATTAACTTCATCTTTGAATCCCGAGTTCAGATCAGCTATGAACAAGTCACCTTTCCTTACTCCTTGAAGAGCAGGCTTTCCATTCTTCTTGTGAGTGATCTGACACTTCTCTCTTTCAAAGGAAACAGCATATCCTCTGTCACAGAACTGACTGATGCTGAGAAGATTGAACGTCAGACCTTCCACAAATGAAACATCTTCAATGATAACATTTCCGTACTTCAAACAGCCATATCCTTTCGTAATACCCTTGTTGTTATCTCCAAAGGTAACTACTGGGCCAGCTTTCACAACCACATCTGATAGCAGGGCTCTATCTCCGGTCATATGCCTTGAACAGCCACTGTCCAGAATCCACATAACTCGGTTTACCTGTTTAACTCCCTGCAATATCAGATTGATTAGTCCTTCTTCGGAGCCCAAAATTGATTGGGTCCGGCATACTTAAAAAACTGGCCTTTGTCAGGCAAAACAACATTTCTAACCAAAACTACTTCATCCTCTTTCACATAAGAGCGTTTCCATTTATAACCAGCCTTAACACATTTCTGAGTAGGCTTAGGGATAAATGAATCCACTCTAGTCTGAGGAGGACTAGTAGTCTTTGTTTTAACATGCTTCTTATTATTAACATGTTGACGTGGAGCAGTCTTATCACTAGATACATGCTTTTTATTAAAGAAAGCATACATAACATTAAAAGCACAAGACATGCAATTACTCACACCACATGCTTTATGAGAAGAATTAATAGCAGGCATGTTAGTTCTACAGTTGTTTTGATCCAACTTATGGATATCTGATTTAGTCTTTTCAGTTGTAGCAACTTTGACTGGAATATCAGATACACACTTTTTGGATTGCTCAGCTTCTAAGGCAACATCTTCTTCATGAATCTCCTCAGCAATAATGATAGAGTATTCATTCAGAGGCTCTGCCTCAGACTCCTTACAGAAGGGTGTTTTAATACCCTTAAGAATATAAGGAACAACCTTTCCTTCTTCTCTGACTCTACAAGGTGTATTAATACCAAGCAATCCTATAGCCTCATTATAATCATAACCTATACTGACATGATTACCAATAGCTTGTTTATTGAAAATTTCTTTAGCCGTTTTACAAGAGTTGTAATAGGCATTAGCTTTGGTTTTGAGCTCACTAATCTGATCTTTGAGAATGGTTTCCAGTTGAATATAACATTTAACCCTATTCTCAAGAAAAGCAATTTTCTCAGTAAGCTCATCCTGATTAACATGCACAAGTTTCAAATCTTTTAATTCCTTTTCAAGATTTGTGTTTAAAAGATTTATTCTATCATTTTCAGTGCGTGCACAACTTATGGTGCCACCAAGATGATAAATCATTTCAGCATCAGTAAAGGTTACCTCTGACATGTATCTGGATGAAGTGCTTTCTTCTTTAGCCATTAAAGCAAGGTTCCCAATCTCACCTGCTTCTTCATCACTGTCAGTGTCATCCCAACTCTTTCCCTCAGCAACATAGGCCTTCCCAATCTTGTTCTTCTTGCTAGAATCAAATGTGTTTCTAGTCACTTGCTTTGGCTTTCTGCACTCAGTAGCAAAGTGACCCAACTCATTGCAATTGTAGCATCTGATTATACTTCTATCCACAGTTCCAGTTTTGTAGCCACCCCTTGTGCCACTTGAAGATGAAGATCCACCTCTCTGAAATCTGGGTCTGAACTTAAGATTGGGATTCCTCTTGAATCTAAACTTCCCAAACTTTCTGACTATCAAAGCCAAATCACCATCCTCCAGCTGATCAAGTTCTTCCAAAGAATAGAAGTCACCACCAGATTGATCAATGGATGTTAATCCATATTCAGCATCAATAACATTCATGTGAGAACTGGAAGGTTGAACAGCCTTCACTTCCAGTTTCTGTGGGACTTCAGCAGCCAATGCAGTGGAGGTACCAACAATCTTTCCAGTTCCATACAGCTCCCTTTGTTGAATCTGCTCCAGCTCATAGGTCTTTAGCACACCATACAATCTCTCCAAAGCAATCTCATTCATATCTCTTGCTTCTCTAATGGCAGAAATTTTGTGCTCCAAATGAGGTGGTAGGGTAAGAAGGAACTTCTTGTTAATCTCTTTATTGGTGTAGTGCTTCCCATTGAGATTCAGGTCATTGATTAATTTGTTGTATCTCTCAAACACCTGAGAGATACCTTCACCTGGATTTGATCTGAAATGCTCATATTGTGAAGTGAGAATTTCCAGCATATTCTCCCTAACTTCCTCTGTCCCCTCATTGATTATCTCTATTGTTCCCCAAATGTGTTTGGCAGTTTCACAATTTAGAACATGATTATGCATGACAGGATCAAGACTCTCAATAAGGATCAACTGTAGACAGGAATCCAAGGTAACATCCTCTTTCTCATCAGGAGTGTACTCCTTGGGATCTTTAGGGTACATACTAGCAGGCCTAGTAACAACGTTATCCACTGTTATCTCTTCCTCAATAATCATAGGGAGTTTGGGACCTTTCTTCAGCACATCAATATATTTAGGATTTGCAACCTTAAGAAATAGGAGCATTTTCTTCTTCCACATTGAATAATGCTCCTTGTTGAACATTGGGATTTTGACAGTACCAACTTTCTGTGTAGTAGACATCTTTTGAGATTTTTAGGAATAAGATAAAAAAATCAGAGTTTAAAAGAAAAATCTCAAAACAATTGGATCTTTGATTTGTATATCAATCAAAAGGCTCTGATACCAATTGTTAGGTCCTGATAAGTTTGTAGAAGGGGGGTTGAATACAAACTATACCGTTTTATCGAATTTGTCCTTTAAATGATTTAACTGTTTAGAACAAATTAGTGCGGAATAAAAACTGAAACAATATTCAAGTTAAATAGAAACTCTATTAAACTTGAGGGGTGTTACAATTCAGTGCACAGATTACAAGGTTCTTGTTGAAACAAATCTAGAATAAATTCGACATGAATTTATCTATTTTTGTAATAAAAAGATCGAATACTAAAAAGTAGTTCGATAGTAATTCTAGGGATTATGATCCGCTAGATTGTCCAAGCAATACAAGTAATTGAATTCTAGTGGATTGGATATAAATTTGATGACTAGAATTTATTACAAGAATAATTTAAAGCTTTGCAGTTGGCTTCGAATGAATGCAGAAGAGAGAAATGAAACTTTGCTTTTTGCTTCTGTATTGAATTCTGTTGTCTGCATCTTTTGATTACAATGACTTGTGTTTAAACAAGTCATTTGATGCATATCCACGCGCCAATCCAACTGAATGCATTTCTATTAGAATTACACTCGGTAGTACTATCAATTAAGCCTTGTAGTACTATCGGTAGGACTACCAGTTTGAACTGGTAGGACTATCGGTAGTACTATCATAGATAGTACTACTAGTACAAATCTGATAGTACTATTAGTATAAATAGAATTAGGATAAAACTGAATTAATTTTATTCTACTTTTAATTGATTTAATAAATGAATTAATTCTTTTAGAATTAATTCACTGATTAAATAAATTAAATAAATGACCCAAATAATTTCATAAATAAATTAATTCTGGAGAATTAATTTATGCATTAAATTACTTAAGATCAGGATTGATTAATTTAATATATGAATTAATTCTGAAAGAATTAATTCATAGATTAAATTAAATATCTTATAGAATAATATTAAAAGAGAATTAAACTAATTCTTAGAACCACTGAAACTGATAACGAACTTCCACTGACTGACGTTGACACTCCATGTACTGTCTGGTTCATGAGCGACTAACTTTAATGGTTGTTCTTCATCTTTAACTTTAAGCTGTGATTCTTTTCTCCTTTTATTGAAACAAGGACTGTAACCTGTACTTTTTCCCGTCACACCTCTGAAACCTCTGTCACTTTAAATAGATCCACTTCCTTGAATACTTCACTGAGGCTTGATCAAATAAATGAACTTCTTCCAGTGTAGAATAGCTTCAAGTCTATAGATGACTTTAATCTTCATTCTTTGACAGATATAACCTTCTGAGATTCCTGTGACATTTGATTTTTATTATTTACTTATTACATCTTAATTAAAGTTGAGTAGAATCCTCGGTGTTTACAAATAGGCCTAGACATATGCCTTTCAAAAACCGTAACCGAACCAATAACCAATGGCGCGGTTTATATTGATGCGGTTTTACGATTTCAGTTCGGTTTCGATTTTAAATTCGATTTTTGCTCATCCCTAGCCCTGACCACCAGACTTTGGGATAATCTAGAGACAAAGCTATCGACCTTAAGAACTTGTTCAGTTCGAAACTTTAAAAATAAAGGTTATATTTGGAAGTTAGAGATGTGAGAAAAAATTAGAAGTTTGAGCCAAATTAAAGGTTTGAAAAAACTACTTTGAGGAGTTTTTTTCAATTAGATGGTTGTGATATGTCTAATTGATATACAAACAGCTAACTCAAACAGTTAATTACCAAACAGTTTTATATAAAACAGATAATTGAATCCGCCAGTCAAAGCAGCTAACCCAATCCATTAGTCAAAACAGCTAACTCAATCAGTTAACAGCTATCAACTAACAGTTAATTGAAAAACAGGGCCAAATTTTATTTCAATTTACCATGAAAAATGTTTTATTAGGTGAGTGTATTATGTTTTTTTTTGAAGGGGAGTGTATATGTTTTGACGTACTAAGGCCATCTCCAATTATCACTTTATTATAAAGTAATTTTATCTTCAAATTTTCACATTTTTAACTTTAAATCTCTATTTCATCTCCAACCATTACTCTAAATATTTCTTCAAACTCACTTTAGGCCATCTCCAACCATAACTTTATAATAAAACAAATTTATCTTCAAATATTTCATCACTCATTTATTATAAAATCATTACTTTATATGAATAGTGTTGCTTCATATTTGAAGTTGAAGATGAAGTTATAGAGTATTACTTTATATTTGAAGCTAAAATTGAATGTCATCGGAGACATATTTGTCTTTGAAGTTAAAGCATCACCATTGGAGATACCCTAATAACTTATATTAGTCATATGGTATGAACTTCTGATGTATTACTCTCACAAAAAAAGATTATATAAAATCATCTCTAATGTATAACATTATAAGTTACAACAAATGTAATTTTGATACCAAATTTGGTGTTACACTATTCATTTGATGTAATTTTTACACAATTATAGTGTTGCATTGGAGTGACTTTTACACTATAAATTATACTATAATAGTGTTACAGTGTTGCATTTGAGTTGGAAGACCATCTATAATGCATAACACTAAAATGGTGTAGTTTTTACACTATTTTAGTGCTAAAATAACATCATCCACATAAACAATTCCAATTCATTTACATTATATCTTACATTAAAAGTCCCAAAGAAGATAAGTTGTTTTTACTTTTTCAAAGTAAGTATTTTATTTGAGATATAATAGAATATAAATAGGGTAGGAAGAGAATACATTTGTTTTTGTTAACTAGTACGATAGTATAATGGGTAATATGAAAGACGCTAAATTTGTGTAAAAATTACACCAAATGTACTTTTGACACAAAATTTGGTGTCATACTATTTATTTGGTGTAATTTTTACACTTTATAGTGTTGCATTGGAGTAAGTTTTACACTAAAAATTACACTATTTTGATATTATAGTGTTGCATTGGAATTGCTCTAAGCAAGTTAACTAGACATACAATATGAACACATAGTATGAACTTCTGCTATATTACTCTCAGTCATATACTAGTATGTTTTATGGGTGCTCTTCCACAGCCACCGTGGAATACCAATCACCTCCCGCAATGAAATATATAGTTGGAGCAATCACACCAACAATGAAATATAACGGGAGTCAACCTCCCACAATGAAACATAACGGTAGGTGGTTGACATCCATTATCCATGAAGGATCAAATCCCATGTTTTATAGATATTTGTAATGTGTGTGTCAAAATAAATTGGGGAGATTATCCGGAATGTACAAATTAACTATGACATGTAAATTAGTAATTCTGCAAACAAACAAATTGCTGGCTATGAGCTATCAACAAAAAGACCCCCACCCATGTGGTGAGTACCCATTGTCGTCATCTGTGACTTTTGGCTCTACAAAAGTTGACGAAGACTCCAATATATGCAAGTTACACAATCATCACCACATATTAGAAAACACCCTCAAGAAAATTCAAGAAAGATGGCTGAAGCAATTGTAGTGTAGGTGATCTTGTGCGGTTATGAAAATTTGCAGGAGAATTTTTTTCCCAGAAATTTTTTTATAAAAATATTCTTATTTTTCCCAAAAAAAATTTGAGATATTTTTTCCTAGAAATTTTTTTCAAAGGATTTTTTTGAGAAACCTTTTTTATATTTTACGAGAATTATTTTGCAAAAAACTTTTTTCAGAATCTTATCCTGAAAAAAAAATTCTCAAAAATTTTTTCTGGACAAAATTTTTTCAAATAAATTATTTGAAAAATATTACCACGTATCAATCAATCCTGGTGGACATAGCATTAAACAATCCTGGATAACATTACAAGAGCTCTACTATTTTTTTTTGGTAACCAAGCTCTACTATATTATTGAAACCGAAAATTTCAATCAAATATATCTATTTAAAGCTTAAATCAATTTCCAAGCATAACGATTGCTAAATAAAAATAAATAGAAAAACTATGAAACATTCATTAGAGAAATTCACCTCCCTTAAATGTCATTATTATTGACGTCCTTCACCATTCAAATTAATCTATGAAATTCCATTTTTTTCTAAATATATGTGAAAACATAGAAAATTATACAAATAAATTCAATTATTTAACTTGCACGTTGTTTTCTTTTACTTAAAATGTTTTTATAATTTAATTAATAGTTGCCTAAATTAAAATTATATATTAATATTATATATTAAAAAATAATAAAAATTTAATTACGAATAATCATCTGATTAATCATTCCAATTATTTCACAATTATCCGATAAATTCATGTTCAGTCCCTTTACAAATTAAATCGATTTTCCCTTTTTATAAAATAGGTGGCGAGAGTTTTAAAATTTAAATTTAAAATTAATTTTTTTATTTACATAATAAGTTAGAATTAAATGTACTTTAAAGTTAAAAGTTGATAAGGATTTCTTTTTAATAATTAATTATTTTTTAAAAACATTATCGGGCAAAAATTCATATCTTCAACATTATTATTCACTTGTTCAACTTATAAAATTAATTTTGTTTCTATATTTTCAATAAATTATAAATTACAAATTACACAAAATAACACAACTAGCCAATTATATATTTATTAAATTTTTGTTTTTCGCTTATAATTTCAAGTAACTTTGAATCATAACTCATTTTCGGCCGAAGCAAGTAATTTTGATGAAAAGGATGTTGAGCATTCAGAACCCTTGGTCTCAAACTCAATATTCAAATTCAAGGTTTTTTGTTGCCCCACCTTGCAAGTTGCACCGTATTCTCACTGTCTCACCACAGTCTACAGACACGTACAATTCCACTAAAGATAATAATAATAGCTATAACTCAATTACTCAAGTTTACATTTTCATCAACTGCTCCCCAAAGCTTACCTCAAGAATTAGACAATTTTCAGGAAAGATGGCTGGAGCAATTGCAACTGATCTTGCTGCCGGACTCATTAGCAAGCTTGTTTCACTTGCAGCTGATGAAGTTATTCGAGCATGGAGACTTCATGAAGATTTGGATGAACTGCGTGAGAGACTTGGATTAATCGGTGATCTCTTGAACGATGCTTCTACCAAAAATCCAACCATGTTTACTGTCAAAAATTGGTTCAACAAACTAGAAGCTGTTGCTCGTGTTGCTGATGTTTTTATGGATGAGCTTGCATATGAGGTTACTCGAAGAAAAGTGGAGAAACGACACAAGGTACGGGACTTCTTCATTCCTTCTAAGAACACCATTTTGTATCATTTCAAAGTGGCTCGTAAGGTCAAGTATATTCATACTTCCTTTGAAAAGATTTGTAAAAGGGCGACCGATATCGGACTTAAGCCGGTAGAGCATTTAAGTTCTACTGTGCAACGCAGAGAGATACGCAGCAGCCCACCCTTTGAAGACCAGTCACTGATAGTTGGAAGAGATCGTGATGTTTCACTTTTAGTCAATATTGTGATGTGCAACAAAAATGAAGAGGATTTACATGTAAATGCAATACTAGGGATGGGAGGTCAAGGCAAGACTACTCTTGCTCGAATGGTTTACAATAAAGATGCTGTAATAAAAATGTTCTCGAAGAGGATGTGGGTCACTGTATCAGATGATTTTGATTTCATGAAGATTTTAAATCAAATGGTAGTATCGCTCACTTCAAATACTTCCGAGTTGGGAAATACAGAAGGACTAATTAAACATCTTCAGAAGAATTTAAAGGGTGAAAAGTTTTTACTTGTACTAGATGATGTTTGGAATGAGAAACCAGAGGATTGGGAGAAGTTGAGAAATTCTTTGCTTGCAGTTGGTGGTGCGAGAGGCAGCAGGATTTTAGTCACCACTCGTAGGCAGGAAGTCATTGATGCCATGCGATGTTCTGATCCTTATCGGGTGCAAAAACTATCAGAGGAAGATAGTTGGGAATTGTTCAAGCATAGAGCATTTACTGATGGAGGAGTTTCAGAGACCGAGGCATTTGTGGCCCTCGGGAGAAGAATGGTTAAAAGGTGTGGTGGCCTGCCTTTGGCAATAAAAACACTAGGGGGTCTATTGTATTCGAAGAGGACTGAACAAGAGTGGTCGCGGATCCAAAATAGTGAAATATGGAAATTAGAAGGTCCATTGTCTTCATTAAGATTGTCATATGATAATCTACCTTATTCATCTTTGAAACGATGTTTTGCATATTGCTCTATTATACCAAAGGATTCTGATATATTTAAGGATGAATTAATTCAAATATGGATGGCATTAGGATTCCTTTCAGGAGATGGCGGGGTTTTGATGGAAGACATTGGAAACCAGTACTTTGACATTTTGTTGTGGAATTGTTTGTTACAAGACGTAGAAAGGGATGAATACGGCGACATCTACAAATGCAAGATGCATGACCTTGTACATGATCTTGCACTTGATGTGTCAAGTAGTTATTCTGCTACTGCAGTGACAAGTCAGGATATTAACAAGGTTTCAAAGGCTCTATATGTAAGGCTGGAAGGGTTGGGAAATCTAAAACCAAATATTTTAAAGGTGCGCTTTGATTCATTACAAGCATTTTATGCAGAGGCCAATGTATTCAATGTCGTGTTACGTAACCTCGAGCACTTGAGAGTTCTGGTTTTGAATTCATTTGATGAGGAGCTTCCTAGTTCAATAGAAAACCTGAAATACCTAAAGCATCTAGATATCTCTAGTTGTGGATATGTTGATAATGGGAAAAAATTGCCAATCTACATTACGAGACTCTACAACTTGCAAACTCTAAGAATTTCGCGTTATCACGAGCTTCCAGAAAAGGTTTGCAATCTGATAAACTTGAGACATCTTGTTAGTGAAACAGGATACATGTTTATTGGGATAGAGAGGTTGACTTGTTTGCAAACAATGCCTCCTTTTGTTGTGAGTAGAGATCAGAACTGTCTTGTTGGACAACTGGGAGGGTTGAAAAATCTTAGAGGTCGGGTTAGCCTCTATGACCTGAACGAGGTGACAAATTTTGAAGAAGCAAGTAAAGCAAAGCTTTGTGAGAAGTCAAATATTCTGCATTTAGAATTGAAGTGGAATGAAAGGATAGATGGAGAATACAACGACGAGGATGTGATGGAAGGACTTGAAGCTCATCCAAATTTGAAAGGATTGAGTATTGATGGGTTTAAGGGGAAGAAGTTTGCGGCATGGATCACAATGATGACGAATTTGGTTATAATCACCTTTAGCAATTGCAACAGGTGTGAAGTATTGCCACCACTGGGTCATCTTCCTAAACTGAGGGAAATGTATATAAGAGGGATGGAAAATGTCAAGGTTATGGGGAGCGATTTAAGTGGAGGTGTAGACAGTGGGGTCCCAAAAGCAGTTACAACAACACTGTATCCATCATTGACACAACTCTATTTGTGGGGATTGCCAAAGCTAGAAGAATGGGTGGAGACAGTTATAAGTGTATTCCCTAAACTTGAGAGTTTGTATATTTGGGAATGTCCAAGGTTAAGAAAGATCCCGAATAATAGTTTTCCGTCCTTGAAGGGGTTGAAAATCTGGGGTTTGGAGAGCAGCATGATACTAGAATCTCTGAGCACAAATGTTAGCTCACTCACCTCTCTACGGCTGAGGAATATGAGTGACGGAGGAAGAGGAGGAGATTCATCAAACCTGGAATTTAGAATTAACGTGCTTTTAAAAAACAATTCCCTTTCTTTGACCAAATTAGTCCTAGATGACTGCAAGGAATTAAAACGGCTGACCCTTGGTGTCTCTCTTGACAGATTAGATGTATATAACTGCCCGCATCTAATAAGCATTAATTCAGTTGAAGGGTTAGCAATATGTCTCAAATCTATACGGATTGAGGGAGTCCCCTCTTCTCATTTAGATGGGGTGTTTGCCCATATATTAAATAGTTCCACGCTTGAAACATTGGGATTAGGTCGATTCTGGGATGAATTGGATGAATTTACATGGCCATTCTCTTCTGTTATTTCTTTTCCTAACCTAATTCAACTAAGCCTGAGAGGGTGGGAAAAGGCAAGGTCAATAGCGCTCTTTGACCAACTTGAGTTGTCCACCTTCCCTGCTTTGACTGTATTGGTTATATGGTATTTCAAAGGAGTGAAAGCTCTTCCGGATTCAATAGCAAAACTTCCATCTCTCAAGAAATTATTCATCTTGGAATGTGAGATTTTGGAGAGTTTGCCCACGTTTGAACAATCTCATGGCCTTGAAAGCCTGGATATATCCCATTGTCCAATTCTGGAAGAAAGATGTAGAAAGGGGAGTGGGCCAGAATGGTTTAAGATTCAACATATTCCAGATTTAGATATTAAATAGAGCAGTTACCGGGGTAGTGGATTTTGGCGTTGGAGCATTAAGAGGAAAAGAGGTCAGTCTTTAACTAGGTGGCATTTCTTAGTATGTGTATTAGAACCTTTAGTAGCATGATATGTTACAAATTACAATACTTGCTCTGTTACCATGACTGCATCTTTTCTGTTAATTCTACTTTTGTTTATGTGCACAATACTCTTCAACTCATATCTAGGTAGAGTGTCTTCTATTCCAAAATAATTGTATTTAATACAAATCAAATTTACTTTCATCTTTTGTGATTTATTTTTTTAGATAAAAGTTTTTTGTAATTTGTATATTATACGTCAATATTTAAAGGGCATGAGTGCATATCGGTTAATGCCACTACTTGCTCTGTTACCATGACTGACTGCATCTTTTCTGTTAATTCTACTTTGTTTATGTGCATAGGTGTCTAATTCTTCAAGAAAGATGTAGAAAGGGGAGTGGGCCAGAATGGTTCAAGATTCAACATATTCCAGATATAGTTATTTGGTGAATTGTGGCGTTGGTCAGTCTACCCACAACAACGGACAATTTCTCTCTCTTCGTTTTTTTTTTTTTACAGTACTTTTTTATCCGGGTGACATTTCTTAGTATGTATTATTTCTTAGTTAGTCATTAGTTCTTTGAAACCGTGCTTGTTAAATTTGTTGCTTTACAAATTTCTAGACCTTGTATTTCTAATTTTGTAAGATATTAATGGGATATCTCCAATATTTGATAGATTGCAGTATTGATTATTAATGGGATCTTATATAGAATTTCCTGTGACTTATCCTCTCCTTTCCCGTATCCAGTGAAATGAACAAAATTAAACCTATTATTATTATTAAGTCAAACATTGTACTCTTATGTGTAACATATTTGTATATGTCGTGTTACCCCACACCCGAGGGATTTATTTTTTGCGACGTCAATCGAAATAGGAAGAGGAAACCAAGCATGAACAGTACCTATTACCTTGCTTTCTGCATCTCTACAAACTGTTGTTAAACATGCCCCTCATATTTTATCAACTACCCGGTTATTTTTTTAATATCTATAAATTATAATAATTTGTAGTTTTTTAATTATTTTATGTTATTAGTTTTTACACTTTATTTATTAGGTTTTATAGGCTTAATATATTACTAGCTTATGTCCGTGCGATACACGGTTTTTTTTAATATTTTATTAATAATATAAATAATTTAATTTAATAAATTGTTGATGTAATCTTTAGTAGTATTTTAAATATTAAAATATAAAATATTTTTAAATAATAGATCTAACGGTATGTATGTATTTATTTGCTCTTAAAAAATTTAAATGTGACTAAAATGCAAATAAAAAAATATGTGTTATGTAATGTACCGAGTTTCTTGTAACATATGATATTACTTTTATTTTTTTATTAATTATCTTATTTAAATTGTATGTTATAAAAAACTTATATTAAACCCGGATTTTATCAGTTTAATATAAAAATATTGTCATTATATATATATTTTGTCCGTGTTATTTTTAATTTGAATATGAGTTGTTTTACCTAAAAAATATACAAAAGACAATGTTCTTAAAAAGACAGTTAGTTACTTATTAATAATTATATAAAATAATATTACATTTATATATATGTTGTCCATGTTACTTTTAGAAAATTAGTTGTTTAAATTAGAAATTATAAAATTATATTACCTTTTTATATATATGTTGCACCTGTTATTTTTAGAAAAATTAGTTGTTTAATTTAGAAAAAAATAAAAAAAGTTATGTGCTTTAGCTAAAAATGGTAAGTGATTATTTATTAATAATTATATAGAACAATATTACCATTACATATTTATTTTTCATGTGTTATGTTTAGAAGATGAGTTGTTTTAGTTAGAAAACTAGGTTACTAAACCGCGCTTCGCAGCGGCATTAGAATATATTTGTTAAGAAAAAAAATATTAGAATAAAAATTGTGAAATTAATATCTACAAAATTATTTAAATTATCAAATTAAATATATTTTACAAAATCAGCGGCATTATAATATATTTGTTAAGAAAAAGAATATTAGAATAAAAATTGTGAAATAAATATCTACAAAATTATTTAAATTATTAAATAAAATATATTTTATAAAATTTGCATTTGGGTAGGTAATATTATAAAGTATTTACATATTCCTTTTGTTTATATAGTTTGATTTTTTATTTTCTTGGACCGATACCATTGCCATATATATATAAAAGGAAATTTATATTGATAAAAAAAATACTAATTATTTGTAACAATAAAATTTTAAATACTTAAATATAATTGTTTTTTTAGTCATTTTATCTTTAATATGAAGATTTATTATGTATGTTAAAAGAATATGTTTAAACCCAAAATTTTGGATTTTGAAATAAATTTGTTGGGGTTTAAAGTAATTTTTTAATTTAAGTTGATTTTTTTTTTTTGTGTAATAACTTAGAAAATGACTTAAAGTTAAAAAAACAGTTTAAAATCAGAAGTTGGTAAGAGATACTTTTTTGAATGACTTATTTTATTTTAATGTATTTATTTGATAAAAGTTAATATCATCATTCAAATGCATTATTTATCAAATTTAATTTAATTGTTACAATTTTAATAACTCATTAGTTTATCATAATACAAAATTACCCAAACAGATATATTAACTTAAAAGTTTACTTTTTACTTATAACTTTAAGTAATTTTAAATCATAAGCAATAATTTTAAGTTTAGCCAAAAGGACTCATAATTATATAAAAAAAATTTGATCGCTTCAAAAAAATATACAAAATAAAATTGAGAATGAAAATAAACATCAACATGTTTTGATTATATAAAACTTAGTTGAATTTTGTTTTTGTTAATAGATTTTTTTCAATAATAAAGAAGCCATAGATATCTGAATAACCAAACAAAGGGAAAAAATACAGCACCTAAATTAAGGTAAAAATCTAGTAATATCAATAAATATTATAAATATTTAATATCTAAAATATTATAAATATTTAAAATCTAGTAATATATAGTAAATTAATATTAATGAAACAAATATTTGTATGATATCTAATTATATTCGTTCAATCGAGATAAGATAGATTTATATATGTGCAATTTCTAAAACTATATATTATAAAAACATTAATAAAGATAATTACTTTTAAATTTTTTAATTTGGGTAGATGTGACAATTATTATATAGGATCCACCATCCTCCTTGTATAAATTTGTATCAACCATCTCGGCCAAATTTTCCCACAAAGTTATGGTATTGGTGATAGAGCTGTTTAAGAAAAAAATTAGAACAAATTAAATAAGTAAAACAAATAAATTGGGGTAACCAAAGAAGTAATATAAAATTGCAAGAACAATAAAAAACAATTAACAGTTATATTAAAATTAATATAATGCATAACTTACTAATTTGTGACAATTTTGAGATCTCTTTTTTCCCAACAGCCTTTGACAACTTCAATGTTACCCAAGTAGGTCAAGCAACCCACAATATCTAAATTAATATTTGAACATGATAGTTTGAATTATAACTTATATAATAGTATTACTTATATATTACTATAATATATTACTGCATCAAAAACCTGAGAGTATGTTGGTGTCATTAATACGCGCATCGATCATATCCGGACATATGAACTGAAATCCATGCAGTGATATGTTGATGCCTTCTTCCAATCTCTTAGGCAACGTTATGCGTATGAAGAGCAATTTACACCCATGTTATAGTGGTCTATATTTCCCTGTACTTGAAACAACTTTCAGATTTTTGATGTTGTACACGGAGCCTTCCTCTAAAAGATTTTTGAACCGAGAGACCAGAATCTTCGGGATCATAGCATGGATCAAATTTTCCTGTCATACAACATATCTTAGAAAAGTTAATAACATCATACAATTTGACAAACTAATAAGTTATAAGTATATTGATTTATTAACCTTTTCATCGATCAAAATCATGTCAAGATTGATCATCTTCAGTATTTGGATTGACAGATTCCCACATTCTACACACTCGTACTCTTATCATCCAGGTATAGTTGTTGTCGTTCAAAACATCCAACATGGTGTAGGCCATAGTTTTATTGATTGTAAATAATAAATATGGTTGTAAAAATTTGAAGCTATGTAAAAAAGTTTCGGTGTAGATTTTTTGTTATGAATGACCTTTAATTTATAGGTGTTTGTAAGGTGAATAACATGGAAATCCATTATGTTTAAAACTCAATAAGTATTATAAAAGAAAAGTTCTATAAAGTTTGAAAATAATAAAAGAAAGTTCTATCAAGTTTAAAAATAATAAAAGAAAGTTTTATCAAGTTTGAAAATAATAAAAGAAAGTTCTATCAAATTTGAAAATAATAAAAGTGTAATTTTCAATTTTCTTCCTACAAAATCGAAAATAATAAAGGAAGTTGTAATTATTAAAATTAAAAATTGTGAAAAATTGAGAAAATTAGAAAAATAGAACGGAGCGATTCTAGAGGCGCCACCTCACCGTCCCCGTCTTCTCCTTTATATAAGTATATTGATGTAGAACACTTGCTGAAAAGGTAATTAGTTATAAATATTTAATAATATTACCATTTTATATATAGGTTACCTATTTTATTTTTAGAAAATCAGTTGTTGTGGTTAAAAAAAATATATAATAGGTAATGTGTTTTAGCTGAAAAAATATAAAATTATATTACATTTTATATATATGTTGTTCGTGTTACTTTTAGAAAATTAGTTGTTTAAGTTAGAAAAAAATAAAAAAAGTTATATGTTTAGCTGAAAAGGGTAAGTGGTTATTTATTAATAATTATATATAATAATATTATCATTACATATTTATTTTCCATGTGTTAGGTAATCAGTTATAAATATGTAATAATATTACCATTTTATATATATATATATATATATATATATATATATATATATATATATATATATTACCTATTTTATTTTTAGAATATAAGTTGTTTTGGTTAGAAAAATATATAAAATAGGTAATGTGTTTTTTGGCTGAAAAAAATAATTGGTTATAAATAAATTGATTATAGATAGGCCCGACCCTTATAGATAGGCCCGGCCCAAATACCGACCGACCGAACGACTGACAACTGACCAAAACTTTTAATGTTTCGTCTTTAATAATACAGTATAGATTTATGTTCTATCTTGAGTTCAAAAAATTAGATTGAACAATTTTACAGCCCAAACAAAACTCATAAAATAATCTTTAATTTAATTATCGTTTAATAATTTTTTTCCAATTAAAACTACCCAAAAACTGAAGAAATAATAAAAATGACGAATTTTTACATTAGTTACATTAAACTTAGGAATCTATCTGTACTATCTATACTATAATATAATATACAAAACATTAAAAGTTTGTGTGGTCGGTCTTAAGTGATTTTATTTAATTGCCCTTGCTTATTTTTGAAAAAATATTATTAATTAAAAGATATTTTTGAAAAGTTATTATTTTTGAGAAGAAATATAAAAGGTAATATGTTTTAATTTAAAAATAATAATAATAACAAAAAGAAAAGCTAACATGTTTTAATTAAAAAAAGTAACTGTCGGTGATATTTTTAGAAATGTTTTAATTATATTGATTGTATTTGTTAAAAAAATACGTTGGCATGTTAAAATAAGTAAGATTTTTTAAATAATTAAAAGTACTAAAATAGATTTTAAAATAAGTAAGAGTTGCACCTGATATTTTTTGAAAAGAGAGATTTTAGTGAGAACAAATATAAAAGATAATATATTTTAATTTAAAGGTAATTGACCGTGATATTTTTGGAAAAGGAGTAGATATCCAAGGCTAAGAAAGATCCCGAATAATAGTTTTCGGTCCTTGAAGGTGTTGCAAATCTGGGGTTTGGAGAGCAGCATGATACTAGAATCTCTGAGCACAAATGTTAGCTCACTCACCTATCCAAATGTTAGCTCACTCACCTATCCAGACCTTCAGAATATCAGTGATGGAGGAGGAGGAGATTCATCAACATTGTCTTGTTGATCTCTCTTACAACTTTCTAACTGGTGAGTTACTTGTGGAGTATATCCAGATCTAGAATTCTCAGCTTCCTTTCTCACAACGTCTAGAACTGAATCAATGAGTTCTGCACCCTCAGTGTGATGTCCTTTGGCCCAATTATTACCAATACCAGATTGGCCAAATAAAAAGTTGTCAGGGCGGGAGATCCGACTATAGGGACAAGTTCTAACACTGCCCATAGTGTCAGGCTCCAGATCCATGAGAACAACACGTGGAACAAACCTTCCACAAGAAGCTTCATTGTAGTACACATTCATGCGTTCCAATTACAAATCTGAATTCCCAACATACTTTCCAGTTGGATCAATACCATGTTCATCACACACACCCTCCCAAAACTTCGATCCAATCTGGTTACCACACTGACCACCCACCCTGAACATGTAGAATTTCCCTCATCTTCCCGGAAAAATGGGGAAATGTATCAAATTATATAGATACACAAAGGTCATCCAAATCTAAAATTCAACTATATTTCTTATTTTTATTGCTTATGTTGAATAGAAGTTTGATAAAAAAAACACCAAAAAATGGCATGGATTACATACGTTACATCTAATCAAGTGTGATGAAGAATAGTCTGTGATGTTTGGATCCGGATCAAAATTAAAAAATACAATTATGGTTTAAGAAGTATTTCTGGATTAGACACAAGAGTTATGGGTGGTGGACCATCTATGCCATGCAATCAAGCTTATATCTAATCAATTTATGAAATGCTTAGAGATTTGATGTATCGGATAGAGATAGTCAGATAGAACAACCTTTTCCCAACTGGTTGGGGACACTGCCACAGCTGCAAGTTCTACTTCTGCACTCCAACAAATTTCATGAAATTTCATGGTGAAATGAGAAGTCCTGAAAGTCCTTTGGAATTCCCAGTGTTGCACATAATTGATCTCTCTTACAACTTTCTAACTGGTGAGTTACCTGTGGAGTATATCCAGATCTAGAATTCAATGAAGATATTGCATCTAAAACTGAACTATATATAAACATAGATGTAAAATTTAAAACCCATACTCAGTAATGGAGTATCCCAAATCCAAAGAGCTCCATAAATCTTACCAACAAAGGTGTACACACAAAGACAAAGTATGAGAAGATTTCAAATGTTTAAACTACGATTGATCTCTCAAGCAACAATTAAAATTTAAAAACCCAAGCAACAAATCTAAATCTAAATTAACTAATTTCAAAATTCAAGAATTTCATATCATCAAGGCATAAGTGTTATAGATGCATATATTGACTATCTACTAAATGTTTAGTATCATGTACTTTAAACATAATAATGATTATAAATTTATGATTAACTTCTTTTAATCTTAAATGCATGAGAAAACGAACCAGATAGAACCTGTTTTTACCATGCTTTCTTTGAGCATTTTATTAATTAAAATAAGAAGGTCAAATGTAATAGAAAAAAGGAGATCCATTTCTTAATTATATATTATTTGAAGTCGAGCATTAATAATAAACAAATCCTAGCCCCGTCTTCTCCCTCAATTTATTCAAAAAAGAGCCCGGAGCCGCTTCAATCGCTCAAACTTTCAAACAATAAACTCACTGGTCACATTCCTTAATCCTTAACAAATCTTAAGCAGCTGGAATCACTGGACCTTTAAAAGAACCAGGTCTCAGGAGTCATCCCTGAGCAATTAGCATCACAACTTAATTTCCTTGCATTCTTTAATGTGTCTAACAACCTCCTGAGTCGTCGGATACCACAAGGCTCACAATTTGAGACATTTGACAACAATTCTTAGGTGGGGAACTCAAGACTTGACGAAATCCCTTTATCTAAGAATTGTGGAACTGTGCACTCACCACTAACCGATGGCAATGAGGATGATTCTGATGATATATATGCCTATCTAAGTAGTTTTAACTGGATGTTCATATTAGTAGGACTTGGAATAGACAAAAAACACCTATTTAGTAATGACATATTGGATCATAAAAACAAAAATTTTGAACCCAAAAGCCTATCAAATCCTAACTTGAGTACCAAAAAACAAAACATAGTGATTCAAAAATTCATCTTTAGATCTTTATCTATATGCCAAATCATTCTCAATTACAATTTTAACAAGTCAAAAAACATATGATATATTCTTACAAGTCCATAAAACCCCAAATACGGCTTCATTTAAACACCAATACTACAAAACAATGATAAATTAACAGACGTTGATTAGAATACTCAAAAGAGAACAATCAAACATCAACTCAAATATCTTTACCGCTCCAAATCAATTAGGACTAAAACCTGCAAATCAGTTAGAAAACTATATCAACCTATATTCTGTCAAAACAGGGTGAGTATAGCTTTTTCACACGTGTCTAGACTATTGACTAAACTTTATACGTGTCTCTGAACAAAATGATGTCTGAAAGCATTTCTCAATTTTATTATATTATATTTAAGAGTACACGTAATTTAAATTTCTAATTATATTTTCTCACATAATTTTACATTTCAATTTAAGATACTAAATTAACGTACTTCCCCACTAATATTATATAAAAGTAACTAAAATTGAAAATAATCTTTTGGTAACATGATACTCCCTCCGTCCCATCCATTTGTTATCATTAAAAATGGAAGGTTTGACACGCATTTTAAGGCTCTTATAAAATATAGTTCCATTACTTATTTTTAAAAAATTTCTTCTTTGAATAAAAATTAAATGTTTGAATTTTTATTCAAAGAAGAAATGTTTTAAAAATAAGTAATGAAACTATATTTTATAGGAGTCTTATAATGCGTGTCGAACCTCCTATTTGAAACGATAACAAATGGGTGGGACTGAGGGAGTATTATAAAGTATTTATTGAGCCTTCATACTATTTCCTTAAAAAGGAGAAAAATATAAATCTTCACTTTTTTTATTTTTATTCTAAATAACAATGACAATAAATTAATTAAACCTTCTTAATTTTTTTGAAAAACAAATATTCTCATAATAATTTTATATTGAATATGATGTGAATGGAAATGTTTCATTATGTTGTAAAAAAATATAAAGTTTTTATATTTAACTGAAAAATAATAATTTTTCATGAATAAAATATTTGTGAAATTTGGTAATTAATTTCATGAAAAAATAATGAAATTTCAAACCATATAAGGAAAATTAAAATAATATAATTGATAATATTAATGATAAATATTATTAATAAAACATTTAAATTAATAACAATACTTTAAAACTAATATTTTTCAAGAAAAATACTAGGCCCGGGTTATCTTCTAGTATCTATATATTATAAATTTGTGGATATCCCATTCCTTAGGTTTGGTATCCATATTTAGGTTCGGGTATCCATATTTAGGTTCGGATGAAGTTTTTTAACTTTATTTTGACCCATTGGATAGTTCATTTTTTGGTTTGCTATTCATATTTACATTTGGATATGATCCACATTCATTATTTGACCCATTATTAATTATAGAAAGTTTATACATATCTATAAATCATTAATATCATTAATAATATTTATAGTAACCTCGTTAACAAAAAAATGAATCAATCTTTTAATTTTGGTAAGTTAATTAATACATATTATCATATATTATGTACAATAAATTATTTAAATTGAATTAATGTTTGAATGTGTTTATTACAGATAAAAATAAATTTTTTTTGTATTAAAATGATTTCTTTTACCATTATATTAATCTATATATTATAAATTTGTGGATATCCCATTCCTTAGGTTTGGTATCCATATTTAGGTTCGGGTATCCATATTTAGGTTCGGATGAAGTTTTTTAACTTTATTTTGACCCATTGGATAGTTAATTTTTTGGTTTGGTATTCATATTTACATTTGGATATGATCCACATTCATTATTTGACCCATTATTAATTATAGAAAGTTTATACATATCTATAAATCATTAATATCATTTATAATATTTATAGTAACCTCATTAACAAAAAAATGAATCAATTTTTTAATTTTGGTAAGTTAATTAATACATATTATCATATATTATGTACAATAAATTATTTAAATTGAATTAATGTTTGAATGTGCTTATTACAGATAAAAATAAATTTTTTTTGTATTAAAATGATTTCTTTTACCATTATATTAATTGATCAGAATTGTACAATTATTCGATTTATTTAATTTAGTCTAATTATTAATTTTGTAATATTTGTAAAATAATTTTTTTAAATCCCGTGTGCGTAGCACGGGCTATAAGCTAGTAAATAATACTCCCTCAGTCCCAACAGGTTCTTTACATTCGGGACGGAGGGCTCGGCACGCATTTTAAGGCTCCTATAAATTATAGTTTTACAATTTTTTTTTAATTTTTTTTAATTCTGAATAAAAATATAATGTTTAAACTTTTATTCAAATAAAGAAAATTTTAAAAATAAACTATGAAACTATATTTTATATACACCTTAAAATGCGTGTCTGAAAAAAAACTGTAAAGAAATGGGTGGGACGGAGGGAGTAGTTCTTAGAATTCTTAGGCGATGTGTTCTACAAGGAACATGACCCTCTCATATATACTTTTTACCTTGCTATTGAATCTTCCATTTTGCACTATTTTACATGTTTCATGTGTACCTTGATTTTTGGGGTGATATATGCTGCTAAGATCTTAGTCAAAGCAAAAACTTATGTGTCCATTTTACATGTTGGATTTGCCAAAACTAAAAGTTTTACAAGTTGGATTCTTTGTATGTTATATAGGTCTTGTCATATTTTACGAGTTAGGTATCAGATTAGATGGAGTGACTACAGTTTTGGCAGGTGAAGTTCCATCAAGCTATAATTTTGATCCAAGATCTGACATTTTGGCTCAGGTCACTGGATTTTCACAGGCTTCTCTGCAGCTTGTTTTATTCATGGATGGGAGTATGGGAAAGAAGAAAAGGGGTAGGCCTAGAAGGTATGGACCAGAGGCACACACATTGTCAACATCGCAAGTTTCTACTTCACCACCACCAGCAGCTTCTTTCAGGGATTTCATATGAAAACCAGGCTAGCTACTTAATCAGCAATCTGTGCCTTCTCCGGTAATATCATTACAAGTTTAGTCTCAGCTGAGAAGCGACAGAAAGGGTGGCCAATTGGTTAACAGAACAATCCCTGACACAATGAAGGTTCAGAAAATATAGGTAATCTAAATGTCCATATTTCTAATATTTCAGTATGTTCAAAAAGATCTATAATTTCTCATCACAAAGTGGTTACGTAGTTTAAAACATACTTGTACCCATCTATTATCTCTCTGATTGTTTCCCCGGATACTTTGTACCCATCTATTATCTCCGATTCCCCACTATTTGACCTCTAGTATCCCTGTCACACACAACTCGTAGATATCTATGGACAGTCGAAACTTCATTTTGGGCCAACATCATACCATTTTCTTAATACTTTTGAGCCTGATACTTAGGTACACCCAGCCAAATCCATCTTTAGGGCAATTTATGATGGCGAGGTATGAGTCTTTATTTTTCCACATTATTCTCTAGTCTATAATTTCTTGTTCTGGATTATATAACATCTTATGTTTATTTAGGCTCTTTTAGATGAGCCACTCTCCCAAAAACTGTATGGTATTAAGGAAAACCACTAAACTGAACAAACACAAATACATACTTTCCTTCAAAATATTTAACAGTAGATCACCATAACTGCGCAGTACCCAAGAAGCAACAATGAAGGTGTCCAAATTATACTGTGAGACTGTCGTGAGGATTCAAATATAAGCCTCTCCTAAATAAATTATGGTACCAACCCATTTTCCCAAAACCTTAACATCGTCAGAAAAACCACTAAATCAAATTTTTTTTTTTTTAAATTCAACTGCGTCCCAAAACCTTAGCATCCAGAGAAAAACCAATAAATGGATTTTATACATTTAATATGTTATTCTACATAGCAAGTAGAATGCAAAATTGTAGTAATGGCTGATCTACATACCAATGAATGGATCTGTCCGGAAAGATTACCACGTTCATCTATATAAATAGTACTTGAGTAACAGATTGATAAAGCATAGACTCAGGAATATAATAAACAAACATTCTTCATGCACTATTCAAGTCGCACGTACTTGGGATTTGGCTTAGTTGCAGGTTGAGACATCCTGAGTTGCATTGCTGCATCATCTTTTCTATCCCCCATCACCTTCATGTCCTGCCATGTCAATTGCTACATCAGCTGGGGCTCCATCATCATGGGGCATCGCCTTAAAAACCTTCGTTACATGGTCCTCCAAAGATTTCCCCTCATCATTGCCCAGGGACGCAACAAAATTGTCTAAGCAAATTTTGTAACAATTTGTTGTTGAGGCTACAGCCTCGTATATTGCCTTTGTTCCGGACGCTTGGGCATCTTCTACCTGTTTTACAGCCCTTGTCAACTTTTCCTCGAGATCACGCTTCTCGTTAACAAATTTAAGTGCAGCCTCATTTATAGCCTTCTTAGTGGAGGCTTCGACACTCTCTGCATGTTTGGCAGCCTTCTTCAACTTCACCTCGAGATCATGTTTCTCGTCTATTGCTCTTTTAGCAGAGGCCTTGGCATCTTCTGCCTCTTTGATAGCCTTCTCTAACTTCTTCTCTAGATCACGCTTCTCGCCAACAGCTTTAAGTGCTGCTTCTCTAGCTTCACTGTGTTCCCTCTCAAGCTCTTTCTTCTTCTCATCCCAGCTGGCTTTCTCATTATTCCACTTTTCGATCTGAACTAGGTCCGGTACTTGCTTCCCCAGCTCCTTCATTTTCTTCTTAGCAGTCTCAAAGCTGGTGCTCAGCCCAGCAAACGTGGAGGCGAACTAAAGGATAGACCATTCATTGAATAAAACTGATCAATAACGTAGACTATCAAGATATAAATGGAATTGCACTATAAGAGGATGGTGATAATTCACCCGGTGCATCCGCATTTGAGCCTGTCTACCAGTCATCTCTACAGTTTCCATGTTAATCTTGTACTTGGGCTCAGGACAGTGGACCGGAAAGTCATGCTCCGTACCTGATGCTGCCAAAAAACAGCAATAAACAGGTGGTTTAAAGTGAGGCAACCAAAGAAGTAAAAGGTCACAAGTATATAACATCACTAATTTACATACAGAAAAGGGGATAATGGCTCAAGTCCATATTTTCAAAGGTTATCACATTATGAAAGTTGACTGCTTCCGTGATCCGTATATTTCTGATGATTTATGAGACTCATCGGGCTCCACCTTGGAAAGTCGGTCAAAAGACTGTATACATCTCTCGTGGATAATATTATCCAGAAGGGGATGAGCTGAAAGTTAGTGCTATGCTCCTAAACCTAATTTCTATGTCAGAAGACTGTATACATCATCGTCTTCATCATCATGAACTTCTGACCTCGACTTGTTAGACTCATCCTCTTCATTTTGCCTCAAGTGCATGCATCGGACACTCGACACTCGAATATGAGTATGAACAATTGAACACTTAACTTACGCCAAGAACATGTATTAATATCAAAATGAATCAAAATATTGGTGAGTCTGACTCTTGAACACATATTCATATCCATTTTGAACACTTTCAGACGAGCCCAGATTACAAAGAGTCAAACAAAGACCCTATACAACTCTGTGAAAATATTCTACAGCACTAGTATAGAAGAACACCATAAACAGCCACGAAAAACTTATTTCTCGACTCTCAAGTGAACAATTTTTAATTGTTACTCAACTTACATTGGAAAATAGCACTTAAGATATAATTCTCCATTAAGAATTTTTTTTAGCAAGATCCAGTAATTTTAACACTTCACCAATTGTATAACTCATTCGTTAACAAATTTCATAACAGGACATTTCACATTTTTCAAGGAACATCATTATTCTCTATAAACCTTATAAACGTCTACAGTATCATGAATTTCTTTAGTTACTTTAGAATTTGGATAGTTGGTGCTATTCTGTTTAGCTGGTGCACTGAACTTAGTTGCTGAGGTACTGGTTAGTTGACCACATTCATTATTTTCAAGTTACGCAATTGACCTTTACCAAAAAAAACCTTCTAAACATCCTGAAATTTTAAAAGGAGTACGTCACAAAATGGTTAGCTGGGGTTGCAACTAGACCTGGCATTGTTCTTAAAAACAAGAGTTTTAAAGGTAGCTAGGAGAACTGACTTTGTATATGTTGGTGCAAGCATTTCCCTTCTAAAACTAAGATTACTTGGCCTTAAAACTCAGCAAAGCAGGCAGCATTATTTAAAAAGCCAGCTAAGTGGCTGTTATGGGGCTTCATCTATTATAGCACCATCACCTGTATTTCCTGCAACGTGAACATCCCCATCAGCCAGGGCTCTATCACCGCATAACATCTCCTTAACAAGCTCCTTTGCATAGTCCTTTAGTGAGTCACCCTCACCATTGGCCAGGGATGCAGCAAAATTGCCTAGGCAGTTCTTGTAACATCTAGTAGTTAAGGCTACAGCTTCGTATATTGCCTTCTTAGCGGAGGCTTTGGCATCGTCCACCTGTTTAGTAGCCTTCTCCAGTTTATCCTCGATTTTACGTTTCTTGACAACAGCTACGAGTGCTTTTTTCCGAGCTTTATTGCGCTCCCTTTCAAGCTCTTTCTTCTTCTCATCCCAACTGGCTTTCTGATCCTTCCACTTTTGAATCTGACCCTCAAGGTAAGTTACTTGCTTCACCAACTCCTCATTTTTCTTCTTTGATGTCTCAAAGCCAGTGCACAGCTCCGTAACCGTTGAGGTGAACTGGAAGTTATTGCATAAATATAATACGAAAAGAAAAGCCAATCGCATTAGCTATTAAGATATAAATGAAAGTATGCTATGAGAGAGGTGATGTTATTTACTCTATGCATCTGCCTCTGAGCCTGTCTGGCAGTATTCTCCTCAGTTTCCATGCGTTTAGGACAGAGGACCAATTTAGGCTTCCTACCTGATACTGCAAAAATAAAAAAGCTAAACGTGAAGCAACCAAAATTTAAAGAAATCCAAGTACATACAATATCACAAATCTACAAAAAAGGAAAGGCAGATCCCAAGGCACAGGTCCATGATTCTCAAGAAAAATCTCAACCACGAAAATATTCTACAGCACGAATATAGCAGAACACCATGAATAGCCACAAAATGCATACTCCCAAGTGATCAGTTTCTAAATGTCATATTGTAAAATGCGATTGGAATGTTATAATCCTCCATTAAGAGAAAATGATAGCAGGATTCAGTTATGCAAACACTTTCTCAATTGTATAACCCATTTTTCATCAAATTTTATAGCAGTATACATCACATTTTTTAAGGAACAGCCTTGTTATCTATAAACCTTATCCTGAAATTTGAAAAGGAACATGTCACAAAAGGTTTAGCTGTAGTGGCAACTCACCAAATCCAGTCACCCCAGCTTTTAAGGCAGTGGTACTAACTGATGAAGAAGAGACACCAGGGGACATAGACTTAGCAGCAGCACTAGGCCGGATCGTCCTTTTAAATAGTAGAGGTTCAGAGTCCTCCTCATCAGGATAATAATCAAAGGAGGGCCTAGGCCGGACCATCCTTTTATATAATAGAGGTTCAGAGTCCTCGTCATCACTATAATATTTATAGGGGGCCCTAGGCCAGATCGACCTTTTTAATACCTGAGCTTCAGAGTCCTCCTTACCATCCTCATCACTATAATACTCAAAGGGGGCCCTAGGCCGGACCGTCCTTTTAAATACTAGAGGTTCAAAGTCCTCCTCATCACTAAAATCCTCAACCGGCCTGGACTTTTTTTTCACTGCTTCAAGAACATTCGGCAAACAGTCCATATCCATCACGATCCTTTCCGACTCTTGAATAACAGAGAGATATCACTGCAAAAAATGTGAATACCATGAAAAGCCAGATAATTAGCGAAACATTGAACCTTTATCTACCACAAAAACGAAAAAAACATGCAACTGAACAAAATGAACATCAAGTACATATTCGCATCAAAGAACAATTTCTAATACAAATGGAAGATGTTTGATTGTGATCCTCTAGTAAACTACACCATTGACACATGTCCTTGAAACATTTGGAAATAAAGTTATAACAGAAAAGATAAAAATAAAAATGTCATCGTAAACAAAAAATCTCTGACAAGCAAGCAGACCCAAACTTCGGGTTGAATTCATATTCTTGATCAGGTCGAATTCGTGCCGTCTTGTCGGGGTTTGATTTTGCCACCCATTTAAGCAGTACATATCATATATTTGTGCCATCTTTTTTAACCAAAATTTGCAAGCAACGAGAACTTAGCTTTAAATGAATTAAACTCAGCTTCTAAACAAAATATAGAGAACTTTCTTGAATACAAGATGTAAATGTCTTAAGCACAGTTTTTGATTTCCCATTCATAAAGATCAGCACAAAGAAACTCAGTGACCGAACAAGAATCATAACTTAGCCGGGGCTCATTCACTAATTTTTAAAAGTTAGTCAGGGGCTTAAACTAAGATTTGTACTTATTTTTAATTCAAATTCATGATTTTATAAAAAAAAATCAACTAAAATTTTCGGCTAGTCTGGGTTTCAGCCTAGGCTGCCACCCCTTTGGTTCTGCCCCCGAAGAAACTCAAACAAACAATCAATCGTTACAACAATAATCCAACTAAAAAGACAAATCACAACTACAAAAACCCCACAATATTGAAACAAGAAAGGGTTTCTATACATTACCTAAAAAACAAAAGGGTTTTTATAAATCATCAAGAAGATAAAAGGGTTTTTATAACCTAAAACAACAAAGAAACCAACTTCAAAAAACACCATGACAAAATATATAGAAACATCGAAGTATGGAATATAAACTCACATGGCTTTTGAAGATGCTCTGTCCTTAACCAGGGCAGATACTTGTAATAAATCGGTAATATACAACGATTCTTTTTTATAAGCAAGCTTACGAGCTTCAAAGTGTTTCCGTTGTCTAGTAGTTTTCTGTCCTGGATGAGAATAGAACCAAAATCAGAACGACAGCTCTAAACATTGTTTTCGTTTCCGCAAAAGTAATTTGATTTCTGATAAAATAACTCCTAATATATTTTCTAGGAAAATGATGTCAAGAAAAAAAGTTTGTTATTTTAATCTTACAAAACAAATTTTAGAAAAATATTGAAAAATGTTCATAGAAGAAAATAATTTTTCATTCCAAATATAAGAAGTCCGTTTACAAAATTTTATAAGTCTACATATATAAACTTTCTTCTCTTAGAAGATCTTTTATTTATCTAAACCTAAACAAACAAAAAAATTAGAAAATTATTTCTCACAATACTAACTAAACATAAAAAAATTATCAATAAAAAATTTTAGAGTTTAAGCAAATATTAAAAATTTTAAAAAAAAATTCAGAAAACAATAGGTATCAGTCACAAATATAAATTTAATTAAATTACAAGAAAAAATAATTTTATAGAAATCAAAATTATTATGGTAGAAAACGATAACAGAGATATTGCTCTTTGACTTGTATATTCATCCCCTGTTTTACAAGGGTGTTGGCCCGGCACAATTTTGAACAATAATGCCCTAAATGGCACAATTGGAAAAGATGACCCTAAATGGCACGCTAAAACGCCAATGCGTGTAGCGTTAGTACATGTTCATTTTTTTTACGTTGAAAACGCTAGTTGAAGTTGTGTTAACAACAAAAACGCTAGATGAAGTGGTGTTTTGACACTGAAAACGCTACTTCAAGTGATGTTTTAGGGTCAAAACGCAACTTCAAGTTGGGTTTTCGGGTCAAAACGCAACTTCAAGTTGGGTTTTCACGCGATTTTCAGAACGCTAGACGCATTGGCGTTTTAATGTGCTATTTTGGGTCATTTTTTTCAATAGTGCCATTTTGGTCCATTTGTCTTATAATTGTGTCATAGGGGGCCTTTTCTCGTTTTACAATAATATTATAAACTATTTAAAATACTAATTTAAAGTTTTTAATATACTACTTGATTTCAAAAATATTTTTCTTGAACAGAGTGTTTTAGAAATATAGGAAAACATTCTCTCAGAAAATAATTTTTCGAAAATGATTGTTGATAAAAATATATACTGTCATTTTGCTCATATACAAAAAAATTATTAAAAATGATGAGATTAGTTTCATTTCCCTTTTCAAAATATGAAGTCACTTTATAGAATTTCATAATATTTCTTGTTAAAAAGTTCATATTTCTAAAATATTTTATTTTTTCAGAAATCAAATAAATTTAAAAGATTAGCTTGAAAAAAATTCATACATTTTATTAGAATCGTAAATTTTATTTGTTGCATGATCAAATTTGGAGTCACACATTTTATTCACATTTTCCTTTAAAAATATTTAGTTGAGCACGGAAAAGAATTTTATTGTAAGTATCATAAATGTAATTTTGTGCATGTTATTAAAATATTTATCTTATGCACATTTCTCTTGATTACTTTCGGTCCAACAAATTAGAAAAAAAAATTAAAATAAAACATAATTATATATATTTTTAAAAAAAATCAATGACGCTTTTAAGTGAAATGGGTGAGAGTATTTCAATGACAATAAATAAACCGTGAAAATAATATAATATAATAATTAATCAAACCTTCACTTCACTTGATAAATATATGACTGATTATTTGTTAAGTCCAAAATTTTTAACAATATTTTTGAAATCGAATTGAATCGAATTATATTATGAATTAAACTAAACCAAAATAAATTATTTCGGTTCGGTTCATTACTGTTCCTGAAAACCAATTTCTTTTAAAGAAAATAAAAAAATAAATCAGATGAATTTATGATTGAACATGAATACAAATACGCAAGAAAATCAAGTCAATTCAAATAATAAACCAATAAAGTATCAATCAATAGTAAATATTATTTTAACACAAGTAAAAAGATTTGAATATGAAAAAAATATAATACAAACAAAAATATGCAAATTAATCACTTAACATAAAGTTCGAACCAATTTATAAATCGGTTATTGTGATAACCCGGGTCAAATTTTGAGTTTTTTTTCGAAAATCGGGTCAAGTCCCGATTCCGAGTTAGAATAAGTCGAAACCTACTGACCCAAACACAACCAACTTGGGTAACAAGTAGTCCACCACAGACCCCCAAAAAATCATGATTTGTTGGTGCTAATTAGTAGTATTACTTTGCTTTATAAACTGAATAGAAGTCTCAAATCTACTCGATGTGGAACTTGGGTGTTACAAACTCTCCCACTTAAACTCTTGACGTCCTCGTCAAGCCTGAACGAATATCTCATAGGGTCCAAGATCGTTCCTCTCTAGCCATTATGGGATAATACCGGCTGGTTTCGTATCCCCACCTCCGGACCTCTATCCATTGTGGGATAATACCACCAGCCTTCATGTCCCCACCTCCGGCAACTTAACGCATTAAGCTTTCGAGAATCGGCTCTGTTACCATATGTGATAACACGGGTCAAATCCCGAGCCTTTTTTCGAAAATCGGGTCAAGTCCCGATTCCGAGTCCGAATAAGCCGAAGCCTACTGGCCTAAACGCAGCCAACTTGGGTAACAAGTAGCCCACCACAGGCCCCCAAAAGATCATGATTTGTTGGTGCTAATTAGTAGTAGTACGTTACTTTATAAACTGAACAGAATTCCCAAATGTACTCGATGTGGGACTGAGGTGTTACCGTTATATTCCTTAAAGCAACATGTACGTACAATTTTTCAACATAATAAATTAAAATTATAAATTACTATAACACATGCATTTAGAGAATATATGAACAATATTTTAGATATATATACTATTATATTAAAAACGAAACATTGAAACTTTTGTAGTCTGGTCCTGGAAATTTTTGTAGTCTGGTCACTTAATTTATAGTCGTTAGATATTTATGATCAAATCGATGAGAAGCGTTTGATAAAATATTAAAAATTATTATATAGAGTACCTTTTCTATTTTTCCTAACTAAAACATTTCATTTTCCAAAAATATCATAGGCAATTTCATTTAATAACATAAATTTATAAAAATTTTAATTACTAATAACTAACCAATTACCTTTTTTAGGCAAAGTATATATTCTTTTTATATTTTCTAACTAAATTTTCTACTTTTCTATTTTTTCTAACTAAAAACCTCACATTTTCCAAAAATATTTTCTATTTTTCCTAACTAAAACATCTCATTTTCCAAAAATATCATATGCAGTTTCATTTAATAAAATAAATTATAAAATTTTAATTACTAATAACCAACCAATTACCTTTTTTAGCCAAAGTATATATTTTTAAATATTTTCTAACTAAAATTTCTACTTTTCTATTTTTCTTAACTAAAAACCTCTTATTTTCCAAAAATATTACAGACAGTTCTATTTAATAAAATCTATACTATTATATTAAAGACGAAACATGGCAAGTTTTTTGTAGTTTGGTCACTAAATTTATAGTCGTTAGATATTTCTAATCAAATCAATGAGAACCGTTAGATAAATTATTGAAATTATTATATGGAATATCTTTTCTATTTTTCCAAATTAAAACATCTAATTTTCCAAAAATATCACTTTCATTTAATAAAATAACATAATAAAGTTATAATTGCTAATAACTAACCCGTTACCTTTTTTAACCAAAGTGTATTTTTTTTTTTTATATTTTCTAACAAAAATTTCTATTTTTTTATTTTTCCTAACTAAAATCTCTCATTTTCCAGAAATATCACGGACAACTCTATTTAATAAAATAAAATAATGATATTATAATTACTAATAACTAACCCGATTAGTGTTTTTTCCAAAACGTATATTTTTTTTTATATTTTCTAACTAAAATTTCTCTTAACTAAAACCTAAAAGATATCACACGCAATTTCATTTAGTAACATAAAATACTAATAATTAATCAATTACTTTTATTAGCCAAAACATATATTTTTTTTTATAACTAAAATTTTACTTTTTTATTTTTCCTAACTAAAACCTCTAATTTTCCAAAAATATCAAGAGCAATTCTATTTAATAAAATAAAATATTATAATATTATAATTACTAATTACTAATAACTAAACGATTAGTTTTTTTGCCAAAGTGTATATTATTTTTTACATTTTCTAACTAAATTATAAAATCATATTGAGTCAAATAAATATTCATTATATTTTTTTTTAACAATTTAATATAGTAAATGAATGCATAAATTAATCATCAAAAAATAAAAGCAAATAAGACAACATATTAAAACTATTATTTATAATATTAATTTAAAAAATAGAAATAAAGATTAAATTTTGTCAAACATGTAGTATTATACTTTATTTTCTTTAATATATAATAGATCAACTGTATCCTATATATAACTAACAAAAATAAAAATAAAAATTAAGTAATAAATATTTAAAAGTAACAATTGCAAAATAAAGTTTTATTAGTAGTTTGGTTAGTCGTTCTCTAATTTGTTAATTCAATAGTTAACATATTTATATAAAAAATATTAACTATGTTAATTATAACGCATCTCTTAAACCTATTTATTTGGTTCGTGTGACGAGGTTATACTTTTTAAGTCAATATACTTGGACCAATTTACGTGCTTACTTATTTAAAAATATTTTAGTACATCTCTAAAGATATTTATTTAAGCATAATTATTACACGTCAATTAAAATAATATGCTAATAAAGTATATTATTTTTAATTAGTATAATATATTATAATTAATTATCACAAATTACTCTAATTATTTTAAAAGTAGGCCTAATTATTTTAAAAACTTATTTACATAGTCCTATTTATTTTGTTTAACATGTTTTATTATAATTATAAATTTCAATAAAAATATATTTAGAGACCTACTTAGTTTTTTAACAAATTTATTTAATATCCAACTAATAAAAGTATTATACATAAACACAAATAATAATTTAACAACTATTAAACCATCTGTGCATCTGGTTAAAAGTTTGGTTTATAGTGGTTTGTAGTCTTGTGGTCACTTAATTCTCAATCATGGATCTTTTAAATCAATATAATGAGAGTCGTTAGATAAAATACTAAAAATTATTATATGTAGTGTTTTTTATATTTTCTGTAACTAAAATTCTTTTTTTCTCAAAAACACTACAAGTAATTTATTTAATAAAATAAAATAATATTATTATAATTACAAATAAGTAATTAATTACCTTTTTATCTAAAACACATTATCTGTTTTATATTTTCTAACTAAGACAACTCATCTTCTAAAATTAACACGGGCACATTTCATGTTTTATATTTTTTAACTTAAATAAATTATCTACGAAAAATAACACGGGGAACATATATAACAAAGTAACATAATTTAATATAATTATATAGTTAAATAACTGTCTTTTTCAGTCAATTGAATGTTTATATTTTCTAACTAAAACAACTCATATTCAAACAATAACATGACCTACATATATAAAAATGGTGATATTATTATATGTTTATAACAAATTATCTTTTACACCGAAAACACATTTTCTATTTTCTAGTTTTTAACTAAAACTATATATATATATATATATATATATAGTTGCACTATAGTAAGAACACCTTATATAAAAACACCATCATAAACACTTTATTTTTCATAAAAAATGATTTTAATCACAAAATTGAACAACAACTAAACCTAACATATCGAATTTAACGTAGAATCTCATCTAAATTTAAAAATTAAACATTACATATAATCCAGTGTATAATCCAGTAAAGAATCTTGTATATATATTTATCACAATAAAATTACATGTAATCATGTTTTATTTGATTCTAATTTTTTGTTATATTCAATTTTTATTCTTAATAAACCTTTTTTGGTGAAAAAATTAGAATCAACATGCAATTTATGTAAGATTCTATGGTGTTCTTTATTGTTTTTTATATAAGGTGTTCTAGTTGCAGGAAGAACACCTTATATAAAAAACACCATCATAAACATTTTATTTTTCATAAAAATTGATTTTTTTTAATTAGAATCATAAAATTGAACAACAATTAAGCCTAACATATCGAATTTAACGTAGAATCTCATCTAAATTTAAAAATTAAACATTACATATAATCTAGTATAGAATCCAGTACAAAATCTTGTATATATATTTATCACAATGAAATTACATGTAATCATGTTTTATTTGATTCTAATTTTTTGTTAAATTCTATTTTTATTCGTAATAAACCTTGCAATTTAGTAAGATTCTATGGTGTTATTTATTGTTCTTTATATAAGAGAGCAATGGCATATATATATATATAATGGTAATATATTTTATATAATTATTAATAAATAATCAATTATTTTTTTCAGCTAAAACGCATTACTTATTTTATATTTTCAAACTTAAACAGCTAATTTTCTAAATATAACACGGGCAAGACATATATAAAAAAATAATATAGTTTTATATATTTATTAATAAATAATTAATTGTCCTTTTCAGCATATTACCTATTATATATTTTTTAATTAAAACAACTCATCTTCTATATATAACACCGGAGACATATAAACTGGTAATATTATTATATTAAACTTATAAAATCCATATTTATCATAAATTTTTCATAACTTTCAATTCAAATAAAAAAGAAAAAATGATAGAAATTGAGAGACACCCATTGCACAAACATATATTTTGATATTTGCATTTTAGTCCCTTCATTTGTAATTTTTCTTAATTTTTTAAAATAACAATTATAATCAAAATATATCTCTGAAATGTGATTTAACACAAAATTCTTGAAATACAAACTAATCACTATCAAATACAAATACCTACATAAATTCAACAACAACATAAAAGTATTCAAATTTTAAAATCGTATTCAAAAAATAAAATATAAAAAATAAAATATTAAAATACCAAAATAATAACAAATTCAAATTTAAACTGTGCATAGCACTAGCTCTAAGCTAGTAAATATTATTCAAGATTCAACTAATGTTCATTTGGTTACAAATTTTATTTAAAAATTAAAAAAATGCCAAAGCACATGTTAATTTTAAATTTAATCATTTTTAATATTAGAATAATTTTAAGTACAATTTATGTAAAATCCCTTAATTTTATATTTATATTTTAAATATTAGATATTGGATATTAAGTAATTTTATTTAGATAATTTATATTTAGAAAATTCCGAAAACTTTTTGAACAAGTTAGTTTTGATAAGAATAAGATTTGTTATAAGTGGAAAGAAGCGTAATTTTTTTTAAAGAATCGATTTTTTTTTTATTTAAGTAAATTACGTGTGAATGAAATATTAAAATTTAGGTATTACTTGGAAGAATTATAAAAATATTAGAAACAAATTTTAAAATTGCCTTATTACGATTAGGGTTTAATATAACTATATAAGAACATTTTAGAATAGAAACGAGGCCGCACATACAATCACCAAACGAGGTATGTTTTATTGATTTCTTAATTATTTGCGTTTTGGTGCTTCTTGGTTATGTGAATTATGAACCAGCATGTATGTTTGATATTACAAGTATAACTAACATTGATTAAATAACAGAGGGTATAACTGCACTTTGTTAACTACTTCGTGGATACATGTCGTATTTTTGTATGTTATGTCATGATCATCTATCTGGTTAGTTCTTTTACTGTAAATTAAGATGCTCGCATGTATAATTGAGTGGTGTATGTATTTTTACATGAAAGTGAGTTAATCATTTTATTAAGTCAATGATAATTAAATTGGTAGTCGTATGAAAATTAGATGGAAAATATGTATTAATTTATAATTGTTATGTTATTAAAACACATTATATATTTTTTCTAACAAAGTCCATCCTTTTCTAAATATATCCCGGGAAGTTGGCTTTTACAATTTACTTTTTCTATTTTTCTCAATAAAATCCATTCTTTTTCCAAAAATATCACAGGAAACCTTTACTTATTTATTTTAAAACGTATTTAAATACTTTTAATTATTAAATTTTAAAATCTCATTTTCCAAAAATATCACGGGCATTTACCTTTTTTAACTAAATATATGTTACATTTTTTATTTTTTCTTACTAAAACCCCTAATTTTCCAAAAATATAACGGGCAAACCCATACTTATTTATTTTAAAATCTGTTTTAATGTTTTTAATTAATTAAAAGTGTTTAGCTATTTTAACATGCCTACTTATTTTTTGCACAATTACAATTAATAAAATATTAAAAAAATAATAATAAAATAACAATTAACAATCCGTGCATCGCACGGGTTTTAAGCTAGTAATAATAATAATAATTTTATTATTATATTAACACCAATTTAATTATTATTTTGATATAAAATATTGTATATATGGATATGTTAAATAAAATCATTATTGTATTTAAGTTAAAATTATTAAACTAACCAAGGTTAGTAAAATATGATTAGAATATTAAATAAGGAAAAATCTTAATATAACATGATTGGTCTAAAATTTAGGGATGAGGTCTGATTGTTCCTAAAATAATTCATAATTTTCTGATTGGTTAACTGGACTTTAACCGCATACCTGGGTAGACTCAAGTTTTATAATAAAGGATATGGATATGTTAAATAAAATCATTATTGTATTTAAGTTAAAATTATTAAACTAACCATGGTTAGTAAAATATGATAAGAATATTAAATAAGGAAAACTCTTAATATAACATGATTGGCCTAAAATTTAGGGATGAAGTCTGATTGTTCCTAAAATAATTCATAATTTTCTGATTGGTTAACTGGACTTTAACCGCATACCTGGGTAGACTCAGGTATTATAATAAAGGATATGTTATTCTACATCTATAACCTTTATATATATATATATGTATATATGCTATTGATCAAATACAAACCTTTTTTAAAATACAAACTAAGAACCAATCTAAACCATTAGATTAGATTAATCTAATGGCCTCCCTATATGCACAACACACAACTAAAATACACCCTCCCACACACAATCACACCTATTTCCCTCCGTTTTTAATTTGACTTTTCCCGTCAATCGGAGAGCTTTTTTTGAAATCCGACTTCACCGTATTTTTCTCCATCTCCCAACGATCAATTTACATACCATATTTGACATATTCCGACGATAAATCACTATTTAAGCTTGCGAGAATCACTGAAATGTTGGTGATTCCTGTAAGAATAAATAGTGATTTCTGCGTAATTGTAGTGATTTTTTCTCCAGATCTATACGTAAATTACAGATTTTGTACCGTAAAATCACTAAATTTATACGTATATAAAAATAAATAGCTAGATCTATGCTGAAATCAATATTTATTCTTACAGAAATCACTAAAATTATTTAGTTTGTAGTATAAGAGTGGTTTGTATTGGAGTAAACCCCTATATATATATATATATATATATATATATATATATATATATATATATATATATCAATACTATTATATAATAGACGAAACATTAAAAGTTTGGTTAGTCGGTATAGTACGTTGTGATTTTACTTAATTGCCCTTAATTAACTGTACTTCGTGTTTTTACTTAATTAACCTTACTTATTTATAGAAATATATTATTAAATAATAATATTACATATTTATAATCAATTACATTTTTCACCTAAAATACAATATTTTTTCTATTTTTTCTATTTTTATAACAAATTCCCCTACATTTTCAAATATATCACGGACAAATAACTTTTTTAACTAAAACATGTTTGTTTTTCTATTTTTCTTTACTAAAACTCCTCCTTTCCAAAAATATCACAGACAAACCTTTATTTATTTATTTTTAAACGTATTTTAATATTATAATTATTTTTTTAAAAGTTTACCTATTTTAACATGTCTACTTATTTTTCTTAACAAATACAATTACTAAAAATAATCAAATACCTATTTATAACAAATTATCTTTGTTATTCCCAAATGACCTAACAGAATTGTAGAAGGGGGGGTTGAATACAATTCTTGATATTTTCTTGAAACTAAACACTTTATAAAATAAAACTGAACTGAATAAATAAAAACACAAGATATAAATAATTCAGTTGGATTGTTTGATGATCCAACTGAAGTGTTTTTATTGCGGAAATAATCTGTGATACAAAAGTACACAGCTGCTCAGTTACAAGGTTGTAGAGAAGAAAATGCTCTCAAAAATAGCTAATACAATCTATTTGTGTTTCTTCTCTTAATTCTAAAGTAACTGCTACACTTGGTTATATATCCCAAGTTTACAATTCTACGTTTGGTTAAACTAAAGAATAAATGTAGTAACCATCAGTAGCTTGCTTTTCATTCCTTTTGTCCAATGGTCCTTGGAGATCTTTGCTTTTGTCTTCATGCTCATTATAATCACTTCCAAGAGCTTTATTGGAAATTGGAATGTTTCCTTATTTCCAGTATCCACTTTGATGGCTTCCAATGCAAAGTACACTTCCATATCTCCTTTTAGATCTGTTCAGTAAACTGTCACTATCACTTTGTCAACTGTTCAAAAAGCAACATTGATTCGTTGATAGCAAGGAGATGTGTTTCGTTGATAGCTTCATTCTTCATTCCGTTGATGGTGTTTCCCTCGTTTCGTTGATGGGTAAACTCCATACCGTTGACAGAGTAATCTTCATACCGTTGACATGTCTTCACTTAGGCAGAATTACAAGGCATAACATATTTACAATTAACCAACCTATTTTGCCTATCTAGTACTTAGTCAACATGACTTAGAAAACCTATCTAAAACATATAACAGAATGCCTATCATACTGATAAGTATTGTACAATGCAATTGCTACAACACTCATTTCGTTGATGAGCTTCCTGTCAACGGAATGCTGCAAAGCATGCCATTTCGTTGACAGTTACAAAAATGACTTTACACAAATTCTACCAAGTGTTTTATGCTTATCATCAAGAACAACATATTCCTAACAATCTCCCCCAATTTATGACTGATAGAATAACAGCCATAAATCAAGAGACTTGATGATAACAAAAACACTCAGATACATCATAAATTACAAAAGTAGAAAATGTATCAAGCTTCAAAACTTTATAGACAAAATACAAGACTTACAAGACTAATGCCCACAAGTGCTCCTCTAGTCTGAGCAAATGTTTCATCTGTGACTTCTTTGTGGCATAGTCTTCTTCCCTCTCTTGGAGTTGTTTTCCTCAATCTGGACCTGTAGCCTTCTGTAGAAGATTTTCTCCTCTTCATCTTGATCACCAAGCTTGGATTGCATCAGCTTTAGAGTTTGATTAGATGCCTTCTCCAGCTGGTCTTCCATTCTGAAGAATCTTCTGCAATTGTCCTTGTCCTTAAACTCCATCATCCAATAAGGTTGAAGATGGATTTTCTTTCCTGTTGAGGGAACTCTAAGTATCCTGGGAAGAGCCTCAGGCTTGTTCCAGCTAGCCTTTATCTGACAGATTTTGGAGACCACCTCAGACTTGGCTGTTTTGGTGAAACCAAAGTCCTTTTTCAAGCATCTAAACACTGAGAGTAGTGTTTGATAGTCTTCTCCTAAAATTCTGTAGAGAGGCCACACTTGTTCTCTACCTCCCTTGAATATGAACACTAGTCTTTCAGGCAACTTTTGAGAAGCTGCAATTCCCCTTACTTCCACCAGGTTGTCTAAGTCAAGATGTAGACTGGATTCTTCCCTGATGTCAGCAATGTACATGCAGTCCTCTGGGTTTGCAGGGGGTTTTTGAGATTGTGGCTTTCTCACAAGAACAGGCTTTGCTTTGACAGACCTCTTCTTTGTCTTCATTGGTTGGTCCTTCTCTAACAGGAACTTTGGAAAGTAGGCTTCATCAAAATCAAAAGGTTCCTCTTTTGGCATGATTGGATGATCATGAAAATTGACAGGATGTGCAGGATCACAAGCCAACTTTCCCTCAATAGGTAGATCACCAGGAATTTGATGTGCACTTGTTGTGGAAGAGTCTTGAGCAGTTTCTTGAGAATCATCTTCATCAAAGTTCAGATTTCTCTTAGCTCTAGCCTTTGGCTGACTTGTTCTCTTCTTCTTTCCAGCTTCCTTAGCTTTATCCTTGGCCTTTTCTTCCTGTAGGGCTTCTTTATCTTCAAGTGATTGAGCAACTGCAAGAGCTTGCATTGCTGCCCTTTCACTTTCTTCAGCTTTGGCCTTAGCAAAATTTGGGTGACCAACCCAAATGTAGATTTCCTTGCTATCCCTGTAGATGAGTGCCCTCTTGTTCCTTATGCTTGGATGATTGCTTTCTTTGCTCTCCTTGATCAGCTTCCCTAAGACTTTGAACTCATCTGGCTTTGGTGGAGGATAAGCTGTCCTTTCTATGTTCTTGCCTTTGGGTTTTATGGGAGATACTGGAGATATCCCTCTTGCATCCACATTCCTCAAACATGAAGCTTGTCCTTTCTCATACCTTGAATCTTGAAGGACTCCATGCTGAAGGGGTTCCATGACATAGGAACTCCTGAATTGTGGCTCCATTTGCACTGTCACCATTTTATTTGTTGATGGTGGTATTGAAGTAGCTTGTACAGATGATACCTTTTTAGTGTCAGCTAGCTTCTTGACCTTTGCTTCAATATTTGACCAGTGATCCTTGATTTGTTCTGCAAGTTTCATCCTCAAAGAGGCTTCCTGGATCAGGTCAATACTGTCCTTTTTCTTCTTTGGAAACTCCCCCATTGCTAATGGCTCGTCTGGTAAGGAGATGGCTGGGACCATAACCTTTGTAATCTGAATGTCTAGCTCCTTAGATTTCTCCCCCTTTTTGTTAGCATCAAGTGAGATGATAGGGAGCCCTTGAGCTGCCAGAAGCTGGGTGAGTAGCTGAGTTTGCTTCTCCTGCTCCTTTTGCATGTGACTAAGTGTAGCCTCAACTTTGTCCACTCTAGAGGTAAGAGTTTTCAAGGATGAAGACACTTCAGGTTCCTTGGTGAAAAACCTTGTCATCCTGGAGACAGTGTGAAGAGGAAGCTTTTCATCTAGCCTCCTGTCAGTAGCATCCCTAAGGTTGCTAATTGAATCCTTAATTTCTGTAGCTTCAATCCTTGTCTGCAACATTTGTAGCCTTTGAATTTCCAGAGAATCCATTATGGCCTTATAGAATTTCTTGTCCCTTGCAGTTGCTGACTCATGAGCTAGATATGCCTCATTGTATTGCCTTGTAATAGCAGCATCCAAGTTGGATCTACCATGCATATCTTGAGAAAGCCAGCCTGGTGTAGGAGGCACCACAGAAGTCCCAGTCTGTGAAGTGGTGGCCACCTGTAGATTATCACCATAGCTGTCCTCATCATCAGAAAAATCAAATTCTCCACTTGCTTCAGCCCCTGGAGGTAGATTGGTCAAGGCATCCTTTGCTCTTTGCATTGATGCAGTTGTGTGAATTAGTTGTAGTGACCTCTCTGCCTCCACATTGCCCTGTTGAGCCAAAACTTGATAGGCTGACACAGGATGAGTAAAGGCCTCAGGATCCAGGGAAATACTATCCAGAGTTTGTTGATAAACCTCTTGGAAAGTAAGTTCCCTTTCTCCCTCACTGACCTCCATTAACTCACTAGCAATGACTGCTTCCATCCTTGTTACTCCTGTAGTCCCTTCTCTCTCTCCACTCTGTTCTTGCATCATGGGCTCCCCATGGCTCACACCTCTCACACCCTCACCTTCACCTTCTAAGGTGGAACTCTCAATCTCTCCTTTTGCCTGGCTGGAAGAAATAGCCAGCCTCTCACTCACATTCTCTCCTTTTGCCTGGCTGCAAGCCAGCCTCTCAGTTTCACTCCCTCTCAGTCCTAGAAGTGTCTCAACTACCACTAGATCATCTGCACTAGTTGTGGGAACAACTTGATTTTCAATTAAAGGTGCAGAGTGAACTATCAACGGAATGGTAGTTTGAACTGTCAACGGTATGGATACCGTTGATGGAGAAACACTTGTCAACGAAATAGACTGTTTCGTTGATGAAGTCAAGAAAGCACTTTGAGAATGAGAAATTACAGTAGAGTCTGTGGTGATTGATTTTAAAGATTGGTCCACAGATCCCCTTGCAACTTCAGGAAAAATTGGTTGATGGCCCAACAAATCACTTAACAAGTGATGGCCACCAGCTTCAGAGTGGGGCTTCTCCAAGATTAGAGTTGGAGAATCAGGAATAGATGTATGGATCATGTCCACATCTAAAGATTGAGTTGGTGAATTTGATGGAGATAATTCAAGATTGATGTTTAGAGAATGGGACTGTAACCCCAGAGAAATGATAGGGGTTACATCAAACTGAATTTGAGAAACTGGAAGTGTTGCTTCCAGTGTGTGTGCACCCTGTGTACCCTTGGACTTTTGCTTCACTCTCCTTTGGTATTGGGAAAATGTAGACTTTGGGCTTGAAGTGTCCCTTACCCTTTTGGACTGTGCTCTAGGAGGAGAGCTTGTTTCAATAATCACATCCTTTTGGGAGGATGCAATTAGACTTGTGTTTAAATCCATGTTACTTATTGTGCCTTGTTGGGAAGACACAATGGGGCTTGGCTGGTACACACTAACCTGTCCTTCCTTATCCTTGGGGTTTCTTTGATGTTCACCCCTTCCCTCACCCCTCACAACTCCAGACTCACTCCCCTTAGGTTGTGTGGTAGTTTTTACAACAGGTGCCTTTTGAGAAGCACCTGAGGTTGGCTTGGAGGATTTCTTTGATTTTGGTTTTGTTGCTAGGGCAGGAGCCTGTTGGGTCACAGCTACAGACTCCATAGCAACATTGGAAGGTAAAACAGTAGAGGTGTTAGCTACACTAACAGGGATAGTAGTAGTTACCTCAATGATTGGCAGATACACCACTGGAACATCACCATTGTGGTTCAGCCTCAGTATGTCTGTCAATACTCTCTTTTCTTGCACAAAGCACTCAAACCTGGCATTAGGGTTAGAGATAACTAATGGTGCTGGACTAACATGGTTAGCCAACATCATCAGAAACCTAGCATAATAGATATTTTTCTTCCTATTTGCTTTGTCACCCAACTTAGCACCAATTTCATACATAAGTTGGGTGCTAAAGTTGTGATATCTATCATTTAGAAGCATGGTTAGGAGAATTAACATAGAGTTAGTTAATGCATCAAAATTACTAATCTTTCCAAAAAAGACCTTAATGAATGCATCAGCTAAATAACTGTATTCCCTAACCAAACCTCTCCTAATTATTCTACCCAGATTATCAGTAGGCAAAGAGTAGTTTATAGAATTTAGCATGGTAGTTATTTCAGTGTTAGTAGGCAAAGCATCACAGTTATTATCAGGAATATGTAAACATGCTTGCAAAACATCAGAATTAACTATGTACTCATTACCTTGAAGGGTGAATTGTAGTGTGCAGTTTGTTCCACTATACTCACATGAGGTCCAAATTTCCTCGATTATCTCATTGTAGAGTGGTGTAGAGTGAAACATTGCATAGCTCAACTTGCAATTCTTCATGAAATCCATCATTTTGAAGAACAAGCTGTTCGGGTTTTCCTTGACAACAAAAGGGATGGAGTTGTTCTTCTCATAGATGAACCCTCCAGCAGACATAAGCTTGACTATAGGTGCCATTGTTGATTAAAGGAAAGCTTCGAACTGAATTGCTTGTTAGAGAGAAGAAGAGAGAAAAAAAAACTTTGGAATTTTTGAGAACAGGTAAAAAGAAATAATGAAAATAAAATTTCTTAAATACTCCCCCAAAAATTCTCAGAAAATGAATCCAATAATAAATGTAAATTACTGGATTGGCTTAAAAATATAACCGTTACTTTTAAAGTATTACCATGATTTATACTTACAGGGGTGTATGCATAGATCGTGGTAAAAGACGTGTCAAATTACAACGGTTCAGATTAAAAGCGCTAAATCAACGAATCAGGATTGGGCGGTTAAAGTCCCGTCTTATTTCGTTGATAAAGCTGCGTTTCGTTGATATAAAAGAGCAATCAACGAAACACCCAGAAAACTGCTAAGACTGTCAACGAAATGGTTCGTTTCGTTGACATAGTAATTTTGACTTAGACAAAATTTCACTTTTTCTTAAGAAAATTAATTCACAGAAAAACATAGCAAGTTTCTGGCTGCATTTTAACTTGCAAATATCTCAAAAATAATTAAGAGAAATTTAGCATACCTAGCTCACTTACTAATCTTGAGAATGTTGATTCATCAAGTGGCTTGGTAAAGATGTCTGCAAGTTGTTGTTCACTTGGAACAAAATGTAACTCCACAGTACCATTCATAACATGTTCTCTAATGAAATGGTACTTGATGTCAATGTGCTTGGTCCTTGAATGCTGCACTGGATTTTCAGTAATGGCAATGGCACTAGTGTTGTCACAGAAAATAGGAATTTTCTCAACTCTTAATCCATAATCAAGAAGTTGATTCTTCATCCATAAAATCTGTGCACAACAACTTCCAGCTGCAATATACTCAGCCTCAGCTGTGGAGGTAGAAACTGAGTTTTGTTTCTTGCTGAACCATGACACAAGCTTGTTTCCTAGGAATTGACAGGTTCCAGTTGTACTTTTCCTGTCAATTTTACATCCTGCAAAATCTGCATCTGAATAACCAATTAGTTCAAAACCAGATTCTCTAGGATACCAAATGCCAAGGTTTGGTGTTCCTTTGAGATATCTGAAAATTCTTTTAATAGCAACTAAATGGGATTCTCTAGGATCAGCCTGAAATCTAGCACATAGACATGTAGCAAACATAATATCAGGTCTACTAGCTGTTAAATATAAAAGTGAGCCTACCATGCCTCTGTAACTTGAAATGTCCACAGATTTTTCCTTAGTATTCAATTCAAGTTTGGTGGCAGTAGGCATGGGAGTTTTGGCAGTAGAGCATTCCATTAGGTTAAATTTCTTTAATAAATCATGAATGTATTTTGTTTGACTAATGAAAATGCCTTCATTAACTTGCTTTACTTGAAGACCAAGAAAGTAAGTTAATTCTCCCATCATGCTCATTTCATATTTACTTTGCATAAGCTTGGCAAACTTTTGACAAAGTTTCACATCTGTAGACCCAAAGATTATATCATCTACATAAATTTGAACAAGTAAAGTAGAGCCATTTACAACCCTGTGAAAAAGAGTTTTATCTACAGTACCTCTAGTGAAATGATTCTCAAGGAGGAACTGTGAGAGAGTGTCATACCAGGCTCTAGGTGCTTGTTTCAAACCATAGAGTGCTTTGAGAAGGAAGTACACATAGTCTGGAAAATCATCATCTTCAAAACCAGGAGGTTGACTTACATACACCTCCTCTTCCAATTCCCCATTCAGAAAAGCACTCTTCACATCCATTTGATAGACTTTGAAATTGGCATGGGCTGCATAGGCTAGGAAAATCCTTATTGCTTCTAGTCTTGCAACAGGAGCAAAGGTTTCATCAAAATCAATTCCCTCTTCCTGTGAGTAGCCTTTTGCAACCAGTCTAGCTTTGTTCCTTGTGACTATGCCATTTTCATCCATCTTGTTTCTGAACACCCACTTTGTGCCTATAACACTCCTGTCATTAGGCCTGGGCACCAGCTTCCAAACATTGTTCCTCTCAAATTGGTTTAGCTCTTCTTGCATGGCTAAAACCCAATCTGGATCTAGAAGTGCATCCTCAACTTTCTTTGGCTCATCTTGAGACAGAAAGCTACTATATAGACATTCTTCTTGAGTTGCTCTTCTAGTTTGGACTTTTGAAGAAACATCACCTATAATAAGTTCAAAGGGATGATCTTTAGTCCATTTCCTTGAGGGAGGTAGATTTGCTCTTGAAGACGTAGCTTCATGATCATGATTGCCTTGATTGGATATTTGTCCTTGAGAAACTCCCCCTGAGTTTGTTGTCCCTAATTGATCACTTCTAGAAGCATTCCTATGACTATCAACGGTATGACCGTTTTGGATGTCAACGAAACGCTCATTCTGACTGTCAACGAATCCACCATCATGACTGTCAACGAAATGACCATTTGGTCTGCTAGCTGCTATCCTTTTTAACCTTAATGCATCAATTTCATCTTCACTGCTGCTTTCATCTGTGCTAGATACAACAACTTTAGGCTGTTTCTCAGTAGCCTTATCATGATTCACTTGTTCTCCTTCCTCATTCTCAAAAGAGAGACTTTCATGGAAACCTTCATCACAGAGACCTTGTATTTTGAGATCATCAAAAACAACATGTACAGATTCCATAACAATGTTGATTCTGAGATTATAGACTCTGTAAGCTTTCCCTGCTGCATATCCCACAAATATTGCTTCATCTGCCTTTGCTTCAAATTTCCCCAAATGCTCAGCTTGATTTCTCAGAACAAAGCACTTGCATCCAAAGACATGAAGAAAATCTAATAGTGGCTTCTTTCTTTTGAGTAGATGATAAGGGGTCATTCCCTTGGCCTGATTAATCAAAGAAATATTTTGAGTAAAGCAAGCTGTGTTAACTGCCTCAGCCCAAAAATATGTAGGTAACCTTGATTCATCTAGCATTGTCCTTGCAGCTTCAATAAGTGTTCTGTTTTTCCTTTCAACTACACCATTTTGCTGTGGTGTTCTTGCTGCTGAAAACTCATGCAAAATACCATTTTCTTCACAGAACACCTTCATGCTCGAATTCTTGAATTCTGTCCCATTGTCACTCCTAATCCTTCTTACTTTGAAATCAGGATGATTGCTTACCATCTTGATGTGATTGATAATGATTTCACTTGCCTCATCTTTAGAGTGCAAAAAGAAAGTCCATGTAAATCTAGAAAAATCATCAACAATCACAAGACAGTATTTCTTCTTTGAGATGGACATAACATTTACAGGGCCAAATAGGTCCATATGAAGTAATTCAAGCTGCTGGACAATTGATGACTCTGTCTTGCTTTTGAATGATGCCTTCTTCTGTTTCCCTTTTTGACAGGCATCACACAAACCATCCTTGGAAAATTCCACTTGTGGAATTCCTCTAGCAAGATCCTTTCTCACCAAATCATTCATAACTTTGAAATTCAGATGGGATAATTTCTTGTGCCATAACCAACTTTCATCTTTGCTTGCCTTGCTGAAAAGACAGGTGATGGTTTCTGAACTTGTGCTACTAAAGTCAGCAATGTACACATTCCCTCTTCTGAATCCAGTCATTACCACATTGTTGTTTCCTCCTTTAGAAACAACACAGGCTTCTTTCGAAAAAGTAACTAAAAATCCTTTGTCACAAAGTTGGCTGATACTAAGCAAGTTGTGCTTAAGACCATCCACCAATGCAACCTCATCTATGATGACATTCTCTTTTGAAATCAAGCCATATCCCTTTGTGTAGCCTTTGCTGTCATCTCCAAAAGCAATACAAGGGCCAGCTCTTTCCTGAAACTCTGTGAGCAGGGTAGAATCACCAATCATGTGTCTTGAACAACCACTATCCAAGTACCAAAGATTCCTTTTGTCTCCCTGCACACAATAAACCCAAATCAAGTTGATTTTGGTACCCAAGTTTCCTTGGGTCCTGTCTTGTTAGCCTTTGCATTCCCTTTTGTACCATTTTTCACTTTGGGCTCAGATTGATTCAAATCAATCTTTACCCTTGGTGTTGATTTCTGAGGGTTGCTCATATTTTCATTCATAGCATGCATAGTTGGAGGAACAATCATGTTATTCATGTTCCATGGCATTTGTGGCATGTTAAACATATTCATGTAAGGATTAGGCACAAATGGCATGCTAGCATATGGATTCTGAAATTGTGCATATGGAGCAAACATGTTAGGCATAACAGGCATTTTAGGCATGGAACTGTTCATTGCAGGCTTGGGCATTTTCACATTAACAGATTTCTTAACAGATTTGCAGTTAGTAGATAAATGATTAACACTTCCACAATTGACACATGTCTTTCTAGGTGCATATTTATCAGGTGTGTAATTGTTGTGTTTGTTAATCCCTACCTTGCCATTTCTGTTATTCTTTTTTTTTCCCTTAGCCTCAACCTGAACTTTCTCTAACTTGTCTTTCAATTGCTTGTTAGACAAGTTACCTACATTAGCTCTCTCAACAGGCTTCTCAACTTTCTTTGATTTACTAGACTCACCTTGAACAAAGTTCTTGGTGACAGGACCATACTTGTTATTAAGTCTAGTGAGTTCATCCTTTCTTTTCTCTGTCAACGAAACAGCCTGATCGGTTGATGGTTCATCTGTCAACGAAACATTGCATTCCGTTGACATATCAACCTTCAACAAATGATCCTTGTTGTTTGTTGACTCAGTTTCTGATTCTAAGGTTTCACCAACATACCCTAGCTTCTCTTTGTTCCTTTTCCATGATTGCTCACAGAAGGATTCCACGCCTTGAACATTAATTATGTTGGCAGCAACATTCCTGGCATCCTTCCATTTTGCAATCACACCTTGTTCTATCTCAAGTTGTGTTTTAAGAATTTCTTCCCTTTGTAACACGTTCTCAAGTTCCTTCTTAGCATCCCTACTAACACATCTCATTTTCTCAAATTCAATGAGCTGTGCTTCTAACATTGCATTCCTATCACTTAAGAGCAGATTGGTCTCTTTTATTCTAGAATTCTCTTTAGTAAGTGATTTAAGAGTAACACGCAAATTATATAATACAGTAGACATTTCATTTACTGCACTGTCGCATTCCTCTTTAGAAAGCTCAGAAAGATTAGTAATTGTTACCTGGTTGCTTGAGGAACTTGCTTCCTGCTCATGATTGTCAGCCATAAGAGCCAAGTTGACATACTCAACATCATCATCAGAATCTTCACCATTACCAGCCCAATCATACTCCTGAGACATGAAAGCCTTTTCTTTTTGTTTGAGAAGTTCAAAGTATTTCTTTTTATAATCAACAGGCTCAAATTTCCTGTTGCCCTTCTCAACCTTGGGCTTTCTGCAGTCTCCAGCAAAGTGACCAAGCATTCCACAATTGAAACATTTTGACTTAGACTTTTCAATCCAGTTTGATTTGCTAGGTTGAAAGTCTCTTATTGGTGGCCTTGCTTCTGAGTTTCTTTTGAACTTGAACTTAGAGAATTTTCTAGACAGAAAAGCAATGTGTTCATCAATCTCATCTAAGTCCTCCAAGTTGGCTGGTTCTGATTCTTCTTCTTCTGTCATCTTGCCTTTACCCTTGCTAACATCACTCCTACAACTAGATCGACTAGTTGTGGCCTTTGCAGCTTCTTTATTGTCATCTTCAAGTTGGTTCACAGATGCAATCAATGCAATAGATCCACCCTTCTTTTGTACCTTTTCAATTTCCTCATCTTGCTCCATTTCCAGCTCATAAGTCTTCAAGGTTCCATAAAGCCTTTCAAGAGTGTAGTCTTTGTACTCTTGAGTGTTTCTGAGAGAAACAATCATAGGCTTCCATTCTTTTGGAAGAGCTCTAAGAAATTTAAGGTTTGAATCCTTGGTTTGATAGATCCTCCCATACAACTTTAATCCATTCAAAAGCTTTTGAAACCTACTAAACGTGTCATTTAGGGTTTCACCAGCTTTAAAATGAAAATGCTCATATTGTTGTATAAGGAGTTGCATTTTATTTTCCCTGACTTGCTCAGTTCCTTCACAGAGAGTTCTAACAGTATCCCATACTTCCTTAGAGGTTGTACAGTTGATAACATTGTCAAACATCTCTTGCTCCAAACCATTAAACAGAATGTTCATGGTCCTTTTGTCTTTATGGACTTCTGCAATATCTTCAACAGTCCATTCTGAGACAGTTTTTGGAATCTCTACATCAGGTGCATCATCTGGCAGTCCAACTCTAGAATCAAGCTTCATGGGAACGTGTGGACCTTTCTCAATGCAGTCTACATACCTCTCATCCATAGACATGAGATGTAAATGCATCTTTACTTTCCAGTGAAAGTAATTGTCTTTATCAAGAACTGGTATCTTCACACCTGCATCCTTCTTCACCATGGTTTCTGTTTTTGGTCTTGATCTTTAAACTTCTTGTATGTTAGAAGCTCGCTCTGATACCAATTGTTATTCCCAAATGACCTAACAGAATTGTAGAAGGGGGGGTTGAATACAATTCTTGATATTTTCTTGAAACTAAACACTTTATAAAATAAAACTGAACTGAATAAATAAAAACACAAGATATAAATAATTCAGTTGGATTGTTTGATGATCCAACTGAAGTGTTTTTATTGCGGAAATAATCTGTGATACAAAAGTACACAGCTGCTCAGTTACAAGGTTGTAGAGAAGAAAATGCTCTCAAAAATAGCTAATACAATCTATTTGTGTTTCTTCTCTTAATTCTAAAGTAACTGCTACACTTGGTTATATATCCCAAGTTTACAATTCTACGTTTGGTTAAACTAAAGAATAAATGTAGTAACCATCAGTAGCTTGCTTTTCATTCCTTTTGTCCAATGGTCCTTGGAGATCTTTGCTTTTGTCTTCATGCTCATTATAATCACTTCCAAGAGCTTTATTGGAAATTGGAATGTTTCCTTATTTCCAGTATCCACTTTGATGGCTTCCAATGCAAAGTACACTTCCATATCTCCTTTTAGATCTGTTCAGTAAACTGTCACTATCACTTTGTCAACTGTTCAAAAAGCAACATTGATTCGTTGATAGCAAGGAGATGTGTTTCGTTGATAGCTTCATTCTTCATTCCGTTGATGGTGTTTCCCTCGTTTCGTTGATGGGTAAACTCCATACCGTTGACAGAGTAATCTTCATACCGTTGACATGTCTTCACTTAGGCAGAATTACAAGGCATAACATATTTACAATTAACCAACCTATTTTGCCTATCTAGTACTTAGTCAACATGACTTAGAAAACCTATCTAAAACATATAACAGAATGCCTATCATACTGATAAGTATTGTACAATGCAATTGCTACAACACTCATTTCGTTGATGAGCTTCCTGTCAACGGAATGCTGCAAAGCATGCCATTTCGTTGACAGTTACAAAAATGACTTTACACAAATTCTACCAAGTGTTTTATGCTTATCATCAAGAACAACATATTCCTAACAATCTTTTCAGCTAAAACACATTATATATTTTTTCTAACAAAGTCCATCATTTTCTAAATATATCACGGGAAATTGCCTTTTACAATTTATTTTTTCTATTTTTTTCACTAAAATCCATTCTTTTTCCAAAAATATCACAAGAAACCCTTTACTTATTTATTTTAAAACGTATTTAAATACTTTAAATTATTAAATTTTAAAACCTCATTTTCCAAAAATATCACGGGCATTTACCTTTTTAAACTAAATATATGTTACATTTTTTATTTTTTCTTACTAAAACCCCTCATTTTCCAAAAATATAACGGGCAAACCCATACATATTTATTTTAAAATATGTTTTATTTTTTTAAATTAATTAAAAGTGTTTAGCTATTTTAACATGTCTACTTATTTTTTGCACAATTACAATTAATAAAATATTTAAAAAATAATAATAAAATAACAATTAACGCACGGGTTTTAAGCTAGTATGTATTAATAAGTGAAATCTCCTTTTAACATGGTACCAAATTTGGTTCACACTTTTTTTTTGGTTTTACCCCTTATCTATAACATCATAACATCTATAACATAACATAACATAATATTTATTAATAAGCGAAACCACTTTTTAACATGATATCAAATTTGGTTCACACTTTTTTTTGATTTCACCTAATTTTTTAAATTAATATATTCTTTTTTATATTTTCTAAGTCAAGACTGCATAGGAAACACACACAAAGGACTTCATATCGTCAAGACTTCATTTTTTTTACTACTCTTGTTGCTTAAACTTCAGCTAAACTTCAGCTCAATCAAACACCCAAAGGAGGACCGAGTATACAAGAATCAAACGAATGCTGTAAATTTAATTATATTATCAATATTGTATATATTTTAATTATATTAGTAATTATAGTAATTATTAATATGTATTATTAAATTGGTGCGGTTCGGTTTTAATCGATTTGATTTTGCATAAAACCCAAAACCAAACCAATTATATTCGGTTTCAAAATTTAAAAACCGTAACCGAACCAATAACCAATGGCGCGGTTTATATTGATGCGGTTTTACGATTTTAGTTCGGTTTCGATTTTAAATTCGATTTTTGCTCATCCCTAGACCTGACCACCAGACTTTGGGATAATCTAGAGACAAAGCTATCGACCTTAAGAACTTGTTCAGTTCGAAACTTTAAAAATAAAGGTCATATTTGGAAGTTAGAGATTTGAGCCAAATTAAAGGTTTGAAAAAACTACTTTGAGAAGTTTTTTCAATTAGATGGTTGTGATATGTCTAATTGATATACAAACAACTAACTCAAACAGTTAATTACCAAACAGTTTTATATAAAACAGATAATTGAATCCGCCAGTCAAAGCAGCTAACCCAATCCATTAGTCAAAACAGCTAACTCAATCAGTTAACCGCTATCAACTAACAGTTAATTGCAAAACAGGGCCAAATTTTATTTCAATTTACCATGAAAAATGTTTTATTAGGTGAGTGTATTATGTTTTTTTGAAGGGGAGCGTATATGTTCTGACGTACTAAGGCCATCTCCAATTATCACTTTATTATAAAGTAATTTTATCTTCAAATTTTCACATTTTTAACTTTAAATATCTATTTCATCTCCAACCATTACTCTAAATATTTCTTCAAACTCACTTTAGGTCATCTCCAACCATAACTTTATAATAAAACAAATTTATCTTCAAATATTTCATCACTCATTTATTATAAAATCATTACTTTATATGAATAGTGTTGCTTCATATTTGAAGTTGAAGATGAAGTTATAGAGTATTACTTTATATTTGAAGATAAAATTGAATGTCATCGGAGACATATTTGTCTTTGAAGTTAAAGCATCACCATTGGAGATACCCTAATAACTTATATTAGTCATATGGTATGAACTTCTGATGTATTACTCTCACAAAAAAAGATTATATAAAATCATCTCTAATGTATAACATTATAAGTTACAACAAATGTAATTTTGATACCAAATTTGGTGTTACACTATTCATTTGATGTAATTTTTACACAATTATAGTGTTGCATTGGAGTGACTTTTACACTATAAATTATACTATAATAGTGTTACAGTGTTGCATTTGAGTTGTAAGACCATCTATAATGCATAACACTAAAATGGTGTAGTTTTTACACTATTTTAGTGCTAAAATAACATCATCCACATAAACAATTCCAATTCATTTACATTATATCTTACATTAAAAGTCCCAAAGAAGATAAGTTGTTTTTACTTTTTCAAAGTAAGTATTTTATTTGAGATATAATAGAATATAAATAGGGTAGGAAGAGAATACATTTGTTTTTGTTAACTTGTACGAGAGTATAATGGGTAATATGAAAGACGCTAAATTTGTGTAAAAATTACACCAAATGTACTTTTGACACAAAATTTGGTGTCATACTATTTATTTGGTGTAATTTTTACACTTTATAGTGTTGCATTGGAGTAAGTTTTACACTAAAAATTACACTATTTTGATATTATAGTGTTGCATTGGAATTGCTCTAAGCAAGTTAACTAGACATACAATATGAACACATAGTATGAACTTCTGCTATATTACTCTCAGTCATATACTAGTATGTTTTATGGGTGCTCTTCCACAGCCACCGTGGAATACCAATCACCTCCCGCAATGAAATATATAGTTGGAGCAATCACACCAACAATGAAATATAACGGGAGTCAACCTCCCACAATGAAACATAGCGGTAGGTGGTTGACATCCATTATCCATGAAGGATCAAATCCCATGTTTTATAGATATTTGTAATGTGTGTGTCAAAATAAATTGGGGAGATTATCCGGAATGTACAAAGGGTCCTGGTCCCTGACAATCGATTGTCAGGGACCATTTATTTAACAATCTGTTCCTGAACCGTTGGATCAATATTTCGACGGTCAGGATTAAAAAAAAAATTATCACTCCGCGCATTTTTTTCGCGGAACACTATTCCTCCGCGAAAGTTTATTGCGGAGCACTGTACCCGCTCCGCGATTATTTTCCGCGGAGCATCAGCAGTATAACTTGTATGTTTTTCATGATGTACGCATCCATGGCAGCACAATTATATAAAGTTGACATTAATTGCTACCTTTATATTCCTAACTTTCCACCTTTCCTTTATCTTTTTGGTAGGGTGTGTTCATTATCCAACTACTCTAACGATTTGGTATTGTAAAAATTGAAAATTGGAATCTAAACTTGTTGTGCTCAAAATTTTACATGAGTTTAATTTAAGACTCTCATGTAATATAGATTCAATTAGTATGGATTTATTTGTAAATTTCATGAGCTTAATTTTATATGAGCTTAATTTAAGTTCGAGATGCAGTAGTCGGGCTGCATAGTAGCTAAAAGTGATCATGACCCTGTATGATTGTCCTAATATAACTTATACTAGCCACCCGTGCGATGCACAAATGAATTTTAGTATTTTTTTATCTTATTATCTATATCTTGATTTATATGATTTTAATTTAAAAAGTAATCAAATATAATAATATATGTATGATATTATTCTAAGTTTTTTTTTTGTGTTTTGATTTTAAAAATTCTTAATATGTTGTCGATGAAATAATATCTTGAACTTTTGAATGTAGCTTAGAAAAATAGAAGATATAAATATTTAATAATAATATGTTGTTGACAGGATTCGAACCTTGAACCTGTGAGAGCATTTTAGATATCAAAAAAAGAATATTATTTTAATATTACATCCAACGGTTCTCATTTACCTATATTTACATCTAACGGTTATTATTTAGAGGACCAAACTAAATGAGCAAACTACCAACCAAATAGAGGGTGGTTTGCTTATAATATTATAGTATAGATGTAGTATATTTCTTGTTAATATATTTTATTTTTACTATATATTGTCATGATTTTATATTTTTGGTCCCTATCAAATGTAAAAGATGGTTCATTAAACTCATAAAAATAACTTTATTTGTAATATTTATGTATTTATTTGAAAGATTATAATTAAATAAATCACTTGATAATTTTTTAGTATCAATAAATTATTAAAAACATCATATTTTAAGTATTTAATTTTAATATAAAAATTATATCTTTATCTCGAACAAAGAATTCAATTAATGATCGATTATAATACATTTCTTATATTATATTAATAATATACACATTATTTTCTCGAATGTATTATTTTCTCCAAAAAGATAAAGGAAAAGTGGAAAGTTAGGAATATAAAGGTAGCACTTAATGTCAACTTTATATAATTGTGCTGTCATGGATGCGTACATCACGAAAAACATACAAGTTATACTAGTGACGCTCCGCGGAAAATAATCGCGGAGCGGGTACAGTGCTCCGCGATAAATTTTCGCGGAGCAATAGTGTTCCGCGGAAAAAATGAGCGGAATGATATTTTATTTTTTTAAATTCTAACCGTCGAAATGTTGATCCAACAGATCAGGAATAGATTGTTAAATAAATGATCCCTGACCAGAACCATGTACAAATTAACTATGACATGTAAATTAGTAATTCTGCAAACAAACAAATTGCTGGCTATGAGCTATCAACAAAAAGACCCCCCACCCATGTGGATGAGTACCCATTGTCGTCATCTGTGACTTTTGGCTCTACAAAAGTTGACGAAGACTCCAATATATGCAAGTTACACAATCATCACCACATATTAGAAAACACCCTCAAGAAAATTCAAGAAAGATGGCTGAAGCAATTGTAGTGGAGGTGATCTTGTGCGGTTATGAAAATTTGCAGGAGAATTTTTTTTCCAGAAATTATTTTTATAAAAATATTCTTATTTTTCCCAAAAACAATTTGAGATATTTTTTCCTAGAAATTTTTTTCAAAGGATTTTTTTGAGAAACCTTTTTTATATTTTACGAGAATTATTTTGCAAAAAACTTTTTTCAGAATCTTATCCTGAAAAAAAAAATTCAAGGTTTTTTGTTGCCCCACCTTGCAAGTTGCACCGTACTCTCACTGTCTCACCACAGTCTACAGACACGTACAATTCCACTAAAGATCATAATAATAGCTATAACTCAATTACTCAAGTTTACATTTTCATCAACTGCTCCCCAAAGCTTACCTCAAGAATTAGACAATTTTCAGGAAAGATGGCTGGAGCAATTGCAACTGATCTTGCTGCCGGACTCATTAGCAAGCTTGTTTCACTTGCAGCTGATGAAGTTATTCGAGCATGGAGACTTCATGAAGATTTGGATGAACTGCGTGAGAGACTTGGATTAATCGGTGATCTCTTGAACGATGCTTCTACCAAAAATCCAACCATGTTTACTGTCAAAAATTGGTTCAACAAACTAGAAGCTGTTGCTCGTGTTGCTGATGTTTTTATGGATGAGCTTGCATATGAGGTTACTCGAAGAAAAGTGGAGAAACGACACAAGGTACGGGACTTCTTCATTCCTTCTAAGAACACCATTTTGTATCATTTCAAAGTGGCTCGTAAGGTCAAGTATATTCATACTTCCTTTGAAAAGATTTGTAAAAGGGCGACCGATATCGGACTTAAGCCGGTAGAGCATTTAAGTTCTACTGTGCAACGCAGAGAGATACGCAGCAGCCCACCCTTTGAAGACCAGTCACTGATAGTTGGAAGAGATCGTGATGTTTCACTTTTAGTCAATATTATGATGTGCAACCAAAATGAAGAGGATTTACATGTAAATGCAATACTAGGGATGGGAGGTCAAGGCAAGACTACTCTTGCTCGTATGGTTTACAATAAAGATGCTGTAATAAAAATGTTCTCCAAGAGGATGTGGGTCACTGTATCAGATGATTTTGATTTCATGAAGATTTTAAATCAAATGGTAGTATCACTCACTTCAATGCCTTCTGTTTTGGATAATGCGGAAGGACTAATCAAAGATCTTCAGGAGAAGCTCAAGGGAGAAAAGTTTTTACTTGTACTAGATGATGTTTGGAATGAGAAAGCAGAGGAGTGGGACAAGTTGAGAAATTCTTTGCTTGCAGTTGGTGGTGCGAGAGGCAGCAGGATTTTAGTCACCACTCGTAGGCAGGAAGTCATTGATGCCATGCGATGTTCTGATCCTTATCGGGTGCAAAAACTATCAGAGGAAGATAGTTGGGAATTGTTCAAGCATAGAGCATTTACTGATGGAGGAGTTTCAGAGACCGAGGCATTTGTGGCCCTCGGGAGAAGAATGGTTAAAAGGTGTGGTGGCCTGCCTTTGGCAATAAAAACACTAGGGGGTCTATTGTATTCGAAGAGGACTGAACAAGAGTGGTCGCGGATCCAAAATAGTGAAATATGGAAATTAGAAGGTCCATTGTCTTCATTAAGATTGTCATATGATAATCTACCTTATTCATCTTTGAAACGATGTTTTGCATATTGCTCTATTATACCAAAGGATTCTGATATTTTTAAGGATCAATTAATTCAAATATGGATGGCATTAGGATTCCTTTCAGGAGATGGCGGGGTTTTGATGGAAGACATTGGAAACCAGTACTTTGACATTTTGTTATGGAATTGTTTGTTACAAGACGTAGAAAGGGATGAATACGGCAACATCTACCTATGCAAGATGCACGACCTTGTGCATGATCTTGCACTTGATGTGTCAAGTGATTACTCTGCTACTGTAACGACAAGTCAGGATATTAACAAGGTTTCAAAGGCTCTATATGTAAGGCTGGAAGGGTCGGGAAATCTAAATACAAATATTTTAAAGGTGCGCTTTGATTCAGTACAAGCATTATATGCAGAGGCCAATGTATTCAATGCCGCGTTACCTAACCTCGAGCACTTGAGAGTTTTGGTTTTGAATTCATTTGGTAAGTTGCTTCCTAGTTCAATAGAAAACCTGAAATACCTAAAGCATCTAGATATCTCTAGTTGTAGAGGTATTGGGTATAAATTGCCAATCTACATTACGAGACTCTACAACTTGCAAACTCTAAGAATTTCGGTTCTTCATGAGCTTCCAGAAAAGTTTTGCAATCTGATAAACTTGAGACATCTTGTTACTGACGATAGTGCAACACGATACATGTTTATTGGGATAGAGAGGTTGACTTGTTTGCAAACAATGCCTCATTTTGTTGTGAGTAGAGATCAGAACTGTCTTGTTGGACAACTGGGAGGGTTGAAAAATCTTAGAGGTCGGGTTAGCCTCTATGACCTTGACGAGGTGACAAATTTTGAAGAAGCAAGTAAAGCGAAGCTCTGTGAGAAGTCCAATATTCTGCATTTAGAATTGAAGTGGAATGAAAGGATAGATGGAGAATACAACAATGAGGATGTGATGGAAGGACTGGAAGCTCATCCAAATTTGAAAGAATTGAGTATTGATGGGTTTATGGGGAAGAAGTTTGCGTCATGGATCACAATGATGACGAATTTGGTTAAAATCAAATTGAAAAATTGCAACAGGTGTGAAGTATTGCCAGCACTAGGGCATCTTCCTAAACTGAGGAAAATGCGTATATACGGGATGGAAAATGTCAAGGTTATGGGGAGCGATTTAAGTGGAGGTGTAGACAGTGGGGTCCCAAAAGCAGTTACAACAACACTGTATCCATCACTGATAAAACTCACTTTGAGGAGATTGCCAAAACTAGAAGAATGGGTGGAGACAGGTATAAGTGTATTCCCTAAACTTGAGAGTTTGTGTATTCGGGGATGTCGAAGGTTAAGAAAGATCCCGAATAATAGTTTTCCGTCCTTGAAGAGGTTGACAATCTCGGGTTTGGAGAGCAGCATGATACTAGAATCTCTGAGCACAAATGTTAGCTCACTCACCTCTCTAGAGCTGAAGAATATCAGTGACGGAGGAGGAGGAGGACAAATGTTAGCACAAATGTTGGCTCACTCCTCTCATTTAGATGGGGTGTTTGCCCATATACGGAGTTCCACGCTTGAATATTTGGAATTAGGTCCGTTCTCGGATGAATTTACATGGTCATTCTCTTCTGTTATTTCTTTTCCTAACCTAATTAAACTAACACTGTTTGGGTGGGAAAAGGCAAGGTCAATAGCGCTCTTTGACCAACTTGAGTTCTCCCCCTTCCCTGCTTTGACTGAATTGCTTATTCAGGATTTCAAAGGAGTGAAAGCTCTTCCGGATTCAATAGCAAAACTTCCATCTCTCAAGATATTATATATCTGGAATTGTGAGATTTTGGAGAGTTTGCCCACGTTTGAAGAATCTCATGGCCTTGAACTCCTGCTGGGAGACCATTGTCCAATTCTGGAAGAAAGATGTAGAAAGGGGAGTGGGCCAGAATGGTTTAAGATTCAACATATTCCAAATGTACTTATTAAATAGAGCAGTTACCGGGGTAGTGGATTTTGGCGTTGGAGCATCAAGAGGAAAAGAGGTCAGTCTTTAACTAGGTGGCATTTCTTAGTATGTATATTAGAACCTTTAGTAGCATGATATGTCACACTACTTACTCTGTTACCATGACTTAAAAAGAAGGAAATATTTAAGGGGCAGGAGTGCATATCGGTTAATGCCACTACTAACTCTGTTACCATGACTGACTGCATCTTTTCTGTTAATTATCATATAATACTTTACTTAGAGACTATACACAAAACTACGGTACTTAAAATTGTTGGACCAAAAAATTACCTTGCAGGCAATCACAATTCTCAGCTTCCTTTCTCACAACGTCTAGAACTGAATCAATGAGTTCTGCACCCTCGGTGTGATGTCCTTTGACCCAATTATTACCAGTACCAGATTGGCCAAATAAAAAGTTGTCAGGGCGGGAGATCTGACTATAGGGACAAGTTCTAACACTGCCCATAGTGTCAGGCTCCAGATCCATGAGAACAACACGTGGAACAAACCTTCCACAAGAAGCTTCATTCTAGTACACATTCATGCGTTCCAATTGCAAATCCGAATTCCCAACATACTTTCCAGTTGGATCAATACCATGTTCATCACACACACCCTCCCAAAACTTCGATCCAATCCGGTTACCACACTGACCACCCACCCTGAACATGTAGAATTTCCCTCATCTTCCCTGAAAAATGGGGAAATGTATCAAATTATATAGATATACAAAGGTCATCCAAATCTAAAATTCAACTATATTTCTTATTTTTATTGCTTATGTTGAATAGAAGTTTGATTAAAAAAAATCACCAAAAAATGGCATGGATTACATACGTTACATCTAAATCAAGTGTGATGGAGAATAGTCTGTGATGTTTGGATCCGAATCAAAATTAAAAAATACAATTATGGTTTAAGAAGTATTTATGGATTAGACACAAGAGTTATGGCTGGTGGACCATCTATGCCATGCAATCAAGCTTATATCTAATCAATTTGTGAAATGCTTAGAGATTTGATGTATCAGATAGTCAGATAGAACAACCTTTTCCCAACTGGTTGGGGACACTGCCACAGCTGCAAGTTCTACTTCTGCACTCCAACAAATTTCATGAAATTTCATGGTGAAATGAGAAGTCCTGAAAGTCCTTTGGAATTCCCAGTGTTGCACATAATTGATCTCTCTTACAACTTTCTAACTGGTGAGTTACCTGTGGAGTATATCCAGATCTAGAATTCAATGAAGATATCGCATTTAAAACTGAAATATATATAAACATAGATGTAAAATTTTAAATCCTTACTCAGTAATGGAGTATCCCAAATCCAAAGAGCTCCATAAATCTTACCAACAAAGGTGTACAGACAAAGACAAAGTATGAGAAGATTTCAAATGTTTACACTACGATTGATCTCTCAAGCAACAATTAAAATTTAAAAACCCAAGCAACAAATCTAAATCTAAATTAACTAATTCCAAAATTCAAGAATTTCATATCATCAAGGATGCATATATTGACTATCTACTAAATGTTTAGTATCATGTACGTTAAACATAATAATGATTATAAATTTATGATTAACTTCTTTTAATCTTAAATGTATGAGAAAACGAACCAGATAGAACCTGTTTTTACCATGCTTTCTTTGAGCATTTTATTAATTAAAATAAGAAGGTCAAATGTAATAGAAAAAAGGAGATCCATTTCTTAATTATATATTATTTGAAGTCGAGCATTAATAATAAACAAATCCTAGCCCCGTCTTCTCCCTCAATTTATTCAAAAAAGAGCCTGAAGCCGCTTCAATCGCTCAGACTTTCAAACAATAAACTCACTGGTCACATTCCTTAATCATTAACAAATCTTAAGCAGCTGGAATCACTGGACCTGGAATCACTGGACCTTTAACAGAACCAGGTCTCAGGAGTCATCCCTGAGCAATTAGCATCACAACTTAATTTCCTTGCATTCTTTAATGTGTCTAACAATCTCCTGAGTCGTCGGATACCACAAGGCTCACAATTTGAGATATTTGACAACAATTCTTAGGTGGGGAACTCAAGACTTGGCGGAATCCCTTTATCTAAGAATTGTGGAAGTGTGCACTCACCACTAACTGATGGCAATGAAGATGATTCTGATGATATATATGCCTATCTAAGTAGTTTTAACTGAATGTTCATATTAGTAGGACTTGGAATGGACAAAAAAACACCTATTTAGTAATGACATATTGGATCATAAAAACAACAGTTTTGAACCCAAAAGCCTATCAAATCCTAACTTGAGTATCAAAAAACAAAACATAGTGATTCAAAAATTCATCTTTAGATCTTTATCTATACGCCAAATCATTCTCAATTACAATTTTAACAAGTCAAAAAACATATGATATATTCTTACAAGTCCATAAAACCCCAAATACAGCTTCATTTAAACACCAATACTGCAAAACAATGATAAATTAACAGACGATTAGAATACTCACCTTTTGAGAACAATCAAACATCAACTCAAATCTTTACCGCTCCAAATCAGTTAGGACTAAAAACCTGCAAATCAGTTAGAAAACTATATCAGCCTATATTCTGTCAAAACAGCGTGTCTAGACTATTGACTAAACTTTATACGTGTCTCTGAACAAAAATGATGTCTGAAAGCATTTCTCAATTTTATTATATCATATTTAAGAGTACACGTAATTTAAATTTCTAATTATATTTTCTCACATAATTTTACATTTCAATTTAAGATACTAAATTAACGTACTTCCCCACTAATATTATATAAAAGTAACTAAAATTGAAAATAATCTTTTGGTAACATGATATTATAAAGTATTTATTCAACCTTCAAACTATTTCCTTAAAAAGGAGAAAAATATAAATCTTCACTTTTTTTATTTTTATTCTAAATAAAAATGACAAAAAATTAATTAAACCTTCTTAATTTTTTTTGAAAAAAAAAATGATTCTCATAATAATTTTATATTGAATATGATGTGAATGGAAATGTTTCATTATGTTGTAAAAAAATATAAAGTTTTTATATTTAACTGAAAAATAATAATTTTCATGAATAAAATTTGTGAAATTTGGTAATTAATTTCATGAAAAAATAATGAAATTTCAAACCATACAAGGAAAATTAAAATAATATAATTGATAATATTAATTATAAATATTATTAATAAAACATTTAAATTAATAACAATACTTTAAAACTAATATTTTCCAAGAAAAATACTAGGCCCGTGCTTCTGGTTATCTTCTAGTATAAATAATTATAGTATAAATAATAGTTCTTAGAATTCTTAGGCAAGGTTCTACAAGGAACATGACCCTCTCATATATACTTTTTACCTTGCTATTGAATCTTCCATTTTGCACTACTTTACATGTTTCATGTGTACCTTGCTTTTTGGGGTGATATATGCTGCTAAGATCTTAGTCAAAGCAAAAACTTATGTGTCCATTTTACATGTTGGATTTGCCAAAACTAAAAGTTTTACAAGTTGGATTCTTTGTATGTTATATAGGTCTTGTCATATTTTACGAGTTAGGTATCAGATTAGATGGAGTGACTACAGTTTTGGCAGGTGAAGTTCCATCAAGCTATAATTTTGATCCAAGATCTGACATTTTTGCTCAGGTCACTGGATTTTCACAGGCTTCTCTACAGCTTGTTTTATTCATGGATGGGAGTATGGGAAAGAAGAAAAGGGGTAGGCCTAGAAGGTATGGACCAGAGGCACACACATTGTCAACATTGCAAGTGATAATCCTTGATTTTGATGATATTAATCTTAGCTAGATGTTAGTACAAGAAATGACAGTATCTATATTTGTCTTAACAGTTTTGTTGCAGGCTTTATATTACTTGTTATCAGTCAGCTAACATTGCAGGATTACAAGTATCTTAGCAAGCTAACTTTGAAGTAACAGTGCATTTCAGCAAGCTAAGACTGTTCCGCCAGAAACTGTCCGAGTCAAAACAGAAGTCCTAATTTCATGGAGATTTTATAGGACATGATATGTAAGGACTCTATAAATTATATAAACGTAATATATATAATTTTAGAGCTCAGTTTTTACAAAGACTTTTTCAAAACAGGTTTCCTATTTATTAGGAATTTGTATCTTTCAAATATCTTATCTTATACAAACTCTCTAAACTCAGTTTTTAGTTATATACTGAATGTTTTATATCTTAAACGTCTTTTCTCCTAAACTTCAGTATGTTAACGTTATGTGAACGTTGATGAACGAATTTATCAAACAAACTAAACGTGAGAAAAGGTTTCAAGACCGTTGGTGTTTGATTGGTTAATTCGAACGTTAATAGTTCTTTATAAATACTTGTGTGGTTGTTTTCGTTTGAACACCTGGAAGAACACACAAGAACAACTCTGTGATACTTTGCAAAATCTGTTTACTTGAGCTCTATTTTATATATACGGTTATATCATTATTTAGAGTTTATAGTTTGAGTTGTATTACTCTTCATTGTTTGTATTGTTCAGATTGTAAGAGTTGTTGCTGAGTTGCAAGCTAGGACACAAGGGTTCGGGAATTAGTTTGATAGAGAAGTTTATACTTGGGTAGTATAGTACTTAGAGATCATTTGATTCAGGGAACAAGGGTGTCAGCTAGCTGTTATCAGTGACAGGGAAGAAGGGAGATATATGTATTAATCTTGTAATCGGTGTTTATAGTGATTAATAATATATTCTCTTACCAGGTTTGGTAGGGGACCAGGACGTAGACCATAGAGAATAGGGGTCGAACCTGACTAAAACTCTTGGTGTTTTTACTTACTGCTATTTCAATTCTGCATTGCATTGTTTATCTTAGCTAGCTGACAGACTTCGTTCTGTTCATCTTAGCTAGCTGACTAGTTAGCAGTTTATCATTTGATAATATTTAAAAATTGGATATAGTTGGCCATAGCACCTATTCACCCCCCTCTAGGTGTGCATTTTCATTTGGTATCAGAGCTTTGGTATACTAATATTTCTGTAACAGGAAAAGTATCGATCAAATGGCTGACAATTATCCCGAAGGAAAGTCTGACTATCGAGCTCCTCTCCTCACTGGAACGGACAACTACAACTGGTGGAAAGGGCGCATGGAAACATTTCTATCAAGGGATCCACTTGTGTTAAGGGTTGTTCAGAAGGGTCCATATGTTTTCCTTGATAAAGATGGCAAAGATAAGGATATTGATGATCTTACTTCTGATGAATTGATCAAAATTGGCTATAATGGAAAAGCAAGGAATTCTCTCATGAATGGGCTAAATCAAGCTGAGCATGACAAAGTATCATCTCTTAAATCAGCAAAGGAGATGTGGGATGCATTGGAAACTTATCATAAAGGTTCAACATCTTTGAAGAAAGTCAAACTCAGCAAGCTAATGAATGAGTTTGGAAATTTTAAACTCAGGGAAGGTGAAACTATAAAAGAAAGTCAGACTAGATTTCAAGTGAACATCAATGCACTTGAGAGACTTGGCAAAAAGATCCCTCAAGATGAAATTAACATGAAAGTTCTAAGTGCGGTACCATTCATCTATGAACCAAAAGTTACCTCCTTGGAGTCTTCATCAAATCTTGACACCATGGATCATCTATCTGTTTTTGCTGAGTTAGAACAGTTTGAGACCAAGATACATGAAAGCAAGATGGAATCTGTGAAAGCTCCAGTTGAAAAGATGAAGAATCTAGCTTTACACTCTAGTAGCAGCAAGCTAACTTCAGATGCAGAATCAGAATCAGATGAAGAATTGGCTCTTATGTCCAGAAAAATCAAGAAAATGATTGAAAAGAGGAATCAACTAAAGAAAGGAAAAGCATTTGGTGCAAAAAGAGAGTTAAGGGATTCAAAGGATGATGCATGTTTTGAATGTGGCAAGAAAGGACATTTCAAAAGGGACTGCTACAAGTTGAAGAACAAGCCAAAGCAGCTAGCTACCTCAAGGGACAGAAAGAAGTCTAAAGCTCTCTTGACATGGAGTGATGATGAGGATTCAGCTTCTGATGATGAATCAGGTGATGAGATGGTGAACTTAGCTCTTGTTGGTCTTGATGATGAAGATACAATACGAGGAATCACAGAAGATGGCTTTGTAGAAAGTGATGCTTCAGATTCGGACGAAAACAATAGTGAGGTAAACTCTATAAATTCTGATTCAAATTCTAGTAATCATTCATTAGATGAACTAACCTTGCAGAGACATAGTACTATATCTATTGTGGAGTTCATGGAATTAAAGAATGAGAACAACGAGCTTGAAAAGAAGAATGCCTCTCTTCGAAAAATGATTTCTGAGCTAATGGCTGAAAAGACTCCATCAAACAATCATGAAGATCTCATTTATAACCTAAAGGGAAAGCTAACACAACTTGAAGGGTTTAACAAGCTTCTTCTCAAGAGAAATGACACATTAATGAAAGAACTCAGCGAGCTACGTGCAGAAATTGAAGCAAGAGATGTATGTCTTGAAACGTTTAAAATCAGAGAATCCATCTCAATTGAAGCAATTCAACAAGCTGAGAAGATAAAGGAATTGGAAGCTGAGGTTGCAAAGCTTGAGAAAGGAATGGGAAAATTTGTTCAAGGAGAGGAAGTATTAAAGACAATTATGAAACAAACAAAGGTTCCTATGGATAAAGAAGGACTTGGAATGGCTTCTACTTCAAAGAACAAGGCCTTTCAATATGAAGGCAAACAGGGTATTCCATATAATTATGCTATGCCTTGGAAAATTTGCTACAAATGTGGAAAGAAAGGTCACTTATCACATCACTGCTCAAGTCAGAATGCTAAACCAGCAAGCTGGAACAGACAGACAGCTTATAGGCAGCAAGCTGACAGAACAAGGAGAACAGGAAAACAAGCATCAAAAGTGATCCAAATGTGGATCAAGAAATCTGAATTGAATGTTCTTTATGTTTTATCAACTAACCATGCAGGACCCAACCAAATTTGGGTACCAAAACGTTGAGTTGTTTGTTCTTTGTTTTGTAGGTATGTCTTGTGGTTAAAGTCAATGCAAATCAATGGATATTGGATAGTGGATGTACAAGACATATGTGTGGTGACAAATCTCAATTCCTTAGTCTCAAAATGAAAAAGGGTGGTAGTATTACAATTGGTGATAGCAAAACACTCCGCATACTTGGCAAAGGAACAATTGGTAATAGTAACATTTCTATTGATAAAGTTCAATATGTTCAAGGTCTTAAGTATAATTTGCTTAGTATAAGTCAGTTATATGATGATGGACATACTGTTGTTTTTGATAAAGAGAAATGTACTATAAATGTTGGCACTAACAAGGTCCCACTAGTTGCTAGAAGGGAAGGAAATATATATATGTTGGACTTTGAGACATAGGAAATAGGTTGCTGCTTAGCCACTGTTGACACAAACCCAGATCTTTGGCATAGAAGGCTTGGACATGCTCATATGGATCTACTCAGCAAGCTGTCTTCCAAGAAGCTAGTTAGAGGACTGCCCAAATTGAAGTATGTCAAGACGGAAATCTGTTCAGCTTGTCAATTAGGCAAACAAATCAGGACTCCACATAAGTCAAAGAAAATGGTATCAACTACTAAACCTTTACAGCTTCTACATTTGGATTTATTTGGTCTGGAAGCCTATAAAAGCATTGGAGGTAAACAATATGCATTTGTAATGTTGGGAAATGAAGATTTAATGAGTGCATCAGGATCGGATAGCATCAGTACTTAGAGCATCAGGAGATGACGTCTGATGATGTCATCATCAGTGGCAGGATAAGTCGGTTGTTAGTAATTGATACCATTCCGTGATTTCAGGAAAGGATTGATATGATCAAGATATATCTTATAGAAGCTGTTACAGAAGATAAGAGACAAGAAGATCAATTTAATTAAATGAAGATTATCTTGTGTAACAGAATGTGTAGCTGTGTGTATATATAAACACAGGATAGGTTTTACGAAAGTAATATCTTAAACACGAGTATCTTTGTAAACCTAGCAGCTCTTAAGAACTCATAGTTTCTTGAGAGAGTTTGTATCAGTTTTTATAAAGTTTAATAAAAGCTGATATTGATTGTTTTTATCTTTGTCTGTTCGATTATTTCATACAATTACATTCAACCCCCCTTCTGTAATAGACATATACTGGGTAACAATTGGTATCAGAGCAGACTGATAGTTTATCAAATCAGAAACGATCGAAATGTCGGGGAACAGATATGAAACCATGAAAATTCCGATGTTGAAGAAAACAGAGTTTTCAACATGGAAGGTGAAAATGCTTATGTATCTTGAAGCTTCAGATCCTGATTACATAGACAGGATAAGCAATGGACCATTTATCCCAACTGAACCAGTCGTAGCAACCGAGACAACTCCTGCAGGACTGGCACCAAAGAAAAAGAGTGAATGGACTCCTGAGGATAAAGCTCAAATAATCAAAGATGCAAAGGTTAGAAATATCTTACATAATGGTTTAGATACTGTTTTATCTAACAGAGTTATTGCATGTAAGACTGCTAAAGAAATATGGGATGCCTTGGAAGTTCAATGTCAAGGAACTGAAGAAATCAAGAAAAATAGAAGGGGCATTCTCATTCAAGAATATGAGCAGTTCGAGGCAAAGCATGATGAGGACATTACAGAAATTTATGATAGATTTCTTACCTTGCTAAATGAATTGTCATTGGTGGGAAAGGTATATGACGTTGAAGACTCAAACGTCAAGTTCTTAAGATCCTTACCCATGGAATGGATAACTCAACAGAATCTTATAAGGCACACTTATAGGATGAACTTGATGACTCTTGATGAAATCTATGGAATGTTGAAGACATATGATCTGGAGATCAAGCAAAAGGAAGGTACAAGATCAAAGCCTAAATCTGTGGCTTTGAAAGTGGAATCAAAGGAAAGACGTGTGCACCAAGGAAAAATGAAGGCTAAAGCTCATGTAGTAATAAAGTCAGACACTGATGCTGATACTGATGAAAGTACGGATGAGGAATCATATGATGACTCTGACAAAGAACTAGTGCAGATGATGGCTATGATGGTGAAAGGTTTCAGAAGAATGAAGCAGGGCAAATTTAGGAAGGATGGAAGAAAGTCAAAAGGAGATCAATATTCTGACAGGAAAGGTAAACAGAAGAAAGTTGATCTCTCTAAGATTAAATGCTTAAATTGCGACAAGATGGGTCACTATGCAACTGAATGCAAGAAACCCAAAGTTGGAAAATCAACAGGAAAGGCGCTTGTTATGACAAACAAAGGATGGATGGATTCTTCTGATTCTAAAGAAGAAGAAGAAGAAGAAACAAACTATGCATTGATGGCTGAAATTGAAGAAGCATCTGATAAGGTACCTAAAACTGCTTATGCTTTTGATACTGATAACATATGTGAATTAAAGTCTTTCCTTAGGAATCTGCATATTAGCTATAATAATCAATCTAAGGAGAACATCAGAATTTTAAAGGAGTCAGCTGATTTAAAGGAAAGAAATGAGTATTTAGAGACTGAGTTGATCATTTTAAAAAATACTCAAAACTTGTGTGAGAAACTCAAAGGGATAGAAATAGAACAGATGTTAAAGATAGAATCTCTAGAAAAAGAGTTAAGGAAAGAACGAGAACAAATAAGAGTGTGGACTCATTCTGGTAAACAGACTCATTTACTTATAAATGATAGAAACTGGAAAGAGTGTCTTGGATATAAGAAGAATAAGGCAAAAGAAGATGAAAAAATAAGTCTGTCCACTCACATAAAATTTGTTCCTGCGAGTGATATGAAAGTCAATTCTATCTTTGAGAAAGGTTCAACTTCCAATACTGAATTAACTTCTGAAAAAGAAATTGTTTCTGATACAGAAATTAATTCAAATACAGAAATTGAATCTTCTGTTGCTCCTTGTTCAAGTGTCAATACTAAAACCTCTGGTGAGATTGATGTTAAAATATGCACTGAGACTGTTCAGAAAAGAATCACAAAAGAAAAAAACTTAGGATATCTCTCCTCTGGTAAATTAAAGAAAAAAATCAATGCAGTGACTGGTAAGAAAAATGAGAAGATTCCTAAAAGGCATAGGAATGGAAAATTAGGTATAGACAAGTCGAACAATTATAAATATGTTCCCAATGCTCCAAGAAAGACATGTCATACCTGTGGGAATACTAATCATCTTGCCATTGATTGCAGGAAGAATAAAAAGAGGAGAGTTGAAATTTCTATTTCTGATGTTAGGAGTAGAAATGTTAATTACAAACCACAGAATCCGTGTTCTCACTGTGGTAGCAAATGGCATTCAGTTTACACATGTACTAGTTATCACAATTTGTACCATGACAATTATGTTCCTTTGCCTAAATTTAATAAAGGTACAAATTTTTGTGATAAATTGTATTTGTTAACTAAGAATGTGTATGTTAAGAAAGACTCTGTTAAATCAAGTTCAAGTGGAGTTAATTCAATTGAACATGATTTAAAAAAAAAAATCCGCTGCAAATCTTAACAAGAAATTGAAAAACAGGACCCAACAAGTGTGGGTTCTTAAAAATTCTGATTGATTGAAATATTGATTGCAGGGCAACAGAAAAAATGTTTTGGTTCTGGATAGTGGATGTTCAGGACATATGACAGGAAATAAGTCCCTGCTGTCAGAGTTTGAGAAGAAAGCTGGCCCAAAGGTTTCCTATGGAGATGGCAACATAGGACACACCTTAGGATATGGCAATATTGTGATTGGAAATGTCATTATTCAAAACGTAGCTCTCGTAGAAGGACTGAAGCATAATCTCTTAAGCATTAGTCAAATTACAGATAAAGGCTACAATGTCAATTTTTATGAATCTCACTGTGAAATAACTAGTAAGAAAGATGGAAAAGTAATTCTTACGGGTTATAGACGTGGTAACATCTATGAAGCCAACTTACAATCTGCTACTGATGGGAAAATGACGTGTCTATTGTCAAAAGCATCAGTAGATGAAAGTTGGAACTGGCACAAGAAGCTCTCTCATTTGAATTTCAACAACATCAATGAGTTAGTAAGAAAAGATTTGGTGAGAGGTCTACCAAAAGCAATGTACTCTTCTGATGGACTCTGTGATGCCTGTCAAAAGTCAAAGCAAAAGAGAATCAGCTTCAAAAGTATTTCAGAACACTCAATAGACACAGCTTATCACCTGCTGCATCTGGATCTATTTGGTCCAGTGAATGTGATGTCTATCAACAAGAAAAGATACACTCTAGTGATTGTTGATGAGTATACAAGGTTTACATGGGTATACTTTCTACATAAAAAAAGTGAAACACCAGAGATTCTGATAGAACATGTCAAGTTGCTGGAAAATGAATCAAGTAACAGAGTCAAAATTCTTCGCAGTGATAATGGAACTGAGTTTAAAAATTCAAAAATGGAAGATTTCTGCAAATCAAAAGGAATTGTACAGCAATTATCTGCTCCTGGTACTCCTCAACAAAACGGAGTAGTCGAAAGGAAAAACAGAACTCTAATTGAAGCAGGAAGAACATTGCTGGCAGAAGCAAAGCTCCCAACTTACTTTTGGGCAGAGGCTATTAACACTGCATGCTATACTCAGAACTGTACTCTGATCACAAGACATGGCAAGACTCCATATCAGATGATTAAAGGGAAGAAACCAAGCCTGAAACACTTGCATGTGTTTGGGTGCAAATGCTTCATTTTACGACCTCACCCAGAAAAGCTTGGAAAATTTGAAGCAAAAGCAGATGAAGGAATTTTTATTGGATATCCTGACACAACAAAAGCTTTCAAGGTATACAATCTGAGAACTAAGATTGCTAATGTCTCAGTAAATGTATCGTTTGATGACAGGAAAATCACTGGGATTAATGAAGATACTCATGAGGAATTGATCTTTGGAGATGAACTAGAAGCTGAAATCAGTAGTGATGCCATTGAGGGGGAGCCTACTGATAATATTACAAATAATGAACCTCTTGAAAACAACTCTTCTCCAGATACTGATGGAAGTACTGATAACAGCACTGATGCCAGTACTGACAGTACATCAAGTGACAGCCATCAGAGTAATTCTGCTTCAAATGGATCTTTTCCAGACACTAATGCAGGGGGAGCTTCGCATACAACTCAAGGTAGTTCTTTTGAGGAAGACATGGATGCAGGGGGAGCATCAAGTTCAAGAACCATGTTACCATCAGCAAGAAAGTGGACACAAGCGCATCCTCCTGATCTCATTATTGGAGATCCTGATGTCGGTGTTCAAACGAGAAATGCAACTCAGAATGAGTGTCTATTTCACAATTTTCTCTCACAGGAAGAACCAAAGAAAATTGAAGATGCCTTGAAAGATGCTGACTGGATAACTGCGATGCAAGAAGAACTAAATGAGTTCGAAAGAAATGAAGTCTGGAAACTTGTTCCACGACCCAAAAACAGATCTATTGTGGGCACTAAATGGGTGTTTAGAAACAAAACTGATTCTGATGGGGTAATTACAAGAAACAAGGCCAGACTTGTCGCAAAAGGGTATTCTCAGCAAGAAGGCATTGATTATGATGAAACATTTGCTCCGGTTGCCAGATTGGAGGCCATCAGAATATTTCTAGCATATGCTGCTCACATGAAATTCAAGGTCTTTCAGATGGATGTTAAGAGTGCCTTCTTAAATGGAGAATTGGAGGAAGAAGTGTATGTTGAACAACCTCCAGGCTTTATTGATCCTAAATATCCAGATCATGTGTATAGACTGGATAAAGCTCTTTATGGCCTCAAGCAAGCTCCAAGGGCCTGGTATGAAACACTAACTCAGTTTCTTCTTGATAGTGGATTCACACGAGGCACTATTGATAAAACCTTGTTCTATATTCAAAAAGGCAAGGACCTGCTCCTGATTCAAATATATGTTGATGACATAATCTTTGGATCTACTAATGCTACAATGTGTCAGAAGTTTGCTAAGTTAATGCAGTCCAGATATCAGATGAGTATGATGGGAGAAATGAGCTATTTTCTGGGGTTGCAAGTAAAACAAACAGATGAAGGGATTTTTATCAATCAATCCAAGTACACCAGAAATCTGCTCAAGAAATTCAACATGCAAGACAGTACTCCTGCTAGTACTCCCATGGCTACTGCAACTAAGCTTGACTCTAAGGAAGGAATTGAAGTGGATATCACAAGCTATAGAGGAATGATTGGTTCTCTCCTCTATCTCACTGCCAGTAGACCTGACATAATGTTTGCAACTTGTCTCTGTGCAAGATTTCAGTCTCAACCACGAGAACCGCATCTGATAGCTGTAAAGAGGATATTTCGATACCTAAAAGGGACACCAAATCTTGGTTTATGGTATCCCAGAGCATCAGACTTCACACTAATAGGATACTCTGATGCTGATTTTGCTGGCTGTAAGATTGACAGGAAGAGCACTTCTGGTAGCTGTCAATTTTTAGGTGGTCGACTGGTTTCATGGTTCAGCAAGAAGCAGAAGTCTATTTCTACCTCGACAGCAGAAGCTGAATACATAGCTGCGGGAAGCTGCTGTGCTCAGATTTTATGGATGAAAAATCAACTGCTGGATTACGGTTTGCACTTTTCTAAAATTCCTATTTATTGTGATAATCAAAGTGCTATTGCAATGACAGGAAATCCAGTCCAACACTCGCTTACAAAACATATCAGTATCAGGTATCACTTTATTCGTGAACATGTAATGGAAGGAACGATTGAACTTCACTTCGTTCCCACAGATCAACAACTGGCTGATATATTCACGAAGCCTCTGGCAGAGGCAGTCTTTACAAGACTCGTGAATGAACTTGGAATGATTACAAGCGCGTAACTCCTGATACTTGATACTGATTGTTGCTACTGATGGTTGATACTGATACCACTACTGATAAGGAGTATTTGTGCTAAATCCTGATGGTGACTAGTAGCATTGATGAGTATGTTCGTTTATTGTTTAAAGTGATATCTTTTCTTTCACTTTGCAACTATTATGAGATACTGATGAGTATGTTAGTTTATTGTTTAAAGTGATATCATTTCTTTCACTTTGCAATTATTATGAGCTCCTGATGTCTGTAGTTCTGATAATTCATTCATGATTATGCATTCATCATCACATTTATACTGATATGTAAAGCAAAATAATGGATTTTTTTTCATTAATTGATTCAAATTATCTTTACATTCATATAATCTCATACATTTCTCTAGCTAATCTTTTTTGCTCAACTCTACTCACTATGTCTACAATGAGATGATCTATTTAACCAGGACAATCTCCATCAGAGGCAGAAGAGCTAGAGCCAGAAGCTATTGTGTTCTCTTGCCTCTGATGATAACTACTTGTCCGTTCAACTGGTCATAATACCATCTGGGATCTCCAGGGCTTGACAACCTCCTGATGTTGAATCATCATCATCATCCTCTCGACTTCTCTTTCCTGCTTGCAGCTTGCAGGATTCCAAGAAGAGCTCCTCCTCTGAACCCGTCAAGTAGCTCTGATAAAAGAGCATCATACAAATCTCCACAGCATGATCATCTGCAAGGATGGACACATCATATGGCCCAGGACGAATGATGTGCACATACGGATTGGAGATAGGACCTTCAGTTATCTCATCATCAGCAATGAGACCGTCATCGTTCAAAAATGACAAAACAAGAAACTCATCAATAATATAGTTTGCTTGTTGACGCCAGTTCATATTCAAGAATGATTCTACATCCATGAATTCAAAGGTTCCTGCCATTTGATGTATGGTATTTTTAATATCTGAATTGCTTATTGTTACAATGCTTCAGCTTTTATAGCATTCAACGGGGCAACTGAAAGGTTTTGCTTGGCTCGAAGCTATGGGGATAGTAAAGTGCGGAGTCCCAAGACATTCATTATTCTTCTGACTGTTGAGCTCTTTCGTACTTTGTTATTATGTTTTTGCAATATTAAAATCGATAATTTTATTATTATTGATTTTTTTTCATAGCCAATAAACGGATATTGTGAATGTCTTATGTGATGCCAGGTGTCTCCTCGCGTGTCACTTACGCGCTGGTATATACAACCGTTGTGTATAGCCCCCTTATCACGCGTCCTTGGCAATCGTGACAACCCATTTTTTTCACGATACCTGTCCATTAGTCATCATTAGTCTGGTTTTTCGGAGATATTGTATTGCTAATTAGTCTCAAAAGATTTGTTTCTTTTCCATCTCATTATCATTGTTGAATATCTATACTATTCTGTCTGTATTCTTATTCTCAACAATGGCAGCAACTCACTTCCCATCTCCTACAAACAAGAATCTGACTCATAATGGAGTTCTTTTTGTCACCAACAATTACTCGGCTATTCTGGACAAGTCAAAAGCCCCATCTGAATTTCATCTCATTCAGGATTTTTTGGCTTCTAGCTCAATTGGGTTTGCTCTAACAGAACCCAAGGCAATTTCTGCACAGGCAGTGATGCAGATTTGGAGTACTGCCACATATACTCCAGGTACCTCTAATACTCAGCCTGGTCTTACCTTTTCCTACAGGAATGATCTCTATGAGGTTACTCCCACTACTGTTCAACGAGCGTTGCACCTGGGTAGCCCTACATCCTTTACCTCCTTCTTTTCGGAGGCGGTGCTTAGGGAGTTTTTCACCAAAATTGGCTACAATGGTGATATGACCAGAATGGGTCGATTGGTCAGGACGAAGCTTCGTCAAGAATGGAATTTTTTCTTTGATTCCATAGGTAAGTGCTTCATGAACAAGAGCTCCAACTTTGATGCTCTCACTCAAGAAACTCAAAACATTGGGTACTCTCTAATCTATGGATCTGATTTTAATATTGCTAGTATGCTAATTGATTCCATAGGTAGTAGAATAACTGAGAATCAGGAAACTGTCTACTTTGGTCGTTTCCTGCATTTGATTTTTACATACCTATGCCCTAATGTTGTTTTTCAAGATGACTGCTTGTTGCCTGTGTTTCAGAATACTCCTAGATCCTTTCAGGAGTACATGTTAAAGGGAAAACAAATGTTTCAGGGTGATGTAGTATATCCTGAACAGGTCAGGCATCTTCTTCGACAGAGATTGCCTACTGTTTATGGCTTCGATCCTCGTACTCTGATTCAGAGGCCTGTTGTTGCTACCCCCTCAGGATCTAACCCAAGTACAAAACCTAAACAGATTCATCCACACTCAAATCAAACCTCTGATGGCTCTCAACAGCAATCAGTTGTAAAACACACAAGGTTAGCCAAATCAGTACGACATTTTCAGTCGTCTGGATCAAGGACCTTGTTACATTCCCGCACTGATACTCTGGAGAGACAAGGAAGTCAACCAGTTGGTATAGCATCCAAAATTTTAGCCTCACGAAGAAAGCTTACAACTGTTGTTGATACTGATTCTGATAGTGATGATGATAATGTTCCATTGGCATCGATATTCAAAATATCTCCTGAGGACGTGTCACCTGGCTCATCACCATCTTCCAAAAGGCAAAGATTAAGAAAGTCCACTCTCTACTCTCATTTTGATGCTGTTGATGCTGTACACACCTCACTTTACAACAGCTCTGCTACTGATGCTCTTGTCAGTATTGCTCCGGACAGTATTCTCCCTTCTGATCCCGAACTTGATGCTGATGCAGTACCAGTTACTGATGCTACTGCTACTGATGTGCAACCCTTTCTTGATAGTGTGGTTGTCTCTGATTCCAGTCCTACTGTATCTCCACAGACACACAAAGTTGATATGTCTTATGATCGTATCAAAAGACTGGAAACTGAAGCAAGAAAAGAAATAGCTGAGTCGGTTGGTCGTAAACGGAAGATTTGTTTTGCACGAACCAAGAAAAGGAATGTTAAGGCAAAATCATCAGACGCTTCAACTGTTGATCTGGATACACAAGAACCTGGTTCTCAAAGTGAATCAGCAGTCCACATAGATCAAGTCCCACAAGAACCATCTGCTCAAAGGGTGGATGACGACAAGGAGCAGTTCCTGCCTGAAACTGATCAGGACAATTCTATAAGGGGTATTTCATCTTCTGTTTTTAGAGACCAATATGACGGACAGGATACACAAGAACCTTCAGTACACTTTACTGAAGCAGTCCAGGTTGTCCAGGCTCCACAAGAACCTTTCATTCAAAGTATGGAAGCATGCCAGCATACTGACAGTCCGGTTCTCATGGTTCACCCATTATCCTCTCGTCCTTTGGACACTGAAGACTCAGGTACTGTCACTAATCCTGACTCTGTTATGGTTGTTTACTCTCCTGGTGTCAGGATGACTACTGACAAACCCTTGTCTGAGGGAACCCCTGTCAGTATGACTGAACTCCACTCTTCTCTGCCATCTCTTATTTCTTCGTTTCTGAGTGCTCTGAGCCTTTTTCGTGAGAATGAGAGAAAAGATCTAGAGAAAAACAGAAGTCTTGAGTGGCAGTTTCCTGAACTGGCAAAAGGAGAGGTAGAAATGAGTGACAATGCTATGCATTTGTGAAAGGAAAATCTGGCTCTCAAAAGCTCAGATAGTGTGATGGTGAGCAGTGATGAGATCACTGAAAAAGAACAGAGAGATCTAGGGGTTACTGATTTTGATGCAGGTACATCGACTACTCCCGCAGCGTCTCAGGATCAGACCCACAGTTCTCATTCCAGCTCTGAGAAATCTGGTCCTGATGATGAGTCCACGGACATTCTGACTAGTCACAGACGAGCTCAGTGGGATCACTCTTGGACTGATCCTTCATCTTTTGTTGGTATTTCTGGGGCTTATGTTCATTTAGCTAGTGCCTTTAAAGAAATTCAAAGCTCGGATCTTCAAGCTAATCTTAAAGGTACTTCTCTGATGCTTAAGGCTATTTTTGAAGAGATTCAAGATGTTAGGACTACGACTGCAAAGAGTATTGCTGATGTTGTGGCTGAAAATCATCAATCTGTTGCTCGCATTTCAAGAGACTTTTCCTGTGTTCATCGAGATCATGTCTTTCTCGAACATCGCATTGCGACTCTGGAGAAAAAGGCTGAATCTATGGATGCTAAGTTGGATTTACTTCTCTCCGCTTTGGTTCCTGATGCTGGTACTGATGCCAAAAAGGGGGAGAAAGTAGTGTCAACCAAATGCTCTCCGGAGTTGGGTATTCTAAGAAAGGATGATGCTCCTGATGGAGGTTCTAGTCAGAAACAAATATCTTCTGATGCTGCTGCAAGGACACAAGTCTCTGGATCTAGTTCTCAAAAGCAATCTCATGATATTATAGTGACAACAGCTGAACAGGCAAAGAAGTTTCATCAAACTGTGAATATTGATGGAACAGAATACACTGTGCACTATAAAGATCCCAGACTTGAAGCATTCAATGAACAGCAAGCTAGAAAAATTCTTCAAGAAATGTATCCTGATGAAGATGTAGAAGAGATGGTGGAAGCCCAGAGGATAGAATATGAAAAGCTGAATTCACAGAAAGGAACTGTCAGGAGTGAAAGGAAGGGAAACAGGACTAGAGGTAGAGGTCATGGCAGAGCAAGAGGAAGTACTGTCAAACCATCTTCAAATTCTCAAAAAGGTATTGTGATCAAAGAAGGATCAAATACTGGTGCAGATAAGTCATCTGGATTATCTGCTGTTTCTGCTAAGGGAAAAGGAAAGGAAGTTCTTGAAGGACCACCTCAAGTGATGATTACTGAACAAAATAGTGAAATATCACTTCAAGAAGAAGAAGAGGGTGATGATCTTCCATTAGTTCAAAGAAGGAGAAGAAGAGAAGATTCAAGGAATGACAGACATATATTTTTTGTAAGAACATCATTAAATATGGAAGTAGCTAAACAAGCAGAAAAAGACTATTTCAAGTCTTTGCAACAACAAAGCTTCACAAAGTCAGGAATGGTTTTGGAGGAATATCTGAGAAAGAAGGATGATGTTGTAAGGAGTTCAAGAAATTCATATGGATTCAAGAAGGTTAGAGGATACAAAAGTCAAGGTTATGATATCAGGGAAGATAAATCTCATTTTCAGCTCAATGAGATATTTAAGTCAAGTGGACATATCAAAAGTCTCCCTGAAATTTCTTGCACTGGTGGATCTGGGAAGTTCAAGAAATCTTATGAAGAAGTTGCGAAGAAGAAGAATGAATGCAGACAAACAGGAACATATGGAGGAATTGGTCATCCTGCCGCAGAAATAATTCCTCAGGCAGCATCATTTGATCAAGCATGTCTAACAGAAAATCTGAGTGATAAAGTTACTCAAAGGCATCTTGACAAACTTATATCTGTTCAAATGGTGTATGACATTCATGATGGAAATCTGCCTAAAGAAAAGATGGTGTATTTTCTTAAGGATGGATCAACGTTTGTACTAACAGAGCTGGATGTATCAATGAAGAACTTGGAAGAATTGAGGTACATGCAGTATATGTTTGTTCCTAATGATAATGTGTGTTTAAAGTGGAGAAGTAAGATTCAATCTAGTATCAATTTGCATTTGATGAGTTTAAATCAGAAAGATATTGCATATGCTCCTAAATACATTGATATGGATGGACAAGAAGTGGAAATGAAGAAAGGAAGTGCTTTCATTGAAAAGACTCTGGGTAAAGAGTATTTGTCTTTCTGTCCTGATAGTGAGAGAGTCAAACTTATTTATCTAGATGACAGAATGTTGAGAAGTTCTATTGAGGATCTGAGAGCAGCAATTTATCAGACAAACAAAGATGATAAAAAACTGAGGAAGCTGAGAAGAAGAATGATTGGTTTGTTATTAGAGAAAGAAGATGAGTTGATGAAGCAGTTTCTTCAGAAGAACATGGGGTTTATTAGAGTGTCTGATTATGAAGGATATCTTAAACGAAATCCTTATGTTAATCCTACGAGTATTTGATTGAAGTTTTGGCATCATTAAATCCAGAGAATTTATGCTTTATTTCAGAAAGTATAAATTGGGGGAGATTGTTGGGAAATGAAGATTTAATGAGTGCATCAGGATCGGATAGCATCAGTACTTAGAGCATCAGGAGATGACGTCTGATGATGTCATCATCAGTGGCAGGATAAGTCGGTTGTTAGTAATTGATACCATTCCGTGATTTCAGGAAAGGATTGATATGATCAAGATATATCTTATAGAAGCTGTTACAGAAGATAAGAGACAAGAAGATCAATTTAATTAAATGAAGATTATCTTGTGTAACAGAATGTGTAGCTGTGTGTATATATAAACACAGGATAGGTTTTACGAAAGTAATATCTTAAACACGAGTATCTTTGTAAACCTAGCAGCTCTTAAGAACTCATAGTTTCTTGAGAGAGTTTGTATCAGTTTTTATAAAGTTTAATAAAAGCTGATATTGATTGTTTTTATCTTTGTCTGTTCGATTATTTCATACAATTACATTCAACCCCCCTTCTGTAATAGACATATACTGGGTAACATGTAATCGTAGATGATTTTTTTAGATATACATGTGTGTTGTTTCTTCGAACTAAAGATTGTGCTTTTAGTGAATTTGAGAAGCTAATCACTTTACTTGAGAACAAGTTGAATACAAGGCTTGTAGGTATAAGGAGTGATAGAGGAGGTGAATTCATTTCCAAAGACTTCATTGCTTATTGTGAAGAAAGAGGTATCACACATGAATTCTCTGCTTCAAGGACACCTCAACAAAACGGAGTTGTGGAGAGAAAGAACAGATCTTTGCAAGAAACTGCGAGGACTTTGCTGCAAGAAAGCAAGCTGCCAAGGAGTTTCTGGGCAGAAGCTGTCAACACAGCTAGCTATGTTCTTAACAGGGTGCTTATCAGGCCTATACTCAACAAAACTCCATACGAATTGCTGAGAAATAAGAAGCCAAACATTGGATATTTCAAAGTCTTTGGCTCCAGGTGTTTTGTACTCAAAACTATTGATCGAGATGGTAAATTTGATGCCAAATCTTACGAAGCAATATTTTTGGGTTATTCTTTAACAAGTCGTTCTTATAGAGTTTATAATATATCTAAACGTATTGTTGAAGAGTCTATAGATGTTTCATTTCAAGAATCTAATGTTGATCTGTCAAGGGATGAGGAAGATATTGCAGGAACAGGTCATGACAGCGAGCTGACAAGACAAATTTCAGCATCTCATCAAGCTGATAACCAGTCTGATGCAACTCAAGCAGCTGAAAAGCCAGCTGAAACTTCTTCCCCAGTTGATGAAACTATTGATCAGTTATCAAGGCTCACCTTGGAAGGTCCAAGAGGGCAAAGATCTCAAGAAAAGATGCATATCTATGAAGGTGGTGAAGCATCTCCTCCATCCAAGCGAATTCGAGTACATGAGGAAGTCATAGCTCAACATTCATTGCCAAAGTCAACAAGAACAGTGAAGAATCATCCTCCAGAATTGATCATTGGTGATAAATCAGAAGGAATCAAGACTAGGAAAGGTAATGCTAACTTTTGTGCATTTGCATCCTTTCTAGCTCAAGAGGAACCAAAGAATGTCAAAGAAGCACTTCAAGATGAGAATTGGATCATGGCAATGCAAGAAGAACTCAATCAATTTGAAAGATGTGATGTTTGGGAACTTGTAGAGCCACCTAAAGATGTTTCAGTTATTGGTACTAAATGGGTCTTCAAGAACAAAGTTGATGAATTTGGTACGGTTACTCGGAACAAAGCAAGACTTGTTGCACAAGGCTATAATCAACAAGAAGGAATAGATTTCGAGGAAACTTATGCCCCGGTTGCAAGGCTCGAATCAATAAGGATGCTACTTTCATTTGCATGCTTCAAGAAGATCAAGCTACATCAAATGGACGTGAAAAGCGCATTTCTTAATGGATTCTTAAAAGAGGAAGTCTATGTCAAGCAACCCCCTGGTTTTGAGAGTGAACAATTTCCAAATTATGTGTTCAAATTAAAGAAGGCATTATATGGTTTGAGACAAGCTCCTAGATCATGGTACGAAAGGCTAAGTAAGTTTTTGATCAAAAATGGATTCATTCGAGGTAAAATTGATCCCACATTATTTACTAAACATAATGGTTCTGATATTTTAGTTGTTCAAATATATGTGGATGATATTATTTTTGGATCTACTAATGATGATATGTGCAAGTGGTTTTCTAAGTGTATGCATAATGAGTTTGACATGAGCATGATGGGAGAGCTCAACTATTTTTTGGGTTTACAAATTAAGCAAACTCCAGATGGTATATATGTGCATCAATCCAAATATATCAAGAATCTACTCACAAGATTTGGTTTTGAGAATATCAAGCAGAAATCAACACCAATGACTCCTGCCAGCAAGCTGACTGCAGATGAACAAGGTATAGATGTTGATGTTCGCAAGTATAGATGTATGATTGGTAGTTTATTATATCTTACAGCCTCTAGACCAGATATTATGTATAGTGTTTGTGTATGTGCAAGGTTTCAAGCTAACCCAAAAGAGTCTCACTTGAATGCAGTTAAAAGAATATTCAAATATTTAAGTGGAACAATCACTCTTGGTTTATTTTATCCTATCACAAATGCTTTTGATCTTGTTGGGTTTAGTGATGCAGATTATGCAGGTTGTCAAACTGATCGTAAGAGTACTAGTGGTGTTTGTGCATTTTTAGGACAGAGTTTGGTTTCTTGGCAAAGCAAGAAGCAAACTTCTGTTGCCTTGTCTACTGCCGAAGGTGAATATTTGGCTGCAGGGAGCTGTTGTGCCCAAATTCTTTGGATGATTCAAACACTTCGAGATTATGGCATAAAATGTTCCAAGATCCCAATTTATTGTGATAATACAAGCACTATCAACATTTCAAAGAATCCAGTGAATCATTCACGCACAAAACATATTGATGTTCGCCATCACTTTCTGCGTGATCATGTTGCTAAAGGCCATATCGAGTTGGTTTTTGTTTTCACAGAATATCAGCGAGCTGACATCTTTACCAAGCTCTTGCAGAAGAACGGTTCTGTGTTCTGCGTCGCGAACTTGGTATGTGCAATGTTCAGTTAGCTAGCTGAGATATTTCCGGGTACTATCCTTTACTTCAGTTTTTTTTATTATTAATTTTTTTTCTATTTCTTGTATGTTCTTGTGAGCAAATTTTTTTTATTGTGTTTTCGCCAGTTTGGTGCTATTTTTTTAGAGTCATTATTTGAATTTTTTTTTTTTGAATTCTTTTGACTGACCAAGTTTTTTGTGCCGTGTTTTAATGATAGAAGTTTGACTGTTGTTGTTTATTATCTCTAATGTGGTAAATTCAAGTTTATTATATTTTATCATGTTGCGTATGGTTAGGGGTTGGGTTGTTTTAAATTTTTATCCTAAAAATTCATCTCCCTTAATTTATTTTAAACGAGGTATTAAACGAACGATTCGTTTCCGACTCTTTCATTCTCTCTCTCTTTTCCCCAATTTCTTTCAAGGGTTTTTCTCTCGCATCTCTCTCAAAATTGTGTGGTCGATTTCTATTTCTTTTGGATTTTACTACATCATGAGGCGTACTCGAGGTTCTACTCCATCTGTTACTCCTAAGACTCCGAAGAACAAACGCAAATTGGTGGATACCAAGACTGAAATTGAACACATTCGTGACGATAGTGGTGATGAATCGGCTGTGAATCGCTCCGGTGGTCTCGATGGTTCTGCATGCAAGAAAATCAAGGTGAATACTGAGTTTGAAGCCCGTTTTAAGTCTCTCGATTTGGGTACTCGGAAAATTATCCCTGGTCGTCCTCTTGCTAGTAAGCACTTTCATCAATCTGGTGCTGTTAAGATGTTTTCCGAATTGGGTTTTGAGTCGTTTCTTGTAGAACTGCCTAAGGAATTTTATCCAGAGTGTATTCTTGAATTTTATGCTAATTTCACTCCTGATAAGTATGGCAATTTTATGTCATATGTTCGTGATACGAAAATTATGCTCAATGTTTCTGTGTATTGAAAATCCATCCTCTGTTTCTGTTTACACACCCAAAGGCCCTAAGGATTTAGATGGTTTTTTCTGCTCTAGATCAATTAAGACTCATTCGTGATATTCCTGGTATTCTTGAATTTGCTGCTCCTACTACTCACACTGTCACACCTTTAGCTCATCTGGTATTCAAAATGTGTTTGGCTAATGTTAATCCTCGTTTGGGTACTCGGTCAAATTTTTCTGCTCAAGATGTCATTGTTGTTTCTATGTTGATGTCGGGTCGTAAGTTCGATCTTTCTGAATTGATTCTCAAAAATATGCTGGATGTGTTCACTGCTGCTCCGGGTACTGGTCTTCCATATGGGTTACTTTTAACTCGTATTTTTGATTGGTTTGGTGTTAAGTTGGGTGAGGGAGATAAGGTTGTTGCCAAAGATTTCTTGGATTGTAATAGTTTGAAGCAATCTTCTCTTCGTGTTGAGAAAGATGGTACTGTCATGCATGTTGAACCTCCTGTTGTTGTTTCTGAGAAGCCTTCCTCTGCTGTGTTATCGGGTATTTCTGAGATTCGTTGGAACGAGTTTATGCGTGAGTTTCGTGAGAGTCACCTGACAATGTGTCGTAAGATTGATGATGTGGGTGATGAATTGAAATTTTTACGTGATCTTGTTCTTGGTACAAACACTCCTGCTTCTACTCGTATTGGTCCATCTGTTCGTGTTCCTTCTCCAAATGGTGGTTTGCATGATCTTGCTGCGGTTGTTACAATGGATGCTGCTGGAAATAGTTCACCTTTGGATGTTGCTGATGCTGTTCAGAATTTGGATGATGTTGATGGTCCTGATGGCTTGGAAGAGAATGACGATAACAACGATGTCTAAGTTTATTTCCTTTTTAATGATTAAGGGGGAGATTTATTTAGGATATTTTATGTTTGGGTTATTCAGAACAGTTTAAGTTTTTTAAGTTATGTGGTAATGTGGTTTAAGTTGGAACATGTTGGTTTGGTTTTGTAGAACTTGGTTTATTATCGTATGTTTGTGAGACTTGGTTTATGGTTTTTTATGAAATGCTTGTTTTTATGATTTCTATGTTAATAGCATTTAAATATGTTGCTAAGATTCTTATGCAGGTATTTAGGGGGAGTTTTTACTTTCCTAAATAGATGAGTTAATAATCATCAAAAAGGGGGAGATTGATAATCCTTGATTTTGATGATATTAATCTTAGCTAGCTGTTAGTACAAGAAATGACAGTATCTATATTTGTCTTAACAGTTTTGTTGCAGGCTTTATATTACTTGTTATCAGTCAGCTAACATTGCAGGATTACAAGTATCTTAGCAAGCTAACTTTGAAGTAACAGTGCATTTCAGCAAGCTAAGACTGTTCCGCCAGAAACTGTCCAAGTCAAAACAGAAGTCCTAATTTCATGGAGATTTTATAGGACATGATATGTAAGGACTCTATAAATTATATAAACGTAATATATATAATTTTAGAGCTCAGTTTTTACAAAGACTTTTTCAAAACAGGTTTCCTATTTATTAGGAATTTGTATCTTTCAAATATCTTATCTTATACAAACTCTCTAAACTCAGTTTTTAGTTATATACTGAATGTTTTATATCTTAAACGTCTTTTCTCCTAAACTTCAGTATGTTAACGTTATGTGAACGTTGATGAACGAATTTATCAAACAAACTAAACGTGAGAAAAGGTTTCAAGACCGTTGGTGTTTGATTGGTTAATTCGAACGTTAATAGTTCTTTATAAATACTTGTGTGGTTGTTTTCGTTTGAACACCTGGAAGAACACACAAGAACAACTCTGTGATACTTTGCAAAATCTGTTTACTTGAGCTCTATTTTATATATACGGTTATATCATTATTTAGAGTTTATAGTTTGAGTTGTATTACTCTTCATTGTTTGTATTGTTCAGATTGTAAGAGTTGTTGCTGAGTTGCAAGCTATGACACAAGGGTTCGGGAATTAGTTTGATAGAGAAGTTTATACTTGGGTAGTATAGTACTTAGAGATCATTTGATTCAGGGAACAAGGGTGTCAGCTAGCTGTTATCAGTGACAGGGAAGAAGGGAGATATATGTATTAATCTTGTAATCGGTGTTTATAGTGATTAATAATATATTCTCTTACCAGGTTTGGTAGGGGACCAGGACGTAGACCATAGAGAATAGGGGTCGAACCTGGCTAAAACTCTTGGTGTTTTTACTTACTGCTATTTCAATTCTGCATTGCATTGTTCATCTTAGCTAGCTGACAGACTTCGTTCTGTTCATCTTAGCTAGCTGACTAGTTAGCAGTTTATCATTTGATAATATTTTAAAATTGGATATAGTTGGCCATAGCACCTATTCACCCCCTCTAGGTGTGCATTTTCAGCAAGTTTCTACTTCACCACCACCGCCAGCTTCTTTCAGCTTCTTTCAGGGATTTCATATGAAAACCAGGCTACTTAATCAGCAATCTGTGCCTTCTCCGGTAATATCATTACAAGTTTAGTCTCAGCTGAGAAGCGACAGAAAGGGTGGCTAATTGGTTAACAGAACAATCCCTGACACAATGAAGATTCAGAAAATATAGGTAATCTAAATGTCCATATTTCTAATATTTCAGTATGTTCAAAAAGGTCTATAATTTCTCATCACAAAGTGGTTATGTAGTTTAAAAGATACTTGTACCCATCTATTATCTCTCTGTTTGTTTCCCCAGATACTTTGTACCCATCTATTATCTCCGATTCCCAGCTATTTGACCTCTAGTATCCCTGTCACACACTCAACTCGTAGATATCTATGGACAGTCGAAACTTCATTTTGGGCCAACATCATACCATTTTCTTAATACTTTTGAGTCTGATACTTAGGTACACCCAGCCAAATCCATCTTTAGGGCAATTTATGATGGCGAGGTATGAGTCTTTATTTTTCCACATTATTCTCTAGTATATAATTTCTTGCTCTGGATTATATGCCATCTTATGTTTATTTAGGCTTTTTTAGATGACCCACTCTCCCAAAAACTGTATGGTATTAAGGAAAACCACTAAACTGAACAAACACAAATACATACTTTCCTTCAAAATATTTAACAGTAGATCACCATAACTGCACACTACCCAAGAAGCAACAATGAAGGTGTCCAAATTATACTGTGAGACTGTCGTGAGGATTCAAATATAAGCCTCTCCTAAATAAATTATGGTACCAACCCATTTTCCCAAAACCTTAACATAGTCAGAAAAACCACTAAATCAATTTTTTTTTTTTTTAAATTCAACTGCGTCCCAAAACCTTAGCATCCAGAGAAAAACCAATAAATGGATTTTATACATTTAACTAGCGTTTTACCGTCCTACGCACCAAAGTAAAATCTTAAAATTTTTAAAATTTTAAAATTCTAAAATAAATATAAATATGTTATATAACAGAATTTATATTAATTTTTTCCCACATATTTTTACTAAATTTGCGCATGCATGTTTTAATAAATACTAGTCTATAACCCGTGCAAGGCACGGGCCTTAAAAAATAATAAACTAAAAAATTTAATGTGAACGGAAAATATTAAATAAAATAAAAATTAATATGATAAATTATAAAATGAGAAACTTAAATATTCATTGGAACATAAAAAAATATAAAAAAATACAAATGAGACCGAAGAAGATAAATGAGGTATTATTAATAATATTTTATAATAAAATAATATTAATAATAAGGACAGATAGAAAATCTAACATATTTTAATTAAAAAAATTAATTGCCCGTGATATTTTTAGAAGTGTTTAATTATATTAACTGTATTTATTAAAAAAATACGTGACATGTTAAAATAAGTAAGTTTTTGTAATAAGGACAAATAGAAAAGCTAACATGTTTTAATTAAAAAAAAGTAACTGTCCATAATATTTTTAGATGTGTTTTAATTATATTAATTGTATTTTAAAAAAAAAATACGTTCACTTATTAAAATAGGTAATTTTTTTAAATAATTAAAAGTATTAAAATAAGTTTTAAAATATATAAGTAAGGGTTGCACTTGATATTTTTGGAAAATAGAGATTTTAGTCATAACAAATATAAAAGGTAATATATTTTAATTTAAATGTAATTGTCCGTGATATTTTTGGAAAATAAGTAAATTTTGTTAGAAAAAAAAAAGGTAAGTTTTTTTAAATAATTAAAAGGATTAAAATAGGTTTTAAAATATATAAGTTGCACTTGATATTTTTGGAAAAAAGAGATTTTAATGATAACAAATATAAAAGGTAATATATTTTAATTTAAAGGTAATTGTCCGTGATATTTTTGGAAAAGAAGTAGATTTTGTTAGAATAAAACGTTTTAACTATAAAAGGCAATCACCTAGTTACTATTTTTATATTATTTTATTATTTATTAAATAGTGTATTAAAATAGGTTTTAAAATAATTAAATAAGGATTACACCTCATATTTTTGGAAAATAGGGATTTTAGTGATGATGTGTTTTAATTATATTAATTAAATTTGTTAAAAAAATACGTTCATTTGTTAAAATAGGTAAATTTTTTTAAATAATTAAAAGTATTAAAATAATTTTTAAAATATATAAGTAAGAGTTGCACTTGATATTTTTGGAAAATAGAGATTTTAGTGATAACAAATATAAAAGGTAATATATTTTAATTTAAAGGTAATTGCCCGTGATATTTTTGGAAAAGTAGTAGATTTTGTTAGGAAAAAAAATGTTTTAATTATAAAAGGCAATCAGCTAGTTAATATTTTTATATTATTTTATTATTTATTAAATAGAGTATTAAAATAGATTTTAAAATAAATAAGTAAGGATTGCACCTCATATTTTTGGAAAATAGAGATTTTAGTGATAACAAATATAAAAGATATTATGTTTTAATTTAAAGGTAATTGTCGTGATATTTTTGGAAAAAGAGTAGATTTTGTTAGATTTTTTTTTTAATTATAAAAGGCAATCAGTTAGTTACTATTTTTATATTATTTTATTATATATTAAATAGAGTATTAAAATTGGTTTTAAAATAAATAAGTAAGGATTGCACTCATATTTTTGGAAAACATAGATTTTAGTAATAACAAATATAAAAGGTAATATGTTTTAATTCAAATATAATTGTAATGATATTTTTGGAAAAGGAGTAGATTTTGTTAGAAAAAAAATATTTTAATTATAAAAGCCAATCATCTAGTTACTATTTTGGTAACTTGACAATAATACAATTCCATTAAAGATTTGATTTGTAGTAGCTTTCGTTATCCTAAAAAGAAAGAAGTATATTTGTAGCAGTGTATCCTAAATTTAAACAAATTAGATCTCACATTTCTATTTTTTTTATTAGATTTTAATATTATTTGATTTTTATGTAGTAAAATATAGTGAAATATTAATGTAGAATAAAATTTTCCCAAATTTTGATTATCTATACTATATTATTAAAGACGAAACATTGAAAGTTTTGTAGTCTGGTCATGAAAGTTTTTGTAGTCTGGTAACTTAATTCATAGCCGTTAGATATTTTTAATCAAATCGATGTGAACCGTTAGATAAAATATTAAAATTATTATATAGAATATCTTTTCTATTTTTCCTAACTAAAACATCTCATTTTCCAAAAATATTGCAAACAATTTCATTTACTAAAATAACATAATAAAGTTATAATTGCTAATAACTAACTCATTACCTTTTTTAGCCAAATTGTATATTTTTTTTTATATTTTTCAACTAAAATTTCTACTTTTCTATTTTTCCTAACTAAAACCTCTCATTTTCCAAAAATATCACGAATAGATCTATTTAATAAAATAAAATAATAATATTATAATGATTAATGACTAACCGATTAGATTTTTTTTTTCAAAACATATATTCATTTTTATATTTCATAACTAATATTTCTCTTAACTAAAACCTCAAAAATATCACGGACTATTCCATTTATTAGCATAAAATACTAATATTATAAATCTATCTATCTATACTATCTATACTATAATATTATAAGCAAACCACCCTCTATTTGGTTGGTAGTTTGGTCATTTAGTTTGGTCATTTAGTTTGGTCCTCTGAATAATAACCGTTAGATGTAAATATAGGTAAATGAGAACCGTTGGATGTAATATTAAAATAATATTCTTTTTTTGATATCTAAGATGCTCTCACGGGTTCAAGGTTCGAATCCCGTCAACAACATATTAAAAAATTTTAAGATCAAAATACAAATAAATGCTAATAAAATAAGATAAAAAATATTAAAAAATCATATTAAAAAATACTATTATAAGCAAACTACCATCTATTTGGTTGGTTGGTAGTTTGGTTCTCTAAATAATATTTAACCGTTATATATAAATATAGATAAATGAGAACCGTTTGATGTAATATTAAAAGAATATTATTTTCTTTGTATCTAAAATACTCTCACGGGGTCAACATTCGAATCCCGTCAACAACATATTATTATTATTAAATATTATATCATCTATTTTTCTAAACTACATTCAAAAGTTCAATATATTATTCCGTCGACAACATATTAAAAAATTTTAAGATCAAAATACAAATAAATGATAATAAAATAAGATAAAAAATAATAATAAATCGTATAAAAATACTAAAATAATAAATTAAAAATACTAAAATTCATCCGTGCATCGCACGGGTTATAGGCTTGTATTAGTAATTTATTAATTAGAAAAAGTACCGAAAACCAAAAACCGACCGTTAACCGAAAACCAAAACTTTCAATGTTTCGGCTTTAATAATATAGTATAGATAAGTTATGTTATGGTTGCTAAGTAAATAAATATGTATTATTTAAAATTAAATATTCAACACATAAAATATTGATTGAACAAATATATAAAATGATATAACGAAATAACATAAAATATGATATTAGAATTGTTTTGAAATATACCATCAATTTTTAAATCAATAATAATGTTGAGCGTCCTAACCCGTTTTAGAATAACACTTCTTTTTAACTCCATCATCATTAACGTGGATAACCGTTTATTATTTTCGATTTTGACTCTAGATTATCATCAATAAAATTATCATTATTAGCTGAATCAAATCATTCACCTGCTTCAAAAGAAACAGAATGGTTGCGTTATTAAGAATGAAGAAACAAAATGGTTGCGTTATTAAGAATGAGAAAGACAAATTTTATGTTGGACAAATATCACAGTTAATTATTTTAATTGAAAATTTTATGCTCACCACGACATAATCAACATTGTATGAGGTGATTTTAGATTCTTGTGAGGGCGTTGAAACTCTATAGTTTGAACTAATTTTGCCATGTCCGAGGCCAAGTATATTGTATTGCTATGGACTTCAATCATTCAAAGATGCTCGGCGCGGCTCCGGTCAAAGATTTATAATGAATGTCAGAATTTTTCCTGTGATGGTTTTTAATTTTTCAAAATATTGATTTTCATTTTCTTCTTATGACGAAGGTTTTAAATTTGTTAGAACAAATTCCAGACTTACATTTAATATGCTATATTTTTAGAATTTTGTTTTTACTACGTCATTACCTTTATCTTCTGACCACAAAGGTCGTCGTCAATATTTGTTGATATTGACGTATCACTTCACAATCTTTGCACTACTTTACTTAATTAATAATGTAGATGAACACCGTAAATCTAATAAATTATACTACCTTCGTCCAATCAATTTCTTTACACTTTATTTCTGTAGATGCCTCTCTCAATTCTTTACATCCCAAAAGTAGTAAAATTAGATAATATAAAATTTAACTACATTCACTACTTTTCTCCATTACACTTATTATATATATATTGATGGTTCCCACCACTTTACTCTCTTTTCTTACATTTCTTAACTATTTTACATTTTTTCATAACTTCTATACCCAATTCATATGTAAATAATGAGAGAGACGGATGGAGTATATAATTATGATAAAAAGGATATGAAGAAAAATATTTTCGAAAATTTTGATTTATTGAACATAATGCCTCATATTCGGGTTTGAGACAATTTTATCACATTTGCATTTGTATGTATGGTTAATGGTAAGAATTCCCCATGATACATCTTCGACACTACAAACTCATAAATGATATATCGCCTCCATTTACATTAAGATTTTAAAATTTTAACAATGAAAATTTGATGAGTCTAATGACTGCACCTAATTTGATAACGAAATAAAGAAGAAGTAACGTACCAGTTTACTATCTAAATTCAGAGATCCGTAATATACTTATATAGAATATATAATCAAGCTAATGTGAAAACATGTATTATTAATAATAATTTTAATAGTTTTAAAAGATAGTTATGAATTAAAATAATTTAAAATTTTATGTTATTAATCGAATTTATATTTGATGTGGGTTAAAAATAACCCTAAAGACATAATTAATATTGTATTAATTAGACCCGGATCAGTCCAAGAACACGGCCCAATAAGCAAGGCCCGAAACCCTAATTATTTATTAATTTCGTAATTAATAAATTGGGAAAATATACAGCTCGGGAAAATAGTCCAAAATATGGTAAATTCATCAAAGAAGGATCCAGAATCCCAATTAAAGGAAATAATGAGTCACAGTCCTTATCAACAAGGAAAAGACTCGTCCATCAAGAAATACAATGTTTATCCATTATCAAAAAGGACTTATTCGCTAAGTCTCCTAAACTTACTCTAAATACGAGGCTCCAGACGCCTATATAAGGACCCTGCTCCTTCACAATAGAACTACGTTTTGGACACAGCTCCATACGTCATCTACTACGTTTTGGACACAGCTCCATACGTCATCTACAACGTTTGAGACTTCATCCTCGAATAAGGACATACAAGTCACTACGTCCTTGGTGTGCCTCTGCCGCCATAGCCCCGAGGGCAACATAAAGAACTACGTTTTGGACACAACTCCATATGTCATCTACAACGTTTTAGACTTCATCCTCGAATAAGGACATACAAGTCACTACGTCCTTGGTGTGCACCTGCCGCCATAGCCCCGAGGGCAACATAAAGAACTACGTTTTAGACACAACTCCATACGTCATCTACAACGTTTTAGACTTCATCCTCGAATAAGGACATACAAGTCACTACGTCCTTGGTGTGCCCATGCCGCCATAGCCCCGAGGGCAACACCAAGAACTACGTTTTATTGGCTTGATTCTCTAAACACTAGAGATACGTAGGCATCTTGTTAGGACCGAGTTAGTCCCCGACAACAAGAGCAGCCATTAAAGCTCGAAGCTCTCTAAACCCTAACAATTAATTTACAAGTATGCTTTTTAATCCATAACATTTGGCGCCGTCTGTGGGAAGACAACATCAACCATGACAAACACACGAAGAACAACTAGAGATACTCAAACTTCTGAGGAGCTTCCTATCACCTCTGAGGCTGATGCTCACGGAAATCAACCACCGCCAACTACTAGCATTCAAGGGGCGAATATCCCCCTCACCACCACTCAAGGACCGGAAATCCCAATTTCTGTTGAAGGGACGAATCCCCTGAAAATGGTCATTCATGGATCTAATCCACAAGAGACCACTCACCAGCAACCAATCACGACCTCCCCGTTGCTCATGAATGCAACAAGTGGTCTTCAACTCCATACTACGGATCTTCCCCAATACGCAACTCAAACTTTGGGGATGCCAAGCTATGGCATGCCCCCTCGACCCATGGCGGGCGGTAGTGGTCTCAATCCCACTTACCATGAGGCATATGTTCCTCCTTATATACAAGGTCTGGGACCCCAAAATCAACAAACTCAAACTCGACGGACTCCTTTGATTCTAGATTACTCGGGACCCTACACTGAGGATGAGAAGGACTCAACTGGAGAAGAAAGGGACGTTGCCCCGAGGAGAAGACGTTCTTCCCAAACAAATCGGGAACAATCCCAAACTACTAAGGAAAAGATTGCGGCCCATAAGGCAGAGGCTGCAAGGCTCAAAAAACTATTGGCCGAAGAGGAAGCAGCAAGAACTCAACGAGTCCCTGTGATTAACTTGGACCCAACACCAAGAAGAACCAAGAGGGCTGAAGCCCCAAGGGGTGACCCTAGTGTTTTGTTGCCCCTAGGAGATCCTGATGATCCTACACCACCATTCACTCAAGACATCATGAAAACTACCATATCCAGGAAATTCAAGATGCCAACGATTAAAGCTTATGATGGGACGGGAGATCCCGCTAATCATGTAAGAACGTTCTCTAATGCACTACTGTTGCAGCCAACCAATGATGCTGTTAAGTGTAGGGCGTTTCCACAAACCTTGGCAGGCATGGCCCAACGTTGGTACAACCGTCTTCCTCCCAACTCTATTGGGTCTTTTAAGGAACTAAGCAAATCATTCATCAACCAATTAGTTAGTGGAAGGGTGCATGAGAAGAGTTCTGCATCACTCATGGGAATCCGGCAAGGAAAGAATGAAGCTTTAAGGGATTATATCAACTGATTCACCCGGGAGGCTCTGAAAGTCCCAGACTTGGAGGACAAAGTAGCTATGATAGCCTTGCAGCAAGGAACCACTGATGATCACTTCAAAAGATCATTGGCAAAACATCCACCCGAGAGCATGCTGAAGCTCCAAGATAGAGCCGGAAAGTACATCAAGGCTGAAGAAAGCATGAGAAAATATGAACCCACTGCTGGTGGCAGTGGAAATTCAAAGAAAAGAAAGGAAACTCAGGAGTACGACGTCAAGGAAAAGTTTCCAGAACGTCAAAGGATTCTGATTCTCCACCCAAGAGGAACAATTTTGGGCCAAAGTTTACGCAGTATGCAAGATTGAACACTCCCAAGAGCCAAATTCTGATGGAAATAGCAAAGGAGGAGGATCTTCGATGGCTGAAGCCACTAAGGACTGATATGTCTAAACGGAATCAAAACCAATTCTGTCGGTTCCATAAGGAAGTCGGTCACGACACGGATGATTGCCGACAATTAAAATATGAGATCGAGTTTCTGATACGGAGAGGAAAGCTCAATAAATTCACCAAGGATGGAAATCAAGGGAGTCAAAGAGGAAACTATGAAAGGAAGGATTATGACAGAAGGGACAACGATCAAGATCGGAATCCCAAGCCCCGAGGGTCAGTTATCAACATGATATTCGGGGGACCAACTGCTGCTGGGTCCTCCCGAAACTCAAGAAAGGCCTATGCCCGAGAAATAATGACTGTGGTCAGAGAAGCACCGAAACGTGCCCGAACAGAAATATCAATAGGTTTTGATGATTCTGACTTGGAGGGAGTGAAGTTTCCCCACGATGATCCCTTAGTCATCGTACCTGTTATAGGGAATTCTGAAACAAAGAGAGTTTTGGTCGACAATGGAGCTTCAGTGGACATCTTGTTCCATGATGCTTTCATCAAGATGGGCAATACTGACTCTCTGTTGACACCTTCGAATATGCCCATATATGGATTCAATGGAGTAGAGTCAAAGGTGGAAGGCACTATCCAACTCCCAATGACAATGGGGCAAGGGTCGAATACGTCTACTCAGATGTTGAACTTCATAGTTATAAAGGCAACTTCGACCTACAATGCAATCCTGGGAAGGACGGGTCTTCATGCGTTCAAGGTTGTTGCCTCATCTTATCATCTAAAAATCAAGTTCCCAACGAGGAATGGAATTGGTGAAGAACGGGGAGACCAAAAGATGGCTAGAAGTTGTTACGTAGCCGCGTTAAGGCCTGATGGACTCGGGGGGCAGGTTCTCCCAATTGAAGACATGGATACTAGAGATAATGAGGACAGAAGAGGGAAACCGGCTGAGGATTTAATCCCAATTCCCTTAGTCCCTGGTGAACCGGAGAAGGTGACTTACGTTGGAGCACTATTGCCTAAACCAATGAAGAGCAAACTCATATCTTTTCTTTAAGAAAATAATGATGTTCTTGCTTGGACAGCGGCTGACATGCCAGGGATTGATCCCCAATTAATAACCCACAAATTGAATGTGGATCCTGAAAGGAAGACAGTGAAACAGAAGAAGAGAAATTTTGCTCCAGAGAGGCAAGAGGCCATCAAGCAGGAAGTAGAAAAGCTTCTGGAAGCTGGGTTTATTGAAGAAATTCAATTCCCAGAATGGTTGGCTAACCCAGTGATGGTCAAAAAGGCCAATGGCAAATGGAGGATGTGTGTGGATTTCACCGATTTGAACGATGCATGTCCTAAGGATTGTTTTCCCTTACCAAGGATTGATGCCACCGCTGGGCACGAGATGCTGAGTTTTATGGACGGCTTCAGTGGATACAACCAAATCAAAATGCACAAAGATGACATCTCCAAGGTATCATTCATCACTGACTTTGGTGTTTTCTGTTATCTAGTCATGGAATTTGGACTTAAAAATGCAGGGGCAACATACCAGAGGTTGGTGAACAAAATTTTTGAACACCTGATTGGAAAAACCATGTAGGTCTATGTGGATGACATGTTAGTTAAAAGCCTCGATAAGGCCAATCATATAAACCATCTACGAGAAGAGTTTGAAGTGCTGAGGCACCACAAGATGATGTTGAATCGAGCTAAATGTGTCTTTGGTGTAGGCTCAGGGAAGTTTTTAGGCCTGATGGTTTCCAAGAGAGGAATCGAGGCTAACCCCGAAAAAATCAAAGCAATCCTGGACATGGAGCCACCACGAACCGTCAAGGATGTTCAGAAACTAACAGGAAGAGTGGCAGCATTGGGAAGATTCATCTCCAAGTCAGGAGAGAAGTGCTTACCTTTCTTTAAAGCACTCAAGAACGTAAAAATTTTGAGTGGACAACTGAAAGCCAGGAGGCCTTTGAGGCCTTGAAGAAGTACATGGCTGAGGCACCACTGTTGGCAAAACCAAAGCCAGGAGAAACTCTCTATTTGTACTTGGCGGTTTCTAACACAGCCCTTAGAGCTGTTTTGGTAAAAGAAGAGTTGAAGGTTCAGAAACCCATTTACTACGTAAGCAAGATTCTACATGGGGCAGAAATAAACTACTCTACGATTGAGAAGTTTGCCTTAACCTTGATAATGGCCTCAAGAAAGCTACGCCCATACTTCCAGGCTCACAAGATAGAGGTCTTGACCAATCAGCCTCTAAGAAACATCTTGCATAGCCCCCAAGTTAGTGGAAGGTTGATCAAATGGGCTATTGAATTGGGAGAATTTGACATCAAGTATAAGCCTCGAACGGCCATAAAAGTTCAAGCACTCGCTGACTTCATGGTTGAATGCACCATTGACAACCAAGAAGTCGGGGGGGGCAGGAAGTAATATTGGAAGACAAGAAAGATGAAGACATGATGTCCAAAGAATGTTGGGTGCTCTATTTTGATGGAGCATCAAAAACAAAATCAAGTGGAGCAGGTTTGGTGCTACAAAGTCCTGATGGATTTCTCATAGAGTACGCACTAAAACTGGACTTTCCAACGACAAATAATGAAGCTGAGTACGAAGCCCTGATAGCTGGCTTAGGGTTGGCTGGAGCCCTAAGAGTTAAAACTCTGAAAGTGGAGACTCGAGGCTAGTGGTTTCCCAAGTAAATGGAGAATTTGAGGCCAGAGATGAAGTCATGGCCAAGTACCTAAAACTTGTCAAGGCCATCATGACTCGGTTTGATGAATGCTATGTGGAACACATTCCAAGGGAAGAGAACATGAATGCCGATGCCTTGTCTAAGTTTGCCTCTTCTGAAATTGAAAACTATGCAGGAAGTGTATACTTCCAAGTCTTGAAGACCCCAAGCATCAAAGGAAAGTTGGTAGCACCCATTGATGTTGCTAGCTGTTGGATGGATCCCATTAAATCTCATCTGGAAACTGGGTGGTTACCGAATAATGCCTTGGAGGCACGAAAGTTGATAGTGAGATTATTGAGGTACGCCTTGATCGAAGGGATCTTATACAAGAAGTCTTTCATCATCCCATACTTAAAATGCTTGAGACCCCAAGGCAGAATTGGCCCTAAGGGAAGTACATGAAGGAATTTGTGGGCAGCACTTGGGGGGCAGAGCCCTTGCATAAAATTACCCGTTTAGGTTTCTATTGGCCAAACATGCTAGCGGATTCTAAAAGCTATGTGAAGAAATGTGAACGGTGCCAAAAGCATGCACCAGTGGTTAGTCAACCGCCCGAGATGTTGACATCCATAAACTCATCTATCCCATTCGCCATGTGGGGAATGGATATACTTGGACCATTTTCAATGGCAAGTGCGCAAAGAAAGTTCTTGATAGTGGCAATCGACTACTTCACCAAGTGGATTGAGGCTAAACCTTTAGCCAAGATAACCACCAAGCAAGTAATGCATTTCTTCTGGGAAATGTGATATGCATATACGGGATTCCACGTATCTTGGTCACAGACAATGGAACTCAGTTCAACAATGAGGAATTCAAGAAGTATTGTGATGAGATTGACATCAAGTTACGCTTCACTTCTGTTGCCCATCCTCAAGCAAATGGGCATGCTGAGGTTGCCAATCGAATTATCCTGGATGGACTTATGAAAAGAGTTGAACGCTCTAGAAACACTTGGGTAGACGAATTGTTTCCCATACTATGGGCATATCGTACTACCTGTAAAGTCACCACTGGAGCAACCCCCTTTCTGCTGGCATATGGGGCAGAAGCAGTGGTTCCAGTGGAGATTACTCACACATCTCCAAGAATCGAGGCTTATGAGCCAGAAACAAATGAAGAAGGCATGATGCTGGCCTTAGATCTAATTGATGAAGTTAGAGATGAGGCAAATGCTAAAGTAGTTGAACATCAAAAAAGGGCATCTTTCTACTATAACCTAAGGGTTAAAGCGAGATTCTTCCGTCAAGGAGACTTAGTCCTCCGAAAGATTGAGGCATCCGGGGTTGGACAAAAAGGCAAATTGGCCCCAAATTGGGAAGGAACATATCGCGTCAAGAACGTATTTGGTCGAGGATCATACAAATTAGAAACCCTCGAAGGGCATGAGGTGTCAAGGACTTGGCATGCCTCAAACTTAAAAGTTTATTATGTTTAGTGCATCCTAAAAGGATCCGCTAGTATAATAAGTAGAAATAAGGTTCGATGAAATCATGAGCTTCCTAGAAAGCATATGAAGGGTTGAACCCGTTTAGATGGGTAGAAACATCCTCAAAGCATTGCCAAGACAAACTACAAATGAATGCAAAGGAAAGCATACAAAATATGCATGTCAACTGCACAAATAGAGCAGAATACAACGAACCCCGAAGGGTGAATGTTGCTAATAAACATACAAAAGAAAGCCTAAAATGCTTATTGTTAATTAGCGAAAATTTCAAGCTCAAGAGAAGTTTGATATGATAGACTTGAGAAAGAATCACTACGAGTGGAGCCATCAATAAGAACTCGTAAGGGTGAAGGGTTGAAACCCTAAAAACCTAAGACATTCAGTCCAAACCCCATCATTCGATATGCTCAATGAAAGGCTTGAAGCCAAAACAAGACGGTTTAAGACATAAAAGGCTTATGCAAATGTCAAATTAGCCTCGAATAAGGAAAACCGTCGTAAATGTGTAGGTCGCTCCACACTTTACACCAAGACGATACTCGTGAAACACTAGTGTATATTAAAATCCCCAAAAAAGGGTAGTAAGTCCCAGGTAAGGGATAAAAAGACCCCAAGTCTCGAAAAAGACTGGTATAACTTCTATGAAATCCTAGTGCATTATCATAGAAGTTGGGGGGAAAATGATATGGGTTAAAAATAACCCTAAATACATAATTAATATTGTATTAATTAGACCCGGATCGGTCCAAGAACACGGCCCAATAAGCAAGGCCCGAAACCCTAATTATTTATTAATTTCGTAATAATAAATTGGAAAAATATACAGCTCAGGAAAATAGTCCAAAATATGGTAAATTCATCAAAGAAGGATCCAGAATACCAATTAAAGGAAATAATGAGTCACAGTCCTTATCAACAAGGAAAAGACTTGTACATCAAGAAATACAATGTTTATCCATTATCAAAAAGGAGACTTATTCGCTAAGTCTCCTAAACTTACTCTAAATACGAGGCTCCAGACGCCTATATAAGGACCCTGCTCCTTCACAATAGAACTACGTTTTGGACACAGCTCCATACGTCATCTACTATGTTTTGGACACAGCTCCATACGTCATCTACAACGTTTTAGACTTCATCATCGAATAAGGACATACAAGTCACTACGTCCTTGGTGTGCCTCTGCCGCTATAGCCCCGAGGGCAACATAAAGAACTATGTTTTGGACATAACTCCATACGTCATCTACAACGTTTTAGACTTCATCCTCGAATAAGGACATACAAGTCACTACGTCCTTGGTGTGCACCTGCCGCCATAGCCCCGAGGGCAACATAAAGAACTGCGTTTTGGACACAACTCTATACGTCATCTCCAACGTTTTAGACTTCATCCTCAAATAAGGACATACAAGTCACTACGTCCTTGGTGTGCCCATGCCGCCATAGCCCCGAGGGCAACACCAAGAACTACATTTTATTGGCTTGATTCTCTAAACACTAGAGATACGTAGGCATCTTGTTAGGACCGAGTTAGTCCCCGACAACAAGAGCAGCCATTAAATATCGAAGCTCTCTAAACCCTAACAATTAATTTACAAGTATGCTTTTTAATCCATAACAATATTGTTGACATATCCAAGTTCAGGTGTTACAACTGCTATGAGCTTGGCCATTTTGCTACAGAATGCAGAAGGCCAAAGCAGAATCAAAGGATGGATAAAGGGTCAAGTGGACACTTCAAGAAAGGACAGGGAAAGGCCTATGTGGCTGAAGGAAAGTGCTGGGATGATACTGATGATGAAGAGGAAGAGGAATATGTGAATTTAGCACTCATGGCTAAATCTGAAGAGGACCCCTCTAGCTCTCCAAGTCAGGTACCCTCACTTGTCTTACTTGATATGTCTAAAGATGAATACAAGCAAACTGTTGAAGAATTGAGTGCTGAAATGTTTAATGTTCACACTAGTTTAACTGCAGCCAATGAAGAAATTGCTAGGTTAACTAAGTCGAATGATGAACTCACTTCTGAGAATGATTTGCTTTTATTAAAGACCAATAGATTAGAATCTTTGACACAGGAGAATGCTAAACTGAAAAATGAATTAGCCTGTGCTAAAGAGATTGAGGAGTTTCTAAGGAAAGAAATTAGTGAAAATGAATTCAAGATTAAAGCCTATAGAAACTCATCCAAACAACTTCAGGATTATCATGAGAAACACACAGAGGATCAGAAGGTAGGGATAGGTTTTGAATATGGCAAAAGACCTGGTAAGGAAATTGTTAGTCAGGATTGTTCAACTGATGCTACTGTCAAACCTCATGTTCTCAAGAAACTCAACAAACCAATTTTTAAACTTTCTGAACTTGAGTTTGATGAGGAAGCCATGCTCATCAAGCAACAACTTGATGATGAGGATGAAGGCATTGACAGTTCAACAGTTGATGGAAAAGATACTGTCATATTCCCCAAGACAGTAACTTTGCCAAACAATCTGATAGAATGTTCTAAAGATACTGTCAAGAGAGTTTCGAAGACAGCAACTTCCAAACCTACTGTCATGACAGAAGGTATGAAAGGTACTGTCAAGAAAAGCTCGACAGCAACTTCAGAACATCCTGATGACACAGTTACCTACAAGTCTAGAAACAGGAATGGCAAGTTAGGAAATGGCAATGCTAATGGTAGTAATGCTCCTAGGAAACTATGCAATAATTGTGGCTCTTCACGTCACTTAACTCATGTTTGTAAGAATCCAAAAGAGGTCAAGGATAATGTGACTCTGAAAAATGGTAACTTACATAGAACCCCCCTTATGCATAGACCTATGGTAGTATGTAATAACATTGATTGTATGCCATGCAAGATAACTGCCATGAGTACTTGTTTCAATCTGCCTATTTTGTCTACTGAACAATGTACCTACATGCAAACTGTTGAGACTCCTGAGCCTACTGGCAACAGTAAGAAGGCCTCATCCACTAAGAATAAGATCAAGTCTAATTCTAAAAAAAAAGTGGGTGAAGAAGGGAGTCCAACAGAAGATTCCTGATGTGATGATTAAAGTTGAGAATGTTGATTATGTCTGTGATACTGAAGTAACAGGACCCAACAAGGATTGGGTACCATATGCCTCTTAAATACAATTTGTTTTGCAGGGCAAGAAAAAGGAGCAAGTCACTTGGATCATTGACAGTGGCTGCTCTAGACACATGACTGGTGATAAAGCCCTGCTATCACATTTTGTAGAGAAAGCTGGCCCAATCATAACCTTTGGAGACAACAGCAAGAGTTACATAGTGGGATATGGCTGTTTGGAAATTGGAAATGTTGTCATAAATGATATTGCTCTTGTTGATGGATTGAAGCACAACCTGCTCAGTGTCAGCCAATTCAGTGACAGGGGATTCAAGGTTGATTTTGATATGATGGTGTGCAATATCTATCACAAGAAGGATGGAAGCCTCTCTCTGAAAGGGGTAAGAAAAGGAAGCCTGTTTGTTGCTGACCTAAGCTCAACAAAGAAGGATAAGACTTACTGTTTCTACAGTAAAGCTACTGTTGGTGACAGTATGCTTTGGCACAGGAAGCTCTCTCACCTCAACTTCAAAACAATGAACATGTTGATGAAGAAGGAACTGGTTAGAGGACTACCTCAACAGGAATTCTGTCAAGAAGGACTGTGTGGGGACTGTCAAATGGGAAAATTGAGAATAGCTGTGCATAAGTCAAAGCAAACCAACACCAACTCAGAACCACTCAAGCTAATTCATATGGATCTCTTTGGACCAGTAAATGTCCCATCCTTAGCCAAAAAGAGATATGCATTAGTTATGGTGGATGACTACTCTAGGTATACTTGGGTGAAATACCTAGAATCAAAAGATGAAGAAGCTCAAGTCATCATTGATCACTTAAGAGTTCTTGACAGAACTCCAAATGCTAAAGTTCAACTACTAAGAAGTGACAATGGTACTGAGTTCAGAAATGCCACTCTTGGAAATTTCTGTAAAGATGAAGGAATTGTGCAACAGTTTTCTGCTGCAAAGACACCACAGCAGAATGGTGTTGTAGAAAGGAAGAACAGGACACTCATTGAAGCTGCCAGAACTATGCTTCATGATGCAAAGTTACCCACATACTTCTGGGCAGAAGCCATCAACACAGCTTGCTATACTCAGAACAGAACCTTGATCAACAAGACTCATGGGAACACTCCTTAATATTTGCTCAATGGAAAGAAACCTACTGTCAAGTATTTTCATGTGTTTGGAAGCAAATGTTTCATGATGAAAGACAACCATGAAAAGAAAGGGAAGTTTGACTCCAAAGCTTTTGAAGGAATTTTCATGGGGTATGCTTTAGAAAGGACTGCCTACAGAGTCTATCTTCTGGAACATAGAGTCATAGATGAAAGTGTGAATGTCACATTTGATGAGACCAAGTTTCCTGGACTGCATGAGGAAGGTCAAATGCAGATTCTTAGATTTGAGAATCAAGGCTACTTGGAAGAAGAAAAGTTTGTTGATGAAGAACCCTCTTTTACTCAAACTGTGGAAACTGAAAAAGATGCTGTCAATGAAGGTAATACAAATCAAACTCCAGCTCAGTCACAGACTATTTCAGGAAACACTCAAAATGATGGTGACTCTGGAGACATTGAAGAAAATGGTGGAGATAATTGTCCTGGTGAAGAATCAGTCCCTCTAACTGAGGCTACTGTTTCAGAACAAACAAGAAGCTTGCCCAGAACTACAAGGTGGAACAAGGATCACACAAATGACTTAATTATTGGAGATCCTTCTTCTGGGGTGAGAACTAGGAACAATGTTTCTGCTGACAGCATGTTTTCCTGTTTCCTATCTCAAGTGGAGCCTAAAGCAATTGATGAAGCATTGTTGGATTCTGATTGGGTGATTTCTATGTAAGAGGAACTCAACCAGTTTGAAAGAAACAATGTGTGGAAATTGGTTCCAAGGCCAAAGAGAAAGTCAGTTATTGAGACAAAGTGGGTCTTCAGGAACAAACTGGATGAAAATGGAAATGTGACAAGGAACAAGGCAAGACTAGTAGCTAAAGGTTACTGTCAACAGGAAGGGATAGATTATGATGAGACATTTGCACCTGTTGCCAGACTTGAAGCTATCAGGATTTTCTTAGCCTTTGCTGCACACTGTAATTTCAAGGTGTTCCAAATGGATGTCAAAAGTGATTTTCTAAATGGAGAGTTGGAGGAAGAAGTGTATGTTGAACAACCACCTGGTTTTGAAGATGCTGAGATGTATGATTTTGTGTACAAGCTGTTCAAGGCACTTTATGGGTTGAAACAAGCTCCCAGAGCATGGTATGATACCCTCTCAGCCTTTCTATTGGAAAATCAATTTACAAGAGGTGTGGTAGATAAGACTCTATTCTACAAACATCATGGCAAAGACATCATTCTGGTTCAAATCTATGTTGATGATATCATTTTTGGTTCATCAAATGAGAAGCTGTGTGAGAGGTTTTCATCTCTGATGAGAAACAAATATGAGATGAGCATGATGGGAGAACTGTCATTCTTCCTTGGTTTACAAGTTCTTCAAAAGGATGATGGAATCTTCATTTGTCAATCAAAGTATGTCAAGGAGCTTCTCAAGAAGTTCAACCTAGAAGATTCATCTCCTGCCAAGACTCTCATCTCTACTTCTACTAGTCTGGATCTAGACTCCAAAGGGAAGAAAGTGGACTCCAGTGTTTACAGAGGCATGGTTGGATCTCTTCTTTATCTAACTGCTAGCAGACCTGATATAATGTTTGATACATGTCTTTGTGCAAGGTTTCAGGCTGATCCAAAGGAGTCACACTTGATTGCTATCAAAAGAATTTTTAGATATCTTAAAGGCACTCCAAATCTAGGCCTTTGGTATCCTAAAAATACTGGATTTGAGTTAGTGGGGTATTCTGATTCAGATTATGCTGGATGTAGAATTGACAGAAAAAGCACTACAGGAAGCTGTCAATTTCTTGGTGGAAGATTGGTGTCATGGTTTAGCAAAAAGCAACATTCAGTCTCTACTTCTACAGCAGAAGCTGAATACATTGCTGCTGGAAGTTGCTGTGCACAAATCCTATGGATGAAGAATCAACTGTTGGATTATGGTCTAGTGTTGAGCAACATTCCTATCTACTATGATAACATTAGTGCCATAGCCATCTCAGACAATCCTGTTCAACACTCTAGGACAAAGCACATTGATATTAGACATCATTTCATTAGAGAGCGTGTTGAAAGAGGAACTGTGAAGTTGATCTATGTCCCTACAGAAAAGCAACTTGCAGACATCTTCACTAAACCACTGGATGAAGAAACCTTTAACAGGTTGGTAAGTGAACTGGGAATGCTAAATCTGGTATGTTAACTTACTGGTTTTTCCATTCTAAAAGTTTTCTTTGAAGCTTGTGACAGTAACCTCAGCAAATTGCTGTCATGAGAAAGTTACTGTCAGTCTAAGTCTCTATCTGTTTTAGACAGCATGTTCACTTTGACTTTGATTAAATTGGATTTTGTGCTAGTCTCTTACTTGAAAGTTGATTTTTGAGTGACACTAACTTGCATGGTTGTTATTGTTGAAATTGGTCAAGGGTTTTTCTTAATTGGTCAGTTTTACTTTGATTGTTGTATTAGTGGTAGACATCACTTAATTACAATCAGTGGTAGTTGTATGGGTATTCCAAACTGTTGACCGTTTACATCCCTCTTAATCTAGTATGCCTATAAAATGAATCTTAGGCTATATTAGTGAATCATTTAGAAAAAGGGTAAAATGGAAAACAAAGTAGGAATCGAGTACAGGCCTAAGTCTTGTGGGAGTGAACCCTTTGATGAGGAAGTAGAAGCCATGTTTGACATGCTTCTGGATGCTCTTGATGAGGAGGAGGAGGAGAAACTTGCAGCCAAGGCCGCAGAAGAGGCCAAGGTGCAAGAAGAGGAAAAAGAGTTTCAAACTTTCCTCAAGGAAGAAGGAACTACTGAAGAAAAAGTTAGGGAAGAAGTCCTAGAATTGGTTAAGAAAGATTGTACTGATTAGTTAATCTCACCAATTGTAGCATTTTCCCTTTCTTCATTTAATAAAATCAATAAAATTTCTCTTCATGCAGTTCCTATTTGATTCCTATGTGTGTTGTTTAAATTGCTTACTTGGTAGAATAATGTTTTGAATGAATGATGAATCAGTAATAAATATTGCATTTGTTTAACTGGTGCCTCTTCAGTTAAGTTCTCATTCATAACGGTTTCTATACAAAGTCTTGACAGTGTTGTTTTCCCCGCAAGGGTTGCTGTCATCAAGAAAAGTAGTTGTCACAGTTTCCTGACAGTAGGCTTCTCGACAGCAATAAACGACTTTCTGTCATGACTTGTAAAAGATACTGTCATATGAGAACTTAACGATGACAGTAAGTTTTGCGCGGAATGTTACTGTCACGCAAAACATGATGTCATCACACCAAAGTTACTGACACGGTTGTTGTAAGCGCACAGGTTACTCTCAAAGTAGTGGACCGTTAAAATTGGACACACTTCCTCCACGAGGAGAGAGAAATCAGCCAGTAACCCACGTGACAGTTATTTGGGTTAAGACACGATTTCACTTATCCACTTTGTCAGTTAAACGCTTGAACTTCCCTCTAAATTCATCAAACATACAACTGTTCTCAAAAATCAAACACAACACTCTCCTTTCTCTTCTCTCCAAGCAATTCATCTCCTACTCTCTCTCTCTTCTCTCTCACAAAGCAACAATGGCCCCCAAACAATCAATTTCGCAAACCAACTTTGCTGGCATCTACTCACCAAGCGATGCTGGTGAGGGATTCAAAGGGCTTGTTTACTTCATGAATAAGTCCTATCTTGGGTATGCAATTACCTCTACTCTTGTTCTTGACCTAGACAGGATTGAAAGTTTTTGGGCGACAGCTATTGCTCATGAAGATGGTGACGTCTCCTCTATTCAATTCAAAATCAAGGAGCATAGCTACTCTCTCAATGCTCAGGGCATCAATGCAGCTCTAGGAATTGTGCTGGAACAAGGAAAGTCTTACTCTGAGCTTGCTAGCGATGAAACCCTGAAGAAGCTCTTCTTGAAAATTGGATATTCTGGACCAATTCTTGAAGAGGGAACAACAAAATGGTACCCTTCTGGTGAAATGGACAGGAAATATCTTCGCAAGGAGTGGAGCATGGTGTTTGATGCTATGGTGAAAGTGTTCTCTACCAAGACCACAGGCTGGAATGGTATTCCCACCTACATCAAGAAGCTCACTCATTCTCTTGTTCATGGGTACAAAGTGGATGTTGGAAAGCTGCTCATGGCACACTTCAAGGCTGCCATAGGTAAGAAGGTAAACATCTATCCTCGCTTTCTAATGTTGTGCATCAATTCTGTATGTGACTTTGATGAGAATGCCCCTCGTTTGGAGGTGTGCCCAGTACTGAAAAGAAACACTCACACAACTCTCACTTCACAGAACTTAAATGCACATATTCCACTATGTTTCACTAAGTACATGGTTGATCAAGTGTCTGACCTTGATTTTCCATTACCTCCTGGTTTTGATACCTTCACTATTGAGAATGAGACTGCATTAGACCCCAATTCAGTCAACCCTCATTCTGCCCCATACACTCAGCCTAGGTTCTCTAGACTTCCCAAAGTACAGAGACAAGTCTTACAAGAAACCAGAAAAAGACCCCTAGAAACTGGTGTTGGTGGTAGTACTGAGAGTCAAGAGGGAGTTCCTGCACCTAGTGCAGCAAATAAGGAAGGTAGTCAATCAGAACCCACAGTGGTTCCTCCTGAGCCTAAGAAGAAGAGAGCTAAGAGGACCAAAACCACTGTCATCCACCCTGCAGTCTCCCAAAAGACTGTAGAGGAAAATAGGGAAATAAACTCCTCCCTAGATGTGCCCTCTCAACAGGGACCATCTATTGAAATTGGCATGTCTCCCAAGGCATCCTGTAAAGAGTCTGCACAACCTCATGTTCCAACTCATGAGGAGCCCCACTTGCAGATATACACATGGAGTCAGGACACTATGAGGATTTTCATTCCATTGTTGATGCTTCTCAAGTTTCATCTAAGAAGCAGCCACTATTCACTTCTCCACTTTCATCTGCTTCCTTCCCTACACATTCATTTGTTTCTTCTCCACAACCTAGAGAGGGGACAGTCCCAACCCTTCAGGTTTTGATCATCCATCTCCAATCATGGATGAGCCCCCATCAAGTGGTCCACAAGAACCCATTTCTCAAAGTGAGATGGACACCACTCCCTCAAACACTGAGAAAGAGCAAAGTACAATTCTGCTAGAAAATGAAACAACCAGTACTTTTTTCAATCTCCAAGGAGCATCTTACCTTAGGGAAGATGCTGTCACAGCCCAAGTTACTGTCAAGGACACTGTGGATGTTGCTGTCATGGGTGACCCTGCTGTCAAGGACTCAGCTGCTATCAAGACTAAACCTGTTGTCCATACTGCAGTGGAACCTACTGTCAATGCTCCAACTGACAACAACATTCCTGGAGAAGCTCATGTCACCTCAACCATGCCTGATCTTGATGCTGTAACTGTTGAGGATGTCTCTGATGATGATGTGCCACTATCTCAGTTCTTAAAGGTACATTCTAAACCATCTATTTCTTTGCATGAAAGTACTACTCATACACATACATCTAGGATGAGTGAGGGTGTGAAAAAGAAAAGAGAGGTAGCCAAATGAGCTGGCAAAAGGTGAGGGACTTGAGCATGTCCAGAGTGAAATTGAGGGAGCCCCACATATTCAGGCCTTAGGCCATGAGAGTTCTTCTGTAAGGAGTGATGAGATCACTCAAAAAAATATTGAGAGTGTGAGAACCCCCACAGCCTCCAAGCCCCAGTCTTTTCCTTCACCTCCAAGAAGGTTAAGATCAGGTGGCTCCTCTACATCATTCAGGTTGAGAGCTCTAGAGGACAGATGCCTATCCATGGAATCCAAACTTGACAGCCTGTCTACCATGGTGGCCTCTGGTTTCTCTACAATTCAGGAAGCTATTCAGGTTCTTTCTGCTAGTCTTGATGCTGCCAACTTACCTAAGGGGGAGAAAAGGGCAAGATCAGAATCACCAAAGGCAGGATCAGAAAGGGAAAGATCAGAATCAGAAAGAGTCTCCAAGCAGGATGTTGCTCAGGGGGAGCCTGTTTCAAAGAAGATGTCAAAGAGTGAGGGGGAGCCTGCAGCTAAAAGAAAGTTACTGTCTGCATGGAAGAAAATGGGAAGAAAAGGAGAATCAGGAAGTAAGGGGGAGCAAGTGCAAGAGTCTGAGCAACTCTTTGAGTATGAAATGGCTGGAGAAACAGTTCTAATGTCAAAAGAAGCCCTGGAAGCAATGCAAAAGGAGGTTCCTTCCAAGAACCCAATTCTACCTCCTGTGACTATAAGAGAGCCAACTTCAGTTCCAAAGGAGAGTGCTCTTGAAAGGCAATGGAGAGAAAAGGAGGAGCAGAATAGGTTGGGGAAAGGGAAAGACAAGATGCCTGAATACACCTTGTCAGGAAACACCTGGAGTGAAGGAACAGAGTTCAGCCAAGAAGATGCAAATACTATAATGGCGAACTACAGGGAAAGTACTTTGAAGAATCATGATGAAGACTTCTACAAGATAGTTGAGGGAGCTATGAAGGAACCAAGCAGAAGGCTGAGTAATTGCTCAACCTTACTTAAGGAGAAAATCATCAGTGTATGTGTAAAAGTCAATGAAGAAAGGAGGTGGGCTATTGATGTGTACTTAAACTCTAGAATATCCATGCTCATTACTATGCAGCTGCTGTAGAGTCTTCCTGCAAGGGTGCTAACAACAATGAAGAACAAAATCACAGCAAACCACACTGTCTTCAATGAGGTTCTACATCTGCAAATGATGAACTTAATTGCTGAGAAACTCCCAGAAGTCTACACCAATCCATTTTGTGTCTACTATGAAAGTACCACTAAAAGTGGTAACAGGAGATGTGCATACATGAGTCTAGGAGGCACTTCAACAATGGAGTCAAAGTCAATCTTGAAGGTATTACACATGATTCTCAACTCTAAAGCCAACAAGAAAAGAGTTCTTGCTGTCAAAGCAATCTATGACTTGCTGGTGAAAAGGGACAAGAAACTGAGCTCCACTATGAAAAAGATGATTTCCAAAGCTAACTCCAACAGAGCTGAACAAGGGGAAATCTGCTCTTTTAAAGTTCCTTTTGATGATGATGATGACTTGGATGGTAATGGAGGAACTGGAGAAGTTGGGAATGCTAGTGGAAGCACCTCTGGGAATGTTGGATCTAAATCCCAAGAGGAAAGTAAAGAAGAAGCTCTTGTGCAAGAAAAGAATGATGTTGGAGCTACAGAAGAAGAGGAGTCTGAGATATTTGAAGCTTTAGAGGCAAGTATTTTAAGGTGTGGCATTGACAGCATAAATGCTGAAAAAGACATTGTCAAGAAAGATGCTGTCATGGAGGACACTGTCAAGAAAGATACTGTCACTGAAGGTACTGTCAACAAAGATGGTGTTAAGGGTGAAATCAAGCCTACTGTCAAACCCAAGAGAACAAAATCCTTGGCAAAGGCTTGGTTTTCAAGACAGGAACCTGAACCTGAGGAGACTTCAACGGTAAAGAAAGGGAAACACAAGTATTCAGGAAAGGAGAAAGCCACTGGACTTGGAAGGAAACTGAAAAAGCCTATAGAGTCAAAACTCTACAGTTCTTTGGATCTGTTGGAGAAGGAGTCTATGCAAATCAAGAGTGTTGAGGTGAAGTTGGATGACAACAAAGAAGCATCTGGATATACTCTTTGGTTTGACTCATCACAGACTGTGAAGGTTGAAAAGGACTTCACCATGATAGTAACCTCACATGATGTTTCAGCAACTCTCTCATTCAGAAGAAGAACAGAATCAAGGAGGATTGATTACTTCTACCTGGTACGAATGGTTGATCTAATGCAAGGCTATGGAAATGTCCCTGAAAATGTCATGAACCACATTTTAGCCTACAAAGCTGAAAGGGATATGGAATTCTATCAAAAGTTTGGAGAATGGTCACTCTATGATGATTTTGACATTGCTCATTTGCTGGAATATTCTGAAGAAGAGTTGGTTTATTATGATGATGAAGCTCCTGAAGAAGAAGTGCAAACCCAACCAAGTCAAGAAGGTTCCTCAAACCCTACAGAAAAAGATGCCACTGAAGACATGGAAGCTCCACTACTGAACAAATGCAAAGAAGCCAACAGAGTGGAGAGTCAAGCACCCAATTACCAACCTTGTGTGGTAGAAAGTCCACTAAGGATCATATTCATAAATGAAGAGATTCTTGTTAGAAGCTTTCATAAGCTAAAGACAAGTGCCTTGAAAGATCTACTCTACTTGGTGATTGGGTCAACTCATTCTTTAGAACAGGTATGCTGTTTTGAGATTGAGGAAATTCTGAGTAAAAGAAAGGGTGAAGATTCAAAGCTGGATAAATCAAGAAGGAAGACCCTAAATGCATATCCTGGAAGGAGATTTAAGCTTGTCAATGATGCATTAAAGTTCAGAACTTATGCATTTGGTCAAGAACTATGGATAGACCTTCAGGAGCAAGAGTATGTCTCTCCAAAGTAGTCCAGAAGTACATTGATGAAATTGAAGATGATGCCATTTCTCCTGATGAGATAGCAATGGTGGAAGGACTCAAGGAGATTCTGAAAGAAGCTCTCAACAGAGAGGATGAAGCAAGACAGAAGAAGAATTCTGAAGCTAAGTAAAAATTCTTTATCAATTCTGATCTTGGTTAGTTAAGTTGTCAGCATGTACTAATTGTAAATTTTTTGTTATTTTTCATAAAAACAAATTGGGGGAGATTGTTAGGATTTATGGGTGATAGCTATGAGACAACTTAACTAGATATTTTATATACTTAATTTTATTAAGTATGAACATACTGTCACAACCAGAGTATATCTATGTAACCGTTTATGTTTGCTTTAAAATAAGATTCTAGTACATCTTGGTAGAAGTTCATTAGTTTTTTCAAGCCTCAAGAAGTGCTCAAGATGGACAGCAAGAATAAATACTACTGTCACAGCATTGACAGTAAGGTTACTTGAAGACAGCATGTTGCAAGTCACGACAGTACATTCTCTCTCTGACAGCAACATTGGCGGAAGCCCTCTGACAGCAACTTTGCCTTAGCCTGACAGCAAGCTTGGAAATCCTGACAGCACCTTCTGCGGGGATTTCTTACTGTCACCAAAAGCACACTCCTGTGACAGCAAGCTTAGCCATCAGGATACTGTCATGAAGGGATATCATTTGTATTGGGGTTCAACCCAGTCAAACATGTGACAGTTTGGATGTTCAAGAAACAGGCGTGTTGCAGTATCCCAACACTGCAACAGGTCTGCAAGACTACGACCGAAGCTCGAAGAGATCACATGACAAAGCTCACCAATTCCAGTGTATGACAAATCTACATCTACTGAATTGTGTTAGCTTAATATGGAAAGTTTCTAGATTGCTTTGTAATGTATTGATAAGTTGTTTGTATAGCAATTTAGGAAAGATTCACGGGTAGGCAAATTGTAAGAAGCTGCCACTTGAAAATGACAGCAACTTCACTAGACCCGTGTTGATAGTGATAGGTTTAGTTTTTACAAAAACTATCTATCATTCTATTCTTTGTAACAACGTGAGATCTATCTCTCGAGAAACTGAAGCTCAAGAAAACAAACATTTTCTTGAGGTTGTAGCAACCCATTGCAAAATAAATAAAACATTTATTTTGTGAGAATTGTTCGTGTGTCTACTTTTGTTTACAATCGATTAAGTGATAAAGTTTAATCTTAGTTTTTGTTGTTGAAACGTAGATTGAGTTTTATCACTATTGCATTCAAACCCCCCCTTCTGCAATAGTCAAGGACCAACAAAATATGTAGTACAATTGTGACTAAAACAAATATGTAGTACATGTATATTTTAAATCAAGTCATTATTGTATTTAAATTAGAATTGTCAATTAATCATGATTATTAAAATCGGATGAAAAGATAAATAAGGAAAGAAATTTCTATGATATGTTTGGAATAGAATATAGGAGTGGTATTTGATTACTCTTAAAAAATCAACCGTTTCAAGTATGTATTAGTATATTAAGTAACATTTTCTTTAATTTTTTTTAAAAAAATCAATTGACATCAAAGTTTTTTTAGTTACAATAAATAATAGTAATATCGGATAATTACTCTCACATCTCTATGTAAAAATCTTAAATTACGACCTTTAATAATTAAATAATCAAAAATATAAATTAGAGGTTAAAGTTGTAAAAATTATACATATACTCATAATAATTCCTTATTAAGTGTGTTAGATCATGGAGTGGTATTAGAAGTTTATCTATAAATATAATAAAGGATTAAATTATTATTAAAAATAAAATTATTTTAATCCCCGAGTGGTATTTCGTAATGTAAATGTTAGGTCCTGATAAGTTTGTAGAAGGGGGGTTGAATACAAACTATACCGTTTTATCGAATTTGTCCTTTTAAAGATTTAACAATTCAAGAACAAATAAGTGCGGAATAAAATTGAAACAATATTCAAGTTAAATAAAACTCTATTAAACTTGAAGGGTGTTACAATTCTGATCACTGATTACAATGAACTTGATAAAACAAATCTAGAATAAATTCGACATAAATTTATCTATTTTTGTAATAAAAAGGATCGAATACTAAAAAGTAGTTCGATATAAAATCTAGGGATTATGATCCGCTAGAAAGTCAAAGCAGTACAAGAGAATCACTTCTTATGAATTAAATAATTAAGAACAATCAAGAAGTAAATATATCCTGCAGAATTTGAGCTTGACAGTTGAAGAATGAAGAAGACAGTTGAAGGAGTTTAATGTTTCTGATGCTCTGCCTTTTTCTTTCTTTTTGTGTTGTAATTGTGTTTTCTGCAGCTTTGTAATAACAAATGACTTGTATATATAATCAAGTCATTTGATTAACTTGCACGCGCCACATTCCCCTGCATTTCATTTTGTTAAAACACGGTAGTACTATAATTATCCTTAGTAGTACTTTCGGTAGTACTAACCAATTATATTGGTAGTACTATCGGAAGTACTATAAAGGATAGTACTACTAGTAGTAACTGATAGTACTTCTAGTACTAAATGAAATTATGATTAAAACTGATTTAATATATTCTACTTTTAATTGATTTAACAAATGAATTTATTCTTTTAGAATTAATTCACTGATTAAATAAATTAAATAAGTGACTCAAATAATTTCATAAATAAATTAATTCAAGAGAATTAATTTATACATAAAATTACTTAAGATCTAGATTGATTAATTTAATATATGAAATTAATTCTGAAAGAATTAATTCAATGATTAAATTAATTATCTTATAGAATAATATTAAAAGAGAATTAAACTAATTCTAAGAACCACTGAAATTGATGACGAACTTCCACTGGCTAATGTTGACACTCCATGTACTGTCTGGTTCATGAGCGACTAACTTTAATGGTTGTTCTTCATACTTAACCTTAAGCTGTGATTCTTTTCTCCTTCTATTTAAACAAAGGACTGTAACCTGTACTTTTTCCCGTCACACTTCTGAAATCTCTGTCACTTTAAATAGATCCACTTTCTTGAATACTTCACTGAGGCTTGATCAAATAAATGAACTTCTTCCAGTGTAGAATAACTTCAAGTCTGTAGATGACTTTAATCTTCATTCTTTGACAGATTTAATCTTCTGAGATTCCTGTGACATTTGATTTTTATTATTTACTTATTACATCTTAATTAAAGTTGAGTAGAATCCTCGGTGTTTACAAATAGGCCTAGACATATGCCTTTCAATCTCCCCCTATTTGTTTGTTAGACAATAACAACCAAATACCTCTAGAGGATAACTCAACTAAAACAAGAAAATATAAGACTTTTAAGAGCCAAGCAAATAATAAAAAGTTCTGGATTAGATATAACAATATCCAGATTCAAACAGTAAAGATAAATACAAGATAGATGTTCATCTAGACTGAACATATGAATACATTTTCCTATCTTGATTTACCTAGCTCTAAACATATAACATTTACAAATTGAGCTAACTATCCTTTACTCCCCTGAAACTCCCTCTTTACCTTTTATATCTTTTTCAGCTCCCTCTTCCTAGCTTCTCCACAATTCTCCCCCTTAGTTGAGGAATTCTCTACAGATTTCACTTTACGAGTATCTGAAGCCAGTAGGAGTTGAAATAGTTGATGGAGTTGATCTTGGGTAGTAAATTTGTCTTCAAAATTTCCTTGAGTAGTCCCAGCTGATTTTTGACAGAGGTGGAAGAAGAAGACCGTTCAACCACTTGTGCTTGCAAAAGTTCTATCAGCCTGGGTTTTGAATAGATGTTCCTGTAGATCAGCTATGTGAGCTAACTACATTGCAGTGTATGTGTCTGTGTGTGCACTCACTTGAATTTCTCTTGTAAGTGTATCACTCATCTCACGTGCATGTGTTTCACTCAGTGTTTGACTGTTATCACTCAACATTAGATGTCTGTTTGCTCCTTTTTGATAGGTACCTGCATTGAAACTCACCTTAGCCTCTTCAAGAGAGGTCAGTGGTGGTGCAATGGGAGTTCGCAAATCCCGATCCTCAATCATGTCTATCAAATCACTTGGATTTGAAATCTGAATTGCTTCAGTGATAGACTGACCAAGTTGCCTTCCACTTTCTCCAGATAAATCTACGAGTGGAAAATCCCTTTGGGAGCCAGAGATGTTCACTCTGGGAGGGGAGAAAATGATTCTATTTAAATTTGGCAATGAATCAAATTTTCCCTCAGATGCCTATGAAGGCACTTCTACCGTAACAATGGTAGGCACTGTAACTAGTTGCAGGTGCTCTGCTTTCACTGTGTCCTGAGTTTCATCTAATGGAAATGTTTTCTCCCATTGTGAGTAATGAGAGTGTGCTTGACTCAGTACAAAGTTCCATGGCCCTATGGCAAATTTCAATAGATTCATCCTGTTGAGAGAATGTGTCTAGAAACAGTTTATTGGCCATTTCAAAGTCCATATCCTGTTGGGAGGATACAGATGGGCTGACAGATGCCTCAGTATATGTTGAATTTCTTTAGAGGAGGCAGAGCTGTGGGATCACTCACTGTTTCAATCAAAATACTTCTTTGTTTAACATTTGATTTCTGTTTAGGCTGAGAGGTCAAGTAATTAAGTTGTAGACTCATTGTTTGGCTCTAAGACCTGGGATCGAGATTGTGGATCTACAATCCCTTGGTCAGCCCTAACAACCACTTGGGTTCAGCAACAGTAAAAGAAGTGGATTGAGAGATAGAAAGTAATACCTGAATTGGATTAGGCACTGAATTTCCAGCTAAGCAAGAGCTAGATCAGAAATAATATATACAATATATTTATAAAAACAACTAAGAAAAATAGAAAATAAAAGATAATAAATAATAATAATAAAAATAAAATACAATAATATATATATACATATAAAAACTATTAGTAGAAAACTAAAGAAAGAAATGAATAAAATAAAATGCAGAAAATATTTACATGAAACTAACTATACAGAATATTCGAATATTTTAAAATAAAAGATTTTCAATAAAAATAGATTTCTCTACAATTTTAACTTGTAAAATTTGAGAAAAATATTTTTAGAGAAAATAATTAATCTTAACTTACTCAAACTAAGAAGCTTAACAATTAGACAAGACATGGCAATAATCTACAATCAACATGCATAAGAGAAAATTGAGATGATAAAATAAATTTACAAGTGATTTAAAAATATATACAACAAATGCACACTTGTAAATTTAATTAAGAACAAACATAAAAATAAACAGAGTTAATCACTAAAACTATTTAACATACCAATTTACCAACCAATCTGGTAAACATGGATTCATCAAGAGATTTAGTGAAAATATCTTTTGTTTGTTCCTCTGTGGGTACAAAGAGTAACTCCACAGTCCATTCATGACATGCTCTCGGATAAAATGATACCTGATGTCAATGTGCTTTGTCTCTTGTGATTATGCCATCTTCATCTAATTTATTTCTGAATACCCACCGAGTACCAACTACTTCTTGGTCTTTGGTCTAGGTACCAGCTTCTAAACTTGTTGTTGTTCAAATTGATTGAGTTCATCTTGCATAGCAATCACCCAATCAGGATCAGTCAGTGCTTCCTCAATTTTCTTTGGTTTCATTTCAGAAAGAAACCCTGAATAATGACATTCATTTTGAGTAGCACTTCTAGTTCTGACTTCAACACCTGGATCACCAATAATCAGCTCAAAAGATTTGATCTTGAAGATTCGCCTTGTTCTTCATTATGGTGTTGTGAATGACTAGTTGACCCTTCATTTCCTCCCCCTGAGTTGTTGGCATATTGTCTTGGTGATTCTTCTCCAGTGTTAGTGGTATCTCCATTGTTACCAATGTTTCCACCACCATCACCATCACCACTATCATCATTGTCATTTTTATCACCAGCAACAAGCTCAGGTGGATTCTCATCATCTGAATCTGAATCTGTCATGTCATCAAACTTCAATTTCTCAGATGGATTTTCTGATTGGATATTAGGGAGTTAGGTGTCATCAAATGTAACATTGATGTTCTTATTGACTGATAACATTTTTTGATTTCAAACAGGCCATATCCTCAGTTATACCCTTGCTGTTATCTCCAAAGGTAAGCACTGGGCCAGCTTTCTCAACCAAATCTGATAGCAGGGCTCTATCTCCGGTCATATGCCTTGAACAACCACTGTCAAGAATCCATATAACACGGTTTACCTGTTTAACTCCCTGCAATATCAAATTGATTAGACCTTCTTCGGAGCCCAAAATTGATTGGGTCCGGCATACTTAAAGAACTGGCCTTTGTCAGGCAAAACAACATTTTTAACTAAAACTACTTCAACCTCTTTCACATAAGAGCGTTTCCATTTATAGCCAGCCTTAACACATTTCTGAGTAGGCTTAGGGATAAATGAATCCACTCTAGTCTTAGAAGGACTGGTAGTCTTAGCTTTAACATGCTTCTTATTATTAACATGTTGGCGTGGAGCAGTCTTATCTTTAGATACATGCTTTTTATTAAAGTAAGCATACATAACATTAAAAGCACAAGACATGCAGTTTATCACACCACATGCTTTATGAGAAGAATTAACAACAGGCATGTTATTTCTACAGTTGTTTTGAACCAACTTATGGATATCTGATTTTGTCTTTTTAGTTGTAACAACTTTGACTGGAGTATCAGATATACACTTTTTGGACTGTTCAACTTCCAAAGCAAGATCTTCTTCACGAATCTCCTCTGCAATGATGATAGAGTCTTCATTCAGAGGTTCTGCTTCGGACTCCTTACAGAAGGGTGTTTCAATACCCTTAAGCACATATGGAACACCCCTTCCTTCAGTTCTGACTCTACAAGGGGAATTAATTCCAAGCAATCCAATGGCCTCATTATAATCATAACCTATACTGACATGATTACCAACATCTTGTTTACTGAGAATCTCTTTAGCCGTCTTACAAGAGCTGAAATAGGCATTAGCTTTAGTCTTCAGCTCACTAATCTCTTTCTTAAGAATGGTTTCCAGTTGAATATAACATTTAACCCTATTCTCAAGAAAAGCTATTTTCTCAATAAGTTCATCCTGATTAACATGCACTAGTTTTAATTCTTTTATTTCCTTTTCAAGATTTATATTTAAAAGAATTATTCTATCATTTTCAGTGCGTGCACAACTTAAAGTATCACTAAGATTACGAATCATTTCAGTGTCAGTGAACTTTACCTCAGACATGTTGGGTGAAGATAAAATGGAATCAAAGAGTTTGTCTCCTATTGCCATAAGTGCAAGATTTCCAACTTCTTCATCTTCACTGTCTGTATCATCCCAGCTCTTTTCTTTAGACTTGTTCTTCTCAACCATCCCTGTTATATAGCCACCCCTTGTGCTATTTGAGGATGAAGAACCACTTGTCTGGTATTCGTCAGCATATGTCTTGAACTTGAAGCTAGGATTTCTCCTGAACCTGAAGTTTCCAAACTTCTTCACTACCCAGGCCATAGACTCATCTTCCAACTGTTCAAGCTCCTCCATAGAATAAAAATCACCACCAGATTGACTTGTAGATGTAACACCATACTCAGCTACAATTACATCCTTGTTAGGACTGGAAGGTAGAACAACCTTCGCTTCCTTTTTCAGTGGGATTCCAGCTACCAGTGAAGTAGACATACTAACCACTCTTCCTTCCCTTGGATTTGATCTGAAGTGCTCATATGAAGAGGTGAGAATTTCCATCTTATTCTCTCTGACTTCCTCTGTCCCTCCATTGATTATTTCAATCGTATCCCAAATGTATTTGGCAGAAACACAATTTAAAATATGATTATGCATGATTGGATCAAGACAATCAACCAGTATCAACTGTAGACAGGCATCCAAGGCAACATCTTCTTTTTCTTCAGGAGTGTAGTCCTTGGGATCCTTAGGGTATATCCTAGCAGCCCTAGTAACAACATCATTCTCTATTAGCTCTTCCTCAACAAACATAGAAATTCTTGGTCCATTCTTCAGCACATCAAGATATTCAACATTAACCACTTGAAGAGACAGGAGCATCTTCTTCTTCCACATAGGATAGTGCTCCTTGCTGAAAATTGGGATTTTTACTGTACCCACTTTCTGTGTAGTAGACATCTTTTGAGATTTTTAGGAATAATAAAAATTCAGAGTTTAAGAAAAATCTCAAAACAATTGGATCTTTGATTTGTATATCAATCAAAAGGCTCTGATGCCAATTGTTAGGTCCTGATAAGTTTGTAGAAGGGGGGTTGAATACAAACTATACCGTTTTATCGAATTTGTCCTTTTAAAGATTTAACAATTCAAGAACAAATAAGTGCGGAATAAAATTGAAACAATATTCAAGTTAAATAAAACTCTATTAAACTTGAAAGGTGTTACAATTCTGATCACTGATTACAATGAACTTGATAAAATAAATCTAGAATAAATTCGACATGAATTTATCTATTTTTGTAATAAAAAGGATCGAATACTAAAAAGTAGTTCGATATAAAATCTAGGGATTATGATCCGCTAGAAAGTCAAAGCAGTACAAGAGAATCACTTCTTATGAATTAAATAATTAAGAACAATCAAGAAGTAAATATATCCTGCAGAATTTGAGCTTGACAGTTGAAGAATGAAGAAGACAGTTGAAGGAGTTTAATGTTTCTGATGCTCTGCCTTTTTCTTTCTTTTTGTGTTGTAATTGTGTTTTCTGCAGCTTTGTAATAACAAATGACTTGTATATATAATCAAGTCATTTGATTAACTTGCACGCGCCACATTCCCCTGCATTTCATTTTGTTAAAACACGGTAGTACTATAATTATCCTTAGTAGTACTTTCGGTAGTACTAACCAATTATATTGGTAGTACTATCGGTAGTACTATAAAGGATAGTACTACTAGTAGTAACTGATAGTACTTCTAGTACTAAATGAAATTATGATTAAAACTGATTTAATATATTCTACTTTTAATTGATTTAACAAATGAATTTATTCTTTTAGAATTAATTCACTGATTAAATAAATTAAATAAATGACTCAGATAATTTCATAAATAAATTAATTCAAGAGAATTAATTTATACATAAAATTACTTAAGATCTAGATTGATTAATTTAATATATGAAATTAATTCTGAAAGAATTAATTCAATGATTAAATTAATTATCTTATAGAATAATATTAAAAGAGAATTAAACTAATTCTAAGAACCACTGAAATTGATGACGAACTTCCACTGGCTAATGTTGACACTCCATGTACTGTCTGGTTCATGAGCGACTAACTTTAATGGTTGTTCTTCATACTTGACCTTAAGCTGTGATTCTTTTCTCCTTCTATTTAAACAAAGGACTGTAACCTGTACTTTTTCCCGTCACACTTCTGAAATCTCTGTCACTTTAAATAGATCCACTTTCTTGAATACTTCACTGAGGCTTGATCAAATAAATGAACTTCTTCCAGTGTAGAATAACTTCAAGTCTGTAGATGACTTTAATCTTCATTCTTTGACAGATTTAATCTTCTGAGATTCCTGTGACATTTGATTTTTATTATTTACTTATTACATCTTAATTAAAGTTGAGTAGAATCCTCGGTGTTTACAAATAGGCCTAGACATATGCCTTTCAATCTCCCCCTATTTGTTTGTTAGACAATAACAACCAAATACCTCTAGAGGATAACTCAACTAAAACAAGAAAATATAAGACTTTTAAGAGCCAAGCAAATAATAAAAAGTTCTGGATTAGATATAACAATATCCAGATTCAAACAGTAAAGATAAATACAAGATAGATGTTCCTCTAGACTGAACATATGAATACATTTTCCTATCTTGATTTACCTAGCTCTAAACATATAACATTTACAAATTGAGCTAACTATCCTTTACTCCCCTGAAACTCCCTCTTTACCTTTTATATCTTTTTCAGCTCCCTCTTCCTAGCTTCTCCACAATTCTCCCCCTTAGTTGAGGAATTCTCTACAGATTTCACTTTACGAGTATCTGAAGCCAGTAGGAGTTGAAATAGTTGATGGAGTTGATCTTGGGTAGTAAATTTGTCTTCAAAATTTCCTTGAGTAGTCCCAGCTGATTTTTGACAGAGGTGGAAGAAGAAGACCGTTCAACCACTTGTGCTTGCATTAATGGATAGTTTCAGTTAGAAAAAGTTTGTTAAACCATCATTAAATTACAAATAATTTCGTTAGCTTCACGTGGGCTGTAAAATCGTCGAAATCCGATTTTTAGAACTCAAGATAAGGCCAAAATAATAAAGTGAGTATGTAAATTGTAGTAATAATAATAATAATAATAATTTTATTATTATATTAACACCAATTTAATTATTATTTTGATATAAAATATTGTATATATGGATATGTTAAATAAAATCATTATTGTATTTAAGTTAAAATTATTAAACTAACCAAGGTTAGTAAAATATGATTAGAATATTAAATAAGGAAAAATCTTAATATAACATGATTGGTCTAAAATTTAGGGATGAGGTCTGATTGTTTCTAAAATAATTCATAATTTTCTGATTGGTTAACTGGACTTTAACCGCATACCTGGGTAGACTCAAGTATTATAATAAAGGATATGGATATGTTAAATAAAATCATTATTGTATTTAAGTTAAAATTATTAAACTAACCATGGTTAGTAAAATATGATTAGAATATTAAATAAGGAAAACTCTTAATATAACATGATTGGCCTAAAATTTAGGGATGAGGTCTGATTGTTCCTAAAATAATTCATAATTTTCTGATTGGTTAACTGGACTTTAACCGCATACCTGGGTAGACTCAGGTATTATAATAAAGGATATGTTATTCTACATCTATAACCTTTATATATATATGTATATATGCTATTGATCAAATACAAACCTTTTTTAAAATACAAACTAAGAACCAATCTAAACCATTAGATTAGATTAATCTAATGGCCCCCCTATATGCACAACACACAACTAAAATACACCCTCCCACACACAATCACACATATTTCCCTCCGTTTTTAATTTGACTTTTCCCGTCAATCGGAGAGCTTTTTTTGAAATCCGACTTCACCGTATTTTTCTCCATCTCCCAACGATCAATTTACATACCATATTTGACATATTCCGACGATAAATCACTATTTAAGCTTGCGAGAATCACTAAAATGTTGGTGATTCCTGTAAGAATAAATAGTGATTTCTGCGTAATTGTAGTGATTTTTTCTCCAGATCTATATGTAAATTACAGATTTTGTACCGTAAAATCACTAAATTTATACGTATATAAAAATAATTAGCTAGATCTATGCTGAAATCAATATTTATTCTTACAGAAATCACTAAAATTATTTAGTTTGTAGTTTGTAGTATAAGAGTGGTTTGTATTGGAGTAAACCCCTATATATATATCAATACTATTATATAATAGACGAAACATTAAAAGTTTGGTTAGTCGGTATGGTACGTTGTGATTTTACTTAATTGCCCTTAATTAACTGTACTTCGTGTTTTTACTTAATTAACCTTACTTATTTATAGAAATATATTATTAAATAATAATATTACATATTTATAATCAATTACATTTTTCACCTAAAATACAATATTTTTTCTATTTTTTCTATTTTTATAACAAATTCCCCTACATTTTCAAATATATCACGGACAAATAACTTTTTTAACTAAAACATGTTTGTTTTTCTATTTTTCTTTACTAAAACTCCTCTTTTCCAAAAATATCACAGACAAACCTTTATTTATTTATTTTTAAACGTATTTTAATATTATAATTATTTTTTTAAAAGTTTACCTATTTTAACATGTCTACTTATTTTTCTTAACAAATACAATTACTAAAAATAATCAAATACCTATTTATAACCAATTATCTTTTCAGCTAAAACACATTATATATTTTTTCTAACAAAGTCCATCATTTTCTAAATATATCACGGGAAATTGCCTTTTACAATTTATTTTTTCTATTTTTCTCACTAAAATCCATTCTTTTTCCAAAAATATCACAAGAAACCCTTTACTTATTTATTTTAAAACGTATTTAAATTATTAAATTTTAAAACCTCATTTTCCAAAAATATCACGGGCATTTACCTTTTTAAACTAAATATATGTTACATTTTTTATTTTTTCTTACTAAAACCCCTCATTTTCCAAAAATATAACGGGCAAACCCATACATATTTATTTTAAAATATGTTTTATTTTTTAAAATTAATTAAAAGTGTTTAGCTATTTTAACATGTCTACTTATTTTTTGCACAATTACAATTAATAAAATATTTAAAAAATAATAATAAAATAACAATTAACAATCCGTGCATCGCACGGGTTTTAAGCTAGTATGTATTAATAAGTGAAATCTCCTTTTAACATGGTACCAAATTTGGTTCACACTTTTTTTTTGGTTTTACCCCTTATCTATAACATCATAACATCTATAACATAACATAACATAACATAACATTTATTAATAAGCGAAACCACTTTTTAACATGATACCAAATTTGGTTCACACTTTTTTTTGATTTCACCTAATTTTTTAAATTAATATATTCTTTTTTATATTTTCTAAGTCAAGACTGCATAGGAAACACACACAAAGGACTTCATATCGTCAAGACTTCATTTTTGTTACTACTCTTGTTGCTTAAACTTCAGCTAAACTTCAGCTCAATCAAACACCCAAAGGAGGACCGAGTATACAAGAATCAAACGAATGCTGTAAATTTAATTATATTATCAATATTGTATATATTTTAATTATATTAGTAATTATAGTAATTATTAATATGTATTATTAAATTGGCGCGGTTCGGTTTTAATCGATTTGATTTTGCATAAAACCCAAAACCAAACCAATTATATTCGGTTTCAAAATTTAAAAACCGTAACCGAACCAATAACCAATGGCGCGGTTTATATTGATACGGTTTTACGATTTCAGTTCGGTTTCGATTTTAAATTCGATTTTTGCTCATCCCTAGACCTGACCACCAGACTTTAGGATAATCTAGAGACAAAGCTATCGACCTTAAGAACTTGTTCAGTTCGAAACTTTAAAAATAAAGGTCATATTTGGAAGTTAGAGATTTGAGAAAAAATTAGAAGTTTGAGCCAAATTAAAGGTTTGAAAAAACTACTTTGAGGAATTTTTTCAATTAGATGGTTGTGATATGTCTAATTGATATACAAACAACTAACTCAAACAGTTAATTACCAAACAGTTTTATATAAAACAGATAATTGAATTCGCCAGTCAAAGCAGCTAACCCAATCCATTAGTCAAAACAGCTAACTCAATCAGTTAACCGCTATCAACTAACAGTTAATTGCAAAACAGGGCCAAATTTTATTTCAATTTACCATGAAAAATGTTTTATTAGGTGAGTGTATTATGTTTTTTTTGAAGGGGAGTGTATTTGTTCTGACGTACTAAGGTCATCTCCAATTATCACTTTATTATAAAGTAATTTTATCTTCAAATTTTCACATTTTTAACTTTAAATCTCTATTTCATCTCCAACCATTACTCTAAATATTTCTTCAAACTCACTTTAGGCCATCTCCAACCATGACTTTATAATAAAACAAATTTATCTTCAAATATTTCATCACTCATTTATTATAAAATCATTACTTTATATGAATAGTGTTGCTTCATATTTGAAGTTGAAGATGAAGTTATAGAGTATTACTTTATATTTGAAGCTAAAATTGAATGTCATCGGAGACATATTTGTATTTGAAGTTAAAGCATCACCATTGGAGATACCCTAATAACTTATATTAGTCCTATTGTATGAACTTCTGATGTATTACTCTCACAAAAAAAGATTATATAAAATCATCTCTAATGTATAACATTATAAGTTACAACAAATGTAATTTTGATACCAAATTTGGTGTTACACTATTCATTTGATGTAATTTTTACACAATTATAGTGTTGCATTGGAGTGACTTTTACACTATAAATTATACTATAATAGTGTTACAGTGTTGCATTTGAGTTGTAAGACCATCTATAATGCATAACACTAAAATGGTGTAGTTTTTACACTATTTTAGTGCTAAAATAACATCATCCACATAAACAATTCCAATTCATTTACATTATATCTTACATTAAAAGTCCCAAAGAAGATAAGTTGTTTTTACTTTTTCAAAGTAAGTATTTTATTTGAGATATAATAGAATATAAATAGGGTAGGAAGATAATACATTTGTTTTTGTTAACTAGTACGATAGTATAATGGGTAATATGAAAGACGCTAAATTTGTGTAAAAATTACACCAAATGTACTTTTGACACAAAATTTGGTGTCATACTATTTATTTGGTGTAATTTTTACACTTTATAGTGTTGCATTGGAGTAAGTTTTACACTAAAAATTACACTATTTTGATATTATAGTGTTGCATTGGAATTGCTCTAAGCAAGTTAACTAGACATACAATATGAACACATAGTATGAACTTCTGCTATATTACTCTCAGTCATATACTAGTATGTTTTATGGGTGGAATACCAATCACCTCCCGCAATGAAATATATAGTGGGAGCAATCACACCAACAATGAAATATAACGGGAGTCAACCTCCCACAATGAAATATAGCGGTAGGTGGTTGACATCCATCATCCATGAAGGATCAAATCCCATGTTTTATAGATATTTGTAATGTGTATGTCAAAATAAATTGGGGAGATTATCCGGAATATACAAATTAACTATGACATGTAAATTAGTAATTCTGCAAACAAACAAATTGCTGGCTATGAGCTATCAACAAAAAGACCCCCCACCCATGTGGATGAGTACCCATTGTCGTCATCTGTGACTTTTGGCTCTACAAAAGTTGACGAAGACTCCAATATATGCAAGTTACACAATCATCACCACATATTAGAAAACACCCTCAAGAAAATTCAAGAAAGATGGCTGAAGCAATTGTAGTGGAGGTGATCTTGTGCGGTTATGAAAATTTGCAGGAGAATTTTTTTTCCAGAAATTATTTTTATAAAAATATTCTTATTTTTCCCAAAAACAATTTGAGATATTTTTTCCTAGAAATTTTTTTCAAAGGATTTTTTTGAGAAACCTTTTTTATATTTTACGAGAATTATTTTGCAAAAAACTTTTTTCAGAATCTTATCCTGAAAAAAAAAATTCAAGGTTTTTTGTTGCCCCACCTTGCAAGTTGCACCGTACTCTCACTGTCTCACCACAGTCTACAGACACGTACAATTCCACTAAAGATCATAATAATAGCTATAACTCAATTACTCAAGTTTACATTTTCATCAACTGCTCCCCAAAGCTTACCTCAAGAATTAGACAATTTTCAGGAAAGATGGCTGGAGCAATTGCAACTGATCTTGCTGCCGGACTCATTAGCAAGCTTGTTTCACTTGCAGCTGATGAAGTTATTCGAGCATGGAGACTTCATGAAGATTTGGATGAACTGCGTGAGAGACTTGGATTAATCGGTGATCTCTTGAACGATGCTTCTACCAAAAATCCAACCATGTTTACTGTCAAAAATTGGTTCAACAAACTAGAAGCTGTTGCTCGTGTTGCTGATGTTTTTATGGATGAGCTTGCATATGAGGTTACTCGAAGAAAAGTGGAGAAACGACACAAGGTACGGGACTTCTTCATTCCTTCTAAGAACACCATTTTGTATCATTTCAAAGTGGCTCGTAAGGTCAAGTATATTCATACTTCCTTTGAAAAGATTTGTAAAAGGGCGACCGATATCGGACTTAAGCCGGTAGAGCATTTAAGTTCTACTGTGCAACGCAGAGAGATACGCAGCAGCCCACCCTTTGAAGACCAGTCACTGATAGTTGGAAGAGATCGTGATGTTTCACTTTTAGTCAATATTATGATGTGCAACCAAAATGAAGAGGATTTACATGTAAATGCAATACTAGGGATGGGAGGTCAAGGCAAGACTACTCTTGCTCGTATGGTTTACAATAAAGATGCTGTAATAAAAATGTTCTCCAAGAGGATGTGGGTCACTGTATCAGATGATTTTGATTTCATGAAGATTTTAAATCAAATGGTAGTATCACTCACTTCAATGCCTTCTGTTTTGGATAATGCGGAAGGACTAATCAAAGATCTTCAGGAGAAGCTCAAGGGAGAAAAGTTTTTACTTGTACTAGATGATGTTTGGAATGAGAAAGCAGAGGAGTGGGACAAGTTGAGAAATTCTTTGCTTGCAGTTGGTGGTGCGAGAGGCAGCAGGATTTTAGTCACCACTCGTAGGCAGGAAGTCATTGATGCCATGCGATGTTCTGATCCTTATCGGGTGCAAAAACTATCAGAGGAAGATAGTTGGGAATTGTTCAAGCATAGAGCATTTACTGATGGAGGAGTTTCAGAGACCGAGGCATTTGTGGCCCTCGGGAGAAGAATGGTTAAAAGGTGTGGTGGCCTGCCTTTGGCAATAAAAACACTAGGGGGTCTATTGTATTCGAAGAGGACTGAACAAGAGTGGTCGCGGATCCAAAATAGTGAAATATGGAAATTAGAAGGTCCATTGTCTTCATTAAGATTGTCATATGATAATCTACCTTATTCATCTTTGAAACGATGTTTTGCATATTGCTCTATTATACCAAAGGATTCTGATATTTTTAAGGATCAATTAATTCAAATATGGATGGCATTAGGATTCCTTTCAGGAGATGGCGGGGTTTTGATGGAAGACATTGGAAACCAGTACTTTGACATTTTGTTATGGAATTGTTTGTTACAAGACGTAGAAAGGGATGAATACGGCAACATCTACCTATGCAAGATGCACGACCTTGTGCATGATCTTGCACTTGATGTGTCAAGTGATTACTCTGCTACTGTAACGACAAGTCAGGATATTAACAAGGTTTCAAAGGCTCTATATGTAAGGCTGGAAGGGTCGGGAAATCTAAATACAAATATTTTAAAGGTGCGCTTTGATTCAGTACAAGCATTATATGCAGAGGCCAATGTATTCAATGCCGCGTTACCTAACCTCGAGCACTTGAGAGTTTTGGTTTTGAATTCATTTGGTAAGTTGCTTCCTAGTTCAATAGAAAACCTGAAATACCTAAAGCATCTAGATATCTCTAGTTGTAGAGGTATTGGGTATAAATTGCCAATCTACATTACGAGACTCTACAACTTGCAAACTCTAAGAATTTCGGTTCTTCATGAGCTTCCAGAAAAGTTTTGCAATCTGATAAACTTGAGACATCTTGTTACTGACGATAGTGCAACACGATACATGTTTATTGGGATAGAGAGGTTGACTTGTTTGCAAACAATGCCTCCTTTTGTTGTGAGTAGAGATCAGAACTGTCTTGTTGGACAACTGGGAGGGTTGAAAAATCTTAGAGGTCGGGTTAGCCTTTATGACCTTGACGAGGTGACAAATTTTGAAGAAGCAAGTAAAGCGAAGCTCTGTGAGAAGTCCAATATTCTGCATTTAGAATTGAAGTGGAATGAAAGGATAGATGGAGAATACAACAATGAGGATGTGATGGAAGGACTGGAAGCTCATCCAAATTTGAAAGAATTGAGTATTGATGGGTTTATGGGGAAGAAGTTTGCGTCATGGATCACAATGATGACGAATTTGGTTAAAATCAAATTGAAAAATTGCAACAGGTGTGAAGTATTGCCAGCACTAGGGCATCTTCCTAAACTGAGGAAAATGCGTATATACGGGATGGAAAATGTCAAGGTTATGGGGAGCGATTTAAGTGGAGGTGTAGACAGTGGGGTCCCAAAAGCAGTTACAACAACACTGTATCCATCACTGATAAAACTCACTTTGAGGAGATTGCCAAAACTAGAAGAATGGGTGGAGACAGGTATAAGTGTATTCCCTAAACTTGAGAGTTTGTGTATTCGGGGATGTCGAAGGTTAAGAAAGATCCCGAATATTAGTTTTCCGTCCTTGAAGAGGTTGACAATCTCGGGTTTGGAGAGCAGCATGATACTAGAATCTCTGAGCACAAATGTTAGCTCACTCACCTCTCTAGAGCTGAAGAATATCAGTGACGGAGGAGGAGGACAAATGTTAGCACAAATGTTGGCTCACTCCTCTCATTTAGATGGGGTGTTTGCCCATATACGGAGTTCCACGCTTGAATATTTGGAATTAGGTCCGTTCTCGGATGAATTTACATGGTCATTCTCTTCTGTTATTTCTTTTCCTAACCTAATTAAACTAACACTGTTTGGGTGGGAAAAGGCAAGGTCAATAGCGCTCTTTGACCAACTTGAGTTCTCCCCCTTCCCTGCTTTGACTGAATTGCTTATTCAGGATTTCAAAGGAGTGAAAGCTCTTCCGAATTCAATAGCAAAACTTCCATCTCTCAAGATATTATATATCTGGAATTGTGAGATTTTGGAGAGTTTGCCCACGTTTGAAGAATCTCATGGCCTTGAACTCCTGCTGGGAGACCATTGTCCAATTCTGGAAGAAAGATGTAGAAAGGGGAGTGGGCCAGAATGGTTTAAGATTCAACATATTCCAAATGTACTTATTAAATAGAGCAGTTACCGGGGTAGTGGATTTTGGCGTTGGAGCATCAAGAGGAAAAGAGGTCAGTCTTTAACTAGGTGGCATTTCTTAGTATGTATATTAGAACCTTTAGTAGCATGATATGTCACACTACTTACTCTGTTACCATGACTTAAAAAGAAGGAAATATTTAAGGGGCAGGAGTGCATATCGGTTAATGCCACTACTAACTCTGTTACCATGACTGACTGCATCTTTTCTGTTAATTATCATATAATACTTTACTTAGAGACTATACACAAAACTACGGTACTTAAAATTGTTGGACCAAAAAATTACCTTGCAGGCAATCACAATTCTCAGCTTCCTTTCTCACAACGTCTAGAACTGAATCAATGAGTTCTGCACCCTCGGTGTGATGTCCTTTGACCCAATTATTACCAGTACCAGATTGGCCAAATAAAAAGTTGTCAGGGCGGGAGATCTGACTATAGGGACAAGTTCTAACACTGCCCATAGTGTCAGGCTCCAGATCCATGAGAACAACACGTGGAACAAACCTTCCACAAGAAGCTTCATTCTAGTACACATTCATGCGTTCCAATTGCAAATCCGAATTCCCAACATACTTTCCAGTTGGATCAATACCATGTTCATCACACACACCCTCCCAAAACTTCGATCCAATCCGGTTACCACACTGACCACCCACCCTGAACATGTAGAATTTCCCTCATCTTCCCTGAAAAATGGGGAAATGTATCAAATTATATAGATATACAAAGGTCATCCAAATCTAAAATTCAACTATATTTCTTATTTTTATTGCTTATGTTGAATAGAAGTTTGATTAAAAAAAATCACCAAAAAATGGCATGGATTACATACGTTACATCTAAATCAAGTGTGATGGAGAATAGTCTGTGATGTTTGGATCCGAATCAAAATTAAAAAATACAATTATGGTTTAAGAAGTATTTCTGGATTAGACACAAGAGTTATGGCTGGTGGACCATCTATGCCATGCAATCAAGCTTATATCTAATCAATTTGTGAAATGCTTAGAGATTTGATGTATCAGATAGTCAGATAGAACAACCTTTTCCCAACTGGTTGGGGACACTGCCACAGCTGCAAGTTCTACTTCTGCACTCCAACAAATTTCATGAAATTTCATGGTGAAATGAGAAGTCCTGAAAGTCCTTTGGAATTCCCAGTGTTGCACATAATTGATCTCTCTTACAACTTTCTAACTGGTGAGTTACCTGTGGAGTATATCCAGATCTAGAATTCAATGAAGATATCGCATTTAAAACTGAAATATATATAAACATAGATGTAAAATTTTAAATCCTTACTCAGTAATGGAGTATCCCAAATCCAAAGAGCTCCATAAATCTTACCAACAAAGGTGTACAGACAAAGACAAAGTATGAGAAGATTTCAAATGTTTACACTACGATTGATCTCTCAAGCAACAATTAAAATTTAAAAACCCAAGCAACAAATCTAAATCTAAATTAACTAATTCCAAAATTCAAGAATTTCATATCATCAAGGATGCATATATTGACTATCTACTAAATGTTTAGTATCATGTACGTTAAACATAATAATGATTATAAATTTATGATTAACTTCTTTTAATCTTAAATGTATGAGAAAACGAACCAGATAGAACCTGTTTTTACCATGCTTTCTTTGAGCATTTTATTAATTAAAATAAGAAGGTCAAATGTAATAGAAAAAAGGAGATCCATTTCTTAATTATATATTATTTGAAGTCGAGCATTAATAATAAACAAATCCTAGCCCCGTCTTCTCCCTCAATTTATTCAAAAAAGAGCCTGAAGCCGCTTCAATCGCTCAGACTTTCAAACAATAAACTCACTGGTCACATTCCTTAATCATTAACAAATCTTAAGCAGCTGGAATCACTGGACCTGGAATCACTGGACCTTTAACAGAACCAGGTCTCAGGAGTCATCCCTGAGCAATTAGCATCACAACTTAATTTCCTTGCATTCTTTAATGTGTCTAACAATCTCCTGAGTCGTCGGATACCACAAGGCTCACAATTTGAGATATTTGACAACAATTCTTAGGTGGGGAACTCAAGACTTGGCGGAATCCCTTTATCTAAGAATTGTGGAAGTGTGCACTCACCACTAACTGATGGCAATGAAGATGATTCTGATGATATATATGCCTATCTAAGTAGTTTTAACTGAATGTTCATATTAGTAGGACTTGGAATGGACAAAAAAACACCTATTTAGTAATGACATATTGGATCATAAAAACAACAGTTTTGAACCCAAAAGCCTATCAAATCCTAACTTGAGTATCAAAAAACAAAACATAGTGATTCAAAAATTCATCTTTAGATCTTTATCTATACGCCAAATCATTCTCAATTACAATTTTAACAAGTCAAAAAACATATGATATATTCTTACAAGTCCATAAAACCCCAAATACAGCTTCATTTAAACACCAATACTGCAAAACAATGATAAATTAACAGACGATTAGAATACTCACCTTTTGAGAACAATCAAACATCAACTCAAATCTTTACCGCTCCAAATCAGTTAGGACTAAAAACCTGCAAATCAGTTAGAAAACTATATCAGCCTATATTCTGTCAAAACAGCGTGTCTAGACTATTGACTAAACTTTATACGTGTCTCTGAACAAAAATGATGTCTGAAAGCATTTCTCAATTTTATTATATCATATTTAAGAGTACACGTAATTTAAATTTCTAATTATATTTTCTCACATAATTTTACATTTCAATTTAAGATACTAAATTAATGTACTTCCCCACTAATATTATATAAAAGTAACTAAAATTGAAAATAATCTTTTGGTAACATGATATTATAAAGTATTTATTCAGCCTTCAAACTATTTCCTTAAAAAGGAGAAAAATATAAATCTTCACTTTTTTTATTTTTATTCTAAATAAAAATGACAAAAAATTAATTAAACCTTCTTAATTTTTTTTGAAAAAAAAAATGATTCTCATAATAATTTTATATTGAATATGATGTGAATGGAAATGTTTCATTATGTTGTAAAAAAATATAAAGTTTTTATATTTAACTGAAAAATAATAATTTTCATGAATAAAATTTGTGAAATTTGTTAATTAATTTCATGAAAAAATAATGAAATTTCAAACCATATAAGGAAAATTAAAATAATATAATTGATAATATTAATTATAAATATTATTAATAAAACATTTAAATTAATAACAATACTTTAAAACTAATATTTTCCAAGAAAAATACTAGGCCCGTGCTTCTGGTTATCTTCTAGTATAAATAATTATAGTATAAATAATAGTTCTTAGAATTCTTAGGCAAGGTTCTACAAGGAACATGACCCTCTCATATATACTTTTTACCTTGCTATTGAATCTTCCATTTTGCACTACTTTACATGTTTCATGTGTACCTTGCTTTTTGGGGTGATATATGCTGCTAAGATCTTAGTCAAAGCAAAAACTTATGTGTCCATTTTACATGTTGGATTTGCCAAAACTAAAAGTTTTGCAAGTTGGATTCTTTGTATGTTATATAGGTCTTGTCATATTTTACGAGTTAGGTATCAGATTAGATGGAGTGACTACAGTTTTGGCAGGTGAAGTTCCATCAAGCTATAATTTTGATCCAAGATCTGACATTTTTGCTCAGGTCACTGGATTTTCACAGGCTTCTCTACCGCTTGTTTTATTCATGGATGGGAGTATGGGAAAGAAGAAAAGGGGTAGGCCTAGAAGGTATGGACCAGAGGCACACACATTGTCAACATTGCAAGTGATAATCCTTGATTTTGATGATATTAATCTTAGCTAGCTGTTAGTACAAGAAATGACAGTATCTATATTTGTCTTAACAGTTTTGTTGCAGGCTTTATATTACTTGTTATCAGTCAGCTAACATTGCAGGATTACAAGTATCTTAGCAAGCTAACTTTGAAGTAACAGTGCATTTCAGCAAGCTAAGACTGTTCCGCCAGAAACTGTCCAAGTCAAAACAGAAGTCCTAATTTCATGGAGATTTTATAGGACATGATATGTAAGGACTCTATAAATTATATAAACGTAATATATATAATTTTAGAGCTCAGGTTTTACAAAGACTTTTTCAAAACAGGTTTCCTATTTATTAGGAATTTGTATCTTTCAAATATCTTATCTTATACAAACTCTCTAAACTCAGTTTTTAGTTATATACTGAATGTTTTATATCTTAAACGTCTTTTCTCCTAAACTTCAGTATGTTAACGTTATGTGAACGTTGATGAACGAATTTATCAAACAAACTAAACGTGAGAAAAGGTTTCAAGACCGTTGGTGTTTGATTGGTTAATTCGAACGTTAATAGTTCTTTATAAATACTTGTGTGGTTGTTTTCGTTTGAACACCTGGAAGAACACACAAGAACAACTCTGTGATACTTTGCAAAATCTGTTTACTTGAGCTCTATTTTATATATACGGTTATATCATTATTTAGAGTTTATAGTTTGAGTTGTATTACTCTTCATTGTTTGTATTGTTCAGATTGTAAGAGTTGTTGCTGAGTTGCAAGCTAGGACACAGGGGTTCGGGAATTAGTTTGATAGAGAAGTTTATACTTGGGTAGTATAGTACTTAGAGATCATTTGATTCAGGGAACAAGGGTGTCAGCTAGCTGTTATCAGTGACAGGGAAGAAGGGAGATATATGTATTAATCTTGTAATCGGTGTTTATAGTGATTAATAATATATTCTCTTACCAGGTTTGGTAGGGGACCAGGACGTAGACCATAGAGAATAGGGGTCGAACCTGGCTAAAACTCTTGGTGTTTTTACTTACTGCTATTTCAATTCTGCATTGCATTGTTTATCTTAGCTAGCTGACAAACTTCGTTCTGTTCATCTTAGCTAGCTGACTAGTTAGCAGTTTATCATTTGATAATATTTTAAAATTGGATATAGTTGGCCATAGCACCTATTCACCCCCCTCTAGGTGTGCATTTTCATTTGGTATCAGAGCTTTGGTATACTAATATTTCTGTAACAGGAAAAGTATCGATCAAATGGCTGACAATTATCCCGAAGGAAAGTCTGACTATCGAGCTCCTCTCCTCACTGGAACGGACAACTACAACTGGTGGAAAGGGCGCATGGAAACATTTCTATCAAGGGATCCACTTGTGTTAAGGGTTGTTCAGAAGGGTCCATATGTTTTCCTTGATAAAGATGGCAAAGATAAGGATATTGATGATCTTACTTCTGATGAATTGATCAAAATTGGCTATAATGGAAAAGCAAGGAATTCTCTCATGAATGGGCTAAATCAAGCTGAGCATGACAAAGTATCATCTCTTAAATCAGCAAAGGAGATGTGGGATGCATTGGAAACTTATCATGAAGGTTCAACATCTTTGAAGAAAGTCAAACTCAGCAAGCTAATGAATGAGTTTGGAAATTTTAAACTCAGGGAAGGTGAAACTATAAAAGAAAGTCAGACTAGATTTCAAGTGAACATCAATGCACTTGAGAGACTTGGCAAAAAGATCCCTCAAGATGAAATTAACATGAAAGTTCTAAGTGCGGTACCATTCATCTATGAACCAAAAGTTACCTCCTTGGAGTCTTCATCAAATCTTGACACCATGGATCATCTATCTGTTTTTGCTGAGTTAGAACAGTTTGAGACCAAGATACATGAAAGCAAGATGGAATCTGTGAAAGCTCCAGTTGAAAAGATGAAGAATCTAGCTTTACACTCTAGTAGCAGCAAGCTAACTTCAGATGCAGAATCAGAATCAGATGAAGAATTGGCTCTTATGTCCAGAAAAATCAAGAAAATGATTGAAAAGAGGAATCAACTAAAGAAAGGAAAAGCATTTGGTGCAAAAAGAGAGTTAAGGGATTCAAAGGATGATGCATGTTTTGAATGTGGCAAGAAAGGACATTTCAAAAGGGACTGCTACAAGTTGAAGAACAAGCCAAAGCAGCTAGCTACCTCAAGGGACAGAAAGAAGTCTAAAGCTCTCTTGACATGGAGTGATGATGAGGATTCAGCTTCTGATGATGAATCAGGTGATGAGATGGTGAACTTAGCTCTTGTTGGTCTTGATGATGAAGATACAATACGAGGAATCACAGAAGATGGCTTTGTAGAAAGTGATGCTTCAGATTCGGACGAAAACAATAGTGAGGTAAACTCTATAAATTCTGATTCAAATTCTAGTAATCATTCATTAGATGAACTAACCTTGCAGAGACATAGTACTATATCTATTGTGGAGTTCATGGAATTAAAGAATGAGAACAACGAGCTTGAAAAGAAGAATGCCTCTCTTCGAAAAATGATTTCTGAGCTAATGGCTGAAAAGACTCCATCAAACAATCATGAAGATCTCATTTATAACCTAAAGGGAAAGCTAACACAACTTGAAGGGTTTAACAAGCTTCTTCTCAAGAGAAATGACACATTAATGAAAGAACTCAGCGAGCTACGTGCAGAAATTGAAGCAAGAGATGTATGTCTTGAAACGTTTAAAATCAGAGAATCCATCTCAATTGAAGCAATTCAACAAGCTGAGAAGATAAAGGAATTGGAAGCTGAGGTTGCAAAGCTTGAGAAAGGAATGGGAAAATTTGTTCAAGGAGAGGAAGTATTAAAGACAATTATGAAACAAACAAAGGTTCCTATGGATAAAGAAGGACTTGGAATGGCTTCTACTTCAAAGAACAAGGCCTTTCAATATGAAGGCAAACAGGGTATTCCATATAATTATGCTATGCCTTGGAAAATTTGCTACAAATGTGGAAAGAAAGGTCACTTATCACATCACTGCTCAAGTCAGAATGCTAAACCAGCAAGCTGGAACAGACAGACAGCTTATAGGCAGCAAGCTGACAGAACAAGGAGAACAGGAAAACAAGCATCAAAAGTGATCCAAATGTGGATCAAGAAATCTGAATTGAATGTTCTTTATGTTTTATCAACTAACCATGCAGGACCCAACCAAATTTGGGTACCAAAACGTTGAGTTGTTTGTTCTTTGTTTTGTAGGTATGTCTTGTGGTTAAAGTCAATGCAAATCAATGGATATTGGATAGTGGATGTACAAGACATATGTGTGGTGACAAATCTCAATTCCTTAGTCTCAAAATGAAAAAGGGTGGTAGTGTTACAATTGGTGATAGCAAAACACTCCGCATACTTGGCAAAGGAACAATTGGTAATAGTAACATTTCTATTGATAAAGTTCAATATGTTCAAGGTCTTAAGTATAATTTGCTTAGTATAAGTCAGTTATATGATGATGGACATACTGTTGTTTTTGATAAAGAGAAATGTACTATAAATGTTGGCACTAACAAGGTCCCCCTAGTTGCTAGAAGGGAAGGAAATATATATATGTTGGACTTTGAGACATAGGAAATAGGTTGCTGCTTAGCCACTGTTGACACAAACCCAGATCTTTGGCATAGAAGGCTTGGACATGCTCATATGGATCTACTCAGCAAGCTGTCTTCCAAGAAGCTAGTTAGAGGACTGCCCAAATTGAAGTATGTCAAGACGGAAATCTGTTCAGCTTGTCAATTAGGCAAACAAATCAGGACTCCACATAAGTCAAAGAAAATGGTATCAACTACTAAACCTTTAGAGCTTCTACATTTGGATTTATTTGGTCTGGAAGCCTATAAAAGCATTGGAGGTAAACAATATGCATTTGTAATGTTGGGAAATGAAGATTTAATGAGTGCATCAGGATCGGATAGCATCAGTACTTAGAGCATCAGGAGATGACGTCTGATGATGTCTGTAAAGCATAATGTAACATAAGATCTAAAAGAGATAACTACAACTCAACAAAGGACAAGACAGACAATAATATTAACTGAAGCACAGGAATCCAGAATCAAAGAAGAAAAGGTAAACACAAAAAATCAAAATACGTTATGTATTCTTGAAGTCCGTAAACAGGTCACGGAAAGAAGTTCATGAAAATGTTCAAGCCTCAGTGACAACAAAAGAAACAAGACTTTCAAGACGACAGAAGTATGTGAATGATTTAGGGTTCAGTACCACGGGATTCCAGTGATGAAGCAACCAGAAGGACAAGGGACGTATCAGCAGCATTGTATTGAAGATATAAAATAAGAATTGATCAAGTGTTATTCATCTGTGAACCAGACCAGTTGCACTAGGTGACGGCACTAAAAAGATCAAGTTGTTTTATCGTCTCAGAAGAAATTGATACAGTCTATTTCTTAAACACCCAGAAGCTCAGTGGAATCATTTATGGACTAAAGACAAGAAAGAGAAATTCGATGATTTTTCTAATTGAAAAACTATCGAATGGTAGTTGAAATGATTAATTAAAAACCAAAGTAAATTAGTTTGGCATCCGATAGTTTTGATTTAAAAACTATCGAATGACAAATTAATTTATTTAATTCGATGGATTTTTATTCATTCGATGGTTTTTTATTATGGGAGCAGGTGAAAAGAATTCCTTTTCTGAAAGGTTGATGAAGATCCAACGGCCAGGATTGTTTCTACAATTCTCATTCGATGGTTTTTCAAAACATACTACAATTAATACAGAGAGAAGATTGTGTCTTCTTCAGTTAAGGTATTCAACACAGACACATAACTGAGAGAGAGAAGAGCCGGAGAAAATTACCAGAGAAATTAATAGTGCTCAGAACTTGATTATTGTTTTGTATTTGTGTTACCTTAAACTCATTGACGCTAATCTACGGATTAGAAATTGTAGCACCCCTCGAGGTTTATATTTATAAAAAGATATATTCCCCGAAACTTGATTTGGTTTGGTGTGTTTGATTTCGTTATAGAACAAAAGATTAATCCGCGAACGAAATTAAATTATTTGTGAGTATCGTATTCAACCCCCCCTTCTACGATACTTTGGACCTAACAATTGGTATCAGAGCTACTTGATTGATATACAAATCAGATCCGGTGAATGAGACCAAAATCAAACGTAGCGTGAAAATTCGAAGCAAATTTTTTAACTTTCAAAATTTTTCATTTAATTGGAATTTCTTGAATTTTAAACAATTTGAAATTTTCAGAAACCATGAGTGCTCCAAAGACAACCGCTGGTATTAAAGTTCCCCCGTTTACTAGAGATGATTTCGGTTTGTGGAAGATGAAGATGTTGTTATTTATTAAGGCATCTAATCCGTTGTATATTGGCATATTAGAGAACGGACCGTTTGTACCAATGAAACCAGTTAGTGAATCTACAGCTCCTGATGGTAGCAGGATTCCTTCAGGCACCCAACCTAAGGATATAAGTGAATTTACAGATTCTGACAAAGAACTGATTCGATTGGACACCGGTTTAATGTTGATATTGGCGGACTCCGCGGACAAGGAAATGAGCTATCAGTTGATGAACTGTACAAGCGGGAAACATATGTGGGATACCATTAACCTAATTATGGAAGGAACTGAAGACGTGCAGGAAAACAGATTGGACATTCTGACTTCTCAATATGAAGCGTTTAGGTCCCTGCCAGGAGAAAGTATAACTCAGGTCTTTGAGAAGTATACTAAGCTCCTCAATGAATTGGCAATGAAAGGAAAGACCTATCCACTGAGAGAATCGAACAGGAAGTTCATGATGACGCTGCCCCATCATGTAGAACACAAGTCATCATCCATTAGGGAAAGAATTGACTTCACAAAGATGTCATTAGAGATGATCTATGGCAAGTTGAAGACCTATGAGATGGAACATGAACAAAGGGTGATAATCTACAGATCAGGGACAGTGGACAGCAAGCACAATGCACTTGTGAGATCAGCAGCACTTGTAGTGGATGAACCAATAACTTCTGAGATTCAGGTTCAAACCCAAAGAGCTGGAAAGGAGGTGATAATAGAAGCAGAAATGGACTCTGTGAATCTGGGTGTTGATGAAAGTGATTACTACACCCTAGAAGAGCTTGAGCAAATGGAAGACAAAACCATGGCGTACTTAGCTGCAAAGTTTAGTCATATTCGTTTCAAGAGAAACCCTAAGTACAAGTTCAAGGGCTCAACCAACAGATTCCAGAAGAGCAATTATACACCTAGTACAGGCTTTAAGGGAGGCTACAAGACTGACATGATTGATAGGAGCAAATCAAGATGCTATAACTGCAATGAGTTAGGGCATTTCGCCACTGAATGCCGGAAGCCTCGTCAAGCAAGAGACATGAAAGATGTCTATGGAAAGAAGGATTCTTATGATGAGTTGAAGAAGGAGAATGCCAAGCTTAAACAGCAGTTGGAGGCATTCTCTGGAAAGCAGAAAGGGAAGGCTTACATAGCAGAGGGAAAGCACTGGGATGATACTGATTCGGATGAAGAGGAGGAATATGTAAATGTTGCTCTAATGGCTGACTCTTCAGAGGAATCACCTCAATCATCTCAGGTACCTATCTTAACTACAATTGATATGTCTAATTCTGAGTACAAGAAAACTGTGCAAGATCTTAGTGTAGAATTGTTTAATGTACACACAAGCATGCTAGCATCTGAAATGGAAAATGCTAAACTAGTTCTTAAGATTAAAAGGCTAGAATCTAAAAATGAAGAACTAGAGCTTGTAGCTGTAACATTAGAAGATCTTAAGCAAAAGAATGCGTACTTAGAGAACAAGGTCAAGTGTAATGATGAGATAGAGACTATCCTCAGGAAGCAGATTTCAGATCTAGATTTGAAGCTGAATGCTTTTAAGAATTCCGCTCTAGTGGCTAAGGAAATCATTGATACTCAGGCCGTAGAGAATAAAACTGCTATAGGATTTGACTATAACAAGAAAGCTGGTAAGAAGATTTTGGAATTCCCTGTGACACCTTCAGTTGTCAAAAGGAATACTCCACATGTTCTTAAGAATGTTGATTGTCCAGTTTTTGTTAAGCCATTTCCACCTCTCTTTTATGAGGATGATCTTTTCATAGCTCAAGAATTGCTTGAGGAGGATTTAGTGAAGGAAAAAGAGGTAAAGACTAAGTTACCTAGGAAATCAGTAAAGAATGCATTACCTAAACCTGATTTACCTAAAACTGAAGTAGGTTCCTTAGTTAGTAATGTTAAAAAGAACAGGAATGGGAGGAAAAAGATTGTTAATCAGGAATTGGTTCCATCTTCTCCCATTGCATCTAGGAAGTTATGTTCTATTTGTAATTCTGCTGGACACCTTACACATGCATGTAAAAAGGTTAAAGTAGAAACTGCTAATACTTCTGAAATGCATAACATGTCTGACATGCCTGATAATCATGAGCCCTGTGGAAAGAAAGAGTGTTTGCTATGTAAGTACAACATCATGCATGCTTATTTTAAGTTGATGTCTGATAGTAGCAATAGCTCTAGTAATGTTAAATCCACAGATACTATGAATATCAAACAGGGTAAGACTAAATTAAATGTTACTCCTGTTAAATCATCTAAACCTTCAGGACCCAAACAATTTTGGGTACCAAAGTCCGCTTAATCAATCTGTGATTACAGGGAAAGGTTAAAAGCTCAAAGGTTGTGTGGATTCTGGATAGTGGCTGTTCTAGACACATGACAGGTGAAGAGTCCCTGCTTACAGAGGTGGTTAAGAAGACCGGCCCGATTGTAACCTTTGGAGATGACAGCAAAGGATTCACTACGGGATATGGTAAATTGAAAGCTGGAAATGTCATCATTGAAAACATCTCTCTTGTTGAAGGATTAAAGCACAATCTTCTAAGCATCAGTCAGTTCTGTGATATAGGCTACAATGTAGATTTCAGAAAGGACAAGTGCTTGATCACCAACAGGAAGGATGAGAAGCTTACTCTACTGGGAGTGAGAAAAGGAAATTTGTTTATAGCTGACTTAAGTTCTACCAGTGAAGGAGAAGTTACATGTTTCTATGCAAAGGCATCTTCAGAACAAAGTTGGCTATGGCACAAGAAGCTCTCACATCTGAACTTCAAAACTATGAACTCTTTGGTAAAGAGAGAGTTAGTGAGAGGGTTGCCCCTGATGGAATTCAATCAGGAGGGACTATGTGAAGCATGTGAAAAAGGGAAGTCGAAGAAAGCATCACATGGAAGCAAAGGAATGACAAGTATTACTGAACCATTACAGCTGATTCATATGGATTTATTTGGTCCAGTTAATGTTATGTCACTTTCAAGAAACAGATATGCATTGGTGATGGTGGACGACTACTCCAAGTACACGTGGGTGTTGTTCATACAAACAAAGGATGAAGCAACACAACTAATCATTGATCACATCAAGAAGATAGAAGTGGAAGCTAAGCTACCTGTGCGGACAATCAGATCAGACAATGGAACTGAATTCAAGAATGCAGTTCTAAATGATTTCTGCTCAGAGAAAGGAATATCAAGACAGTTTTCAGCACCAAGAACTCCTCAACAGAATGGAGTAGTGGAAAGGAAGAACAGGACCTTGGTTGAAACAGCAATGACCATGTTGAGTGAATCAAAACTTCCCACTTACTTTTGGGCTGAAGCAGTGAATACAGCTTGCTACACTCAGAATCGAACCCTGATCAACAAAGATCATGAAAAGACTCCGTATGAGTTAATGGCCAACAAGAAGCCAACACTGAAGTATTTTCATGTGTTTGGTGCAAAGTGCTTTGTACTTAAAGATGGAGAACATCTTGGCAAGTTTGATGCCAAAGCAGATGAAGGAATTTTTCTGGGCTATTCTCTGGAATCTAAGGCTTTCAGGGTATATGTGATTGAAGATAAGAAGGTGTTGGAAAGCTTTAATGTAACATTTGACGACACTAAAAGACCAGGCCTGCAAACAGGAGAGAACTCTGAATCCTTGGTATTTGAAAATCTATCAGGAGATCTCTCTGACAATGAAGAAGTACCTGAAGTTGTTATAGTCATTAATAATAATCATAATGATAATGATTCTGGACCAAGTGGAAATCCTCAACATACAGGATCCACTAGTCAGTCTTCAGAATCAACAGATCAAACCGTCAACAACTCAGGGGGAGCAGGAGAAGGATCAACTAGTCACACTCCACAACATCTAGAACAAAGAGAATCATCAAGATCGCATCTGCCAAGACAAAGGGTATGGAATAGAGATCATCCCTTTCACTTGATCATTGGTGATCCGGACACAGGAGTGAGAACTAGGAGAACATCACAAAATGAATGTCACTATTCTGGGTTTCTTTCAGAAACAGAACCTAAGAAAGTTGAAGATGCTCTAGATGATCCAGATTGGTTAATTGCTATGCAAGAAGAACTCAATCAGTTTGAAAGGCAGAAAGTTTGGAAGCTGGTACCCAGGCCTAAGGGAAAATCTGTTATTGGAACAAGATGGGTATTCAGAAATAAGTTGGACGAAGATGGCATTGTAACGAGAAACAAAGCCAGAATGGTTGCTAAAGGTTACTCTCAAGAAGAGGGTATAGATTATGATGAAACCTATGCACCAGTAGCAAGACTTGAGGCCATCAGAATGTTTCTGGCATTTGTTGCACATTCCAATTACAAGGTATATCAAATGGATGTGAAGAGTGCTTTTCTGAACGGGGAGTTAGAAGAAGAAGTGTATGTGGAACAACCTCCAGGTTTTGAGGATTCAAAACTGGCAGACTTTGTGTACTTTCTATTCAAAGCTCTCTATGGACTCAAACAAGCTCCAAGGACATGGTATGACACTCTCTCTGAATTCTTACTTGAAAATGATTTTACAAGAGGTGTTGTAGACAAAACTCTCTTTGTCAAAAAGCATAAAAATGATTTGATATTGGTGCAAGTATATGTTGATGACATAATATTTGGTTCTACTAATGATGATCTATGCAAGAGATTTGCTAAGTTAATGCAGAGTCGTTATGAAATGAGCATGATGGGTGAATTGTCATTCTTTCTTGGATTGCAAGTATACCAGAAACAAGATGGTATATTCATTTGTCAGTCCAAGTACATCAAGGATCTTCTTAAGAAGTATCAAATGGAAGACTCATCTACAGCAAAGACTCCTATGCCAACTGCCACTAAGCTTGATAAGGATGAAACTGGTAAGAAGGTTGACATCACAGGCTACAGAGGTATGATAGGCTCATTACTTTATCTCACTGCAAGTAGACCAGATATAATGTTTGCAACATGCTTATGTGCTAGATTTCAGTCTGATCCTAAAGAATCTCATCTAATAGCTGTTAAGCGAATATTTAGATATCTTAAGGGGACCCCAAATCTTGGCATTTGGTACCCTAAAGATACAGGATTTGATCTTATTGGATACACAGACTCTGATTTTGCAGGTTGTAAGATTGATCGGAAGAGTACTTCAGGAAGCTGTCAGTTTCTTGGAAGAAGATTGGTTTCCTGGCATAGCAAGAAGCAGCATTCAGTGTCCACATCAACAGCTGAGGCTGAATACATTGCTGCTGGTAGCTGTTGTGCTCAGATATTGTGGATGAGAAACCAACTCCGTGACTATGGACTTTTGTTGACAAAGATTCCAATCTTTTGTGACAACACAAGTGCCATAGCAATCTCTAACAATCCAGTGCAACACTCGAGGACGAAGCACATCGACATCAGGTATCATTTTATCCGAGAGCATGTCATGAATGGAACTGTGGAGTTACATTTTGTACCCACAGAGGATCAAATTGCAGACATCTTTACTAAACCGCTTGATGAATCCACTTTCAATAAGCTGGTTGGTGAACTTGGGATGTTAAATCTTTCTGATTAATTTATTTTGATTAGAAGTCAGTAACTGCAGAGAGTCCTGGTAAATACATGAGTTCAAGAATTGCTATATCCTTTGGACTTGTGAGTTTATTTTCTGGAGCAATTCTCGTAGTTAGGATTATTATACTAATTTTATGTCATAATTATGGATGATATATCTTCTGGCATTTAATTAGTTATTAATTCTAAAAATTATTTAGGTGCTAATATTTGTTCTAAATATTTTAGCATCTATTTAATTTGAATTAATTTACTTTGTTTTAACATTGTAAATTAATGCAGCATAATTCATTAGATTTTAATTGGTTAATATCACTCAATGATATTTAATTGATTTTATTCTAAGAAAATTGTGAATTTTCTGTTAAGAATTGATTTTGATGACTTTTAACAGATTTATTAAAATTAAAACTTGACAGGAAATAAAAAGGCTGATTTTTAAAACAAGAACAGGTTTTAAAAAGAAGACAGAAGCAAAAATATCGAATTTAAGGAAATTCGATAGTTTTTCAAAGTACAATGATAAATCTATCGAAATTAATTTCGATGGTTTTTGAAAGGGAAAAAGAAAATCTATCGAAAAATTTCTCGATAGTTTTTGAGATAACTTTTAAAAATTTATCGAAGTGAATTAATATAATTCAATATTTAATTCTCGATAGTTTTTAGAAATCCAAATGAAAATCTATCGGGAGGATTTAATTTTTCAATAATTAAACTCCTCGATAGTTTTTCCAAATGTCACAGCTCGATAGTTTTTCATAATTTCAAAAGAAACCATTCTCGATAGTTTTTCTGTAAAACTTTTTAAATTCTAAACATTTCAATATTCGATAGTTTTTCAAAAACCATCGAATTAAGTTGACAAGTTTACCCCTTGCAGAAATATATCGAGAGTACTTTAAAAACTATCGAAACCTGAAAAGACTAAAATACCCCTGTCAGTGTAAAATAGTATAAAAGCGTGCCTTGAACTTTTTTCTTTCTCATTCTTCACAGATCTAAGAAGTAAAAAGCTGCCGTTTATATATACTTACAAACATTTTTTACAGTTTCAAGAACAAGCTTCGATAGTTTCTTCAATTTGAAACCGAGTAAAACTTAAAATTGTTACTGGTGTTCACTGTTGATTCTCTTTTAACAGTGAATAGTTGTTTATTTTTTGAGTTTTGAAAGATAGTGGAGAAGAAACCATCGAACCAAACTTTGAACCACAAGTCGATTGTTAAAAGAACACTCTTTAGAAATCAATTACTTAAACAATTGACTTCTTTTGATTTTGTTGGATAGTTGGTTTTAACAATTAGGGTTCTTGATTTGATAGTTTTCGAAATTCTGTATTAAAGGAAAAGGGGGTAATTTTTGTTAAGGGTTTGATTAATTAGAAATAATTAATTAAATTTAAAGGAAAAATAGTTTTGGTTATTTAAATTTTCTGGAAATTTTAAACAAATGGCTGGAGAATTTATTGTTACCAAAACTAATCATGTCTCGTTTCAAAATCTGCAATCCATAACGAATCCTCAAATTCGTGCATGGGCAGAGTTTTTGAATACACGTTCGTTAGTGGCATACGCTGTAAGTACTCCCGTGGTCCTTTGCATTGATCAATTGACTGCGTTGTACACAACCGCCACGGATACAACTGAGAATAACATACGGTCCTTCAGTTTTGTTGTGCCAGGGGGCAGAACAATAAGGGTGACGGAACATGACTTCAATAGAATTCTACATTTTCCAACAGAAAACCTTGTTCCGGATCCCACAACTGAGGAAATACATGCTTTCTTCACTCTTATCAGAAGTCAGCAACCTAACTTCTTGGTGGGAGAGTTCCTAAAGCATTACCTGCCAAAGCCATGGAATTTTTTCTTTCATACCCTGATACATGTTTTTACTGCCAAGCTTACTAATCTGCATGGCATTCCCTTATTCCTTCAAAAGATAGGGTTTGCCATTGCGAACAATAGGCATATTAACATAGGACGGATAGTGATTGATCAAGTCATCATGTGCATGGGACCACTGGATGAAAGAACAGGCATAAATGAAGATGTGCTATGTTTCTATCCTAGGTTCCTACAGCTAATTCTCAATGATGTCTTAACAGATGATGAACGTGAGACATTTGAAGCTGAAGACACAATGGAGTGTACGAAGATGAAGAGCAATGCCATAACCGCTCTGATAAGGAAGAACAACTATCTTCCAGGGGTACCCACTGTTCTCACTGAATATCTAAGAACGGTGCCCCTACCTCTTCTACCCCCAGGGGAACAGGTAATTCAAGGTAACATTCCTGAACTTGAACTGGCACCTGAACCTCAACCAATGGATGTTGATCCAGAGCCCTCAGTGGCCATTCCAGACCAGGAGGTTGCAAACCCACAACCTCTAACCACGGTCGAAGAGCCTTTGAACGAGCCAAATGAAAACATATATGATGCTCCTTCCCCTCCTATACCCAGTAAAGAAACATCCCTGAGTGTAGAGGGAGATAGTGCCAAAGCAGCACCACATAAGGAGATACACCCTTCAACAGCAGCTCTGCCTTCCTCTAAAAGGAGAAGAACAGAAACTGAGGCAACTGCTGATACTTCATTTCTCTCATTCAAAGAGCCCTTTACTGATTTTTCTGATGCTGATTGGGCTACGCTAACGAAAGCAATATCTGAACCAATAGCTCAATCAAGTAAGGAGGAATTGACGGAAGCAACTGGTGTTCCGACCATATTACGGTCAGGTTCACTGGTTGAAGGTTCTCTGAACCAAGGGTCTTCACAGACGTCGAGAGAAGGCTTTGACCTAAATGCACAATCTAAAAGGTCATTGTCTACCTCCCCAGATGGAACATATCTGGATCCTGCGGGTAAAGGGTCTGACGTAGGTGCAGATCGGCAACTCGTTGACAGTGAATCAATTACTATTGAGGAGTCAACTGAGGTGAAGTCTTTACAGACTCACGGGGAAGATTCGGGATCTCTGCTGTTAAAAGAGCCTGTTTCTAACCCCCTAGAGATTCAAACTCTAGATCCTACAAAGGATATATCATCTAAGGATGATCAGCAACTTGGTTTAACCAAGGACGGGGACTTGCGAAGCCCCATTGCACCACCGGTGACCTCCTTAAGGACGGCTACGGTGTTTTCTTCTGCAGGTACAACCAGCACAATGGATTTGAGTGAAACACAAACACTTACACCTGGCCTGAGTGGGAAAGGAAAAATGAGTGAAACACTAACAGAAACTGTGAGTGAACACCCAGAGCCAAACGTGAGGAGTGCCACCCAAACCCTAACTCATATTGATGATCTGCTGTTACCAACAGAAAGAGAGCTACAAGTTCAATCTTCCCTCAAGGAGATGACAGTTCATGATAAAGAAGGAAATCCATTATTCAAGGTTCCACTGCGACCTTCCTTTGACCAAGGGATCACCTCCAGTCAAGACAATGTTTCTTTAAAGTCTATTCAAGAGAAAGTTGACTTGGCTGCAGCTGATTCCAGAAGAACATTCAGGGTCATTGGCAGTGCATCTGGCACTATAACAGGTACGAAGCAGGCAGTGGACTCCTTAAAGAAGGAAGCTATGGAAGAGCTGGTCGATTTGAGGATGGACGTAAGGGAGCTTAAAGATGGATTCATGAATGAAGTAACTGCACTGTCCCAGGGACATGAAGCTTTGAAAGAGGACGTTCTGGTTATCCGGGATGGTCAAGCGCGGGTGAAGGATGTAATGGACAACCTTTCAAGAGTGGAGTCTAGACTCAACAGGAGGCTGGATCATATGGAAAAGACTACCAACTCAAGATTGGAAAACATTGACCTGTCGTTAGCTTCTATAAATGACTTTAATAAGCAGCTTATGGATTTCTTGGAGAATCAAGGCGATGGAGTACAGTCTATGTGGAGTATGCTGAAAAACCAACAATCTGGACAACCTGGTCCCTCCTATCAACAACCTGATCCTTCTAATGTCTTTTATGCTGAGGATGCTTTTATCGAGGATTCCTCAACTAAGGGGGAGAAAGTTGGAGAAGGGGAGAAGGAGCAAACTAAGGATGGATGGAGAGTTTGGGAAACAGTTGAAGCTATTCCTATCAGGCAGTACTGGATAGAAGAACTTGTGGAGGAAGAAAAGAGTGAAGAGGAATTTGAATTCATGCAAGAGCAACCTATTCAAGAGGAGCATGAACCATATTATCCTGAACCAATAGAACATCCTATCTTGGATGAGAATATTATGGAAGAAGAATCAAATTCTCTGTCACCAGAAGAAGAAGCTGCCTTGGAAGCAATAAGAGCTCAGAGAGCTGCAATAGATGCCAGGCAAGCTGAGAAAGAAAAACAGCAAGCAATTCTGAGAAGTGAAAAGCTAAAGAGAATAAAGGTGTATAATGAAGTGAGGAAGAAGAAGATGATAGATCTGGCAAAGAAAGATGGTACTGAATGGGAAATGGCTTATAAAACCTTTTGTGGAGTTGAAGACGGATTACAAGTCAACGACAATGCGGAGGTGGAAGTCATTATTCAGGACATCAGAAGTGCTAATCTTGATGATCAGACTTACTTCAAAGCACTGAGAAGCTCTATAATCTGTCTGAATGCTGGGGTTAAAGCAAATGGTGCCTGGAGCTTATTAATCAGTTTTCTGGAGAAAGGTACATTTGTGATTTCTACTAAGTTTTTAGAACAGAGGACATATACAGAATTGCAGGCTATACTCATCAAGATCCAAAGAACTACAAGGCTAAATGAACTGCTCCGAGAGCATGTTAAGGAGATCGTGATGAAAGTCAGTCCAGAGATTACTGAAGATCCTCCAATGGTTAGATTCATGACGAATGACTTGTTCAGAATCTGCTATTTGGCGGAGGACAAACTGAGGGACTACCCAAGCAACTATCTAATCTCAGTTGAGAAGTATCTTAGATCCACTGGATTCTCTTCAACGGAGAAGGACAAAGCAGCAGACACTCTTAGAAGATTTCTAATGGAGAATGTTCCTTACTATAGGAAAAGAGTGGAAAGAGGATTGGAAGTGCATACCAGACTGCCAAACATGCCAAAGCCAAACAAGAAAGATGTTAATATTGCATGGTTGTGGGCTGGAGTGGGTCAAGAGGTTGAGTATATTGGAAGACACATCCGAGGAGCAATCCTTAAACCTGGAGAACCACTGCACTATCCATCAGTGATTGATTATCAAGCTGCTAACTCCGATCCAATGATTGAAGAAGGTGAGATTGGAATGGACTGAATGAGGAAGCAACTTCATTGTATAAAGTTTAATTGTTTTTTGAATTATGAAATCTGGAAATGTATAAATATCTGATCCAGAATGCATTAATATTATTACGCTGTCTTACTTTAAGTAGTTTCATGTTTCCTTAGTTAGTTGAGTTATCCTCGAAGTATTTGCTTGTGGAACTCTATCCAATCAAATAGGGGGAGATTGTAAAGCATAATGTAACATAAGATCTAAAAGAGATAACTACAACTCAACAAAGGACAAGACAGACAATAATATTAACTGAAGCACAGGAATCCAGAATCAAAGAAGAAAAGGTAAACACAAAAAATCAAAATACGTTATGTATTCTTGAAGTCCGTAAACAGGTCACGGAAAGAAGTTCATGAAAATGTTCAAGCCTCAGTGACAACAAAAGAAACAAGACTTTCAAGACGACAGAAGTATGTGAATGATTTAGGGTTCAGTACCACGGGATTCCAGTGATGAAGCAACCAGAAGGACAAGGGACGTATCAGCAGCATTGTATTGAAGATATAAAATAAGAATTGATCAAGTGTTATTCATCTGTGAACCAGACCAGTTGCACTAGGTGACGGCACTAAAAAGATCAAGTTGTTTTATCGTCTCAGAAGAAATTGATACAGTCTATTTCTTAAACACCCAGAAGCTCAGTGGAATCATTTATGGACTAAAGACAAGAAAGAGAAATTCGATGATTTTTCTAATTGAAAAACTATCGAATGGTAGTTGAAATGATTAATTAAAAACCAAAGTAAATTAGTTTGGCATCCGATAGTTTTGATTTAAAAACTATCGAATGACAAATTAATTTATTTAATTCGATGGATTTTTATTCATTCGATGGTTTTTTATTATGGGAGCAGGTGAAAAGAATTCCTTTTCTGAAAGGTTGATGAAGATCCAACGGCCAGGATTGTTTCTACAATTCTCATTCGATGGTTTTTCAAAACAGACTACAATTAATACAGAGAGAAGATTGTGTCTTCTTCAGTTAAGGTATTCAACACAGACACATAACTGAGAGAGAGAATAGCCGGAGAAAATTACCAGAGAAATTAATAGTGCTCAGAACTTGATTATTGTTTTGTATTTGTGTTACCTTAAACTCATTGACGCTAATCTACGGATTAGAAATTGTAGCACCCCTCGAGGTTTATATTTATAAAAAGATATATTCCCCGAAACTTGATTTGGTTTGGTGTGTTTGATTTCGTTATAGAACAAAAGATTAATCCGCGAACGAAATTAAATTATTTGTGAGTATCGTATTCAACCCCCCCTTCTACGATACTTTGGACCTAACAATGTCATCATCAGTGGCAGGATAAGTCGGTTGTTAGTAATTGATACCATTCCGTGATTTCAGGAAAGGATTGATATGATCAAGATATATCTTATAGAAGCTGTTACAGAAGATAAGAGACAAGAAGATCAATTTAATTAAATGAAGATTATCTTGTGTAACAGAATGTGTAGCTGTGTGTATATATAAACACAGGATAGGTTTTACGAAAGTAATATCTTAAACACGAGTATCTTTGTAAACCTAGCAGCTCTTAAGAACTCATAGTTTCTTGAGAGAGTTTGTATCAGTTTTTATAAAGTTTAATAAAAGCTGATATTGATTGTTTTTATCTTTGTCTGTTCGATTATTTCATACAATTACATTCAACCCCCCTTCTGTAATAGACATATACTGGGTAACAATTGGTATCAGAGCAGACTGATAGTTTATCAAATCAGAAACGATCGAAATGTCGGGGAACAGATATGAAACCATGAAAATTCCGATGTTGAAGAAAACAGAGTTTTCAACATGGAAGGTGAAAATGCTTATGTATCTTGAAGCTTCAGATCCTGATTACATAGACAGGATAAGCAATGGACCATTTATCCCAACTGAACCAGTCGTAGCAACCGAGACAACTCCTGCAGGACTGGCACCAAAGAAAAAGAGTGAATGGACTCCTGAGGATAAAGCTCAAATAATCAAAGATGCAAAGGTTAGAAATATCTTACATAATGGTTTAGATACTGTTTTATCTAACAGAGTTATTGCATGTAAGACTGCTAAAGAAATATGGGATGCCTTGGAAGTTCAATGTCAAGGAACTGAAGAAATCAAGAAAATAGAAGGGGCATTCTCATTCAAGAATATGAGCAGTTCGAGGCAAAGCATGATGAGGACATTACAGAAATTTATGATAGATTTCTTACCTTGCTAAATGAATTGTCATTGGTGGGAAAGGTATATGACGTTGAAGACTCAAACGTCAAGTTCTTAAGATCCTTACCCATGGAATGGATAACTCAACAGAATCTTATAAGGCACACTTATAGGATGAACTTGATGACTCTTGATGAAATCTATGGAATGTTGAAGACATATGATCTGGAGATCAAGCAAAAGGAAGGTACAAGATCAAAGCCTAAATCTGTGGCTTTGAAAGTGGAATCAAAGGAAAGACGTGTGCACCAAGGAAAAATGAAGGCTAAAGCTCATGTAGTAATAAAGTCAGACACTGATGCTGATACTGATGAAAGTACGGATGAGGAATCAGATGATGACTCTGACAAAGAACTAGTGCAGATGATGGCTATGATGGTGAAAGGTTTCAGAAGAATGAAGCAGGGCAAATTTAGGAAGGATGGAAGAAAGTCAAAAGGAGATCAATATTCTGACAGGAAAGGTAAACAGAAGAAAGTTGATCTCTCTAAGATTAAATGCTTCAATTGCGACAAGATGGGTCACTATGCAACTGAATGCAAGAAACCCAAAGTTGGAAAATCAACAGGAAAGGCGCTTGTTATGACAAACAAAGGATGGATGGATTCTTCTGATTCTGAAGAAGAAGAAGAAGAAACAAACTATGCATTGATGGCTGAAATTGAAGAAGCATCTGATAAGGTACCTAAAACTGCTTATGCTTTTGATACTGATAACATATGTGAATTAAAGTCTTTCCTTAGGAATCTGCATATTAGCTATAATAATCAATCTAAGGAGAACATCAGAATTTTAAAGGAGTCAGCTGATTTAAAGGAAAGAAATGAGTATTTAGAGACTGAGTTGATCATTTTAAAAAATACTCAAAACTTGTGTGAGAAACTCAAAGGGATAGAAATAGAACAGATGTTAAAGATAGAATCTCTAGAAAAAGAGTTAAGGAAAGAACGAGAACAAATAAGAGTGTGGACTCATTCTGGTAAACAGACTCATTTACTTATAAATGATAGAAACTGGAAAGAGTGTCTTGGATATAAGAAGAATAAGGCAAAAGAAGATGAAAAAATAAGTCTGTCCACTCACATAAAATTTGTTCCTGCGAGTGATATGAAAGTCAATTCTATCTTTGAGAAAGGTTCAACTTCCAATACTGAATTAACTTCTGAAAAAGAAATTGTTTCTGATACAGAAATTAATTCAAATACAGAAATTGAATCTTCTGTTGCTCCTTGTTCAAGTGTCAATACTAAAACCTCTGGTGAGATTGATGTTAAAATATGCACTGAGACTGTTCAGAAAAGAATCACAAAAGAAAAAAACTTAGGATATCTCTCCTCTGGTAAATTAAAGAAAAAAATCAATGCAGTGACTGGTAAGAAAAATGAGAAGATTCCTAAAAGGCATAGGAATGGAAAATTAGGTATAGACAAGTCGAACAATTATAAATATGTTCCCAATGCTCCAAGAAAGACATGTCATACCTGTGGGAATACTAATCATCTTGCCATTGATTGCAGGAAGAATAAAAAGAGGAGAGTTGAAATTTCTATTTCTGATGTTAGGAGTAGAAATGTTAATTACAAACCACAGAATCCGTGTTCTCACTGTGGTAGCAAATGGCATTCAGTTTACACATGTACTAGTTATCACAATTTGTACCATGACAATTATGTTCCTTTGCCTAAATTTAATAAAGGTACAAATTTTTGTGATAAATTGTATTTGTTAACTAAGAATGTGTATGTTAAGAAAGACTCTGTTAAATCAAGTTCAAGTGGAGTTAATTCAATTGAACATGATTTAAAAAAAAATCCGCTGCAAATCTTAACAAGAAATTGAAAAACAGGACCCAACAAGTGTGGGTTCTTAAAAATTCTGACTGATTGAAATATTGATTGCAGGGCAACAGAAAAAATGTTTTGGTTCTGGATAGTGGATGTTCAGGACATATGACAGGAAATAAGTCCCTGCTGTCAGAGTTTGAGAAGAAAGCTGGCCCAAAGGTTTCCTATGGAGATGGCAACATAGGACACACCTTAGGATATGGCAATATTGTGATTGGAAATGTCATTATTCAAAACGTAGCTCTCGTAGAAGGACTGAAGCATAATCTCTTAAGCATCAGTCAAATTACAGATAAAGGCTACAATGTCAATTTTTATGAATCTCACTGTGAAATAACTAGTAAGAAAGATGGAAAAGTAATTCTTACGGGTTATAGACGTGGTAACATCTATGAAGCCAACTTACAATCTGCTACTGATGGGAAAATGACGTGTCTATTGTCAAAAGCATCAGTAGATGAAAGTTGGAACTGGCACAAGAAGCTCTCTCATTTGAATTTCAACAACATCAATGAGTTAGTAAGAAAAGATTTGGTGAGAGGTCTACCAAAAGCAATGTACTCTTCTGATGGACTCTGTGACGCCTGTCAAAAGTCAAAGCAAAAGAGAATCAGCTTCAAAAGTATTTCAGAACACTCAATAGACACAGCTTATCACCTGCTGCATCTGGATCTATTTGGTCCAGTGAATGTGATGTCTATCAACAAGAAAAGATACACTCTAGTGATTGTTGATGAGTATACAAGGTTTACATTGGTATACTTTCTACATAAAAAAAGTGAAACACCAGAGATTCTGATAGAACATGTCAAGTTGCTGGAAAATGAATCAAGTAACAGAGTCAAAATTCTTCGCAGTGATAATGGAACTGAGTTTAAAAATTCAAAAATGGAAGATTTCTGCAAATCAAAAGGAATTGTACAGCAATTCTCTGCTCCTGGTACTCCTCAACAAAACGGAGTAGTCGAAAGGAAAAACAGAACTCTAATTGAAGCAGGAAGAACATTGCTGGCAGAAGCAAAGCTCCCAACTTACTTTTGGGCAGAGGCTATTAACACTGCATGCTATACTCAGAACTGTACTCTGATCACAAGACATGGCAAGACTCCATATCAGATGATTAAAGGGAAGAAACCAAGCCTGAAACACTTGCATGTGTTTGGGTGCAAATGCTTCATTTTACGACCTCACCCAGAAAAGCTTGGAAAATTTGAAGCAAAAGCAGATGAAGGAATTTTTATTGGATATCCTGACACAACAAAAGCTTTCAAGGTATACAATCTGAGAACTAAGATTGCGAATGTCTCAGTAAATGTATCGTTTGATGACAGGAAAATCACTGGGATTAATGAAGATACTCATGAGGAATTGATCTTTGGAGATGAACTAGAAGCTGAAATCAGTAGTGATGCCATTGAGGGGGAGCCTATTGATAATATTACAAATAATGAACCTCTTGAAAACAACTCTTCTCCAGATACTGATGGAAGTACTGATAACAGCACTGATGCCAGTACTGACAGTACATCAAGTGACAGCCATCAGAGTAATTCTGCTTCAAATGGATCTTTTCCAGACACTAATGCAGGGGGAGCTTCACATACAACTCAAGGTAGTTCTTTTGAGGAAGACATGGATGCAGGGGGAGCATCAAGTTCAAGAACCATGTTACCATCAGCAAGAAAGTGGACACAAGCGCATCCTCCTGATCTCATTATTGGAGATCCTGATGTCGGTGTTCAAACGAGAAATGCAACTCAGAATGAGTGTCTATTTCACAATTTTCTCTCACAGGAAGAACCAAAGAAAATTGAAGATGCCTTGAAAGATGCTGACTGGATAACTGCGATGCAAGAAGAACTAAATGAGTTCGAAAGAAATGAAGTCTGGAAACTTGTTCCACGACCCAAAAACAGATCTATTGTGGGCACTAAATGGGTGTTTAGAAACAAAACTGATTCTGATGGGGTAATTACAAGAAACAAGGCCAGACTTGTCGCAAAAGGGTATTCTCAGCAAGAAGGCATTGATTATGATGAAACATTTGCTCCGGTTGCCAGATTGGAGGCCATCAGAATATTTCTAGCATATGCTGCTCACATGAAATTCAAGGTCTTTCAGATGGATGTTAAGAGTGCCTTCTTAAATGGAGAATTGGAGGAAGAAGTGTATGTTGAACAACCTCCAGGCTTTATTGATCCTAAATATCCAGATCATGTGTATAGACTGGATAAAGCTCTTTATGGCCTCAAGCAAGCTCCAAGGGCCTGGTATGAAACACTAACTCAGTTTCTTCTTGATAGTGGATTCACACGAGGCACTATTGATAAAACCTTGTTCTATATTCAAAAAGGCAAGGACCTGCTCCTGATTCAAATATATGTTGATGACATAATCTTTGGATCTACTAATGCTACAATGTGTCAGAAGTTTGCTAAGTTAATGCAGTCCAGATATCAGATGAGTATGATGGGAGAAATGAGCTATTTTCTGGGGTTGCAAGTAAAACAAACAGATGAAGGGATTTTTATCAATCAATCCAAGTACACCAGAAATCTGCTCAAGAAATTCAACATGCAAGACAGTACTCCTGCTAGTACTCCCATGGCTACTACAACTAAGCTTGACTCTAAGGAAGGAATTGAAGTGGATATCACAAGCTATAGAGGAATGATTGGTTCTCTCCTCTATCTCACTGCCAGTAGACCTGACATAATGTTTGCAACTTGTCTCTGTGCAAGATTTCAGTCTCAACCACGAGAACCGCATCTGATAGCTGTAAAGAGGATATTTCGATACCTAAAAGGGACACCAAATCTTGGTTTATGGTATCCCAGAGCATCAGACTTCACACTAATAGGATACTCTGATGCTGATTTTGCTGGCTGTAAGATTGACAGGAAGAGCACTTCTGGTAGCTGTCAATTTTTAGGTGGTCGACTGGTTTCATGGTTCAGCAAGAAGCAGAAGTCTATTTCTACCTCGACAGCAGAAGCTGAATACATAGCTGCGGGAAGCTGCTGTGCTCAGATTTTATGGATGAAAAATCAACTGCTGGATTACGGTTTGCACTTTTCTAAAATTCCTATTTATTGTGATAATCAAAGTGCTATTGCAATGACAGGAAATCCAGTCCAACACTCGCTTACAAAACATATCAGTATCAGGTATCACTTTATTTGTGAACATGTAATGGAAGGAACGATTGAACTTCACTTCGTTCCCACAGATCAACAACTGGCTGATATATTCACGAAGCCTCTGGCAGAGGCAGTCTTTACAAGACTCGTGAATGAACTTGGAATGATTACAAGCGCGTAACTCCTGATACTTGATACTGATGGTTGATACTGATACCACTACTGATAAGGAGTATTTGTGCTAAATCCTGATGGTGACTAGTAGCATTGATGAGTATGTTCGTTTATTGTTTAAAGTGATATCTTTTCTTTCACTTTGCAACTATTATGAGATACTGATGAGTATGTTAGTTTATTGTTTAAAGTGATATCATTTCTTTCACTTTGCAATTATTATGAGCTCCTGATGTCTGTAGTTCTGATAATTCATTCATGATTATGCATTCATCATCACATTTATACTGATATGTAAAGCAAAATAATGGATTTTTTTTCATTAATTGATTCAAATTATCTTTACATTCATATAATCTCATACATTTCTCTAGCTAATCTTTTTTGCTCAACTCTACTCACTATGTCTACAATGAGATGATCTATTTAACCAGGACAATCTCCATCAGAGGCAGAAGAGCTAGAGCCAGAAGCTATTGTGTTCTCTTGCCTATGATGATAACTACTTGTCCGTTCAACTGGTCATAATACCATCTGGGATCTCCAGGGCTTGACAACCTCCTGATGTTGAATCATCATCATCATCCTCTCGACTTCTCTTTCCTGCTTGCAGCTTGCAGGATTCCAAGAAGAGCTCCTCCTCTGAACCCGTCAAGTAGCTCTGATGAAAGAGCATCATACAAATCTCCACAGCATGATCATCTGCAAGGATGGGCACATCATATGGCCCATGACGAATGATGTGCACATACGGATTGGAGATAGGACCTTCAGTTATCTCATCATCAGCAATGAGACCGTCATCGTTCAAAAATGACAAAACAAGAAACTCATCAATAATATAGTTTGCTTGTTGACGCCAGTTCATATTCAAGAATGATTCTACATCCATGAATTCAAAGGTTCCTGCCATTTGATGTATGGTATTTTTAATATCTGAATTGCTTATTGTTACAATGCTTCAGCTTTTATAGCATTCAACGGGGCAACTGAAAGGTTTTGCTTGGCTCGAAGCTATGGGGATAGTAAAGTGCGGAGTCCCAAGACAGTCATTATTCTTCTAACTGTTGAGCTCTTTCGTACTTTGTTATTATGTTTTTGCAATATTAAAATCGATAATTTTATTATTATTGATTTTTTTTCATAGCCAATAAACGGATATTGTGAATGTCTTATGTGATGCCAGGTGTCTCCTCGCGTGTCACTTACGCGCTGGTATATACAACCGTTGTGTATAGCCCCCTTATCACGCGTCCTTGGCAATCGTGACAACCCATTTTTTTCACGATACCTGTCCATTAGTCATCATTAGTCTGGTTTTTCGGAGATATTGTATTGCTAATTAGTCTCAAAAGATTTGTTTCTTTTCCATCTCATTATCATTGTTGAATATCTATACTATTCTGTCTGTATTCTTATTCTCAACAATGGCAGCAACTCACTTCCCATCTCCTACAAACAAGAATCTGACTCATAATGGAGTTCTTTTTGTCACCAACAATTACTCGGCTATTCTGGACAAGTCAAAAGCCCCATCTGAATTTCATCTCATTCAGGATTTTTTGGCTTCTAGCTCAATTGGGTTTGCTCTAACAGAACCCAAGGCAATTTCTGCACAGGCAGTGATGCAGATTTGGAGTACTGCCACATATACTCCAGGTACCTCTAATACTCAGCCTGGTCTTACCTTTTCCTACAGGAATGATCTCTATGAGGTTACTCCCACTACTGTTCAACGAGCGTTGCACCTGGGTAGCCCTACATCCTTTACCTCCTTCTTTTCGGAGGCGGTGCTTAGGGAGTTTTTCACCAAAATTGGCTACAATGGTGATATGACCAGAATGGGTCGATTGGTCAGGACGAAGCTTCGTCAAGAATGGAATTTTTTCTTTGATTCCATAGGTAAGTGCTTCATGAACAAGAGCTCCAACTTTGATGCTCTCACTCAAGCAACTCAAAACATTGGGTACTCTCTAATCTATGGATCTGATTTTAATATTGCTAGTATGCTAATTGATTCCATAGGTAGTAGAATAACTGAGAATCAGGAAACTGTCTACTTTGGTCGTTTCCTGCATTTGATTTTTACATACCTATGCCCTAATGTTGTTTTTCAAGATGACTGCTTGTTGCCTGTGTTTCAGAATACTCCTAGATCCTTTCAGGAGTACATGTTAAAGGGAAAACAAATGTTTCAGGGTGATGTAGTATATCCTGAACAGGTCAGGCATCTTCTTCGACAGAGATTGCCTACTGTTTATGGCTTCGATCCTCGTACTCTGATTCAGAGGCCTGTTGTTGCTACCCCCTCTGGATCTAACCCAAGTACAAAACCTAAACAGATTCCTCCACACTCAAATCAAACCTCTGATGGCTCTCAACAGCAATCAGTTGTAAAACACACAAGGTTAGCCAAATCAGTACGACATTTTCAGTCGTCTAGATCAAGGACCTTGTTACATTCCCGCACTGATACTCTGGAGAGACAAGGAAGTCAACCAGTTGGTATAGCATCCAAAATTTTAGCCTCACGAAGAAAGCTTACAACTGTTGTTGATACTGATTCTGATAGTGATGATGATAATGTTCCATTGGCATCGATATTCAAAATATCTCCTGAGGACGTGTCACCTGGCTCATCACCATCTTCCAAAAGGCAAAGATTAAGAAAGTCCACTCTCTACTCTCATTTTGATGCTGTTGATGCTCTACACACCTCACTTCACAACAGCTCTGCTACTGATGCTCTTGTCAGTATTGCTCCGGACAGTATTCTCCCTTCTGATCCCGAACTTGATGCTGATGCAGTACCAGTTACTGATGCTACTGCTACTGATGTGCAACCCTTTCTTGATAGTGTGGTTGTCTCTGATTCCAGTCCTACTGTATCTCCACAGACACACAAAGTTGATATGTCTTATGATCGTATCAAAAGACTGGAAACTGAAGCAAGAAAAGAAATAGCTGAGTCGGTTGGTCGTAAACGGAAGATTTGTTTTGCACGAACCAAGAAAAGGAATGTTAAGGCAAAATCATCAGACGCTTCAACTGTTGATCTGGATACACAAGAACCTGGTTCTCAAAGTGAATCAGCAGTCCACATAGATCAAGTCCCACAAGAACCATCTGCTCAAAGGGTGGATGACGACAAGGAGCAGTTCCTGCATGAAACTGATCAGGACAATTCTATAAGGGGTATTTCATCTTCTGTTTTTAGAGACCAATATGACGGACAGGATACACAAGAACCTTCAGTACACTTTACTGAAGCAGTCCAGGTTGTCCAGGCTCCACAAGAACCTTTCATTCAAAGTATGGAAGCATGCCAGCATACTGACAGTCCGGTTCTCATGGTTCACCCATTATCCTCTCGTCCTTTGGACACTGAAGACTCAGGTACTGTCACTAATCCTGACTCTGTTATGGTTGTTTACTCTCCTGGTGTCAGGATGACTACTGACAAACCCTTGTCTGAGGGAACCCCTGTCAGTATGACTGCACTCCACTCTTCTCTGCCATCTCTTATTTCTTCGTTTCTGAGTGCTCTGAGCCTTTTTCGTGAGAATGAGAGAAAAGATCTAGAGAAAAACAGAAGTCTTGAGTGGCAGTCTCCTGAACTGGCAAAAGGAGAGGTAGAAATGAGTGACAATGCTATGCATTTGTGAAAGGAAAATCTGGCTCTCAAAAGCTCAGATAGTGTGATGGTGAGCAGTGATGAGATCACTGAAAAAGAACAGAGAGATCTAGGGGTTACTGATTTTGATGCAGGTACATCGACTACTCCCGCAGCGTCTCAGGATCAGACCCACAGTTCTCATTCCAGCTCTGAGAAATCTGGTCCTGATGATGAGTCCACGGACATTCTGACTAGTCACAGACGAGCTCAGTGGGATCACTCTTGGACTGATCCTTCATCTTTTGTTGGTATTTCTGGGGCTTATGTTCATTTAGCTACTGCCTTTAAAGAAATTCAAAGCTCGGATCTTCAAGCTAATCTTAAAGGTACTTCTCTGATGCTTAAGGCTATTTTTGAAGAGATTCAAGATGTCAGGACTACGACTGCAAAGAGTATTGCTGATGTTGTGGCTGAAAATCATCAATCTGTTGCTCGCATTTCAAGAGACTTTTCCTGTGTTCATCGAGATCATGTCTTTCTCGAACATCACATTGCGACTCTGGAGAAAAAGGCTGAATCTATGGATGCTAAGTTGGATTTACTTCTCTCCGCTTTGGTTCCTGATGCTGGTACTGATGCCAAAAAGGGGGAGAAAGTAGTGTCAACCAAATGCTCTCCGGAGTTGGGTATTCTAAGAAAGGATGATGCTCCTGATGGAGGTTCTAGTCAGAAACAAATATCTTCTGATGCTGCTGCAAGGACACAAGTCTCTGGATCTAGTTCTCAAAAGCAATCTCATGATATTATAGTGACAACAGCTGAACAGGCAAAGAAGTTTCATCAAACTGTGAATATTGATGGAACAGAATACACTGTGCACTATAAAGATCCCAGACTTGAAGCATTCAATGAACAGCAAGCTAGAAAAATTCTTCAAGAAATGTATCCTGATGAAGATGTAGAAGAGATGGTGGAAGCCCAGAGGATAGAATATGAAATGCTGAATTCACAGAAAGGAACTGTCAGGAGTGAAAGGAAGGGAAACAGGACTAGAGGTAGAGGTCATGGCAGAGCAAGAGGAAGTACTGTCAAACCATCTTCAAATTCTCAAAAAGGTATTGTGATCAAAGAAGGATCAAATACTGGTGCAGATAAGTCATCTGGATTATCTGCTGTTTCTGCTAAGGGAAAAGGAAAGGAAGTTCTTGAAGGACCACCTCAAGTGATGATTACTGAACAAAATAGTGAAATATCACTTCAAGAAGAAGAAGAGGGTGATGATCTTCCATTAGTTCAAAGAAGGAGAAGAAGAGAAGATTCAAGGAATGACAGACATATATTTTTTGTAAGAACATCATTAAATATGGAAGCAGCTAAACAAGCAGAAAAAGACTATTTCAAGTCTTTGCAACAACAAAGCTTCACAAAGTCAGGAATGGTTTTGGAGGAATATCTGAGAAAGAAGGATGATGTTGTAAGGAGTTCAAGAAATTCATATGGATTCAAGAAGGTTAGAGGATACAAAAGTCAAGGTTATGATATCAGGGAAGATAAATCTCATTTTCAGCTCAATGAGATATTTAAGTCAAGTGGACATATCAAAAGTCTCCCTGAAATTTCTTGCACTGGTGGATCTGGGAAGTTCAAGAAATCTTATGAAGAAGTTGCGAAGAAGAAGAATGAATGCAGACAAACAGGAACATATGGAGGAATTGGTCATCCTGCCGCAGAAATAATTCCTCAGGCAGCATCATTTGATCAAGCATGTCTAACAGAAAATCTGAGTGATAAAGTTACTCAAAGGCATCTTGACAAACTTATATCTGTTCAAATGGTGTATGACATTCATGATGGAAATCTGCCTAAAGAAAAGATGGTGTATTTTCTTAAGGATGGATCAACGTTTGTACTAACAGAGCTGGATGTATCAATGAAGAACTTGGAAGAATTGAGGTACATGCAGTATATGTTTGTTCCTAATGATAATGTGTGTTTAAAGTGGAGAAGTAAGATTCAATCTAGTATCAATTTGCATTTGATGAGTTTAAATCAGAAAGATATTGCATATGCTCCTAAATACATTGATATGGATGGACAAGAAGTGGAAATGAAGAAAGGAAGTGCTTTCATTGAAAAGACTCTGGGTAAAGAGTATTTGTCTTTCTGTCCTGATAGTGAGAGAGTCAAACTTATTTATCTAGATGACAGAATGTTGAGAAGTTCTATTGAGGATCTGAGAGCAGCAATTTATCAGACAAACAAAGATGATAAAAAACTGAGGAAGCTGAGAAGAAGAATGATTGGTTTGTTATTAGAGAAAGAAGATGAGTTGATGAAGCAGTTTCTTCAGAAGAACATGGGGTTTATTAGAGTGTCTGATTATGAAGGATATCTTAAACGAAATCCTTATGTTAATCCTACGAGTATTTGATTGAAGTTTTGGCATCATTAAATCCAGAGAATTTATGCTTTATTTCAGAAAGTATAAATTGGGGGAGATTGTTGGGAAATGAAGATTTAATGAGTGCATCAGGATCGGATAGCATCAGTACTTAGAGCATCAGGAGATGACGTCTGATGATGTCATCATCAGTGGCAGGATAAGTCGGTTGTTAGTAATTGATACCATTCCGTGATTTCAGGAAAGGATTGATATGATCAAGATATATCTTATAGAAGCTGTTACAGAAGATAAGAGACAAGAAGATCAATTTAATTAAATGAAGATTATCTTGTGTAACAGAATGTGTAGCTGTGTGTATATATAAACACAGGATAGGTTTTACGAAAGTAATATCTTAAACACGAGTATCTTTGTAAACCTAGCAGCTCTTAAGAACTCATAGTTTCTTGAGAGAGTTTGTATCAGTTTTTATAAAGTTTAATAAAAGCTGATATTGATTGTTTTTATCTTTGTCTGTTCGATTATTTCATACAATTACATTCAACCCCCCCTTCTGTGATAGACATATAATGGGTAACATGTAATCGTAGATGATTTTTCTAGATATACATGGGTGTTGTTTCTTCGAACTAAAGATTGTGCTTTTAGTGAATTTGAGAAGCTAATCACTTTACTTGAGAACAAGTTGAATACAAGGCTTGTAGGTATAAGGAGTGATAGAGGAGGTGAATTCATTTCCAAAGACTTCATTGCTTATTGTGAAGAAAGAGGTATCACACATGAATTCTCTGCTTCAAGGACACCTCAACAAAACGGAGTTGTGGAGAGAAAGAACAGATCTTTGCAAGAAACTGCGAGGACTTTGCTGCAAGAAAGCAAGCTGCCAAGGAGTTTCTGGGAAGAAGCTGTCAACACAGCTAGCTATGTTCTTAACAGGGTGCTTATCAGGCCTATACTCAACAAAACTCCATACGAATTGCTGAGAAATAAGAAGCCAAACACTGGATATTTCAAAGTCTTTGGCTCCAGGTGTTTTGTACTCAAAACTATTGATCGAGATGGTAAATTTGATGCCAAATCTTACGAAGCAATATTTTTGGGTTATTCTTTAACAAGTCGTTCTTATAGAGTTTATAATATATCTAAACGTATTGTTGAAGAGTCTATAGATGTTTCATTTCAAGAATCTAATGTTGATCTGTCAAGGGATGAGGAAGATATTGCAGGAACAGGTCATGACAGCGAGCTGACAAGACAAATTTCAGCATCTCATCAAGCTGATAACCAGTCTGATGCAACTCAAGCAGCTGAAAAGCCAGCTGAAACTTCTTCCCCAGTTGATGAAACTATTGATCAGTTATCAAGGCTCACCTTGGAAGGTCCAAGAGGGCAAAGATCTCAAGAAAAGATGCATATCTATGAAGGTGGTGAAGCATCTCCTCCATCCAAGCGAATTCGAGTACATGAGGAAGTCATAGCTCAACATTCATTGCCAAAGTCAACAAGAACAGTGAAGAATCATCCTCCAGAATTGATCATTGGTGATAAATCAGAAGGAATCAAGACTAGGAAAGGTAATGCTAACTTTTGTGCATTTGCATCCTTTCTAGCTCAAGAGGAACCAAAGAATGTCAAAGAAGCACTTCAAGATGAGAATTGGATCATGGCAATGCAAGAAGAACTCAATCAATTTGAAAGATGTGATGTTTGGGAACTTGTAGAGCCACCTAAAGATGTTTCAGTTATTGGTACTAAATGGGTCTTCAAGAACAAAGTTGATGAATTTGGTACGGTTACTCGGAACAAAGCAAGACTTGTTGCACAAGGCTATAATCAACAAGAAGGAATAGATTTCGAGGAAACTTATGCCCCGGTTGCAAGGCTCGAATCAATAAGGATGCTACTTTCATTTGCATGCTTCAAGAAGATCAAGCTACATCAAATGGACGTGAAAAGCGCATTTCTTAATGGATTCTTAAAAGAGGAAGTCTATGTCAAGCAACCCCCTGGTTTTGAGAGTGAACAATTTCCAAATTATGTGTTCAAATTAAAGAAGGCATTATATGGTTTGAGACAAGCTCCTAGATCATGGTACGAAAGGCTAAGTAAGTTTTTGATCAAAAATGGATTCATTCGAGGTAAAATTGATCCCACATTATTTACTAAACATAATGGTTCTGATATTTTAGTTGTTCAAATATATGTGGATGATATTATTTTTGGATCTACTAATGATGATATGTGCAAGTGGTTTTCTAAGTGTATGCATAGTGAGTTTGACATGAGCATGATGGGAGAGCTCAACTATTTTTTGGGTTTACAAATTAAGCAAACTCCAGATGGTATATATGTGCATCAATCCAAATATATCAAGAATCTACTCACAAGATTTGGTTTTGAGAATATCAAGCAGAAATCAACACCAATGACTCCTGCCAGCAAGCTGACTGCAGATGAACAAGGTATAGATGTTGATGTTCGCAAGTATAGAGGTATGATTGGTAGTTTATTATATCTTACAGCCTCTAGACCAGATATTATGTATAGTGTTTGTGTATGTGCAAGGTTTCAAGCTAACCCAAAAGAGTCTCACTTGAATGCAGTTAAAAGAATATTCAAATATTTAAGTGGAACAATCACTCTAGGTTTATTTTATCCTATCACAAATGCTTTTGATCTTGTTGGGTTTAGTGATGCAGATTATGCAGGTTGTCAAACTGATCGTAAGAGTACTAGTGGTGTTTGTGCATTTTTAGGACAGAGTTTGGTTTCTTGGCAAAGCAAGAAGCAAACTTCTGTTGCCTTGTCTACTGCCGAAGGTGAATATTTGGCTGCAGGGAGCTGTTGTGCCCAAATTCTTTGGATGATTCAAACACTTCGAGATTATGGCATAAAATGTTCCAAGATCCCAATTTATTGTGATAATACAAGCACTATCAACATTTCAAAGAATCCAGTGAATCATTCACGCACAAAACATATTGATGTTCGCCATCACTTTCTGCGTGATCATGTTGCTAAAGGCCATATCGAGTTGGTTTTTGTTTTCACAGAATATCAGCGAGCTGACATCTTTACCAAGCTCTTGCAGAAGAACGGTTCTGTGTTCTGCGTCGCGAACTTGGTATGTGCAATGTTCAGTTAGCTAGATGAGATATTTCCGGGTACTATCCTTTACTTCAGTTTTTTTTTATTATTAATTTTTTTTCTATTTCTTGTATGTTCTTGTGAGCAAATTTTTTTTATTGTGTTTTCGCCAGTTTGGTGCTCTTTTTTTAGAGTCATTATTTGAATTTTTTTTTTTTGAATTCTTTTGACTGACCAAGTTTTTTGTGCCGTGTTTTAATGATAGAAGTTTGACTGTTGTTGTTTATTATCTCTAATGTGGTAAATTCAAGTTTATTATATTTTATCATGTTGCGTATGGTTAGGGGTTGGGTTGTTTTAAATTTTTATCCTAAAAAATCATCTCCCTTAATTTATTTTAAACGAGGTATTAAACGAACGATTCGTTTCCGACTCTTTCATTCTCTCTCTCTTTTCCCCAATTTCTTTCAAGGGTTTTTCTCTCGCATCTCTCTCAAAATTGTGTGGTCGATTTCTATTTCTTTTGGATTTTACTACATCATGAGGCGTACTCGAGGTTCTACTCCATCTGTTACTCCTAAGACTCCGAAGAACAAACGCAAATTGGTGGATACCGAGACTGAAATTGAACACATTCGTGACGATAGTGGTGATGAATCGGCTGTGAATCGCTCCGGTGGTCTCGATGGTTCTGCATGCAAGAAAATCAAGGTGAATACTGAGTTTGAAGCCCGTTTTAAGTCTCTCGATTTGGGTACTCGGAAAATTATCCCTGGTCGTCCTCTTGCTGGTAAGCACTTTCATCAATCTGGTGTTGTTAAGATGTTTTCCGAATTGGGTTTTGAGTCGTTTCTTGTAGAACTGCCTAAGGAATTTTATCCAGAGTGTATTCTTGAATTTTATGCTAATTTCACTCCTGATAAGTATGGCAATTTTATGTCATATGTTCATGATACGAAAATTATGCTCAATGTTTCTGTGTATTGAAAATCCATCCTCTGTTTCTGTTTACACACCCAAAGGCCCTAAGGATTTAGATGGTTTTTTCTGCTCTAGATCAATTAAGACTCATTCGTGATATTCCTGGTATTCTTGAATTTGCTGCTCCTACTACTCACACTGTCACACCTTTAGCTCATCTGGTATTCAAAATGTGTTTGGCTAATGTTAATCCTCGTTTGGGTACTCGGTCAAATTTTTCTGCTCAAGATGTCATTGTTGTTTCTATGTTGATGTCGGGTCGTAAGTTCGATCTTTCTGAATTGATTCTCAAAAATATGCTGGATGTGTTCACTGCTGCTCCGGGTACTGGTCTTCCATATGGGTTACTTTTAACTCGTATTTTTGATTGGTTTGGTGTTAAGTTGGGTGAGGGAGATAAGGTTGTTGCCAAAGATTTCTTGGATTGTAATAGTTTGAAGCAATCTTCTCTTCGTGTTGAGAAAGATGGTACTGTCATGCATGTTGAACCTCCTGTTGTTGTTTCTGAGAAGCCTTCCTCTGCTGTGTTATCGGGTATTTCTGAGATTCGTTGGAACGAGTTTATGCGTGAGTTTCGTGAGAGTCACCTGACAATGTGTCGTAAGATTGATGATGTGGGTGATGAATTGAAATTTTTACGTGATCTTGTTCTTGGTACAAACACTCCTGCTTCTACTCGTACTGGTCCATCTGTTCGTGTTCCTTCTCCAAATGGTGGTTTGCATGATCTTGCTGCGGTTGTTACAATGGATGCTGCTGGAAATAGTTCACCTTTGGATGTTGCTGATGCTGTTCAGAATTTGGATGATGTTGATGGTCCTGATGGCTTGGAAGAGAATGACGATAACAACGATGTCTAAGTTTATTTCCTTTTTAATGATTAAGGGGGAGATTTATTTAGGATATTTTATGTTTGGGTTATTCAGAACAGTTTAAGTTTTTTAAGTTATGTGGTAATGTGGTTTAAGTTGGAACATGTTGGTTTGGTTTTGTAGAACTTGGTTTATTATCGTATGTTTGTGAGACTTGGTTTATGGTTTTTTATGAAATGCTTGTTTTTATGATTTCTATGTTAATAGCATTTAAATATGTTGCTAAGATTCTTATGCAGGTATTTAGGGGGAGTTTTTACTTTCCTAAATAGATGAGTTAATAATCATCAAAAAGGGGGAGATTGATAATCCTTGATTTTGATGATATTAATCTTAGCTAGCTGTTAGTACAAGAAATGACAGTATCTATATGTGTCTTAACAGTTTTGTTGCAGGCTTTATATTACTTGTTATCAGTCAGCTAACATTGCAGGATTACAAGTATCTTAGCAAGCTAACTTTGAAGTAACAGTGCATTTCAGCAAGCTAAGACTGTTCCGCCAGAAACTGTCCAAGTCAAAACAGAAGTCCTAATTTCATGGAGATTTTATAGGACATGATATGTAAGGACTCTATAAATTATATAAACGTAATATATATAATTTTAGAGCTCAGTTTTTACAAAGACTTTTTCAAAACAGGTTTCCTATTTATTAGGAATTTGTATCTTTCAAATATCTTATCTTATACAAACTCTCTAAACTCAGTTTTTAGTTATATACTGAATGTTTTATATCTTAAACGTCTTTTCTCCTAAACTTCAGTATGTTAACGTTATGTGAATGTTGATGAACGAATTTATCAAACAAACTAAACGTGAGAAAAGGTTTCAAGACCGTTGGTGTTTGATTGGTTAATTCGAACGTTAATAGTTCTTTATAAATACTTGTGTGGTTGTTTTCGTTTGAACACCTGGAAGAACACACAAGAATAACTCTGTGATACTTTGCAAAATCTGTTTACTTGAGCTCTATTTTATATATACGGTTATATCATTATTTAGAGTTTATAGTTTGAGTTGTATTACTCTTCATTGTTTGTATTGTTCGAGTTGTTGCTGAGTTGCAAGCTAGGACACAAGGGTTCGGGAATTAGTTTGATAGAGAAGTTTATACTTGGGTAGTATAGTACTTAGAGATCATTTGATTCAGGGAACAAGGGTGTCAGCTAGCTGTTATCAGTGACAGGGAAGAAGGGAGATATATGTATTAATCTTGTAATCGGTGTTTATAGTGATTAATAATATATTCTCTTACCAGGTTTGGTAGGGGACCAGGACGTAGACCATAGAGAATAGGGGTCGAACCTGGCTAAAACTCTTGGTGTTTTTACTTACTGCTATTTCAATTCTGCATTGCATTGTTTATCTTAGCTAGCTGACAGACTTCGTTCTGTTCATCTTAGCTAGCTGACTAGTTAGCAGTTTATCATTTGATAATATTTTAAAATTGGATATAGTTGGCCATAGCACCTATTCACCCCCTCTAGGTGTGCATTTTCAGCAAGTTTCTACTTCACCACCACTGCCAGCTTCTTTCAGCTTCTTTCAGGGATTTCATATGAAAACCAGGCTACTTAATCAGCAATCTGCTCCGGTAATATCATTACAAGTTTAGTCTCAGCTGAGAAGCGACAGAAAGGGTGGCTAATTGGTTAACAGAACAATCCCTGACACAATGAAGATTCAGAAAATATAGGTAATCTAAATGTCCATATTTCTAATATTTCAGTATGTTCAAAAAGGTCTATAATTTCTCATCACAAAGTGGTTATGTAGTTTAAAAGATACTTGTACCCATCTATTATCTCTCTGTTTGTTTCCCCAGATACTTTGTACCCATCTATTATCTCCGATTCCCAGCTATTTGACCTCTAGTATCCCTGTCACACACTCAACTCGTAGATATCTATGGACAGTCGAAACTTCATTTTGGGCCAACATCATACCATTTTCTTAATACTTTTGAGTCTGATACTTAGGTACACCCAGCCAAATCCATCTTTAGGGCAATTTATGATGGCGAGGTATGAGTCTTTATTTTTCCACATTATTCTCTAGTATATAATTTCTTGCTCTGGATTATATGCCATCTTATGTTTATTTAGGCTTTTTTAGATGACCCACTCTCCCAAAAACTGTATGGTATTAAGGAAAACCACTAAACTGAACAAACACAAATACATACTTTCCTTCAAAATATTTAACAGTAGATCACCATAACTGCACAGTACCCAAGAAGCAACAATGAAGGTGTCCAAATTATACTGTGAGACTGTCGTGAGGATTCAAATATAAGCCTCTCCTAAATAAATTATGGTACCAACCCATTTTCCCAAAACCTTAACATCGTCAGAAAAACCACTAAATCAATTTTTTTTTTAAAATTCAACTGCGTCCCAAAACCTTAGCATCCAGAGAAAAACCAATAAATGGATTTTATACATTTAACTAGCGTTTTACCGTCCTACGCACCAAAGTAAAATCTTAAAATTTTTAAAATTTTAAAATTCTAAAATAAATATAAATATGTTATATAACAGAATTTATATTAATTTTTTCCCACATATTTTTACTAAATTTGCGCATGCATGTTTTAATAAATACTAGTCTATAACCCGTGCAAGGCACGGGCCTTAAAAAATAATAAACTAAAAAATTTAATGTGAACGGAAAATATTAAATAAAATAAAAATTAATATGATAAATTATAAAATGAGAAACTTAAATATTCATTGGAACATAAAAAAATATAAAAAAAATACAAATGAGGCCGAAGAAGATAAATGAGGTATTATTAATAATATTTTATAATAAAATAATATTAATAATAAGGACAGATAGAAAATCTAACATATTTTAATTAAAAAAATTAATTGCCCGTGATATTTTTAGAAGTGTTTTAATTATATTAACTGTATTTATTAAAAAAATACGTGACATGTTAAAATAAGTAAGTTTTTGTAATAAGAACAAATAGAAAAGCTAACATGTTTTAATTAAAAAAAAGTAACTGTCCATAATATTTTTAGATGTGTTTTAATTATATTAATTGTATTTTAAAAACAAAATACGTTCACTTATTAAAATAGGTAATTTTTTTAAATAATTAAAAGTATTAAAATAAGTTTTAAAATATATAAGTAAGGGTTGCACTTGATATTTTTGGAAAATAGAGATTTTAGTCATAACAAATATAAAAGGTAATATATTTTAATTTAAATGTAATTGTCCGTGATATTTTTGGAAAATAAGTAAATTTTGTTAGAAAAAAAAAGGTAAGTTTTTTTAAATAATTAAAAGGATTAAAATAGGTTTTAAAATATATAAGTTGCACTTGATATTTTTGGAAAAAAGAGATTTTAATGATAACAAATATAAAAGGTAATATATTTTAATTTAAAGGTAATTGTCCGTGATATTTTTGGAAAAGAAGTAGATTTTGTTAGAATAAAACGTTTTAACTATAAAAGGCAATCACCTAGTTACTATTTTTATATTATTTTATTATTTATTAAATAGTGTATTAAAATAGGTTTTAAAATAATTAAATAAGGATTACACCTCATATTTTTGGAAAATAGGGATTTTAGTGATGATGTGTTTTAATTATATTAATTAAATTTGTTAAAAAAATACGTTCACTTGTTAAAATAGGTAAATTTTTTTAAATAATTAAAAGTATTAAAATAATTTTTAAAATATATAAGTAAGAGTTGCACTTGATATTTTTGGAAAATAGAGATTTTAGTGATAACAAATATAAAAGGTAATATATTTTAATTTAAAGGTAATTGCCCGTGATATTTTTGGAAAAGTAGTAGATTTTGTTAGGAAAAAAAATGTTTTAATTATAAAAGGCAATCAGCTAGTTAATATTTTTATATTATTTTATTATTTATTAAATAGAGTATTAAAATAGATTTTAAAATAAATAAGTAAGGATTGCACCTCATATTTTTGGAAAATAGAGATTTTAGTGATAACAAATATAAAAGATATTATGTTTTAATTTAAAGGTAATTGTCGTGATATTTTTGGAAAAAGAGTAGATTTTGTTAGATTTTTTTTTAATTATAAAAGGCAATCAGTTAGTTACTATTTTTATATTATTTTATTATATATTAAATAGAGTATTAAAATTGGTTTTAAAATAAATAAGTAAGGATTGCACTCATATTTTTGGAAAACATAGATTTTAGTAATAACAAATATAAAAGGTAATATGTTTTAATTTAAATATAATTGTAATGATATTTTTGGAAAAGGAGTAGATTTTGTTAGAAAAAAAATATTTTAATTATAAAAACCAATCATCTAGTTACTATTTTGGTAACTTGACAATAATACAATTCCATTAAAGATTTGATTTGTAGTAGCTTTCGTTATCCTAAAAAGAAAGAAGTATATTTGTAGCAGTGTATCCTAAATTTAAACAAATTAGATCTCACATTTCTATTTTTTTTATTAGATTTTAATATTATTTGATTTTTATGTAGTAAAATATAGTGAAATATTAATGTAGAATAAAAGTTTCCCAAATTTTGATTATCTATACTATATTATTAAAGACGAAACATTGAAAGTTTTGTAGTCTGGTCATGAAAGTTTTTGTAGTCTGGTCACTTAATTCATAGCCGTTAGATATTTTTAATCAAATCGATGAGAACCGTTAGATAAAATATTAAAATTATTATATAGAATATCTTTTCTATTTTTCCTAACTAAAACATCTCATTTTCCAAAAATATTGCAAACAATTTCATTTACTAAAATAACATAATAAAGTTATAATTGCTAATAACTAACTCATTACCTTTTTTAGCCAAATTGTATATTTTTTTTTATATTTTTCAACTAAAATTTCTACTTTTCTATTTTTCCTAACTAAAACCTCTCATTTTCCAAAAATATCACGAATAGATCTATTTAATAAAATAAAATAATAATATTATAATGATTAATGACTAACCGATTAGCTTTTTTTTTTCAAAACATATATTCATTTTTATATTTCATAACTAATATTTCTCTTAACTAAAACCTCAAAAATATCACGGACTATTCCATTTATTAGCATAAAATACTAATATTATAAATCTATCTATCTATACTATCTATACTATAATATTATAAGCAAACCACCCTCTATTTGGTTGGTAGTTTGGTCATTTAGTTTGCTCATTTAGTTTGGTCCTCTGAATAATAACCGTTAGATGTAAATATAGGTAAATGAGAACCGTTGGATGTAATATTAAAATAATATTCTTTTTTTTGATATCTAAGATGCTCTCACGGGTTCAAGGTTCGAATCCCGTCAACAACATATTAAAAATTTTTAAGATCAAAATACAAATAAATGCTAATAAAATAAGATAAAAAATATTAAAAAATCATATTAAAAAATACTATTATAAGCAAACTACCATCTATTTGGTTGGTTGGTAGTTTGGTTCTCTAAATAATATTTAACCGTTATATATAAATATAGATAAATGAGAACCGTTTGATGTAATATTAAAAGAATATTATTTTCTTTGTATCTAAAATACTCTCACGGGGTCAACATTCGAATCCCGTCAACAACATATTATTATTATTAAATATTATATCATCTATTTTTCTAAACTACATTCAAAAGTTCAATATATTATTCCGTCGACAACATATTAAAAAATTTTAAGATCAAAATACAAATAAATGATAATAAAATAAGATAAAAAATAATAATAAATCGTATAAAAATACTAAAATAATAAATTAAAAATACTAAAATTCATCCGTGCATCGCACGGGTTATAGGCTTGTATTATTAATTTATTAATTAGAAAAAGTACCGAAAACCAAAAACCGACCGTTAACCGAAAACCAAAACTTTCAATGTTTCGGCTTTAATAATATAGTATGATAAGTTATGTTATGGTTGCTAAGTAAATAAATATGTATTATTTAAAATTAAATATTCAACACATAAAATATTGATTGAACAAATATATAAAATGATATAACGAAATAACATAAAATATGATATTAGAATTGTTTTGAAATATACCATCAATTTTTAAATCAATAATAATGTTGAGCGTCCTAACCCGTTTTAGAATAACACTTCTTTTTAACTCCATCATCATTAACGTGGATAACCGTTTATTATTTTCGATTTTGACTCTAGATTATCATCAATAAAATTATCATTATTAGCTGAATCAAATCATTCACCTGCTTCAAAAGAAACAGAATGGTTGCGTTATTAAGAATGAAGAAACAAAATGGTTGCGTTATTAAGAATGAGAAAGACAAATTTTATGTTGGACAAATATCACAGTTAATTATTTTAATTGAAAATTTTATGCTCACCACGACATAATCAACATTGTATGAGGTGATTTTAGATTCTTGTGAGGGCGTTGAAACTCTATAGTTTGAACTAATTTTGCCATGTCCGAGGCCAAGTATATTGTATTGCTATGGACTTCAATCATTCAAAGATGCTCGGCGCGGCTCCGGTCAAAGATTTATAATGAATGTCAGAATTTTTCCTGTGATGGTTTTTAATTTTTCAAAATATTGATTTTCATTTTCTTCTTATGACGAAGGTTTTAAATTTGTTAGAACAAATTCCAGACTTACATTTAATATGCTATATTTTTAGAATTTTGTTTTTACTACGTCATTACCTTTATCTTCTGACCACAAAGGTCGTCGTCAATATTTGTTGATATTGACGTATCACTTCACAATCTTTGCACTACTTTACTTAATTAATAATGTAGATGAACACCGTAAATCTAATAAATTATACTACCTTCGTCCAATCAATTTCTTTACACTTTATTTCTGTAGATGCCTCTCTCAATTCTTTACATCCCAAAAGTAGTAAAATTAGATAATATAAAATTTAACTACATTCACTACTTTTCTCCATTACACTTATTTTATATATATTGATGGTTCCCACCACTTTACTCTCTTTTCTTACATTTCTTAACTATTTTACATTTTTTCATAACTTCTATACCCAATTCATATGTAAATAATGAGAGAGACGGATGGAGTATATAATTATGATAAAAAGGATAAGAAGAAAAATATTTTCGAAAATTTTGATTTATTGAACATAATGCCTCATATTCGGGTTTGAGACAATTTTATCACATTTGCATTTGTATGTATGGTTAATGGTAAGAATTCCCCATGATACATCTTCGACACTACAAACTCATAAATGATATATCGCCTCCATTTACATTAAGATTTTAAAATTTTAACAATGAAAATTTGATGAGTCTAATGACTGCACCTAATTGATAACGAAATAAAGAAGAAGTAACGTACCAGTTTACTATCTAAATTCAGAGATCCGTAATATACTTATATAGAATATATAATCAAGCTAATGTGAAAACATGTATTATTAATAATAATTTTAATAGTTTTAAAAGATAGTTATGAATTAAAATAATTTAAAATTTTATGTTATTAATCGAATTTATATTTGATGTGGGTTAAAAATAACCCTAAAGACATAATTAATATTGTATTAATTAGACCCGGATCGGTCCAAGAACACGGCCCAATAAGCAAGGCCCGAAACCCTAATTATTTATTAATTTCGTAATTAATAAATTGGGAAAATATACAGCTCGGGAAAATAGTCCAAAATATGGTAAATTCATCAAAGAAGGATCCAGAATCCCAATTAAAGGAAATAATGAGTCACAGTCCTTATCAACAAGGAAAAGACTCGTCCATCAAGAAATACAATGTTTATCCATTATCAAAAAGGACTTATTCGCTAAGTCTCCTAAACTTACTCTAAATACGAGGCTCCAGACGCCTATATAAGGACCCTGCTCCTTCACAATAGAACTACGTTTTGGACACAGCTCCATACGTCATCTACTACGTTTTGGACACAGCTCCATACGTCATCTACAACGTTTGAGACTTCATCCTCGAATAAGGACATACAAGTCACTACGTCCTTGGTGTGCCTCTGCCGCCATAGCCCCGAGGGGAACATAAAGAACTACGTTTTGGACACAACTCCATATGTCATCTACAACGTTTTAGACTTCATCCTCGAATAAGGACATACAAGTCACTACGTCCTTGGTGTGCACCTGCCGCCATAGCCCCGAGGGCAACATAAAGAACTACGTTTTAGACACAACTCCATACGTCATCTACAACGTTTTAGACTTCATCCTCGAATAAGGACATACAAGTCACTACGTCCTTGGTGTGCCCATGCCGCCATAGCCCCGAGGGCAACACCAAGAACTACGTTTTATTGGCTTGATTCTCTAAACACTAGAGATACGTAGGCATCTTGTTAGGACCGAGTTAGTCCCCGACAACAAGAGCAGCCATTAAAGCTCGAAGCTCTCTAAACCCTAACAATTAATTTACAAGTATGCTTTTTAATCCATAACATTTGGCGCCGTCTGTGGGAAGACAACATCAACCATGACAAACACACGAAGAACAACTAGAGATACTCAAACTTCTGAGGAGCTTCCTATCACCTCTGAGGCTGATGCTCACGGAAATCAACCACCGCCAACTACTAGCATTCAAGTGGCGAATATCCCCCTCACCACCACTCAAGGACCGGAAATCCCAATTTCTGTTGAAGGGACGAATCCCCTGAAAATGGTCATTCATGGATCTAATCCACAAGAGACCACTCACCAGCAACCAATCACGACCTCCCCGTTGCTCATGAATGCAACAAGTGGTCTTCAACTCCATACTACGGATCTTCCCCAATACGCAACTCAAACTTTGGGGATGCCAAGCTATGGCATGCCCCCTCGACCCATGGCGGGCGGTAGTGGTCTCAATCCCACTTACCATGAGGCATATGTTCCTCCTTATATACAAGGTCTGGGACCCCAAAATCAACAAACTCAAACTCGACGGACTCCTTTGATTCTAGATTACTCGGGACCCTACACTGAGGATGAGAATGACTCAACTGGAGAAGAAAGGGACGTTGCCCCGAGGAGAAGACGTTCTTCCCAAACAAATCGGGAACAATCCCAAACTACTAAGGAAAAGATTGCGGCCCATAAGGCAGAGGCTGCAAGGCTCAAAAAACTATTGGCCGAAGAGGAAGCAGCAAGAACTCAACGAGTCCCTGTGATTAACTTGGACCCAACACCAAGAAGAACCAAGAGGGCTGAAGCCCCAAGGGGTGACCCTAGTATTTTGTTGCCCCTAGGAGATCCTGATGATCCTACACCACCATTCACTCAAGACATCATGAAAGCTACCATATCCAGGAAATTCAAGATGCCAACGATTAAAGCTTATGATGGGACGGGAGATCCCGCTAATCATGTAAGAACGTTCTCTAATGCACTACTGTTGCAGCCAACCAATGATGCTGTTAAGTGTAGGGCGTTTCCACAAACCTTGGCAGGCATGGCCCAACGTTGGTACAACCGTCTTCCTCCCAACTCTATTGGGTCTTTTAAGGAACTAAGCAAATCATTCATCAACCAATTAGTTAGTGGAAGGGTGCATGAGAAGAGTTCTGCATCACTCATGGGAATCCGGCAAGGAAAGAATGAAGCTTTAAGGGATTATATCAACTGATTCACCCGGGAGGCTCTGAAAGTCCCAGACTTGGAGGACAAAGTAGCTATGATAGCCTTGCAGCAAGGAACCACTGATGATCACTTCAAAAGATCATTGGCAAAACATCCACCCGAGAGCATGCTGAAGCTCCAAGATAGAGCCGGAAAGTACATCAAGGCTGAAGAAAGCATGAGAAAATATGAACCCACTGCTGGTGGCAGTGGAAATTCAAAGAAAAGAAAGGAAACTCAGGAGTACGACGTCAAGGAAAAGTTTCCAGAACGTCAAAGGATTCTGATTCTCCACCCAAGAGGAACAATTTTGGGCCAAAGTTTACGCAGTATGCAAGATTGAACACTCCCAAGAGCCAAATTCTGACGGAAATAGCAAAGGAGGAGGATCTTCGATGGCTGAAGCCACTAAGGACTGATATGTCTAAACGGAATCAAAACCAATTCTGTCGGTTCCATAAGGAAGTCGGTCACGACACGGATGATTGCCGACAATTAAAATATGAGATCGAGTTTCTGATACGGAGAGGAAAGCTCAATAAATTCACCAAGGATGGAAATCATGGGAGTCAAAGAGGAAACTATGAAAGGAAGGATTATGACAGAAGGGACAACGATCAAGATCGGAATCCCAAGCCCCGAGGGTCAGTTATCAACATGATATTCGGGGGACCAACTGCTGCTGGGTCCTCCCGAAACTCAAGAAAGGCCTATGCCCGAGAAATAATGACTGTGGTCAGAGAAGCACCGAAACGTGCCCGAACAGAAATATCAATAGGTTTTGATGATTCTGACTTGGAGGGAGTGAAGTTTCCCCACGATGATCCCTTAGTCATCGTACCTGTTATAGGGAATTCTGAAACAAAGAGAGTTTTGGTCGACAATGGAGCTTCAGTGGACATCTTGTTCCATGATGCTTTCATCAAGATGGGCAATACTGACTCTCTGTTGACACCTTCGAATATGCCCATATATGGATTCAATGGAGTAGAGTCAAAGGTGGAAGGCACTATCCAACTCCCAATGACAATGGGGCAAGGGTCGAATACGTCTACTCAGATGTTGAACTTCATAGTTATAAAGGCAACTTCGACCTACAATGCAATCCTGGGAAGGACGGGTCTTCATGCGTTCAAGGTTGTTGCCTCATCTTATCATCTAAAAATCAAGTTCCCAACGAGGAATGGAATTGGTGAAGAACGGGGAGACCAAAAGATGGCTAGAAGTTGTTACGTAGCCGCGTTAAGGCCTGATGGACTCGGGGGGCAGGTTCTCCCAATTGAAGACATGGATACTAGAGATAATGAGGACAGAAGAGGGAAACCGGCTGAGGATTTAATCCCAATTCCCTTAGTCCCTGGTGAACCGGAGAAGGTGACTTACGTTGGAGCACTATTGCCTAAACCAATGAAGAGCAAACTCATATCTTTTCTTCAAGAAAATAATGATGTTCTTGCTTGGACAGCGGCTGACATGCCAGGGATTGATCCCCAATTAATAACCCACAAATTGAATGTGGATCCTGAAAGGAAGACAGTGAAACAGAAGAAGAGAAATTTTGCTCCAGAGAGGCAAGAGGCCATCAAGCAGGAAGTAGAAAAGCTTCTGGAAGCTGGGTTCATTGAAGAAATTCAATTCCCAGAATGGTTGGCTAACCCAGTGATGGTCAAAAAGGCCAATGGCAAATGGAGGATGTGTGTGGATTTCACCGATTTGAACGATGCATGTCCTAAGGATTGTTTTCCCTTACCAAGGATTGATGCCACCGCTGGGCACGAGATGCTGAGTTTTATGGACGGCTTCAGTGGATACAACCAAATCAAAATGCACAAAGATGACATCTCCAAGGTATCATTCATCACTGACTTTGGTGTTTTCTGTTATCTAGTCATGGAATTTGGACTTAAAAATGCAGGGGCAACATACCAGAGGTTGGTGAACAAAATTTTTGAACACCTGATTGGAAAAACCATGTAGGTCTATGTGGATGACATGTTAGTTAAAAGCTGTTATTCCCAAATGACCTAACAGAATTGTAGAAGGGGGGGGTTGAATACAATTCTTGATATTTTCTTGAAACTAAAACACTTTATAAAATAAAACTGAACTGAATAAATAAAAACACAAGATATAAATAATTCAGTTGGATTGTTTGATGATCCAACTGAAGTGTTTTTATTGCGGAAATAATCTGTGATACAAAAGTACACAGCTGCTCAGTTACAAGGTTGTAGAGAAGAATTGCTCTCAAGAATAGCTAATACAATCTATTTGTGTTTCTTCTCTCATTTCTAAAGTAACTGCTACACTTGGTTATATAATCCCAAGTTTACAATTCTACGTTTGGTTAAACTAAAGAATAATAGTAGTAACCATCAGTAGCTTGCTTTTCATTCCTTTTGTCCAATGGTCCTTGGAGATCTTAGCTTTTGTCTTCATGCTCATTATAATCATTCCCAAGAGCCTTATTGGAAATTGGAATGTTTCCTTATTTCCAGTAACCACTTTGATGGCTTCCAATGCAAAGTACACTTCCATATCTCCTTTTAGATCTGTTCAGTAAACTGTCACTATCACTTTGTCAACTGCTCAAAAAGCAACATTGATTCGTTGATAGCAAGGAGATGTGTTTCGTTGATAGCTTCATTCTTTATTCCGTTGATGGTGTTTCCCTTGTTTCGTTGATGGGTAAACTCCATGCCGTTGACAGAGTAATCTTCATACCGTTGACATGTCTTCACTTAGGCAGAATTACAAGGCATAACATATTTACAATTAACCAACCTATTTTGCCTATCTAGTACATAGTCAACATGACTTAGAAAACCTATCTAAAACATATAATAGAATGCCTATCATACTGTGAAGTATTGTACAATGCAATTGCTACAACACTCATTTCGTTGATGAGCTTCCTGTCAACGAAACACTGCTAAGCATGCTATTTCGTTGACAGCTACAAAATTGACTTTACACAAATTCTACTAAGTGTTTTATGCTTATCATCAAGAACAACATATTCCTAACAATCTCCCCCAATTTATGACTGATAGAATAACAGCCATAAATCAAGAGACTTGATGATAACAAAAACACTCAGATACATCATAAATTACAAAAGTAGAAAATGTATTAAGCTTCAAAACTTTATAGACAAAATATAAGACTTACAAGACTAATGCCCACAAGTGCTCCTTTAGTCTGAGCAAATGTTTCATCTGTGACTTCTTTGTGGCATAGTCTTCTTCCCTCTCTTGGAGTTGTTTTCCTCAATCTGGACCTGTAGTCTTCTGTAGAAGATTTTCTCCTCTTCATCTTGATCACCAAGCTTGGATTGCATCAGCTTTAGAGTTTGATTAGATGCCTTCTCCAGCTGGTCTTCCATTCTGAAGAATCTTCTGCAATTGTCCTTGTCCTTAAACTCCATCATCCAATAAGGTTGAAGATGGATTTTCTTTCCTGTTGAGGGAACTCTAAGTATCCTGGGAAGAGCCTCAGGCTTGTTCCAGCTAGCCTTTATCTGACAGATTTTGGAGACCACCTCAGACTTGGCTGTTTTGGTGAAACCAAAGTCCTTTTTCAAGCATCTAAACACTGAGAGTAGTGTTTGATAGTCTTCTCCTAAAATTCTGTAGAGAGGCCACACTTGTTCTCTACCACCCTTGAATGAGAACACTAGTCTTTCAGGCAACTTTTGAGAAGCTGCAATTCCCCTTACTTCCACCAGGTTGTCTAAGTCAAGATGTAGACTGGATTCTTCCCTGATGTCAGCAATGTACATGCAGTCCTCTGGGTTTGCAGGGGGTTTTTGAGATTGTGGCTTTCTCACAAAAACAGGCTTTGCTTTGACAGGCCTCTTCTTTGTCTTCATTGGTTGGTCCTTTTCTAACAGGAACTTTGGAAAGTATGCCTCATCAAAATCAATTGGTTCCTCTTTTGGCATGATTGGTTGATCATGAAAATTGACAGGATGTGCAGGATCACAGGCCAACTTTCCTTCAAAAACTGGATTAGCAATTGTTGGAGGTGCAATAGGTATAGAAGAGTCTGATGCAGTACCCTGAGAATCAGCACTCTCAAAGTCTATGTTTCTCCTAGCTCTCTCTTTGGGTTGCCTTGTGCTCTTCTTTGAACTCCTTTCCTCTCTAGTGCTTTCCTCTTGCTTCCTTTCTTCTTCATCTAGAGCTTGAGCTACTGCAAGAGCTTGCATAGCTGCTCTTTCTGATTCCTCAGCCTTGGCTTCAGCAAAGTTTGGATGACCAGCCCAAACACAGATTTGTTGTCCATTCCTGTAGACAATTGCCCTTTGCTTCCTTATCTCATAATCATTACTTTCCTTGCTTTTTGTGATGAGTAGACCAAGAAGCTTGTGCTCATCTGGATAAGGTGCAGGATAGAAAGTCCTTGCTATGTTTTTGCCCTTTGGTTTAGCAGGGGACTTGGGAGATAGGCTTCTTTGAATTGTAGCTTGTTCCACATCCCTAATGCATGAAGTTTGTCCTTTTTCCTTCCTTGGTCCTTGAGTGACTCCATGTAGAAGGGGCTCTTGTTGATAGAAAGAATTTGTCTGTGGCTCCCATTCCGTTGATGCTAGTACCATGGCATTCGTTGATGGCTGTTCCGTTGATGGATTTGAGTCCTTATCTTCAGTAATCTTCTTGAACTTTGCTTCTATGTTGGACCAATGTTCTTTGATTTGTTCTGCAAGTCTCATCCTCATAGAAGCTTCTTGTATAAGGTCAATACCATCCTTTTGCTGCTTGCCAAGCTCCCCCATTGCTAATGGCTCCTTTGGTAGGGAAATGGCTGGGACCATAACCTTGGTAATTTGAATGTCTAGCTCCTTAGATTTCTCCCCCTTTTTGTTATCATCAAAAGAGATGACTGGGAGTCCTTGAGCTGCCACTAGCTGGGCCAATAGTTGAGTTTGTTTCTCCTGTTCCTTTTGCATCTGTGATAGAGTGGCTTCCACCTTGTCCACTCTAGAAGAGAGAGTCTTCAAGGAGGAATCCACTTCAGGTTCTTTAGAGAAAAACCTGTTCATCCTGGACACAGTGAGAAGAGGAAGCTTTTCATCTAGCCTCCTATCATTAGCATCCCTAAGGTTGCTGATTGAATCCTTGATCTCTGTAGCCTCAATCCTTGTCTGCAACATTTGTAGCCTTTGAATTTCCAGAGAATCCATTATGGCTTTGTAGAATTTCTTGTCCCTTGCTCCTGCAGACTCATGAGCTAGATATGCTTCTTTGTACTGCCTTGTGATAGCAGCATCCAAATTTCTTCTACCATGCATATCTTGAGAAAGCCAGTTTGGTGTAGGAGGCACCACAGAAGTCCCAGTCTGTGCAGTAGTGGCCACCTGTAGATTATCACCATAGCTGTCCTCATCATCAGAAAAATCAAATTCTCCACTTGCTTCAGCTCCTGGAGGTAGATTGGTCAAGGCATCCTTTGCTCTTTGCATTGATGCAGTTGTATGAATTAGTTGTAGTGACCTCTCTGCCTCCACATTGCCCTGCTGAGCCATAATTTGATAGGCTGGCACAGGATGAGTAAAGGTCTCAGGATCCAGGGAAATACTATCCAGAGTTTGCTGATAAACCTCTTGGAAAGTAAGTTCCCTTTCTCCCTCACTGACCTCCATTAACTCACTTGCAATGGCTGCTTCCCTCCTTATAGCTCCTGTAGTCCCTTCTCTCTCTCCACTCTTTTCTTGCATCATGGGCTCCCCATGGCTCTCACCTCTCACACCCTCACCTTCACCTACTAAGGTGGTACTCTCAATCTCTCCTTTTGCCTGGCTGGAAGAAATAGCCAGCCTCTCACTCACATTCTCTCCTTTTGCCTGGCTGCAAGCCAGCCTCTCAGTTTCACTCCCTCTCAGTCCTAGAAGTGTCTCAACTACCACTAGATCATCTGCACTAGTTGTGGGAACAACTTGATTTTCAATTAAAGGTGCAGAGTGAACTATCAACGGAATGGTAGTTTGAACTGTCAACGGTATGGATACCGTTGATGGAGAAACACTTGTCAACGAAATAGACTGTTTCGTTGATGAAGTCAAGAAAGCACTTTGAGAATGAGAAATTGCAGTAGAGTCTGTGGTGATTGATTTTAAAGATTGGTCCACAGATCCCCTTGCAACTTCAGGAAAAATTGGTTGATGGCCCAACAAATCACTTAACAAGTGATGGCCACCAGCTTCAGAGTGGGGCTTCTCCAAGATTAGAGTTGGAGAATCAGGAATAGATGTATGGATCATGTCCACATCTAAAGATTGAGTTGGTGAATTTGATGGAGATAATTCAAGATTGATGTTTAGAGAATGGGACTGTAACCCCAGAGAAATGATAGGGGTTACATCAAACTGAATTTGAGAAACTGGAAGTGTTGCTTCCAGTGTGTGTGCACCCTGTGTACCCTTGGACTTTTGCTTCACTCTCCTTTGGTATTGGGAAAATGTAGACTTTGGGCTTGAAGTGTCCCTTACCCTTTTGGACTGTGCTCTAGGAGGAGAGCTTGTTTCAATAATCACATCCTTTTGGGAGGATGCAATTAGACTTGTGTTTAAATCCATGTTACTCATTGTGCCTTGTTGGGAAGACACAATGGGGCTTGGCTGGTACACACTAACCTGTCCTTCCTTATCCTTGGGGTTTCTTTGATGTTCACCCCTTCCCTCACCTCTCACAACTCCAGACTCACTCCCCTTAGGTTGTGTGGTAGTTTTTACAACAGGTGCCTTTTGAGAAGCACCTGAGGTTGGCTTGGAGGATTTCTTTGTTTTTGGTTTTGTTGCTAGGGTAGGAGCCTGTTGGGTCACAGCTACAGACTCCATAGCAACATTGGAAGGTAAAACAGTAGAGGTGTTAGCTACACTAACAGGGATAGTAGTAGTTACCTCAATGATTGGCAGATACACCACTGGAACATCACCATTGTGGTTCAGCCTCAGTATGTCTGTCAATACTCTCTTTTCTTGCACAAAGCACTCGAACCTGGCATTAGGGTTAGAGATAACTAATGGTGCTGGACTAACATGGTTAGCCAACATCATCAGAAACCTAGCATAATAGATATTTTTCTTCCTATTTGCTTTGTCACCCAACTTAGCACCAATTTCATACATAAGTTGGGTGCTAAAGTTGTGATATCTATCATTTAGAAGCATGGTTAGGAGAATTAACATAGAGTTAGTTAATGCATCAAAATTACTAATCTTTCCAGAAAAGACCTTAATGAATGCATCAGCTAAATAACTGTATTCCCTAACCAAACCTCTCCTAATTATTCTACCCAGATTATCAGTAGGCAAAGAATAGTTTATAGAATTAAGCATGGTAGTTATTTCAGTGTTAGTAGGCAAAGCATCACAGTTATTATCAGGAATATGTAAACATGCTTGCAAAACATCAGAATTAACTATGTACTCATTACCTTGAAGAGTGAATTGTAGTGTGCAGTTTGTTCCACTATACTCACATGAGGTCCAAATCTCCTCGATTATCTCATTGTAGAGTGGTGTAGAGTGAAACATTGCATAGCTCAACTTGCAATTCTTCATGAAATCCATCATTTTGAAGAACAGTCTGTTCGGGTTTTCCTTGACAACAAAAGGGATGGAGTTGTTCTTCTCATAGATGAACCCTCCAGCAGACATAAGCTTGACTATTGGTGCCATTGTTGATTAAAGGAAAGCTTCGAACTGAATTGCTTGTTAGAGAGAAGAAGAGAGAAAAAGCCTTTGGAATTTTTGAGAACAGGTAAAAAGAAATAATGAAAATAAAATTTCTTAAATACTCCCCCAAAAATTCTCAGAAAATGAATCCAATAATAAATGTAAATAACTGGATTGGCTTAAAAATATAACCGTTACTCTTAAAGTATTACCATGATTTATACTTACAGGGGTGTATGCATAGATCGTGGTAAAAGACGTGTCAAATTTCAACGGTTCAGATAAAAAGCGCTAAATCAACGAATCAGGATTGGGCGGTTAAAGTCCCGTCTTATTTCGTTGATAAAGCTGCGTTTCGTTGATATAAAAGAGCTATCAACGAAACACCCAGAAAACTGCTAAGACTGTCAACGAAATGGTGCATTCCGTTGGCATAGTAATTTTGACTTAGACAAAATTTTACCTTTTCCTGAGAAAATTCATTCACAGAAAAACATAGCAAATTTCTGGCTGCATTATGACTTGCAAATATCTCAAAAATAATTAAGAGAAATTTAGCATACCTAGCTCACTTACTAATCTTGAGAATGTTGATTCATCAAGTGGCTTGGTAAAGATGTCTGCAAGTTGTTGTTCACTTGGAACAAAATGTAACTCCACAGTACCATTCATAACATGTTCTCTAATGAAATGGTACTTGATGTCAATATGCTTGGTTCTTGAATGCTGCACTGGATTCTCAGTAATGGCAATGGCACTAGTGTTGTCACAGAAAATAGGAATTTTCTCAACTCTTAATCCATAATCAAGTAGTTGATTTTTCATCCATAAAATCTGTGCACAACAACTTCCAGCTGCAATATACTCAGCCTCAGCTGTGGAGGTGGAAACTGAGTTTTGTTTCTTGCTGAACCATGACACAAGCTTGTTTCCTAAGAATTGACAGGTTCCAGTTGTACTTTTCCTGTCAATTTTACATCCTGCAAAATCTGCATCTGAATAACCAATTAGTTCAAAACCAGATTCTCTAGGATACCAAATGCCAAGGTTTGGTGTTCCTTTGAGATATCTGAAAATTCTTTTAATAGCAACTAAATGGGATTCTCTAGGATCAGCCTGAAATCTAGCACATAGACATGTAGCAAACATAATATCAGGTCTACTAGCTGTTAAATATAAAAGTGAGCCTACCATGCCTCTGTAACTTGAAATGTCCACAGATTTTTCCTTAGTATTCAATTCAAGTTTGGTGGCAGTAGGCATGGGAGTTTTGGCAGGAGAGCATTCCATTAGGTTAAACTTCTTTAATAAATCAAAAATATATTTTGTTTGACTAATGAAAATGCCTTCATTAACTTGCTTTACTTGAAGACCAAGAAAGTAAGTTAATTCTCCCATCATGCTCATTTCATACTTACTTTGCATAAGCTTGGCAAACTTTTGACAAAGTTTCACATCTGTAGACCCAAAGATTATGTCATCTACATAAATTTGAACAAGTATAGTAGAGCCATTCACAATCCTGTGAAAAAGAGTTTTATCTACAGTACCTCTAGTGAAGTGATTCTCAAGAAGAAACTGTGAGAGTGTGTCATACCAGGCTCTAGGTGCTTGTTTCAAACCATAGAGTGCTTTGAGGAGGAAGTATACATATTCAGGAAAATCATCATCTTCAAAACCAGGAGGTTGACTCACATAGACCTCCTCTTCCAATTCCCCATTCAGAAAAGCACTTTTCACATCCATTTGATAGACTTTGAAATTGGCATGGGCTGCATAGGCTAGGAAAATCCTTATTGCTTCTAGTCTTGCAACAGGAGCAAATGTTTCATCAAAATCAATTCCTTCTTCCTGTGAGTAGCCTTTTGCAACCAGTCTTGCTTTATTCCTTGTGACTATGCCATTTTCATCCATCTTGTTTCTGAACACCCATTTTGTGCCTATGACACTCCTGTCTTTAGGCTTGGGCACCAGCTTCCAAACATTGTTCCTTTTAAATTGGTTTAGCTCTTCTTGCATAGCCAAAACCCAATCTGGATCTAGAAGTGCATCCTCAACTTTCTTTGGCTCATCTTGAGACAGAAAGCTGCTATATAGACATTCTTCTTGAGTTGCTCTTCTAGTTTGGACTTTTGAAGAGACATCACCTATAATGAGTTCAAAGGGATGATCTTTAGTCCATTTCCTTGAGAGAGGTAGATTTGCTCTTGAAGACGTAGCTTCATGATCATGATTGCCTTGATTGGATATTTGTCCTTGAGAAACTCCCCCTGAGTTTGTTGTCCCTAATTGATCACTTCTAGAAGCATTCCTATGACTATCAACGGTATGACCGTTTTGGCTGTCAACGAAACGCTCATTCTGACTGTCAACGAATCCACCACCATGACTGTCAACGAAATGACCATTTGGTCGGCTAGCTGCTATCCTTTTTAACCTTAATGCAGCAATTTCATCTTCACTGCTGCTTTCATCTGTGCTAGATACAACAACTTTAGGCTGTTTCTCAGTAGCCTTATCATGATTCACTTGTTCTCCTTCCTCATTCTCAAAAGAGAGACTTTCATGGAAACCTTCATCACAGAGACCTTGTATTTTGAGATCATCAAAAACAACATGTACAGATTCCATAACAATGTTGATTCTGAGATTAAAGATTCTGTAAGCTTTCCCTGCTGCATATCCCACAAATATTGCTTCATCTGCCTTTGCTTCAAATTTCCCCAAATGCTCAGCTTGATTTCTCAGAACAAAGCACTTGCATCCAAAGACATGAAGAAAATCTAATAGTGGCTTCTTTCTTTTGAGTAACTGATAAGGGGTCATTCCTTTGGCCTGATTAATCAAAGAAATATTTTGAGTAAAGCAAGCTGTGTTAACTGCCTCAGCCCAAAAATATGTAGGTAACTTTGATTCATCTAGCATTGTCCTTGCAGCTTCAATAAGTGTTCTGTTTTTCCTTTCAACTACACCATTTTGCTGTGGTGTTCTTGCTGCTGAAAACTCATGCAAAATACCATTTTCTTCACAGAACACCTTCATGCTTGAATTCTTGAATTCTGTCCCATTGTCACTCCTAATCCTTCTTACTTTGAAATCAGGATGATTGCTTACCATCTTGATGTGATTGATAATGATTTCACTTGCCTCATCTTTAGAGTGCAAAAAGAAAGTCCATGTAAATCTAGAAAAATCATCAACAATCACAAGACAGTATTTCTTCTTTGAGATGGACATAACATTTACAGGGCCAAATAGATCCATATGAAGTAACTCAAGCTGATGGACAATAGATGACTCTGTCTTGCTTTTGAATGATGCCTTCTTTTGTTTCCCTTTTTGACAGGCATCACACAAACCATCCTTGGAAAACTCCACCTGTGGAATTCCTCTAGCAAGATCTTTCCTCACCAAATCATTCATAACTTTGAAATTCAGATGGGATAACTTCTTGTGCCATAACCAACTTTCATCCTTGCTTGCCTTGCTGAAAAGACAAGTGATGGTGTCTGAACTTGTGCTACCAAAGTCAGCAATGTACACATTCCCTCTTCTGAATCCAGTCATTACCACATTGTTGTTTCCTCCTTTAGAAACAACACAGGCTTCTTTTGAAAAAGTAACTAAAAATCCTTTGTCACAAAGTTGGCTGATACTAAGCAAGTTGTGCTTAAGACCATCCACCAATGCAACCTCATCTATGATGACATTCTCTTTTGAAATCAAGCCATATCCCTTTGTGTAGCCTTTGCTGTCATCTCCAAAAGCAATACAAGGGCCAGCTCTTTCCTGAAACTCTGTGAGCAGGGTAGAATCACCAGTCATGTGTCTTGAACAACCACTATCCAAGTACCAAAGATTCCTTTTGTCTCCCTGCACACAATAAAACCAAATCAAGTTGATTTTGGTACCCAAGTTTCCTTGGGTCCTGTCTTGTTAGCCTTTGCATTCCCTTTTGTACCATTTTTCACTTTGGGCTCAGATTGATTCAGATCAATCTTTACCCTTGGTGTTGATTTCTGAGGGTTGCTCATATTTTCATTCATAGCATGCATAGTTGGAGGAACAATCATGTTATTCATGTTCCATGGCATTTGTGGCATGTTAAACATATTCATGTAAGGATTAGACACAAAAGGCATGTTAGCATATGGATTCTGAAATTGTGCATATGGAGCAAACATGTTAGACATAACAGGCATTGTAGGCATAGGACTATTCCTTGCAGGCTTGGGAATTTTCACAATAGCAGTTTTCTTAACAGTTTTGCAGTTAGTAGACAGGTGACTAACACTTCCACAATTAACACATGTCTTTCTAGGAGCATATTTATCAGGTGTGTAATTGTTGTGTTTGTTAATTCCTACTTTGCCATTCCTGTTATTCTTTTTATTTCCCTTAGCCTCATTTTGAACTTTTTCTACCTTGTCTTTCAATTGCTTGTTAGACAAGTGACCTACATTAGCTCTCTCAACAGGCTTCTCAACTTTCTTTGAATTACTAGACTCACCTTGAACAAAGTTCTTGGTAACAGGACCATACTTGTCATTAAGTCTAGTGAGTTTCTCTTTTCTTTTGTCTGTCAACGAAACAGCCTGATCGGTTGATGGTTCATGTGTCAACGAAACATTGCATTTCATTGACATATCAACCTCCAACAAATGATCATTGTTGTTTGTTGACTCTTTTTCTGATTCTAAGGTTTCACCAACACACCCTAGCTTCTCTTTGTTCTTTTTCCATGATTGCTCACAGAAAGATTCCATACCTTGAACATTAATGATGTTGGTAGCAACATTCCTGGCATCTTTCCATTTAGCAATCACACCTTGTTCTATTTCAAGTTGTGTTTTAAGAATTTCTTCCCTTTGTAACACGTTCTCAAGTTCCCTCTTAGCATCCCTACTGACACATCTCATTTTCTCAAATTCAATGAGCTGTGCTTCTAACGTTGCATTCCTATCACTTAAGAACAAATTAGTCTCTTTTATTCTTGAATTCTCCTTGGTAAGTGATTTAAGAGTAACACGCAAATTATATAGTACAGTAGACATTTCATTTACTGCACTATCGCATTCCTCTTTAGAAAGCTCAGAAAGATTAGTAATTGTTACCTGGTTGCTTGAGGAACTTGCTTCCTGCTCATGATTGTCAGCCATAAGAGCCAAGTTGACATACTCAATTTCATCATCAGAGTCTTCACCATTACCAGCCCAGTCATACTCCTGAGACATGAAAGCCTTTTCTTTTTCCTTGAGAAGTTCAAAGTATTTCTTTTTATAATCAACAGGCTCAAATTTCCTGTTGCCCTTCTCAACCTTGGGCTTTCTGCAGTCTCCAGCAAAGTGACCAAGCATTCCACAATTGAAACATTTTGACTTAGACTTTTCAATCCAGTTTGTTTTGCTAGGTTGAAAGTCTCTTCTTGGTGGCCTTGCCTCTGAGTTTCTTTTGAACTTGAACTTAGAGAATTTCCTAGACAGAAAAGCAATGTGCTCATCAATCTCATCTAAGTCATTCAAGTTGGCTGGTTCTGATTCTTCTTCTTCTTCTGTCATCTTGTCTTTACCCTTGCTAACATCACTCCTACAACTAGGTCGACTAGTTGTGGCCTTTGCAGTTTCTTTACTGTCATCTTCCAGTTGGTTCACAGATGCAATCAATGCAATAGATCCACCCTTCTTCTGTACCTTTTCAATTTCCTCATCTTGCTCCATTTCCAGCTCATAAGTCTTCAAGGTTCCATAAAGCCTTTCAAGAGTGTAGTCTTTGTACTCTTGAGTGTTTCTAAGAGAAACAGTCATAGGCTTCCATTCTTTTGGAAGAGCTCTGAGAAATCTAAGGTTTGAATCCTTAGTTTGATAGATCCTCCCATACAGCTTTAATCCATTCAAAAGCTTCTGAAACCTACTAAACGTGTCATTTAGGGTTTCACCAGCCTTAAAATGAAAATGCTCATATTGTTGTATAAGGAGTTGCATTTTATTTTCCCTGACTTGCTCAGTTCCTTCACAGAGAGTTCTAACAGTATCCCATACTTCCTTAGAGGTTGTACAGTTGATAACATTGTCAAACATCTCTTGCTCCAAACCATTAAACAGAATGTTCATGGTTCTTTTGTCTTTATGGACTTCTGCAACATCTTCAACAGTCCATTCTGAGACAGGTTTTGGAATCTCTACATCAGGAGCATCATCTGGCAATCCAACTCTAGAATCAAGCTTCATGGGAACGTGTGGACCTTTCTCAATGCAGTCTACATACCTCTCATCCATAGACATGAGATGTAAATGCATCTTTACTTTCCAGTGAAAGTAATTGTCCTTATCAAGAACTGGTATCTTCACACCTGCATCCTTCTTCACCATGGTTTCTGTTTTTGGTCTTGATCTTTAAACTTCTTGTATGTTAGAAGCTCGCTCTGATACCAATTGTTATTCCCAAATGACCTAACAGAATTGTAGAAGGGGGGGGTTGAATACAATTCTTGATATTTTCTTGAAACTAAAACACTTTATAAAATAAAACTGAACTGAATAAATAAAAACACAAGATATAAATAATTCAGTTGGATTGTTTGATGATCCAACTGAAGTGTTTTTATTGCGGAAATAATCTGTGATACAAAAGTACACAGCTGCTCAGTTACAAGGTTGTAGAGAAGAATTGCTCTCAAGAATAGCTAATACAATCTATTTGTGTTTCTTCTCTCATTTCTAAAGTAACTGCTACACTTGGTTATATAATCCCAAGTTTACAATTCTACGTTTGGTTAAACTAAAGAATAATAGTAGTAACCATCAGTAGCTTGCTTTTCATTCCTTTTGTCCAATGGTCCTTGGAGATCTTAGCTTTTGTCTTCATGCTCATTATAATCATTCCCAAGAGCCTTATTGGAAATTGGAATGTTTCCTTATTTCCAGTAACCACTTTGATGGCTTCCAATGCAAAGTACACTTCCATATCTCCTTTTAGATCTGTTCAGTAAACTGTCACTATCACTTTGTCAACTGCTCAAAAAGCAACATTGATTCGTTGATAGCAAGGAGATGTGTTTCGTTGATAGCTTCATTCTTTATTCCGTTGATGGTGTTTCCCTTGTTTCGTTGATGGGTAAACTCCATGCCGTTGACAGAGTAATCTTCATACCGTTGACATGTCTTCACTTAGGCAGAATTACAAGGCATAACATATTTACAATTAACCAACCTATTTTGCCTATCTAGTACATAGTCAACATGACTTAGAAAACCTATCTAAAACATATAATAGAATGCCTATCATACTGTGAAGTATTGTACAATGCAATTGCTACAACACTCATTTCGTTGATGAGCTTCCTGTCAACGAAACACTGCTAAGCATGCTATTTCGTTGACAGCTACAAAATTGACTTTACACAAATTCTACTAAGTGTTTTATGCTTATCATCAAGAACAACATATTCCTAACAAAAGCCTCGATAAGGCCAATCATATAAACCATCTACGAGAAGAGTTTGAAGTGCTGAGGCACCACAAGATGATGTTGAATCGAGCTAAATGTGTCTTTGGTGTAGGCTCAGGGAAGTTTTTAGGCCTGATGGTTTCCAAGAGAGGAATCGAGGCTAACCCCGAAAAAATCAAAGCAATCCTGGACATGGAGCCACCACGAACCGTCAAGGATGTTCAGAAACTAACAGGAAGAGTGGCAGCATTGGGAAGATTCATCTCCAAGTCAGGAGAGAAGTGCTTACCTTTCTTTAAAGCACTCAAGAACGTAAAAATTTTGAGTGGACAACTGAAAGCCAGGAGGCCTTTGAGGCCTTGAAGAAGTACATGGCTGAGGCACCACTGTTGGCAAAACCAAAGCCAGGAGAAACTCTCTATTTGTACTTGGCGGTTTCTAACACAGCCCTTGGAGCTGTTTTGGTAAAAGAAGAGTTGAAGGTTCAGAAACCCATTTACTACGTAAGCAAGATTCTACATGGGGCAGAAATAAACTACTCTACGATTGAGAAGTTTGCCTTAGCCTTGATAATGGCCTCAAGAAAGCTACGCCCATACTTCCAGGCTCACAAGATAGAGGTCTTGACCAATCAGCCTCTAAGAAACATCTTGCATAGCCCCCAAGTTATTGGAAGGTTGATCAAATGGGCTATTGAATTGGGAGAATTTGACATCAAGTATAAGCCTCGAACGGCCATAAAAGTTCAAGCACTCGCTGACTTCATGGTTGAATGCACCATTGACAACCAAGAAGTCGGGGGGCAGGAAGTAATATTGGAAGACAAGAAAGATGAAGACATGATGTCCAAAGAATGTTGGGTGCTCTATTTTGATGGAGCATCAAAAACAAAATCAAGTGGAGCAGGTTTGGTGCTACAAAGTCCTGATGGATTTCTCATAGAGTACGCACTAAAACTGGACTTTCCAACGACAAATAATGAAGCTGAGTACGAAGCCCTGATAGCTGGCTTAGGGCTGGCTGGAGCCCTAAGAGTTAAAACTCTGAAAGTGGAGACTCGAGGCTAGTGGTTTCCCAAGTAAATGGAGAATTTGAGGCCAGAGATGAAGTCATGGCCAAGTACCTAAAACTTGTCAAGGCCATCATGACTCGGTTTGATGAATGCTATGTGGAACACATTCCAAGGGAAGAGAACATGAATGCCGATGCCTTGTCTAAGTTTGCCTCTTCTGAAATTGAAAACTATGCAGGAAGTGTATACTTCAAAGTCTTGAAGACCCCAAGCATCAAAGGAAAGTTGGTAGCACCCATTGATGTTGCTAGCTGTTGGATGGATCCCATTAAATCTCATCTGGAAACTGGGTGGTTACCGAATAATGCCTTGGAGGCACGAAAGTTGATAGTGAGATTATTGAGGTACGCCTTGATCGAAGGGATCTTATACAAGAAGTCTTTCATCATCCCATACTTAAAATGCTTGAGACCCCAAGGCAGAATTGGCCCTAAGGGAAGTACATGAAGGAATTTGTGGGCAGCACTTGGGGGGCAGAGCCCTTGCATAAAATTACCCGTTTAGGTTTCTATTGGCCAAACATGCTAGCGGATTCTAAAAGCTATGTGAAGAAATGTGAACGGTGCCAAAAGCATGCACCAGTGGTTAGTCAACCGCCCGAGATGTTGACATCCATAAACTCATCTATCCCATTCGCCATGTGGGGAATGGATATACTTGGACCATTTTCAATGGCAAGTGCGCAAAAAAAGTTCTTGATAGTGGCAATCGACTACTTCACCAAGTGGATTGAGGCTAAACCTTTAGCCAAGATAACCACCAAGCAAGTAATGCATTTCTTCTGGGAAATGTGATATGCATATACGGGATTTCACGTATCTTGGTCACAGACAATGGAACTCAGTTCAACAATGAGGAATTCAAGAAGTATTGTGATGAGATTGACATCAAGTTACGCTTCACTTCTGTTGCCCATCCTCAAGCAAATGGGCATGCTGAGGTTGCCAATCGAATTATCCTGGATGGACTTATGAAAAGAGTTGAACGCTCTAGAAACACTTGGGTAGACGAATTGTTTCCCATACTATGGGCATATCGTACTACCTGTAAAGTCACCACTGGAGCAACCCCCTTTCTGCTGGAATATGGGGCAGAAGCAGTGGTTCCAGTGGAGATTACTCACACATCTCCAAGAATCGAGGCTTATGAGCCAGAAACAAATGAAGAAGGCATGATGCTGGCCTTAGATCTAATTGATGAAGTTAGAGATGAGGCAAATGCTAAAGTAGTTGAACATCAAAAAAGGGCATCTTTCTACTATAACCTAAGGGTTAAAGCGAGATTCTTCCGTCAAGGAGACTTAGTCCTCCGAAAGATTGAGGCATCCGGGGTTGGACAAAAAGGCAAATTGGCCCCAAATTGGGAAGGACCATATCGCGTCAAGAACGTATTTGGTCGAGGATCATACAAATTAGAAACCCTCGAAGGGCATGAGGTGTCAAGGACTTGGCATGCCTCAAACTTAAAAGTTTATTATGTTTAGTGCATCCTAAAAGGATCCGCTAGTATAATAAGTAGAAATAAGGTTCGATGAAATCATGAGCTTCCTAGAAAGCATATGAAGGGTTGAACCCGTTTAGATGGGTAGAAACATCCTCAAAGCATTGCCAAGACAAACTACAAATGAATGCAAAGGAAAGCATACAAAATATGCATGTCAACTGCACAAATAGAGCAGAATACAACGAACCCCGAAGGGTGAATGTTGCTAATAAACATACAAAAGAAAGCCTAAAATGCTTATTGTTAATTAGCGAAAATTTCAAGCTCAAGAGAAGTTTGATATGATAGACTTGAGAAAGAATCACTACGAGTGGAGCCATCAATAAGAACTCGTAAGGGTGAAGGGTTGAAACCCTAAAAACCTAAGACATTCAGTCCAAACCCCATCATTCGATATGCTCAATGAAAGGCTTGAAGCCAAAACAAGACGGTTTAAGACATAAAAGGCTTATGCAAATGTCAAATTAGCCTCGAATAAGGAAAAATCGTCATAAATGTGTAGGTCGCTCCACACTTTACACCAAGACGATACTCGTGAAACACTAGTGTATATTAAAATCCCCAAAAAAGGGTAGTAAGTCCCAGGTAAGGGATAAAAAGACCCCAAGTCTCGAAAAAGACTGGTATAACTTCTATGAAATCCTAGTGCATTATCATAGAAGTTGGGGGGAAAATGATATGGGTTAAAAATAACCCTAAATACATAATTAATATTGTATTAATTAGACCCGGATCGGTCCAAGAACACGGCCCAATAAGCAAGGCCCGAAACCCTAATTATTTATTAATTTCGTAATAATAAATTGGAAAAATATACAGCTCAGGAAAATAGTCCAAAATATGGTAAATTCATCAAAGAAGGATCCAGAATACCAATTAAAGGAAATAATGAGTCACGGTCCTTATCAACAAGGAAAAGACTTGTACATCAAGAAATACAATGTTTATCCATTATCAAAAAGGAGACTTATTCGCTAAGTCTCCTAAACTTACTCTAAATACGAGGCTCCAGACGCCTATATAAGGACCCTGCTCCTTCACAATAGAACTACGTTTTGGACACAGCTCCATACGTCATCTACTATGTTTTGGACACAGCTCCATACGTCATCTACAACGTTTTAGACTTCATCATCGAATAAGGACATACAAGTCACTACGTCCTTGGTGTGCCTCTGCCGCTATAGCCCCGAGGGCAACATAAAGAACTATGTTTTGGACATAACTCCATACGTCATCTACAACGTTTTAGACTTCATCCTCGAATAAGGACATACAAGTCACTACGTCCTTGGTGTGCACCTGCCGCCATAGCCCCGAGGGCAACATAAAGAACTGCGTTTTGGACACAACTCTATACGTCATCTCCAACGTTTTAGACTTCATCCTCAAATAAGGACATACAAGTCACTACGTCCTTGGTGTGCCCATGCCGCCATAGCCCCGAGGGCAACACCAAGAACTACATTTTATTGGCTTGATTCTCTAAACACTAGAGATACGTAGGCATCTTGTTAGGACCGAGTTAGTCCCCGACAACAAGAGCAGCCAGTAAATATCGAAGCTCTCTAAACCCTAACAATTAATTTACAAGTATGCTTTTTAATCCATAACAATATTGTTGACATATCCAAGTTCAGGTGTTACAACTGCAATGAGCTTGGCCATTTTGCTACAGAATGCAGAAGGCCAAAGCAGAATCAAAGGATGGATAAAGGGTCAAGTGGACACTTCAAGAAAGGACAGGGAAAGGCCTATGTGGCTGAAGGAAAGTGCTGGGATGATACTGATGATGAAGAGGAAGAGGAATATGTGAATTTAGCACTCATGGCTAAATCTGAAGAGGACCCCTCTAGCTCTCCAAGTCAGGTACCCTCACTTTTCTTACTTGATATGTCTAAAGATGAATACAAGCAAACTGTTGAAGAATTGAGTGCTGAAATGTTTAATGTTCACACTAGTTTAACTGCAGCCAATGAAGAAATTGCTAGGTTAACTAAGTCGAATGATGAACTCACTTCTGAGAATGATTTGCTTTTATTAAAGACCAATAGATTAGAATCTTTGACACAGGAGAATGCTAAACTGAAAAATGAATTAGCCTGTGCTAAAGAGATTGAGGAGTTTCTAAGGAAAGAAATTAGTGAAAATGAATTCAAGATTAAAGCCTATAGAAACTCATCCAAACAACTTCAGGATTATCATGAGAAACACACAGAGGATCAGAAGGTAGGGATAGGTTTTGAATATGGCAAAAGACCTGGTAAGGAAATTGTTAGTCAGGATTGTTCAACTGATGCTACTGTCAAACCTCATGTTCTCAAGAAACTCAACAAACCAATTTTTAAACTTTCTGAACTTGAGTTTGATGAGGAAGCCATGCTCATCAAGCAGCAACTTGATGATGAGGATGAAGGCATTGACAGTTCAACAGTTGATGGAAAAGATACTGTCATATTCCCCAAGACAGTAACTTTGCCAAACAATCTGATAGAATGTTCTAAAGATACTGTCAAGAGAGTTTCGAAGACAGCAACTTCCAAACCTACTGTCATGACAGAAGGTATGAAAGGTACTGTCAAGAAAAGCTCGACAGCAACTTCAGAACATCCTGATGACACAGTTACCTACAAGTCTAGAAACAGGAATGGCAAGTTAGGAAATGGCAATGCTAATGGTAGTAATGCTCCTAGGAAACTATGCAATAATTATGGCTCTTCACGTCACTTAACTCATGTTTGTAAGAATCCAAAAGAGGTCAAGGATAATGTGACTCTGAAAAATGGTAACTTACATAGAACCCCCCTTATGCATAGACCTATGGTAGTATGTAATAACATTGATTGTATGCCATGCAAGATAACTGCCATGAGTACTTGTTTCAATCTGCCTATTTTGTCTACTGAACAATGTACCTACATGCAAACTGTTGAGACTCCTGAGCCTACTAGCAACAGTAAGAAGGCCTCATCCACTAAGAATAAGATCAAGTCTAATTCTAAAAAAAAGTGGGTGAAGAAGGGAGTCCAACAGAAGATTCCTGATGTGATGATTAAAGTTGAGAATGTTGATTATGTCTGTGATACTGAAGTAACAGGACCCAACAAGGATTGGGTACCATATGCCTCTTAAATACAATTTGTTTTGCAGGGCAAGAAAAAGGAGCAAGTCACTTGGATCATTGACAGTGGCTGCTCTAGACACATGACTGGTGATAAAGCCCTGCTATCACATTTTGTAGAGAAAGCTGGCCCAATCATAACCTTTGGAGACAACAGCAAGAGTTACATAGTGGGATATGGCTGTTTGGAAATTGGAAATGTTGTCATAAATGATATTGCTCTTGTTGATGGATTGAAGCACAACCTGCTCAGTGTCAGCCAATTCAGTGACAGGGGATTCAAGGTTGATTTTGATATGATGGTGTGCAATATCTATCACAAGAAGGATGGAAGCCTCTCTCTGAAAGGGGTAAGAAAAGGAAGCCTGTTTGTTGCTGACCTAAGCTCAACAAAGAAGGATAAGACTTACTGTTTCTACAGTAAAGCTACTGTTGGTGACAGTATGCTTTGGCACAGGAAGCTCTCTCACCTCAACTTCAAAACAATGAACATGTTGATGAAGAAGGAACTGGTTAGAGGACTACCTCAACAGGAATTCTGTCAAGAAGGACTGTGTGGGGACTGTCAAATGGGAAAATTGAGAATAGCTGTGCATAAGTCAAAGCAAACCAACACCAACTCAGAACCACTCAAGCTAATTCATATGGATCTCTTTAGACCAGTAAATGTCCCATCCTTAGCCAAAAAGAGATATGCATTAGTTATGGTGGATGACTACTCTAGGTATACTTGGGTGAAATACCTAGAATCAAAAGATGAAGCAGCTCAAGTCATCATTGATCACTTAAGAGTTCTTGACAGAACTCCAAATGCTAAAGTTCAACTACTAAGAAGTGACAATGGTACTGAGTTCAGAAATGCCACTCTTGGAAATTTCTGTAAAGATGAAGGAATTGTGCAACAGTTTTCTGCTGCAAAGACACCACAGCAGAATGGTGTTGTAGAAAGGAAGAACAGGACACTCATTGAAGCTGCCAGAACTATGCTTCATGATGCAAAGTTACCCACATACTTCTGGGCAGAAGCCATCAACACAGCTTGCTATACTCAGAACAGAACCTTGATCAACAAGACTCATGGGAACACTCCTTACTATTTGCTCAATGGAAAGAAACCTACTGTCAAGTATTTTCATGTGTTTGGAAGCAAATGTTTCATGATGAAAGACAACCATGAAAAGAAAGGGAAGTTTGACTCCAAAGCTTTTGAAGGAATTTTCATGGGGTATGCTTTAGAAAGGACTGCCTACAGAGTCTATCTTCTGGAACATAGAGTCATAGATGAAAGTGTGAATGTCACATTTGATGAGACCAAGTTTCCTGGACTGCATGAGGAAGGTCAAATGCAGATTCTTAGATTTGAGAATCAAGGCTACTTGGAAGAAGAAAAGTTTGTTGATGAAGAACCCTCTTTTACTCAAACTGTGGAAACTGAAAAAGATGCTGTCAATGAAGGTAATACAAATCAAACTCCAGCTCAGTCACAGACTATTTCAGGAAACACTCAAAATGATGGTGACTCTGGAGACATTGAAGAAAATGGTGGAGATAATTGTCCTGGTGAAAAATCAGTCCCTCTAACTGAGGCTACTGTTTCAGAACAAACAAGAAGCTTGCCCAGAACTACAAGGTGGAACAAGGATCACACAAATGACTTAATTATTGGAGATCCTTCTTCTGGGGTGAGAACTAGGAACAATGTTTCTGCTGACAGCATGTTTTCCTGTTTCCTATCTTAAGTGGAGCCTAAAGCAATTGATGAAGCATTGTTGGATTCTGATTGGGTGATTTCTATGCAAGAGGAACTCAACCAGTTTGAAAGAAACAATGTGTGGAAATTGGTTCCAAGGCCAAAGAGAAAGTCAGTTATTGAGACAAAGTGGGTCTTCAGGAACAAACTGGATGAAAATGGAAATGTGACAAGGAACAAGGCAAGACTAGTAGCTAAAGGTTACTGTCAACAGGAAAGGATAGATTATGATGAGACATTTGCACCTGTTGCCAGACTTGAAGCTATCAGGATTTTCTTAGCCTTTGCTGCACACTGTAATTTCAAGGTGTTCCAAATGGATGTCAAAAGTGATTTTCTAAATGGAGAGTTGGAGGAAGAAGTGTATGTTGAACAACCACCTGGTTTTGAAGATGCTGAGATGTATGATTTTGTGTACAAGCTGTTCAAGGCACTTTATGGGTTGAAACAAGCTCCCAGAGCATGGTATGATACCCTCTCAGCCTTTCTATTGGAAAATCAATTTACAAGAGGTGTGGTAGATAAGACTCTATTCTACAAACATCATGGCAAAGACATCATTCTGGTTCAAATCTATGTTGATGATATCATTTTTGGTTCATCAAATGAGAAGCTGTGTGAGAGGTTTTCATCTCTGATGAGAAACAAATATGAGATGAGCATGATGGGAGAACTGTCATTCTTCCTTGGTTTACAAGTTCTTCAAAAGGATGATGGAATCTTCATTTGTCAATCAAAGTATGTCAAGGAGCTTCTCAAGAAGTTCAACCTAGAAGATTCATCTCCTGCCAAGACTCCCATCTCTACTTCTACTAGTCTGGATCTAGACTCCAAAGGGAAGAAAGTGGACTCCAGTGTTTACAGAGGCATGGTTGGATCTCTTCTTTATCTAACTGCTAGCAGACCTGATATAATGTTTGATACATGTCTCTGTGCAAGGTTTCAGGCTGATCCAAAGGAGTCACACTTGATTGTTATCAAAAGAATTTTTAGATATCTTAAAGGCACTCCAAATCTAGGCCTTTGGTATCCTAAAAATACTGGATTTGAGTTAGTGGGGTATTCTGATTCAGATTATGCTGGATGTAGAATTGACAGAAAAAGCACTACAGGAAGCTGTCAATTTCTTGGTGGAAGATTGGTGTCATGGTTTAGCAAAAAGCAACATTCAGTCTCTACTTCTACAGCAGAAGCTGAATACATTGCTGCTGGAAGTTGCTGTGCACAAATCCTATGGATGAAGAATCAACTGTTGGATTATGGTCTAGTGTTGAGCAACATTCCTATCTACTATGATAACATTAGTGCCATAGCCATCTCAGACAATCCTGTTCAACACTCTAGGACAAAGCACATTGATATTAGACATCATTTCATTAGAGAGCGTGTTGAAAGAGGAACTGTGAAGTTGATCTATGTCCCTACAGAAAAGCAACTTGCAGACATCTTCACTAAACCACTGGATGAAGAAACCTTTAACAGGTTGGTAAGTGAACTGGGAATGCTAAATCTGGTATGTTAACTTACTGGTTTTTCCATTCTAAAAGTTTTCTTTGAAGCTTGTGACAGTAACCTCAGCAAATTGCTGTCATGAGAAAGTTACTGTCAGTCTAAGTCTCTATCTGTTTTAGACAGCATGTTCACTTTGACTTTGATTAAATTGGATTTTGTGCTAGTCTCTTACTTGAAAGTTGATTTTTGAGTGACACTAACTTGCATGGTTGTTATTGTTGAAATTGGTCAAGGGTTTTTCTTAATTGGTCAGTTTTACTTTGATTGTTGTATTAGTGGTAGACATCACTTAATTACAATCAGTGGTAGTTGTATGGGTATTCCAAACTGTTGACCGTTTACATCCCTCTTAATCTAGTATGCCTATAAAATGAATCTTAGGCTATATTAGTGAATCATTTAGAAAAAGGGTAAAATGGAAAACAAAGTAGGAATCGAGTACAGGCCTAAGTCTTGTGGGAGTGAACCCTTTGATGAGGAAGTAGAAGCCATGTTTGACATGCTTCTGGATGCTCTTGATGAGGAGGAGGAGGAGAAACTTGCAGCCAAGGCCGCAGAAGAGGCCAAGGTGCAAGAAGAGGAAAAAGAGTTTCAAACTTTCCTCAAGGAAGAAGGAACTACTGAAGAAAAAGTTAGGGAAGAAGTCCTAGAATTGGTTAAGAAAGATTGTACTGATTAGTTAATCTCACCAATTGTAGCATTTTCCCTTTCTTCATTTAATAAAATCAATAAAATTTCTCTTCATGCAGTTCCTATTTGATTCCTATGTGTGTTGTTTAAATTGCTTACTTGGTAGAATAATGTTTTGAATGAATGATGAATCAGTAATAAATATTGCATTTGTTTAACTGGTGCCTCTTCAGTTAAGTTCTCATTCATAACGGTTTCTATACAAAGTCTTGACAGTGTTGTTTTCCCCGCAAGGGTTGCTGTCATCAAGAAAAGTAGTTGTCACAGTTTCCTGACAGTAGGCTTCTCGACAGCAATAAACGACTTTCTGTCATGACTTGTAAAAGATACTGTCATATGAGAACTTAACGATGACAGTAAGTTTTGCGTGGAATGTTACTGTCACGCAAAACATGATGTCATCACACCAAAGTTACTGACACGGTTGTTGTAAGCGCACAGGTTACTCTCAAAGTAGTGGACCGTTAAAATTGGACACACTTCCTCCACGAGGAGAGAGAAATCAGCCAGTAACCCACGTGACAGTTATTTGGGTTAAGACACGATTTCACTTTTCCACTTTGTCAGTTAAACGCTTGAACTTCCCTCTAAATTCATCAAACATACAACTGTTCTCAAAAATCAAACACAACACTCTCCTTTCTCTTCTCTCCAAGCAATTCATCTCCTACTCTCTCTCTCTTCTCTCTCACAAAGCAATAATGGCCCCCAAACAATCAATTTCGCAAACCAACTTTGCTGGCATCTACTCACCAAGCGATGCTGGTGAGGGATTCAAAGGGCTTGTTTACTTCATGAATAAGTCCTATCTTGGGTATGCAATTACCTCTACTCTTGTTCTTGACCTAGACAGGATTGAAAGTTTTTGGGCGACAGCTATTGCTCATGAAGATGGTGACGTCTCCTCTATTCAATTCAAAATCAAGGAGCATAGCTACTCTCTCAATGCTCAGGGCATCAATGCAGCTCTAGGAATTGTGCTGGAACAAGGAAAGTCTTACTCTGAGCTTGCTAGCGATGAAACCCTGAAGAAGCTCTTCTTGAAAATTGGATATTCTGGACCAATTCTTGAAGAGGGAACAACAAAATGGTACCCTTCTGGTGAAATGGACAGGAAATATCTTCGCAAGGAGTGGAGCATGGTGTTTGATGCTATGGTGAAAGTGTTCTCTACCAAGACCACGGGCTGGAATGGTATTCCCACCTACATCAAGAATCTCACTCATTCTCTTGTTCATGGGTACAAAGTGGATGTTGGAAAGCTGCTCATGGCACACTTCAAGGCTGCCATAGGTAAGAAGGTAAACATCTATCCTCGCTTTCTAATGTTGTGCATCAATTCTGTATGTGACTTTGATGAGAATGCCCCTCGTTTGGAGGTGTGCCCAGTACTGAAAAGAAACACTCACACAACTCTCACTTCACAGAACTTAAATGCACATATTCCACTATGTTTCACTAAGTACATGGTTGATCAAGTGTCTGACCTTGATTTTCCATTACCTCCTGGTTTTGATACCTTCACTATTGAGAATGAGACTGCATTAGACCCCAATTCAGTCAACCCTCATTCTGCCCCATACACTCAGCCTAGGTTCTCTAGACTTCCCAAAGTACAGAGACAAGTCTTATAAGAAACCAGAAAAAGACCCCTAGAAACTGGTGTTGGTGGTAGTACTGAGAGTCAAGAGGGAGTTCCTGCACCTAGTGCAGCAAATAAGGAAGGTAGTCAATCAGAACCCACAGTGGTTCCTCCTGAGCCTAAGAAGAAGAGAGCTAAGAGGACCAAAACCACTGTCATCCACCTTGCAGTCTCCCAAAAGACTGTAGAGGAAAATAGGGAAATAAACTCCTCCCTAGATGTGCCCTCTCAACAGGGACCATCTATTGAAATTGGCATGTCTCCCAAGGCATCCTGTAAAGAGTCTGCACAACCTCATGTTCCAACTCATGAGGAGCCCCACTTGCAGATATACACATGGAGTCAGGACACTATGAGGATTTTCATTCCATTGTTGATGCTTCTCAAGTTTCATCTAAGAAGCAGCCACTATTCACTTCTCCACTTTCATCTGCTTCCTTCCCTACACATTCATTTGTTTCTTCTCCACAACCTAGAGAGGGGGACAGTCCCAACCCTTCAGGTTTTGATCATCCATCTCCAATCATGGATGAGCCCCCATCAAGTGGTCCACAAGAACCCATTTCTCAAAGTGAGATGGACACCACTCCCTCAAACACTGAGAAAGAGCAAAGTACAATTCTGCTAAAAAATGAAACATCCAGTACTTTTTTCAATCTCCAAGGAGCATCTTACCTTAGGGAAGATGCTGTCACAGCCCAAGTTACTGTCAAGGACACTGTGGATGTTGCTGTCATGGGTGACCCTGCTGTCAAGGACTCAGCTGCTATCAAGACTAAACCTGTTGTCCATACTGCAGTGGAACCTACTGTCAATGCTCCAACTGACAACAACATTCCTGGAGAAGCTCATGTCACCTCAACCATGCCTGATCTTGATGCTGTAACTGTTGAGGATGTCTCTGATGATGATGTGCCACTATCTCAGTTCTTAAAGGTACATTCTAAACCATCTATTTCTTTGCATGAAAGTACTACTCATACACATGCATCTAGGATGAGTGAGGGTGTGAAAAAGAAAAGAGAGGTGAGCATAAAAATGAGAGGCAGCCAAATGAGCTGGCAAAAGGTGAGGGACTTGAGCATGTCCAGAGTGAAATTGAGGGAGCCCCACATATTCAGGCCTTAGGCCATGAGAGTTCTTCTGTAAGGAGTGATGAGATCACTCAAAAAAACACTGAGAGTGTGAGAACCCCCACAGCCTCCAAGCCCCAGTCTTTTCCTTCACCTCCAAGAAGGTTAAGATCAGGTGGCTCCTCTACATCATTCAGGTTGAGAGCTCTAGAGGACAGATGCCTATCCATGGAATCCAAACTTGACAGCCTGTCTACCATGGTGGCCTCTGGTTTCTCTACAATTCAGGAAGCTATTCAGGTTCTTTCTGCTAGTCTTGATGCTGCCAACTTACCTAAGGGGGAGAAAAGGGCAAGATCAGAATCACCAAAGGCAGGATCAGAAAGGGAAAGATCAGAATCAGAAAGAGTCTCCAAGCAGGATGTTGCTCAGGGGGAGCCTGTTTCAAAGAAGATGTCAAAGAGTGAGGGGGAGCCTGCAGCTAAAAGAAAGTTACTGTCTGCATGGAAGAAAAGGGGAACAAAAGGAGAATCAGGAAGTAAGGGGGAGCAAGTGCAAGAGTCTGAGCAACTCTTTGAGTATGAAATGGCTGGAGAAACAGTTCTAATGTCAAAAGAAGCCCTGGAAGCAATGCAAAAGGAGGTTCCTTCCAAGAACCCAATTCTACCTCCTGTGACTATAAGAGAGCCAACTTCAGTTCCAAAGGAGAGTGCTCTTGAAAGGCAATGGAGAGAAAAGGAGGAGCAGAATAGGTTGGGGAAAGGGAAAGACAAGATGCCTGAATACACCTTGTCAGGAAACACCTGGAGTGAAGGAACAGAGTTCAGCCAAGAAGATGCAAATACTATAATGGTGAACTACAGGGAAAGTACTTTGAAGAATCATGATGAAGACTTCTACAAGATAGTTGAGGGAGCTATGAAGGAACCAAGCAGAAGGCTGAGTAATTGCTCAACCTTACTTAAGGAGAAAATCATCAGTGTATGTGTAAAAGTCAATGAAGAAAGGAGGTGGGCTATTGATGTGTACTTAAACTCTAGAATATCCATGCTCATTACTATGCAGCTGCTGTAGAGTCTTCCTGCAAGGGTGCTAACAACAATGAAGAACAAAATCACAGCAAACCACACTGTCTTCAATGAGGTTCTACATCTGCAAATGATGAACTTAATTGCTGAGAAACTCCCAGAAGTCTACACCAATCCATTTTGTGTCTACTATGAAAGTACCACTAAAAGTGGTAACAGGAGATGTGCATACATGAGTCTAGGAGGCACTTCAACAATGGAGTCAAAGTCAATCTTGAAGGTATTACACATGATTCTCAACTCTAAAGCCAACAAGAAAAGAGTTCTTGCTGTCAAAGCAATCTATGACTTGCTGGTGAAAAGGGACAAGAAACTGAGCTCCACTATGAAAAAGATGATTTCCAAAGCTAACTCCAACAGAGCTGAACAAGGGGAAATCTGCTCTTTTGAAGTTCCTTTTAATGATGATGATGACTTGGATGGTAATGGAGGAACTGGAGAAGTTGGGAATGCTAGTGGAAGCACCTCTGGGAATGTTGGATCTAAATCCCAAGAGGAAAGTAAAGAAGAAGCTCTTGTGCAAGAAAAGAATGATGTTGGAGCTACAGAAGAAGAGGAGTCTGAGATATTTGAAGCTTTAGAGGCAAGTATTTTAAGGTGTGGCATTGACAACATAAATGCTGAAAAAGACATTGTCAAGAAAGATGCTGTCATGGAGGACACTGTCAAGAAAGATACTGTCACTGAAGGTACTGTCAACAAAGATGGTGTTAAGGGTGAAATCAAGCCTACTGTCAAACCCAAGAGAACAAAATCCTTGGCAAAGGCTTGGTTTTCAAGACAGGAACCTGAACCTGAGGAGACTTCAACGGTAAAGAAAGGGAAACACAAGTATTCAGGAAAGGAGAAAGCCACTGGACTTGGAAGGAAACTGAAAAAGCCTATAGAGTCAAAACTCTACAGTTCTTTGGATCTGTTGGAGAAGGAGTCTATGCAAATCAAGAGTGTTGAGGTGAAGTTGGATGACAACAAAGAAGCATCTGGATATACTCTTTGGTTTGACTCATCACAGACTGTGAAGGTTGAAAAGGACTTCACCATGATAGTAACCTCACATGATGTTTCAGCAACTCTCTCATTCAGAAGAAGAACAGAATCAAGGAGGATTGATTACTTCTACCTGGTACGAATGGTTGATCTAATGCAAGGCTATGGAAATGTCCCTGAAAATGTCATGAACCACATTTTAGCCTACAAAGCTGAAAGGGATATGGAATTCTATCAGAAGTTTGGAGAATGGTCACTCTATGATGATTTTGACATTGCTCATTTGCTGGAATATTCTGAAGAAGAGTTGGTTTATTATGATGATGAAGCTCCTGAAGAAGAAGTGCAAACCCAACCAAGTCAAGAAGGTTCCTCAAACCCTACAGAAAAAGATGCCACTGAAGACATGGAAGCTCCACTACTGAACAAATGCAAAGAAGCCAACAGAGTGGAGAGTCAAGCACCCAATTACCAACCTTGTGTGGTAGAAAGTCCACTAAGGATCATATTCATAAATGAAGAGATTCTTGTTAGAAGCTTTCATAAGCTAAAGACAAGTGCCTTGAAAGATCTAGTCTACTTGGTGATTGGGTCAACTCATTCTTTAGAACAGGTATGCTGTTTTGAGATTGAGGAAATTCTGAGTAAAAGAAAGGGTGAAGATTCAAAGCTGGATAAATCAAGAAGGAAGACCCTAAATGCATATCCTGGAAGGAGATTTAAGCTTGTCAATGATGCATTAAAGTTCAGAACTTATGCATTTGGTCAAGAACTATGGATAGACCTTCAGGATGCAAGAGTATGTCTCTCCAAAGTAGTCCAGAAGTACATTGATGAAATTGAAGATGATGCCATTTCTCCTGATGAGATAGCAATGGTGGAAGGACTCAAGGAGATTCTGAAAGAAGCTCTCAACAGAGAGGATGAAGCAAGACAGAAGAAGAATTCTGAAGCTAAGTAAAAATTCTTTATCAATTCTGATCTTGGTTAGTTAAGTTGTCAGCATGTACTAATTGTAAATTTTTGTTATTTTTCATAAAAACAAATTGGGGGAGATTGTTAGGATTTATGGGTGATAGCTATGAGACAACTTAACTAGATATTTTATATACTTAATTTTATTAAGTATGAACATATTGTCACAACCAGAGTATGTCTATGTAACCGTTTATGTTTGCTTTAAAATAAGATTCTAGTACATCTTGGTAGAAGTTCATTAGTTTTTTCAAGCCTCAAGAAGTGCTCAAGATGGACAACAAGAATAAATACTACTGTCACAGCATTGACAGTAAGGTTACTTGAAGACAGCATGTTGCAAGTCACGACAGTACATTCTCTCTCTGACAGCAACATTGGCGGAAGCCCTCTGACAGCAACTTTGCCTTAGCCTGACAGCAAGCTTGGAAATCCTGACAGCACCTTCTGCGGGGATTTCTTACTGTCACCAAAAGCACACTCCTGTGACAGCAAGCTTAGCCATTAGGATACTGTCATGAAGGGATATCATTTGTATTGGGGTTCAACCCAGTCAAACATGTGACAGTTTGGATGTTCAAGAAACAGGCGTGTTGCAGTATCCCAACACTGCAACAGGTCTGCAAGACTACGACCGAAGCTCGAAGAGATCACATGACAAAGCTCACCAATTCCAGTGTATGACAAATCTACATCTACTGAATTGTGTTAGCTTAATATGGAAAGTTTCTAGATTGCTTTGTAATGTATTGATAAGTTGTTTGTATAGCAATTTAGGAAAGATTCACGGGTAGGCAAATTGTAAGAAGCTGCCACTTGAAAATGACAGCAACTTCACTAGACCCGTGTTGATAGTGATAGGTTTAGTTTTTACAAAAACTATCTATCATTCTATTCTTTGTAACAACGTGAGATCTATCTCTCGAGAAACTGAAGCTCAAGAAAACAAACATTTTCTTGAGGTTGTAGCAACCCATTGCAAAATAAATAAAACATTTATTTTGTGAGAATTGTTCGTGTGTCTACTTTTGTTTACAATCGATTAAGTGATAAAGTTTAATCTTAGTTTTTGTTGTTGAAACGTAGATTGAGTTTTATCACTATTGCATTCAAACCCCCCCTTCTGGAATAGTCAAGGACCAACAAAATATGTAGTACAATTGTGACTAAAACAAATATGTAGTACATGTATATTTTAAATCAAGTCATTATTGTATTTAAATTAGAATTGTCAATTAATCATGATTATTAAAATCGGATGAAAAGATAAATAAGGAAAGAAATTTCTATGATATGTTTGGAATAGAATATAGGAGTGGTATTTGATTACTCTTAAAAAATCAACCGTTTCAAGTATGTATTAGTATATTAAGTAACATTTTCTTTAATTTTTTTAAAAAAAATCAATTGACATCAAAGTTTTTTTAGTTACAATAAATAATAGTAATATCGGATAATTACTCTCACATCTCTATGTAAAAATCTTAAATTACGACCTTTAATAATTAAATAATCAAAAATATAAATTAGAGGTTAAAGTTGTAAAAATTATACATATACTCATAATAATTCCTTATTAAGTGTGTTAGATCATGGAGTGGTATTAGAAGTTTATCTATAAATATAATAAAGGATTAAATTATTATTAAAAATAAAATTATTTTATTCCCCGAGTGGTATTTCGTAATGTAAATGTTAGGTCCTGATAAGTTTGTAGAAGGGGGGTTGAATACAAACTATACCGTTTTATCGAATTTGTCCTTTTAAAGATTTAACAATTCAAGAACAAATAAGTGCGGAATAAAATTGAAACAATATTCAAGTTAAATAAAACTCTATTAAACTTGAAGGGTGTTACAATTCTGATCACTGATTACAATGAACTTGATAAAACAAATCTAGAATAAATTCGACATAAATTTATCTATTTTTGTAATAAAAAGGATCGAATACTAAAAAGTAGTTCGATATAAAATCTAGGGATTATGATCCGCTAGAAAGTCAAAGCAGTACAAGAGAATCACTTCTTATGAATTAAATAATTAAGAACAATCAAGAAGTAAATATATCCTGCAGAATTTGAGCTTGACAGTTGAAGAATGAAGAAGACAGTTGAAGGAGTTTAATGTTTCTGATGCTCTGCCTTTTTCTTTCTTTTTGTGTTGTAATTGTGTTTTCTGCAGCTTTGTAATAACAAATGACTTGTATATATAATCAAGTCATTTGATTAACTTGCACGCGCCACATTCCCCTGCATTTCATTTTGTTAAAACACGGTAGTACTATAATTATCCTTAGTAGTACTTTCGGTAGTACTAACCAATTATATTGGTAGTACTATCGGAAGTACTATAAAGGATAGTACTACTAGTAGTAACTGATAGTACTTCTAGTACTAAATGAAATTATGATTAAAACTGATTTAATATATTCTACTTTTAATTGATTTAACAAATGAATTTATTCTTTTAGAATTAATTCACTGATTAAATAAATTAAATAAATGACTCAAATAATTTCATAAATAAATTAATTCAAGAGAATTAATTTATACATAAAATTACTTAAGATCTAGATTGATTAATTTAATATATGAAATTAATTCTGAAAGAATTAATTCAATGATTAAATTAATTATCTTATAGAATAATATTAAAAGAGAATTAAACTAATTCTAAGAACCACTGAAATTGATGACGAACTTCCACTGGCTAATGTTGACACTCCATGTACTGTCTGGTTCATGAGCGACTAACTTTAATGGTTGTTCTTCATACTTAACCTTAAGCTGTGATTCTTTTCTCCTTCTATTTAAACAAAGGACTGTAACCTGTACTTTTTCCCGTCACACTTCTGAAATCTCTGTCACTTTAAATAGATCCACTTTCTTGAATACTTCACTGAGGCTTGATCAAATAAATGAACTTCTTCCAGTGTAGAATAACTTCAAGTCTGTAGATGACTTTAATCTTCATTCTTTGACAGATTTAATCTTCTGAGATTCCTGTGACATTTGATTTTTATTATTTACTTATTACATCTTAATTAAAGTTGAGTAGAATCCTCGGTGTTTACAAATAGGCCTAGACATATGCCTTTCAATCTCCCCCTATTTGTTTGTTAGACAATAACAACCAAATACCTCTAGAGGATAACTCAACTAAAACAAGAAAATATAAGACTTTTAAGAGCCAAGCAAATAATAAAAAGTTCTGGATTAGATATAACAATATCCAGATTCAAACAGTAAAGATAAATACAAGATAGATGTTCATCTAGACTGAACATATGAATACATTTTCCTATCTTGATTTACCTAGCTCTAAACATATAACATTTACAAATTGATCTAACTATCCTTTACTCCCCTGAAACTCCCTCTTTACCTTTTATATCTTTTTCAGCTCCCTCTTCCTAGCTTCTCCACAATTCTCCCCCTTAGTTGAGGAATTCTCTACAGATTTCACTTTACGAGTATCTGAAGCCAGTAGGAGTTGAAATAGTTGATGGAGTTGATCTTGGGTAGTAAATTTGTCTTCAAAATTTCCTTGAGTAGTCCCAGCTGATTTTTGACAGAGGTGGAAGAAGAAGACCGTTCAACCACTTGTGCTTGCAAAAGTTCTATCAGCCTGGGTTTTGAATAGATGTTCCTGTAGATCAGCTATGTGAGCTAACTACATTGCAGTGTATGTGTCTGTGTGTGCACTCACTTGAATTTCTCTTGTAAGTGTATCACTCATCTCACGTGCATGTGTTTCACTCAGTGTTTGACTGTTATCACTCAACATTAGATGTCTGTTTGCTCCTTTTTGATAAGTACCTGCATTGAAACTCACCTTAGCCTCTTCAAGAGAGGTCATTGGTGGTGCAATGGGAGTTCGCAAATCCCGATCCTCAATCATGTCTATCAAATCACTTGGATTTGAAATCTGAATTGCTTCAGTGATAGACTGACCAAGTTGCCTTCCACTTTCTCCAGATAAATCTACGAGTGGAAAATCCCTTTGGGAGCCAGAGATGTTCACTCTGGGAGTGGAGAAAATGATTCTATTTAAATTTGGCAATGAATCAAATTTTCCCTCAGATGCCTATGAAGGCACTTCTACCGTAACAATGGTAGGCACTGTAACTAGTTGCAGGTGCTCTGCTTTCACTGTGTCCTGAGTTTCATCTAATGGAAATGTTTTCTCCCATTGTGAGTAATGAGAGTGTGCTTGACTCAGTACAAAGTGCCATGGCCCTATGGCAAATTTCAATAGATTCATCCTGTTGAGAGAATGTGTCTAGAAACAGTTTATTGGCCATTTCAAAGTCCATATCCTATTGGGAGGATACAGATGGGCTGACAGATGCCTCAGTATATGTTGAATTTCTTTAGAGGAGGCAGAGCTGTGGGATCACTCACTGTTTCAATCAAAATACTTCTTTGTTTAACATTTGATTTCTGTTTAGGCTGAGAGGTCAAGTAATTAAGTTGTAGACTCATTGTTTGGCTCTAAGACCTGGGATAGAGATTGTGGATCTACAATCCCTTGGTCAGCCCTAACAACCACTTGGGTTCAGCAACAGTAAAAGAAGTGGATTGAGAGATAGAAAGTAATACCTGAATTGGATTAGGCACTGAATTTCCAGCTAAGCAAGAGCTAGATCAGAAATAATATATACAATATATTTATAAAAACAACTAAGAAAAATAGAAAATAAAAGATAATAAATAATAATAATAAAAATAAAATACAATAATATATATATACATATAAAAACTATTAGTAGAAAACTAAAGAAAGAAATGAATAAAATAAAATGCAGAAAATATTTACATGAAACTAACTATACAGAATATTCGAATATTTTAAAATAAAAGATTTTCAATAAAAATAGATTTCTCTACAATTTTAACTTGTAAAATTTGAGAAAAATATTTTTAGAGAAAATAATTAATCTTAACTTACTCAAACTAAGAAGCTTAACAATTAGACAAGACATGGCAATAATCTACAATCAACATGCATAAGAGAAAATTGAGATGATAAAATAAATTTACAAGTGATTTAAAAATATATACAACAAATGAACACTTGTAAATTTAATTAAGAACAAACATAAAAATAAACAGAGTTAATCACTAAAACTATTTAACATACCAATTTACCAACCAATCTGGTAAACATGGATTCATCAAGAGATTTAGTGAAAATATCTTTTGTTTGTTCCTCTGTGGGTACAAAGAGTAACTCCACAGTACCATTCATGACATGCTCTCGGATAAAATGATACCTGATGTCAATGTGCTTTGTCTCTTGTGATTATGCCATCTTCATCTAATTTATTTCTGAATACCCACCGAGTACCAACTACTTCTTGGTCTTTGGTCTAGGTACCAGCTTCTAAACTTGTTGTTGTTCAAATTGATTGAGTTCATCTTGCATAGCAATCACCCAATCAGGATCAGTCAGTGCTTCCTCAATTTTCTTTGGTTTCATTTCAGAAAGAAACCCTGAATAATGACATTCATTTTGAGTAGCACTTCTAGTTCTGACTTCAACACCTGGATCACCAATAATCAGCTCAAAAGATTTGATCTTGAAGATTCGCCTTGTTCTTCATTATGGTGTTGTGAATGACTAGTTGACCCTTCATTTCCTCCCCCTGAGTTGTTGGCATATTGTCTTGGTGATTCTTCTCCAGTGTTAGTGGTATCTCCATTGTTACCAATGTTTCCACCACCATCACCATCACCACTATCATCATTGTCATTTTTATCACCAGCAACAAGCTCAGGTGGATTCTCATCATCTGAATCTGAATCTGTCATGTCATCAAACTTCAATTTCTCAGATGGATTTTCTGATTGGATATTAGGGAGTTAGGTGTCATCAAATGTAACATTGATGTTCTTATTGACTGATAACATTTCTTGATTTCAAACAGGCCATATCCTCAGTTATACCCTTGCTGTTATCTCCAAAGGTAAGCACTGGGCCAGCTTTCTCAACCAAATCTGATAGCAGGGCTCTATCTCCGGTCATATGCCTTGAACAGCCACTGTCAAGAATCCATATAACACGGTTTACCTGTTTAACTCCCTGCAATATCAAATTGATTAGACCTTCTTCGGAGCCCAAAATTGATTGGGTCCGGCATACTTAAAGAACTGGCCTTTGTCAGGCAAAACAACATTTTTAACTAAAACTACTTCAACCTCTTTCACATAAGAGCGTTTCCATTTATAGCCAGCCTTAACACATTTCTGAGTAGGCTTAGGGATAAATGAATCCACTCTAGTCTTAGGAGGACTAGTAGTCTTAGCTTTAACATGCTTCTTATTATTAACATGTTGGCGTGGAGCAGTCTTATCTTTAGATACATGCTTTTTATTAAAGTAAGCATACATAACATTAAAAGCACAAGACATGCAGTTTATCACACCACATGCTTTATGAGAAGAATTAAAAACAGGCATGTTATTTTTACAGTTGTTTTGAACCAACTTATGGATATCTGATTTAGTCTTTTTAGTTGTAACAACTTTGACTGGAGTATCAGATATACACTTTTTGGACTGTTCAACTTCCAAAGCAAGATCTTCTTCACGAATCTCCTCTGCAATGATGATAGAGTCTTCATTCAGAGGTTCTGCTTCGGACTCCTTACAGAAGGGTGTTTCAATACCCTTAAGCACATATGGAACACCCCTTCCTTCAGTTCTGACTCTACAAGGGGAATTAATTCCAAGCAATCCAATGGCCTCATTATAATCATAACCTATACTGACATGATTACCAACATCTTGTTTATTGAGAATCTCTTTAGCCGTCTTACAAGAGCTGAAATAGGCATTAGCTTTAGTCTTCAGCTCACTAATCTCTTTCTTAAGAATGGTTTCCAGTTGAATATAACATTTAACCCTATTCTCAAGAAAAGCTATTTTCTCAATAAGTTCATCCTGATTAACATGCACTAGTTTTAATTCTTTTATTTCCTTTTCAAGATTTATATTTAAAAGAATTATTCTATCATTTTCAGTGCGTGCACAACTTAAAGTATCACCAAGATTACGAATCATTTCAGTGTCAGTGAACTTTACCTCAGACATGTTGGGTGAAGATAAAATGGAATCAAAGAGTTTGTCTCCTATTGCCATAAGTGCAAGATTTCCAACTTCTTCATCTTCACTGTCTGTATCATCCCAGCTCTTTTCTTTAGACTTGTTCTTCTCAACCATCCCTGTTATATAGCCACCCCTTGTGCTATTTGAGGATGAAGAACCACTTGTCTGGTATTCGTCAGCATATGTCTTGAACTTGAAGCTAGGATTTCTCCTGAACCTGAAGTTTCCAAACTTCTTCACTACCCAGGCCATAGACTCATCTTCCAACTGTTCAAGCTCCTCCATAGAATAAAAATCACCACCAGATTGACTTGTAGATGTAACACCATACTCAGCTACAATTACATCCTTGTTAGGACTGGAAGGTAGAACAACCTTCGCTTCCTTTTTCAGTGGGATTCCAGCTACCAGTGAAGTAGACATACTAACCACTCTTCCTTCCCTTGGATTTGATCTGAAGTGCTCATATGAAGAGGTGAGAATTTCCATCTTATTCTCTCTGACTTCCTCTGTCCCTCCATTGATTATTTCAATCGTATCCCAAATGTATTTGGCAGAAACATAATTTAAAATATGATTATGCATGATTGGATCAAGACAATCAACCAGTATCAACTGTAGACAGGCATCCAAGGCAACATCTTCTTTTTCTTCAGGAGTGTAGTCCTTGGGATCCTTAGGGTATATCCTAGCAGCCCTAGTAACAACATCATTCTCTATTAGCTCTTCCTCAACAAACATAGAAATTCTTGGTCCATTCTTCAGCACATCAAGATATTCAACATTAACCACTTGAAGAGACAGGAGCATCTTCTTCTTCCACATAGGATAGTGCTCCTTGCTGAAAATTGGGATTTTTACTGTACCCACTTTCTGTGTAGTAGACATCTTTTGAGATTTTTAGGAATAATAAAAATTCAGAGTTTAAGAAAAATCTCAAAACAATTGGATCTTTGATTTGTATATCAATCAAAAGGCTCTGATGCCAATTGTTAGGTCCTGATAAGTTTGTAGAAGGGGGGTTGAATACAAACTATACCGTTTTATCGAATTTGTCCTTTTAAAGATTTAACAATTCAAGAACAAATAAGTGCGGAATAAAATTGAAACAATATTCAAGTTAAATAAAACTCTATTAAACTTGAAGGGTGTTACAATTCTGATCACTGATTACAATGAACTTGATAAAACAAATCTAGAATAAATTCGACATGAATTTATCTATTTTTGTAATAAAAAGAATCGAATACTAAAAAGTAGTTCGATATAAAATCTAGGGATTATGATCCGCTAGAAAGTCAAAGCAGAACAAGAGAATCACTTCTTATGAATTAAATAATTAAGAACAATCAAGAAGTAAATATATCCTGCAGAATTTGAGCTTGACAGTTGAAGAATGAAGAAGACAGTTGAAAGAGTTTAATGTTTCTGATGCTCTGCCTTTTTCTTTTGTTAGATATAATTGCTAATGTTTGTTTATCAGTGTTTAAGCAACAGGTACTGACAAGAGTTTATCAGAAGCCGATCAGAGTTTAGTTAAACTCTGATAGGGTGAAGAGTTTAAAGGAAGCCGGTCAGAGTTTATTTAAAGTCTGACAAGGTGATAGTTGAATTAGCTGTCGGTGCAGAATTGAAGATTCTAGAAGCAATACATTCTGAAGATGGAAAGAAGCAGAATATATTGATACAGCTAAGGAAACAGGATAGAAGATAAGAAGCAATCCTTAATTGATATGAATTGTATAGCTAACTTGTAGGAATATCAATTAGAGAAGGATTGTATGTAGCTGTGTACTATATAAACACAGATAGGTTATCCCTAGAAGGGATGCGATCATTGAGATATTATTCTTGTAACCTAGAAGCTCTTTATGATTCATTAACATCATAAAGAGAGAAGCTGTTAATAAGATTACAGTTTTATTGATTCATAAACAGTGTTATTAATTATTGTTATTCTCATACATATTTGATTATATTGTGTATTCGGCCTAACAATTGGTATCAGAGCCAAGGCTGTTTAATATATACAGTTTTACGATTAAAACACAGTAATAATCATGTCTGAAGAAAATCAAAATCAAGTTCCTCCTGCGGCTGAACAGGTTAAGCCAAATTCTGTGAGTCGATATGAAACTATCAGGGTTCCAATTCTCAGGCCAATAGAGTATCCAATATGGAAGGTGAAGATGACCATGTTTCTGGAGGCTACAGATCCAGAATATCTTGACAGAATCAATAATGGTCCTCATAAGCCAACTAAATTATCTCCTGCTGTTGGTGATAAAGAACAGACACTGATTCCAAAGGAAAAGAAAGATTATACTCCTGAAGACATCTCATCAATTGCAAAGGATGCAAAGGTTAGACATCTACTCCACAGTGCTTTAGATAATGTTATGTCTAACAGAGTAATTGGCTGCAAAACGGCAAAGGAAATCTGGGATGCTTTGGAAGTAAGGTGTCAAGGAACCACTGCTATAAAGAAGAACAGGAAGACAATACTCACACAGGAGTATGAGCACTTTGATTCAAGATCTAATGAAACCTTGACTGAGACTTATGACAGGTTTTGTAAATTACTGAATGATCTGTCTCTGGTTGACAAAGAATATAATCTTGAAGAGTCAAATCTCAAGTTTCTCTTATCTCTACCTGAAAAATGGGATCTGAAGACGACCTCAATCAGAGATAATTATGATCTTGAAGATACAGATCTTGATGAGATTTATGGCTTGTTAAAGACTCACGAACTTGAGATAGATCAAAGAAACAGAAGATCAAGCAAGAAGACAAAATCTGTTGCTCTCAAAGTTGAGGAGAAGCCCATTGAAAAGAAGGAATCATCAAAGAAGAAAGCCAAGGGAAAGGCTTTAGTCATTAAATCTGAAAGTGAGTCATCAAACTCTGATGATGACTCAAACTCTGTTGAAGCTTCTGACTCTGAGGATGATGAAGAACAGTTGATGCAAATGGCGGCATTGATGGTGAAGACCTTCAAGAAGATGGGATTCAAGAACTTCAAGAAGGGTAAAAGATTCTCAAGGAGAGATTCAAATTCTGAGAAGAAGAATTTCAGAAAGTCTGATGGAAGGGATACCAAGTCTGGTAAGAAGGACAAATCTGAGATCCAGTGCTACAAGTGCAAAGAGATGGGTCACTATGCTCCAGAGTGCAAGAAAGGAAAAACTGGAAAAGCACTCGTCTCTAAAGGCAAAGACTGGGCAGATACTTCAGATTCTGATGATGGAGAAAATTATGCTCTTATGGCAACTGTCAAAGATGAGACTGAATCATCAGAAAATAAGGTACCCCTAACTACTTATGCGTATGATACTGATAATATTTCTGAATTAAGAATTTATCTTAAGAACATACATGTTAGTTATAGGGATCAGACTTTAGAGAATGAAAGGATTAAATCTGAGAATCTTAGTCTTAAAGAAAGAAACAAGTTTCTTGAAAGAGAACTTGAGAATATGAAGCAGACTCAAAAAGAAAGAGATGATGCTGTTTATGTGGAACAGGAGTTGCTTAAAAGGTATAGGCAACTAGAATCTGATTTAGAGAAGGAAAGAAAAATAATTAAAACTTGGACTAATTCTGGCAGAGATACACATCAAGTTTTTCAAACAGATGCTGTAGGTTTAGGATACAGTGAGGAAGATGAACTTAGGTTTCAAGATAAAATTAAGTTTAGAGCTTTCACAAGTTCATATTCAACTCCTGTAACATTTGTTCCTGAATCTGGAAAGTTAAAATCTGCAGTTGTGAAAGAAACTGTTATGGAGCCAGTTGAAACTTGTGTTGAACAAGTAGATACTGAATCTAAAACAGAGAAGCCTGTTGAGATAGAAGCTGTTAAAGAACCAATAAGAGTCTGTGAGAAACAGGTTAATGTTGGTTTAATGACAGGAAAACAGTTTAAACATAAGCTCAAAGAGGTTAAGTCTGCCATGAAACCTAAAGGGTCCAAGAGAAATAGGAATGGAAAAATAGGCATAAACAATAGAAATAATTATTTGCCTAATGCTGGTGCGTTAAGGAAAACATGTTACAGTTGTGGTAGTTCTAATCATCTTGCTAGATTTTGCACTAAGAACAAGCATATTAATTCTTTACCTTCTACTTCAGAAGTAAAGAATGATTATGTTAGAGTAAAACCACAGACCTTATGCAAACATTGTGGGAGCACTTGGCATTCCATTTACACTTGTAAGAGTTATCATGCAATTTATCATAATTACTATGAGCTAAAACCCAACTTGAAGTGGGTTAGAGCAAACTCTGCTAGTGTAAAATCTGACAATGTTAGTTTAAACTCTGAGAAAGTTGATTCCGCTGCAAAAGCTAACACTGTTAAGAAAGGCAAAGGATCCAAGCAAGTCTGGATCCTTAAAACTAACACTTAGTATTTGTTTGTGATTGCAGGGTATAATAGAGAGCACACTTATCTTGGACAGTGGATGCTCAGGACATATGACCGGAAATAAAGCCCTGCTATCAGACTTTGTGGAGAAGGATGGCCCAAAAGTTTCCTATGGAGATGGCAACGTAGGACATACTATGGGATATGGCAACATTAATCTTGGAGGTGTCATCATCACAAATGTAGCTCTAGTCTCAGGACTCAAGCACAATTTGTTATCTGTGAGTCAAATCTGTGACAGAGGAAACCATGTAGATTTTCATAGTGAATACTGTGAAGTAATCAGTAAATCTACTGGAAAAGTTGTTCTAGTTGGACACAGGCGCAACAATATTTATGAAGCAAGTTTGGTAACAAACTCTGATGGAAAAACAGTGTGTCTGACTGCAAGAATGTCAAATGAAGAGAGTTGGAATTGGCATAAAAAGCTCTCTCATCTCAATTTGAACAACATTAATGAGCTGATAAGAAAGGATCTTGTAAGAGGACTCCCAAAATCAACACTCAGTCTAAATGGCCTATGTGATTCCTGTCAAAAGGCCAAACAAAGGAAGTCATCTTTCAAAAGCAAGTCTGAATCTTCAGTGGTGGAACCTTATCATCTTCTACATGTTGATCTCTTTGGACCAGTGAATATAATGTCAATGGGCAGAAAGAAATATGCTCTAGTAATTGTTGATGAATATACTAGATATACATGGGTGTATTTCTTGTCAAAGAAGGATGAAACTGCTCAAATTCTAATGGATCATGTAAATCTACTGGACAAAGGATCACAGCACAAAGTCAAAATAATAAGGAGTGATAATGGAACTGAATTCAGAAATTCATTCATGGAAGCTTTCTGCAAGGAAAGAGGGGTGAAACAAGAATTTTCTGCACCTGGCACTCCACAGCAAAATGGTGTAGTTGAAAGAAAGAACAGAACTTTAATTGAAGCAGCCAGAACTATGCTTGAAGAAGCAAAATTACCAACATACTTCTGGGCAGAAGCTGTTCAAACTGCTTGTTTTACTCAAAATGCTACACTGATCAACAAGCATGGGAAAACACCATATGAGATGGTGAAAAATAAGAAGCCAAATTTGAAATATTTTCATATATTTGGATGCAAATGCTTTGTGTTGAAGACTCATCCTGAACAGTTGACAAAGTTCGAGTTAAAAGCTGATGAAGGAATTTTTGTTGGCTATCCACTGTCAACAAAAGCATTCAGAGTTTACAATCTAAGAACTAAAGTGATCATGGAATCCATACATGTGTCATTTGATGACAAGAAAATAATTGGACTTGAAGACAAGGATGGATATGATCAACTACGTTTTGAAAACGAAGATCTATTCTCTGATGATATAAACTCTGATGAAGCAGGGTTGACAAACTCTGACGAAGCATACTCTGAACCTCTACTGGTAAATACTGGAGAAACTGATAATTCTCAAATTGAACAAAATAGAGAACCAGTTGAGGGGGAGCGTGAAGAAGCTCAACATGACACAGCAAGTGAGTCAGTTGAGGAAACTGATTCAAACTCTGAGTCATCAAATTCAGGGGGAGCCTCAGAGAATGTAGAAAGTCAACATATGAATCAGGAGAGCATGGATCAAGTGGGAGGATCCAACAATGATGCAAGAAACCACTTACCATCAGCAAGAAAGTGGACACAGGCACACACACCTGATCTCATAATTGGAGATCCTGATGCTGGTGTAAGAACCAGAAGTGCAACAAATAATGAGTGTCTGTATCATGCTTTCTTGTCTCAAACTGAACCAAAGAAAGTGGAGGAAGCTCTTCAAGATGCTAATTGGATTACAGCAATGCAAGAAGAGTTAAATGAATTTGAAAGAAATGAAGTCTGGACACTTGTACCTAGACCGAAGAACAGATCAATTGTAGGTACAAAGTGGGTTTTTAGAAACAAGACTGACAGTGATGGTGTGATTACAAGGAATAAGGCTAGACTTGTGGCAAAAGGTTATTCACAACAGGAAGGAATTGACTATGATGAAACCTTTGCTCCAGTTGCAAGACTGGAGGCCATAAGGATTTTTCTGGCCTATGCTGCACACAAGAAGTTTAAAGTCTTTCAGATGGATGTGAAAAGTGCTTTTCTCAATGGGAAGCTTGAAGAAGAGGTATTTGTTGAACAACCACCAGGATTTGTAGATCCCAAGCATCCAGATTATGTCTACAGGCTTGACAAGGCATTATATGGACTAAAGCAAGCACCAAGAGCATGGTATGAAACTCTTGCTCAATTTCTTTTAGAAAGTGGGTTCACAAGAGGTACAATTGATAAAACCTTGTTTTATTTCAATTCTGGTGATGATTTGCTGTTAGTTCAAATTTATGTAGATGATATTATTTTTGGATCTACTAATGACAAACTTTGTAAGAAGTTTGCAAAGCTTATGCAATCCAGGTATCAAATGAGCATGATGGGAGAGCTTAGTTATTTTCTAGGCTTACAGGTCAAGCAAACAGATGATGGGATTTTTATCAATCAAGCAAAGTATACCAGAAATCTTCTAAAGAAATTTGGTATGCTTGATAGTTCATCTGCAACAACTCCCATGGCTACAGCAACGAAGCTTGACAAAGACACAGGAGCCTCAGTAGATATGACTAACTACAGAGGAATGATAGGGTCTTTACTGTATCTTACAGCAAGTAGACCTGATATCATGTATGCAACATGTCTTTGTGCAAGATTTCAAGCAGATCCTAGAGAGCCTCATCTAACAGCTGTAAAAAAAAGATTTTCAAATATCTCAAAGGCACCATAACCTTGGGTTTGTGGTATCCTAGAGAATCAGAGTTTAAGTTGATTGGTTACTCTGATGCAGATTTTGCAGGCTGTAAGATAGACAGAAAAAGTACAAGTGGAAGCTGTCAATTTTTAGGTGACAGATTGGTTTCTTGGTACAGTAAGAAACAGAAATCAATTTCTACATCCACTGCTGAAGCAGAGTATATAGCAGCTGGTAGCTGTTGTGCACAGATTTTATGGATGAAGAATCAATTGCTGGATTATGGATTAAGGTACTCTAGAATACCTATTTTCTGTGATAACCAAAGTGCTATTGCTATGACAGGAAATCCAGTACAGCATTCCATGACCAAGCACATCAGCATAAGATATCATTTTATCAGAGAACATGTGGAAGAAGGGAATATTGAGCTTCATTTTGTGTCTACAGACCAACAACTTGCAGATATCTTCACCAAACCTTTGAGTGAAGCTACTTTTACAAGATTGGTAAATAAACTTGGAATGATCTCTGGTTCTGACTAGAGATACGGGTCAGACTCAAAATTTATACATGTTTAATTCTTGTTGCTCATGATTCCTTGCATGTGTTAACTGTTATGTGAACCAGCATGTTAAACTCTGATGATAAACTCTGTGAAGTGTTAGTCATACTCTGAAAGCATACTCTGAAGATAAACTCTGTTGGTCATACTCTGATAATTACAGTTTAAATGCTATACTCTGATTGTAATTTTGTCTGAAACATATGGACCAATGAAGAAATTTGTATGAAGCATAATTCTCAGTAAGTAACTGTGAATCCTTAAGAGTTGTATAGACTCTGATCTCAAAAATGTGCAGTAAGCTAACACAGCATGATACTGTCTCAATATTTATAGCATCTCTTAGTTTATTGATCCTATACACTGAGTCTGTATTAGCTGTTTGCATTTTCTCTCATAAGTTAATTATATTTACTGATAAAAAGTCTAAACTCTGATTATTAATTTCAAATAATTCACCCTCAAATTCAAAAGATGCCAAACAGAGCACAAATTCCTTTGAGATCATGTTGTGCCTAGGACGATCCAGGAACTTATTGTATGAAATAAGGGCTAAAATCTTTGATTTTTGGTGACTAGTGCCAACCACTGATTACTGGAAAAATAAATAATAATAAAAAAAAAAAAAAAAAAAAAAAAAAAAAAAATTAATTTATAAAGGGGGTGAAAAATAAAAGACATATCCAAATGAAAGGATATCAGTAATACAGAGTTTAGATATAAAATCAGATTTTATGTTATACATGAGAGTTTAGGCAACCAGTTTTTTACTACTTTAGATTGTGGATTTTATGCACTTTGAGATGGTCTAAATACTGATTTCGGTAAACTCTGCTACTACACACACATATTTTCACAACTGTACAGATTGAGAAAAGAGTTTATTGACAAAGAAGGACAAATGGTAAACACTGATGTTTTGTGTGAAATACGCCGAGGTTACTTTATTTTAATCTCTGATGGTTAAAATAATTTCCTTGTTTCAGACAGTTTATGATTTTGGGATTAGTCATTTGTTTTTCGAAAAAGTGTGATTGAACAAAGAAAAGATAGAGCTTGTTTGATAGTGATTGTCAAATGTTATTGAGTATGTTTATTAAGTCCTGTTTGTGATTTGTATTGCTGCTGAGTATGTTAGTTAATTGGTTTAAGTTTTTTTTGTCTTTCCAATTACTATGCAATATTGATAATACTGAAATGTAAAGAAACAAATTTTTCATTAATTGATTCAAATTTACATTCAGACAATTTCATACTCATGTTAAGCTAATCTTTCTGGTACATACTAATCACTATGGTTACAAAAGAGAAGATCTGTTTAACCAGGACAAGTACTTGAATGCTATCCAACATTGAAGCAGAAGAGCTAGAGCCAGAAGCTATTGTGCTCTACTACTTCTGATGATAGCTACCCAGTTGCTCATCTGGTCATTATACCATTTGGGATAGCTTGAAATCCTCCTAATGATGAATCATCATCATCATCTTCTCGGGATCTCTTTCTGCTTTGCAGTTTGCAGGATTCTAAGAAGAGGTTTTCTTTTGAACCCGACAAGAAACTCAGTTGAAAAAGCATCCAGCAGATCTCCATGGCATCTTCATCTGCGAGGATTGGTGCATCATATGGTCCTGGACGGAAGATGTATACATGAGGGTTGGAGAAAGGCCCTTCGGCTATTTCATCATCTACGATAAGGCCTTCATCATTCAAGAATGAGAGAACAAGAAACTCATCGATAAGATAGTTTTCTTGTTGCTGCCAGTTCATGTTCAAAAACTCTTCCACATCCAGGAATTCGAAAGTTCCAGCCATTTTGGTGTATAGTAAGTTTAAGATATGAAGCCTGTTGTTACATTGCTTTGGTATTTAAAGCATTCAAACAGGGTATCTGAAAGGTTTTTCTTGGAGATTGAAAGGTTTTCGAAGCGCTTGGGATACTAAGGTGCGGAGTTTCGAGACAGTCATTATTATTTTGACTGTTGAGTTCTTTGTTCTTTATTATTTAAATTGATAATTTTATTATTATTGATTTTTTTTCTTTTAAGCGAATATTTTGAGTGTTATATGTGATGACAGGTGTCTCCACGTTTGCACGTGTGTATAGGAAGTTGTTAGATACAGCTGTCAGCGTATTCACGTTTGACATCTGTCCCACTAACATACTTCTAATCTTTACAGTTATTATTTAATACACTACATACACACGATTCAATCTTTTACGCATTTCATCTTCTCATAACATTTTACTCACACACAAACACTCAAACACTTTCAAAGCCCAGTACTTTTTGTTTTCAAATCTTACAAATGGCAACTACAGCGTTTATTGCCTCTGAATTAGAATTTGTCCCAAATAACTACTCCGCTCCTGTAGCAAATGAGAACGCACCGGAGGCGTTTCATTTGATTCAGAGTTTCTTGTCAAACTCTGATATTGGCACTGCTCTCACCGCACCATCGAAGCTGTCTGCAACACAAATCAAATCTTTTTGGCAGACAGGTGTTTATGATAATGGAGGAGAGTCTGGATCTCCATCTATCATTTTTCAATATGAGGACAATGACTATGCTGTTACTCCTACTACTGTTCGTGATGCTTTGGGTCTTGAAGATTTCAATTCGTTCACAGTTGCTGTTGGAGATTCTGAGTTAGTTAGAATGATGCGAGAAATAGGTTACTCTGGACCACTGACAAAGATTGGTCAATTGAAGCGACCGCTCTTGAGAAAGGAATGGAGTTTCTTTTTCGACTGCATTACAAGAGCGTTCGGGAAAAAGTGCACAAACTGGGATGCAATTCCCACTGATAGTTTACAGATCGGGTATTCTCTTCTCTATGGCAGTCAATTTGATGTTGCTAGATTAGTTTTAACTAATATTGGTGAGAAAATGCTAGAGAATAGAAATGTTGTTTACTTCTCTAGGTTTTGTCAATTGATATTCAATCATTGCTGCCCTGATGTTGAGATTTTAGATGAGGATGTAATTCTTTCATTTAAATTGCACAAACGTATATTCTCTGATCTTATCAACAAGGACAACAAGAAAGGAGAAGTTGGTCCTTTAATGTTCCCTGCATCTGTGCAACAATTTCTTGACAACTTACAACAGCAAAATGTCTCAACTACTGAAGCTGGACCTTCTGTATCTCAACCACAGAGGTCAAAGAGATCTAAAGTTCGAGCAGTTAAGTCTAACTTGCAACAACCCGAAGCTGAGGTATCAAATGTTGATGCTGTGCCTCAGAGAAAAAGAATGAAGAAAAAGAGAGCCCAACGACCAAAGACTGTTGCTGCTGATTCTGTTGCAGACTCAGATACTGAAGCTGATGAAGAAAATCTTCATCAGAGAAAGAGAAGATTAGTTGCTAATCAACTTTTTGGTGATATTATTGCCAATATGAACAAAGTTCCTGAGGAAAATGAAGCTCCTGAAGCTTTTGTTCAGGAGGAAGCTGCAAATCCAGAAGCTGTCAATCAAGACAGGCTAAATACTGATGATATTGAAATGGATTTTGATAGAGAAGCTCCTACATCAAAGGCTAATGATGTAGTTGAGGAAGCTGCTGCTCATTCTGACAGCAGAATTTTTGATCTTGAAGAAAATGTAAGAGAAGCTGATCAAGCTACTACAGAATTGGTAGAAACTATTGCTTCTCACACAGAAATCATTTCTCTTGATTTTGAGAAAGGTGAGGAAGTTGATCAGATTAGAATTGATCATCCTACAGAAGCTGTTGCTGTACCTGCTGATGCAACAGAGAATGTTCCTGTAGCAGCAGAGTTTGTTGCAAACTCTGAAGATGCTCTTGTTCTTGAAGCTCTACAACAATCAGTTGTTGAGATTGTTCAGCGAGAAGCAGAGGTAATTGCTAAAGCACACTCTGATATTCCTGAAACTGTTGCAGAGAAAGTCAATGATGAAGCTGCACAGTTAGAACATGAAATCACTGCTGAACATGTTCCTGAAGAGATTGCAAGAGAGGATGACAATGTTAATGCTAGTCCTGCTCATTCACCTTCACACATATCTGACGTTCAAGCCAACTCTGATGAAGAAAGAGAGTTCAATAGGGCTACTGAAGAACATTTTCAAGAGATGTACTTCAAGAACTGGACAGCAGCAGATTGTATTTTTACTTCACAAAGAGCTGCTGATTTAACTGCTAACTCTGTTAAAGAGATTAAAAATCCTGAACTTCTCAGTCATTTCAAAGCAACTGTTGTTCAAATCAAATCATTAAACAATCGTTTTGATGCTTCTGATAAGGTGATTGAAGGGTTAAGGAATGATATAGCTACAAGAGAGCTTACACAGCAGAAGGACAAATCTCTATACATCTCTTTGTGTAAAGAGCAAAAGACTTTCAATTCTAGATTGTCGAAAGTTGAGGAGAATCAGACTGCTATGTCTGCTCAACTAACTTCAATTTCTAATGCTCTGGAGTTGCTGACATCAGTACTACTTTCTGATGATGTCAAAAAGGGGGAGAGTGTACCAAGTGACAAATGCAAAGACACTCAAGCTCTGAGACGGAGGGATGATGGTAATGATGGTGGAAGCAAGGGAGGTGAATCTGAAAAGAGTTTAGGCTTAAGATCATCAAGATCGAGATCAAACTCTGAGAGAAGATCAAACTCTGGTAAGGAAAAAGTAATTTCTGCCAGTGGTTCAAGGCTCAAAAGTTTGATAAACACTGATAAGCCTAGCACTGATGAAGAAGTTGCTGCTAAATTATTTATAGCAGAACACGGAAAAGATGTTACAATTGAAGATATCCAAGCTGAAGAGCAAATGCTTGCTGAAGAACACAGGAAGAATCTTGAAGCTGGGATATACAAAAAGAAAGAAATCAAGGCTCCTAGAAAGAAAGAAACTGGAATTATCATTAAAGAAAATACTCAACAGAGTATACAATACACCAGGAGGCCTATGATTAGAAACTCTGATAAGGGTAAAGGCAAAATGATTGAAGAGCCTAACCTGAAGGAGAAAGAATATTCAACCTCTGACATTGCTCAAGTTGAAACAAGATTACCAAAATCAACCTCTGACGCTGCTCAAGTTGATGATACTATTGAAGTTAAGCCAGCCTCTGACAAGGCTCAAGCTGTGCAAACTCAGCTAGCTCCACAACTCCAAGGTATTTTTAGAAGACCTGTACTATCTGAAGCTCTGACACTTCAACCTGTGGATTTTTCTCAAACCAGGACTGTACTTGGAAAAGAAACTTTTGATAAAGCTGGTTTAGGTTCACATAGGGAGAAGAGAATAAACAACAGATCTGGAGATCAATCATCATTGGCAGTATCTGGCACTATTACTCAAGAGAATCTTGATATGCTAGACTCTGTTCAGTTGATATTTCACAAGGGTTTGAAGAAAGATTTTCTGTTGTATTTTATGAATGATGGAAGAGTTTACAGAGTTGCAGAGTCTGATATAGATCTCAAATCTTATCAAGAATTGGAGTATGTTCTGTACTTGTTAAAAGTCAAAAACAGAAACACTCACAATGCTGCTACATTTATCAGACAAAAGATGCAAAGATCTAAGGTGATGCTTGGAGGAGGAATTTCAAAGGTATACATTCCTAAGTATAGAGATGCTTATGGAAATGTTATAGAAATGAAGAGAAACAGTACAAGACTAAGGACTGATCTGGGAGTTAAAGTCTTAGAATTCAATCTAGAATCTGATAAAGCACATTTTATTAAGCTAGGGAATGAGATGAGGAAGAATTCCATCTATTCTCTGAGAGCTGCTATTTATCAGACTGGTGAATCTGATCCAGAACTCAAGGAACTGAAAGAAATCATGGTTGAAGAGCTGGAAAAGGCTGAAAGAAGACTTCTAATTGATTATCTCAGGACAGTGCCTGATATTCAAGAAATCAAATAAAGTCTGACTGTAAGTTTTTAATATTTTCTATTCTAAGTCAAATTTAAACTCTGTTTTTAAATTAAACTCTGTTATATGTTAAACACTGCATTTGTTAAAAGGTTTTGACATCATCAATTATATGTTTAACTTGTACATTTTATTATGAACAAGTTGGGGGAGATTGTTAGATATAATTGCTAATGTTTGTTTATCAGTGTTTAAGCAACAGGTACTGACAAGAGTTTATCAGAAGCCGATCAGAGTTTAGTTAAACTCTGATAGGGTGAAGAGTTTAAAGGAAGCCGGTCAGAGTTTATTTAAAGTCTGACAAGGTGATAGTTGAATTAGCTGTCGGTGCAGAATTGAAGATTCTAGAAGCAATACATTCTGAAGATGGAAAGAAGCAGAATATATTGATACAGCTAAGGAAACAGGATAGAAGATAAGAAGCAATCCTTAATTGATATGAATTGTATAGCTAACTTGTAGGAATATCAATTAGAGAAGGATTGTATGTAGCTGTGTACTATATAAACACAGATAGGTTATCCCTAGAAGGGATGCGATCATTGAGATATTATTCTTGTAACCTAGAAGCTCTTTATGATTCATTAACATCATAAAGAGAGAAGCTGTTAATAAGATTACAGTTTTATTGATTCATAAACAGTGTTATTAATTATTGTTATTCTCATACATATTTGATTATATTGTGTATTCGGCCTAACATCTTTCTTTTTGTGTTGTAATTGTGTTTTCTGCAGCTTTGTAATAACAAATGACTTGTATATATAATCAAGTCATTTGATTAACTTGCACGCGCCACATTCCCCTGCATTTCATTTTGTTAAAACACGGTAGTACTATAATTATCCTTAGTAGTACTTTCGGTAGTACTAACCAATTATATTGGTAGTACTATCGGTAGTACTATAAAGGATAGTACTACTAGTAGTAACTGATAGTACTAGAAGTACTAAATGAAATTATAATTAAAACTGATTTAATATATTCTACTTTTAATTGATTTAACAAATGAATTTATTCTTTTAGAATTAATTCACTGATTAAATAAATTAAATAAATGACTCAGATAATTTCATAAATAAATTAATTCAAGAGAATTAATTTATACATAAAATTACTTAAGATCTAGATTGATTAATTTAATATATGAAATTAATTCTGAAAGAATTAATTCAATGATTAAATTAATTATCTTATAGAATAATATTAAAAGAGAATTAAACTAATTCTAAGAACCACTGAAATTGATGACGAACTTCCACTGGCTAATGTTGACACTCCATGTACTGTCTGGTTCATGAGCGACTAACTTTAATGGTTGTTCTTCATACTTGACCTTAAGCTGTGATTCTTTTCTCCTTCTATTTAAACAAAGGACTGTAACCTGTACTTTTTCCCGTCACACTTCTGAAATCTCTGTCACTTTAAATAGATCCACTTTCTTGAATACTTCACTGAGGCTTGATCAAATAAATGAACTTCTTCCAGTGTAGAATAACTTCAAGTCTGTAGATGACTTTAATCTTCATTCTTTGACAGATTTAATCTTCTGAGATTCCTGTGACATTTGATTTTTATTATTTACTTATTACATCTTAATTAAAGTTGAGTAGAATCCTCGGTGTTTACAAATAGGCCTAGACATATGCCTTTCAATCTCCCCCTATTTGTTTGTTAGACAATAACAACCAAATACCTCTAGAGGATAACTCAACTAAAACAAGAAAATATAAGACTTTTAAGAGCCAAGCAAATAATAAAAAGTTCTGGATTAGATATAACAATATCCAGATTCAAACAGTAAAGATAAATACAAGATAGATGTTCCTCTAGACTGAACATATGAATACATTTTCCTATCTTGATTTACCTAGCTCTAAACATATAACATTTACAAATTGAGCTAACTATCCTTTACTCCCCTGAAACTCCCTCTTTACCTTTTATATCTTTTTCAGCTCCCTCTTCCTAGCTTCTCCACAATTCTCCCCCTTAGTTGAGGAATTCTCTACAGATTTCACTTTACGAGTATCTGAAGCCAGTAGGATTTGAAATACTTGATGGAGTTGATCTTGGGTAGTAAATTTGTCTTCAAAATTTCCTTGAGTAGTCCCAGCTGATTTTTGACAGAGGTGGAAGAAGAAGACCGTTCAACCACTTGTGCTTGCATTAATGGATAGTTTCAGTTAGAAAAAGTTTGTTAAACCATCATTAAATTACAAATAATTTCGTTAGCTTCACGTGGGCTGTAAAATCATCGAAATCCGATTTTTAGAACTCAAGATAAGGCCAAAATAATAAAGTGAGTATGTAAATTGTAGTAATAATAATAATAATAATAATAATAATAATAATAATAATAATAATAATAATAATAATAATAATAATAATTTTATTATTATATTAACACCAATTTAATTATTATTTTGATATAAAATATTGTATATATGGATATGTTAAATAAAATCATTATTGTATTTAAGTTAAAATTATTAAACTAACCAAGGTTAGTAAAATATGATTAGAATATTAAATAAGGAAAAATCTTAATATAACATGATTGGTCTAAAATTTAGGGATGAGGTCTGATTGTTTCTAAAATAATTCATAATTTTCTGATTGGTTAACTGGACTTTAACTGCATACCTGGGTAGACTCAAGTATTATAATAAAGGATATGGATATGTTAAATAAAATCATTATTGTATTTAAGTTAAAATTATTAAACTAACCATGGTTAGTAAAATATGATTAGAATATTAAATAAGGAAAACTCTTAATATAACATGATTGGCCTAAAATTTAGGGATGAGGTCTGATTGTTCCTAAAATAATTCATAATTTTCTGATTGGTTAACTGGACTTTAACCGCATACCTGGGTAGACTCAGGTATTATAATAAAGGATATGTTATTCTACATCTATAACCTTTATATATATATGTATATATGCTATTGATCAAATACAAACCTTTTTTAAAATACAAACTAAGAACCAATCTAAACCATTAGATTAGATTAATCTAATGGTCCCCCTATATGCACAACACACAACTAAAATACACCCTCCCACACACAATCACACATATTTCCCTCCGTTTTTAATTTGACTTTTTCCGTCAATCGGAGAGCTTTTTTTGAAATCCGACTTCACCGTATTTTTCTCCATCTCCCAACGATCAATTTACATACCATATTTGACATATTCCGACGATAAATCACTATTTAAACTTGCGAGAATCACTAAAATGTTGGTGATTCCTGTAAGAATAAATAGTGATTTCTGCGTAATTGTAGTGATTTTTTCTCCAGATCTATACGTAAATTACAGATTTTGTACCGTAAAATCACTAAATTTATACGTATATAAAAATAATTAGCTAGATCTATGCTGAAATCAATATTTATTCTTACAGAAATCACTAAAATTATTTAGTTTGTAGTTTGTAGTATAAGAGTGGTTTGTATTGGAGTAAACCCCTATATATATATATCAATACTATTATATAATAGACGAAACATTAAAAGTTTGGTTAGTCGGTATGGTACGTTGTGATTTTACTTAATTGCCCTTAATTAACTGTACTTCATGTTTTTACTTAATTAACCTTACTTATTTATAGAAATATATTATTAAATAATAATATTACATATTTATAATCAATTACATTTTTCACCTAAAATACAATATTTTTTCTATTTTTTCTATTTTTATAACAAATTCCCCTACATTTTCAAATATATCACGGACAAATAACTTTTTTAACTAAAACATGTTTGTTTTTCTATTTTTCTTTACTAAAACTCCTCTTTTCCAAAAATATCACAGACAAACCTTTATTTATTTATTTTTAAACGTATTTTAATATTATAATTATTTTTTTAAAAGTTTACCTATTTTAACATGTCTACTTATTTTTCTTAACAAATACAATTACTAAAAATAATCAAATACCTATTTATAACCAATTATCTTTTCAGCTAAAACACATTATATATTTTTTCTAACAAAGTTCATCATTTTCTAAATATATCACGGGAAATTGCCTTTTACAATTTATTTTTTCTATTTTTCTCACTAAAATCCATTCTTTTTCCAAAAATATCACAAGAAACCCTTTACTTATTTATTTTAAAACGTATTTAAATTATTAAATTTTAAAACCTCATTTTCCAAAAATATCACGGGCATTTACCTTTTTAAACTAAATATATGTTACATTTTTTATTTTTTCTTACTAAAACCCCTCATTTTCCAAAAATATAACGGGCAAACCCATACATATTTATTTTAAAATATGTTTTATTTTTTTAAATTAATTAAAAGTGTTTAGCTATTTTAACATGTCTACTTATTTTTTGCACAATTACAATTAATAAAATATTTAAAAAATAATAATAAAATAACAATTAACAATCCGTGCATCGCACGGGTTTTAAGCTAGTATGTATTAATAAGTGAAATCTCCTTTTAACATGGTACCAAATTTGGTTCACACTTTTTTTTTGGTTTTACCCCTTATCTATAACATCATAACATCTATAACATAACATAACATAACATAACATTTATTAATAAGCGAAACCACTTTTTAACGTGATACCAAATTTGGTTCACACTTTTTTTTGATTTCACCTAATTTTTTAAATTAATATATTCTTTTTTATATTTTCTAAGTCAAGACTGCATAGGAAACACACACAAAGGACTTCATATCGTCAAGACTTCATTTTTGTTACTACTCTTGTTGCTTAAACTTCAGCTAAACTTCAGCTCAATCAAACACCCAAAGGAGGACCGAGTATACAAGAATCAAACGAATGCTGTAAATTTAATTATATTATCAATATTGTATATATTTTAATTATATTAGTAATTATAGTAATTATTAATATGTATTATTAAATTGGCGCAGTTCGGTTTTAATCGATTTGATTTTGCATAAAACCCAAAACCAAACCAATTATATTCGGTTTCAAAATTTAAAAACCGTAACCGAACCAATAACCAATGGCGCGGTTTATATTGATGCGGTTTTACGATTTCAGTTCGGTTTCGATTTTAAATTCGATTTTTGCTCATCCCTAGACCTGACAACCAGACTTTAGGATAATCTAGAGACAAAGCTATCGACCTTAAGAACTTGTTCAGTTCGAAACTTTAAAAATAAAGGTCATATTTGGAAGTTAGAGATTTGAGAAAAAATTAGAAGTTTGAGCCAAATTAAAGGTTTGAAAAAACTACTTTGAGGAGTTTTTTCAATTAGATGGTTGTGATATGTCTAATTGATATACAAACAACTAACTCAAACAGTTAATTACCAAACAGTTTTATATAAAACAGATAATTGAATCCGCCAGTCAAAGCAGCTAACCCAATCCATTAGTCAAAACAGCTAACTCAATCAGTTAACCGCTATCAACTAACAGTTAATTGCAAAACAGGGCCAAATTTTATTTCAATTTACCATGAAAAATGTTTTATTAGGTGAGTGTATTATGTTTTTTTTGAAGGGGAGTGTATATGTTCTGACGTACTAAGGTCATCTCCAATTATCACTTTATTATAAAGTAATTTTATCTTCAAATTTTCACATTTTTAACTTTAAATCTCTATTTCATCTCCAACCATTACTCTAAATATTTCTTCAAACTCACTTTAGGCCATCTCCGACCATAACTTTATAATAAAACAAATTTATCTTCAAATATTTCATCACTCATTTATTATAAAATCATTACTTTATATGAATAGTGTTGCTTCATATTTGAAGTTGAAGATGAAGTTATAGAGTATTACTTTATATTTGAAGATAAAATTGAATGTCATCGAAGACATATTTGTCTTTGAAGTTAAAGCATCACCATTGGAGATACCCTAATAACTTATATTAGTCATATGGTATGAACTTCTGATGTATTACTCTCACAAAAAAAGATTATATAAAATCATCTCTAATGTATAACATTATAAGTTACAACAAATGTAATTTTGATACCAAATTTGGTGTTACACTATTCATTTGATGTATTTTTTACACAATTATATTGTTGCATTGGAGTGACTTTTATACTATAAATTATACTATAATAGTGTTACAGTGTTGCATTTGAGTTGTAAGACCATCTATAATGCATAACACTAAAATGGTGTAGTTTTTACACTATTTTAGTGCTAAAATAACATCATCCACATAAACAATTCCAATTCATTTACATTATATCTTACATTAAAAGTCCCAAAGAAGATAAGTTGTTTTTACTTTTTCAAAGTAAGTATTTTATTTGAGATATAATAGAATATAAATAGGGTAGGAAGAGAATACATTTGTTTTTGTTAACTAGTACGAGAGTATAATGGGTAATATGAAAGACGCTAAATTTGTGTAAAAATTACACCAAATATACTTTTGACACAAAATTTGGTGTCATACTATTTATTTGGTGTAATTTTTACACTTTATAGTGTTGCATTGGAGTAAGTTTTACACTAAAAATTACACTATTTTGATATTATAGTGTTGCATTGGAATTGCTCTAAGCAAGTTAACTAGACATACAATATGAACACATAGTATGAACTTCTGCTATATTACTCTCAGTCATATACTAGTATATTTTATGGGTGCTCTTCCACAGCCACCGTGGAATACCAATCACCTCCCGCAATGAAATATATAGTGGGAGCAATCACACCAACAATGAAATATAACGGGAGTCAACCTCCCACAATGAAACATAGCGGTAGGTGGTTGACATCCATCATCCATGAAGGATCAAATCCCATGTTTTATAGATATTTGTAATGTGTGTGTCAAAATAAATTGGGGAGATTATCCGGAATGTACAAAGAGTCCTGGTCCCTGACAATCGATTGTCAGGGACCATTTATTTAACAATCTGTTCCTGAACCGTTGGATCTAGACCCGGCAATTTTCGACACGACACGAAACGACACGAAAATTTAGTGTTTGGGTTTCCATTTTTAGTACACGAAACGAAAGTACACGAACACGAAAGTACACGACCGAGATTTAGTGTCGGGTTTGGGTTTACCCTTCAAGTACACGACACGACACGAAGTACACGAAATAAATAAATTAATTAAATAAATTAATTAATATATATATATATATATATATATATATATATGTAATATTTTTTAACATAATATAAAACTTTATGTTAAATTTTATGACATACGTTTAATTCACAAATATGAAGACTTGAAGTAGTTTTATTTGAACTTTGAAGATGTATAATGTATTGTTAATTCTGGATTTCTGGTGACATGAACTGTTAAAGCATTTCGTGTAGAGATTCGTGTTAATTTCGTTTCGTTATCGGTTCGTTTCGTTTCGTTTCGTTTCGTTATCGGTTCGTTTCGTTTCGTTTCGTGTAAACGAAAACTACACAAATAATCTCGTGTCGTTTCGTGTCGTTTCGTGTTTTTACCGTGTCGTGTTCGTGTCTGGATTTTGGGTACACGAAATTATTTCGTGTCGTTTTCGGGTAGACGTTTCATGTACACGAAACACGAAAGTACACGACACGAAAGTACACGACACGAACGAATTGCCAGGTCTAGTTGGATCAACATTTCGACGGTCAGGATTAAAAAAAAAAATTATCACTCCGCGCATTTTTTTTCGCAGAACACTATTCCTCCGCGAAAGTTTATTGCGAAGCACTGTACCCGCTCCGCGATTATTTTCCGCGGAGCGTCAGTAGTATAACTTGTATGTTTTTCATGATGTACGCATCCATGACAGCACAATTATATAAAGTTGACATTAATTGCTACCTTTATATTCCTAACTTTCCACCTTTCCTTTATCTTTTTGGTAGGGTGTGTTCATTATCCAACTACTCTAACGATTTGGTATTGTAAAAATTGAAAATTGGAATCTAAACTTGTTGTGCTCAAAATTTTACATGAGTTTAATTTAAGACTCTCGTGTAATATAGATTCAATTAATATGGATTTATTTGTAAATTTCATGAGCTTAATTTTATATGAGCTTAATTTAAGTTCGAGATGCAGTAGTCGGGCTGCATAGTAGCTAAAAGTGATCATGACCCTGTATGATTGTCCTAATATAACTTATACTAGCCACCCGTGCCATGCACAAATGAATTTTAGTATTTTTTATCTTATTATCTATATCTTGATTTATATGATTTTAATTTAAAAAGTAATCAAATATAATAATATATGTATGATATTATTCTAAGTTTTTTTTTTGTATTTTGATTTTAAAAATTCTTAATATGTTGTCGATGAAATAATATCTTGAACTTTTGAATGTAGCTTAGAAAAATAGATGATATAAATATTTAATAATAATATGTTGTTGACAGGATTCGAACCTTGAACCTGTGAGAGCATTTTAGATATCAAAAAAAGAATATTATTTTAATATTACATCCAACGGTTCTCATTTACCTATATTTACATCTAACGGTTATTATTTAGAGGACCAAACTAAATGAGCAAACTACCAACCAAATAGAGGGTGGTTTGCTTATAATATTATAGTATAGATGTAGTATATTTCTTGTTAATATATTTTATTTTTACTATATATTGTCATGATTTTATATTTTTGGTCCCTATCAAATGTAAAAGATGGTTCATTAAACTCATAAAAATAACTTTATTTGTAATATTTATGTATTTATTTGAAAGATTATAATTAAATAAATCACTTGATAATTTTTTAGTATCAATAAATTATTAAAAACATCATATTTTAAGTATTTAATTTTAATAAAAAAATTATATCTTTATCTCGAACAAAGAATTCAATTAATGATCGATTATAATACATTTCTTATATTATATTAATAATATACACATTATTTTCTCGAATGTATTATTTTCTCCAAAAAGATAAAGGAAAAGTGGAAAGTTAGGAATATAAAGGTAGCACTTAATGTCAACTTTATATAATTGTGCTGTCATGGATGCGTACATCACGAAAAACATACAAGTTATACTACTAACGCTCCGCGGAAAATAATCGCGGAGCGGGTACAGTGCTCCGCGATAAATTTTCGCGGAGCAATAGTGTTCCGCGGAAAAAATGCGCGGAATGATATTTTTTTTTTTTAATCCTGACCGTCGAAATGTTGATCTAACGGATCAGGAATAAATTGTTAAATAAATGGTGACAATCGATTGTCAGGGACCAAGACCATGTACAAATTAACTATGACATGTAAATTAGTAATTCTGCAAACAAACAAATTGCTGGCTATGAGCTATCAACAAAAAGACCCCCCACCCATGTGGATGAGTACCCATTGTCGTCATCTGTGACTTTTGGCTCTACAAAAGTTGACGAAGACTCCAATATATGCAAGTTACACAATCATCACCACATATTAGAAAACACCCTCAAGAAAATTCAAGAAAGATGGCTGAAGCAATTGTAGTGGAGGTGATCTTGTGCGGTTATGAAAATTTGCAGGAGAATTTTTTTTCCAGAAATTATTTTTATAAAAATATTCTTATTTTTCCCAAAAACAATTTGAGATATTTTTTCCTAGAAATTTTTTTCAAAGGATTTTTTTGAGAAACCTTTTTTATATTTTACGAGAATTATTTTGCAAAAAACTTTTTTCAGAATCTTATCCTGAAAAAAAAAATTCAAGGTTTTTTGTTGCCCCACCTTGCAAGTTGCACCGTACTCTCACTGTCTCACCACAGTCTACAGACACGTACAATTCCACTAAAGATCATAATAATAGCTATAACTCAATTACTCAAGTTTACATTTTCATCAACTGCTCCCCAAAGCTTACCTCAAGAATTAGACAATTTTCAGGAAAGATGGCTGGAGCAATTGCAACTGATCTTGCTGCCGGACTCATTAGCAAGCTTGTTTCACTTGCAGCTGATGAAGTTATTCGAGCATGGAGACTTCATGAAGATTTGGATGAACTGCGTGAGAGACTTGGATTAATCGGTGATCTCTTGAACGATGCTTCTACCAAAAATCCAACCATGTTTACTGTCAAAAATTGGTTCAACAAACTAGAAGCTGTTGCTCGTGTTGCTGATGTTTTTATGGATGAGCTTGCATATGAGGTTACTCGAAGAAAAGTGGAGAAACGACACAAGGTACGGGACTTCTTCATTCCTTCTAAGAACACCATTTTGTATCATTTCAAAGTGGCTCGTAAGGTCAAGTATATTCATACTTCCTTTGAAAAGATTTGTAAAAGGGCGACCGATATCGGACTTAAGCCGGTAGAGCATTTAAGTTCTACTGTGCAACGCAGAGAGATACGCAGCAGCCCACCCTTTGAAGACCAGTCACTGATAGTTGGAAGAGATCGTGATGTTTCACTTTTAGTCAATATTATGATGTGCAACCAAAATGAAGAGGATTTACATGTAAATGCAATACTAGGGATGGGAGGTCAAGGCAAGACTACTCTTGCTCGTATGGTTTACAATAAAGATGCTGTAATAAAAATGTTCTCCAAGAGGATGTGGGTCACTGTATCAGATGATTTTGATTTCATGAAGATTTTAAATCAAATGGTAGTATCGCTCACTTCAAATACTTCCGAGTTGGGAAATACAGAAGGACTAATCAAAGATCTTCAGGAGAAGCTCAAGGGAGAAAAGTTTTTACTTGTACTAGATGATGTTTGGAATGAGAAAGCAGAGGAGTGGGACAAGTTGAGAAATTCTTTGCTTGCAGTTGGTGGTGCGAGAGGCAGCAGGATTTTAGTCACCACTCGTAGGCAGGAAGTCATTGATGCCATGCGATGTTCTGATCCTTATCGGGTGCAAAAACTATCAGAGGAAGATAGTTGGGAATTGTTCAAGCATAGAGCATTTACTGATGGAGGAGTTTCAGAGACCGAGGCATTTGTGGCCCTCGGGAGAAGAATGGTTAAAAGGTGTGGTGGCCTGCCTTTGGCAATAAAAACACTAGGGGGTCTATTGTATTCGAAGAGGACTGAACAAGAGTGGTCGCGGATCCAAAATAGTGAAATATGGAAATTAGAAGGTCCATTGTCTTCATTAAGATTGTCATATGATAATCTACCTTATTCATCTTTGAAACGATGTTTTGCATATTGCTCTATTATACCAAAGGATTCTGATATTTTTAAGGATCAATTAATTCAAATATGGATGGCATTAGGATTCCTTTCAGGAGATGGCGGGGTTTTGATGGAAGACATTGGAAACCAGTACTTTGACATTTTGTTGTGGAATTGTTTGTTACAAGACGTAGAAAGGGATGAATACGGCGACATCTACAAATGCAAGATGCATGACCTTGTGCATGATCTTGCACTTGATGTGTCAAGTGATTACTCTGCTACTGTAACGACAAGTCAGGATATTAACAAGGTTTCAAAGGCTCTATATGTAAGGCTGGAAGGGTCGGGAAATCTAAATACAAATATTTTAAAGGTGCGCTTTGATTCAGTACAAGCATTATATGCAGAGGCCAATGTATTCAATGCCGCGTTACCTAACCTCGAGCACTTGAGAGTTTTGGTTTTGAATTCATTTGGTAAGTTGCTTCCTAGTTCAATAGAAAACCTGAAATACCTAAAGCATCTAGATATCTCTAGTTGTAGATATGTTGATAATGGGAAAAAATTGCCAATCTACATTACGAGACTCTACAACTTGCAAACTCTAAGAATTTCGGCTCGTCATGAGCTTCCAGAAAAGGTTTGCAACCTGATAAACTTGAGACATCTTGTTAGTGAAACAAGATACATGTTTATTGGGATAGAGAGGTTGACTTGTTTGCAAACAATGCCTCCTTTTGTTGTGAGTAGAGATCAAAATTGTTTAGTTGGACAACTGGGAGGGTTGAAAAATCTTAGAGGTCGGGTTAGCCTCTATGACCTTAAGGAGGTGACAAATTTTGAAGAAGCAAGTAAAGCGAAGCTCTGTGAGAAGTCCAATATTCTGCGTTTAGAATTGAAGTGGAATGAAAGGATAGATGGAGAATACAACGATGAGGATGTGATGGAAGGACTGGAAGCTCATCCAAATTTGAAAGGATTGAGTATTGATGGGTTTATGGGGAAGAATTTTGCGTCATGGATCACAATGATGACGAATTTGGTTATAATCACCTTTATCGATTGCAACAGGTGTGAAGTATTGCCAGCACTGGGTCATCTTCCTAAACTGAGGGAAATGTCTATAGAAGGGATGGAAAATGTCAAGGTTCTGGGGAGCGACTTCAGTGGAGGTGTAGAGAGTGGGGTCCCAAAAGCAGTTACAACAACACTGTATCCATCACTGACATATCTCTCTTTGGGGAGATTGCCAAAGCTAGAAGAATGGGTGGAGACAAGTATAAGTGTATTCCCTAAACTTGAGCGTTTGTTTATTCAGGAATGTCCAAGGCTAAGGATACTAGAATCTCTGAGCACAAATGTTAGCTCACTCACCTCTCTAAGGCTGACTAATATCAGTGACGGAGGAGGAGGAGGAGATTCATCAACATCAAACCTGGAATTTAGAATTAACGTGCTTTTAAAAAATAATTCCCTTTCTTTGACCGAATTATATCTAGAAGACTGCGAGGAATTAAAACGGCTGACCCTTGGTGTCTCTGTTGACAGATTATATGTATATGATTGCCCGCATCTAATAAGCATTAATTCAGTTGAAGGGTTAGCAATATGTCTGAAATCTATACGGATTGGGGGAGTCCCCTCTTCTCATTTAGATGGGGTGTTTGCCCATATACGGAGTTCCACGCTTGAAAAATTGGAATTAGGTCCATTCTCGGATGAATTGGATGAATTTACATGGCCATTCTCTTTTGTTATTTCTTTTCCTAACCTAACTCACCTACAACTGCGTGGGTGGGAAAAGGCAAGGTCAATAGCGCTCTTTGACCAACTTGAGTTGTCCACCTTCCCTGCTTTGACTCAATTGATTATATGGGATTTCGAAGGAGTGAAAGCTCTTCCGGATTCAATAGCAAAACTTCCATCTCTCAAGAAATTATTCATCTTGGAATGTGAGATTTTGGAGAGTTTGCCCACGTTTGAACAATCTCATGGCCTTGAAAGCCTGGATATATCCCATTGTCCAATTCTGGAAGAAAGATGTAGAAAGGGGAGTGGGCCAGAATGGTTTAAGATTCAACATATTCCAGATTTAGATATTAAATAGAGCAGTTACCGGGGTAGTGGATTTTGGCGTTGGAGCATTAAGAGGAAAAGAGGTCAGTCTTTAACTAGGTGGCATTTCTTAGTATGTGTATTAGAACCTTTAGTAGCATGATATGTCACACTACTTACTCTGTTACCATGACTTAAAAAGAAGGAAATATTTAAGGGGCAGGAGTGCATATCGGATAATGCCACTACTAACTCTGTTACCATGACTGACTGCATCTTTTCTGTTAATTCTACTTTATTTATGTGCATAGGTGTCTAATTCTTCAAGAAAGATGTAGAAAGGGGAGTGAGCCAGAATGGTTTACGATTCAACATATTCCAAGTATGTTAAACATACTTGTATATGCCGTGTCATCCCACGCCCGAGCCTCAACAACATTTGAGGAATCGCATAGCCTTCAAGAACTGGTTATAATTAGTTGTCCTATGCGGCTGAAAGAAAGAACTGATTAACAAAGCAATAATCACTTGCATGTTATCTAATTTAATTAAAAACATTTGCACCTTTACTTCTATTGCTAACTTCGTACCAAGTAACAAAACTTATAAAATAATCTTTAATTTAATTATCGTTTAATAATTTTTTTCCCAATTAAAACTACCCAGATACTGAAGAAAGGATAAAAATGACGAATTTTTACATTACTTACATTCAACTTAGGAATCTATCTATACTATATAATATAATATACGAAACATTAAAAGTTTGTGTGGTCGGTCTTAACTGATTTTACTTAATTGCCCTTACTTATTTTTGAAAAGATATTATTAATTAAAAGATATTTTTGAAAAGTTATTATTTTTGAGAAGAAATATAAAAGGTAATATGTTTTAATTTAAAAATAATAATAAGGACAAAAAGAAAAGCTAACATGTTTTAATTAAAAAAAAAGTAACTGCCGGTGATATTTTTAGAAGTGTTTTAATTATATTGATTGTATTTGTTAAAAAAATACGTTGGCATGTTAAAATAAGTAAGATTTTTTAAATAATTAAAAATACTAAAATAGATTTTAAAATAAGTAAGAGTTGCACCTGATATTTTTTGAAAATAGAGATTTTATTGAGAACAAATATAAAAGATAATAATCAACTGTATGGTATTAAGGAAAACCACTAAACTGTATGGTATTAAGAAGTGTCCATCTTATGTTTATTTAGGCTTTTTTAGATGACCCACTCTCCCAAAAACTGTATGGTATTAAGGAAAACCACTAAACTGAACAAACACAAATACATACTTTCCTTCAAAATATTTAACAGTAGATCACCATAACTGCACAGTACCCAAGAAGCAACAATGAAGGTGTCCAAATTATACTGTGAGACTGTCGTGAGGATTCAAATATAAGCCTCTCCTAAATAAATTATGGTACCAACCCATTTTCCCAAAACCTTAACATAGTCAGAAAAACCACTAAATCAATTTTTTTTTAAAAAAATTCAACTACGTCCCAAAACCTTGGCATCCAGAGAAAAACTAATAAATGGATTTTATACATTTAATATGTTATTCTACATAGCAAGTAGAATGTAGAAATTGTAGTAATGGCTGATCTACATACCAATGAATGGATCTGTCCGGAAGGATTACCACGTTCATCTATATAAATAGTACTTGAGTAACAGATTTATAAAGCATCGACTCAGGAAGATAATAAACAAACATTCTTCATGCACTATTCAAGTCTCACGTACTTGGGATTTGGCTTAGTTGCAGGTTGAGACATCCTGAGTTGCATTGCTGCATCATCTTTTCTATCCCCCATCACCTTCATGTCCTGCCATGTCAATTGCTACATTAGCTGGGGCTCCATCATCATGGGGCATCGCCTTAAAAAGCTTCGTTACATGGTCCTCCAAAGATTTCCCCTCATCATTGCCCAGGGACGCAACAAAATTGTCTAAGCAAATTTTGTAACAATTTATTGTTGAGGCTACAGCCTCGTATATTGCCTTTGTTCCAGACGCTTGGGCATCTTCTACCTGTTTTACAGCCCTTGTGAACTTTTCCTCGAGATCACGCTTCTCGTTAACAAATTTAAGTGCAGCCTCATTTATAGCCTTCTTAGTGGAGGCTTCGACACTCTCTGCATGTTTGGCAGCCTTCTCCAACTTCACCTCGAGATCATGTTTCTCGTCTATTGCTCTTTTAGCAGAGGCCTTGGCATCTTCTGCCTCTTTGATAGCCTTCTCTAACTTCTTCTCTAGATCACGCTTCTCGCCAACAGCTTTAAATGCTGCTTCTCTAGCTTCATTGTGTTTCCTCTCAAGCTCTTTCTTCTTCTCATCCCAGCTGGCTTTCTCATTATTCCACTTTTCGATCTGAACTAGGTCCGGTACTTGCTTCCCCAGCTCCTTCATTTTCTTCTTAGCAGTCTCAAAGCTGGTGCTCAGCCCAGCAAACGTGGAGGCGAACTAAAAGATAGACCATTCATTGAATAAAACTGATCAATAACGTAGACTATCAAGATATAAATGGAATTGCACTATAAGAGGATGGTGATAATTCACCCGGTGCATCCGCATTTGAGCCTGTCTACCAGTAATCTCTACAGTTTCCATGTTAATCTTGTACTTGGGCTCAGGACAGTGGACCGGAAAGTCATGCTCCGTACCTGATGCTGCCAAAAAACAGCAATAAACAGGTGGTTTAAAGTGAGGCAACCAAAGAAGTAAAAGGTCACAAGTATATAACATCACTAATTTACATACAGAAAAGGGGATAATGGCTCAAGTCCATATTTTCAAAGGTTATCACATTATGAAAGTTGACTGCTTCCGTGATCCGTATATTTCTGATGATTTATGAGACTCATCGGGCTCCACCTTGGAAAGTCGGTCAAAAGACTGTATACATCTCTCGTGGATAATATTATCCAGAAGGGGATGAGCTGAAAGTTAGTGCTATGCTCCTAAACCTAATTTCTATGCCACCTATTATTAGTAGAGCTGTAAGAGGATTCGCCAGCGATCCTATCATGGGACACTTGGCGTATAATCTTGATGTTAGGAACGTGTTAGTATTCAACCATATAACTTTGTCGCAAACTATAAACAATGTTCTAGTACTACTCACAGAAAACTTTTCCCTCACTAAAATAGCAGAGCAGAATAAAAAGTAACTTCTCAAGCTAACAATTTCTATATGTTTATTTATTAGATGCCATTAGGATATCATAATCTTGTATTAAAAGAAATGTTTGGCATGCATCAGTTTAATACTTTAACGATCCTATCTCTCATTTATTAACAAAATTTCATAAAGGATATACGAAGGAACCACATTACGATCATAACTATAAACCTTAAGATGTAGTGAAATATGAAAAGGGAAAATGCCAACAAAAATCCATTCTATTACCTAAATTTTCTGAAACGGCACTGTGCAGTGCCTTACTCTGTGAAGCACCAGCTGAGACTGATCCTGTTGCAACTAAAGTACGATTTTTAATAGGGAACACAAAAAATTTAGAGGAAAACCCAGGTGGGGGTGACTCAGCAGGCAACGGCGATACTGAGTGAATTATTGGAGAATTAAGTCCATACTTTCTTGGTCTACCTCTCTTTCTCTTCTCCCTCCAACTGCCATCCGTAACTCCCATCCCCTTGTCTACTGAGTCCATTCTTTTCAGTACCTAGTAATCTCAAGTAGGAGGACAGATGGTCCGGATAACGACAAGTAACTGAAATCAGAAGTAAATCAAATTGAAATACAACTTCTTTTATTTTTTAAAATAATGCACTGCAGAAAGATCAGTTGCAACATTTGAAATGGCATCATAGAAATGAAAAACCCTAATTAATTGAACTTCCAATTTGTGAAAGCAACATGTGACATAAAAAGTTAAAGAACCAACACAAGCAATTTTCCTACCAATACTAATTTTACATTCTGACCACAAAACTTGAAGCATTTTGGCATAGAAAACATGGATAATTCCAAACAGCAATTTCCAAGAATAAACTAAGATGAAGACCAGATTAAAGTTCATACCTTGTTTAAAGTTCCAAAATTCTGCATGCAATGCACCAATCTTTCCCTTCTCCTTTCTCTTATTTTTATTTTTGGTTACTAATTGTGTATCTTTTCATCCTCTACAATTCATATATATATTGATGAGTCACCACTCAAAGTAGTCCCTTCTTGTGACAAATGTCCCCTCATGCAGCATATATAAACCACCTATAAATTCCACTCACACAAAATAGAGGAAAATTTTAAGAATGTAAAATTCCCCTCAAATTTTATTTTACTAATAAAATAAAACTAGTTTGAACTTTGAACTATATAAATGTAAGATGTTCCAATTTTATTTTTTAACTGAATCACAAATGTCAAATCTCCATTGTTTATAGCACCAGAACATGAGACTATTTTACAACTGGTGCGGTCGCACGTATTATCATTTATCTACAGCTCTTTTTGCCACATTTTAATATTAATTTTTTAATAAATTTATAGTTATGGTATGCCATGTAATCATGTATACCGGTATACATATTATTTTTAACTTAATTATCTTAATATAATAAAATTAATTATTAAATTAAAAAACTATATTTTATTAAAAGCATAAACTTGGTATGGTATGTCATGTATATGTGGTATACATATAGTTATTATCTTAATAATCTTAATGTAAATAACATAATTTTAAATTGATATTATAAAATTTATTATTTTTTTAAAAGTTAATCTTAATTACTTTTTTAAAATAAAAAATCCACTATTTATGGTATAATATGTCATATATAGCGATAAACATATAACTATTATATTAATATAATTAACATAATTATAATTTTTTTTATTAAAAGCAGAAACGCACTCTTAATGGTATGGTATGTCATTTATACTGTATACATATTATTTTTATCTTAATTATCTTAATATAATTCTATATTAATATAATAAGATTTATTATTAAATTAAAATTTTATACTTATCTATACTATATTATTAAAGACGAAACATTAAAAGTTTTGTAGTCTGGTCATGAAAGTTTTTGTAGTCTGGTCACTCAATTCATAGCCGTTAGATATTTTTGATCAAATCGATGAGAACCGTTAGATAAAATATTAAAATTATTATATATAATATCTTTTCTATTTTTCCTAACTAAAACATCTCATTTTCCAAAAATATTACAAACAATTTCATTTACTAAAATAACATAATAAAGTTATAATTGCTAATAACTAACTCATTACCTTTTTTAGCCAAATTGTATATTCTTTTTTATATTTTCCAACTAAAATTTCTACTTTTCTATTTTTCCTAACTAAAACCTCTCATTTTCCAAAAATATCACGAATAGATCTATTTAATAAAATAAAATAATAATATTATAATTATTAATGACTAACCGATTAGCTTTTTTTTCCAAAACGTATATTCATTTTTATATTTCATAACTAATATTTCTCTTAACTAAAACCTCAAAAATATTACGGACTATTACATTTATTAGCATAAAATACTAATATTATAAATCTATCTATCTATCTATACTATATTATTAAAGACGAAACATTGAAAGTTTTGGTACATGTTTTTTTTGGTACGGTATTTGCCTTATTTAATTGTTTATTTAATTATTATAAAAATTATTATAATCAGTTACCCTTTCAGTTAAAATGCATTACCATTTTTTTCTAAAAAAATCACGAGCAATTTCCTTTTCAAGCTAAACATGTTACTTTTTCTATTTACTTTACTAAAATCCCTCATTTCTCAAATATATCACGAGCAAACCCTTACTTATTTATTTTAAAACATATTTTAATACTTTTAATTGGTAATTACATTTCCCCTCTTTTTCTAGAAAAATCACGGGCAATTACCTTTTTCAGCTAAAACATGTTATATTTTTTATTTTCCTTACTAAAATCTCTACTTTTCCAATTATATCACGCGCAAACCCTTGCTTATTTACTTTAAAATCTATTTTAATAATTTTAATTGACAATTATCTTTTTCAACTAAAACATGTCACCTTTTGTATTTTTCTTAATAAAACCCCTCTTTTTTCAAAAATATCACGGGCAAATCGTTACTTTTATATTTTAAAATTCAACGAAAACATGTTACTTTCTATTTTTCTTACTAAAACCCCTCTTTTTCCAAATTATCACGGGCAAACCGTTACAATTAATAAAATATAAATAATAAAATTAACAATTATTAAAAACAATTTGTGCATCGCACGGGTTTTAAGCTATATTATTAAAGACGAAATATTAAAAGTTTGGTAGTCGGATGGACGGACGGTCGGTACTTAGTGATTTTATTTAATTGCCCTTACTTATTTTTTTAAAAACTATCACTAAATAATAACATTATTTATAACCAATTACATTTTCAGCTAAAATACATTACCTTTTTATATTTTTTTCTAACAAAATCTTCTCTTTTTCTAAAAAAAACACGGGCGGTTATCTTTTTTAACAAAAACATGTTGCTCTTTCTATTTTTTCTTACTAAAACCCCTCATTTTTCAAAAATATCACGGGCAAACCCTTACTTATTTATTTTAAAAATCTATTTTTTTATTTTAATAATTAAAAGTATTAAAATCTATTTTAATACTTTTAATTATGAGCACTTTTTCATCTGAAACATGTTACTTTTTCAATTTTTTCATTTTCTAAAGAAATTATTATTAAATAATAACATTTTTATAACCAACTACCTTTTCAGCTAAAATACATTACTTTTTCTATTTTTTTTCTAACAAAATCCTTTATTTTTCTAAAAACAATCACCGGCAATTATCATTTTCAACTAAAACATGTCACTCTTTCTATTTTTCCTTACTAAAAACCCCCATTTTCCAAAAATATCCCGGGCAAATCCCTACTTATTTATTTTGAAACCTATTTAAATACTTTTAATTACGGGCACTTACCTTTTCATATAAAACATGTTACTTTTTCTATTTTTCCTTACTAAAACCCATACTTTTCCAAAAATGTAATGGATAAACAGTTATTAATTTATTTAAATAATTTTAATTATTTAAAAAAGTTTAACACGCCTACTTATTTTTTTAGCAAATGTAAATTAATAAAATATTAAAACATAAATAATAAAAATAATGATTATTAATAACAATCCGTGCATCGCACGGGTTTTAAGCTAGTTCTTTATTAAAAGAGAACCTCTCTTAATGGTATGGTATGCCATGTATACCGCAATATGCATATAGTTATTATCTTAATAATTTTAATATAATTAACATAATTCTAAATTAATATAATAAGATTTATTATTTAATTAAAAGTTAATCTTTATTAATTTATTAAAATTAAAAATTCACTCTTAATGGTATAGTATGTCATATACAGCAGTAAAGATATAATTATTATATTAATATAATTAACATAATTCTAAATTAATATAAATAAGATTTATTATAAAATTAAAATTAGATATCCCACTTTATGTTATGATATGTTATGTATACCGTCATACACATATAATTTGATTGAGATCAAAAAAATTCTTTATATCACCTTTTATTATATAAGTTACTTTCTAACATTAAAATTCATATTTCTCTTACTTCTAACAATTAAAGATAGGTATTTTATCCGTCCCGTCGATCTTTCTCTGTCCTCCGCCCCGATGGGAATTTGAGAATTATTCGTTTTCAGGACATGAACCGAGAGAAGTATAAAAACAACTCGGGATTAGTGGCGGGAACGGAGAGAAGTATATAAAAATAATTCGGGGATTGATGACTTTATTGATAAAGAAAACTCTTTTTTGTAGTATAAAGCCAAATTTGGGTATCTCTCTTACTTCTAACAACTATATATGGGTATTTTATCCGTCCCGTCAATTTTGCTATGTTCTCCGTCCCATTCGGGATGGGAATTTAAGAAGTTATTCTTGTTCAGGATAGGAACGGAACAGAAAAAAGTATAAAAACAACTCGGAAATTGGTGGCGGGAATGGAGAGAATTATAATAAAATTATTCGGGGATCGGGGACTTTATTGATAAGGAAAACTCTTTTTCGTTGCAACATAATAGTACAAAGCCAAATTTTGGTTCGTACGATATATTTAAATTAATTGATTTCATTCCAAACTCGTGTTCAATTCACTGCAACTACATAATTATACAAGTTAGTTATTTATTTAATTTCAATTCTTTGATTTAACCAAATATTTGATTTTTTCTATCGACATAATTAAATAATATTTATTTATTATAGACTTTCATATTAATTTCATGTTAAATTCTTTGCAAGTACATATTTAAATAAAAAAATATTTATTTTAATTCACAATATTTTTAATTTTTTTTAATAATTTAATTTTTATTTTTAATACATATTTCATACAGATTATTGGCTAGTATTTATATAAATTAAAAAAATGTGGCGACATTGGGCTTCTAAGATGCTCTTCCTTTTGAATGTGGCATTGTGATAAAAAAGGAGAGCTTGGAAGGTAGATTGGAGAACAAGAGTTTGTTTATAATGGTGCAAGCATTTTTTCTTCTAAAACTAAGATCAGTAAGCCTTAATGATTGAGCACTTGACAAAAGACGCTGACAAAGGACCAAGCTGCTAAACAAAAGACGCTGACAAGGGACTAAGCACCACTTAACAAAAGATGTTGATTAAGCACTAAACTGTTTTCCCGAATTCATTTAGGAAGTTAACAAGGGAAAAAACTAATCCCATCCGTAGTTGATAACATCATTATCATTTACTGTTTACTCGTCATTGTCGTCCTCCTGCAAAATACACAACACATAATCAAACTCAAGATCTTCATATGTAGACTATTTCTACTTACAAATCTATAAAATATACACACACCACTCCACTCTCGTCCTCATCGTCTTCATCATCATGAACTTCTGACCTTGACTTGTTAGACTCATCCTCTTCAACTCCTTTCTTCTCATCAGCCTAAAATCAAATTAACCATATTTAAATCGTAAACAAATTTCAATTATTTAGCTTGTTTTACCGATAAATATGTACCTCTTTTTTGTACTACATGGGAAACGCCTTTTCATAATCGGCTTCCTTCGCTACATACGGAGCTTTATCCTGTTACATATTAAAACAACAAATCCGCAATTCAAACAATTTTCATCCAAAAAATCAAACTCAACATCAAAATCAAACAATCAACTCACAGCTTCTGACATCGATTTCCACTTTTCACAACCAGCTTTCCCACGAAGAAAGCGGTAGGAGGCGGCTTCGGCTTGTTAAGATCCTTCACCAGCTTTCCTGTTTCATTCACCGCAAACCTAAAAATTATCATAAACACAATTAATTCCAGACTTTTCAAAAATCTGCAAAGACACACAAAAAAACACACCTGCTTCCAGGCTTTTCAGCTTCGCTTTATGATTCACCTCCTTCCATAGCCGCTCCTGCAAAAACAACAATGTAACTCTGTCAGACTTGGCGAGACTTGGTGAAACTCCGTTCTGACTCAGTGAGTCAAAGTGATGAGAGAGGCAAGTTACCCTACCTTGAAATGTGTGAAGAAGAGTTGTGAAGCATATTTATTTTGCTTATGATTAAACTACAACGCCTTTTTGACGGATTCAAGAATGCATGCAAGTGATGCAATTAACAAAAAGATGCTGTAGGAGCAATGTACTAAAGACCTACTGCAAAGACTGTTATATCAATAATTGAGAACATAAATAAGATGACCACAGCTTTTTTTAAGTGTTCAAGAACTATATGAGAGATGTGATAACAGATATTGTTCTAACAGAAACATAAAATTGTGCATGAATCTTTAAACAAGAAAACTGAGGAGAAAGCTTTTAATAGCTCTGTGTTCAACCTACTAACAATGAACCCCATCCAATGTTTTTTTATGGTGGAATCATTGAGACTGAAAGCATCTACCAACTAACTCATCCATTTGAGACCACACAATTCTCACAACTTGATGGACCACTGTCCTTACCTTGAATAGCTAGACAAAAGGATATGGGACTAACAAGTGTCCAAAATGAAACATTTTCTGCCACTACTTAGAGACAAAATAAACTATAAATGCTGTTGGTTGAATATGAGAAGTTATATTCTCAATACCCCCCTTCAAGCTGGTGAGACTGAGCTGTTGATGTTGAAGGGAAGGAAGCCAGCTTGCTGTTATGGTGGGAATGAAGGTTGATGGGCAGAACCTTAGTAAGAATGTCAGCAACTTGATCAACAGAAGGAGTGTAGGTAGTTTGAATGTTCCCAGCCTGGACTTGTTCTCGAACATAGTGACAGTCGAGCTCGACATGTTTAGTTCGTTCATGTAGAACGGGATTGGCTGCTATGGCAAGGGCAGCCTTATTGTCACATTTAAGGATTGTAGGAGGCAAGTTCTTGAATCCAAGGTCTTTTAACAGAGCACTTAACCAGGTGACTTCGCAAGTAGTCAAAGCCATAGCCCTGTACTCGGCTTCTGCCGAGGAACGAGCAACGACAGGCTGCTTCTTAGCCTTCCATGAGATGGGTGAAGTGCCCAGAAAGATACAGAATCCAGATGTCGAGCGTCTAGTAGTGGCACACGAAGCCCAATCACTATCGCAGTACGCAGTGAGCTTTGCAGCAGATGAAGAAGCGAGGAGTATTCCTTGAGAAGCAGTTCCAATCAAATATCGTACAAGTCTTTTTCCAGCTTGAAAATGTTGAGTGGTAGGTTTTTGCATGAACTGGGACAACAGTTGGACTGTGAAAGCAATATCCGGCCTTGTAATGGTCAGGTATATTAGCTTTCCAACCAGTCGTTGATAGAGTGTTGGGTTTGTTAATGGTTCTCCACCATCAGATGTCAGTTTTACATGAGAATCCATGGGAATTAAAACAGGTTTTGCAGTAGACAAGCCAAACTCATCAATAATGTCGAGAGTATATTTTTTCTGGCACATGAAAATCCCGCTTTCATTTCTATCGATCTCCAGTCCAAGAAAGTATCGAAGGTCCCCCAAGTCCTTCATGTGAAATGTAGATGCGAGCATTGCTTTGAGAGTGTTAATGGTGCTTTGACAATTCCCACTGATCAGCAAATCGTCCACATAAACAAGGATAGCAGTGATGGAGCTACCACTACTGAGCAAGAATAGGCTATAATCCGTCTTGGACTGTTTGTATCCATTCCGTATTAGGGTCGACGATAATTTTGAGAACCAATTTCTAGAAGCTTGACGAAGACCATAGAGAGATTTTTTGAGTCTACATACCAGCATTGAGTGAAAACCCTTCGGTTGAGGTACAAAATTTTGAAGGATTCGAGATCCAAGGTGAGTGTAACCAGGGGGGAGTTTCATGTACACTTCCTCTTGTAATTCTCCATGAAGAAAGGCGTTAGAGACGTCCATTTGACATGTAATCCAGTTTTCAATTGCTGCCACTGCTAGCAAGGTTCTCACGGTTGTTAATTTTGCTACAGGTGCGAACGTTTCAGCAAAGTCAATTCCAGGTTTTTGATGATTCCCAAGTATTACCAGTCGAGCTTTGTGCCTCTCTAAACTCCCATCTGGATTCAACTTTGTTTTAAATACCCATTTGCATCCTATAGAATGACAATCAGGGGGCAATGTTGTGACATCCCAGGTTTGATTTATTTCCAGAGCATCCAGCTCTTTATTCATTGCTTGGACCCATTCTGGAGATTGAACCGCTGTCTTGAAACTGACTGGATCATTAGTTGTTGAAAGTGTAGAGAGGAAGCAATGAAACGGTTGTGAAAGAGTCGGTCGAACCGTATTTGAGATGGTGCTCACATTTGCTGTAGCATATTCCTGCATCCAGGATGGTGGTTTATGCTGTCTTGTGGATCTTCTAAGAGGTTGTTGTGGTTCAGGTGTTGGAGACTGGTTGTGAGGAGGTGATCTTGGAGGTGAAGAAGTAGGTGTGATCAGTTCAGAGACGTATTCATAGTCATCCCCTAGAGGGTATGAAGGTCGAATTGGTGTCATAAAGGTGCTCACAGATTTGGTATGATAAGGAAAAACAGCTTCATTGAACTTGACGTCTCTTGAAATGAAAGTCTGTTGAGTTTGAAGGTTTAATAACTTGTACCCTTTTGTCAGTGGTGGGTATCCCAGAAACAGACATGGTACCCCTCTATGTTCAAACTTGTCTTGAGTAGAATGTGGATTTAGAGCAAATGCCAAGCACCCAAATATTCGAAGATGATCATACTCTGGCAGAGCTTCATATAGGACTTCATATGGAGTTTTAAACTGAAGAACTGAAGATGGTACTCTGTTGATAATATGCACTGCTGTCAAAACGCAGTCACCCCAGAAATGCAATGGCAAGTTGGCCTGAAACCTCAGTGCCCGAGCTAGTTCAAGTATGTTCCTGTGTTTTCTCTCAGCTCTGGCGTTTTGTTGAGGCCTGTATACACACGAGGTTTGATGGAGAATCCCATGTCTGGAGAAGAACTGACTGCAGGCATAGCTGGTGAATTCCAGAGCATTATCGGATCGAATCATTTTGATTGTAGTGTTGAACTGATTTTTGACGTAGTGAAGAAATGCTTCAAGTGTTGCCAAAGAGTCTGATTTTTGCTTCAACAAGTAAATCCAGCAATGTCTTGAGTGATCATCGACCAAAGTCAGAAAGAATTTGTATTTCAATTGATATGGAACTTTATACGGTCCCCAAATATCCATATGCACAAGATTGAAACTCCTAGTGGCTATTGACTCACTTAGTTGAAATGGAAGCTTTGTCATCTTTGCCATGGGACAAGTGAGACAGGTGTGAGATGTGGTCTTCAACAGTGGTTTAAGGTAAGGTATTTTCAAAAGGTTTGGCATAGGTGTATGCCCAAGGCGATGGTGCCACAATGATTCTAGATTAGATTTTATAGCTGTGTTTGAAAATGTCACAGGATGACTAGAGTTTAACATATACAAACCATTACGAGCTTTGGCGATGCCTATGGTTTGTTTTGTAATCTTATTAGAGATAACGCATTGAGTAGGAGAAAAATTAACTTCACAGTCATTGTCTTGAACAAGTTTTTGAACAGAGAGGAGATTGTGTTTGAAGGTAGGGACACATAAAACGTTTTTCAAAGTCACACCAGGAATGACCACAGCATCTCCTGTGTGTGTTATAACTACAGAGTCCCCAGTTGGTAAGCTTATAGTATGTGATTGTGCAACAGGTATGGTGTTAGTGAGCATATTTAGACAGGGGGTCATATGATCAGATGCCCCCGAGTCTATTATCCAGTCAAGAGAATTACTAGAGTGAAGGTCAGAGATCATACCAGAAAAATGAACATCTAACTCTTCATCACTTTCTGGGCTTTTTAAACAGCTTCGTTGAAGTTGAGGCATCAGTTGGGCCAGTTGTTCCAACTGTTGTTGAGAGAATAACAAACCACTTGATCCAGCTGTACTGGTGGATTGAACCTGAGCTGTTGCTGCTAGTTTAGGTGTATTGGATTTAGACCATCTCGACCCTGTATTCTGCAACTGTGGTCTAAGCTTGCTTACTACAGGTTGAGTATATCTAGAATGCCATGGAGGGTACCCAATCACCGTCCAACATCTTTCTGCACTATGTCCTTTAACCTTGCAAACTGGGCACACTGTTTGACCACCTGTGTGTCTTGGGGCTTGACCTTGAGTTTTACTAAACATGGCCATGACATCACTTGAGGGCTTAGACATGTTTAAGAGAGATCTTTGTGCCTCCTCTTGCTCAAGAGAAGCACAGGCTGTTTCAACCACAGGTAAAGGATTTATCATGAGTATTTGGCTTCTCTGTGCGTTAAATTCATCACTCAACCCATTCAAGAACTGAAAAAGTCTGGACTCTTCCTTTTGAATGTCTATTGTTTGAAGAAGTTTTGTAACTTCTGGGGTAGGACTAGGAACAGCAGGTAAGATATTTAGAGAATCCAGTTCAGCCCATATGCTTTTAAGAGACGTATAGAACTCAGTCACAGACATAGGACCTTGTTTCAATTCATACAGATCTCGATTAAGCTTGTATTTTCTGCTCCCATTAGTTAAGGCAAACCTCCTTTCTAAATGATTCCACATCTCACTAGCAGATGTATCAAACACCTACTGGAAAGACTGCTAAGTTTTACCGTACCATCCGAAACAGTAACTAAGCAAAGCAGCATATTCATAAAGCCAGTTAAGTGGCAGTTAGGAGGCTTTATCGTTTATAGTACCATCACCTGCATATCCAGCAACATCAACTGCCTCATCAGCAAGGGCCCTGTCATAGCAGAGAATCTCCTTAACGAGCTCCTTTGCATAGTCCTTTAACGATTCTCCCTCACCATTGGCCAAGGATGCAACAAGATTGTCTAAGCAATTCCTGTAACACCTAGTAGCTGATGCTACAGCTTCATATATTGACTCCTTAGAAGGGGATTTTACAGCCTTCTCTAGTTTCTCCTCCATATTACTCTTCTCACCAAAAGCTTTAAGTGCTTCTTTCCGAGCCTCTTTAAGCTCCCTCTCAAGTTCTTTAGTCTTCTCATCCCAGCTAGCTTTCTGATCCTTCCACTTTTCGATCTGACCTTCAAGGTCAGTCACTTGCTTCCCAAGCTCCTCATTTTGCTTCTTTGACGACTCAAAGCCAGTGCATAGCTCCATAACAGTTGAAGCGAACTGAGGTTTGAGCATTGATATAATACAAAATATGAAGCCAATAGCATTAGCTATAAATAGATATATGTATGTGTGTGTATATATATATATGTAATGCTGCAAAAGAGGTGATGTTATTTACTTGATGCATCTGCTTTTGAGCCTGTCCAGCAGTAGTCTCCTTAGTTTCCATGCCAATATAAATTATGCTTCCTACCTGAGACTGCAGAAAAAAAGCAATAAACAAGGGGTTAAAGGTGACTCAACGAAATGTCAATAAGCACAAGTATGCAGCATCACAAATTCACAAAAAAGAAATGGGAAATCCCAAGGCACAAGTCCATGAATCTTAGGGAAAGTCTCCCCACAAAGTTGGCGTTTATGAGCATAATTGACTAATTGATGATAAACAGGTTCTTGGGAATTAAGCCAAACCTCTGTTGTTAACCAGACTCTTCATTTTGCCTCAAGTACCTGCATCGGACACTCGATACTCGAACATGGGTATGGACACTTGGACACTTAACTTACGCCAAGAACATGTATTAATATCAAAATGAATCAAAATATTGGCGAGTCTGACTCTTGAACACATATCCATATCCATTTTGAACACTTGATGAGTTCAGATTACAAAGAGTCAAATAAAGACCCTATACAACTCTTTGAAAATATTTTACAGCACTAGTATAGAAGAACACCATAAACAGCCACGAAAAACTTATTTCTCGACTCTCAAGTGATCAATTTTTAATTGTTACTTAACTTACTTTGGAAAATAGCACTTATGATATAATTCTACATAAAGAAATTCTTTTTAGCAGGATCCAGTAATGTTAACACTTCACCAATTGTATAACTCAATCTTCAACAAATTTCATAACAGGACATTTCACATTTTTCAAGGAACATCATTATTATCTATAAACCTTATAAAACGTCTACTGGTATCATGAATTTTCTTTAGTTACTTTAGATAGTTGGTGCTATTCTGTTTAGCTGGTGCACTGTTCTTAGTTGCTGAGGTACTGGCTAGTATCATTGACCACATTCATCATTTTCATGTTACGCAATTGACCTTTACCAAGAAAACCTTACAAACATCCTGAAATTTTAAAAGGAGTACGTCACAAAAAGGTCAGCTGGGGTTGCAAGTTGCAACTCACCAAATCCAGACAGCCCGGCTTTCCAAGGCAGTGGAAATTATTAGTGAAACATGGATCAATTATGGCTACCACAAAAAACGAAAAAAGAAACATCCAACTGAAAAAATTAACATCAAGTAAATACTCACATCAAAAATAATTTGTAATCCAACATGTTTAGTTGTGACTCTAGTAGACTAGATCTTTACACATGTTCCTAAAACAATTGAAAAATAAAGCTATAACGAAAAGATAATAAAACTATGTCATCGTAATTTCTGCTAAGTATATATCATACAGTAATTCCATTCTTTTGAACCCCATATTGTAAGCAACAAGAACCTAAATGAGTTTAACAGATGTTTTCAACAAAGATGCACTAAGTTTTCTTGAAAATGAAACTCAAAATATTAATTGATCATTATATTAAAAAAGAAAAGAAGGCAATTAAAAAGACAAATTACAACTAAAAAACCCAAAAAAAATGAAACCAACAGTATCTTTAGACACCCTAAAAATATAAATCAACCCTAAACACTAACAAAGAAAGCAAGTTCAAAACACACCATGACAGGATAAAAGGAAACAGCAAAAATATGGGATATGAACTTACATAGGTTTCGAAGATGATCTGTGCTTTATCTAGGCAGACAGATACTATAAAAATGGCATCCCCAACCCATTTTCCTGTTCTTTATACATACATTTTTCTTGGTATTCGTGTCTTACTTTCCAACTACAATATTCCACTGTTTTCAAGTTTAGGGGGAGTGAGGGATACTGAAAAGGTGGTTAATACTTTTTACTACTAGTATTCAAGTTTATTTTTCTTTCTTCTAATTTTGAATAAAAATGATTCATTTTTTTTGTTATTATCCAAAAATAAATTTTTAGTATTTCAGCTTATTTTTTGATTAATTTTGAGCCAGAAAATCTTTTTTTTTTGATGTCTGTATCCAGAAAAATGACACGCAAAGAATGTATACAAAAAATTGTTTTTAGATTTTTTTCTCAAAACAAAGATCTAAAACACAATAATTTATACATGCCATGTGTTCATGTTAATGTATCTTTGTTTCTACTGTCATTTTTCATTTGACGATAATAACAATTTACTAGCCGGCATGGACCTTAAAAAATAATAAACTAAATATTTTAATATTAAAATAAAAGTAAAAATTAATATGATAAATTATAAAATGAGAAACTTAAATATTAATTGGAACATAAAAAAAATTAAAAAATACAGATGGGGCTGAGGAAGATAAATGAGGTATTATTAATATTATTTTATAATAAAATAATATTAATAATAAGGACAGATAGAAAATCTAACATGTTTTAATTAAAAAAAGTAATTACCCGTGATATTTTTAGAAGTGTTTTAATTATATTAATTGTATTTATTAAAAAAATACGTTGACATGTTAAAATAAGTAAGTTTTTTTAATAAGGACAAATAGGAAAGTTAACATGTTTTAATTAAAAAAAAATAACTACCTATAATATTTTAAGATGTGTTTTAATTATATTAATTGTATTTGTTAAAAAAATATGTTCGCTTGTTAAAATAGGTAAGTTTTTTAAATAATTAAAAGTATTAAAATAAGTTTTAAAATATATGAGTAAGAGTTGGACTTGATATTTTTGGAAAATAGAGATTTTAGTGATAACAAATATAAAAGATAATATATTTTAATTTAAAGGTAATTACCCGTGATATTTTTGGAAAAGAAGTAGATTTTGTTAGGAAAAAAATATTTTAATTATAAAAGGCAATCTAGTTACTATTTTTATATTATTATATTATTTATTAAATAGAGTATTAAAATAGATTTTAAAATAAATAAGTAAGGATTGCACCTCATAATTTTGGAAAATAGAGATTTTAGTGATAACAAATATAAAAGATACTATATTTTAATTTAAAGGTAATTGTCATGATATTTTTGGAAAAAGTAGTAGATTTTGTTTGAATTTTTTTTTTAATTATAAAAGGCAATCAGCTAGTTACTATTTTTATATTATTTTATTATTTATTAAATATAGTATTAAAATAGGTTTTAAAATAAATAAGTAAGGATTGCACTTCATATTTTTGAAAAACAGAGATTTTAGCGAATATAAAAGGTAATATGTTTTAATTTAAAGATAATTGTCATAATATTTTTGGAATAGGAGTAAATTTTGTTAGAAAAACGTTTTCGTTATCCTAAAAATAAAGAAGTATATTTGTAGTAGTATATCCTAAATTTAAACAAATTATATCCCACATTTCAATTTTTTTGATTAAATTTCAATATTATTTGATTTTTATGTAGTAAAATATAGTGAAATATTAATGTAGAATAAAAGTTTTCCGAATTTTGATTATATTATTAATTTATTAATTAGAAAAAGTACCGAAAACCAAAAACCAAAACTTTCGGCTTTAATAATACTAGCTTAAAACCCGTGCGATGCACGAATTGTTAATTATTATTTATTATTATTTTTTTAATATTTTATTAATTGTAATTGTGCAAAAAATAAGTAGGCATGTTAAAATAGCTAAACACTTTTAATTAATTAAAAACATTAAAACAAATTTTAAAATAAATAAGTATGGGTTTGTCCGTTATATTTTTGAAAATGAGGGATTTTAGTAAGAAAAAATAAAAAATGTAACATATATTTAGTTTAAAAAGGTAAATGTCTGTGATATTTTTGGAAAATGAGGTTTTAAAATTTAATAATTAAAAGTATTTAAATATGTTTTAAAATAAATAAGTAAAGGGTTTCCTGTGATATTTTTGGAAAAAGAATGGATTTTAGTGAGAAAAATAGAAAAAGTAAATTGTAAAATGCAATTTCCCGTGATATATTTAGAAAAGGAGGGAGTTTTTTAGAAAAAATATATAATGTGTTTTAGCTGAAAAGGTAATTGGTTATAAATAGGTATTTGATTATTTATATTTTAATATTTTTAGTAATTGCATTTGTTAAGAAAAATAAGTAGACATGTTAAAATAGGTAAACTTTTAAAAAATAATTATAATATTAAAATAGGTTTAAAAATAAATAATTAAATGTTTGTCCGTGATATTTTTTGGAAAAGGAGGGTTTTTAGTAAGGAAAAATAGAAAAACTAACATGTTTTAGTTAAAAAAGGTAATTAACCTTGATATATTTGAAAAAGTAGAGAAATTTGTTAGAAAAAATAGAAAAAATAATGTATTTTAGGTGAAAAAGATAATTGATTATAAATAGGTAATATTATTATTTAATAATATATTTTTATAAATAAGTAATGTTAATTAAGTAAAAACACGAATTACAGTTAATTAATGGCAATTAAGTAAAATCACAACTTACTATACCGACCAAACTTACCGACCATCCAAACTTTTAATGTTTCGTCTATTATATAATAGTATTGACTAGCTTAAAACTCGTGAGATGCACGGATTGTTAATTGTTATTTTATTTTTATATTTTTAATATTTTATTAATTGTATTTGTTAAAAAAAATAAGTAGGCATGTTAAAACTGCTAAATACTTTTAATTAATTAAAAATATTAAAACATATTTTAAAATAAATAAGTAATGGTTTGCCCGTTATATTTTTGGAAAATGGGGGGTTTTAGTAAGAAAAAATAAAAAATGTAACATATATTTAGTTTAAAAAGGTAAATGTCCGTGATATTTTTGGAAAATGAGGTTTTAAAATTTAATACTTAAAAGTATTTAAATTCGTTTTAAAATAAATAAGTAAAGGGTTTCCTATGATATTTTTGGGAAAAAAATGAATTTTAGTGAGAAAAATAGAAAAAGTAAATTGAGAAATACAATTTCCCGTGATATATTTAGAAAAAAAGGGAATTTGTTAGAAAAAATCTATAATGTGTTTTAGAGTAATTGGTTATAAATATGTATTTGATTATTTATATTTTAATATTCTTAGTGATTGCATTTGTTAAGAAAAATAAGTAGACATGTTAAAATAGGTAAACTTTTAAAAAATAATAATAATATTATAGGTTTAAAAATAAATAACTAAAGGTGTGCGTGATATTTTTGGAAAATGAGGGGTTTTAGTAAGGAAAAATAGAAAAACTAACATGTTAGTTAAAAAAGGTAATTCCATGTTTGAAAAAGTAGGGGAAGTTGTTAGAAAAAATAATGTATTTTAGGGAAAAAAAGGTAATTGTTATAAATAGGTAATATTATTATTTAATAATATATTTCTATAAATAAGTATGGTTAATTAAGTAAAAACACGGTAAAATCACAACGTACCATACCCACCAAACTTTTAATGTTTCGTCTATTATATAATAGTATTGACTAGCCTATAACCGCACGAGTCTTAAAAAATAATAAACTAAAAAATTTAATGTAAAAATTAATATTATAAATTATAAAATAAGAAACTTAAATTTTAATTGGAACATAAAAAAATAAAAAAAAATACAAATGAGGCTGAGGAAGATAAATGAGGTATTATTAATATTATTTTATAATAAAATAATATTAATAATAAAGACTGGTAGAAAATCTAACATGTTTTAATTAAAAAAAGTAATTGCCCGTAATATTTTTAGATGTGTTTTAATTATATTAATTGCATTTGTTAAAAAAATACGTCCACTTGTTAAAATAGGAATTTTTTTTTAAATAATTAAACGTATTAAAACAGGTTTTAAAATATATAAGTATGGGTTGCACTTGATATTTTTGGAAAAGAGAGATTTTAGTGATAACAAATATAAAAGATAATATATTTTAATTTAAAGGTAATTGCCCGTGATATTTTTGGAAAAAAAGTAGATTTTGTTAGAAAAAAATGTTTTAACTATAAAAGGCAATCAGCTAGTTACTATTTTTATCTTATTTTATTTTTTATTAAATAGAGTATTAAAATAGGTTTTAAAATAAATAAGTAAGGATTGCACCTCATATTTTTGGAAAATGAAGATTTTAGTGATAAAAAATATAAAATATAATATATTTTAATTTAAAGGTAATTGTCGTGATATTTTTGGAAAATGAGTAGATTTTGTTAGATTTTTTTTTAATTATAAAAGGCAATCCATTAGTTACTATTTTTATTTTATTTTATTATTTATTAAATAGAGTATTAAACTAGGTTTTAAAATAATTAAGTAAAGATTGCAACTTATATTTTTGGAAAACAGAGATTTTAGTGATAACAAATATAAAAGGTAATATGTTTTAATTTAAAGATAATTGTCATGATATTTTTGGAAAATGAGTAGATTTTGTTAGAAAAAAAATATTTTAATTATAAAAGGCAATCATATATTTTTACTATTTATTAAATAGAATAAAAGACCGAAAACCAACCAAAAACCAAAACTTTTAATGTTTCGGCTTTAATAATATAGTATAGATTAATTTTCAATATTAATATATTAATAATATATTAATAATATATTAATTTTATAATTTATAAAATTAATATATTATTAATAATATTAATTAATAATATTAATATATTAATATTAAATATATTATTTAATAATATGATAAATTATAAAATGAGAACCTTAAATATTAATTGGAACATAGGAAAAATAAATAAATAATACAAATGGGGCTGAGGAAAATAAATAGGGTATTATTAAAATAATTTTCTTATTTATATTAATACTAATAATAATAATAATAATAATGACAAATTGAAAAACTAACATGTTTTAATTGAAAAAAGTAAATGCCCGTGATATTTTTGGAAAAGAGAGATTTTTGTGAGAACAAATATAAAAGTAATAAGGACAAATAGAAAAGTTAACATGTTTTAATTAAAAAAAGTAAGCTCACATTTTAGTGTGAACAAATATAAAAGATAACATGTTTTAATTTAAAGATAATTACCTTGATATTTTTGGAAAATGAGTAGATTTTGTTAGAAAAAAGTGTTTTAATTATAAAAGGCAATCAGTTAGTTACTATTTTTATATTATTTAATTATTTATTAAATTGAATAAATGACGGAAAACCGACCCAAAACCTAAAACCAAAACTTTTCCACTTTAATAATATAGTATAGATAGTATAGACGTGGATGCATTGTTCTTAAAAACAAGAGTTTTAAAGGTAGCTGGGAGAACTGACTTTGTATATGTTGGTGCAAGCATTTCCCTTCTAAAACTAAAGATTACTTGGCCTTAAAACTCAACAAAGCAGGCAGCATTATTTAAAAAGCCAGCTAAGTGAACATCCCCCATCAGCTAGGGCTCTATCACCACATAACATCTCCTTAACAAGCTCCTTTGCATAGTCCTTTAGCGAGTCACCCTCACCATTGGCCAGGGATGCAGCAAAATTGCCTAGGCAGTTCTTGTAACATCTAGTACTCAAGGCTACAGCTTCGTATATTGCCTTCTTAGCGGAGGCTTTGGCATCGTCCACCTGTTTAGTAGCCTTCTCCAGTTTATCCTCGATTTTACGTTTCTTGGCAACAGCTACGAGTGCTTTTTTCCGAGCTTTATCGCGCTCCCTTTCAAGCTCTTTCTTCTTCTCATCCCAGCTGGCTTTCTGATCCTTCCACTTTTGAATCTGACCCTCAAGGTAAGTTACTTGCTTCACCAACTCCTCATTTTTCTTCTTTGATGTCTCAAAGCCAGTGCACAGCTCCGTAACCGTTGAGGTGAACTGGAAGTTATTGCATAAATATAATACGAAAAGAAAAGCCAATCACATTAGCTATTAAGATATAAATGAAAGTATGCTATGAGAGAGGTGATGTTATTTACTCTATGCATCTGCCTCTGAGCTTGTCTGGCAGTATTCTCCTCAGTTTCCATGCGTTTAGGACAGAGGACCAATTTAGGCTTCCTACCTGATACTGCAAAAAGAGCAAAAAACAAAAGCTAAACGTGAAGCAACCAAAATTTAAAGAAATCCAATAACATACAATATCACAAATTTACAAAAAAGGAAAGGCAGATTCCAAGGCACAGGTCCATGATTCTCAAGAAAAATCTCAACCACGAACTTGACCTTTATGAGTATAATTGACTAATATGTGATAGATGAGCTTCTTGGGAAGTAAGTCAAACAAAGACTCTATACGACTCTTCAAAAATATTCTACAGCACTAATATAGCAGAACACCATCAATAGCCACAAAATACCTACTCCCAAGTGATCAGTTTCTAAATGTCATATTGTAGAATGCCATTGGGAAGTTATAATCCTCCATTTAGAGAAAATGATAGCAGGATTCAGTTATGTCAACACTTTCTCAATTGTATAACCCATTTTTCATCAAATTTTATAGCAGTATACATCACATTTTTTAAGGAACAGCCTTGTTATCTATAAATCTTATACACGTCCTGAAATTTGAAAAGGAACATGTCACAAAAGGTTTAGCTGTAGTGGCAACTCACCAAATCCAGTCACCCCAGCTTTTAAGGCAGTGGTACTAGCTGATGAAGAGACACCAGGGGACATAGACTTAGCAGCAGCACTAGGCCGGACAGTCCTTTTAAATACTAGAGGTTCGAAGTCCTCCTCAACGGGATAATAATCAAAGGAGGGTCTAGGCCGGACCATCCTTTTAAATAATAGAGGTTCAGAGTCCTCCTCGTCACTATAATATTTAAAGGGGGCCCTAGGCCAGATCGACCTTTTTAATATTTGAGGTTCAGAGTCCTCCTCATCAGTATAATACTCAAAGGGGGCCCTACGTTGGACCGTCCTTTTAAATACTAGAGGTTCAAAGTCCTCCTCATCACTAAAATCCTCAATCGGCCTGGACTTTCTTTTCACTGCTTCAAGAACATTCGGCAAACAGTCCATATCCATCACGATCCTTTCCGACTCCTGAATAACAGAGAGATATCACTGCAAAAATGTGAATCCATGAAAAGCCAGATAATTAGCGAAACATTGAACCTTTATCTACCACAAAAATGAAAAAAACATGCAACTGAAAAAATAAACAAGTACATATTCGCATCAAAGAACAATTTGTAATACAATGGAAGACGTTTGATTGTGATCCTCTAGTAAACTACACCATTAATACATGTCCTTGAAACATTTGGAAATAAAGTTATAACAGAAAAGATAAAAATGTCATCGTAAACCAAAAATCTCTGACAGGCAGACCCAAACTTCGGGTTGAATTCATATTCTTGATCAAGTCCAATTCGTGCGGGCTTGTCAGGGTTTGATTTTGCCACCCATTTAAGCAGTACATATCATATATTTGTGCCATCTTTTTGAACCAAAATTTGCAAGCAACAAGAACTTAGCTTTAAATGAATTAAACTCAGCTTCTAAACAAAAATATAAAGAACTTTCTTGAATACAAGATGTAAATGTCTAAAGCACAGTTTTTGACTTCCAATTCATACCGATCAGTAGAAAGAAACTCAAACAAATAATCAATCATCACAACAATAAGCCAACGAAAAAGACAAATCACAACTACAAAAACCCAAACAATATTGAAACAAGAAAGGGTTTCTACAAATTATCTAGAAAACAAAAGGGTTTTTATAAATCATCAAGAAGATAAAAGGGTTTTCATAACCTAAAATAAGAAAGAAACCAACTTCAAAAAACACCATGACAAAATACTCCATATAGAAACATCGAAGTATGGAAAATAAACTCACATGGCTTTTGAAGATGCTCTCTCCTTAATCAGGGCAGATACTTCTAATAAATCGGTAATATACAACGATTCTTTTTTCTAAGCAAGCTTACGAGCTTCAAAGTGTTTCCGTTGTCTAATAGTTTTCTGTCCTGAATGAGAATAGAACCAAAATCAGACCGACAGCTCTTAACATTGTTTGAAACAATGACGTAAATATCAAGAATACCGTTTTAAATTTTTTGACCAAAAATATCAATCTATTACCCATTTTAAAATTGGTTAACAATATTACGCATTTCAAAAATGGGTATTACATATAAATAAAATTAAAAAATATTTTTCAAAAAAATAAAAATAAATTAACGTGATACGCATTTGGCAATTTTTAATTTTTCATATGTGTATCACTTTTTTCAATTTTCTTTTTTAATTTTTTTTTTGAAAAAACATATAATACCCATTCTTCAAATGCGTAATAGTAATACTCATTTTCCAAATGCGTAATATACTGGTATTTTTGGCCAAAATTTTCAGAATGGATATTCTCGTCTCCCAATATTAAAAAATTTGTATTTTGGGCCATCACCCCCATTGTTTTCGTTTCCACAAAAGTAATTTGATTTCGGATAAAACTCCTATTATATTTTTTAGGAGAATATTAGCCACTATTATCTTCTATATAATTTATCGTGTAGAGGACCTTCATCAGACTAGCCTAGGGCCGCACCTTAGCGCCTCTGTCCGGAGAAGGGGAACACAATAGGCATCAATTGTATCTTCAAACGTCTTTTCACGAATAAGCATCCCCGTAAGGATACTCTGTTCATAGGAAGAGCCGGGAGATGCATCAGTACTACCCCCAGCGTTGTGAGGGCGCACCCTCTTGCGTAGGGCGGCCTATATGGACAAGGGCAATGTCGAAGTCCCTTCTAATCTTCTAATCCATTTTATAATAGCATTATCTTGTTGAGGGGCTCACTCATGACCTTGGGGCCGCATCCTGCTGGTCGGGGGTGCATCCGAAGGTCTATGGGGCCTCTACTCCAAATATTCTTCTTCTTGCTGCAACCTAAGGGTTGTACAATCATGTTTAAAGTCGAAGCCTTAACATATGAGGCCGATACCATTATGACGCGCCTTGAAGGGCATATCTTCTTTTATTGAGGATATGACGATACGTTCTCTGAAGATAAAAGTTTTATCTTTTCGGAGGGGCTCACTCATGTTCATGGGGCCTCGACCTGTAAGCATGGGGCACTCACTGTGGACCAGAGGGCCTCTCTCCTATATAATCCATTGAATTATCACGTGAAGGGGCTCACTCATATCCTTGGGGCATCAACCTGTAATCAGGGGGCTCTCACTATGGAATACGGGGTCTCTGCTTCCAATAGCTTCATTTCCTCTGAAATTCAAGTAATGAATTCTTCACGCGGAGGGGCTCGCTCATGTCCATGGGGCCTCAACCTGTAATTCTTTCAAGAATCAGGGGGCGCACTCTATGGATCACGGGGCCGCTCTCCGATATTATCAATTGAGTTGTCACATGAGGGGGCTCACTCATGTCCATGGGGCCTCAACCTGTAACCAGGGGCACTCTCTTTGGATCATGGGGCCTCGCTTAGGGGTGGAAAAATTTAACACGACCTGAAACCCGACACGAACCCGACACGGAAAAGTACGAATTTGGGTTGAGTATTTTGAATTTCGGGTCAGGTTCGGGTTGGGTAAAAATTTACCTGAAATATTCGGGTCAGTTTCGGGTTGACCCAAAATACCTGAACCCGACCCGAAAATTTAATATATATAATAAATTATTTAAAATATATGAATTTATATTACATAATTATAGATATATGTGATATATCTTCATAATATTTAAATAATTTTAATTCATATATCATATAATAAATTTTTTATTATATATTTTTAATATTTTATAAATAAAATTTAATTTTTTATAGATAAATAATTATTTTTTATTATTTTCGGGTTAAACGGATCATTTTCGGGTTGATCAGGTACTAATAGGTCGGGTTCGGGTTGAGAAATTTTAACCCGTTACGGGTTCGAGTCGGGTTCGGGTTGACTCAAAAATAGGACCGGGTACACCAAACCCGACACGAACCCGACCCATTACCCGAAATTGCCACCCCTTGCCTTGCTTCCCTATTATCTTCCTCAAAAAATCGCTGGAGTTCATGTTGAGCAGTAGTTCTTTTTCCTGAGAGCACGCCATGGAGGAAGGACGTGTCCTGAAAGACCAGGAAGCCGCACAAATCAATCAGCTCTCCATGTACTCGTTGGAATTTGTCTGAACATCAGAGTATCTTCAGAGTGCGCGCCCTGAAGGACGCGTCCTGGCGAAGAGGACGTGTTCCATCATATCGAATTCTCCTAGAAGTTGTTGGAAGTCATATGACCCTCGAGCATCACTCTTAGGGCGCGCCCTAAGGGTTCTTGGGGATTTTCCTTCATAATCTTCTTCCTACAACAATTCAAGGAACAAAGAGTAAAACTAAAACTAGTTAGGTGTTACCTTGAGGGCGCGTCCACAAGATGATGACATGCTCCCGATAATTGCGCCTTCTCTTTAAGATCTTGCTTGGAATCACCCTCAGTATACATGGAAACTGTCGCCTTCAAACATACATGGAAACATCCTTCAGATCTGAATCGCCTTGACACCTTCTTCTCCAGATCTTCTTCGAACCCCCAGTCAGGAATCATCGTCCTGAAACCCCCATCTTTGGATCTTCTTCCTTGCCTTTAGCATGAAGTCGTACCCATAACCATCCTTCCAAATCTTGGCAGACCTTCTTCTAAGAACTTTCATCATGATGAGATATCTCTTCCTCCTAAGATTATGATTTTGATCAGCACCCCTCCTTCTAGCGCCAATTTGTTAACGGGGGAATTTGGTATTAACAAAGTTTGAGATTTATCTCCAGAATCAAGATCTATGACGGTGGTTCTTCGCTGGAAAGTCGCTAGATTGTGGTGGTTGTGATGAATTGGGGGCTGAGATTGTAAGGGTTTCTTGGTGGTAGCTCGCTGAGCTCTTCGCTTCCAACCCCTTATAATGTGCCTACGTACCCCGTATTTATAGGGGATCAAGCCCTACGTAGTTCTTGGGGAGCAAGTAACCTATATGGGCTGGTTTCTAATTTCCGAGGCCCAATATGATATTTGATCCGTCTTCTGGAATTGGTCTTCGACTCGTTTTAGGAATGTCCAACGATGAGGCCTAGTCACAAAGGCCCAAGGCTCAACTACAGTCTAGGGACTTCACGAATACGGCATCGACCCAACTTAGGAGCCGACACTAACCGATACCAGCTGTCTCCCTGACCAAAGTAGTTGCAGATATAGCCATGACTTACCCCAAATGCCAGACACATCCTTGTCCCCCGAATGAGAAGCACCCACCAGATTGCAGGACAAGTGATCCCAAGCGTTTGGGTGCAAAGTGCAGGATTACTCCAAAGTTCCCCAATGAGGACGCACCCATTGAATGCAGGAACAGAACTCCCAAAACACACATCAAGATTTACCCAACATCCCCAATGAGGACGCGCCTATTGAATACACGAGGAGACCTTCAATCATCAGGCATACCCCTGGAGGCCTTCAACAACGGACATCCCCCTCCTAGGGTACATCCTAGGAGGGAGTTCTTAATCATCAGGCAAACTCATGGAGACCTTCAATCACGGACATCGTCATCAGGCAAACCCCTGGAGGCCTTCAATAACGGACATCCCTCTCTTAGGAGACATCCTAAGGGAGAAGTCTTCAATATCTTGTCATTATCAAGCCAATGGAGTCATCCTTCACCACAAAGTAGCTACTTCAAACCAAGAGGACGCGCCCTTAAGGGGTGGACGGCCAGAGGCAGCGCCCTCTCCCTTACTGAGGGCATGCCCTAAGCTTCCTTGTGTCAGTCCAATGTCAATGTAGCTCCTATTCTCTGTCAAGTCATCCATTCATGTGAAGTTGTCAATCACACCAAGATGACGCATCCTCAGGGGTTGGATGGCCAAAGGGGCGCACCATCTCCCCTATGAGGACGAGCCCTGAGCTTCCCTTCTACCAATTCAATCCCTAATTGCATTTTGGATATCCCCAATTGATTATTACTTGACCCGAATTTACCTTAAAAACCCAATACCAAAATTTGGCTATAACAAATATCTGAGCTTCAGAGTCCTCCTTACCATCCTCATCACTATAATATTCAAAGGGGGCCCTAGGCCGGACCGTCCTTTTAAATACTAGATGTTCAAAGTCCTCCTCATCACTAAAATCCTCAACCGGCCTGGACTTTTTTTCACTGCTTCAAGAACATTCGGCAAACAGTCCATATCCATCACGCTCCTTTCCGACTCCCGAATAACAGAGAGATATCACTGCAAAAATGTGAATACCATGAAAAGCCAGATAATTAGCGAAACATTGAACCTTTATCTACCACAAAAACGAAAAAAAAACATGCAACTGAACAAAATGAACATCAAGTACATATTCGCATCAAAGAACAATTTCTAATACAAATGGAAGATGTTTGATTGTGATCCTCTAGTAAACTACACCATTGACATATGTCTTGAAACATTTGGAAATAAAGTTATAACAGAAAAGATAAAAATAAAAATGTCATCGTAAACAAAAAATCTCTGACAAGCAGACCCAAACTTCGGGTTGAATTCATATTCTTGATCAGGTCGAATACGTGCCGGCTTGTGAGGGTTTGATTTTGCCACCCATTTAAGCAGTACATATCATATATTTGTGCCATCTCTTTGAACCAAAATTTGCAAGCAACAAGAACTTAGCTTTAAATGAATTAAACTCAGCTTCTAAACAAAATATAGAGAACTTTCTTGAATACAAGATGTAAATGTCTAAAGCACAGTTTTTGATTTCCCATTCATAAAGATCAGTAGAAAGAAACTCAGTGATGGAACCAGGATCATAACTTAGCCGGAGCTCAAATGACTATTCACTAATTTTTAGAAGTTAATCGGGGTTTAAACTAAGATTTTTACTTATTTTTAATTCAAATTCGTGATTTTATAAAAAAAAAATCAACTAAAATTTTCGACTAGTCGGAACTTCCGAAGAAACTCAAACAAATAATCAATCGTTACAACAATAAGCCAACTAAAAAGACAAATCACAACTACAAAAACCCCACAATATTGAAACAAGAAAGGGTTTCTATACATTATCTAGAAAACAAAAGGGTTTTTATAAATCATCAAGAAGATAAAAGGGTTTTGATAACCTAAAACAACAAAGAAACCAACTTCAAAAAACACCATGATAAAATATATAGAAACATCGAAGTATGGAATATAAACTCACATGGCTTTTGAAGATGCTCTGTCCTTAACCAGGGCAGATACTTGTAATAAATCGGTAATATACAACGATTCTTTTTTATAAGCAAGCTTACGAGCTTCAAAGTGTTTCCGTTGTCTAATAGTTTTCTGTCCTGGATGAGAATAGAACCAAAATCAAAATTATTATGGTAGAAAACGATAACAGAGATATTGCTCTTTGACTTGTATATTCATCCTCTGTTTTACAATAGTATTATAAAATATTTAAAATACTAATTTAAAGTTTTTAATATAATACTTGATTTCAAAAATATTTTTCTTGAACAGTGTTTTTGAGAAATATTGGAAAACATTCTCTCAGAAAATAATTTTTCGAAAATGATTGTTGATAAAAATATATACAGTCATTTTGCTCATATACAAAACAATTATTAAAAATGATGAGATTAGGTTCATTTCCCTTTTCAAAATATGAAGCCACTTTATAGAATTTCATAATATTTCTTGTTAAAAAGTTTATATTTCTAAAACATTTTATTTTTTCAGAAATCAAATAAATTTAAAATATTAGCTTGAAAAAATTTCATACATTTTATTAGAATCGTAAATTTTATTTGTTGCATGATCAAATTTGGAGTCACACATTTTATTCACATTTTCCTTTAAAAATACTAGGTTATTAAGACGCGCTTCGCAGCAGCATTAGAATATATTTGTTAAGAAAAAGAATATTAGAATAAAAATTGTGAAATTAATATCTACAAAATTATTTAAATTATCAAATAAAATATATTCTATAAAATTTGCATTTTGAGGTACTATAATAAAATATTTACATATTTTGTTTGTTTATATAATTTGATTTTTTATTTTGTTGGAACGATACTATTGCCATATATATATATTATATTGACAAAAATCAATATAAACATATAATATTACTTATATTTATATAGTATTATTAGAAAAGATAATATATAATTTATATTATATATTAAAAATCTTATAGTTTGTAATATTTTAAATCTTAGCAAAATTCCATCCTTATTGAAACAAACATAATAATTAAAAATAGCTAAGAAAATGACAGTAATTATCAATCTCAATAGACCTTTAGTGCATATTCAAAATATATTAAAATCGGACAAGTTATCAATGTAGTTTAAAAGTATAATGCGAAACCTTTAGTACATATTATTTAATACTAAAAAGTAAGATTTGAAACACATGTGTAATTAGGCGGTAGCATAATGCTAAATATATGTTCCATTGCCTCCGGCACCAGCTCCATTGTATCCATCACTAACTCTGTTGTCCTTTTCATTGTCCTCAATTGATACTTTCCTTTTCTTTTTTTCATGCACAGTCTCGGGCGTAGGAGAACTTTTAGAATCCTGCAATACAGTGAGTGCTTAGAAAAATATTCATGTACAATATTTTTATATAGATAATAGTGCATGATATTATAGTTTTAAACTAATGAAGTTGACTATACATAAATTATAGTAATAAATTAGAATATGTCTTAACTGATTTCTTCAACTTGTACTCTTGTTTCGAATTTTCTTTAGCTCCATTGCCTGTATCACCAGCTCCATTGCCATGCACAAACACAACACCAGTCTCGGATGTAGCAGAATCTTTAGAATCCTGCAATATAATGAGTGCTTAAAAATAGTTGCATGAAGAAGAAAAATCATGTACAACTTATTTGTTACATTATATAGTGCATATGATATTAGACTTTTAAACTAATTAATTAATTACACATAAGTTATAATAAATTAGAATGTACCTTGACTGATTTCTTCAATTTGTACTCTTGTTCCAAAATTTCTTTTGGCTCAAATATTTCAGCAACAGTAAAACTGTGTAATCCTTCTTTGAGATTATAAGCATCCAATCGTAACTTAAACACTATATCTTTTTCAAATAATCCTTCAAGCTCTTTTGGAACATCATTGTTGTCTAAAGATAATTTATTCACTATCTTATTTGCTGATGTGTCTAGCAATGGTTCTGCTATATTGTTGAATAGTACAAAAGTTGTATCTCCCGTCTTATCCTTAACTTTTATTTGTATTCTAAACCTGTATAAACACACAAATCATAGTAAGATTAATATATGTATAAACAAAATATAAAATAAAGTTATTAAATTAATTTCTTACATGATAAGAGGATGGTCAATAATTTCGTTGCAAGGCTTGCATCTATAATGTCCCTCACAAAAGTCCAACTTTGTGGAGCATGTTTTACAACTAGTGTAGTACTAGTTATAGGTATTATCAATCCCAAAAATCTTAGCTCTTACCGTAACAATTTGTTCATATAGTAATATGATTAAACTATAAATATGATAACAAAAATAACATTGATAATAATTGAGGTCAAGTGCAAAGTACGTAAAATAAATTAGCTAAACAAAAAATGTGCAAAATTAACCTTTAGGTCTTCACTCCACTCTGCTTCCAGCAATTTCTCGATGTTCATCCTATTAATAAACATTTTTTCCTCAGGCGACATTATGGGGAGAGAGTCTCCACTGATTTGTAATTTAGTAGAGAGGTGAGCAAATCTCTCTCTCAGGGATGACACATACGGTGTATCCAGATTTGTATAAATTTTACTATTTCTTGTGGTAGAAAACCTAATTGTATCTGCATATAAGAGTAAATAAATGGTTAAAAAACTAATATAAGAATTAAATCAATAATATCAATGAAACAAATATTTGTATAATATCTAATGATATTCGTTCAATCGAGATAAGATAGATTTATATATGTGCAATTTCTAAAACTATATATTATAAAAACATTAATAAAGATAATTACTTTTAAATTTTTTTAATCTGGGTAGATGTGACAATTATTATATAGGGTCCACCATCCTCCTTGTATAAATTTGTATCAACCATCTCGACCAACTTTTCCCACAAAGTTATGGTACTAGTGATGGAGCTGTTTAAGAAAAAAATTAGAACAAATTAAATAAGTAAAACAAATAAATTGGGGTAACCAAAGAAGTAATATAAAATTACAAGAACAATAAAAAACAATTAAGAGTTATATTAAAATTAATATAATGCATAACTTACTAATTTGTGACAATTTTGAGGTCTCTTTTTTTCCAATCGCCTTTGACAACTTCAATGCCACCCAAGTAGGTCAAGCAGCCCACAACATCTAAATCAACATAAAAAAAATAATATTAGAACATGATAGTTTGAATTATAACTTATATAATAGTATTACTTATATATTACTGCATCAAAAACCTGAGAGTATGTTGGTGTCATTAATACGTGCATCAATCATATCCGGACATATGAACTAAAATCCATGCAGTGATATGTTGACGATGCCTTCTTCCAATCTCTTAGGCAACGTTATGCGTATGAAGAGCAATTTAGACTCATGTGATAGTGGTCTTCATCGATCAAAATCATGTCAAGACTGATCAGTTCTTCAGTATTTGGATTGACAGATTCCCACATTCTACACACTCGTACTCTTATCATCCGGGTATAGTTGCTGTCGTTCAAAGCATCCAACATGGTGTAGGCCATAGTTGTATTGATTGTAAATATGGTTGTAAAAATTTGAAGCTATGTAAAAAAGTTTCGGTGTAGATTTTTTGTTATGAATGACCTTTAATTTATAGGTGTTTGTAAGGTGAATAACATGGAAATCCATTATATTTAAAAGTCAAGAAGTATTATAAAAGAAAAGTTCTATAAAGTTTGAAAATAATAAAAGAAAGTTCAATCAAGTTTGAAAATAATAAAAGAAAGTTCTATCAAGTTTGAAAATAATAAAAGAAAGTTCTATCAAGATTGAAAATAATAAAAGAGAAAATTGCAATTATTAACATAAGATCCTAAAAATTCAAAAATAATAAGAAAGTTGTAATTTTCTAAATCAAAGAAAGTTCTATCAAGCTTGAAAATAATAAAAGAAAGTTCTATTAAGATTGAAAATAATAAAAAAGAAAATTGCAATTATTAACATAAGAGCCTACAAATTCAAAAATAATAAGGAAGTTGTAATTTTCTAAATCAAAGAAAGTTCTATCAAGTTTGAAAATAATAAAATAAAGTTCTATCAAGCCTACAAATTCGAAAATAATAAGGAAGTTGTAATTTTCTAAATCAAAGAAAGTTCTATCAATTTTGAAAATAATAAAAGAAAGTTCTATCAAGCCTACAAATTCGAAAATAATAAGGAAGTTGTAATTTTCTAAATCAAAGAAAGTTCTATCAAGTCCTACAAATTCAAAAATAATAAATAAGTTGTAATTTTCTAAATCAAAGAAATTTTCTAAATCAAAGAAAGTTCTATCAAGTCCTACAAATTCGAAAATAATAAGGAAGTTGTAATTTTCTAAATCAAAGAAAGTTCTATCAAGTTTGAAAATAATAAAAGAAAGTTCTATCAAGCCTACAAATTCGAAAATTATAAGGAAGTTGTAATTTTCTAAATCAAAGAAAGTTCTATCAAGTCCTACAAATTCGAAAATAATAAGGAAGTTGTAATTTTCTAAATAAAAGAAAGTTCTATCAAGTTTGAAAATAATAAAAGAAAGTTCTATCAAGTTTGAAAATAATAAAAGTGTAATTTTCATATTATAAATTGGATATTCTGATTTCTTCAGGATGGGAATTTTCATGCTTTCATATTTGGTTGTCGACATCTTAGATCGTATCTGATTCAAATTTAAATCAGTCTGCTCTGATACCAATTGTTGCCCAGTAATAAACAATTGTAGAAGGGGGGTTGAATACAATTGTATAAGATTCTCGACTTATCAAAGTATATATCACATATATGAAAGAATAATAACAGCTTTATTAGTTCTGATATAAAACTGTTACAAACTCTCTCAAGAAATTCGGATGTTCTTGAGAGCTTCTAGGTTACAAGGATACTCGTGTATGTGATCGCTTATGTTCTCTTCATAAATCGAAACCTAAACTGTGTTTATATACTACACAGCTTCTCTATCAATTACATGATAAGTTCTAATCAATTACAAAGATTGAAACCTATCCTAAATTGTTAGCTTCATTACTATAAATAAGGAACCGACAAAATAAGCTTCCTTATTTAACTAGACTCCAAATATAACTCGAAATAGAAATCCTGATCAGCTTCCAGTTCTGATGATCAATCCTGATCCCAGTCCTGATGTAGATATCCTGATGACAATCCTGATACCGACGCTTGATCGAATACTGATGACCATGCTATACTGATGACGTCAGCAATCATGATTAGTTGAGTCTAGATCCTGACGATCATTGAATCCTGATCTAACAATCTCCCCCAATCTCATACTTTGTGAAATAAAGTATAGATTCCTAGATTCAATGATGTCAAAAACATATTTACAAAATGTACAAATATTTACAGCAGTAACTTATCTGTTTAAATTCTTTGATAGAACAGATTCATCTTCAAGAAGTTGGATAACAAATTTTCTTCTTTTTCTTCAAGAATTTGAATCAGTCTTTCCTTAAGATTTCTGAGTTCTTCATCTTCCTCATTAATCTGGTAGATAGCTGCTCTGAGATTTTGTATGGAGCTTCTCTGAAGACTGTGCTCTTCAAGCAAAAGATAAGCAATTTCCTTCCCATCAGGATTGAGAGTAAGTTGAGTCATGCCAAAAGTCACTTCTTTAACAGCAGTGCCCCTTTGCATTTCCACATCTTGACCTCTTTGATTTAAGTACATGGGAGTAAAATTACCATTGAAATTTCTGTTTCCATCCATTCTTCTTCTAATTGTTACCAAGATCATGTCACTCCACACTTTGCACACTTCATTCTTCCATCTTAACAGATAATGAACATATTTCAGTTCCTTTGTAGTTTTCACCAACAAGTCTTGAATGGATAGAATCTTCACAGAACCATCTCTCATAAAATACAGAAGCTTTTCTTTCTTTTCAGAACCATCATGACAATTTATTACTATATCAACAGATAATAAATTGTTCAGGTTTTCAGAAGTTAAAATACCTCCAATTTCAGTCAAGGCATAAGGATCAACATGAGGTGTATTCAAATATTCAGCATCCCTGTGTCCAATACCTCCTCTTGAATTGTTTGCCATTTGCCTCAGATTTGAGAACATTTGAAACCAGAGTGTTTTTTATCTAACTGACTCAGAAAAATCAGCAACACTTGAGGTACTTGTGATAATTCTCCCAGACTGAAAATTGATAGGTCTATCACACCTAAGTGTGTCAATGTGTTTCCATTTCTTATCTTTTTCCTTCTCATAAGCATAGCTTCTTTCTAGTTGAGGTTCTTGTCTGCTTGGATTTCTCCACAACCTTCTGTTTGAGAGTTTAAGCCTTTGTACATAGAGATTGAAATCTTTATTTGTTGTTCTTGTGATTTCTCTTCTTCTGGCTTCTTCTTCTTCATCTACTTCCTTGTTGTGAGAATCCACCACTGTTAGGTCCTGATAAGTTTGTAGAAGGGTGGTTGAATACAAACTATACCGTTTTATCGAATTTGTCCTTTGAATAATTTAACAATTAAGAACAAATTAATGCGGAATATAAATGAAACAAGATTCAAGTTAAATATAAACTATATTAAACTTGAAGGGTGTTGCAAATACAGTACGGATTACAAAGTATTTATCTCAAACTAATTAATACAAATTTAGAATAAATTCGACATGAACTTTTCTAATATTTGTAATAAAAAGATCGAATGCTAAAAGCAATGTTCGAGATAAATTCTAGGGATATAGATCCGCTAGATGAAGCAATACAAGTAATCAAATTCTAGTGGTTTGGATTTAACAATACAAACTAGAATTAATTGCTTGAGAAGAAATGAGATCAAATGGCTTCTTCTTGTTCTTGAGAGAGAAATGTTTGTGTGTTTGATAATTCAGTCTGTTTTCTTTCTGTCAAGCTACGGTTGATATATATCCTTTCAGAAGACCTGTATGACCTTTTAATTAAATCAATATGACCTAATCAATCAATCAATACACTTGTATGACCTGAGGAATTATTCTCGGTAGAACCATGCTTCATCAATAGAACCTGCAGAAAGTGTCCGGTATGACCTAACATACTTCTGCCAACTTTTCGGTAGAACCTAGGAAAAGAACCGGTATGACCTGCTGTTAAAAGCCTCTGTAGAACCTAGCAGAACTCGGCATGACCTAGCAGAGCTCAGTATGACCTAGCAGAGCTCGGTATGACCTAGCAGAGGTCATACAGAGAATTAGGTCATACAGAAAATTTCTTCAGGCCAGGTCATACAGTATTAAAATAATTTCCTTTAATCAAATTAGTTAATTTAAATTCTAAATTAAATTAATTCTTTTCTAGAATTAATTTAATAAATAATTTAAACAACTAATTTAATAAATTAATTAATTCTAAAAGAATTAATTTATTAATAAAATTGATTAATAATTTAATTAATTAAAAGAAGATAACTTAAAATCATTGCATTCCTTTATCTTCTGAAAACCACTGAATATAGATGATTTAATTCCACTGATTGATGTCGTCATTCGATGCACTGTCTGGTTCATGAATAACTGACTTCAATGATAATTCTTCATCTTTAAAACATTTAAAGTTGTGGCTTCTTTTCTTTAGATCTGAATAAACTCTGTATCCTGTACTTCTTCTGTCACCAACTGGAAATCTCTGTCACTGTAGTAAATCCACTTTCTTGAATACTTCACTGAGGCTTGAACAATAAATTGAACTTCTTTCAATGTAGAATAACTTCAAGTCTGTAGATGACTTTAATCTTCAATCTCTTGACTGATAAAACTCTCTGAGATTCCTGTGACCTTTAATCTAATATTTACTTATTACATTCTAGTTTAAGTTGAGTAGAATCCTCGAATTACAAATAGGCTATAACATATGCCTTTCAATCTCCCCCTATTTGTTTGTTAGAGAATAACAACCAAATACCTAGAGGATCACTCAACTAAAACCAAGAAAAAGATAGGACTCTTAAGCCTAAGTAAATACTAGAAAGTTCTGGATCAAATATGACATTTCCAGATTTCAACAGTAAAGATAAATACAAGACAGATGTTCCTCTAGACTGAACATATGATAACATTGAACCTGTCTTGATTTACCTAAGCTCTATACATATAACATTTACAAAACAGAGCTAACTTTCCTTTACTCCCCTGAAACTCCTCCTTTTCCTTTTATGTTTTTTTCAGCTCCCTCTACCTAGCTTCTCCAAACTTCTCTATAAACTTCTCTAGAAACTTCTCCAGAAACTTCTCCCCCTTAGTTGAGGAATTCTCTACAGATATAACATTTTGAGTTTCTGAAGCCAGTAGGAGTTTAGATAGTTGATGGAGTTGATCTTGGGTAGTAAATTTGTCTTCAAAATTTCCTTGAGCAGTCCCAGCTAATTGTTGACAGAGGTGGAAGAAGAAGACCGTTCAACCACTTGTGCTTGCAAAAGTTCTTTATCAGCCTGGGTTTTGAATAGATGTTCCTGTAGATCAGCTATGTGAGCTAACTACATTGCAGTGTATGTGTCTGTGTGTGCACTCACTTGAATTTCTCTTGTAAGTGTATCACTCATCTCACGTGCATGTGTTTCACTCAGTGTTTGACTCTTATCACTCAACATTAGCTGTCTGTTTGCGCCTTTATGATCAGTACCTGCATTGAAACTCACCCTAGCCTCTTCAAGAGAGGTCAGTGGTGGTGCAATGGGAGTTCGCAAATCCCGATCCTCAATCATGTCTATCAAATCACTTGGATTTGAAATCTGAATTGCTTCAGTGATAGACTGACCAAGTTGCCTTCCACTTTCTCCAGATAAATCTGCGAGTGGAAAATCCCTTTGGGAGCCAGAGATGTTCACTCTGGGAGGGGAGAAAATTATTCTATTTGATTTGGCAAAGAATCAAATTTTCCCTCAGATGCCTATGAAGGCACTTCTACCGTAACAATGGTAGGCACTGTAACCAGTTGCAGGTGCTCTGCTTTCACTGTGTCCTGAGTTTCATCTAATGGAATTGTCTTCTCCCATTGTGAGTAATGAGAGTGTGCTTGACTCAGTACAAAGTGCCATGGCCCTATGGCAAATTTCAATAGATTCATCCTGTTGAGAGAATGTCTCTAGAAACAGTTCATTGGCCATTTCAAAGTCCATATCCTATTGAGAGGATACAGATGGGCTGACAGGTGCCTCAGTATATATTGAATTTCTTTAGAGGAGGCAGAGATGTGGGATCACTCACTGTTTCAATCAAAATACTTCTTTGTTTAACATTTGATTTCTGTTTAGGCTGAGAGGTCAAGTAATTAAGTTGTAGACTCGTTGTTTGGCTCTAAGACCTGGGATAGAGATTGTGGATCTACAATCCCTTGGTCAGCCCTAACAACCACTTGGGTTCAGCAACAGTAAAAGAAGTGGATTGAGAGATAGAAAGTAATACCTGAATTGGATTTAGCACTGAAGTTCCAGCTAAGCAAGAGTTAGATCAGAAATAATATATACAATATATTTACAAAAATAACTAAGACAAATAGAAAATAAAAGATAATAAATAATAACAATAAAAATAAAAATAAAATAATATATATACAGAAAAAAAAACTATTCGAGGAAAACTAAAGAAAGAAAATAAAATAAAATAAAAGAAAATGCAGAAAAAATATTTACAGGAAACTATTTACATGAACTAAACAAGAATATTTGAATATTTTAAAATAAAATTTTTTCAATAAAAATAGATTTCTCTACAATTTTAACTTGTAAAATTTGAGAAAAATATTTTTAGAGAAAATAATTAATCTTAACTTACTCACCCTAAGAAGATTAACAATTAGACAAGACATAGCAATAATCTACAATCAACATGCATAAGAGAAAATGAGATGATAAAATAAATTTACAAGTGATTTAAAAATGTATGCAACAAATGAACACTTGTAAATTTAATTAAGAACAAACATAAAAATAAACAAAGTTAATCACTAAAACTATTTAACATACCCAATTTACCAACCAATCTGGTAAATATGGATTCATCAAGAGATTTAGTGAAAATATCTGATGTTTGTTCCTCTATGGGTACAAAGTGTAACTCCACAGTACCATTCATGACATGCTCTCGGATAAAATGATACCTGATGTCAATGTGCTTGGTTACTTGTGATTATGTCATCTTCATCTAGTTTATTTCTGAATACCCACCGAGTACCAACTACTTTCTTGTTCTTCGGTCTAGGTACCAGCTTCCAAACTTGTTGTTGTTCAATTTGATTGAGTTCATCTTGCATAGCAATCACCCAATCTGGATCAGTCAGTGCTTCCTCAGTTTTCTTTGGCTCCATTTCAGATAGAAATGCTGAATAATGACATTCATTCTGAGTTGCACTTCTAGTTTTAACTCTAACATCTGGATCACCAATGATCAGCTCAAAAGGATGAGCTCTATTCCATACAGTCTGTCTTGGAAGATTTGATCTTGATGATTCGCCTTGACATTCACTTTGATGTTGTGAGTGACTAGATGATCCTTCATTTGCTCCCCCTGAGTTGTTGCTTGATTGCCTTGATGATTCTTCTCCAGTGTTGGTGGTATCTCCATTGTTACCAGTGTTTCCACCACCACCACCATGATCATTATCATCATTATTATTATCATTACCAGCAATAACTTCAGGTGGGGCTGCATCATCTGATTCTGAGTCTGGCAAGTTATCAAACTTCAGCTTCTCAGATGAATCTTCTTTTTGGATATTAGGGAGCTAGGTGTCATCAAATGTAACATTGATGTTCTTATTGACTGATAACATTTCTTGATTTCAAACAGGCCATATCCTCAGTTATACCATTGCTGTTATCTCCAAAGGTAAGCACTGGGCCAGCTTTCACAACCACATTTGATAGCAGGGCTCTATCTCCGGTCATATGCCTTGAACATCAACTGTCCAGAATCCACACAACCCGGTTCACCTGTTTCATACCCTGCACTATCAAATTGATTAGGCCTTCTTCGGAACCCAAGCTTGGTTGGGTCCGGCATACTTAAAGAACTGACCTTTGTCAGGCAAAACAACATTTTTAACTAAAACTACTTCAACCTCTTTCACAAAAGAGTGTTTCCATTTATAGCCAGCCTTAACACATTTCTGAGTAGGCTTAGGGATAAATGAATCCACTCTAGTCTTTGGAGGACTAGTAGTCTTAGCTCTAACATGCTTCTTATTATTAACATGTTGACGTGGAGCAGTCTTATTATCAGATACATGCTTACTATTAAAATAAGCATACATAACATTGAAAGCACAAGACATGCAATTAATCACACCACATGCTTTATGAGAAGAATTAACAGCAGGCATGTTAGTACTACAGTTGTTTTGATCCAACTTATGGATATCTGATTTAGTCTTTTTAGTTGCAACAACATTGACTGGTTTGTCAGACACACACTTGTTGGACTGTTCAACTTTACAGGCAAAATCTTCTTCAAGTATCTCCTCTGCAATGATGATAGAGTATTCATTCAGAGGTTCTTCCTGGGACTCTCTAAAGAAAGGTGTTTCAATACCCTTAAGCACATATGGAATACCCTTTTCTTCAGCACTGACTCTATTAGGGGTATTAATGCCTAGCAATCCAACAGCCTCATTATAACCATAACCTATACTAACATGATTACCAATAGCTTATTGGTTGAAAATCTCTTTAGCCGTCTTACAAGAGTTGTAATAGGCATTAGCTTTTGTCTTAAGCTCACTAATCTGATTCTTAAGAATGGTTTCCAATTGAATATAACAATTAACCCTATTCTCAAGAAATGCTATTTTCTCAGTAAGTTCATCCTGATTAACATGCACTAGTTTTAATTCTCTTACCTCCTGTTCAAGAGCTGTGTTCAAAAGAATTATTCTATCATTTTCAGTACGTGCACAAGAAAGAGTACCACCAAGATGACGAATCATTTCAGCATCAGTGAACTTTACCTCTGACATGTATGAAGATGAAGTGCTTGCCTCTTTAGCCACTTTCTGCGTAGTAGACATCTTTTGAGATTTTTAGGAATAATAAAAATTTCAGAGTTTAAGAAAAAATCTCAAAACAATTGGATCTTTGATTTGTATATCAATCAAAAGGCTCTGATGCCAATTTTTAGGTCCTGATAAGTTTGTAGAAGGGGGGTTGAATACAAACTATACCGTTTTATCGAATTTGTCCTTTGAATAATTTAACAATTAAGAACAAATTAATGCGGAATATAAATGAAACAAGATTCAAGTTAAATATAAACTATATTAAACTTGAAGGGTGTTGCAAATACAGTACGGATTACAAAGTATTTATCTCAAACTAATTAATACAAATTTAGAATAAATTCGACATGAACTTTTCTAATATTTGTAATAAAAAGATCGAATGCTAAAAGCAATGTTCGAGATAAATTCTAGGGATATAGATCCGCTAGATAATCAAAGCAATACAAGTAATCAACTTCTAGTGGTTTGGATTTAACAATACAAACTAGAATTAATTGCTTGAGAAGAAATGAGATCAAATGGCTTCTTCTTGTTCTTGAGAGAGAAATGTCTGTGTGTTTGATAATTCAGTCTGTTTTCTTTCTGTCAAGCTACGGTTGATATATATCCTTTCAGAAGACCTGTATGACCTTTTAATTAAATCAATATGACCTAATTAATCAATCAATACACTTGTATGACCTGAGGAATTATTCTCGGTAGAACCATGCTTCATCAATAGAACCTGCAGAAAGTGTCCGGTATGACCTAGCATACTTCTGCCAACTTTTCGGTAGAACCTAGGAAAAGAACCGGTATGACCTGCTGTTAAAAGCCTCTGTAGAACCTAGCAGAACTCGGTATGACCTAGCAGAGCTCGGTATGACCTAGCAGAGCTCGGTATGACCTAGCAGAGGTCATACAGAGAATTAGGTCATAAAGAGAATTTCTTCAGGCCAGGTCATACAGTATTAAATTAATTTCCTTTGATCAAATTAGTTAATTTAAATTCTAAATTAAATTAATTCTTTTCTAGAATTAATTTAAACAACTAAATTAATTAATTTAATAAATTAATTAATTCTGAAAGAATTAATTTATTAATTAAATTGATTAATAATTTAATTAATTAAAAAAAGATAACTTAAAATCATTGCATTCTTTTATCTTTTGAAAACCACTGAATATAGATGATTTAATTCCACTGATTGATGTCGTCATTCGATGCACTGTCTGGTTCATGAATAACTGACTTCAATGATAATTCTTCATCTTTAAAACATTTAAAGTTGTGGCTTCTTTTCTTTAGCTCTGAATAAACTTTGTATCCTGTACTTCTTCTGTCACCAACTGGAAATCTATGTCACTGTAGTAAATCCACTTTCTTGAATACTTCACTGAGGCTTGAACAATAAATTGAACTTCTTTCACTGTAGAATAACTTCAATTCTGTAGATGACTTTAATCTTCAATCTCTTGACTGATAAAACTCTCTGAGATTCCTGTGACCTTTAATCTAATATTTACTTATTACATTCTAGTTTAAGTTGAGTAGAATCCTCGAATTACAAATAGGCTATAACATATGCCTTTCAACCACAGTAGAAAGTATTAACAGATCAACCTCTTGTAGAATATCAGATTCATCAGGATCTTGAACTGTGTCAGGAACAGTATCATGATTAGAATCTTCAATTTGATTTGTATTACTGAGAGTTGATTTTCTTGTTTTTCTTCTCAATTTAGGTTCTTCTTCAACATTTCCATCATCACCAAAAGTAGACCTGTCAGGAACTACTAAAGTTTGAGTAGGTTCAGGAATTTCTTCAATCCTTAATCCTCTAGACCTTGTTTGTCTAGGCATAATTGGAATTGATGAGCTTCTTCTACCTCTTTGAGCACTTCTTCTACCTCTGCCTCCTCTACCTCTAACAGGAGTAGAATTCTTGAAACTCTCCATCATTTCTCTTTGAGCATTTAAGAACTCTTCATGAGAGAGATCAGGATATTCTTCAGTAGCAGTAGATAGTGCCTTTCTAGCAAATAACTGTTGTACCCTCTTATCAGTATGATAAAGAGTCACAACATCACCTTTCTTTGTTTTGAACTTCTGGAATAGGTTAGCAGCATCTTCAGGATTTTCAATGATTACATCTTCATCACCCTCAGGAATTGTAGAAAGTGTATGTCCATGACTAGGCGTCAGGATTTGATCAGTCATCAGGATTTGATCACCTGTCAGGATTTGTTCTTCCATCAGGATCTGAGATTGTACCAATGTTCTCACTGTCCTTACTCCAGAATCAGAAACATGAGTTGACTGCGTTGTTTGACTTTGAGAAGTTTGAATAGTCTTCATAACAGCAGCATCAGAGGTTTCTCCTTGTAGAACTTTGTCACCACCATCATTTCCAGTATCATCATCATTATTCCTTAATACTAGATCAGGTGTACATTTTGTAGAACTTACCTTCTCCCCCTTTTTGACATCAGCATTTGACAATATATTCAAAATTAAGGTAAGAGAGGTTTGAATATCAGTTACCTTAGAATCAAGTGAATCAATTCTGCTGTTGATGGAGGTTTGTTCAGTAATGACTAACTTGACTTGGGATTCCACTATTCTTAGTTGAAGAGCATTAGGCACCTTTGTGAAGTTTTTAGAAATGTCAGTCCTTACTAATTCTGTAGCAGCCTTGACAGAATCAATTTCATGTTTGAGGCCTTTTGATAAAAGAGTAGTTGCCTTCAAATGATTCTTCAAATCTTGATTCTCAATTAATTTCACTACATCATAGGCATGATCCAAAGCATATGGATAACTAACAGACTCAGAAGATCTGTACCATGAATTGTTCCATTCATATTGTCTAAGTGCCTCAGCAAGAGAAATTTCAGAAGGAACAGAAAAATCTTGTCTGAGATCTTTTCCAGTAGAAGCCTTGCCAGCCATGAGTGTGCTTGATGAACCAAAGTTGGTTCCAAGACTAGATTTAATAACTCTGGCAAGCTGATCCTTCTCTTCATTATTATCATCATCACTATCATCAGCATCAGAATCAAGAGTAACATCAGGATCAGGAATTGCAATACCTTTTAGCTTATCCTGGGATGCTGTGATAGAATCTGTCATTGATCTTGAGCTTAGTGGTTGTATCAGGATTGGCTTATCAATAGCACCACTAGCGTCAGGAACAACACCGTCAGGATGAGATAAGCTTGCATCAGGATTTGATACTGATGGTTCTTGTGTAGCATGAGGTTCTGAAGCTGCTTTAACACTTTGAGTTAAAGGTTCTTGTGTACTTCCCTCATTGACAGTGTCCTCGACCATTCTTTCATTTTCACCAGAATTCCCTTGAGCATTGTCAGGAAATTCCTCAGAAGCTGTATCTTTGCCTGCATCTTTAGATGGTTCTTGTGTGGCTGGAATAAAAATGTCTGCATTCTCCCTTTGAGAAAATGGTTCTTGTGGGACTATTCCAATAGCTAAGCCTTCACTCAAACTTTGATTGAGTGGTTATTGTGGGGCAGGATCTTCAGTAGCTGCTGCATCATAGTGAGATTCAGGTTCTTGTGGGCTTGATCCTTTCAGCTTCTTCTGTCTCTGAAAGACCTTTCCCTCTGCTTTCCTTTTCTTCTCCAATGGATGTAGAAACCCAAGATTGGAAGCAGCAACACCATACTTCTCCCATGAAATATCAACATGTCTTGTAGTGGGAGAGGATTTGGCTGGAGAGTCTGAAATAGAGACAACTTTTGTTGGAGTGACATCGGGAGTACCAACGTCAGGATTAGCTTGAGCATCAGGATTTGACTGCTCATCAGGAATTGATAGATCCTGACCATCAGTAGTATGTGTCTCCAAAGGAATATGATACCTGCTTTTAGATAGTTTCCTTTTCTTCTGTGGCTTAGATGATGGTGCCACAGCTTCAATAGCAGTATCAGCAACTTCCTTGCTGATGGTAAGTCATTTCTTGATGTAGATGCTCCCCCTGGATTGGTGTTATCTTGAATAGAAGAATTTGTTTCATTAGAAGCTCCCCCTGAATTGTTACTATCTCCTCCTGATGGATTATCAGGATTGTCACTTGAATCAGTATCTGAAGAATTTTGTCCTGATTATTGAGTAGACTCAGAATTTGTAGCAGTTTGTTGTTGCTCCCCCTCAACATTTGCACTACTAGATGAATCATCATTATTGGCATCATCAGTATTAGCACCATCAGAAATTGGTGTGTCATCAGGATTTGATGGATCATCAGGATTTGGTGACCCATCAGTATCTGATGGATTGACATGATCTGATTCATTTTCTTCAGGTTCCTTGGTAGCTTCATTTTCAAAAACCAATCTATCATGTGAGTCTTCATTCAATCCAATTATCTTCTTATCATCAAAAGATACGTGTATTGACTCCATAACAGTTCTTGTTCTCAAGTTAAAAACTCTAAAGGCTCTTGATGCAGGATAGCCTATGAAAATTCCTTCATCAGCCTTAGTTTCAAACTTTCCTAGCTGTTCAGGATGAGTTCTGAGAACAAAACATTTACAGCCAAACACATGCAGATGCTTCAAACTTGGTTTCTTCTCCTTGAGAGATTGATAAGGAGTAATACCATGTCTGTTTATCAAAGTGAGATTTTGAGTATAGCATGCTGTATTGACTACTTCTGCCCAGAAATATGTAGGTAATTTAGCTTCTTCCAACATAGTTCTGCCAGCTTCAACAAGAGTTCTATTTTTCCTTTCAACTACTCCATTTTGCTGAGGTGTTCCAGGAGCAGAGAATTGTTGAATAATTCCTTTGTATTTGCAGAACTCTTCCATCTTTGAATTCTTGAATTCAGTACCATTACCACTCATCAGTATCTTGACTTTGTACTTTGTGGTTGTCTCAATCATTCTCATATGATCCAACAGTATTTCAGGAGTTTCATCTTTTCTGTGCAGAGAATACACCCAGGTGAATCTAGAATATTCATCGACAATTACAAGAGTGTACCTTTTCTTACTGATGGACATAATGTTGACTGGTCCAAATAGATCAAGATGCAGCATGTGATATGGTTCTTCAATAGAGGATTCTGATTTACTCTGGAATGATGTCCTTCTTTGTTTAGCCTTTTGACAAGCATCACAGAGTCCATCAGGAGTATACAAAGCTTTAGGTAATCCTCTCACTAAATCTTTCTTAACCAACTCATTGATATTGCTGAAGTTGAGATGAGAAAGCTTCTTGTGCCAATTCCAACTTTCATCTACTGATGCTTTACTGATTAGACATGTAGGGGAGCCATCAGTATTTGAGAGAATGTTGGCTTCATAAATGTTACCATGCCTGTAGCCAGTCAGTGCTATCTTTCCTGTTTCTTTGTTGACTACTTCACAATGTGTGGAATAGAAATTGACATGATAACCTCTGTTAGTGATTTGACTAATACTCAACAGCTTGTGTTTTAGTCCCTTCACTAGAGCTACTTTTTTAATGATGACATTTCCAATTATTATATTGCCATATCCCAAAGTTTGTCCAATGTTGCCATCTCCATAAGACACAGTTGGGCCAGCTTTTTCCTCATATTCTGATAACAGGGCCTTGTTTCCAGTCATGTGCACAGAACATCCACTATCCGTGATTAACACATTTTTCTTTTTACCCTGCAATCAGAATGTTAAAACACTAGTTAGAATGTTTAGGAACCCACACTTGTTGGGTTCCTTTTCCATGCATTTTATTTATTTTAGCAGCAGAAGACTTTCTGACTTTAGTAGTCCTGACAGGATTAACTCCATCAGGATTTGCTCTGTCAGTATCAGTATTAACAAAAGCATGCTTCACATTGACATTCTCAATTTTACCAGACTTTGTACTTTTATTAAACTTAGGCAATGGATCATAAAAGTTATAGTACAAGTCATGGTATTCTGCACAAGTATAAATTGAATGCCATATACTACCACAATGAAAACATGACTTCTGTGGTTTATAAAATACTGATCTACTCCTGACATCAGAAATAGGAATTTCGGTAATTTTCTTTAAACTCTTTTTGCAATCAATAGCAAGATGATTAGAGTTACCACAGTTAAAACAACATTTTCTAGGTGCATTTGGGACATATTTATAACCATTTTCTTTATTAATCCCAATTTTACCATTCCCGTTTCTTTTGACACTAGGTTCCTTCTTTTTATCTGTAACTTCACAGATCTTATCATTGAGTTGTTTCTGAGACAGTAAACCTACATTCTTAGTAACTTTACTCATGACAGGTTTAGACTTAATAAGTTTAACACTTTGAACAGAAGAAGATCCCTTTTCAAAAGTTGAATTGGAATCCTTACCAAAAACAAAATTAACAGGAGTAATCTTAGATTTGGTTTTGTCTATAACATGTCTATAGGTTTTTGGACTAACTGTCTCATCAACAACAATTTTCTCTTTCAATTTCTTATCTTCATCTGACTTATACCCTAGACACTCTTTCCAATTCTTAGAGGTATTAATCTCATGAAATTTTCTACCAGAGTCTGTACAGGTTCTGATTTTCTCATTAGCATATTCAAGTTCCTTTTCAATAGCAGTACATTTAAATTTCATCTCTAAGTACATGTGTTTAGCATTATTACATTCTATCTGTACTTTTTGCATAAGAGAAAATTCAGCTTCTAAATGCTCATTCCTTTTCCTAAGTTCAGACATCTCAGATAAGATTTTAGTATTTTCAGCAGTTTGACTTCTAAAGCTAATATGCAATGACTTTAGAAAACGTCTTAACTCAGAATCATTATCAGTATCAAAATCAAAGACAGTATTTAGTACCTTATCATCAGGAATAGCAGTATCATTAGTATTGGCCATTAGGGCATAGTTGACCACCTCAGTATCAGATTCTGAGGAAGAGTCCATCCAATCTTTGCTTGATGTGATGAGTGCTTTTGTCTTCTTGCACTCATTAGCAAAGTGTCCCATACCATTACACTTGTAGCATCTAACCTTTGACTTGTCAAATTTGCTACTCTTGCTGTCCTTTTTGATATACTTGTCTTTGTCTGCATTGAAGATCCTTTTCTGGAAGTTGCCTTGTCTTCTAGCCTTCCTGAACTTCATCTTTTTGAAGCATCTGACAATCATAGCAACCATCTCTTCCATGTCTGAGTCAGAAGAGTCATCATCAGTATTGGCATCAGGATTGCCATCAGTATCTGATGAAGAGTCATCAGGATCTGACTCAACTATTCTTGATTTCCTTCTAGAGACCTCCATAGCTTTTCCTTTTGATTTAGCCTCTACATTCAAGGCAATGGTCTTTGCCTTGCTGCTTTTCTTATTCTTTCTCTGTTGAACTTCAAGATCATGAGTTCTTAGCATTCCATAGACTTCATCAAGAGACACGGTGTTGAGATCATACTGATGTCTAATGATCGAGGTCTGGGTATCCCATTCTTCAGGTAAAGCTCTCAGAAACTTGGTATTTGAATCTTCAGAAACATATTCCTTGCCAACTAAAGATAGATTGTTCAGGAGTGTCAGAAATCTATCATATAAATCAGTCAGTCTCTCATCAGGTCTTGCATCAAATTGTTCATATTCTTGAATTAAAAGAGCCCTTCTGTTTTTCTTGACAGATGCAGATCCCTGGCATTGAGTTTCCAAAGTATCCCAGATTTCTTTTGCAGACTTGCATGCAATCACTTTGTTGGACATGACAGCATCAAGACTATTGTGCAGGATATTCTTTATCTTTGCCTCCCTGAGTACATGAGTTGTTTCTTCTGGAGTCCATTCACTCTTGACCTTGACCATATAGTGTTCTGGTACAGTTTCTGTTCGTTCTATGATCCTGGTAGGAATATATGGTCCATCACGAATCATGTCCAAATAATCAGGATCCATAGCCTCCAGGTACATCAACATCTTTACCTTCCATGTTGGATATTCTGATTTCTTCGGGATGGGAATTTTCATGCTTTCATACTTGGTTGTTGACATCTTAGATCGTATCTGATTCAAATTTAAATCAGTCTGCTCTGATACCAATTGTTGCCCAGTAATAAACAATTGTAGAAGGGGGTTGAATACAATTGTATAAGATTCTCGACTTATCAAAGTATATATCACAGATATGAAAGAATAATAACAGCTTTATTAGTTCTGATATAAAACTGTTACAAACTCTCTCAAGAAATTCTGATGTTCTTGAGAGCTTCTAGGTTACAAGGATACTCGTGTATGTGATCGATTATGTTCTCTTCATAAATTGAAACCTAAACTGTGTTTATATACTACACAGCTTCTCTATCAATTACATGATAAGTTCTAATCAATTACAAAGATTGAAACCTATCCTAAATTGTTAGCTTCATTACTATAAATAAGGAACCGACAAAATAAGCTTCCTTATTTAACTAGACTCCAAATATAACTCGAAATAGAAATCCTGATCAGCTTCTAGTTCTGATGATCAATCCTGATCACAGTCCTGATGTAGATATCCTGATGACAATCCTGATACCGATGCTTGATCGAATACTGATGACCATGCTATACTGATGACGTCAGCAATCATGATTAGTTGAGTCTAGATCCTGACGATCATTGAATCCTGATCTAACATAATAAAAGTGTAATTTTCAATTTCCTTCCTACAAAATCGAAAATAATAAAGGAAGTTGTAATTATTAAAATTAAAAATTGTGAAAAATTGAGAAAATTAGAAAAATAGAACGGAGCGATTCTAGAGGTGCCACCTCACCGCCCCCCGTCTTCTCCTTTATATAAGTATATTGATTTAGTTGAGCACTGAAAAGAATTTTATTGTAAGTATCATAAATGTAATTTTGTGCATGTTATTAAGATATTTATTCTCTTGATTACTTTCGGTCCAACAAATTACAAAAAAAATAGTAAAATAAAACATAATTATATATATATTTTTTAAAAATTCAATGACACTTTTAAGTGAAATAAGTGAGAGTATTTCAATAACAATAAATAAACCGTGAAAATAATATAATATAATAATTAATCAAACCTTCACTTCATCTAATAAAAATAGGACTGATTATTTGTTAAGTCCAAAATTTGAACAATATTTTTGAAATCGAATTATATTAGGAATTAAACTAAGCCAAAATAAATTATTTCGGTTCGGTTCATTACTGTTCCTGAAAACCAATTTCTTTTAAAGAAAATAAAAAAATAAATCAAATGAATTTATGATTGAACATGCATACAAATACGCAAGAAAATCAAGTCAATTCAAATAATAAACCAGTAAGGTATCAATCAATAGTAAATATTATTTTAACACAAGTAAAAAGATTTGAATATGAAAAAAATATAATACAAACAAAAATATGCAAATTAATCACTTAACATAAACCATTTTATAAATCGGTTATTGTGATAACCCGGGTCAAATTTCAAGCTTTTTTTCGAAAATTGGGTCAAGTCCCGATTCCGAGTCAGAATAAGCCGAAGCCTACTGGCCCAAACACAATCAACTTGGGTAACAAGTAGTCCACCACAGGCCCCAAAAAAATCATGATTTGTTGGTGCTAATTAGTAGTAGTACTTTGCTTTATAAACTGAATAGAAGTCTCAAATCTACTCGATGTGGAACTTGGGTGTTACAAACTCTCCCACTTAAACTCTTGACGTCCTCGTCAAGCCTGAACGAATATCCCATAGGGTCCAAGATCGTTCCTCTCTAGTCATTATGGGATAATACCGGCTGGTTTCGTGTCTCCACCTCCGGACCTCTATCCATTGTGGGATAATACCACCAGCCTTCGTGTCCCCACCTCCGGCAACTTAACGCATTAAGCTTTCGAGAGTCGGCTCTGTTACCATATGTGATAACACGGGTCAAATCTTGAGCCTTTTTTCGAAAATCGGGTCAAGTCCTGATTCCGAGTCCGAATAAGCCGAAGCCTACTGGCCCAAACGCAGCCAACTTGGGTAACAAATAGTCCACCACAGGCCCCCAAAAGATCATGATTTGTTGGTGCTAATTAGTAGTAATACGTTGCTTTATAAACTGAACAGAAATCCCAAATTAACTCGATGTGGGACTGAGGTGTTACCGTTATATTCCTTAAAGCAACATGTACGTACATTTTTTCAACATAATAAATTAAAATTATAAATTACTATAACACATGCATTTAGAGAATATATGAACAATATTTTAGATATATATACTATTATATTAAAAACGAAACATTAAAAGTTTTGTAGTCTGGTCCTGGAAATTTTTGTAGTCTAGTCACTCAATTTATAGCCGTTAGATATTTCTGATCAAATCGATAAGAAGCGTTTGATAAAATATTAAAAATTATTATATAAAGTATATTTTCTATTTTTTCCTAACTAAAGCATTTCATTTTCCAAAAATATCATAGGCAATTTCATTTAATAACATAAATTTATAAAATTTTAATTACTAATAACTAACCAATTACCCTTTTTAGGTAAAGTATATATTCTTTTTATATTTTCTAACTAAAATTTCTACTTTTCTATTTTTCCTAACTAAAAACCTCTCATTTTCCAAAAATATTTTCTATTTTTCCTAACTAAAACATCTTATTTTCCAAAAATATCATATGCAGTTTCATTTAATAAAATAAATTATAAAATTTTACTTACTAATAACCAACCAATTACCTTTTTTAGCCAAAGTATATATTTTTAAATATTTTCTAACTAAAATTTTTACTTTTCTATTTTTCTTAACTAAAAACCTCTTATTTTCCAAAAATATTACAGACAGTTCTATTTAATAAAATCTATACTATTATATTAAAGACGAAACATTGCAAGTTTTTTGTAGCTTGGTCACTCAATTCATAGTCGTTAGATATTTCTAATCAAATCAATGAGAACCGTTAGATAAATTATTGAAATAATTATATGGAATATCTTTTCTATTTTTCCAAACTAAAACATCTCATTTTCCGAAAATATCACAGACAATTTCATTTAATAAAATAACATAATAAAGTTATAATTGCTAATAACTAACCCGTTACCTTTTTTAACCAAAGTGTATATATTTGTTTATATAATTTCTAACAAAAATTTCTATTTTTTTATTTTTTCTAACTAAAATCTCTCATTTTCCAGAAATATCACGTACAGCTCTATTTAATAAAATAAAATATTCATATTATAATTACTAATGACTAACCGATTAGCTTTTTTTCCAAAACGTATATTCCTTTTTATATTTTCTAACTAAAATTTCTCTTAACTAAAATCTAAAAGATATCACAAGCAATTTCATTTAGTAACATAAAATACTAATAATTAATCAATTTCTTTTATTAGCCAAAACGTATATTTTTTTTATAACTAAAATTTTACTTTTTTATTTTTCCTAACTAAAACCTCTAATTTTCCAAAAATATCAAGAGCAATTCTATTTAATAAAATAAAATATTATAATATTATAATTACTAATAACTAACCGATTAGTTTTTTTGCCAAAGTGTATATTATTTTTTACATTTTCTAACTAAATTATAAAATCATATCGAGTCAAATAAATATTCATTATATTATTTTTAACTATTTAATATAGTAAATGAATGCATAAATTAATCATCAAAAAATAAAAGCAAAAAAGACAACATATTAAAATTATTATTTATAATATTAATTAAAAAAATAGAAATAAAGATTAAATTTCGTCAAACATGTAGTATTATACTTTATTTTCTTTAATATATAATAGATCAAGTGTATTCTATATATAAATAACAAAATTAAAAATTAAAAATTAAGTAATAAATATTTAAAAGTAACAATTGCAAAAGAAAGTTTTATCAGTAGTTTGGTTAGTCGTTCTCTAATTTGTTAATTCAATAGTTAACATATTTATATAAAAAAATATTAACTATGTTAATTAGAATTCATCTCTTAAACCTATTTATTTGGGTCGTGTGAAGATGTTATACTTTTTAAGTCAATATACTTGGACCAATTTACGTGCTTACTTATTTAAAAATATTTTAGTACATCTCTAAAGATATTTATTTAAGCATAATTATTACACGTCAATTAAAATAATATACTAATAAAGTATATTATTTTTAATTAGTATAATTTATTATAATTAATTATCACAAATTACTCTAGTTATTTTAAAAATATGCCTAATTATTTTAAAAACTTATTTAAATAGTCCTATTTATTTTGAAAGATTATTTATTTTGTTTAACATGTTTTATTATAATTATAAATTTCAATAAAAATATATTCAGAGACCTACTTAGTTTTTTAACAAATTTATTTAATATCCAACTAATAAAAGTATTATACATAAACACAAATAATAAGTTAACAACTATTAAACAATCCGTGCATCTGGTTAAAAGTTTGGTTTGTAGTGGTTTGTAGTCTTGTCGTCACTTAATTCTCAATCATGGGATCTTTTAAATCAATATAATGAGAGTCGTTAGATAAAATACTAAAAATTATTATATGTAGTGTTTTTTATATTTTCTGTAACTAAAATTCTTTTTTTCTCAAAAACACTACAAGTAATTTATTTAATAAAATAAAATAATAATATTATAATTACAAATAAGTAATTAATTACATTTTTATCTAAAACACGTTATCTGTTTTATATTTTCTAACTAAGACAACTCATCTTCTAAAATTAACACGGGCACATTTCCTGTTTTATATTTTTTAACTTAAATAAATTATCTACGAAAAATAACACGGGGAACATATATAACAAAGTAACATAATTTAATATAATTATAAAATTAAATAACTGTCTTTTTCAGTCAATTGAATGTTTTATATTTTCTAACTAAAACAACTCATATTCAAACAATAACATGGCCTACATATATAAAAATGGTGATATTATTATATGTTTATAAAAAATTATCTTTTACACCGAAAACACATTTTCTATTTTATATTTTTAACAAAAAATATATATATAAGAACACCTTATATAAAAAACAATAAAGAACACCATCATAAACACTTTATTTTTCATAAAAATTGATTTTTTAAAATTAGAATCATAAAATTGAACAACAATTAAGCCTAATATATCGAATTTAACGTAGAATCTCATCTAAATTTAAAAATTAAACATTACATATAATCTAGTATAGAATCCAGTACAGAATCTTGTATATATATTTATCACAATGAAATTACATGTAATCATGTTTGAAAGGCATATGCAATAGCCTATTTGTAATTCGAGGATTCTACTCAACTTAAACAAGAATGTAATAAGTAAATATTAGATTAAAGGTCACGGGAATCTCAGAGAGTTTTATCTGTCAAGAGAATGGAGGATTAAAGTCATCTACAGACTTGAAGTTATTCTACATTGAAAGAAGTTCAATTTATTGTTCAAGCCTCAGTGAAGTATTCAAGAAAGTGGATTTACTACAGTGACAGAGATTTCCAGTTGGTGACAGAAGAAGTACAGGATACAGAGTTTATTCAGAGCTAAAGAAAAGAAGCCACAGCTTTAAATGTTTTCAAGATGAAGAATTATCATTGAAGTCAGTTATTCATGAAACCAGACAGTGCATCGAATGACGACATCAATCAGTGGAATTAAATCATCTATATTCAATGGTTTTCAGAAGATAGAGGAATGCAAAGATTTTAAGTTATCTTCTTTTAATTAATTAAATTATTAATCAATTTAATTAATAAATTAATTCTTTCAGAATTAATTTATTTATTAAATTAATTAATTTAGCTGTTTAAATTATTTATTAAATTAATTCTAGAAAAGAATTAATTTAATTTAGAATTTAAGTTAACTAAATTTAATTAAAAGAAATTAACTTAAGTACTAGTATGACCTATATTATTCTCGGTATGACCACAGCTTTATTTAAGGCAGGTCATACCGAATTTAATCAAGTACTAGCAGGTTCTACCGAGTACTAGCAGGTTCTACTGAGTACTAGCAGGTCATACCGAGTACTAGCAGGTTCTACCGAGTACTAGCAAGTTCTACCGAGTTCTAGCAGGTTCTACCGAAAAGTTGGCAGAAATACTCCAGGTCATACCGAACACTTCTGCATGTTCTATTGTTAAAGCAAGGTTCTACCGAGCACAATTTAGAAGGTCATACAAGGTTTCTAAATTGTATTTAACCGAGGAGGACATAAGAAAATACACAGACTTTTATCATCAGATCTAAAAAAAGACACATAAGCATTTCTCTCAAGAACAGAAGAAAAACAATTTGATCTCATTTTTCTTCTCAAGCAATTAATTCTAGTTTGTATTGTTAAATCCAAACCACTAGAAGTTGATTACTTGTATTGCTTTGATTATCTAGCGGATTTTTATCCCTAGAATTTATCTCGAACTTTACTTTTAGCATTCGATCTTTTTATTACAAATATTAGAAAAGTTCATGTCGAATTTATTCTAAATTTGTATTAATTAGTTTGAGATAAATACTTTGTAATCCGTACTGTATTTGCAACACCCTTCAATTTTAATATAGTTTATATTTAACTTGAATTTTGTTTCATTTATATTCCGCATTAATTTGTTCTTAATTGTTAAATTATTCAAAGGACAAATTTCGATAAAACGGTATAGTTTGTATTCAACCCCCCTTCTACAAACTTATCAGGACCTAACAATTGGCATCAGAGCCTTTTGATTGATATACAAATCAAAGATCCAATTGTTTTGAGATTTTTCTTAAACTCTGAATTTTTTATTATTCCTAAAAATCTCAAAAGATGTCTACTACATAGAAAGTGGGTACAGTAAAAATCCCAATGTTCAGCAAGGAGCAGTATCCTATGTGGAAGAAGAAGATGCTCCTGTTTCTTCAAGTGGTTAATGTTGAATATCTTGATGTGCTGAAGAATGGACCAAGACTTCCTATGTTTATTGAGGAAGAGCTAATAGAGAATGATGTTGTTACTAGGGCTGCTAGGATGTACCCTAAGGATCCCAAGGACTACACTCCTGAAGAAAAAGAAGATGTTACCTTGGATGCCTGTCTACAGTTGATACTGGTTGATTGTCTTGATCCAATCATGCATAATCATATTTTAAATTGTCACTACGTCAAATTTTGGCTTCCGTCACATAAAATACGTGTGGCTAAGCACTTTACGTCACGTTTTAATTTTTCAGCAAAGTGTCACCTAAGGTCGGATCATTTTACGCCCCCTACGGCCACACCCCAGATGTGTGGCTGTAATTCAAAACAGAGTGACTAAAGCATACCACCCCTTGGGTCTGACAGCCCCTGTTTTAAGCTCAAAAGTGTGACTAAATACCAGCTTTCAGCCACAGGATGGGTCGTGGCTAAAGATAATTAATAACGTGGCTAAATACCAACATTCATCAAAGGCTTAGTTTTGGTCGCACTATTTATTGGTAAATCGTGGCAAAAAACTTGGGTATGGCCACATTTTATAATTTTTCTGTGGTCGTTTGTATGTTTCATATACTATTAAACAACTGCTTTTAGTCACTAATAATTGTAGTAACTATCCCCCAATATAATATAATAGGTAGTGTGGCTGAAGTGTGGTACTAGCCACACATACTTAACCACATCACAAACAGGTTTCATTTGTAATATAAATGACCACGGCCGTACCAAAAAGCCGATACAAATCACAATACCAAAAGGCCACAATCCAATTCAAAAAGGCCACAATATGCAAACAAGTAAAATGCCAAAATACAAGTAAAAAAAATGCCAAATTCCAAACTAGTCCATATTAATCCATAAAATCCATACTAAATCCATGATCCATAACAACGATATGGAGTATAACTCCACAATCCATAAAAACCACATAACCATAACCAGAGTACAGAAAATTAACAACTTATCGAAAAGTTAACAACCAGAAAACCACATTAACATGAGTCAAATTAAGTTTACAATTACACCACCAGCTTCCGCTTCTTCCTCAGATTGTCTGCCTTGTTCGCCTTAGCCTTTGAACGTGTTACTGGGGAACCAGTAATGGTATTACATCTCTTCTTCTCCTTCTTAACTTGATCTGCGCTATGTTCTTCCTTAGCTTGAGCTGCGCTATGTTCTTCCCCTTTCCCATTGGCCGTTGGATTTGGTACCTAGAGTAAAACATGAAAACAAATACGATGATCATTCCAACAGCCCTCAAGTTAAGACCATTCTAACACAAGTAATGTAATTCTATAGATAAGCAAGTTAAGACCGTTGGACAAGTAATGTTATTTAATTAAAGCTCCATCATTTTAAACAAAATTATAAAGCAGGATAATAAATGCACACAACCAAAATGGAATGCAAAGTAAGAAACGTACTTGATGATCAATTATCTTGATAAGGTTTTTGGGCCAAGCCACAAAAGAACCCAAAGCATCCTCAACTGTCCGCATATCACCGGCTTCATAAGGTAAGAATGCTGCCCCCTTCACAACTTCATCAACAGAAACTCTATAGCAATCATCTTGTAGGGGGACTCCATGAATGGTTTGTCCTTTCTGGTCTGAAAGGATAGCCGTACCACGTGCAACCGGGTTGTTGAAATTCAACATATACAGAGTACACTTCATTGGCTAAAAAACGTACGTGGCATAATTAACATCATAAAGGTAAAGTGAACTAATATACATACGCATTTAGAAATATAATGCATACCGATTGGACAACTGTTGAGGTTTGATTTGACTGAGATGGCATTTGACCAGAGATAGTGCTAGGCTGAGATAAATTAATCTTCTTCCTGGTTCCGGATCTAATTACCTTTTCCTACAAAAGTAGAAGCATAATTGCCAACATATTAAAGTTAAAGTTAATCTCAATATACATGTGCATTTAGCAATGTTGTAATACCTGTTGCACAATTGTTGGATCTTCTTGTGATTTAGTGGTACGCGGAGATATATAAACTTTCCTCCTGGTGGTGATGACATTTTGCCCCATTATGGATGTGTCGGCAGTGATCACCTTTTGCGCCATTATGGATGTGTCGGCAGTAGGAGTCACTTGCTTCTCCACAGATTTAACCTACAATTTAAGAAATTTGGACAAGAAATCAGCAACTACTTGGAAAAAATTAAAAAGAAATTAAAGTAGCCATTACTTACAGGTGTTAAAAACTCTTTCGATGCTGGGATGGTAACATTAATGAAGCTGTCCCTCGAACCATTCCCACTTATCGGTGTTCCCTACAGAATGTAACGTGAAATGGGAAAGTCAAGTGATAACACAAGTTTTGTAAACTATGTTTTGGAATATAGACACAAGATAACTAAATTCCAACACAAAAAACTCCAACAATTTACGTAGTGCTTACATCTTGTTTTGTTGCTGAAAGCAGTCCTTGCGAATCCAATTGAGCCATGACTTTATTCAGTTTATTGTTCGTTGCCTCCATCTGCAACGACAGGTTCTTCAGCTCTTCATCCTTCTTCTCACGCAGCAGTTTTTCATTTTCCAATTGAAGCTCCAGAATCTTGATTTTATCTTTTCCTGTTGTCCTTTGCCGAGGACAATGCCAGTACGCACTGGGAGTGACTCCACAACCAACACCTCTCAAGTATGAACCATGCTCCCTGCCAAAAACCACTGTAAGGGCATCCTCGTCCGGCCCAATCTTGATTAGTCCGTCCTTTATCTGTGCTTCAATATCCATCTGTAAAGAAAAAAGTGAAGAAAATTAGTAACAAGGACATGTTCTTCACTTTAGGATATACTAACTCTCATATTTAAACTTACTAAATAATCTGCCATGCTCTTCACTTTTGGATCTCCCAACTCTCCATCTTTGTTTTCCCTCCCCTTCCTCCACATAAAAGCACGGGAGGGGACATCATCAACCTTTATTTCATTTTTTGAAACCTTGCATAATGCAACGATGACACAATCAGACATTTAATATCCAAAATAATCACTAGTAACACAATAAAAACACATCTGAATTACCAATTTTTCTTTGAGACGAGGGTATCCTCCTCGTCCCAAGCGATGATCAAAAACTGACCGTGATCGCGCAATTTTCGTAGTTTTGGAGACATCCTTCCAATAGTCAAAAGAATTATTTCAGCAAAGTGCATTGGAAAAATACGTTAATTCAAACGATGATCCGTATATTAAAGTATTACAACCTTGAATTTATCCGTTTGCGTGTGGGCTACGAACCTATCCCAATCAGCTTGCTCTACCAGTGTACGATACTGCCTAGGAACTTTTGCAAGCTTTGCTGGTTTATTCAGGTTAGGTTGTATGAATCTTGCATACATCTTTCTTCTGAAATTGCGAAGCAGCCCACCAAGCCGAGTCATTGTAAACTTTCGACGACAAAGTTCTATATCAAAAAAATGCTGCAATATATAATACATGGTGTTAATACACATAAAAGGCAAGCAGATAAGTTCAACAATAGTGTTTCATATTAAAAATGTAACATATATTTAGAGTACTTAATGCGAAGTAGCTGATTTACCGTTACTTGATCCCACAGCTTATCCTTCACTTCTTTTGGCACCTCCTTCCATGTTAACCATCTTAAGCCAACATGCTCCCTGACCGTGTCTCCCAAAAAGCTCGTAAATTCTGATCTGTATTCCCCCATTAACCTACCAAGTGAGTCAAATTCAACCTCATGTCTTTTTCCACCAGAGTTTGTAAACCTGGTACGCAGCTTCGGCAACCTGGTTAGCCCCCTCTTAGCTTTGACATCATTCTTTTGTTGCACCTTTTTGCACTCTTCTACTTCTTCTTCTGCGTTTTCTCCTTCGTCTTCTACTTCTGTGCTTTCTTCTTCTTCGCTACACTCTTCCGTTGAATATTGTTCCTCAAATTCCTCATTGTCCTCACCTACAACCAGTATAAGAACCCTTAGCAATTACAGGATTTATCTGTTCAATATACATAAAAATGCATAAATATGAGAAGTCAAAAATTAGTCTACCTAGGTATTCTTCTTCAACGCAAACTGGTGCAGTAGCTGTGGACCAGGAATGGAAGACATGAATCTTGCAGACTCCAGTCATGGTAGAAGCAACAGCCAACTCTTTTAAGTCACTGTCTCCAAGGATCAAACCATATCCATGATCCGGGGTCACCCCATCTTTCATGAAATAAAGCTTATCATCATCCGAAACTACATCCGCTACCAAATCCCTAACTTGTTTAACAGTCATGTTGTAGACTTCCATTCCGTCGAACACCTTTGCCTTAGGACCGGTGTATTGCCACTTAACCTTTGTCATGAACTGACCCCCATAGTAAACAACTAACCTGTACTTCTTTCCCATGGTACTCAAATTAGCTGTAGACAACAAGCACAACAATGTCAGATATTAATACATCAACATTAAAGCATAAGTAGTATTATTCATATAATTGGAACTCAATTCGTCCCAATCTCTCAAATACAACTCAAATATGCAATCTCTCCAACCATATATCTCAAACATATAGTCTGTGGAAGAATGGTTTACCTGCGACAAGCAAGGTGATTTAAACGCCGGTGGAAAAAACCCTAATTTCATGAACATAAACCAGATTGGGTCACCAGATCTGACCGACGGCGTAACCTAATTTCACCGACTGAAAGTTGTGGAGAGATTATGGTGCACAGAGAGGGAGAGTTTGAATGTGAGTTGGGTAAAGTGATGTTGAAAGTGAATTGGGGGGAAGTTTGATATTTTGGGGGGGAAGTGAATTGGTAAAGTGATGTTGCCGGTTTTTAGAGTATTAAGTCAATAAGCCATAATGTTCCAAGTGCAGTCAAATCTTACTAAACTTAAATTTGAAACTATTTTCTATTTTATTTTTGTAAAAAATATATATATAATATTTATGATAATATGTATCTAAATAATTTTAATATATTTATTTAATTATTTAATTATTTCGTGTACTTTCGTTTCGTGTCGTGTACCCAAGGGTAAATCCAAAACCGACACGAAATTCGCTCGTGTAATTTCGTGTTCGTGTATTTTCGTGTTCGTGTACCGAAAAGGTAAAACCAAACCCGTTATTATCGTGTCGTTTTCGTGACGTGTTTTCGTGTCGTGTACGAAATTGCCGGCTCTAGTCGAATCTCGTTCTTTCGAGTAGTACTTTGGCCAGATCCCTCAAAAAATGTCGTACAAGATAAATTCCCGATTTTTCGATTATTTTTCCCCAACATCACAATGCGTATCCATTAACATCCGTACGGTTGGATCGTCGAAAAATGCATTAAAAAAAATTATTTCCCCAATCGGGGTCGAATCTCGTTCTTTCGAGTAGTACTTTGGCCAGATCCCTCAAAAAATGTCGTACAAGATAAATTCCCGATTTTTCGATTATTTTTCCCCAACATCACAATGCATATCCATTAACATCCGTACGGTTGGATCGTCGAAAAATGCATTAAAAAAAATTATTTCCCCAATCGGGGTCGAATCTCGTTCTTTCGAGTAGTACTTTGGCCAGATCCCTCAAAAAATGTCGTACAAGATAAATTCCCGATTTTTCGATTATTTTTCCCCAACATCACAATGCGTATCCATTAACATCCGTACGGTTGGATCGTCGAAAAATGCATTAAAAAAAATTATTTCCCCAATCGGGGTCGAATCTCGTTCTTTCGAGTAGTACTTTGGCCAGATCCCTCAAAAAATGTCGTACAAGATAAATTCCCGATTTTTCGATTATTTTTCCCCAACATCACAATGCGTATCCATTAACATCCGTACGGTTGGATCGTCGAAAAATGCATTAAAAAAAATTATTTCCCCAATCGGGGTCGAATCTCGTTCTTTCGAGTAGTACTTTGGCCAGATCCCTCAAAAAATGTCGTACAAGATAAATTCCCGATTTTTCGATTATTTTTCCCCAACATCACAATGCGTATCCATTAACATCCGTACGGTTGGATCGTCGAAAAATGCATTAAAAAAAATTATTTCCACTTTCGGGGTCGAATCTCGTTCTTTCGAGTAGTACTTTCATCCACAACGATAAATTTAGATTTTTTTTTAAATTTTGCATATGTCTTCTAAATATTCCAAAATGATTTAAAAAAATTAGATGAATTAAATTTGGAGTTTTGGTATTTTAAAATGATTTTTGAAAATTAATTTTCATTTTGAGGTAAAACTTGTAAAAATCATAATAAATTCATTTTTGATCCCAAAATTATTTTAAAAATATGGGAATGAAGCTAATTTTGTGATCTTGTTTTTTTTAATTAAAATTTTGATTTTAGAAATTATCTTCTATTTAAACTTCAGATTAATAAGTGATTAAATTTGATTTTCAGCAAAGTAGTATAATAAATTAGTAAAGTAGAGGTTACATATGGTTATGTTTTAACCCTAATTCATTGCTACACACAGCAGTAGCCACACTCTCTTCTATTTTGCCGCCTAAAACAAGAACCCCAATCATATCCTTTTTTTCCCTCTTATACAACAACAATTGGTTCTAGATTTGATTGAAATACCTAAGTGGAAAGCTTATTCTCTCAATTGGAAACCACACTAGCTGCCGCTTCTAATCGGATTCAAACAAGTAGCTTCAAACAAGCAGCCGACAGAAACCACTCATACTTTCATCCACAACGATTTCATCCCTAATTTCAGTAAGTCATGTGTTAAATATATGCTAATTTTTGAATTTTATGCTTTGATATATGCTCGTAATTGCTGTAGTTATGCTGTAATATGCTCGTAATTGCTGTAGTTATGCTGTAATATGCTCGTAATTGGTTTAGTTATGCTGTAATATGCTCGTAATTGGTTTAGTTATGCTGTAATATGCTCGTAATTGTTGTAGTTAGGCTGTAGTTATGGATAAGTCTTGGATGGTAACCGATAGAAACAGTGAACCATATATGGATGGAGTTGTAGCATTTATCGATTTTGCGGTTTCTCATCTGAATATGTCAACGAAGACTATTCCATGTCCATGTGTAAGCTGTTTAAACCACTTCTCTCTTTCGGTGGATGAGGTCCATTACCACTTACTCGTTAAGGGATTCGATCGGAATTATACAAGGTGGATTAAACATGGAGAAGAAGACAAGCCAACAACTTTCAACCAGTTTGATGCAGTAGAATTTCCAACAGATGCTGCAGAAACAATAGAAATGGTAAAAGCTACGGAAGACAATTTCATAGCTGACATTGACAAGTTTCAAGAACTACTTGCAGATGCGGAGAAGCCCTTGTATAAATATTGTCCTAACTTCACAAAGTTGTCTGCAACAGTTGAACTACTAAACTTGAAGAGTAAGCATGGAATGACAAATAATTGCTTTACTAAAATGCTAATTCTGTTGAAAAGGATGCTGCCTGCAGAAGGTAACGAGATGGTGAACAACACATATGAGGCCAAAAAGATAATGACAGCAATGGGGTCAGGATACGAAAAGATACATGCTTGCATTAACAACTGCATTCTTTACAGGAAGGATTACAAGGACATGGTGGTATGTCCAACTTGTGGCATGTCACGGTGGAAGGTGGATGAGAAGACTAAAGTCATATACGAAAATGTTCCTACAAAGGTATTATGGTACTTCCCCCTTATTCCACGACTGAAACGACTTTATAAAGTGAAAAGCATATCAAAAGATTTGATATGGCACTCCACCAGTTCAAAAAAGCCCGGTGTTCTACGGCACCCATCTGATTCACCTGCATGGAAAGCAATAGACGACAAATTTCCGGAAATTGCATCTGATCCAAGAAATCTTCGGCTTGGCATTTCCACAGACGGGGTTGATGTAAACAGAGGGAATAGGAATCACAGTGTGTGGCCAGTATTAACTGTCATTTACAACCTTCCACCTTGGTTGTGTATGAAAAGAAAGTTCATCATGCTTTCGTTATTAATATCGGGAACGCCTGGAAACGATATCGATGTGTTTTTGGATCCTTTGATCGATGATCTGGAGCTCTTGTTTGAAGAAGGTGTTGAAACATATGATTCCTATGCACAGGAACAATTCACTTTACGTGCTGTTGTCTTATGGACGATTAATGATTACCCTGCTCTTGGTGCATTATGTGGCTGTCCTTATAGTGGATTCCATGGTTGTGTGGTGTGCAGGAAAGAAACTCATTGTGTAAGACTTCCGTTCTCTGCCAAGCAGAGTTATGGTGGTCACCGAAGATATCTACCATATAGTCATCCCTTCAGAAAGCAAACTAAGGCATTCAATGGAAAAGAAGAGTGGGGAACTGCTGCAGATCCTATGACAGGGGAAGAAATATTCAACGAGGTTAAATTTATTCGGAATATGTGGGGGAAGGGATATAAGGATAAAGATTCAGAACTGATGGAGACTTCGACTGGAAGAGGGGGGAAAACAAAAAAGAGAAAATCAGAAGGGGGTGGTAGCACAAATTCCGGACAGAAAGAACAGACCTATTGGAAGAAATTCAACATATGGAATCGACGACTTAGGTATTGGCGGTATAATTTGGTCCAACATTGTATTGATTTCATGCACACTGAGAAGAATGTGGCTGAGAGTATTATCGGAACATTACTAAATGTTCCGGGCAAGACGAAAGATGGGTTGCACGCTCGAAAGGATCTGGCACATTTTGGGATAAGACAAGAGTTGCAGGCTAAAAGTCAAGGCGAGAAGACATTACTTCCTGCAGCCTGCTACACATTAACTAAAGATGAAAAAGACATGTTCTGTGGCACATTACACAACTTAAGGGCTCCGCAAGGTTATTGTTCCAACTTTTCTAGTTTGGTGAATGAAAAGGATAGGAAGCTTATGGGACTTAAATCACATGATTACCATATGCTTATGCAACAGTTCTTGCCAATTGCAATACGGTCTATCATGCCTAAACCCACAAGATATGCTATTATCAGACTTTGTTTTTTTTTCAAATCAATATGTAGCAAAGAAATCAATGTAGCAGAACTCGATAAATTGCATGAGGAGCTTTGTGTTACACTGTGCTTGATGGAGAAATACTTTACCCCATCCTTTCTTGATGTTATGCTTCATCTAACTGTGCACCTTGTTAGAGAGGTCAAATTATGTGGCCCAATATGCTTTCGGTGGATGTATCCCTTTGAGAGGATGATGAAAGTTATTAAAGGGCATGTGCGGAACAAAGCTTACCCAGAAGGATGCATTGCTGAGGAACATATTGCAGAAGAAACAATTGCGTTCTTCAACGAATACAAAAAATGCATGAGGTCCATTGATATTCCAGAACACCAGCACAACACATCTGAAAATGGTAATGAAGAGGGAATTCCTTTGTCAGCTGGTAAACCAGTTGAAGTTTCTCAAGATCTCTACATGAAAGCACATTTCTATGTACTGCAAAATACGCCTGAAGTTGTGCCGTATATCGAGTAAGGACTCCTACTGAACATGTTTATTTGTGTTTTTCTTTTATTTAACAGTAGGATCATATTTGATACTCATTTTTGTACTTGCAGACAACACATGACATTTTTGAAAAACAAACATCCTGGTAAACAACAAGCATGGCTGGAGAAAGAGCATAGCACAACGTTTGGTCACTGGTTACGCAACAAGGTAATATTTAAATCAGTATGATCTTAGTTTTTTCTCAATTGTAATTTGTGCAAGCTGAATCTTATCCTTGTTATTGTGTAATTTAGGTTGAAAGCGAGTTATCGATCTCCAACGAAAGTGTATCAGAAACAGTTAAGTGGATCTCACATGGAGCACGCAGAATCGTGAACAAATACGATGTATATGACATCAATGGCTATACATTTCGTACAAAAATTCGTGATGGCAGAATTCACCAGAACAGTGGGGTTTGTGTAGAGGCAACTGAGATGCACATTTCTAAAGAAGTAGTAACCTATGGAAAGAACTTTTATTACGGGGTTCTACGAGAGATATGGGTACTAGATTATCATATTAAGAAAATTCCTCTTTTCATGTGCGACTGGGTTGACAGTAGAAATGGTGTCAAGCAAGATGGCTTGGGTTACACGTTGGTCGAACTTAACAGATTAGGCCACAAGGATGATCCGTTCATATTGGCCTCACAAGCACGACAGGTGTTTTATGTTAAAGACCAGCTGGATAAAAAAATGTCTATTGTCTTGATGACACCTCCTAAGAATTATAGAGATCTGTACGATGATGTCAATGAGGATTTCAGTACTGTAATTTTTCCTCACAATGATAATATATTACCACCTGTAGATCCACGTGACTTGGGTAATGAATCTCGTGATGATTACTTCAGACAGGACTGTAAGGGTATTATTATACGTAATGCTAACTGAATCCGGTAATTATTATCATTATGTTTGTCATTTTCCATGTTTTTTATGTAATGCTAAATTCTATTGTATGGTTAAATTCTATGCTCTGTTTGAATTCCTGTTTTTTTTCTCCAGGTGTGTGCAAAGAAAGAGACCTGATCATGATGTCGTCTTCAAATTCCTACAGCTCAAACCAAAATCGATGTGATCTGTGCTACTGTGGTCTTCCTGCCCGGATTAGAACATCAAACACACTTGACAACCCTGGAAGAAGATTTCGGGTGTGCCACAAATCAAGTTCATTGGTAAGCTGATGTCTATCAGTTTCATCTGTTAAATTTAATAAACAGCTTTTAATTTGAATTCCCTTTTCAAGTCTTCTGGACCCAAATGTTCGTTTTGGGAATGGATTGATCCTGAACCAGTTGGCATGAAGATCAAGATCCAGAAAGAAGTTGATGTTGTGAAGACTGACCTGCAAAACTGCATGTCAACAGTTGAAGATCTTCGAAAGGAGGTTCATGTCATACGTGGGAAGTTGTATAATGTTATCATTGTCTTGGTCATTTTCTTTGTTTTTTATTTGATGAAGAATTAATATGTAATGGTGAATTCTAATGTTGGCCGAATGACATGGATTAGTTGAATTGTTCTAGTTTTAAGCTTCATTATCAAGTTTTAAGCTCATCTGGTATGCAACTTGGATAAATCAAGTTTGTGTTTGTCATTTCTGGTTAATCTGCTATACCAATACTTCATGTCCAGTGGTCAAATATTTTGCCACACCCTAATGTAATAATGTGACAGATCAGTTGGAAATGAGGATCCTCAAAACAGAATGCTCTGTTCCTGAAAACAGAGTACTTTTTAGTCACACAATAATACAGTCACTAGTTTTTAGCTGCCTTAGCGAACAAAGATCTGACATAATGCAGAAAACTCTACTTTTTAGTCACATATAAAATGTAGTGACCATAGGTTATTTCACATTTAGCCACATCCCCGAAAATGACTGTGACCGTTTGGTAACATTTAGATACAGCAAAGAAGCGTCACTATTTTTTGTCACACTTCTATCTCTCAAGTATGACTATAAATGTTGGATTTGGTCAAAGTCAACAAAAAAAACATGCTGTTTCATCTCTCACTTGTCACACTTTTATAAATTGTGACTAAATCTTCCAAAAAATGTGTCTTCGGTCACTCGAAAAACAATTGTGTGGCTAAAACTTGGGACGATGATCTTTAGCCACTCGTTTGTTCCAAAGTGTCACAGCCCTTACTGTACAAAAGAGTGACGAAAGCCCAAATTTGACGTAGTGTGTGTTTCTGCCAAACACATTTGGGATACGATTGAAATAATCAATGAAGGGACAGAGGAAGTCAGAGAGAATAAGATGGAAATTCTCACCTCTTCATATGAGCACTTCAGATCAAATCCAAAGGAAGGAAGAGTGGTTAGTATGTCTACTTCACTGGTAGCTGGAGTCCCACAGAAAAAGGAAGAGAAGGTTGTTCTACCTTCCAGTCCTAACAAGGATGTAATTGTAGCTGAATATGGTGTTACATCTACAAGTCAATCTGGTGGTGATTTTTATTCTATGGAGGAGCTTGAACAGTTGGAAGATGAGTCTATGGCCTGGGTAGTGAAGAAGTTTGGAAACTTCAGGTTCAGGAGAAATCCTAGTTTCAAGTTCAAGACATATGCTGACGAATACCAGACAGGTGGTTCTTCATCCTCAAATAGCACAAGGGGTGGCTATAAAACAGGGATGGTTGAGAAGAACATGTCTAAAGAAAAGAGCTGGGATGATACAGACAGTGAAGATGAAGAAGTTGGAAATCTTGCACTCATGGCAATAGGAGACAAACTCTTTGATTCCATGTTATCTTCACCCAACATGTCTGAGGTAAAGTTCACTGATACTGAAATGATTCGTCATCTTGGTGATACTTTAAGTTGTGCATGCACTGAAAATGATAAAATAATTCTTTTGAACACAAATCTTGAAAAGGAAATAAAAGAATTAAAACTAGTGCATGTTAATCAGGATGAACTTATTGAGAAAATAGCTTTTCTTGAGAATAGGGTTAAATGTTATACTCAACTGGAAACCATTCTTAAGAAAGAGATTAGTGAGCTGAAGACTAAAGCTAATGCCTATTTCAGCTCTTGTAAGACGGCTAAAGAGATTCTCAATAAACAAGCTATTGGTAATCATGTCAGTATAGGTTATGATTATAATGAGGCTATTGGATTGCTTGGAATTAATTCCCCTAGTAGAGTTAGATCTGAAGGAAGGGGTGTTCCATATGTGCTTAAGGGTATTGAAACACCCTTCTGTAAGGAGTCTGAGGCCGAACCTCTGAATGAACACTCTATCATCATTGCAGAGGAGATTCGTGAAGAAGATATTGCTTTGGAAGTTGCACAGTCCAAAAAGTGTATATCTGATATTCCAGTCAAAGTTGCTACAACTAAAAAGACTAAATCAGATATCCATAAGTTGGATCAAAACAACTGTAGAACTAACATGCATGCTGTTAATTCTTCTCATAAAGCATGTGGTGTGATTAATTGCATGTCTTGTGCTTTCAATGTTATGTATGCTTATTTTAATAAAAAACATGTATCTAAAGATAAGACTGCTCCACGTCAACATGTTAATAATAAGAAGCATGTTAGAGCTAATACTACTAGTCCTCCTAAGACTAGAGTGGATTCATTTATCCCTAAGCCTACTCAGAAATGTGTTAAGGCTGGCTATAAATGGAAACGCTCTTTTTTGAAAGAGGTTGAAGTAGTTGTAGCTAAAAAGGTTGTTTTACCTGACAAAGGCCAATTCTTTAAGTATGCCGGACCCAATCAAGTTTGGGTTCCGAGGAAGGACTAATCAATTTGATATTGCAGGGAGTTAAACAGGTAAACCGTGTTATGTGGATTCTTGACAGTGGCTGTTCAAGGCATATGACCGGAGATAGAGCCCTGCAATCAGATTTGGTTGAGAAAGCTGGCCCAGTGCTTACCTTTGGAGATAACAACAAGGGTATAACTGAGGATATGGCCTATTTGAAATCAAGAAATGTTATCAGTCAATAAGAACATCAATGTTACATTTGATGACACCAAACTCCCTAATATCCAAACAGAAAATCCATCCGAGAAATTGAAGTTTGATGACATGACAGATTCAGATTCAGATGATGAGAATCCACCTGAGCTTGTTGCTGGTGATAACTAGGGCTGGCAATTTCGAACCCGACCCGATAACCCGACACGAATTCGACCCGCAAAGTATGAATTCGGGTTGGAGGTTTTCGGGTTCGGGTCAATTTCGGGTAGACCCAAAAGTGACCCGAAAATTTCGGGTTATTTTCGAGTCGGGTTCGGGTAACCCGAAACCCACCCGAATATTTATTCTTAAAAATTATAAATATATTTTATTTATATATTATTTATAGTTATACATATAACATACTTATACATACGTTCAAAAGTCAAAACTCAAAACCCTACTTTCTTTTATAGTCGCGGCCGCCTCTCTCTCAGTCTCTCACGACCAAAAAACCGATTACATATCTTTACATATCTCAATTAGTTGATTCAATTTGTTTCTTCAATTATACATATCTTTATCAACTTCAAATTGGTAACTGGTAAGTTCAATTATACATATCTTTACATAGATATCTTTTATGCGTTTGTAATTAATTGTGTTTATTACGAATATGTGTTTATGTAGATGGAAAGTGGTGGTGATAATAAGGATTTAGAGATGGAAAATGAAGAAAATGAAGGATTTGTAGATGTCGAAATCCCTCCTGGGAGTGGGAGTGGTGATACCAGTTGCGCACTAAGCAGAAGGCGACTAAAATCCGATGTGTGGGGCTATTTTGACATTCTTCCATTGGGACAAGACAAGAAACAACGATGTAAGTGTAAGAAATGTGGTGTCACTTATGCTTGTCCTAGTAATTTTGGCACTGGTAATCTTCATAAACATTTAGAGAAATGTGTTAGGAGAGATACGAGGGATATTGGGCAACTTTTAATAACTCGTGAAAGTTCATCTTTAAATTTAACAACTCCAAAGTTCAGTCAAGAGAAGTATAGGGAGTTATTTGTTGCTGCGATAACAATGCATGAGGAACCTTTCCAATTTGTGGAGTATGAGGGATTTAGAGCATTACATCATTATTTGAATAATAAAGTGCAAACAATTTCAAGAAATACATGTAAGGCTGATGTGCTTAAGAATTATGTTAGAGAAAAAGAAAGAATGAAGTATATGTTGCAATCGACTCCCGGTAGAATTTGTTTTACTTCTGATTTGTGGACTTCAATTGTAACTGATGGCTACATGTCATTGACTGCACATTTTATTGATAAGGATTGGCACCTACAAAAGAGAATACTGAATTTTTCCATCATACCTCCTCCTCATACCGGTGTCAATTTGTGTGAAAAAATGTATTCTCTGTTTTTAGATTGGGGTATTGATAAAAAGCTTTTTACAATGACATTAGACAATGCGAGCTCCAATGCTTGTTTTATTAACTTGCTGATTTCTCAACTAAATGTCAGAAAATTGCTGGTTTGTAATGGTGAATATGTTCATGTTCGCTGTTGTGCTCATATTTTAAATCTTTTAGTCCAAGATGGTTTAAAAGTCATTCCTGAATGCATTGATAAGATTAGAAATAGTATTAAGTATTTGAAAGCATCTGATGCAAGGAAATTGAAGTTTCGAGAGTGTGTGAAAAACATGGGAATTGCTGTTAGTAAGGGTTTAAGACAAGATGTTTCTACTCGGTGGAATTCGACTTTTTTGATGCTTGATAGTGCTATTTATTATCGCCAAGCTTTTGGACACTTGGCACTTGTTGACTCAAGCTATATATTCTGTCCTACTGATAATGATTGGATAATTGCCGAGAAAATTTGCAAGTTCTTAAGTGTGTTCTATGAGATAACACAAATATTCTCGGGAAGTACTTATCCTACGTCAAATCTGTATTTTCCAGTGGTAGCTATAGCTCATTTGACATTGAGGGATAAATTGGACGATGATGATGAGTTTATAAGGTCTATGGCAGTTAAAATGTATGACAAGTTCAAAAAATATTGGGCTGATTTTAGCACTATTTTGGCTATTGCCTGTATTCTTGATCCAAGGTATAAGCTTAATAGTATTGATTTTTTCTACAAAAAATTTTATGGTGCAAATTCCTTTCAATTCAACGATCTCAAGGAGAAATTGTACTCACTTTTCGATGAGTATGCCTCTAATGCAAGTACAAGTGAGCAGCAACCATTAACTGAAAAACAAGGCAGGACAAATATTCTTTATGCTAATGAAGGTCGGGATGTTTTCAAGGTAATGTACTCTATACTTTTAAATAAATGTTGGCCTATATTTATTTGTTATGATTTAATATGTTTTCTTGTATTTTAACAGGAACTAGATGAATATGAAAATGATGAGTCTGTCCAGTGTGCTAAAAAAACACAACTGGAGTTGTATTTAGAAGAGCCAAAAATTGACAGAAAAACTAATTTAAGTATCTTGGATTTCTGGAAAGGCAACCAATTTAGGTATCCAGAGCTTGCAGCCATGGCTCGTGATATACTGAGTATTCCAATATCTACTGTTGCGTCGGAAGCTACCTTTAGTGCAGGTGGACGCATACTTGATCAGTATCGAAGTTCTTTGCTACCTGATACAGCAGAAGCAATAATTTGTTCAAGGGATTGGCTTTACGGAGAGAAAGGCAAGTACTGTTATATTGTTGATTTATTAATATATGATTGTTGGAAACCTTTTAGATGTTAATATATAATACTAATAATTTTTTTGTATGATTTAGCTGCGGCAAAGTTGAAAATGGAAGAGCTGACAGAAGATATCATGAATTTAGACATAAACAAAAATGAGGCTACTAATGCTTGATTGTGATGGACCCTCTTGTTCATGATTTAATTTGTATTTCTCTCTATTTTAAGGTTGCTGAACAATTTTATTTTTGTTTTGTATGAAACTTAAGGCTGTGAACTAGCCAGAATGATGTTTATTATGATGATTCTGTTCATTTTCCTTATGCATGGGTCGTGTCGGGTCGTGTTGGGTCGTGTCGGGTCGTGTCGGGTCGTGTCGGGTTGGACACGACACGGATATTTCGGGTCGTGTCGGGTTACCCAAAACTCTACCGAGTCGGGTTCGGGTTAGGAATTTCAACCCATTAAATTTTCGGGTCGGGTTCGGGTTGGGTGAAATTTGCGACCTGAGATTGCTGACCCGACACGAACCCGACCCGCGACCCGAAATTGCCAGCCCTAGTGATAACAATGATAATGATGATAATGGTGAGAGTTATGGTGGTGGAAACATTGGTAACAATGGAGATACCACTAACATTGGAGAAGAATCACCAAGACAATCTGCCAACAACTCAGGGGGAGGAAATGAAGGGTCAACTAGTCATTCACAACACCATAATGTAGAACAAGGCGAATCATCAATATCAAATCTTCCAAGATAAACAGTTTGGAAAAGAGCTCATCCTTTTGAGCTGATTATTGGTGATCCAGGTGTTGTAGTCAGAACTAGAAGTGCTACTCAAAATGAATATCATTATTCAGGGTTTCTTTCTGGAATGAAACCAAAGAAGATTGAGGAAGCACTAGGTGATCCTGATTGGGTGATTGCTATGCAAGATGAACTCAATCAAATTGAACAACAACAAGTTTGGAAGCTGGTACCTAGACCGAAGAACAAGAAAGTAGTTGGTACTCGGTGGGTATTCAGAAATAAACTAGATGAAGATGGCATAATCACAAGTAACCAAGCACATTGACATCAGGTATCATTTTATCCGAGAGCATGTCATGAATGGTACTGTGGAGTTACACTTTGTACCCATAGAGGAACAAACATCAGATATTTTCACTAAATCTCTTGATGAATCCATATTTACCAGATTGGTTGGTAAATTGGGTATGTTAAATAGTTTTAGTGATTAACTTTGTTTATTTTTATGTTTGTTCTTAATTAAATTTACAAGTGTTCATTTGTTGCATATATTTTTAAATCACTTGTAAATTTATTTTATCATCTCATTTTCTCTTATGCATGTTGATTGTAGATTATTCCCATGTCTTGTCTAATTGTTAAGCTTCTTAGGTTGAGTAAGTTAAGATAAATTATTTTCTTTAAAAATATTTTTCTCAAATTTTACAAGTTAAAATTGTAGAGAAATCTATTTTTATTGAAAATTGTTTATTTTAAAATATTCAAATATTCTTGTTTAGTTCCTGTAAATAGTTTCCTGTAAATATTTTTTTTCTTATGTATATATATATTATTGTATTTTATTTTTATTGCTTATTATTTATTATCTTGTATTTTCTATTTGTCTTAGTTGTTTTTGTAAATATATTGTATATATTATTTCTGATCTAGCTCTTGCTTAGCTGGAAATTCAGTGCCAAATCCAATTCAGGTATTACTTTCTATCTCTCAATCCACTTCTTTCACTGTTGCTGAACCCAAGTGGTTGTTAGGGCTGACCAAGGGATTGTAGATCCACAATCTTTATCCCAGGTCTTAGAGTCAAACAATGAGTCTACAACTTAATTACTTGACCTTTCAGCCTAAACAGAAATCAACTGTTAAACAAAGAAGTATTTTGATTGAAACAGTGAGTGATCCCACAGCTCTGCCTCCTCTAAAGAAATTCAACATATACTGAGGCATCTGTCAGTCCATCTGTATCCTCTCAATAGGATATGGACTTTGAAATGGCCAATGAACTGTTTCTAGAGACATTCTCTCAACTGGATGAATCTATTGAAATTTGCCATAGGGCCATGGCACTTTGTACTGAGTCAAGCACACTCTCATTACTCACAATGGGAGAAGACAATTCCATTAGATGAAACTCAGGACACAATGAAAGCAGAGCACCTGTAACTGGTTACAGTGCCTACCATTGTTACGGTAGAAGTGCCTTCATAGGCATCTGAGGGAAAATTTGATTCTTTGCCAAATCAAATAGAATCATTTTCTCCCCTCCCAGAGTGAACATCTCTGGCTCCCTAAGGGATTTTCCACTCGCAGATTTATCTGGAGAAAGTGGAAGGCAACTTAGTCAGTCTATCACTGAAGCAATTCAGATTTCAAATCCAAGTGATTTGATAGACATGATTGAGGATCGGGATTTGCGAACTCCCATTGCACCACCACTGACCTCTCTTGAAGAGGCTAGGGTGAGTTTCAATGCAGGTACTGATCAAAAAGGAGCAAACAGACAGCTAATGTTGAGTGATGCGAGTCAAACACTGAGTGAAATACATGCACGTGAGATGAGTGATACACTTACAAGAGAAATTCAAGTGAGTGCACACACAGACACATACACTGCAATGTAGTTAGCTCACATAACTGATCTACAAGAACATCTATTCAAAACCCAGGCTGATAAAGAAATTTTGCAAGCACAAGTGGTTGAACGGTCTTCTTCTTCCACCTCTGTCAACAATCAGCTGGGACTGCTCAAGGAAATATTGAAGACATTTACTACCCAAGATCAACTCCATCAACTATCTCAACTCCTACTGGCTTCAGATACTCATAAAGTTAAATCTGTAGAGAATTCCTCAACTAAGGGGGAGAATTTTGGAGAAGCTAGTAAAAGGGAGCTGAAAAAGATATAAAAGGTAAAGAGGGAGTTTCAGGGGAGTAAAGGAAAATTAGCTCCGTTTTGTAAATGTTATATGTATAGAGCTTAGGTAAATCAAGACAGGTTCAATGTTATCATATGTTCAGTCTAGAGGAACATCTGTCTTGTATTTATCTTTACTGGTGAAATCTGGAAATGTCATATTTGATCCAGAACTTTCTAGTATTTACTTAGGCTTAAGAGTCTTATCTTTTTCTTGGTTTTCGTTGAGTGATCCTCTAGGTATTTGGTTGTTACTCTCTAACAAACAAATAGGGGGAGATTGAAAGGCATATGCAATAGCCTATTTGTAATTCGAGGATTCTACTCAACTTAAACAAGAATGTAATAAGTAAATATTAGATTAAAGGTCACAGGAATCTCAGAGAGTTTTATTTGTCAAGAGAATGGAGTATTAAAGTCATCTACAGACTTGAAGTTATTCTACATTGAAAGAAGTTCAACTTATTGTTCAAGCCTCAGTGAAGTATTCAAGAAAGTGGATTTACTACAGTGACAGAGATTTCCAGTTGGTGACAGAAGAAGTACAGGATACAGAGTTTAATCAGAGCTAAAGAAAAGAAGCCACAGCTTTAAATGTTTTAAAGATGAAGAATTATCATTGAAGACAGTTATTCATGAACCAGACAGTGCATCGAATGACGACATCAATCAGTGGAATTAAATCATCTATATTCAGTGGTTTTCAGAAGATAGAGGAATGCAAGGATTTTAAGTTATCTTCTTTGATTTATTAATTCAATTTAATTAATAAATTAATTCTATCAGAATTAATTTATTTATTAAATTAATTAAGTTAGTTGTTTAAATTATTTATTCACTTAATTCTATAAAAGAATTAAGTTAATCTAGAATTTAATCTAACTAACTTAATTAAAAGAAAATATCTTAAAGTTGTATGACCTAGCTCTAAACTCGGTATGACCTAGTATTTTTAATACAAGGTTCTACCGAATTATTCACAGGTCATATAGGTCTTTTCTAAGGTCATACAGATTCAGTATGGCAGGTCATACCGAACTTTCTGTGCAGGTTCTTTTGAAGGAGCAGGTTCTACCGAAAAGTTGTCAGGTCATATGGCAGGTCATACCGAACTTACTGTGCAGGTTCTTTTGAAGGAGCAGGTTCTACCGAGCTTTGGTTACTTGGTCATATATGTGTATTGATGTTTTTATTAAATCATTTTGATTTAATTAAAAAGGATATACAAGGCTAATGCAATTGTATTAACCCGAGGCAGTGCAGACAAAACACACAGAAGAAAATATACAGAATATCAAACACATATACATTTCTCTCTCAAGAACAGAAGAAAATATACATAATATCAAACACACATACATTTCTCTCTCAAGAACAGAAGAAAAACAATTTGATCTCATTTCTTCTCAAGCAATTAATTCTAGTTTGTATTGTTAAATCCAAACCACTAGAAGTTGATTACTTGTATTGCTTTGATTAACTAGCGGATTTTTATCCCTAGAATTTATCTCGAACTTTGCTTTTAGCATTCGATCTTTTTATTACAAATATTAGAAAAGTTCATGTCGAATTTATTCTAAATTTGTATTAATTAGTTTGAGATAAATACTTTGTAATCCGTACTGTATTTGCAACACCCTTCAAGTTTAATATAGTTTATATTTAACTTGAATTTTGTTTCATTTATATTCCGCATTAATTTGTTCTTAATTGTTAAATTATTCAAAGAACAAATTTCGATAAAACGGTATAGTTTGTATTCAACCCCCCTTCTACAAACTTATCAGGACCTAACAATTGGTATCAAAGCCCCCTTCTGAAAAAGATATAAAAGGTAAATAGGGAGTTTCAGGGAGTAAAGGAAAGTTAGCTCTGTTTTGTAAATGTTATATGTATAGAGCTTAGGTAAATCAAGACAGGTTCAATGTTATCATATGTTCAGTCTAGAGGAACATCTGTCTTGTATTTATCTTTACTGGTGAAATCTGGAAATGTCATATTTGATCCAGAACTCTCTAGTATTTACTTAGGCTTAAGAGTCCTATCTTTTTCTTGGTTTTAGTTGAGTGATCCTCTAGGTATTTGGTTGTTATTCTCTAACAAATAAATAGGGGGAGATTGAAAGGCATATGCAATAGCCTATTTGTAATTCGAGGATTCTACTCAACTTAAACAAGAATGTAATAAGTAAATATTAGATTAAAGGTCACAGGAATCTCAGAGAGTTTTATTTGTCAAGAGAATGGAGGATTAAAGTAATCTACAGACTTGAAGTTATTCTACATTGAAAGAAGTTCAATTTATTGTTCAAGCCTCAGTGAAGTATTCAAGAAAGTGGATTTACTACAGTGACAGAGATTTCCAGTTTGTGACAGAAGAAGTACAGGATACAGAGTTTATTCAGAGCTAAAGAAAAGAAGTCACAGCTTTAAATGTTTTAAAGATGAAGAATTATCATTGAAGTCAGTTATTCATGAAACCAGACAGTGCATCGAATGACGACATCAATCAGTGGAATTAAATCATCTATATTCAATGGTTTTCAGAAGATAGAGGAATGCAAGGATTTTAAGTTATCTTCTTTTAATTAATTAAATTATTAATCAATTTAATTAATAAATTAATTCTTTCAGAATTAATTTATTTATTAAATTAATTAATTTAGCTGTTTAAATTATTTATTAAATTAATTCTAGAAAAGAATTAATTTAATTTAGAATTTAAGTTAACTAAATTTAATTAAAAGAAATTAACTTAAGTACTAGTATGACCTATATTATTCTCGGTATGACCACAGCTTTATTTAAGGCAGGTCATACCGAATTTAATCAAGTACTAGCAGGTTCTACCGAGTACTAGCAGGTTCTACTGAGTACTAGCAGGTCATACCGAGTACTAGCAGGTTCTACCGAGTACTAGCAGGTTCTACTGAGTACTAGCAGGTTCTACCGAGTATTAGCAGGTTCTACCGAGTTCTAGCAGGTTCTACCGAAAAGTTGGCATAAATCAAGGTTCTACCGAGCACAATTTAGAAGGTCATACAAGGTTTCTAAATTGTATTTAACCGAGGAGGACATAAGAAAATACACAGACTTTTATCATCAGATCTAAAAAAAGACACAGAAGCATTTCTCTCAAGAACAGAAGAAAAACAATTTGATCTCATTTCTTCTCAAGCAATTAATTCTAGTTTGTATTGTTAAATCCAAACCACTAGAAGTTGATTACTTGTATTGCTTTGATTATCTAGCGGATTTTTATCCCTAGAATTTATCTCGAACTTTACTTTTAGCATTCGATCTTTTTATTACAAATATTAGAAAAGTTCATGTCGAATTTATTCTAAATTTGTATTAATTAGTTTGAGATAAATACTTTGTAATCCGTACTGTATTTGCAACACCCTTCAAGTTTAATATAGTTTATATTTAACTTAAATTTTGTTTCATTTATATTCCGCATTAATTTGTTCTTAATTGTTAAATTATTCAAAGGACAAATTTTGATAAAACGGTATAGTTTGTATTCAACCCCCCTTCTACAAACTTATCAGGACCTAACAATGTTTTATTTGATTCTAAATTTTTGTTAGATTCTATTTTTATTAGTAATAAATCTTTTTTGGTGAGAAAATTAGAATCAACATGCAATTTATGTAAGATTCTATGGTAATCTGTTCTTAGTGTTCTTCATGGAGCAATGACCTATATATATATATATAGGGGTTTAGTCTAAGACAAACCACTCTTAGATTACAAACTACAAACTAAATATATATTTTTTCAAATCGCGTTAAAACATAGCACATATGGTATGCAAATTGATCGTTGAGAGATGGAGAAAAATACGGTGAAGTCGGATTTCAAAAAAAGCTCTCCGATTGACGGGAAACGTCAAATTAAAAACGAAGGGGAATATGTGTGATTGAGTGTGGGAGTGTGTATTTTAGTTGTGTGTTGTATTTTAAAAAAGGTTTGTATTTGATCATTAGTCTTTATATATATACTAGCTTAAAACCCGTGCGATGCACGGATTGTTAATTGTTATTTTATTATTATATTTTTAATATTTTATTACTTGTATTTGTTAAAAAAATAAGTAGATATGTTAAAATAGCTAAATACTTTTAATTAGTTAAAAATATTAAAACATATTTTAAAATAAATAAGTAAGGATTTGCCCATTATATTTTTGGAAAATGAGGGGTTTAAGTAAAACAAATAAAAAATGTAACATATATTTAGTTAAAAAAGGTAAATGCCCGTGATATTTTTGGAAAATGAGGTTTTAAAATTTAATAATTAAAAGTATTTAAATACGTTTTCAAATAAATAAGTAAAGGGTTTCCTCTGATATTTTTGAAAAAAAATTGAATTTATTTGAGAAAATTAGAAAAAATAAATTGAAAAAGACAATTTCCCGTGATATATTTAGAAAAGAAGGGACTTTGTTAGAAAAAATCTATAATGTGTTTTAGCTAAAAAGGTAATTGGTTATAAATAGGTATTTGATTATTTATATTTTAATATTCTTAGTGTTTGTATTTGTTAAGAAAAATAAGTAGATATGTTAAAATAGGTAAACTTTTAAAAAATAATTATAATATTATAGGTTTAAAAATAAATAACTAAAGGTTTGTCCGTGATATTTTTGGAAAATGAGGGGTTTTAGTAAGAAAAAATAGAAAAACTGACATGTTTTAGTTAAAAAAGGTAATTACAAGTATGGGAATTTGTTAGGAAAAAATAATGTGTTTTAGGGGAAAAAAGTAATTGGTTATAAATAGGTAATATTATTATTTAATAATATATTTCTATAAATAAGTAAGGTTAATTAAGTAAAAACACGAAATACAGTTAAGGGTAATTAAGTAAAATCACAATGTACCATACCGACCAACCAAACTTTTAATGTTAAGAGCAATTAAGTAAAATCACAACGTACCATACCGACCAACCAAACTTTTAATGTTTCGTCTATTATATAATAGTATTGATATATATTATATAATTATTAATTAATAATCAATTATCTTTTTCAGCTAAAACGCATTACTTATTTTATATTTTCATACTTAAACAACTAATCTTCTAAATATAACACGGGCAAGACATATATACAAAAATAATATAGTTTTATATATTTATTAATAAATAATTAATTGTCCTTTTCAGCCTATTACCTATTTTATATTTTCTAATTAAAACAACTCATCTTCTAAAAATAACACCAGAGACATATAAAATGGTAATATTATTATATTAAACTTATAAAATCCATATTTATCATAAATTTTTCATAACTTCCAATTCAAATAAAAAAGAAAAAATGATAGAAATTGAGAGACACCCATTGCACAAACATATATTTTTCTTAATTTTTTAAAATAACAATTATAATCAAAATATATCTCTGAAATGTGATTTAACACAAAATTCTTGAAATATAAACTAATCACTATCAAATACAAATACCTATATAAATTCAACAACAACATAAAAGTATTCAAATTTTAAAATCGTATTCAAAAAAATAAAATATTAAAATAAAATATTAAAATACGAAAATAATAACAAATTCAAATTTCAACTGTGAATCGCACAAGCTTTAAGATAGTAAATATTATTCAAGATTCAACTAATGTTCATTTGGTTACAAATTTTATTTAAAAATTAATAAATTGCCAAATTTAACCCATTTCTCGAAAAAAATACTGAATCATCAGTTTATTAATAAATAACTAGCTTCTAGCCCATGCAAAGCACGTGTTAATTTTAAATTTAATCATTTTTAATATTAGAATAATTTTAAGTACAATTTATTTTTTTCTATTTTATATTAATTTTAAAATATGATATAGTATTACGTAGTTGATGGGAATTTAAATGTTAATTTTAATATTTATTTGGTGGGAATTGAATATTTAACTTTATATATTACTAACGTGTATATTTTAAGTTATTTATCATTAACTTTTTATTCAAATTTAAATAACATTAAATGACACCAAAAATTGAAGGCATTGACGATAAAAAAAGGTGTTAAATTAAATTATAAATTATATCATATTTTACTTCTTATAATTTACATAGATAGCTTATGTTTTATTATCCACTAGTTTATTAAGTCGCGCTACGCAGCGGCTTTGCAATAATTTCTCTAAATTTTTATAAAAAAAATTTACAAAATATTTTTTTAGATAAAAAGGATTTCTAACATAAAATTAGGGTTTTTTTTAATTCTCTGTTTCGTTTTGGACATTTACCGAAATTTTGGTTAAATATAGAAAAGGTAAATTGTTTAATATTTTTTATTATTTTAATATCATATCAAATATTAGTATATTTGTCGCATTTTTTAGTTTTCTCAAAATTTAAATTTAAATTCTAATTTAAAATACATAATATAACATCAATCTAAAATTCTAACATATAATATATTCCTCCTAATGAATCACTATGTCGTTAAACATGTTTCCGATCATTGACCCGTTTTATCATTGTTACCAAATCTAAACAGAAAATAAATTACATCATCTCTAAATCAATTTTAGTATATCATAAAATTTAATTTATTTTTTTAAAATTAAAATTTTTAATGTTTAAAATATAGGTACTCGAGAAAATAAAAGAAAAAATTATACGACTTCTATATTTTATTTTATAGAAGCTTACATTTTCTATAAATATTATCTTTAATAGAAATTAGAACGTAAAACTTAAAATGATTTTTAATATATATACAACATATAGATAAATTAAACGTGGGGTTTTTAGCAAAAAATATTATGAGAACATAATTTCTAATAGTATTTTTAGGAGAATATTATGATGATAATCTGATTTCAAGATAAATTTTATAACTTCAAGAAAAAATATATGAAAAAATTATGATGATAACTTTGAGTTAATAAGAAAGTTTTAAAAAATTATTAATATGGTGATTTGACTTTAAGATAAGTTTTAGGAAAATATTAAAATAATAATTTGACTTAAGAAGAAAGTTTAGGAGAATATTGGATAATTAAGATTTCCATTATTAAAGATTAAAAGGCATTTTAGATATTTTCTAACCTTTAATATTATTAATTAAAAGTTTTGAGTAAATTAAAAAAATAGATTAAAACAATTTGAGAGACGTCACCTTACCTACTTGTATAAAGAAATAGGTGTGAGGTGTGGGCAGCTCTCAAATGGTTTCCTTTATTATTTTCCTCGATTAAAGATTAAAGATAGTAAAAAAGAAATTAGGATAAAAATGGGATTTTATAGTAAGCTTAGGAGAATATTAATATAGTATACTTCGTTCCTCCGTTAGAAAAGAAGATAGTAGAAAGAAATTAGTAAATTAATTAGACTTAAAGAAAAAGTTTAGGTGAATATTAACATAGTATATTTAGATTTTTTTCTTGAAAGATGGCAAAAAAGAAATTAGTAAATAAATTGGATTAGTAGATAACGTTTATGAGAATTTATTAATAAATAATATTTATTAATAATATTAATAAAAAAAATTAAAGTCAATTGAGATATTTTTGAATCTTTAACATTAATTATTCAAAAATTTGAGAAAATTAGAAAAATAGATATTCGAGAGTCGCCACATTTTTTTGGTTCATTTGTTATCGAGTGTAAGATATTATTTGATTTTATTTAATAGATTACAATTTTTGTTGTTCAAATCATTTGAAACTAATTATATGAATTCACATTATTAGAAATCAGTGTTTAGTTTATTTTATACAAAAATATATGTTGCTTTTATACTACTTTGTATAATATAAATTATTATAATAAATTTATTACCGGTCTGACACAACTCAACACATGATATCACATTGTTGGGAATCAATATCTAATTGTTTTTATATAAAAAATTATGTTACTTTCATACTGTTCTATATAATATAAATTATTATAATAAATTTGTTGATTAGCAACAGTCGAAAGTACATGTATAAAATCTCATTTGTTATTATTATATAGTACTAACTTATAGCTTTAAATTTTATTTATAATTATCCTGTTTATAATTATATTTTTATTATCCATGCGCAACACACGATTGTTTTGATTAAATTATTGTTAAAAAAGATTTAGCCAAAAAAAAAATTATAGTTAAAAATTTAATATTTATTATATTTTACACACTCAATTTAATATTTGTTTATATTGAGTTATAAAAGTTAGATTTAGCCAATTTTACGGTCCACGTGAAATTCACAAAATAATCTTTAATTTAGTTGTGGTTTAATAATTCTTTTTCAATTAAAAACTATTCTAAAACTAAAAAGAGAATAAAGTGACGAAATTTAATGTTGAGAATTCTATTGGATTTAGGAAATCTACTTATATGTAGTTTAGATTATTAGAATACCCTTTATTAACCAAATACAGTTTTTAATGTTAAATCTAACTGTTTTCACCTATCTATTTATGATTAAACGATTTTTATTATTTTGATATTAAATGGGTTTCATTATTTAATTACAACTATTTTTATGTTTTAACTTTTTGGAAAATCCAATCCTAATATAATATCTTTTAAGTTATATTATTTTTAGATAATAACTTCTTTTTATATGATATAATCTTGATCGTCTATTTTTAAAAGTATTGAATCTAACGGTTGAGAATGTTTTAGCGGTATTTAGGACCAAACTACCAGGATAACATCATTAATTTTTTTAATATTTATATTTTTTTTAAAATATTTATTGCTAAAATATAATATACTTTTTTTTTGTAATATGTTAATGATGCGGGAACTTTGAACTTTTGAGAAAATAAATTATCAATTAAAATATAGTTTTTTTGGAATAGTTCTTCTTTTAAATTGTACACTATGACTATCAAAATTCTGTATAAAATTCATTTTTTAATAGTATATCCCGTAAATATCTATGTTATTATATTAAAGACTAAATAATGAAAGTTTCCTTATAAGTCTGGTCGTTTTGTTTGATCACTCAATCCATAATCGTTGAAACTTTCAAATTAAATTGTTGAGAAACATTAGATATAACAGTAAAATTATCATGTAGAATGATCTACGGTTTGAATCTACCAACAACATATTAAAATTTACAATTTTTTTTAAAAAAAAAAGAATTTTTTCATTTTTTTTATCTTGCAAACATTGGTTATTTGATAATATTTTTTGTAAAGTACGATTTTTCAAAAAAAAATACTATACTAATTGATTAACAAACTTTTAATGTTTCGAATTTAATAATTTACAATGTATATAGGTTAAAAAAGTTAGGGTCTAAAATTTCAAAATACGTTTTTTTCTAATATGAATATAGTCCTGCTAACAATAAAATTAGGTCTCTATGAGTTCTCATAAAACAAAATCACCATTTGCGTATAATTTATTATTTAATAATAAATAATATTTGATTAGTTATGATCTAAAATTTAATAAAATACGATAAAAAATATGCACAATTTTTATAAAATTTTATCCTCGTATTATTATATTATTTGTTGATTTGAATTTTTCTAGTGTTTAAATTTATTCAGGACATGAGAATTATATTGATAATTTTTAATATTGTAATCAATATGAATTGTTATCTTGATATTTGGTTTAACAATTATTATCTAACTAGAACTATATAGAAAATATATTTAAGAATTTTTACATAGAAAAATTTTAAATTATCAAAATACACTTTTTAGTATTTAAATATAATTCTATTATTAATCAGATACATTTTTAAATATTAGATCTAACCATTCTCATCGATCTATTTAAGATCTAACTATAAATATTAATTTGGTCGTATAGTGATCGTACACGAACAGATCAATTTTAATTTTTTCTTAAATTGATTTTAATATTTTATTGAAATAAACATAGAATTTATTAATTTAAAAGAATTAGGAAAAAAAATAAATTGGTGCTACAAAAATAAAAAAAAATTATTAAAATTTAGATAATCACTTTAGTGTTTAGTGTTTGGGCTCTATCTTGAGTTTTAGACAACATATTTTAACGATTTTACAGCCCATGCGAAGCTAACAAAATTATATTTAATTTAATGATGGTTTAATAATTATTATCTAACTGGAACTATCCATAAACTAAATATTAAAGATAATTACGAATTTTTACATAAAGATTTCTATTCAATATAGAAAACCCATTTATAATTGGTTTAAATTATCAAAATACACCTTTTAGTATTTAAATACGATCCTATTAATTATTAATCAAATACAATTTTTAATATTATATCTAACGGTCCTCATCTATTTCAATATTTATAGTTTTATAATCCAACGGATCATATACTTTTGGTAGTACATGACCGACCAAAGTTTTGGATAAGATCTCCCTTACGCTTATTATATATAAGGAGTTAATTAACTTTTTATACGTGCAATATTTCATAAATATTTGTATTTATATAAATATTTGTATAAATATTTATATATACTTTATAAATATTTATATAAATATTTTCTTATATTATATGTAGTACTCGAATTAATTTTATGTTATTTTCTAAGATGCCATTCTAATTTGATTACAATTTTATTAAATTTCAATAATAATTATATTTGATAATAGAAATACATTACTATTTACATTTATCATTTTAGTTTTTGTCGTGTTTTTAAAATGAAGTGATGATTTTTTTACATTTTTAATCATTAAATTTGTTAGTGGTTATTTACTTTTACATACATCAATATACTTATATAAAGGAGAAGACGGGGGCGGTGAGGTGGCGCCTCTAGAATCGCTCCGTTCTATTTTTCTAATTTTCTCATTTTTTTACAATTTTTAATTTTAATAATTACAACTTTCTTTATTATTTTCGATTTTGTAGGAAAGAAATTGATAATTACACTTTTATTATTTTCAAACTTGATAGAACTTTATTTTATTATTTTCAAAGTTGATAGAACTTTCTTTGATTTAGAAAATTACAACTTCCTTATTATTTTCGAATTTGTAGGACTTGATAGAACTTTCTTTAATTTAGAAAATTACAACTTCCTTATTATTTTCGAATTTGTAGGCTTGATAGAACTTTCTTTTATTATTTTCAAACTTGATAGAACTTTCTTTGATTTAGAAAATTACAACTTCCTTATTATTTTCGAATTTGTAGGACTTGATATAACTTTCTTTGATTTAGAACATTTATTTGATTTAGAAAATTACAATTGATAATTACACTTTTATTATTTTCAAACTTGATAGAACTTTCTTTTATTATTTTCAAAGTTGATAGAACTTTCTTTGATTTAGAAAATTACAACTTCCTTATTATTTTCGAATTTGTAGGACTTGATAGAACTTTCTTTAATTTAGAAAATTACAACTTCCTTATTATTTTCGAATTTGTAGGCTTGATAGAACTTTCTTTTATTATTTTCAAACTTGATAGAAATTTCTTTGATTTAGAACATTTATTTGATTTAGAAAATTACAACTTCCTTATTATTTTCGAATTTGTAGGACTTGATAGAACTTTCTTTGATTTAGAAAATTACAACTTCCTTATTATTTTTGAATTTGTAGGCTCTTATGTTAATAATTGCAATTTTCTCTTTTATTATTTTCAATCTTGATAGAACTTTCTTTTATTATTTTCAAACTTGCTAAAACTTTCTTTTATTATTTTCAAACTTGATAGAATTTTCTTTTATTATTTTCAAACTTTATAGAACTTTTCTTTTATAATACTTATTGACTTTTAAACATAATGGATTTCCATGTTATTCACCTTACAAACACCTATAAATTAAAGGTCATTCATAACAAAAAATCTACGCCGAATTTTTTTTTACATAGCTTCAAATTTTTACAACCATATACTTATATAAAGGAGAAGACGAGGGCGTTGAGGTGGCGCTCTCAAATCGATTGAATCTATTTTTCTAATTTTCTCAAATTTTTGAATTAATAATACCAAAGATTAGAAAATGTCTCAATTTCCGTTTAAATCTCTACTAATAGAGGAAACTAAATATACAATTTGACTTTAAAATTTTCACTAATTGAGGAAAGTAAATATACAATTTTAATATTTTTACATTTAAAATTTTCACTAATGGAGGAAAGTAAATATACAATTTTAATTAGAAAATGTCTCAATTTCCGTTTAAATCTCTGCTACTAATAGAGGAAACTAAATATACAATTTGACTTTAAAATTTCCACTAATTGAGGAAAGTGAATATACAATTTTAATATTCTTATATTTAAAATTTTCACTAATGGAGGAAAGTAAATATACAATTTTAATATTCTTTCATTTAAAATCTTTACTGATGGAGAAAAGTAAATATACAATTTAATTTATTTTTATAGAGCACCTCTATCTTAAATATTAAAAACTGAAATTTTCCTTTTTAATTCATAATTTGTAGAAAATATAGTACTTATAAAAGACAAGTATTCTAAAAATCTTTTATATATATAAAAAAAAAATCTCCGGGAGCTCAAGAATCGCTCGATTCATATTTATCTAATTTTCTAGAGCTCTATATTTAAAAAATTTAAAATTAAAACTTCATTATTTAAGTCTTATATTTTAGAAGAAAAATCTAAACCTTTTTAAATTTAAAATTGTATAAAGGAAATAATTGTTTAAAAGGTAAGTATACTTCTAATTGAAACTTTTTTAAAATATTTATCTTCTTCTTTATTATATCTTTATATTTTTATATAAAAAGAAATATTTTTTTTTGCTATGGCTTCTCTATTTTAACTCAATTAAATTAAATTTCTTTTTTTTCCTTATTAATTATGGGAATGCATCTCATCACCATCTCTATATAAATCAATACAAACGTATTGACTCTCCAATTTGTTTAATTATCTGTTCACGTTCTCTTACTTTATTTTAGTCAATTTTAATAGATAATTTTTTTTATGTTATCTTTGTTGTGTGTTATGTTTATGTGCTGACCTACCGACTAACAATGCTTAATTATTTTGACAGATTTCATCAACAATGTTGGGATGAAGGAGATGACTACGGTGTCTAAGGTTTAGTAACTGTACCTTATTTGTATCTTTATTTTTCTTTAACATGAACTTTTAATCCAATTACATACTACTACTCTGTTATATTAGTTTGAATATGAATTTTGATATTTTAAACTTTTAGACCTAATTTTGGATGGCCTTACAGTGTACCAATTGATCGGAGTTTCTTTTATATATTAATAGATTTATTATTTTTTTATTTGACCATGCAAGTGCGTTGAAAAACATGACAATATTATATGAATTTATGCAATAGCTTTATTTGATTTTTTTTTTATTTTACAAGCCAACTAATGTTTGTTATGGTGTTACAGATTTTGAACCCAGGCACACCTTTTTGTTGATTGTTACAATCAATTTAGTGTTTTGTGTTTGCGTATTCTCACTTTTAATTTAATCAGGTAATTCGGGGGTTGCTTTGTATTTTATGTTTTTGTGTATTGTGTTTATGAATTTATGTAATGATCGATACTTATTAAGACTAATCAGTTAGTTAGTTTTGATAGAACTTATCTTAATCTAGAGGATCATTCGATACTTGTGACGGATAATAATCATACATACCAAGACAGATTTTTTATCCTACGCTTATCAGATTTTTTTATCTCTGCTATTGATTTACAAAATTTTGCACTTGGATGTGATTTCTATTTTGCTAGCTTCTGGATTAATTTTTTTCAGCTAATTCTTCACAATATTTGTTCTCCATTCCTTTCTTGGGGAAACATGATGTTTTCTAAATTTAATCTTACTCAACATCCTTTTTGGTTGGATTTTATGGTGTAGACATGCAACGTTTATTTAAAGATTTGAATAGAGTAAAATCTTTGTTTTAGTTGAAAATATAATTGCCCGTAATTAAAAATATTAAAATAGGTTTTAAAATAAATAAGTAAGGATTTGCCCATGATATTTTTGGAAAAAGAGGGGTTTTTAGTAAGGAAAAATAGAAAGAGTAACATATTTTAGTTGAAAAAGATAATTGTCCGTGATTATTTTTTATTTTTTAAAAAGAGAGAATTTTGTTAAAAACGGTAATGTATTTTAGCTGAAAAAAGTAATTGGTTATAGATAATGTTATTATTTAATAATAGTTTCTTTAAAAAATAAAAAAAATAGAAAAAGCAACATGTTTTAGATGAAAAGGTAAGTGCCCATAATTAAAAATTCTAAAATAGGTTTCAAAATAAATAAGTAAGGTTTATCCCAGATATTTTTGGAAAATGGGGGGTTTTAGTAAGGAAAAATAGAAATAGTAACATGTTTTAGGTGAAAAAAGTAATTGCCCGTGATTTTTTTTAAAAAAGAGAGAATTTTGTTAGAAAAAATATAAAAGGTAATTGGTTATAAATAATGGTATTATTTAGTAAAGAAAAATATAAATAGTAACCTCTTTCAGTTTGAAAAGGTAATTGCATGTGTTTTTTTTAAGAAAAAGAGAGACTTTTGTTAGAAAAATAGAAAATGTAATGTATTTTGGCTGAAAATGTAATTGGTTATAAATAATGTTATTATTTAGTTTATTAATAGTTTTTTTTAAATAAGTAAGGTTAAATAAGTAAAATCATTAAGTACCGACCGTCCGTCCGACTACCTGTAACAGCCCGACTTTTCGGACTATTAAATCTAAATACAAAACTTAAATAAAGTACTATACAATGACAATTACAGAAGGAAGCGTGACAAAGGTTCAATTACAAAAATATCTAATACAAAAGTTTATCTAACGATGATCCAAAAATCAAACTATCCCGAACCTAAGATCCTCGAACTCCAAAACTATCCCACTTGAGTTACACTGAACCTGAAAATTGTAAGGAATGAGCCATACAGCCCAACAAGAAACCAATCGATCCAACTAGTCGGGCAAATAACATGTATACATACAAGATAATACGATATTCAATACGATACAATAACGATACACAATACATAACTTTCGATTCACATATTCTTATTCTTATTCGATAGATACGATACAACACCACATAACAACAATAACCTGAAACCCACAATTCATGCCACGACCACTATAACCCGATGATAACGGTCCTAAATTTTCATAAAACTGTCACTATAACCCGGTGACTCGGTCCTTATTCTTATTCGATATTTTCACAAACCATGGCACAAACCCGAATCTCAAGACTATTGCTTACACATAACACATATACAATAATACACATCACATCAAAATATATCATCACTAAGCCCAAGTTTTTATAATCAAAATACACACACAACACATAGTTTCGAAAAATACTAGAAAGATCGATCGAAAACTTACCTCAACGCATCCTAGATCATATCTCCAATTCTGATCAGTTCTGTATTTAGCTATTTTGACCCTCTAAACGACGTTTTCTTGAAAACCTCAAAGGACGAAAGTCGTACAGAATGAAAAGACCTTTCTGATATCGGACTTATAACGAATCAGAAATTTAATAAAACGTCCGCTGAATTTGAACAGAAACTAAAAAAACAAGATCTGTTTCTGTTTTATGATTTTAAGAACAGTTAAGAGCATAATCTGAAAACACACTATGAAATAGATGTTGTAGGAAATTGAAATAGCTTTCAGAAAAGTCCAGAATCATCAAATTCCGACTTACGATGAATATTCTACGAATTTCACGAGACAGCTGATTTCTGTATGTATAAAAGCCCTACGAATTTTGATATAAAACACGAGAAACGATAATATAATGTTTATATAACGTAACTAAACCCTAAGTCCAAACCTACTTGTTAACCGTATCCAAATCTGATCCATATTTTAGGCCCATTAGTCTAATTTAATTTTAAATCATAATCTTTATCAAATTTTAATCCTTTTTTCTATTATTTTTTTTTTATTATTATTCTTAAAATTACGGGATATTACACTACCAAACTTTTAAAATTTCATCTTTAATAATATAATAATATAGAGCTCTAGAATCACTCGATTCATATTTATTTATTTTCTAAAGCTCCTCGATTTTGAAAAATTAAAATCAAAACTTCCTCAATTAGCTCCTATTTTTTAGAGAAAAAAATCAAAACTTTTTAATATTTTCTTTTATAACTCCTACTTCTAAAAAATAAGTTCTCTAAAAATTATAAACCTAATAAAATTATATAACTAGAGTTTCTCAATTTTAATTAAATAAAAATTAATTTGCTTATTCACATTCGAATTTATAGCAAAGATAATAAATATGTAAAAATCAATCATATTTACAATTTAATTGAACAACTATTTATTTTAGTTTTAGTTTATTTAAATAATTGAATCATAATTGTTTCTGAAATAGATTTTAATGAAGGAATTTTTTGTTACTTTTACAAAGTTTAGCACCTCTATTTTAATTAAATTAAATTAAATTTTCTTATTTACATTCGAATTAACTGGAATGATAATAAATATATAAAAATCAATTATATTGAGAATTTAATTCAAGTAAGGTAACAATATTATAATAATCAAATTACAAACCTAATCAAATTGTATAAATATTATAAATTGTATAAATATTTTAATTAATTGTATAAATTAATATTAATTAAAAAATTGTATAAAGTAAGGTAAATATTTTAAAAATTGTAAAATATTATAACGTCGCTGCGAATCGCGGCTTAGTAAACTAGTTGTTTTATAAATTTTAATTTGGTGTGGTATATTACTATAATATTATCTATAATAATATCAATTTAGTCTTTGATCACATTTTTCTTAAATTTTTTAATTTTTAAAGATAATTTTTTTGTGAATGTTCCCTGCTTAATCTTAAAACCTAATTCATCCATCGTTAGTTAACGTATAATTTCTCATATAGTATAATTTAATCAACTTTTCTTATTAATCGACCATTGAACTAATTATTTTTTACTACCAATTTTTCCAATCATGTTTTACGAAAAAAGAAGAAGTTCGTAAATATTATGTTAATGGAAAAAACTGTACTTTCAAATTTAACGATTAACATTCGCTGATTCACCTAATGTACATTAATATAACCATTGTTCTAAAAGACGGGAATCGATATTTATCAATATATGTACCTTTCAGTGATTAACTGGATGGATAATCGGTGATCGGACTGATTAATCACATATATTTTAATTTAGTAAATAATAATATATAATTTTATATTAGTATCATCAAGTTAGTCAAAAGATTTACAAAAAAATCTAATATATCATTAGTTCAATCTTGATATTTAAGTATCAAAATTTACAAAAATAAACCACTTATCATTATATCGTTAACGTGTACGAACGAAGATAGTAATTTACTTTTAGAGAATAATCGCTGTATTAGATATTTAGTAAAGTATTTAATCAACAAATCAATAACTCGTATCAATACAATATTGTTAGAAATGAATACCACTAGAAACTAGACAGAGGGGGGGTGAATGGATAGTTTGATATATTTTTCGATCTTGAAAACTAAGTAAACAACTGTATGTGATTATGATATGTAATATGCAGAAAGTAAATAACACACACAATCACTTTAATCTACTTTGTATAAGCAAATTAAATACTACAGCTTTCCAGGAAATTCACAATCGAATTTCTGGCTTCTAAACAAGAACAGTTTGAACTTGCTTGCTTACAGAGAAAAGAGCTTAGCAAATAACTATGTGTATCTCTCTTACAGCTTACAGTTGTGTGTGCACGATATATATATTCCCCTATACAAACTAGGCACACACAATATTACACAGCTACCCCTTCTGAAAGTCCAACTTGTCCTGCCATAAGAAGTTCACTGTGTCAGGAAGGACCACCTGCTTTTCGGAGTCTTTCCCGTTTCTGTAGCTGCTTGTCTCTTATCTTTCTCTCCAAGTTTAGCTGTAGATTTGCCATCTGTTCTTTGGACCACCTTGCCAGAACAAATGCTTCAGTATTTGTCTCCTTTGATTCTTGGTTCTGTACCTTGATTTGTCTTGTTATAAACGGCTAAGTGTTGATATCGTGAACTCCACTTTATCCCTGACTTCGCGATCTCCCTTGTGAGGACTATGCGATATAGCCTTTGAAGACTTTGCGACATAGGTCATTTGACGACTATGCGACATAGGTCATTTGATGACTATGCGACATAGGTCATTTGATGACTATGCGACATAGGTCATTTGATGACTATGCGACATAAGGCTTCTGAGGACTTCACGATCTAGGCTCCTTTGACTTTGCTGACTTCAACACTTCACGACATGTGTCTTGAGGACTTCTCGACATAGTACAAAATGGACTATGCGATATAGTACTTCACGACATGGATATTGGTGACTTCACGACATAGCTTTCTTTTGACTTTGCTATATAATGCCTTAGACAAATTTCTGCAACTTATTTCTTCATGGCCTTATTCAACTCTATCCTGCTGCATGAACACTTCTGAACTTCTACCAGGATAATTATTCAATGGCCTATATACATTCTAGATGCAAGAAACTTTACTAAGCTCATTATAAATCTGAGCATACATGATAAAGCTATTGTTCATGAAAACAAGACAAGTACATTTAGAGACCTATACTCTATCCCAGTGATAGAAATCACTAAGTCATGTAATGTGACATAGTCACATAGTGTAGGCTTGTTAATAGTGGTATTCAGACATGTCTTGAGCCTAACAATCTCCCCCAAATTGTGAGTAAGATCCTTAGGCACAATTTCATGTCTGATAACAAGCCTAACTTACATAAAAAGGAAATTTAGTAACAGAGAGGACAATTCATGAACCTTGAGATCAGAAATTTGATTACATAGAAAAATTGAAAGCTTACAGATTACTTTTGTTGCTCAACAGCTTCAGCTTCCAATTGCTTCTCTAGCAAATCATCATATATCTTCTTTTTCCTTATCTCTTCTTTTCTCTTCAAGTCTATGATGGCTTCTTGAAGTTCTTCTCTTGCAATCAGTTCTTCAATGAGAGGTGAGCCTTCCAAGTCATCAATTGCAGCCTTGAGTGCACTTTCTACATAGGAATCAAGAAACTCCATCCTTATTTTGCTTTGACCTCCATGTGAGTTTTTGTACTCCACAATGTAAGGATTTTGCTTGACCCTGCACAACCCTTTCTGCCTTAGCTCTTTAGCCCTCTCCTCCATCTCAGCCATTTCTTTTTCTCTCTGAATCTTCTTCTTTTCATTCTCTTTCCTCATGTTTTCTTCATAATCAGCATGCATCTTCAAGTACCTGGCAATATCTATCTTCCATGTCCTTTCTTCTCTTTCTTCAAAATTCAGTAAGGCATTTATCCTTTCAAGCTCATACTTATAGAAATATTGCCAGCTTCCTTGCTTCATTATCCTTTCTCTTCCATCAGTGTACTTGATCTCTAGATGATCCAACTTCACTTTGACTTCAAAGATCCTTTGAGCCCTCAAAAATGCTAGGGCATCTTCATCATAGTCCTCATCTAGTGGAAGCACATTGATGCCAGTAACATTTGTGAGTTTTCCAGTCTTCTTTGTTATCCTTATCCTTTTGGGTACACTCTTGATCTTCAAATGCTTCACAAGAGATACCTTTCTGGAACAAGGAGAATTAGTCTTCAGTGCCACATCACTTGGAAGTAGCTTTATTCCTTTCCCCTTCATCCACTGTAACACTCCACTAGCTGTAACTTTGTGGAAGTGTTTTCTTGATATTTCTTTTGTGGCTTCACCCTTCTTCTGTGGCAACTCAGGTTCAGAAGTCATGGATAATGATTTTGGAGGATCATTGCTAACAGTACCCACCCTAGACTTAGAGTCTTGTGTTGTGGTTAAAGTACTACTAGCAATGTCCTTGACTTGCTGAATTCCACTCCTAGTTCTCTTCACTGTCTCCTTTGCCCCCTTTGTGTCATCACCAGCATCTGTAGATTTCTTGGAAGATTTGCTCCTGCTGCTGTCACTTGGTCCATCCTTATTACTCCTTGAATGAGATCTCCTCCTGTAGGTTTTCTCCTCATCATCATCCTCCCCATCCTTCTTATTGTTCTTTTCTGTGACAGATTCTGGCAAAACACCATGAATCAGAAAAGATTGTAGAATGTTAATCATCTCTAATTCCTCTGCTGTCTTGACTCCTTTCTTTGCTCTCAGCATTTGCAGCACCTGATTGATCTTTATGTTATTCTTCATTTGCAGATCTTTGGGAATGACTAGTTGGTCAATACTTCTGACTTTGGATAGACTTTGAAAAATTACTGTCCTTGGCTTGGGTATGACCTCAGGCAGTCTTTGATTTTGGTCCATCTCCAAGTCATTATAAAGACTTTCATTGTTAGCCCCACTCTTTTCAATCAACTCCAGAATTATTGACACTTCAGTAAACCTCAGTTTCTCTAGAGTTTGAAATGCTAAGTGCCACAAGCAGTTGTCCTTGCACACCATGATTATTTCTCTCAGATAAACATCCCTGATTTTCTTTACTGCAACTGTGAAGTACTTGATACTTTCCCTGAGCTTCTTTCTGTACACTTGTGCATCTCCTTGAGCATTCTTGTAGGTGGCTTTCAGAAACTCCAGGAATGCCTCATCATGATAGATGTTAGAGTTGGCAACTTCCTGTAGCTTGGCCTCAGTGATAAGTGTAGCTTGGGTAGGTTTAGCAATTGGAGTAGGTATAGCAGGTTGAGAGGTTGAGATGTCTTTAGGCATTGTGGATGGATAGAATGTTGTGGTGACTGTGCTTTTCTGACCTTGTGCATTGATGACCTCTACAGGGGGAAGATTGATTGGCTTTATTGTCTCTTCAATGAGCTTGCCCTTAAGTTTTGACTGCTTGGTAGGTGCTCCCCCTGTCTTTTTCACATTGACCTCCTTTCCTTTCTCCCCCTTAGGCTTGGGATCAGACAAAATGTCTTGAGTTTCCCCAGGAATAGGCAGGTTCATAGATCTCATCATTGAGGTCATCATTTGTTGCTGCACCAGCAAAATGTTTGTTGTGTTGGTGCCTTGATCATCTAGTTTGTCATTGAGTTGGCTTAGAGATGTAGATATCATTCTGTTTTCATCCTTGAGAGAGGCCACTTCTCTTTCTAAGCCATCCACCTTGGAGAATAATTGTTGAGACCTAAATGAGTTGAGGGATTGATCTTTGACCCTGGCAAAGTCATATTTGGAGATGTCTGACAGAGGGACTTCATCCACCAGCTTATCACCATACTGGTTTTTCCACATGACATTCAACATAGCATTGGTGGTGATGGTAGACTTTGCTTGATTTTCCAGTGTAGAAGCCAGTTTCTTGATGTTGTCTGTGACCATGGCAAGAGTCACATCCATCATGGACACATTGGTGGAGGTTTTCTGGACTTCTTTGAGGATACCATCCACCTTGGGAAAATCAGAGAGATAAGAGTTTCTGAGCTTAGTGAGGGATCTTTCTGTCTCCTCCTGAATTGAAGAAATCTCTGATTGAAGCCCTTTCCCAAGATAATGCAGAGCCTTCAACTGGTTCTTGTATACATCATTCACAGCATCATAGATGGCAACAGGAGAAAGATCCTTAGCATTGGAGCCCAGAGAGGTGAGGTATTCTTCTCTCACAAAAGCCAGGGCATCCTTGAGCTTGAGAGTCCTCTTAGCATCCAACCAGGCATCCACATTCCCCTCTGGTTCAGCTGTATCCACAATCTTCTCCTGTTGAGCTTCAACATCCTCCTTATGGCATAGCAGGATAGCTTCATAATCAGCATTTGGAAGGTTGGAGGTGAGGAGATGTTGAGCTATCTTTGAGAACTCATCAATCTGTGCCACATGGAGATCTTGTATGGCTTCTTCAGACATTTTGGAAGGCACAGATGATGATCCTGAAGGCCTGTCATGGTGCACAGGCTTCAGCCATTCTGACATTGTGGCCTGAGCCAAGTGAGAGCTAGTGATAAGCACTTCATGAGATGTGTGAGTTTGAGTCTCCTCCAGCCTTGGAATGGCTGTAGGGTCTGATGTTGTCTCCATTGAAATGGGATGTGTTACAACATCAGCCCTATTTGTCGGTGAAGACATTTCCACATCCCTAAGGATGGGAGAATTTGGCACAGAGTCTCCAGTGAAAACTGGTGAATCCTCCATGTTTGTGTTGGTGTCATTAGGATATGCCTCAGCATGCATTCCCTGACCAACTGAATGTGGGTCCTGAGTGGTGAGCACAGTGTCAAGCACCATGTCACTTGAAGTTGGCTCAATCACAGGGCTGGATTGTGATTGATCAAGGGCAAGATTGTCATGAGTATGACTCTCTTGTTCAGAAGAAATTTTAGTGGAAGAATCTGAGAGAGAAGTGGGGTTCAGATTAGATTTTAGCAACTCCCCCTGAGAAATAGGAGGAGTTTCAACATTGATGTGCTCTCCACTTAGTGTTTGATCACCCTTATCACTCCTAGGGTCAAGAGTGAGGTCTTGACCCTGTGCAGACTCGTTACAACTTGCAGTGGGGAGGCTGCTCTTTTCAATACCCATGACCTGTTGAGAGGCCATAGACAGTAGCAGGTGTACCCCTTTTTGCACATCTGAATCCTGTTGAGAGGATGCAGTGGTGGCTACAGATTTTGATTTCTTCTTTGGTCTGGTGAGAGGTGACTCAGGAATCTCACTTGCTAACTCTACAGATTCATGGATAATAGCTAGGGTTCTCTTCTTCTTCTTTTTAGTAACATCAACCTTTTGAGAGATTGATGCACTTGGCTGACTAGCCTCTACAGTGGTGTTTACAGTGGGGTTGCTGGATGGGATAGGGAGGCTTGGGTTAGACTGTGATGCTCCTTCAGTCTCAGCCTCCCCTGTCCAGGAAAGAGCATGGTATATGGGCTTATCAAGTGGATAAGACGCGAATGTGTCCTGCATATGCGGGGTCACACTCAAGATCACATCCACTTGATTCTTTGTGTCCAATGAACCAAACAGAATCTTGGACATGGACTTGGAATAAGCCATCTTTGATTTATCAATACCCTCCAAGTCATGGACATTAGCATCAAGATAATTTAAAATAACTTGAAGAAAGCGAGGGTAAAAGATGTCATTACCTCTTCCACGGACTGTCCTCCCTAGCCTTTGAGTCAATTCCTTGAGGATTATTGCGCCAACATTGATTTCCTGATTGTAGGCTAGGGAATAGGCCAGCTTCACAGCAATGTGACTGATATGGTCCCATCCTGTCTTTCTGCAAAGGAACACCTTCTGGAGTGCATCAAATAGAAATGACCACTCCCTTCTTACAAACTTCTTATTCAGCTTTCCAGTATCTATCTCATCAGCATACTGAATGAAGGTCATGAAGTCTACTATTTGAGCATCAGTAGCTTCTTGGTCATGACCCTCCACCTTGAACCCTAATGCTTCATTTATCTCCCTCTCCCCAAACTGGAAGTGTTTGCCTCCAATTGAACAAGCTATCTCCTGGAACGAAGTTCCATCTTCCCTGGCCATTGTAGAAACCAACGCCGTTCGCCAAAATCCTTCCAATACATCAACATACAACGTGGGGTTCAAGGTTAGGGCTTGGCGGAGGTAGGAATCGTTCAGGAACCGTACAAAACACTTGTACCTGGGTTTAGCCTCAGCCTCAGAGGGAATGGTGAGAAGATTTGTTTCTTTGGGGATGGTTAAAGGAATACAGGAGGATTCTGTTTGAGATTTGGGTGCCATTTCAAGAGAGAGAGAGAGTAAGAAAGAGAGTAGAGAATTTGTGCTTAGGTTAGAAAGTTTGAGAGCAATAGACAAGATGAAAAGTTGCAAACGGTTAGAAAATGGTATTTATATGATAGAGACACTGCGATATGGAGTTATGAATGTGTACAGTCTATCTGTATGTCGCGAAGTCAAAAGTGGCCTGTACCGCAAAGTCTTGCAAAGTATATCGCATAGTCTCAACAATGAACTATGTCGCAAAGTCTTCAAAATGAAAGGATCGGGGAGACTTTGCGATATAGTAGAAATACCCTGTCTAAAGCTCTCTTTTAGGAATTTTAAGCAATTTGTCAGACTTTTATCAAATTTTGAGATAAAATTAATTTAAATCAAAATTCTGTCAACTATGGAGACTTGTCGATATAGTTATTCTAAGTCGCGAAGTCATAAAATTAACTATGTCGCAAACTCATGAAATGAACTATGTCGCGAAGTCTCTCAATCTCAACAGTTTGCGATGTAAGTCTGTTTAATTTGAACTATGTCGTGAACTCTGAAAATCATCTATACCGAGATGTCTCAAAAGCTCACAACTCCACTAACAAATATGATTTTGAAAAATATGCAGTAAAATACTGAAATATTTATAAATCATATCTCAGCTAATTTTCACTCCAAACAAATAGATCATTTAAATACAGTGAAAATTTACTGCTGCAACTATTAACCAGCATATTTACTTAGAACAACTGAATGAAGGATTGAGCATTCCAATTTCACTCACAAGTCTGTTGAAGACTGCTTCATTCAGAGGTTTAGTAAATATGTCAGCTAATTGTTTCTCAGTTGGAACATAAGAGACTTCTATGGTACCATTTGCAGCATGTTCCCTAATGAAATGGTACCTGATCTCAATGTGCTTTGTAGTAGAATGATTAACAGGATTAGCTACAATGGATATTGCACTAGTATTATCACACATCAGAGGAATGTGTTCTAACACTAGTCCATAATCCATGAGTTGATTTCTAATCCAAAGCAATTGAGCACAGCAACTTCCAGCAGCAATATATTCAGCCTCAGCTGTGGATGTTGCTGTGGACTGTTGTTTCTTACTAAACCAGGACACTAACCTTTGACCTAGGACTTGACAGCTTCCAGAGGTGCTCTTCCTGTCAATCCTGCATCCAGCATAATCAGAATCTGTGTAACCAACCAGGTTGAACCCAGTGCCCTTTGGATACCATAGTCCAAGATTAGGAGTCCCCTTCAGATATTTGAAAATTCTTTTGATGGCCATCATGTGAGATTCCTTGGGATCAGACTGGAACCTTGCACAAAGGCATGTGGCAAACATGATGTCTGGCCTGCTAGCTGTGAGATAGAGCAGGGATCCAACCATTCCTCTATAGACCTTGATATCAACTCTCTTGCCTTTCTTGTCTTCATCCAGCTTGATTGCAGTAGACATAGGAGTTTTAGCTGGGGATGACTCTTCTAAACCATATTTCTTTAAAAGATCCTTGACATACTTAGATTGGTTTATAAAGATGCCATCCTCCCTTTGATGTACTTGCAGGCCTAGGAAGTAGGTTAACTCTCCCATCATACTCATCTCATATTTACTTTGCATCAACTTAGAGAACCTTTCACAGAGTTTTTCATTTGAAGAGCCAAAGATGATATCATCCACATAGATTTGAACAAGAATGATATCATTTCCATGCTTCTTGAAGAATAGGGTTTTGTCAATTGTACCCCTGGTAAATTGATGCTCAAGAAGGAATTGAGATAGAGTTTCATACCAGGCTCTTGGTGCCTGTTTGAGTCCATAGAGTGCCTTGAGCAGTCTATACACAAAGTTTGGGAAGTCTTCACTTTCAAAGCCAGGTGGTTGAGACACATAGACTTCTTCAGCAAGATCACCATTGAGAAATGCACTTTTCACATCCATTTGATACACCTTAAAATCTGAGTGAGCTGCAAAAGCCAGGAAGATTCTTATGGCTTCCAGTCTAGCTACAGGTGCAAATGTCTCATCATAGTCAATGCCTTCTTGCTGACTATATCCTTTGGCAACCAGCCTTGCTTTGTTCCTAACTACCACTCCTTCTTCATCCATCTTGTTTCTGAACACCCATTTGGTGTCAATAACATTCTTTCCTTTTGGAGGTGGCACTAGTTCCCATACTTTGTTTTTCTCAAATTGATTCAACTCTTCTTGCATGGCAACAATCCAATCAGAAATCTTCAAAGCTTCTTCAATTAATTTAGGCTCCTCTTGTGACAGAAAGCAGCTATACAGACAAGTATTTAATGTTGCCCTTCTTGTTCTAACTCCCTCACTAGGATCTCCAATGATTTGATCCCTAGTGTGGGCTCTGTCCCATTTCCTTGTGTGCCCCTGTTCATTTCCTTGATCTGTTCCAATCTCATTTTGGTTGACAGTTGCATTCTCTTCTTCTCCCCCTGTGTTTGTGAATCCTTGCACAGGTGTTTGAAGAAGATTGTCAACTTCAAGAATTTCATTTTCAAGAACAGTTTGAACAGGGGGTTCATCTTCACTTTCAGAATCCTCAAGATAACCTTGATTCTCAAATCTCAATAGCACACTGTCTTGATCACTTGTTTTTAGTCCTGGAGTTTTCTTGTCATCAAAGGTAACATCCATGCTTTCCATGACTTTGTGTTGCTCAGGTACAAACACTCTGTATGTTGTCCTTTCCAGAGAGTATCCAATGAAGATACCTTCAAATGCCTTAGCATCAAATTTTCCAACATGCTCAGAGGTATCTTTCATCACAAAGCACTTGCTTCCAAACACATGCAGGTGCTTGAAGGATGCTCTTTTTCCAGTCATTAATGAGTAAGGAGTTTTGCCAGACTTCTTATTGATTAATGTTCTATTTTGCACATAGCATGCTGTGTTAACAGCATCAGCCCAAAAGCTAATGGGTAGCTTTGCATCCAGCAGCATTGTCCTTGCAGCTTCAATGAGAGTTCTATTCTTTCTCTCAACTACTCCATTTTGTTGAGGTGTTCTAGGAGCTGAGAATTGTTGGGAAATTCCTTTATCTTTGCAAAACTCATACAATGTTGAATTTCTGAACTCAGTCCCATTATCACTTCTCAAAGCAACTACAGAGGAACCAGTGCTTTGTGCTTCTTTATCAACTCTCTTGATATGCTCTATTATGACTTGGGGTGCTTCATCCTTGGAGAATAGGAATTCCACCCAAGTATATCTTGAATAGTCATCTACCATCACTAGAGCATATTTCTTTTTGGAAAGGGACATTACATTCACAGGGCCAAATAAGTCCATGTGAATTAGTTGCAGAGGTTTTGAGTTTGTATTGAGCAACTTGTTCTTGTGACTTGATCTTTTAATCTTCCCTTTCTGACAAGCTTCACATGCTCCATCTTGCACAAACTCCAAGGCAGGCAAATCCCTGATGAGTTCTCTCTTGGTTAGAGAGTTCATTGCCTGAACATTTAAGTGAGACGGTTTCTTGTGCCACAGCCAGAATTCCTCATTTGTGGCTTTTGTGTAAAAACAACAAATTTCTCCCTTATCTGCAGCCTTGAGATTAGCTACAAACAAGCTTCCTTTCTTCACACCAGTTAGAACAACTTCACCACTTTCCCTTTTTGAGATTGAACAAAGGTCTTCATCAAATTCCACTTTGAAGCCTCTGTTGGTAAACTGTCCAATACTCAAGAGATTATGCTTCAGTCCTTCAACAAATGCTACATCTTCAATAATGACATTTCCAGATTTAACACTGCCATATCCCATTGTATAACCAATGTTGTCATTTCCAAAGGTTACTGATGGGCCAGCCTTTTCCTCAAAATGTGATAGCAGGGCTATATCACCAGTCATGTGACTTGAGCATCCACTGTCCAAGATCCATATGACTCTTTTATTCCTGTTGCCCTGCATTCACAAAGTGACTAAGTTGTTTTTGGTACCCACACTTGGTAGGGTCCAGATGATTTAGAAACATTTTGATTAATAATTCTTCTGTCATAAATTGCATTTCTCCTAGTAGGAGACTTCACTTTTTCTGTGGCTTTGGAGTTTACACTCTTAGGCTCACATGAAGTTTTCACCCTCTCAACCCTGATTGGGGACCCTGTCCTATGAGAATGTATGTGTGTGTGTGATTCACCAGATTGTGCAGAGTCAAGTTTATGTTTAAGAGATAAACAGTTAGCAATCACAGTCACATAGCATGTCATGCAGTTTGGCTTACCACAGAAAGAATCATGACTAGAATTTATGCTTGCAGAAAGGTTACTTAGGTTATCAACTTCAACAATTTCAGGCTTATTACACTTATGAGTCAAATGATTAACAGATAGGCATTTTTGACATTGTTTCCTGGGAGCATTTGGCACATAAGCATAGTTGTTTCCTTTGTTAACACCAACTTTACCATTTCTGTTTTGTTTCCTTTTCTTAACAACTTCTTTCTTTGCTTTAGGACTCTTGACAAGATTGTCTTTGGTCTCTTTCTGATTGACAAGATCAGGAAAGGAAGAAGTGTTCTTAGCAGCCTCATCTTCTTCAAGTAGTTGTTGCTTGATGATCAGTAGTTCCTCATCAAACTCAACATCACTCTTTCTGAAGATGGGCTGTTCAACACTTGACAGTATGGTTGGGACATTTTTGTTTGTAAAGGTTTCCTTTCCTTTGCCCTTGACCTTCTTCCTTCCTTTGTCATTATCATAGTCAAAACCAACTCCAACCTTGCAGTCTACAGTGTGTTCCTTGTGGTAGGTTTGAATAAGTTCAGAGGAGTTTTTGAAGCTTCTTAGTTTCAGTTCAGTTTCAGCAATTTGTTCTCTAAGGGCTTTCTCTATCTGCTCAGCACAAATCACTTTGTTTTTAAGATACTCAACCTCCTTTTTCAAACCATCCAGGTTCACAACCATTAACTCAAGTTTCTCATTCTTTTCTGTAAGCTCAACATTCTTAGCAGTTAGTCTATCAATTTCTTCATTAGCTACTAACATGCTAGTATGAATATTAAACATCTCAGTGCTCATATCTTCAACAGTTTGCTTATATTGAATGGGAGTCATATCAAGAGAAGTAAGAATGGGTACCTGACTTGAATCACCATCATCAGAAAATGCCATCAAGGCATAGTTTGAGTACTCTTGTTCTTCTTCTTCATCAGAGTCATCCCAGCATTTTCCCTCAGCAATAAAAGCTTTGCCCTGTTGTTTCTTGAGTAGAGCTTCATACTTAGCTTCAAGCTCTAAGTATGCTTTGTCCTTCTTGACTTGTTTAGGCTTTTTGCACTCAGTGGCAAAATGCCCAAGTTCATTGCAGTTATAGCATCTTATTTTGGTCCTATCCACACTTCCTGTCTTGTATCCACCCTTAGCAGCACCAGCAATCCCTTTTCCTTTATTGAAGGTGTTTGAGCCACTAGATCCACCAGTGTTTCCAGTATTGAACTTGGACCTGAATGGCTGCTTTCTTTTAAACCTTATGTTAGGATATCTCCTAGCCATATAAGCAAAAGATTTGTTTTCCATTTTGTCCAGTTCCTCCATGCTGTAAAACTCATCTTCCTCAGGCAAATCATAGATGACCTGGACCTCATCACCAGTGTCTTCAACTTCCAGTTCCTCAATCTTCACTTGACTAACTTTGAGAGAGTCCATTCTTTGACTTAGGTTGTCAGCAATAAGTGCACAGGAGGTATTAGCCACTAATCCTTGCTTTGCTTGAATAGATCTCTTTTGAAACAGCTCCAACTCATATGTCTTCAAAACACCATATAACACATCAAAACCAATCTTTGTTAGATCTCTTTCTTTAAGGGAAGAGATTCTTGGTTCCAAGTGATCTGGAAGAGTTAGTAAAAACTTCATATTGAGCTCTTCTGTTTCATAGTGTTTGTCATAGAGTTTGAGCTCGTTTATCAGCTTGTTGAATCTCTCAAACACTTCTGTGATTCCCTCTTTTGGCTGAGCCATGAAGGCTTCATATTGTGAAACAAGAATCTGCTTCTTGTTCTTTCTTACTTCAGTAGTTCCTTCACAGAGCACTTCTATAAGATCCCACATCTTCTTGGCACTAGTACAATGAGCAACAGTGCCATACATGTTGAAGTCCATAGATTCACAAATGATAAGTTGAAGATGTCCATCCAATGCAACTTTTTCCTTTTCAGGATCAGTGTATTTTGAGGGATCTTTGGGCACATGTTTTGCTGGTACAATCTCAGTGCCAATGGTTGATTCACCAATCTCGATCATTGGAATGAAGGGACCATGCTTTAGAATATCTAAATACATGGGGTTAGAAGCTTTGATGAAAAGCAACATCTTCTTCTTCCATAAACTGTAGTGCTCCTTGTTAAAGGGAGGAATCTTGATACTGCTTAGTTTCTGTGAACTCATTCTTGATCTTTTCCTGTTTGTACGTTAACAGCCTTCTCTCTGATACCACTTGTTAGAAATGAATACCACTAGAAACTAGACAGAGGGGGGGTGAATGGATAGTTTGATATATTTTTCGATCTTGAAAACTAAGTAAACAACTGTATGTGATTATGATATGTAATATGCAGAAAGTAAATAACACACACAATCACTTTAATCTACTTTGTATAAGCAAATTAAATACTACAGCTTTCCAGGAAATTCACAATCGAATTTCTGGCTTCTAAACAAGAACAGTTTGAACTTGCTTGCTTGCAGAGAAAAGAGCTTAGCAAATAACTATGTGTATCTCTCTTACAGCTTACAGTTGTGTGTGCACGATATATATATTCCCCTATACAAACTAGGCACACACAATATTACACAGCTACCCCTTCTGAAAGTCCAACTTGTCCTGCCATAAGAAGTTCACTGTGTCAGGAAGGACCACCTGCTTTTCGGAGTCTTTCCCGTTTCTGTAGCTGCTTGTCTCTTATCTTTCTCTCCAAGTTTAGCTGTAGATTTGCCATCTGTTCTTTGGACCACCTTGCCAGAACAAATGCTTCAGTATTTGTCTCCTTTGATTCTTGGTTCTGTACCTTGATTTGTCTTGTTATAAACGGCTAAGTGTTGATATCGTGAACTCCACTTTATCCCTGACTTCGCGATCTCCCTTGTGAGGACTATGCGATATAGCCTTTGAAGACTTTGCGACATAGGTCATTTGACGACTATGCGACATAGGTCATTTGATGACTATGCGACATAGGTCATTTGATGACTATGCGACATAGGTCATTTGATGACTATGCGACATAAGGCTTCTGAGGACTTCACGATCTAGGCTCCTTTGACTTTGCTGACTTCAACACTTCACGACATGTGTCTTGAGGACTTCTCGACATAGTACAAAATGGACTATGCGATATAGTACTTCACGACATGGATATTGGTGACTTCACGACATAGCTTTCTTTTGACTTTGCTATATAATGCCTTAGACAAATTTCTGCAACTTATTTCTTCATGGCCTTATTCAACTCTATCCTGCTGCATGAACACTTCTGAACTTCTACCAGGATAATTATTCAATGGCCTATATACATTCTAGATGCAAGAAACTTTACTAAGCTCATTATAAATCTGAGCATACATGATAAAGCTATTGTTCATGAAAACAAGACAAGTACATTTAGAGACCTATACTCTATCCCAGTGATAGAAATCACTAGGTCATGTAATGTGACATAGTCACATAGTGTAGGCTTGTTAATAGTGGTATTCAGACATGTCTTGAGCCTAACAAATATTCATGTATGTTTTTTAACTCTTTTTTAAAAAAAAAGTAACTTTTTTTTAAAATTATTTTTTTTAATTTTTTTTAACTTTGACCGATTTTTGACGATCCTGTCTTGCCCGACTTTTGACCGATTTTTAAAAAAACCGCTCTTTGACTCGAAATCTGCTTAATCGAGACGGAACTTGTCCAACTACCGATTAATCGGTTAGTCAGTCGATTTTTAGAATACTTATTGTAACATACAACACACAGATGTTATGATAACTTATAAGTTATTAATAAGTTTGTTATGAATTAAAAAACGCGCTTGTGTAATTAATGCTAAGGTTTAATGAGCTTCGAGCTTTTACGGCTGCACTCGTGTTTCCGGACTAAATTGGTCCTCACAAGATGCCTACGTATCTCAAATCGTTATTGAGAATCAAGCCAAAGACGTAGTTCTGATTGTAGGATCAGGGACCTTATATAGGCGTCTGGAGCCTAGTATTTATGGTATGTTTAGGAGTCTTAGCGAATAAGTCTCCTTTTTGATATTGGATAAACATTGTATTGCTTGCAGGATAAGTCTTTTCCTTGTTGATAAAGGCTATGACTCATTAATTGCCTTTAATTGGGATTCTGGATACTCCTTTGACCAATTTGCCATAATTTGGGCTCTTTTAATGAGCTGTATATTTTCCCTATTCATTAATTACGAAATTAATGAGTAAATAGGGATTTGGGCATTAAATATCAAGCCTTTTCATTGGACCGTCAATTATATTTCTATAATTACTTTTCTGACCATATCAAAGTTATAAGTTATAACTTATTAGCTTCTCCAATCTTTAAATTACTCTAATTCGTAAGATAAATATCCAACGTTTATAAACATATTAATATCAGATAGTGACATAGTATTTGATTAGATTCAAATTTGATATCTTAAAATTATAATTATTATAGAACATCTATCCTTGAAATTTTAAATATTTTACTTAATATATTAGTGGCTTTAATTGTAGTTCAACACCTTGAAGGTTTAAAAATATCCGTCATTGCAAAGTGAAACGGGTTATGTAGTATGCACGTGTACATAAATTATCCTAGATTGTACAGGTTCATAACAAAAATAATTGATACTCGATATCTATACTATTATATTAAAAATGAAATATTAAAAAAATTTATAGTCAGTTTGTAGTTTGGTCCTCCATAGTTTGGTCATATAATCTCTAACCGTTAAATCTTTTAAATTAAATTAATGAGATTCATTGGATATAATACTAAATATTTTTTGGTATGTTGTGATTTTACTTAATTACCCTTACTTAATTGTAATTCGTGTTTTTACTTAATTACCCTTACTTATTTATAAAAAATATTATTAAATAATAATATTACCTATTTATAACCAATTACCTTTTACACCTAAAATATATTACTTTTTTTATTTTTTCTAAAAAATTCCCTTACTTTTTCAAAAATATCACGGGCAATTACCTTTTTTAACTAAAACATATAATCTTTTTATTTTTGCTTACTAAAACCTCTATTTTTCCAAAAATATCACATACAGTTTCATTTATTAAAATAAAATAATAAAATAATAATTGTTAATAACTAACTAATTACCTATTTTAGCCAAAGTATATATTCTTTTTTATATTTTCTAACTAAAATTTTTACTTTTCTATTTTTTCTAACTAAAACCTCTTATTTTCCAAAAATATCACAAGCAGTTCTTTTTAATGAAATAAAATAATAATATTTATAATTACTAATAACTAACCGATTAGCTTTTTTTTCCCAAAGCGTATATTCTTTTTTTTATTTTCGAACTAAAATTTTTCCTAAGTAAAATCTCACATTTTTCAAAAATATCACATGCAATTTCATTTAGTAACATAAAATAGTAATATTATAAATACTAATAATTAACCGATTACCTTTGTTAGCCAAAGCGTATATTCTTTTTTATATTTTTTAACTAAAATTTCTCTTTTTCTAAAATTATCGCAGACGATATCTATCTATACTATACTATACTATTATATAATAGCCGAAATATTGAAAGTTTTGATTTTAATTTTCGGGAATTTATTCTATTTAATCTATCTATCTGTACTATTATATAATAGTCGAAACGTTGAAAATTTTGATTTTCGATTTTCTCACATATATAACATAACTACAAACTCTTTTAATTATACTTTACTTAGAATTCAAAAATACGACATTTTTTTAGAAGATATTTATATTTATATTTATATATATTACAACAAAATATATTGATAATTTTGATGGTTATATTTACTGACAAGCTTACTAAACTAATAAACTATTATAAAATCTATAAATTTTTTTAGATTTAAAGTATTAAAGTAGTACTTTTAATTCTTTTTAAAAATGTAGCATTTTCAGAATATTAAAATTTCAAAAAATTTAAAAGTAAATTTCAAAATTAATATTAAAGTCGTCCGTGCGTTGCACGGGTTATAGGCTTGTTTATACATTAATACTATCATTCATAAATAGTAGTAGTAGTTGAATGTTTTAAAAAATTTGTAATTAGTTCGAGTCAATCCTGAGACTTTTGATACTCTCTTAATTTTGATGATATTAATGTTAGCAAGCTGTCAGTATAAGAACTGCTAGTACTTTTATCTATGTTGGTTTAACAGTTGTTGCATGCTTTATATTACTTGTTGTTAGCAAGCTAACATTGCTGAAATTGTTCAAGTCAACCTGAAGTCTTAAATTTCATGGAGATTTTATAGGACATGATGTGTAAGGACTCTATAAATTATATAAACGTAATATATAATTTTAGAGCTCGGTTTTTCACAAAGATGTTTTCAAAACAGTTTCCATATTATTTAGGACTTTGTTTTTCTCAAATGTTTTATCCTATACAAACTCTCTAAATCTGTTTTTGGTTTATATACTGAATGTCTTTTGCTTTAAACGTCTTTTCTCTAAAGACTTCAGTATGTGAATGTTGATGTGCGAATTGGTTTAACAAACTAAACGTGAGAATAGTTTCAAGACCGTTGGAGTTTGTTTAATGAATTCGAACATTAATTGTTCTTTATATATACTTGTTTTCTATTATTTTTCGACCTAACAAGGAAGAACATTGTCAGATTACAAGAACAACTATGTGCTATACTTTGAAAATCTTTTTACTTGAGCTCTACTATTACATATACGTTTATCTACTTATTTAGAGTTCATAGTTTGAGTTGTATTACTCTTCATTGATTGTATTGTTCAGATTGTACAGTTTGTTTCTGAGGTGCAAGCTAGGACACAAGGGTTCAGGAATTAGTTTGATAGGGAAGTTTATACTTGGGTAGTATAGTACTTAGAGATCATTTGATTCAGGAAACAAGGGTGTCAACTAGCTGCTACCAGTGACAGGGAAGAAGGGAGATATATTCATTAATCTTGTAATCAGTTTTTTTAGTGATTAATGATATATTCTCTTACCAGGTTTGGGAGGGTACCAGGACGTAGACCATAGAGACTAGAGGTCGAACCTGGCTAAAATTCTTGGTGTTTTTATTTACTGCTATTTCAATTCTGCATTTCATTGTTTATCTTAGCTAACTGACAGACTACATTTGTTCATCTTAGCTAGCTGACTAGTTAATAGTTGAATATTTGGTAATAGTTTAAAATTGGATATAGTTGGCCATAGAACCTATTCACCCCCTCTCAGTTGCATTTTCAACTTCGTAGTACTACTTTACTATAGAAGGAGAATGGTGATCCAGACTTGAAGACATAATCGAGTATATGAGCTGATAATATAACTTCTGTATAATAATTGATTTAATATGTTGACCTGCGATTCCAACTTGAGAATTTATATGTTGTCTATTTTATTTTGTTAATAGGACAAAACTTTTAAGTATAGTAGGTTTTTATATAAAAATTTTAATATAAATTTTTTATTTAATATGTTATTGATGAGAATCGAACTCTTGACCTAAGGGTTGTTCAGAAGGGTCCATATGTTTTCCTTGATAAAGATGGCAAGCCGAAGGATGTTGATGATCTTACTCCCGATGAATTGATCAAATTTGGCTATAATGGAAAGGCAAGGAATTCTCTCATGAATGGGCTAAATCAAGCTGAGCATGACAAAGTTTCTTCACTTAAATCAACAAAAGAAATGTGGGATGCCTTGGAAACTTATCATGAAGGCTCAAAATCGTTGAAGAAAGTCAAACTCAGCAAGCTAATGAACGAGTTTGGAAACTTTAAACTCAAAGAAGGTGAAACTATCAAAGAAAGTCAAGCTAGATTTCAAGTGAACATCAATGCACTTGAGAGACTTGGCAAAAAGATTCCTCAAGATGAAATAAACATGAAAGTTCTAAGTGTGGTGCCATTCGTTTATGAACCAAAAGTTACCTCCTTGGAGTCTTCATCAAATCTTGACACTATGGATCATCTAGCTGTTTTTGCTGAGTTAGAACAGTTTGAGACCAAGATACATGAAAACAAGATAGAATCTGTGAGAGCTCCAGTTGAAAAGATGAAGAATCTGGCCTTACACTCTAGTAGCAACAAGCTGGTTTCAGATGCAGAATCAGAATCAGATGAAGAATTGGTTCTTATGTCTAGAAAAATCAAGAAGATGATTGAAAAGAGGAACAAGCTAAAGAATGAGAAAGGAAAGGCCTTTGGTGCAAAAAGAGAGTCAAGAGATTCAAAGGATGATGCATGCTTTGAATGTGGCAAGAAAGGACACTTCAAAAGGGACTGCAGAGACATAGATGAACTAACCTTGCAGAGACATAGTACTATATCTATTGTGGAGTTCATGGAATTAAATAAAGAGAACAACGAGTTTGAAAAGAAAAATTCTTCTCTTCGAAAAATGATTTATGAGCTAATGGCTGAAAAGACTCCATCAAATAATCATGAAGATCTCATTTCTGATCTAAAGGGAAAGCTAACACAACTTGAAGGGTTTAACAAGCTGCTCCTCAAAAGAAATGACACATTGATGAAAGAACTTAGTGAGCTACGTGCATAAATTGAAGCAAGAGATGTATGTCTTGAAACATTGAAAATCAGAGAATCCATCACAAGTTGAGAAGATAAAGGAATTGAAAGCTGAGGTTGCAAATCTTGAGAAAGGCATGGGAAAGTTTGTTCAAGGAGAGGAAGTACTAAAGACAATAATGAAACAAACAAAGGTTCCAATGGATAAAGAAGGACTTGGAATGACTTCTACTTCAAAGGACAAGGCTTTTCAATATGAAGGCAAACATGGTATTCCATATAACTATGTTATGCCATGGAGAATTTACTTCAAATGTGGGAAGAAAGGTCATTTGTCAAATCATTTCCCAAGTCAGAATGCTAAATCAGCAAGTTGGAACAGTCAGACGGCTTACAGGCAGCAAGCTGACAGAACAAGGAGAACATGAATTCAAGTATCAAAAGTGATCCAAATATGGATCAAGAAATCTAAATTGAATGTTCTTTATGTTTTATCAAATAACCATACTGGACCCAAACAAATTTGAGTACCAAAACGTTGAGTTGTTTGTTCTTTGTTTTGTAGGTATGTCTTGTGGTCAAAGTCAATGCAAATCAATGGATAGTGGATAGTGGATGTACAAGACATATGTGTGGTGACAAATCTCAGCTCCTTAGTCTCAAAATGAAAAAGGGTGGAAGTGTTACAATTGGTGATAGCAAAACACTCTGCATACTTGGCAAAGGAACAATTAGTAATAGTAACATTTCTATTGATAAATTCAATATGTTCAAGGTCTTAAGTATAATTTGCTAATTAGTATAAGTCAGTTATATGATGATGGACATACTGTTGTTTTTTATAAAGAGAAATGTACTATTAACGTTGACACTAACAAAGTCCCCCTAGTTGCTAGAAGGGAAGGAAATATATATATGTTGGACTTTGAGATGCAGGAAGTAGGATGCTGTTTAGCTACTGTTGATACAAATCCAGATCTTTGGCATAGAAGGCTAGGACATGCTCATATGGACTTACTCAGCAAGCTGTCTTCCAAAAATCTAGTCAGAGGACTACCCAAATTTAAGTATGAAAGACATGTCTTTAGGCCTATATGTTTACATTGAGGATATAACTCAACATTAAACAAGTTTGTAATAAGTAAGTAATAATTCAAATTGTCACAGGAATCTCAGAAGATCATAACAGTCAAAAGAATGAAGATAAAAGTCATCTATAGACTTGGAGTAATTCTACATTGAAAGAAGTTCATTAATCTGATCAATCCTCAGTGAAGTTTTCAAGAAAGTGGATTTATTAAAGTGACATAGATTTCAGGAGTGTGACAACAAAGGTACAGGTTACAGTGGTTAATTGAAGGGATTTAAAGAGAATAGAATCACAGCTTTCAAAGTCAGATATGAAGAACAACCATTGAAGTTAGTCACCCATGAACCAGGCAGTACATCGAGTGTCAACAACAGTCAGTGGAAGTTAGTCATTAATTAAAGTAGTTCTCAAGACTATTTCTTTAATCAAGAAATTAGTTTTTATTCTCCTTTAATTATCTATTTTATTTATTTAATTTATTTGATAAATTAATTAAGTAGATAATCAATTTAGAATTAATTCTAAACATTCTAAATTCAGAAAGAATAAAAGTAAATTCAGAAAGACTATCAAGGTAGTCTTGCCGATAGTTCTACTGAGTTTATTTGAAAATTCAGAAATCATTTCTAAAATTAAGATAGTCTTTCCGAAAGTCTTTTTAACTTTAGGATAGTCTTTTTAAATTTAGAAATAGTATTTCTAGAATTAGAAATAGTCTTTCTGTTAATTAAAGATAGTCTTTCTACTTTAATTAATAGTCTTTCTGCTTTAAACAAGTATGCACGTGCAGATTATTGAAGTATCAAGTGGATTACCTTATAACCAACAAATCAAGACAGGAGAAATACAGAGATCAAAACATAACATTTTCTAAACATTCTGTCAAGAACATCAAGCTTCTGCCGAATCATTTCTTTTGATCAAGAAATTTCTAGATTATATTGTTAAATTTACACCACAAGAAATCATTTACTTGTGATACTTGGACTATCTAGCGGATCTTTATCCCTAGAACGAATCTCGAACTATCGTTTATCATTTTATCTTTTTATTACAAAAATAGATAAATTCATGTCGAATTTATTCTAGATTTGTTTTAATTAGTCTGAGATTTAATCCTGTAATCAGTACCAAAAATTGTAACGCCTTTCAAGTTTAATATAAGTTATATTTAACTTGAATTCTTTTTCATTTAATTTCGAAATAATTTGTTCATCAATTGTTTAATCTTTAAACGGACAAATTTGATAAAACGGTATAGTTTGTATTCAACCCCCCTTCTACAAACATACCGGGACCTAACAATTGGTATCAGAGCCTTTTAATTGATACACTAATCAAAGATCCATTTTTTGTGATTTTTTTCTTAACTCTGAAATTTTTATTCTTCATCAAAAATCTCAAAAATGTCTACGACACAGAAATTTGGTACAGTGAAAATCCCTATGTTCAGTAAGGAGCATTATTCTATGTGGAAGAAGAAGATGCTCATGTTTCTTCAAGTGGCGAATGTTGAATATCTCGGAGTGCTGAAAAATGGTCCAAAACTTCCTATGATTGTGGAGGAAGAGCAGATTGTGAAGAATGTTGTTACTCAAGCTGCTAGAATGTACCCCAAGGTTCCCAAGGACTACACAGCTGATGAGAAAGAGGATGCTTCCCTGGATGCCTGTTTACAGTTGATACCGGTTGATTGTCTTGATCATATCATGCATAATCATGTTCTGAACTGTGTTACTGCCAAACACATTTGGGACACAATTGAGATAATCAATGAGGGGGCAGAGGAAGTCAGAGAGAATAAGATGGAAATTCTCACCTCTTCATATGAACATTTCAGATCAAACACTGGTGAAGGCATCTCTGAGGTTTTTGAGAGATACAACAAATTGATAAATGATCTGAATCTCCATGGAAAGCACTATACTATCAAGGAGATTAACAAGAAGTTCCTCCTGACACTTCCATCTCATTTGGAGCACATAATATCTGCAATTATAGAAGCAAAAGATCTTGGAGAGATTTCTTTGGAAAGACTCTATGGTGTTCTGAAGACCTATGAGCTGGAACAGATACAACAGAAGGAGATATATAGAACAGGAAAGATAGTAAGTACTTCTACTGCATTGGTGGCAGAAGTCCCACAACAACTGGAAGTGAAGGTTGTTCAACCTTCCAGTTCTGACATGGATGTTACTGTAGCTGAATATGGCTTAACATCCACTGGTCAATCTGGTGGTGACTTCTATTCTATGAAAGAACTTGAACAGCTGGAGGATGAGTCGATGGCAATGATAGTAAAGAAGTTTGGCAACTTCAGATTCAGAAGGAATCCTAATCTTAGGTTCAAGCCCAGGTTTCAGAGAGGTGGTTCTTCTTCTTCAAATAGCACAAAGGGTGGCTATAAAACTGGAACCGTGGACAGAAGCACAATCAGGTGCTATAATTGTAATGAGTTGGGTCACTTTTCTACAGAATGTAAAAAGCCAAAGCAAGTGAGAAAGAACGCATATGACTCTAGCAAGAAGAACAAGATTGGGAAAGCTTATGTTGGAGAGGGAAAGAGTTGGGATGATACAGATAGTGATGAAGAAGCTGGTGAAGTTGGAAACCTAGCTTTAATGGCTAATGAGGGTAGCACTTCATCATTCATGTCAAAGGTAAAGTTTACTGATTCTGAAATGATCTATCATCTTAGTAGTACTGTTTCTTGTGCACGTAGTGAAAATGATAGAATAATTCTTTTGAACACAACTCTTGAAAATGAGGTAAAAGAATTAAGACTTGTGCATGTTAATCAGGGTGATCTCACTAAGAAAATAGCATTTCTTGAGAATAGGGTTAAATGTTATATTCAATTGGAAACCATTCTTAAGGATCAGATCAGTGAACTTGAAACCAATGTAAATGCTTACTATAATTCTTGTAAGACTGCTAAAGAAATCTTCAATAATCAAATTATTGGTCAAACTGTAGGAATAGGGTATGACTATAATGAGGCTATTGGAGAATTAAGCATTAACACCCCTAATAGAGTCAGTGTTGTAGAGAAGGGTGTACCACATGTGCTTAAGGGTATTGAAACACCTTTCTTTAGAGAATCCTTAGCAGAACCTCTTAATGAATATTCCATTATTATCCAAGAGGATATGCGTGTTGAGGATCTTGCTTTTGAACTTGATCAGTCCAACAAGTGTATGTCTGAGAAACAAGTCAAATTTGTTTCAACAACAGAGACTAAATCAGACATCCATAAAATGGATCAAAACAACTGTAGAACTAACATGCCTACTATTAAACTGTCTCATAAAGCATGTGGTGTGGTGAATTGCATGTCTTGTGCATTTAATGTCATGTATGCTTATTTTAATAGTAAGCATGTATCTAATGATAAGACTGTTCCACGTCAACATGCTAATAATAAGAAGCATGTTAGATCTATTACTACTAGTCCTCCTAAGACTAGAGGGGATTCATTTATCCCTAAGCCTACTCAGAAATGTGTTAAGGCTGGCTATAAATGGAAACGCTCTTTTGTGAAAGAGGTTGAAGTAGTTAAAGTTAAAAATGTTATTTTGCCTGACAAAGGCCAGTTCTTTAAGTATGATGGACCCAATCAAGTTTGGGTTCCGAGGAAGGACTAATCAATTTGATATTGCAGGGTGTTGTACAGGTAAACCGTGTCGTGTGGATTCTGGACAGTGGCTTTTCAAGGCATATGACCGAAGATAGAGCCCTGTTATTAAATGTGGTTGAGAAAGCTGGCTCAGGAGTTACTTTTGGAGATAACAACAAGGGTATTACCAGAGGATATGGTTGTTTGGAATCTGGAAATGTTATCATTCAAGATGTATCCATTGTGGAAGGTCTGAAGCACAATCTTCTCAGCATCAGTCAATTCTGTGACAGAGGATATGTTGTTTCCTTTGAGAAAGAGAAGTGTCAGATCCTTCACAAGAAGAATGGAAAGCATGCTCTTCAAGGAGTAAGGAAAGGTGACTTGTTCTTAGCTGATCTGTACTATGGATCCAAAGATGAAGTTAATTGTTTTTATGCCAAAGCTTCATCAGATGAAAGTTGGCTATGGCACAAGAAGATGTCTCATCTGAACTTCAAGACAATGAACTCCCTAGTCAAGAGGGAATTGGTGAGAGGTCTGCCTCAAATGGAATTTACACAGGAAGGACTGTGTGAGGCATGTCAGAAAGGAAAGTCAAAGAAAGCTTCTCACAAGGGCACTGACACATCATCGATAACTGAACCACATCAGCTACTGCACATGGATTTGTTTGGTCCAGTTAATGTGATGTCTATGTCAAAGAAACAATATGCACTTGTGATTGTTGATGACTATTCCAAATATACTTGGGTTTTATTCCTACATTCCAAGGATGAGACCCCACAGATGGTGATTGATCATATAAAGTTGATTGAGCTGGATTCTAGATTCCCTGTTAGAGCTATAAGGTCAGATAATGGAACTGAATTCAAGAATGCAGTCCTAAATGACTTTTGTGCAGATAAAGGAATAACAAGACAATATTCAACCCCTAGAACTCCTCAAAAAAATGGAGTGGTAGAAAAGAAGAATCGGACATTGATTGAAGCTGCCAGGACTATGTTAAGTGAATCAAGACTTCCAATGTACTTTTGGGCTGAAGCTGTAAATACTGCTTGTTATACTCAGAATCGAACTTTAATCAACAAGGAATTAATGAAGACTCCTTATGAGATCATGAACAACAAGAAACCAACACTCAAATACTTTTATGTATTTGGTGCAAAATGCTTTGTGCTTAAGGATGGAGATGTTAAACGTGGCAAGTTTGAGGGCAAGGCATATGAAGCTATATTTGTTGGTTACTCCAGAAGATCTTACATGGTGTACTTGATTGACAGTCACCAAGTGAAGGAAAGTGTCAATGTTACATTTGATGACACTAAGCTCCCTAGTATCCAAACAGAAGATTCATCTGAAGAACTGAAGTTTGATAACTTGCCAGACTCAGAGTGAGATGATGAAGCTCCACCTGAGATAGTTGCTGGTAATGATAATAATAATGATGATAATGATAATGGTGGTGGTGGTGGAAACATTGATAATAATGGAGATACCACCAATACTGGAGAAGAATCATCAAGGCAATCAAACAACAACTCAGGGGGAGGAAATGAAGAATCAACTAGTCATTCACAACACCAAAATGAGTTTCAAGGCGAATCATCAAGATCAAATCTTCCAAGACAGATTGTGCGGAATAGAGCTCATCCTTTTGTGCTGATCATTAGTGATCCAGGTGTTGGAGTTAGAACTAGAAGTGCTACTCAGAATGAATGTCATTATTCAGGGTTTCTTTCTGAGATGGAACCAAAGAAGACCGAGGAAGCACTGAGTGATCCTGATTGGGTGATTGCTATGCAAGATGAACTCAATCAATTTGAACAACAACAAGTCTGGAAGCTGGTACCCAGACCAAAGAACAGGAAAGTAGTTGGTACAAGATGGGTATTCAGAAACAAGTTAGATGAGGATGGCATAGTAACAAGGAATAAAGCAAGACTGGTTGCTCAAGGGTATTCACAAACTGAAGGTATTGATTATAATGAAACCTATGCACCAGTGTCTAGGCTTGAGGCTATCAAGATGTTCTTAGCATTTGCAGCTTACTCTAATTTTAAAGTATATCAAATGGATGTTAAGAGTGCATTCCTGAATGGTGAGCTGGATGAAGAAGTGTATGTGGAACAGCCCTCTGGCTTTGAAAATCAGGAGTTGCTGGACTTTGTGTACTTTCTCTTCAAGGCTATCTATGGTCTCAAACAAGCCCCAAGAAATTGGTATGACACTCTCTCTGGTTTTCTTTTAGAAAATGGTTTTGTAAGAGGTATCATAGACAAAACTCTTTTTTCTAAGAAACACAAAAATGATATGATTTTAGTCCAAGTCTATGTGGATGACATCATATTTGGGTCTACTAATGATGATCTATGTAAGAGATTTGATAAGCTAATGCAGAGTAAGTTTGAGATGAGTTTGATGGGTGAGCTGAAGTTCTTTCTTGGATTACAAGTAAATCAAAGGTTAGATGGAATATTTATTTATCAATCCAAGTATCTTAAAGAACTCCTCAAGAAATATCATATGGAGGATTCAGCATCAGCAAGGACTCCATCATCTACAGCTGTCAAACTTGGAGCTTGTGACAATTCTATCAAGGTAGATATTACAAGATACAGAGGTATGATTGGCTCATTACTCTATCTTACTGCAAGTAGACCTAATATTATGCATGCTACATGCTTATGTGCAAGGTTCCAAGCGGATCCTAGAGATTTACATCTCGCTTCTATTAAAAGAATCTTGAGATATCTTAAGGGTACATCTAATCTAGGTATCTGGTACCCTAAAGATTCTGGTTTTAATCTTGTTGGATATACAGATTCTGATTATGCAGGTAGTGTTGTGGATAGAAAGATTACCTCTGGGAGTTGTCAATTCCTAGGAGGTAGGTTGATTTCCTGGTATAGCAAGAAACAACAAACAGTTTCAAATTCAACAGCAGAAGCTGAATATATAGCTGCTGGAAGCTGCTGTACTAAGATCTTATGGATAATGAATCAATTGAAGGACTATGGCTTTGTATTAAACAAAATTCCTATTTTATGTGATAATATAAGTGCCATAGCAATCTCCATCAACCCTGTTCAGCACTCGAGAACCAAGCACATTGACATCAGGTATCATTTTATCAGAGAACATGTCATGAACGGTACTGTGGAGTTACATTTTGTACCCATGGAGGAACAAACAACAGATATTTTCACTAAGTCTCTTGATGAATCCACTTTTACCAGGTTAGTTGGTAAATCGGGTATGTTAAATAGCTTTAGTGATTAGCACTGATAATTGTTTAATGTTTGTTCTTGGTTAGAATACATGTGCTATGTGCTGTACATTTTCTTAAATTCACTTGTATTTTAGTTTATCGAAACATTTTCTTAGTTGATGTGTAATTATTGATCTTAAATGTCATGCTGCTATCTATTTTGTTAAAGTTTCTAGGTTAAGTATTTTTAAATAGTTTATTTGCTCTAAAAATATTTTTCTCAGATTTTTCTATTGAGAAATTTATTTTTACTGCAAATTTATGAATTTAGAAATATTTAAATAATTGTTCAAACTGTTTATATATTTTTTTCCTGTATTTTTAGAATTTTTCCTTGCATTTTTCTGATTTTAGCTCAATTTTCTGCTAATTTTTCAGGTTTCTACTTGTTTTTATTAATTTTCTAACATGTTTATTTATTTTTATTTCTAAAAAGACTACCGGAAAGACTATTCAATAGTCTCACTGATAGTATTTTTGAAATATTAATTTAGTTTATTTGTTTTACTTTTATTTCCTTTGTTTTTAGACTTAAACAGTTATTTATTTTAGTCTTTCTAGTTTTAAACCAGAAAGACTATCGGTAGGACTATTCTGGATAGTCTTTCTGATTTTTATTTATTAGATTAACAGATTTCTTTTAACAGTTTTTTGTTTTTTCCTTTTGTTTTTAGTCTTTTAAGTCAGAAAGACTACCGGTAGGACTATCCCTGATAGTCTTTCCCATTTTTCTATAAATACTAAGTTGTTTTTTCTTCATAAATCACCTAAGTCTTTCTAAGCTCAAGTTTTTACTTAGCTTTTCTTTCTCTTTTGGTTCTTTTAATCATTTTTATAAAAGAAGTGCTGCTATTTTTTTTCTGTTAAATCTTTTAAAGCATTTCTTTTTTGATTTCAACTGAACTAAATTTCTGTCATAAATATTGATTTGAATTTTGTGGATTATTTGTTTTTGATACTTAAAATCCTTAAAATTCTTATTAATTTTTATTAATTGTTTATTTTTCTAATATGGCTTTTGAAATTGTCAAAAACAATTTTCTTGGTTATATTGATCCACTAAAATGTTCCGTTGAACGTTTTAGGCCTTGGATTCGGTTTTTAAATGAGCATTCCATTATTAGTCATGCTATCACTTTGAATGTTCTTTTAAAACATGAACCCTTAAGGATTTTGTGTAATACTGCTATCGTGTCCACTGACTTATCTTCTTTCACATTCTCTGTCGGTGACACACACTATACACTCAATAGAGATATTCTTTGTGATGCTCTACATCTTCCCAGAGATAACTTTGTGAATCTACCTTCTGAAGCGGACCTAATTCAATTTTTCACAAACATCAATTATCAAGGTCCGGTAGATTTGGTAAAGTTATCCAAGAGCAATCTAGTCAGTGAATGGGATTTATTCTTTGACACTCTGGCTAAGGTCTTCAGCAACTGCACCAAAACCAATTTTCACAATATTCCTTCTCTTCTTCAAAATATTGGTTTTGCAGTTGCTAATAATCTCCGTATAAATTTTAGCCATCTCATCTGGAATCATTTGGTCAGAAGAGTCTTAGTGGCCAAGAGTGATCATACTAGTGGAAGGAAAGTCAAATGTTATTATCCTCGCTTTCTCACTCTTATGATCAATCATGTTCTCACTGATGAACACAAACAACTGTTTAGTCTTGGTATGTCTGAAAATTGTCAGACTACTCATGTCAAATTCTTTCAAAGACTAAACACCACCTTCAAATATCTCTCAGTCCCTGTGGTCATTACACCTTTTATGACCCAGTTTATTTAACTCCCTGCTTTTGGATTGCCAGTTCCTGAGCAACAACCTCCAGTGGATCAATCCACCCATACTGGAACTACAGATGCAACTCCTATACAGGTAGTATTTCCTAACCTTGGTTATTCTTCTCATACTGTTTTAACCCAAGAGGTTCATAGGGCTGACCATGAGTTTGTAGAACCACAAACTCAATCCCAGGTCATAGAGCCAAACACTGAGTCAACTCCTATAACCACTCAACCTGAACTTAATGTGTATATCAGACATGGTAGTGTTAGTGGAGAAGATTCTATGAGAGAACCCACAGCTCTGTCTCCACCACTCAAAAAGAGAAAAACATACATGGAGACATCTGTTAGCCCGTCTGTATCTGTAACGCCCCAAATCCGGGGTCAAAGGATTTAGTCGTCACACTGCATCCTCAATTAAAACAACCTGTTCAACATTAAACCAATACAATATACATCTACAACCCCAACTCTACCAAGAATCTTTAAAGGTTATAGTGCTAGAAACAAGAATCCAAAATTCCATTACACAAAATTTTCTTCTTTACAACCATTCTCTTTACATAAATCCTATAACACTAGTATAAATTCGACAAGAAGTATACCAGGCAAATCTAATCTTATACAACATAGTATTCAATAAAAATCACTTTATACAATAACCTTACACTAGTTCCACATACTCTGTATCATAACGTCTTTACACTAACATCTTCTTCCTTCTCTGCCCAGCTACGCGGATAACTCCCGCCAATATGCCTTCTTACTGAAAGGCTAAAAATATAAAGAAAGCAAGTATGAGCGAAATAATTGCTCAGCAGGTGCATTATTATGTATAATATGAAAAGTTTCCAAAATAAATTTTGGATTTTCAAATAAATAAGCCTTTGGTTTGAACATTTGAAATCTCTAAAACTTTTACATCAATTTTGGTAATTTTCCACAAATTCTCATTCAACTTCTAGCAACTGAATAGTTTAAACACGAAGGAATTTATATTGGTTGCCACGGTTACCCGAACCAAAATATCTACAATAGTATGTAGAAAATATGAAATAAATGTAAACTCATACGTCTTCAAGACCATAGTTTATACAAAAATACTATTTTTAAAGATACCAGCTCCATTCACAACGTCTTCTAAAACCAACAACTCTGGAAGAGTAGAATAATAAAGAAGTAAGAATGAGCCAACGCGCTCGGCCATGGAAGAAAGAACGTACTTCACGACTTCAATATGGTACCGACTGAATATGCGATATGAATAAAACTCATCAAGGTAGATATCTCACAACTGCCAATGGAATCGAGGAAGTGGATTTTGACTAATTGAAATCCATTATACTACGAGTAAGTGGTTTTAGGAGGCTTCAAACCCCTTCTTATTAATCAATGAACCAACAATTTTAAGCAATCGAATCAACCTGAATATCATGTTATAACTCACCAGTACAGAACATATGAATGAAATCAATCTCAGATATAAGAAGTGATATTAGAATTAGATTTTTATACTTTTATAAATCACAAAGGTTGAGCTGCTGATCAGTCACGCATCAACCCCGGACCCGCTTATAGCAAAGTCCTCCCCTAGGATCCTTGGCCATCTTGGCCTTAATTCATTCCGACCACGAATCTGGTCCGACCATTATTGGTCCATTTTAAAACATTCCAATTCTATTTTATATACGTCAGGTGTCAGTACAATTGACAACCTTACTACGACAGCCAGGTGTCGGAAGAATCGACAACCTTAATACAACAATCGCTGGAAAACTCACGTTCCAGGAAACAACTCGACTATGAAGAATCCATCAAGGAATAACAATACAATATAGTATCGACGAGATCGACACAATAATGGGAGGTGCACATGAAAAGTGACAATATAATAAACATCGACGAGATCGATGCAAAAACTGGGATAATAATGAAGAATAAACAATAGCATGCTCAACAAAGTTAAGTCTGATATGAAACAGGCATTATGATATCAAAAAAAAAAAGGAATTGCAACTGTTCAATATAAAGTAGGGTTCAAGGAACAGACTCTAGTTGGCCTCAACAATACAAATTATCACATTATGGAAGAATAGTTAAGATTCACCAGTTTGATATGAAACAAGAAGGTCAAGCTCAAGTTTAGGGAAAATTCAAGGTGAAGTTTATGAATAGGGAAATAAGGGTTTACTGACTTCTCAAAGAAATAGTTTAAGTCCTTCGAAAATATACTTATAATAGATAAGCCTTATATTTGAAGGAAATAAACTAAATCATGCACAACATCTATGAGTTCGAATCAGGGACTGGATCAGATAATCGCATTAACAAGAAATGATAATAATACTTGCATAGGTGCAAGATGGAAAAATAGAATACTTGTAGAACAAGTACCACAACTTTAGAATTTGAAATAACATTTTACCCTCATCGGGTTCACAAGTTCCCACTCATCTAGGGTTGGCAACATTCCAACCTAATATTTTTAAATCAAGATTTTTGAAAGAAAGCCTTAGTATAAGGCCCATAACTATCTTTTAAATCGTTTCAACACAATAATTATATTTTTCCAATCAACATGGAAATATAAATCTAAACTCAAAAGGTATAAAATAATACTCGTCAATTTACGAGATTAAATAAATTACTTGCAATTCAATGCAAAGGAATCGACATTTGGAAATTAAATGAAGAGTATACAACTTGCATATTAGTAATTCAAGATAATATCACTCAATAATATGTGAAAGGAATAGACACTTGCCTCTGGTCCTTAGCTATTTCGTAAGGCTGAGATAATACGATTCCCGTCTTATTCTGTCTTATAGCACGATTCTCTATTTTCGTCCTTCTTTGATTTAACGCTCTTGTGAATACCACTAATATGATCCTACCGTTTTGAATCCACGTGTGTGCCTTGATAGTCAAACATGAGACGATACTTTAGTCTTCAGAGTATGATATATTCTCACATTCCATAAACGATTGTAACTTAACTCCGACGCACTTACTAATCTTACCGATATCTCTGTTGGAAGAAAATACTTGCAAATGTTCCCTACGAGTTTTGACGTTCCCTTGGTGTTAAGTCGCCTCACAAATAACCCAATTAGTCGTAAACAATACCTCATCTTTCCCCGACATCTTTCATTTAACGTATTTCGATAACCTGACTCGTCTCGTCCAATAGCCTCTGTTACACAGATAATCATATTCAAATGATAGAATAATCACGATTAACTAAATAAATAACTCACGTATGACGCTCGTCGAAACTCTCTACACTATAAAAGTCAACATCTAAGTCAACGGTCTCGTAAATCTCATTTTCTAACAATATTGACAAATTTCTATTCTAACTACCCCTCGTGATAATATTAGACACGACCAAAATATTTAAACAAGTCTCCAATCACTTATTCGAATTTATGACTCAATAAACAAATAATTCACATATTTCACGTAACACACATTGTCATTTAATTGCGATAAATAAATCACATAAGTCTCGTAACGTCCAAGAAATAATTTTAGAAAAATATTCGACTCTCATTTCAAAGGAATTAATCCTCAAAATATTTTTAGATCAAAAATCGGATCATTTATCCCAATATAAAATTTAAAAACAGTTTAATCAATTAATATGAAATTAATTGACTAATTCCAAACACTTAAACAATTTGTATGAATAAAACCAAGCCAAGAAAATAATTAAATCTAATTTAATTTAATTAGATTTAATTAATAATTATTTAATAGAATTAACTGATTATTAAAATTAATCAATTAATTAAATAAATTAATTATTAATTAAAATAATTAAAATAATTAAATTTAATCAATTTTCAAATTTAAATAAACATTTATAAATTTATAAAATTTTCTGAATAATAAAATGTATTTTTAAATTAAAAATATGATTTTTAGAATTTTTAAACTATTTTTGAATTATTTTAAAAAAATAATTCCAGAAACAGTTTTTCTGAAATGCAGTTAGGGTTTTGGAAATCAAAACCGGGTCAGAGAAACGGGTCACGAAGAACACAAACGGGTCGCCAAGAACAACCCGTCGGAAACTGGGTTTTCCAGAATCCGGCCGGTGTTCCGGCCAACTTTCCGATCAACCCAAAACTGATACCAAACTTCGCGTTCTATATGCCAAAACAAAGCTTGTAACACGTACAATCAAACCCCCATATTCACATACACGAATAAGTAACAGATTTTATGTACGAATAAGTTAAAAATTTGACAAAACCCCCCAATAATCGAACTAGCTCAAAACGGGTTAAAACAACTCAATTAAGCATGCAAATCGATTGTATGTGATCATATGAAGCTATAGGAACCATCAAAATCAATGAACGATTCCTAAATCAAAATTCCCCAATTTGGGCTCAAGAACCCTAACTTTCGAATTGGCTAATCCGGGAATCAAACAATGAAATTAAACACATATTTGGACTCCTTACAACCATACGAAGCTATACATATCATCAAATCACATGAACAAGCTTAGAATCGAAAAGCCCCAAAATTCACATAAACCCTAATTTAATTCGAAATTTCAAAAATTCATATCAAATTGAAAAATTACCAGATGATGATACGGTTTGAAGATTCTGAAACTAGAGATCAAGAGCTTTGATTTGAGTACTTGAACTTGAGATTTGGATTCCAATAACACTTTCAAAATTGAGTTTGATCTTCAAGAACACGAAGAACACGGTTCAGGGATTTTTATATTTTTGTCTATATATATATGTATTATACGCAGGATAATGTACTATTCGCCTTTTTATACTTAGTGTAAAATAATACCCCAAACGACATTTTCAGATCGATATTGATCCATTGGATCGCTTTAAATCTTTAATAAAGTAAAGTACACGTTTTACGAGGTGATAATCATCCATAAGGACTGATAATTATCCAAATCAATACATATAATTTTATAACGAATGCTCAAGAATACTAGGACTATAACAGATGTATTATTGATACGAACGATATATCAATTTCCCGAATAATTAGGGAATGATCTAAATTCCCTTTTCGATAATTAAAATAAAACGAAATAAAAAATAACATTCTCTTAAAAAGAATTTTCCAATCACCACAAATATTCACATAGCATCTCAATGTCACATATTCGTTTATTTAACGAATAACTTAACACATTTAACCAGATAAAATATTTTATAATTTTTGATATGAAAATAAAATTTCATTTCACATCAAATATTAACACGTAATTTTCCCGGATCTTACAGTATCCTCCCAACAGGATATGGATTTGGAAATGGCCATTGAACAGTCTCTAGAGACATCCTCTCAACAGGATGAATCTATTGAAATCCGCCATAGGACCATGGCAATCTGTACTGAGTCGAGCACACTCCCATTACTCACAATGGGAGAAAACATCCAAATAGATAATACTCAGGACACCTTGTCCGGAGAGCACATAGGTTTTGATATAGTGCCTACCATAGTTATGGTAGAAGTCCCTTCACAGGAATTTGAGGGAAAATCTGATTCTTCGCCAACTCAAATAGAATCATTTTCTTCCCTCACAGAGGGAACATCTCTGGCTCCCTTAAGGGATTTTCCACTCGCAGTTTATACTGGAGAAAGTGGAAGGCAACCTAGTGAGTCCAACACTGAAGCAATTCAGTTTCAAAATCAAGATGACTTCTTGGATTTCACTAGGGATTGGGAATTGCGAACTCCCATTGCACAACCACTGACCTCTCTAGAAGGGGCTAGGGTGATTTTTCCTGCAGGTACATCAACAGAGAACATGGATAGACAGCTAGTTGTGAGAACTGAGAGTCATACACAGAGTGATACACAAGCACGTGAGGTGAGTGAAACACAACTGAGAGAAATTGAACTGAGTGCAAACACTAACATATACACTGCTTCTTTATTGGCTCAAATAGCTGGTCTGCAGAAACAACTTCTAGAAATCCAGGCTGAAAAAGATATTCTCAAGGCACAAGTGGTTGAACGGTCTTCTTCTTCCACCTCTGTAACTAATCAGCCGGGTACAATCAAGGATGAAATTGAAGGATTGAAGACTACTCTACTCCCCAAGATGTATGCTATTCAGGAGTCCCAGGTGTTAGTGGCTTCAGACATCTCTGAGATTACAAATTCAAATGCTGAGATAACAGAGAGTGTTAAGCAGATTGCTGCCATTTCAACTCAAGTAGACTACATTCAGCAGATTGTTGATGAAAATCAGTGGTTTAATGATCATAAGTTTGCAAGGATTGAAGGAGGGATGGAGCATCTCAATGAAGGCATGAAGCATCTCTATAATATGATTAAGAATTCACATCAACCCAATGCTGAATAGAAGAAATTATTTGAGGGTGATGATGATGATAATGAGGATGATGATGGCAAGGATGAAGGAGGAAATGGAGGAGAAGGAAGGAGTAAGAAGGAGGATCCTAAAGCTGACAAAGTCAAATCTGTAGAAGATTCCTCAACTAAGGGGGAGAATAAGGAGAAGGAAGGAGAGAAGAAGGTAGAAGATGTACAAGGAGGAGTTTCTGGTTCTGGTACTCAGAAGGATAAAGATAAGGGGAAAGGAAAGCTAATTCAAGATGATTTCTACTTCCAAGATGTACTTAATGATGAAGATTTTCAAATATCTAGCGATGAAGACATCTTTGGTGAGGAGGAGATTGAGAAGAAAGTTGACTTTGAAGAATGGGATGATCAAGATTATCTATTCAATCCTGATCCTGCTTTTTAGGAGGAACTGAAGAAACAACAAGAAGAGATATGGAGGAAGAAGGATGAGAATGCAAAGGTCTCTCAGATTATATCTGAAAAGCTTCAAATTCAAAAAGTTGAGCATGAAGAAAAACAACGTCTTCATAGCTTACAAGTTAAAGACCGGAAGCTAGATATCAGACTGAAGAAGGGTGAAAAGTGGGCTAAAGCTAAAGAGATGTTTACACTCCCTCAGAAAGGGTCAAACAATGATAAGGAGTTCATTAGCCTTCTTCAGAAATTCATGAAGGTCAATCCAGATAATTCAATTTACATGAAGGCCTTACAAGAAGAAATCTTAAGGATTATTGCTGGATTTGACAGGGTGAGAAGTGAAATGATCATCTATGTATCTTGCCAAAGCATATGAACTATCAATGTTTCTCTGGATTGCTTTGCAAGTAGATCATTGTCAAAGCTGTGGATTCTCATGAGCAGAGTGAAAGGAGATTCTTATTTGAATGTACTGCTGCATGAAGAGCTCAATGAGTTTGCTATAAGGGTCAGTCCTCAGGTTGTTAGTGTTCCATTTGAAGTTAAATTTTACAAGGGAAGAGCACTTCAAACCTGTGGATTGGATCCTGTTTCTTTAAAGATCTATCCTGCAATGCATCTGATCAAGCTGGAGAACATGCTTAGGACTACTGTATTTGCTTCAGAAGATAAGACTAAAGTTGCTGACATCATTCAAGACTGTTGTATTGCCAACATCAAAAGGTATCATCAGTTGAAGAATAGATTGAAGAAAGTCACAACTTTTCCAGTCAGACCAACAAATCTCACAACTGAAAGTGATCGTGTCCTAGATAAAGACTTGCTAGATGCTATGGAGTAAGGTGAAATGAGTGATCAAGAATTGTGATCACTAGCTCTGTTTTGTAAATGTTTTATGTATAGAGCTTAGGTAAATCAAGATAGGATCAATGTATACACATGTTCAGTCTAGAAGAACATCTATCTTGTATTTATCTTTAATGTTTGAATCAGGAAAATGTTTAATGAAATCAAGAACTTTGTCTTATATTTACTTAGCTTTTAAAGTCTTATTTCTACTTGTTTAGTTAGTTGAGTTATCCTCTAGGTATTTGCTTGTTATTCTCTAACAAACAAATAGGGGAGATTGAAAGGCATATGTTTAGGCCTATTTGTTTACATTGAGGATATAACTCAACATTAAACAAGTTTGTAATAAGTAAGTAATAATTCAAATTATCACATGAATCTCAGAAGATCATAACAGTCAAAAGAATGAAGATAAAAGTCATCTATAGACTTGAAGTAATTCTACATTGAAAGAAGTTCATTAATTTGATCAATCCTCAGTGAAGTTTTCAAGAAAGTGGATTTATTAAAGTGACAGAGATTTCAGGAGTGTGACAGCAAAGGTACAGGTTACAGTGGTTAATTGAAGGGATTTAAAGAGAAGAGAATCACAACTTTCAAAGTCAGATATGAAGAACAACCATAGAAGTTAGTCACTCATGAACTAGACAGTACATCGAGTGTCAACAACAGTCAGTGGAAGTTAGTCATTAATTAAAGTGGTTCTCAGGACTATTTCTTTAATCAAGAAATTAGTTTTTATTCTCCTTTAATTATCTATTTTATTTAATTAATTTATTTGATAAATTAATTGAGTAGATAATTAATTTAGAATTAATTCTAAACATTCTAAATTCAGAAAGAATAAAAGTAAATTTAGAAAGACTATCAAGGTAGTCTTGCCGATAGTTCTACTGAGTTTATTTGAAAATTCAGAAATCATTTCTAAAATTAAGATAGTCTTTCCGAAAGTCTTTTTGACTTTATGACAGTCTTTTTAAATTTAGAAATAGTATTTCTAGAATTAGAAATAGTCTTTCTGTTAATTAAAGATAGTCTTTCTACTTTAATTAATAGTCTTTATGCTTTAAACAAGTATGCACGTGCAGATTATTGAAGTATCAAGTGGATTACCTTAGAACCAACAAATCAAGATAGAAGAAATACAAAGATCAAAACATAACATTTTCTAAACATTATGTCAAGAACATCAAGCTTTTGCCGAATCATTTCTTTTGATCAAGAAATTATTTCTAGATTATATTGTTAAATTTACACCACTAGAAATCATTTACTTGTGATACTTGGACTATCTAGCGGATCTTTATCCCTAGAACGAATCTCGAACTATCGTCTATCATTATATCTTTTTATTACAAAAATAGATAAATTCATGTCGAATTTATTCTAGATTTGTTTTAATTAGTTTGAGATTTAATCCTGTAATTAGTACCAAAAATTGTAACACCTTTCAAGTTTAATATAAGTTATATTTAACTTGAATTCTGTTTCACTTAATTCCGCAATAATTTTTTCATCAATTGTTTAATCTTTAAACGAACAAATTTGATAAAACAGTATAGTTTGTATTCAACCCCCCTTCTACAAACATATCGGGACCTAACAAAGTATGTCAAGACGGAAACCTGTTCGGCTTGTCAATTAGGCAAACAAATCAGGACTCCACATGAGTCAAAGAAAATGGTATCAATTTCTAAACCTTTAGAGCTTCTCCATTTGGATTTATTTGGTCCTGAAACATATAAAAGTATTGGAGGTAAACAATATGCATTTGTAATCGTAGATGATTATTCTAGATATACATGGGTATTGTTTCTTCGTACTAAAGATTGTGCTTTTAGTGAATTTGAGAAGCTGATCACTTTACTTGAGAACAAGTTGAATACAAGACTTGTAGGTATAAGAAGTGATAGAGGAGGTGAATTCATCTCAAAAGACTTCATTGATTATTGTGAAGAAAGTGGTATTTCACATGAATTCTCTGCTCCAAGGACACCACAACAAAACAGAGTTGTAGAAAGAAAGAACAGATCTTTGCAAGAAACAGCGAGGACTTTGTTTCAAGAAAGCAAGCTGCCAAGGAGTTTCTGGGCAGAAGCTGTCAACACAGCTAGCTATGTTCTTAACAGGGTGCTTATCAGGCCTATACTCAACGAAACTCCATATGAATTGCCGAGGAATAAGAAGCCAAACATTGGATATTTCAAGGTTTTTGGCTCAAGGTGCTTTTTACTCAAAACTATTGATAGAGATGGTAAATTCGATGCTAAATCTTACGAAGCAATATTTTTGGGTTATTCTTTAACAAGTCGTTCTTATAGAGTTTATAATATATCTAAACGTATTGTTGAAGAGTCTATAGATGTTTTATTTCAAGAATCTAATGTTGATTTGTCAAGAGATGAGGAAGATATTGTAGGTGCAGGTAATGACAGCGAGCTGACAAGGCAAATTTCTATATCTCAGCAAGCTGACAAACAGCCTGATGCAACTCCAGAAGCTGAAAAGCCAGCTGAAACCTCTTTTCCAGTGGATGAAACTATTGATCAATTGTCAAAGCTCACCTTGGAAGGTCCAAGAGGTCAGAGATCACAAGAAAAGATGCCTATATATGAAGGTGGTGAAGCCTCTCCTCCGTCCAAGCGAATTCGAGTACATGAGGAAGTCATAGCTCAACATTCATTACCAAAGTCAACAAGGACAGTGAAGAACCATCCTCCGGAGTTGATCATTGGTGATAAATCAGAAGGAATCAAGACAAGGAAAGGTCAAACAATTTTTTGTGCATTTGCAGCCTTTCTAGCTCAAGAAGAACCAAAGAATGTCAATGAAGCACTTCAAGATGAGAATTGGATCATGGAAATGCAAGAAGAACTCAATCAATTTGAAAGATGTGATGTTTGGGAACTTGTGGAGCCACCTAAAGATGCTTCAATTATTGGTACTAAATGGGTCTTCAAGAACAAAGTTGATGAATTTGGTACGGTTACTCGGAACAAAGCAAGACTTGTTGCACAAGGATATAATCAACAAGAAGGAATAGATTTTGAGGAAACTTATGCCCCGGTTGCAAGGCTCGAATCGATAAGGATGACACTTTTATTTGCATGCTTCAAGAAGATCAAGCTACATCAAATGGACGTGAAAATCGCATTTCTTAATGGATTCTTAAAAGAGGAAGTCTATGTCAAGCAACCTCCTGGTTTTGAGAGTGAACAATTTCCAAATTATGTGTTCAAATTAAAGAAGGCATTATATGGATTGCGGCAAGCTCCTAGATCATGGTATAACAGGTCAAGTAAGTTTTTGATCAAAAATGGTTTCATTCGAGGTAAAATCGAACCCACATTATTTACTAAACATAATGGTACTTATATTTTAGTTGTTCAAATATATGTGGATGATATTATTTTTGGATCTACTAATGATGATATGTGCAAGTGGTTTTCTAAGTGTATGCATAATGAGTTTGACATGAGCATGATGGGAGAGCTCAACTACTTTTTGGGTCTTCAAATTAAACAAACTCCAGATGGTATTTATGTGCATCAATCCAAGTATATAACAAATCTACTCAAACGCTTTGGATTTGAAAATATTAAGTCGAAATCAACAACAATGACTCCTGCCAGCAAGCTGACAACAGATGAACAAGGTAAAGATGTTGATGTTCGAAAGTATAGAGGTATGATTGGTAGTTTATTATATCTTACAGCCTCTAGACCAGATATTATGTATAGTGTTTGTGTATGTGCAAGGTTTCAAGGTAAACCAAAAGAGTCTCACTTGAATGTGGTTAAAAGAATATTCAAATTTTTAAGTGGAACGATTACTCTTGGTTTATTTTATCCTATCACAAATGCTTTTGATCTTGTTGGGTTTAGTGATGCAGATTATGCAGGGTGTCAAACTGATCGTAAGAGTACAAGTGGTGTTTGTGCATTTTTAGGACAGAGTTTGGTATCTTGGCAAAGCAAGAAGCAAACTTCTGTTGCGTTGTCTACTGCCGAAGGTGAGTATTTAGCTGCAGGTAGCTGTTGTGCACGAATTCTTTGGATGATTCAAACACTTCGAGATTATGGAGTTAAGTGTGACAAGATTCCAATTTATTGCGATAATACAAGCACCATCAACATTTCGAAGAATCCAGTGAATCATTCACACACAAAGCATATTGATGTTCGACATCACTTCTTGAGAGACAATGTTGCCAAAGGAAAAATTGAGTTGTTATTTGTTTCAACAGAATATCAGCGAGCTGACATCTTCACCAAGCCCCTTGTGGAAGAAAGGTTTTGTGTTATTCGTCGCGAACTTGGTATGTGCAATGTCAGTTAGCCAGCTGAGACTCGAAACCTGGTACTCTCAGCTTACTACGTTTTATTTTTTATCTGTGCACATATGTCCATTATATATATATATATATATATATATATATATATATATATATATATATATATATATATATATATATATATATATATATTGTCGTTTTCATTTTTTTAAAGATTTGTGATGTTTATGTGCTTTCAGATATTTCATTAAATTACATATTTGATTTAGTTTCCATTTATTTGATTTTTCTGGCATGCTTTAATTATAGAATGTTTTTTATTATTCCGTATCTATGTGCAATTTGTTTTCTCTAATACGTACATTCAGGGGTCGGGTAGTTTTTATTGTTTATCATAAACAACCATTCCCTTTAATTTTTTAAAAAAAGGTTTATAGTGTCGCTCGTTCCTGACTCTTCCATTCCATCGTTTTCCCTCAAATTCAATCTAGGGTTCTATATCGATTTTCTCTCTCCATCCAATTCGTCTATTTTTCGTTCGAGATTTCTGGAATTATGAGGCGTACCAGAGGTTCTCAAGGCGCTACACCTTCAATTACTCCAAAAGCTCCAAAGCACAAGCGCAAATTAGAATTCACACAATTAGCTCATCTTGTGTTCAAAATGTGTTTTGCTAATGTCAATCCTCGCTTGGGTACTCGTTCTAATTTGTCTGCTCAAGATGTAATTGTTGTGTCTATGTTGATGTCAGGTCGCAAGTTTGATTTATCCGAATAAATTCTCAAACATATGATGGATGTTTTCACTGCTGCTCCTGGTACTGGTCTTCCCTATGGTTTACTGTTAACTCGTGTTTTTGATTGGGTTAGTGTCAAATTTCGTGATGAGGATAAATGGGTTGCCAAGGATTTTTTGGATTACAATAGTTTGAAACAATCTTCTCTTCGCGTTGAAAAAGATGGAACTGTTGTGCACATTGAAACCCCTCATGTATTTTGTTCCTACCACATTTCATGTTGATGCTTTATCGGACCTATCTGAAGATCGTTGGACTGAGTTTATGCGTGAGTTTCGTGAAAGTTAGCTGAAGCTTAGTCGTAAGATTGATGTAGTTGCGGATAAGGTTAAATTTCTTCGTGATATGGTTATTGGTCCGGTTACTCCTGCTTCCACACGTACTGCTCATTCTGTTCGGATTTTTTCTCCTACTGGTTTCACTGATGTTGCTCATGATGTGGTTCCTGATGATGCTGTTGCTAACAATTCTCAACCTGGTTTCACTGATGTTGCTCATAATGTGGACGTTCCTGATGGAACAGAGGAGAATGACGACAATAAAGACGCCTAGATTCATCTTTTTTAATGATTAAGAGGGAGAATTATTTAGGATGTTGGGTTGGGTTATTTGTGTTATTTTAGTTTGGTACTTGCAGTATTTTGTTAAACTTTAAGTTATGTGGTCATGTGGTTTCTAAACTCTATTATTTGTTGCTATTATTAAGTACTTTGGAACTTGATGTGTGGAATTTGGTTTATCTATTTAGTTTTTAGTATGTTGTGATTATAGTAGTTATGGTACATTAACATTTCAATATTTTTAAAGTGTTATGCAGGTTTTCGGGGGAGCTTAATTCTCCTAAATAGATGAGTTAATAATCATCAAAAAAGGGGAGATTGATACTCTCTTAATTTTGATGATATTAATGTTAGCAAGCTGTTAGTATGAGAAATGCTAGTACTTTTATCTATATTGGTGTAACAGTTGTTGCAGGCTTTATATTACTTGTTGTTAGCAAGCTAACATTGCAGGAACACAATATCTTAGCAAGCTAACTTCAAAGTAACAGAACATTTCAGCAAGCTAAGACTGTTCCGCCAGAAACTGTTCAAGTCAACCTGAAGTCCTAATTTCATGGAGATTTTATAGGACATGATGTGTAAGGACTCTATAAATTATATAAATGTAATATATAATTTTAGAGCTCGGTTTTTCACAAAGATGTTTTCCAAACAGTTTCCCTATTATTTAGGAGTTTGTTTTTCTCAAATGTTTTATCTTATACAAACTCTCTAAATTTGTTTTTGGTTTTATATACTGAATGTCTTTTGCTTTAAACGTCTTTTCTCTAAAAACTTCAGTATGTGAACGTTAAGTGAACGTTGATGTGCGAATTGGTTTAACAAACTAAACGTGAGAATAGTTTCAAGACCGTTGGAGTTTGTTTAATGAGTTCGAACGTTAATTGTTCTTTATATATACTTGTTTTCTGTTATTTTTCGACCTAACAAAGAAGAACATTATCAGATTACAAGAACAACTCTGTGCTATACTTTGAAAATCTTTTTACTTGAGCTCTACTATTACATATACATTTATCTACTTATTTAGAGTTCATAGTTTGAGTTGTATTACTCTTCATTGATTGTATTGTTCAGATTGTACGGTTTGTTGCTGAGGTGCAAGCTAGGATACAAGGGTTCGGAAATTAGTTTGATAGAGAAGTTTATACTTGGGTAGTATAGTACTTAAAGATCATTTGATTCAGGGAACAAAGGTGTCAGCTAGCTGCTACCAGTGACAGGGAAGAATGGAGATATATTCATTAATCTTGTAATCGGTTTTTTAGCTAGCTGTATAATAATTGATTTAATATATTGACGTGCGATTCTAACTTGAGAATTTATATGTTATCTATTTTATTTTGTTATATAATAGGACGAAACTTTTAAGTATAGTAGGTTTTTATATAAATTTTTTAAGTATAATATGTTATTGATGAGAATCGAACTCTTGACTTACATGCTTATTATCCTGTTACTCTTATTATATAATTTATAGTCTTTATTAATAAACAAAACAATGTTAAAATGGTATGCGGTACCAAAGTACAAAAAGTATCAAATTTGGCGAACACAAAATTTGAGGTTCGATTCCCTATAACTACGTAATTTAAAATTTTAATTTATTTTTTTGAATTTTATCCAAGTTCAATTATTATTTTAACTAGCATAAAAGCCCGTGCGAGGCACGAGCTGGTAGCTTAAATTGTGTTTATAAATTATTCTATGCATGATCATTATCGTTTCAAGTATGTGATTGATATATATAGAGTTTTTTTCTTATTGATGGTATATGTAACTATTGGGTGCTTACTTAAGTATGTTCAAGTTTTTAATTTAGAAATTAATACGAGTATTACTAATAGCTGTCATGTTAGTTTACAATTTTTTTTACGGGATAGAATAGATACTGGGTGTTCTAGATGAGTTTTAGAACATTGCAATCCTAAATTTTCTTTCAATTCTTCAAGATGTTACATTCTGGAGAGTAGGTTTTATTACTGATTTTGATCAACAGCCTTCGTAAATCTTCTAATACTCTACTTAGGTCTTGCGCTTTCAGTTCTTAAAACTTTCTTTTTAACTCGTTCATATCTTTTCTTGCAATTTGTTGATTTTAAGCATTCTTTTCCTTTGTTTCGCTTCCTCAATCTTTCAGACTTTCAAAACATCGAATAATTCAGTGCCAAGTAATTATTCCAAATGCAACAACTTGGGTAATCCACAAACCCACCCAAAGTTCCCAAAAGATCATGATTTGTTGGTGCAATTTGTAGTAATACTTTGTGTTATAAACTGAACTAAAGTCCCAACTCTTCTCGATTTTGAGACTCGAGTGGTACAAACTCCCCCACTTAAACTATTGACGGCATCGTTAGAACTGAACGGATAGCTCATAGGTCCAAGATCGTACATCTCTAGCGATTGTGAGATAATACTGGCTAGTTTGTGTCCCCACCTCTGGACCTCAGTCCATTGTGAAATAATACCACCAGTCTTCGTGTCCCCACCTCCAGCAACTTCACGAATCAACCGTCGACCAATTGGCCCAAATGCAATAACGTGGGTAATCCACAAACCCACCACAGGTCTCCAAAAGATCATGATTGTTGGTGCACTTAGTAGTTGTACTTTGTCATATAAACTGTACTAAAGCCCCCACATTTCTCGATGTGAGACTCAGGTGTTACAATATGTTTTAATTTAATAATATTTCAATCTATTATCAATATTAGTTCTTTATATATATATATATATATTAACGATCATTTTCTAGTGATTAAAATAAAATTTTATTCTTTGCTGTTTAAATATTATATTTAGTTATATTTGTACATATTTTGTTCGTCTCGTTATAATATACTTACTTTAATTTATATAGATAATTTGATTGATCGGGGCCTATGATTTTAAATAACCCGGGGTGTATAATGTGATCGATCCGATCATAATATTTTTGTATGCTATATAATATCTTGTCTTCTAAAATTTGTTAACTGGACTATATATTTTTATCTATTTATTTTTTACACAAATTAGTATCACCAAGTATTTTTCCAACCCAAATTTATGTGTTTATATTGTCTAACCTTTTCAACATGACCATATATTTCGTTTAGTTTTTTTTGTTGTACAATCTATTTATTTTTATTATCTCATCTTTTAAATTATTTTAATTCAAAACAAATAGTTTTCATATGTTATATATATGTATATATTAATCCAATTCCAAATAACTAATTATTTTCTTCCATAAAATGACATTAAAATTCATGTGATAATAATTAAAAATGTCTCATATACACAATGCATCCAATCTAATTATAAATCTACTCACTTTTATTATATCTATCTATTTATATTGTATTATTAAAACCGAAACATTGAAAGTTTTGTAGTCAGTCGGTACGATACTTGTATTTTGGTATTTGCAACATCCTCCACAAGGATTTCATAATGCCTCTTCACTTCATCCGTTGTTTACAACTTAACCTTAATTTATCAAAAACAACGATTTTGATCAAAATATAATGTAGTCGGTCGGTTAGAATGATACTCATATTTTGATATTTGCACTTTAATCCCTTTACTTTTGCAACTTGACTTTGATTTATTAAAAACAACAATTTTAATTAAAATATATTTTTTAAATACTGTTAAACACAAAATTCTTGAAACACAATTTAATCACGCTCAAACACAAACACATACATCAATTCAATATCGAGTTCAACAATCACATAAAACTATTTAAATTTAAGTTCATATTCGTTAAAAAAAGTATAAATATAAAATAAATTATTAAAATACATATAAGATAACAAATTTTAAAGTCATTTTTGCATTGCACCGGCCCTATGCTTGTATACATAAGAACAATATTCATAAATATCATGTATACATTTTATCGATATGTGCTATATAATAATGCTTATTGTAGAGATAGACATTCACCCCTTCCCGCCCACCCCGATCCATTCTCTGCCCTGTTTTGGGCGGAGAATTGAGAACTTTTTTGGCGATCGGGAAAAAATATGTAAAAATTTCGGGGATCAGGACGGGGTCAGGGATTAGTGTCTCTCTACCACGCTTCTCGGTCCCCAATTTCTATATTTAACAAAAATATTATATATTTTCATGTATATTAAATAAATTATTGTGAATAAATATGATTTGTATATATTCTTATAGTTTAAACTTTTAATCCATAGTTTTCACATGTAGAATACAATTAAATTACAATAATATTTATTTTATCTCTTTTTTTAAATAAATATTAATTTGAATTATTATTTAAAATATTAAATTAAATTCAAAATATAAATTATATATCATAATTTATCAAACTAATTTTATTATAAAATTTTAAAGAGATTTTATAGAAATTAATAAGTATGATTTAATAATTTAAATATATTGTATAGTACAGGAAAAGTTAGACCCTTATATAAGAAAATAGAATATATTATAGTTAAAGTTACACAACCGAAATATTTATTTTAAACTAAATGAAAGATAAAAATACACCACACTTAATATTGTTTTTGAAAGTTAATATAAATTTTTTATAAGATTGGTAGTATATAGTTTTGTATGATATTTTAATAATTAAAAAATAAATATTATAAATATTCTTTGCAAACATACTCTAAAAAATAAAATTTAATAAATATTATAAATCACCTTGATTTTTACTTAAAAGTTTAAATAATAATTAATATAAGATTAAGAATGATGTGAGGTTTATGTAATGTGATTTTTCACTCAAAACCAAAAGAAGTCATGTAGCTCAATGGTTATAAGAATAATTTCCTTAGGGAATGTCAGAGGTTCGATTCTGCACAAAAAACATTATTTACTCTTTTTTTCCTTTAGATAAGAGAGTAGTGGCATGCCATGTAATTTCAAAATATAAAATGATAAAATTGTAATTTCACAGGGGTTTTATTTGCTCTTTTTATCCTATTATATATAGAAAAGATTTTTGCCCATGTACGATTTATCTGCTAGTAGTATATAATTTGGACATTGGCTCAAAAAAAATAAAAAAATGGACACTTTTTCTGATGCAAACTGGTCAGCGTTTGAAGCTACTACCAGCTGTTCACCAGTATTGAGTAATCACAAATGACAAAGAAAAAAAGGTCAGGTGCATTTAATATAAAATGAGAAAAAGGTAAAGCTAAGTGTAACCAGCACAGACTTCAGAGTTTACCATTTTCCACATTCACATCTAATACCCGGACTTCACAATGTTTCTTAACCATATTTGAATTCTTTTCTTGGGTTTTACTGTAGCGGTTGTAAAGTTTACAGTAGTTTTTTTTTTGGGGGTTGTTATTTACTGTTATTATATATACTTTCATGGGGCTGTATGACTGTATCTAACTTTAGACTTGACAGAATCTTGGTTCTTGTACTGGATAAAACAGTGTAAAAAGTTTTTAAAACACTAAAAAAAAAGTCATCTGTAGTAGAGCAGCTTAAAATTATTTGTAAGTTCATCTCTGTTCTTTTTTTCCACAATTATATGTGTTGTTTGTTTGTGGTGATAAATTATATGAATGTTGGTTAATGACTTAATGTGTGTAATGGGGTCATTATAAGTCTTGTTTTGGTTTTCAGTTTTGTATGTTAAAGGGGGCTTGCATTGCATGTAAATGGTGAGTAAATTTTTTTAGCGTGAATTTGAGTTCTGTTTTATAGGCTGAGTTCTCTGTTTGATATAAAGTTCTAATCTTCTGTGTTAGTATATTGAATGTTCTTTTAAGCTGGCTTCTTGGTTTCTGATATTGAATCTTCCAATTTGCACCATTTTGCCTGTTTCATGTGTATCTTGCTTTTTGGGTGATTTATGTTGCTATGATCTTCGTCAGAGCAAAAAAGTAATGTGTTGGATTCTTTGTATGTTATAGGTCTTGTCATATATTACGAGTAAGCTAAACTTTCCTTTATTGATTTATATTCAGTGCTCAAGTAGAACAATGGAGTCAAAGGAAGGTATCAAATTAGATGGAGTGACAGTTATGGCAGATGGAGCTCCATCAAGCTATCATGTGGATCCAAGATCTGATAATTTTACTCAGGTCACTGGATTGTCACAGGCTCCTCTACCGCTTGGTTCGGTTATGGATGGGAGTATGGGAAAGAAGAAGAGGGGTAGGCCTAGAAGGTATGGACCAGTGGCACACACATTATCAACATTGCAAGTTTCTACTTCACCACCACCAGCCTCTTCTGGGGTTTCCTATGAAAACCAGGCTACTTCATCAGCAATCTGTGCCTCCTCCGGTAATATCATTAGTCCACCTGCCACAGGTTTAGTCTCAGCTGATAAGCCACGGAAAGGGCGGCCAATTGGTTCACAGAACAAGCCACGACACAATGTAGGTTCACAAAATATAGGTAATCAAAATGTTTCATGTTTCTAAATTGTGTTTAAAGAGGTTTTATTTGAGATCACAAAGTGGTTATGTAGTTCACAAAATAGTTGTACCCATCTCTCATATCTGCTCCCCAACTCTTTATTTCATCTTTAGTACTCATAGTTCAAAATATATTTATACCCATCTTTCATCTCTGTTCCCCAACTCTTTATTTCATCTCTAGTACTCGTGTCACACACTCCAGAATTAGAAATCAATGGAAACTCAAAACTTCATTTTGGGCCAAGAACTGACTATTTTTAATAAATAAAAAAAAATTGGTCCGACACCTGGGGTACTCCCAGCCAAATCCAGGTGGTATAGGTAGCAGTATTTGGTACAATTAAAACCTTAGTGTTCAAATTAAATATTTGAGAATATTCTGAATAGGAAGGTCGAACTTGAGATCTCTTCCGTTGCTAAATTATCCACGCTTCCAATACGTCAAGGTGTTCCAAATGAACTTATTTGGATAAGTTACCAGATTTGTAGTATTTACTCTTTCTAGAGAAGTAAATCTTAAAAATCAAGGCTACTTACATAACTTCTATAATTAAATGCAAATTTATATTTTTCTGTAAATTGTTTCTGTAGGTGAATTGATTGCTTGTACTTCCGGTGGAAGTTTCACACCTCACACAATTACTGTTCATGCTGGCGAGGTACAAGTCACTATTTCTCACATTATTCTCTTGTAGATATATTGTTCTGGATTTTATGCCATCTGTTGTTTTAGGTGATGCACTCTCCCAAAACCACACGTATTGAGGAAAACCTCTAAATTGAACTAATACAAATAAACTTTCCTTAAAACATTTACAGTTAAACATCCAGAGAAAACCCACTTAATCGATTTTATACATTTAACGGCGTCCCTGGAACCTTAACATTCTGAGAAAAACCAACAAATGGATTTTATACATTTAATATATGATTCTACATAGCAAGTAGTATGCCAAATTTGTAGTAATGAGTATTCTAAAAAGGAACGTCAACCGACTGACCTTTGATATTAGTAATAATCTTTGGGTTCTTGGATGTAAAGATCTATAACTTATATGTCAAATTAAAATTATCATGTTTAAAATCAGAGAAGCAGTGAATCTAACTGTAAACACTAAGAATTCAAACAGAGGTAAACTATTAACTTGTCCGTCAGTATTTATATCGGAGACATAGGAACTCTAAGTGTAACTTGAACCACTGGTCCAGTCACAAGCTAAGTAATCAAAATTGCGGACAATCAGACAACATGATCCATGAGCAACAAGAGGAGAGACCTAAGAGAGCACAAGACATCATTACATTTGCAATTCAAAATCCAACTTCTCTTGCATTTGTTTGAATTTATTACATTAATATAACCCAACTAGGGGACCTTCCTTTGAGTTTTCAGGATGTCATGAGAAAAATTATTGCATCATCTCAACAAGGGCCTCGTGCTGTTTGTGTACTTTCTGCAAATGGTGTAATTTCAAATGTAACACTTCGGCAATTGTCGTGTGGGGAAACTTATACTTATGAGGTATGGCACATAATATATGGCTTAGATATTTTTTCTTTTTACTGCAAATAATTTGTTCTGTAACACTGATGACAACATCAACCGAAAATAAAGCCATTCCTTTAAAGATTTAGCAAATTATCGTTCTTGTTCTTAATATCCCTTAAACGCATACTTATCAGGAAAAGAATACAAGGGAGAATTCTTTTTAGTTTTTTCTTTGATGCCTAATTGCATTTTGTGAGAGTAGCACTAAAACTTTTTCGATCGCTAATAAGTTACTCAGAAAGTGTAGGCATCATATGAATGCATCCTCATTTATAATCTTGGTTCATTTGCAACATATAATTGTTGTAATTAATGTTCAACCTGTAATCTGAATCTATCCTCTATTTATTCGGCCATGCAACCTGCACTCAACCTCAATTTGAATGCCATTAATTGTTAATCTGAGCAAGTTCTACCCGTAATAATGTTGGTCATGGACCTATTACTAACAATGACGACTCTAGATGTTCTTACTTTTAGCACAATTCTGACGAAAATTATTCATGTTAGATCTTCTAATGAATCCCTATTTTAGAGAAAAGTTTCTGACATTTCTGTTCGTTTGTTTAGTTCAAAATGCTATGCAGTTGCCAATTAGTAAAAGATCCCGGCATGGTTGTAATGGCTTAAAGGTGAGCCTAGGCGGTGGGGGATAGCCTTATCGCCTAGACAATAGTCATGCGAATAAGTGTTTTCTTTTAAAAATTTAAATAGAAGTATATATATAAAATTATATACTTTTTATGATGTAAACAACTATATCATTAATAATATTTTCTAACATATAGTAACATATAATAGTACCATACACACAAACTATATCATTAAATAAACATAAAATAATGTTCAAAAGCAGATGCTGTTACCGCTAATCGAATTCAAATCCACCAATGTCAATATTAGTCTCGGACAAGATCCACAACAATTTAACTAGTAAACATCAGTCTCGGACCAGATCAACAAAAATTTAAACAGGACAGGTTCCAAGTGTGGAGAAAATTTTCTGGTCGAATAACAACAAATGACAACATAAGAAGCCATAGTATAAAAGATAGTTGAGACCCTCAGACCAATTCTCCATGAATGGCCAGCTATTTTAGCACACCTTTTCTGACAGGGGACGCCTTAACAGCTACGAACCCAGTAGTGAAAAGTGCATCTATTCTTTGCTTATCTTATACTTGTTTGTGTTGGGAGGGAAACTGGGAAAGTGTTTCGCTTTAAATTCATGAAAGTAAATGTCATTTTTCATTTTACATCTTTTCCTTGCTGTTTAATATATATAGGACTTGTGAAAGTAAGAAATCTACTTTCAACCGATAATCTCGTGCCCATTTGTTCTTCCTTGTTTAAAAGAGGCCGTAGATGAGTTGAACTCAAAGGCGTTTTTAAAGATTATATAAATGTAAAGAAGAATCTGACTTAATCTAGGTACTTGCCATGTCAAGATGCTTTTCAAATAAAAAGAATTATTTAAATGTGTTATCTCCTCCAAAAGGGTGCCACACTAATGTTATTTTGGTTGGGTTCATTGGAATGGAATGAGTAAATCACAAAGAAATCAGAGGAGATGGGAGGCAGTACTTGAAAAAACATGAATGGTTGCAAATTTTCTACGAGATTTGGGTATAAAATGCGTGTGAGGGAGAATGGAGCATTCCTTCGCAAATTGGAGGGTTTGAATTCTAGTTAAGGTTGATACGAACATAATGGTGAAAGGAATGAAAAAGTCAAACATTTGATTATATTATAATTTAATTTTCATTATATTCCTTCCAAGAAAAGATGCTTAAGCCTTAAAGAGTGCTTATGTAAGTCAGGGAGTCGGGGCCTTAAGTGAAAACTTAGAGTGCAACTATTACACATATTTTTAAACTTTTCTATATTCACAAGTTTGATTCTTTATTTCTATGCAAATAATTATTTTCTGTGTGCAACACACAACCTTGTTTTCAGTTCAAGTGTCCAATCTTGGACTATATAGGAAACCTGATCTTTTCCTTGCAACTCTTTCTCAGGGCATGTTTGATATACTGAGTTTATCAGGATCCTTCACACCTGCTATGATATCTGGAGGAGCCAGCAGCAGCAGAGTAGGCAGCATGAGCATAACTTTGGCCCAGCCTGATGGTCATGTTGTTGGGGGCCTGCTCGCAGGGTTGCTAATAGCTGCTAGTCCTGTACAGGTAAAGCCATTTCTCATGCTCACTTTTCATCAGCCTGTAATCCTGGTTACTTTACTTTAATTACTTACATGTTTGAGTTTCTGCTGGTTCTTTCTAGCAAAAATGTTCAGCTAGTCAATAACCATCGTGTATTAGTGTACATGTACTTGTGTAATATTACTTTTAGCAGTATTTTCTAATTTCCTCTAAAAAATAAATTATTAGGTGGTTGTCGCTAGTTTCCTGCCAATCAACCATATGGAGAATCCTAAAAAGCATAGGTATGAACATAAACTAGCCAGATCTGCAACAGGCTCTGTACCTAGTCCGCCCCCAAAGATGGAGCAAAATGACTTGAGTCCAGTTGTTCCAAACTACTCTGATAATCCAAACGGTACACTGCCTCCTATGTACCAGACATCAAAGTGGCCTAAAATGCCAATGATGCAAGATTCAAGTAAATCTACGGACATCAATATATCTTTGCAGGAAGGGTGATGTTTCCGTGTCTCACTTGGACATTCTCCCTTTTAGAATGAAAAGAGTTGATTAACAATATGGGAAGTACTAATTTGTAGTGTAGGATCAACTTAGCAGCTTGGTGTCCCAAAAATCATTTCTGGTTTATTTATGTTAAAACTGTATTGCTACGCTGATGTTGCGTGTCTGGAAGCACAGAACTGTGACTTATAATTTCACTTTCTCTTCTTATGTGAGGTTGGCAGGTTGAGAATTCAAAACATGCAACCACTCCCTTTACGGGAGGCTAGGGTGTGGGTTCGAAACATGCAGAGATGTGTGAGGTCTTATATATATATAATAAAAGACCTAGAGTAACTTTTATGGTCTATATATAAAAAAGAAAATAATACTAAATTGTAACATGTCACAAGATGAGTTGAACAGAATCATTCTATTTGCATTTTATATACGATTCACATCACCTTTATAACTTACAAAAGAAGTAAAAAAAAAATATCAACTCTGCCCAGTACTTGATGCTATCTCTCCAGAAAAGTATTAGGGCTCAGTGTGGCTAACTGAAGATTAGAATTTACAAACTCAGCTGTTCCCAGATTTTATAAGAGGCTGAACCCAGCCAGACCAACATTTGCTTTTGTCATACAACTATATGAGGTTCAACTACATAGAAGTAAAACATGGAAGTCCCGGACGTCTTGAACCCCACCACGTTGTCATTGGTCAAATCTGAAATGAAATTCGGAAACAAGAATGGTAAATGTATGTTTTAAATTAGAATGCTAAACGTATATTTTAAACTAAAACTTGAAACTACATGACGCTTTCTCTAGTCATTCTGCTTGACTACACTACACAAACAGTCAACAAAGATAATTATGCATGACTATGATATAATCCTTTGTCATCAAACATATATAGTTTGCTGACTAGTTTAAGCAAACACTATACCGTTAGGAAATTGCTAAGCAACCAAATCCAAGTTTTAAGTGAAGAATACACCATAAGGAAATTGGTAAACAATACAGATCCCTACAATACAAAATTGCATATTGTATCACTTTCTTTAAGGGAAAAAAAATGCAATATGCCATTTTGTTTCACTAACAAAATCATACTCCTATTTGTGGAAACAACTTCCACAGTGAATATTCACTATCTGGTTACATGATTCCTTTTCCTAAACTTTTTTTTATTGTTCTTATACAGGGATTCTTGCGACAGTTTATTCTGTTGCGGCCAATAAAATGGGAGTCAATTGGGAGGTTACATTATTCTCAACCTTATGAAAAATACCTACCCATTAGCAAACACCGTATTTTACATCATATTATTTACCATGTTTCACCTTATATTTTAATATAGCAGATGCTACGAATTTCAGCAATTTAGCATGTAAATTAAAATTTACAGAGTCAATATCATAGGATTCTACTTGAAATACCAGTCAAATATATCTAACTTTTTTAAATGGGATCATATGGGTGTTATATATTTTGATAAACATATCTACTACCTGACAGCGGAACCACCCACTAGGAGAAATCTATCACATTTCCTCATCATCCAGAATGCTCCAAATCATCCTAATATAATATAATATAAATGAAAAGAGATAATATTTATTGACATTAGCAGTGTATTGAGGGCCAGAGAAAACGTATAGCTGCATGATTTTGAGTTCATACCAGAATATTGATAAGACAACAAGACATGCAAGGTATGCAAGCTTAAATATCCTTTGCATCTTCTGCCACTTTAATTGGTTAAAAATCTCAGTTACATCCACAAGATGTTGTCGTTGATTGTACCTGTTCACAAAGTTCCTATGAATTAACTATTCGAAGCAGCACCAATTATTGTATGATACACACTCACACAATATGATGAGATTTTGACACTTTCAAGGCAAGTGAATCATGGCTTCCTCACAAGGAAAATGAATCATGGCGTCCTATCCTGATCCCTAAAATTTCTTTCACAGAAAATGTACTACTCTCCTAAATTCTGATTTATTTTGATTTAATATTCACATAAACCACATTCTGCATGGATAAAAGATTTTCACGGGGTAAAAATGAAACAAATTGCATTTGAACAAGACAATTAGCAAGAGCTTCATACAATTGTAAGGTTTTTATTGCCAGACAAGAGACTTAAGAAGCATAGAGAGTGTTATCACTCCTCAGCTCATATGTACATATAACATAGCCATATGCTTTAAACTGGTTTCGCATATAATTTCATGCAAGGTTGCAAGGATTTTCGATATTATGATGGATTTGAGATACAAGACAATATGTATGCTATCAAAAAAATTATATACTACAGTATTTAAGTAAGATGTTGAGATCATGGTGAATTCGGTCTAGTAAATTAACAAGGGATAAAATAGCTCAATATGTGAAGTACAGTTGCAAAGACAGAAGATATTTCAACATGTTATAACTTTGTAAGAAAGTCTCATCTATGTCAAACGTGATGGTTACTTAATATTTCTTCTGGCTTATACTTTTAAATTTTCGTACAAGAATTTTAATACAACTACAAGATCATGCCTCAACTTACAATGTCGCATTGTAATATACATAGGGAAGGCACAATAGGAACATAAGCCAATGTCCAGACAAGAGATGGAGTACACATAAACTTCCATGAGACAGAAACTCCAGCATAACAACCTTGTTAATTTTTGTTGCTAAATCATACGGATTTATAAAATCAAGCTCTAAATCTGCCAAGCACATCAGCTGCAATACAAATTTCCATATGAGAAATCTTCAAGGTAAAAAAAGTTCAGATCACGACAAATAAAATAGGGTTCCAGTGGAGGTTTCATGTTAATTTTAGTATGAGCATCTTCTGAATGACATGTTCCGACTTGATTGTAATTTTTCTTTTCCATTATCATGTCACTCTTATATAGGGACCAGTTTAATTTAGACCCTCACAACCTCACATTGTAAAGAGAAAGATTAGAGTTTCCTTTGCTAGGAGAATCATACTATCATCTATGAAACTTTATACTTTAATCAATTTTATGATATACAAGTCCTGTAATTTGCAAGACCACATAAATGGGGAAAAGAAAGCTTTCTGGCTAATGCTTTTAAATACAAAATAATTTAAGCTTACATTGTAATAATTAAATTAGTTCCGCAGCCTCATACTGGAAACCTTCTTGTAGCTAAGAAACTAAATTAGCTAACCGAAATCCTGTATAGCTGATTAGCTGCTCTACACATGAAGAATATTTTTTTTTTGCAATCTTATGCTATGAGAGCAGTCACAACATAGCCTCAAATCTCCAACTACACTTTGTTGGGCTAGTGTTTCTTGTACAGTATCCTCTCTGCACAAACAAGTTCTACTGTGGAGTCTTGCAAATCGACGTCCTAATCAAAACAAATATATCATCTACAACTAATCACATTATTTAAACAAACTCGGCAAATGAAAAATCATAAAACCAAGTATAGTGCAGCGAAACGTTCCAAGTTCCCACTGTTTCTAAAATTGTCAATTTCAGCCTAATTGTTTTCTAAAGTTTCGTAAAATTCGGAGAATATCATCTTCTACAACCTCACACATTTCTAATATCTACATAAAAAGCACCTAACTTTATTGTAATTATGCAAGAAAACCCACACATTCCAATTCAAATAAGTAATACAATTAACAAAAAACAAAAGACTCTAAATGTATTCATACAGCATAAATATAGTGTGTGTGTGTGTTGATTGAATGGGCATGTATGTATGTATGTATGTATGTATGTATGTATACCTCATAAAGAACAATACCAAGGGTAGTAATAAGGATAAAGAAGGACAGTAGCCATGAAAGCAGATCTGCCATGGCCCCTTTTTAATCCCCTTCTTGTTTGTCAGTCAGTTTAGTCGTTGAATACTAGGAATCTCAGAACTGATTCATGTACTTAACAATTGTAAGATTAATTTTTTTTTCTTGCTAAATTTCCAAATATATATTTTACTTTTAATATGATAAACTAGAACATGTTTTCTTGTAATATAATTAATTTTTCTAAACTATTTAAAATTTTAATTAATTTAAAGTATGTTGGTGATTTATTTGATACTTGCCGACTTCTTTATAAAAAATAAAAAAGGAAACAAGAAAAGTACTGAGGTAGCAGTTTTTGTGTGGAAAAATACTGATCTTAATTTTACAAATTAAACTAGTACGAATCTAAAAAAATACAAAAATATAAGCATTTGCCATTCAACTTGTAAATTTGTCGAATTTATGTATTTAGAGTACTAAGAATTTTTCTGTCTGAAATGCTTTCTTTGGTATACCGGAAACTGAACAAAGAAAGAAGAAAAGTTGGTAAATATTTTTTGGATGTTAGCCAATTCTTAAAACAAAAGTTACACTGATCTTTAACTAAAATTTGGGGGTTGAAAAAAAATTATCTACTAATATCATGCTTCAGCCTCCCCTGGTTCCGCCCGTGTACGTTAATAGTCCACAGTGCTAATCTAATACTAATCTAATTTGCGCAAATTGAATATAGTGACAAATAAGATCTCAGTATTTCCTTTTTGGTAAATGAGAATTGTAGGAATTCTAGCAAGACAAATTTATCAATGGTCGGGAATGATATATCTTCCACTGAGTTTCACTGTCTAAGGAACTTTTTCTTGGCAATCAAGCTGCATCAGAAGCTATCTTCTGAAGACCATCCTTTTTTCTCTAGTTCTAACCGCAGAGCCTGACAAAATAACACAAGCTTTTAGCTTGCTGTCACAGAAACGCAAACATGTCAAGTTCTCAACACTAAATGCTTTACACTTGCCTTAATTCTCTTCCTGTTCACATCAAAATCAGAATTTCCTAGGCGTGATGCTGATCGATATTGTACTACTGATTTCTTGCCAGGAGGAAACCAAAACTCAACATCATCTACAAACTAAGTAATAAATAACAATGTAAGATCGTCAAATTGGTTTTGACAAGACACGGAAATTAATATAGTTTAACTTACCCCCAAGATAGGGCTTTCATACTCCACACGAATATAATCATCTTTCTTCTCCATAATTCGTGGAGTGAACTTGTCCGGTTTTGTTGATTTTATCTGCATTGAGACAAGTGGATTGCACTGTAAATAAAGAGCTAATCCTGGTCTCCTCAAATGTTGATGTTTTCCATGAAATGAAATCATAGGAGCTTTAAAGTTAATTATTAAGGAGCTTCAAAGTTAACATGGCCAGAACTATAGGCATATGGAGATTGATTTCTCCATGTTTTCGTTTTTTTTTTCTTTTACCAGACATGATTTTGTCGCACCATTTTTAGCAGGCCACTTTTTTCTTCGACAAGGAAAATATGTTTAGAAATTTGACAAGGCATTTCCCAAAAAACTTAAGCCAAATACTGTCCTTTGTAAATATTTCCTACCACTTGCAGCAGCTCCTCCATTGCAACTTCTTTAGAAACAGGCTTTTTACTTCCACGCCCGTCTTCTGGGTTGTAATTCCTGTAATTATCAGATGCAGAATATTAACCATTCATCTTTAATCTTAATCGCATTATTTTCTTAATTTCTTCTAAACAATACTTCAAAAAAAAAGCCCTTGTTTTTTAGTTTCAACTTTCAATGTAGGCAGATCCTTATATCAACATGGGTTCATGTCAGTGCTCAAGTCATTTAGTGCTTGACTATATATGATCAACATATCAAGTACTTCGTTATAAATGACGATGACTTACAAGCTCAATGACCTTTAAATCTTAGTAGTGTGTACTACTTCCTACATGATTAAGTATTATGCAGCTCATACAGTAGACTCTTTTTAAGGTCGAGTTTAACGCAAACACAACACTACTTTTACAAATAGCTCATCCTGCCACCGAAATCGGATTTGAGTGGTTAGCAAAGTGGAACATTTAATTAATAAGCTCAAGCTTGAGCTTTGTTAAATAGTCAAACCAAGCCACATAAGTAAGAAAAGAAATTTGGTAAAAAAACCTTGACCTCATATACAAACAAGCTATGCTGAACAAAATATAGCCTAGCTGCCTAGCCATCGCCAATGCGGCAGGTGGTTCTTTTACGGTCATATTATCTTCTTACTTATGTGTTGTTTTATTTTTTGTTTTGCTAAAGTTTAAATGTACTTTATGTATTGTTGCTAAAGCATTAGAAGGAAGTATAAGTTCAATTGAAGGCTAACCCTTTGTTTTTTATTGTAAAGTTGAGAATATCTAAGGTATGAGTAATGTTTCGGGCATTAAACATCTTACGCTATGACATTGGACGGAAGTATAATTCACATTAGGATGCATTCCAACCTGCTGAGTATTAAAAACTAGATACTCAGTTTATTGCTGATCGCTTTTCAGATACTGGTGATAGTAGGATTCTATATTTCGCTTTATAAACATTCATTAAGATAGTTATGTTTACATCATTAAGGAGTTGAGGAGTGAAATAAAACCAACTGGCAACTAGGGACAAGGACCTGTGTCTTTTAGCCAATTGTTCTTTCATGCCTGGTCTCTGGGTAAATAGAGCATAAATTGATTTAGTTTTGATGGAACAAATAAACTTCAATGTTGTGTTTAGTTAAGGTGAATGGAATGCAATGAGATTTGAAGTATAAAATTGGCAAATTTTCAAATTTTCAATCTTTCCTCCATCCATTCTTAACAAACTAAATTATAATTCAAACCCTCCAATTTAGGAGGGCTTACGACACCCATTTTCTTCACAATACTTGTCGTAACAAATTTGCACTCCCTCATTTTCTTTACAAATCTTCACTTCAACCTACTTTAATTTTATGCATTCCTTTCACCCCAACCAAACACAACACAAGTACTTTCTATTCTGTCCTCTCTGATTCAGAGCTGAATGTAGTCTTATGGAGAATCTAAGTATGATATTGTTGCATGTCAACACGCTCAAATACATGAATATCTATGCACGATTATTTGTAGTTCCTGATTTACATCGAAAAGAATGTCATGCCATATGAGGACATGTCAGGTAACCACCTATTGAAGCAGAATAATGGCATTTCTTTTCTTTCTTTGGTTACATTTCATGTACTAATATAAAATTAATGGATTTCTGAAAATTATTTATATATATCTTTACTTACAGAAAGTTTTCTTTGATTCATTCTTCACATTACCATCATTCATTCAATATTTTAGCAAATGTGCAAACAACTTCCCCTACTCTGAAGTCTGAAAAATGACTCTAGCCTCGTTTATATTTGATACTTTATATATTCACTGATAATCACTATTAACTAGTCACACTGTAGTCTGCAATATTTGCCTAACCCATCATATGTTATTTTCACAGATTGCTTCTTTTCTGTTTTATTTATCTGATGTGGAAGGTGGAGAAATCATGTTTCCGCTCGAAGTCTACACTACCATCATTCATTCAATATTTTAGCAAATGTGCAATAACATCTGCCCCTACTCTGAAGTCTGAACAATGACTCTAGCCTCATTTCATTTATATTTGATACTTGATACATTCACTGCTAATCACTATTAACTAGTCAGACTGTAGTCTGCAACAGTTGCTTAACCTGTCATATGTTATTTTCACAGATTGCTTCTTTTCTGTTGTATTTATCTGATGTGGAAGGTGGAGAAATCATGTTCCCGCTCGAGGTGAACTCATAACTAAAATCTTCTTTACTTTGTTATTATATTTTCTGTGGGTATATATAAACCTGAATATTTAATAATTAATATACATTCTTTGTCTTATTATCGATGTGATTCACAGAATGGATTAAATGTTGACAACTAAGATTTTGAGAAGTGCATTGGCTTAAAAGTAAAATCATGAAAAGGCGATGGACGTCTATTTTATTCCGTGTTACCAAATGGGATAAATGTTATGGTGAGTCTTAAAAATAATAATATTTAGCGCAACAATGTAAATATGCAATACTGTTTCAAAATATGAACTAGTTCATAAAATATTTCAAGAGATAAATGTGGAGAAATTAGAGCGAATAGACTCATAAACCAGGGTATTTTTTAATCCCATGAAATACTAGTACACTGGTAAAGCAGGCATTCAACATATAATTTACTATGGTCTAAATTTCTTTTTATTTGGAAGGAGAGGGATGGAACTTACCAAGGTGGGGCATAATGAGTGTAATCGCTCATGTTTTCTGAAGTTGAAATGCAGTTCTTTGTGGCAGGGCACAACGCCAGTCCTGGAGGATTTTTCTGTACACCAAGGTAATCTGGTTTTGTTCCGCTGCATCAGGACAACAAATTGACAAAACAGCAAAATAAACTGACAATACAATTGTTTATGGATGTGTAACATGAAAATATAACATATGATTCTTCCATACCAGTTGCCCTTGAATCACTGTACTCTGCCAATTCAGCATCACAGAGAACTCGAGTCGGACAATTATTTGACACAGAATTGCAACTTAGGTGAAAGTCTAATGTAAATAATACAAGAACGTAGAACAACAGAATGAGGCGAGACAACGGTCAAGTAAGAGACTATATCTGTACCAATATGAGAGGTACAGGGGCACTGGGTCCTCAAACTAAGAGGTTGTTTTTTCTTGAACATAACAAAATGATTTTTAGAAGGAATACATTGCCAAAGAATTAACATAAAGTTGTTTGATTGGTTTGAGAGAACAGAACTGTCCATTGCTCAACCAATTCCATTCATTCGAATCAAATGTCCAAGTTTCATTTCATGCCTTTCCCATCGCTTTTTTAGTTCACAATTTCAGATATTCTCCGAATTTTATAGTTTAATCCTTAAAACATAGCTCTGCAGCACATAACTTATACTACATTGCACACATCAGTTTCCTTTAGCAAAACAATTTTATCACTTTTACAGAATATTGTCTTACATCATGTAAACCGCATTTCAACTTAACAATTCTATTTCGCAGGACACATTTCTATTTAAACTAGCAACAATCATATTCAGATTATTAAGCAATAAAATTCGAAGAACAAGATCTCGAAAATGTCAACCACATTCCAAACTAAAAACAGAACATACATAAAATCTGTAAACATCATTACATTTCCAAAACAAACGAAAAGATTTCGATACCCAATTCCACTACCAAGACGCTTTCTTAACCCCCTTCAAAGCCCCTTGATTCGCTAACCCCCGAAAAACAATTCTCGACATTCGAAACAACTGATACACACCACGAGGCCGTCCCGTCATAACACACCGGTTCCTAACCCTAGCAAACGAACTATTCCTGGGTAACTTAGACAGCTTATAACGATGCTTATCACGCACCTGACTCGAAAGCTCAGGGTCTTTACAAAAGGCCTTGTATAGCTTTCTTCTCACTTCATACTTCGCCGCCAGGACTCTCCGGTGGTGATCTTGTATGTTTCGCTTCTCGGAGACGGTGGAGAAATGGGGGTGGGATGAGATCGGGTGACGTGGATTGAGAAATGATGACGTCAGATTGGAGTGGAAGGTGCGGAGAGAGCTGATTGGGGCGGTGGTGAGTTTGGTGGTGAGTTTGAGCAGTGAATTCATGATTGGAGAGGTGAAGAGAGAAATGAAAGGGAGAGAGAAATTGGGGATTTAGTGTGTTGTTTGTAGGGTTAGTGTGAATGATAACGGTGGAAAAGTGGTGAAGAAAGTTTATGGGCCGGGGTTTGAATTTTTTTTATTTGGGCTGGACTTTCATTTGTTACATAAATACCACTTTTTTTTATACAAAGCCACAAGAATATTATTTTCAAAAAATTTAGCCAAAAACACCCTTTTATTATGTGTTTCAAAATTGAATATTACTATGGGCCTGTTTGGCCACACCACACGTTTATGACTTATAAACCCATTTCAGTTTATTAGTGATGTTTGTGTACTCAACTTATGTGTTTGTCTACCTAACTTATAATTTAACTTATAACTTATAAATTGATAAGTTGAATGTTAGAAAATATTAACATTTTGCTCAACTTATTTCATTTTTCATGATTTCTTTATCTATTTAGTAGTTTATATTTTTATATTTATACTTTAAAATGTTTTTTAATCTAAAATGTATTTATCGAGATCATTATATTAATTAATTAATTTTTCAAATTTATACTTTTAAATATTTTTTAATCTAAAATGTATTTATCGAAATCATTATATTAATTAATTATTTTTTCAATTTAATTTAACAAAAAAATTATTAACTTATAAATAAATTTATCTAAACACTTACGTAACTTATAAGTTTGCATCAACTTATCACCACTTACTCATTATAATACATAAGTTCACTTTTTTAAATTCTCCCAAACACTTATAACAATCTATCAACTTATCACTTATAAAGCACTTACTCATTTTAAGCTATAAGTCAACTTTTCCTTGATACCTCAAACACCCACTATTACACGTTTGAAAATTAGATATTACATAAAAAAAATTGACTAGTTACTCAATTTGAAAATGCGCAGAGTTGATAAGCATTTTCCAAATGCGTATCTCTCTTTTCAACATTTTTTAATTTTTTCTTGTTGTAATTTTTTCAAAAAAAAACGTGTTACATATTTTTAAAATACGTAATAATAATATTTATTTTTTGAATACATAATATATTGATATTTTTGACCAACATGTTTGAAAATAAATATTCTTATCACCCAATTTTTTTAAAAAAATAATATTTTTGGTCATCCCCCTCTGATCCACTAAAAAAGACAGGACTCCAATAATGGGGACAAAATCGTAAAATAATCTTAACACCAAAAATGGAAAAACTGAAAGCTTAAATAAAAAAAATAAAGTTGAGTGAAGAGAGCAGCAGAAAGAAAAGAAAACCTGAACTGGAAGATGGCACCAACAAGTGCAATCTCGCTGCTTCTCAATATGATCTCTCTTCTACCCAAGTGAGTGGAATTAGTATCATGGGAGTTTTGTTGAGATACAATTGTGGGAAGAAACATATTACTCTTGTAGTAGTAACTCGGTGAGGATATTGCCATTTCTTTATCTATATATCTCTTCTGGGTGTGCTGGTGTTGTAGGAGAATGGTGTTGTACGAGATTTCAAGGTGTGTGAATATACAAGGCCTTCAACCTTGTGGTCCGTATACCATATTTTGCTTTGTGGTCTGTGTGCTCACTAGTCACTAGCTATCTCTTTTCAACACCCAATATTTCATTTTTCTTTTGATCCTGTGATCTCGATAAATTCCGATTAATATTATTTCCGACATAATGTTGATAACTTATTTTTAACGGTGTTCGAAAAAATGGGAATCGATATTTATCTATAGATGTACTTTTTATTGATTAATAGTATAATCGGTGATTAATTGGAGCATTAATCGGATATATTTTAATTTAATAAAAATAATATATAATTTTACATTAGTATCATCAAGTTAGTTAAAACATTTAAAAAATAGATAATATATCATTAGTTCAATATTGATATTTAAGTATCGAAATTTACAAAATTAAACCATATATCAATATATAATTAGTGTATACCTAGTATTACGAAGAGAGTAATTCAATTTTAGAAAATAATCATTGTATTAGAGATTTAGTAAAGTATTTAATTAATAAATCAATAACTCATACCAATATAATAGTCATGTCTGTTTATGAATTTGTTTTTTTTGAACTTTGACCGATTCGACCGATTAATCTCGTCTTGGCCGACTTTTGATAGATTTTTAAAAAAATCGCTCTTTGACCCAATTTCTGTTTAATCAAGATGGGACCCGTCCGACTACCGATTAATCCCGATTAATCGGTTAATCGGCCGACTTTTACAACACTGATTTTAATATTAATAAAAAATGAAAAACGTTAATCATTAAAAATTTTATTTATCCATATTTAAATGTAATGTTCGATATGTCATAATTTTAAATTTATCATAGATTAAAATTTTTAATATTAAATATGATGGTCATAAAATAAAATAGAGACAACCCATATGCTTCACCGTAGTAATATATATGCTAGAATTCTTAAATAACTCGTTAATAATTGATAAAATTTTGTGAAATTACACAAGTCAACAACTTTGCAATCAAATTCTTACATCCTAGACCTAGACTTAACAAGAAAATTGACTTTTTCCAGCTCAAAGTTGATAACCACTCCATCAAATCCCAGATACTTTTGTTATCTTTTTCATTATCTAGCTACCAGAAAATATAAGAACAACATTCTAGACAACAATATTTAAGAAAATTTCGGAAAGATGGTTGATGCGTTTGTAGCTGATCTAGCTAGTGCACTGGTTCGCAAGCTTGTTTCACTGGCAACCGAGGAACTTTTTCAGGCTTGGAATCTTCATGATGATCTGCTAACACTGCGGGAAAGGTTGGAATTCATTGATGCTCTCTTGTCTGATGCTCTTTCCAAGAAGCTATACATGTCTGCTGCCCAGAACTGGTTCAACAAACTTCAAGCAGTAGCTCAGGTAGCTGATGTTTTCTTGGATGAACTTGCCTATGAAGCTACTCGAAGAAAAGTGGAGGATAGTCATAAGGTAAACGACTTCTTCGTTCCTTCTAAAAACAAAATATTATATCGTTTTAAGGTGGCTCACAAGATCAAATCTATTCATTGCTCATTTGACAAAATTTGTAAATATGCGGGAGATATTGGACTTAAGCCTATAGAGCATTTAAGTTCTAGTGTGCATCATAGAGAGATCCGCAACTCCCCACCCTTTGAAGATGAGTCACAAATAGTAGGAAGAGATAAGGATGTATCATATCTAGTTCAAACTGTTTGCAGAAATCATGATCAAGATTTAGAAGTCATTGCTGTAGTAGGGATGGGAGGCCAAGGTAAGACAACTCTTGCTCGTATGGTTTACAATACCAATAATGTAATTACAATGTTTACAAAGAGGATGTGGGTTACCGTACCATATGATTTTGATTTCATGAAGATACTAAATCAAATGGTAGTATCACTCACTTCAAATGCTTCGGAGTTGGAAAATACAGAAGGACTAATTAAAAAACTTCAGAAGTATTTAAAGGGCGAAAAGTTTTTGCTAGTACTAGATGATGTCTGGAATGAGAAACCAGAGGAGTGGGATAACTTGAGGAATTCTTTGCTTGCGGTTGGTGGGGCTAGAGGAAGCAAAGTTTTAGTTACTACTCGTAAACAAGAAGTCACTGATGCCATGCAATGTCTTGTTTCTTATCATCTGGAAAAACTATCAGAGGAATGTAGTTGGGCCTTGTTCAAGCAAAGAGCATTTTCCTATGGAGGTGTTTTAGAGACGGAAACATTTGCAGGCTTGGGGAGAAGAATGGTGGAGAGGTGTGGTGGCCTGCCTTTGGCAATAAAAACACTAGGGGGATTACTGCACTCAAAGAAGTCTGAACAAGAGTGGTTGCTTATTGACAATAGTGAAATTTGGAAGTCAAAAGGTGTATTGTCTTCCTTGAGGTTGTCGTATGATAATTTACCCTATTCCTCTTTGAAGAGATGCTTTGCATATTGCTCTATTATGCCAAAGAATTCCAATATTTACAAAGATCAACTGGTACAAACGTGGATGGCATTAGGATTTCTTTTGCCTCCTATCAATAGCGATGTGCTCATGGAAGATATTGGTAACGAGTACTTCAACATTCTGTTGTGGAATTCATTGTTGCAAGATGTATGCAGAGATAGATATGGAAATGTTACCACTTGCAAGATGCATGATCTAGTGCATGATCTTGCACTAGATTTATCTAAACATCACTCCCTAACTTTGACGAAGAGCCATGAGGTAAGCCATTCTTTACAGCCAATATATGTGAGGGTTGATAGAGGGGTATCAGATATAAGAACAAAAATTCTCAAGAGCAATTTCGTGAGAGTACAAATACTATATTCAGGGGCTCGTGTGGTTGTTGACATGTTACCTTACCTCAAACACTTAACTGTTTTAATTTTGAATGCTAATAATGTTACTAGGGAGTTGCCATGTTCGTTGCGGAAGATGAAGTATCTTAAACATCTCGATATCTCTTGTTTCAATTACAGATTGCCTAATTTCATAACAGAACTGTACAACTTGCAGACTTTGAGAGTTTGGAAACTAGAAGAGCTTCCAAAAAAATTCTGCAACTTAATTAATTTAAGACATCTTGTTTTTGAGAATAAATATATGAAAAGGAGTTGTAGAACTCGATGCATGTTTGTTGGGATACAAAGGCTAACTTGTCTGCAAACGCTGCCTCATTTTGTCGTAACTCGTGATCAAAATTGTCTCATTGGACAATTGGGAGGGTTAAACAATCTTAGAGGTAAACTTGATCTCTATGGTCTTAGTGACGTGGAAAATATGGAAGAAGCGAGCAAGGCAAAGCTTTATACAAAGTTTAATCTTGAGCGCTTATTCTTGAATTGGAGCAATAATGTTGATGAAAGGGAAGACAGAGAATACAACCACGGAGATGTGATGGAAGGATTAAAACCCACCACAAATCTGAAAGAATTGACGATTGACTACTTTAAGGGGGAAAATTTTGCATCATGGATTACAATGATGACAAACTTAGTGAAAATCACATTGAGAAATTGCAAAAGATGTGAAACACTATTGCCACTGGGTTACCTTCCTAAACTGAGGGAGATGAAGATAAATGGGATGACTAGTGTCAAGGTTATTGGGACCGATTTCTATGGAGTTCTAGGTAGTGATAGTAGTGAGTCCAGTGAAAGAGGGGTGATTCAAACCGTTACAACAATGTATCCATCTATGAAAAAACTCCTTTTGCTGGACTTGCCAAAGCTAAAAGAATGGCTTGAACCAGTTACGAGTACAGGGCATGAAGACCAAAGTACCATGCTGGTATTTCCAATACTTGAGGAGTTGTACATCCGGAATTGTCCAAGATTGACAAGGATCCCAAGGATTTGCTTTTCGTCTTTAAAGAAGTTGGAAATTACAAATTTGTACAGCAGTATGATACTAGAAACATTGAGCAGAAATGTTAACTCTCTCACGTATCTACTACTGTGGAATATCCGTGACGAAGGAGGAGGCTCTTCTGCTTCATCGTCAAATAGGCATTCTGCATTTGACGAGCTCTTGAGGAACAATTCTAGGTCTTTGACAACTTTGAACCTCAATGACTGCCAAGGATTGACATGTCTGACGCTTGGTGACGCTCTTGAGGCATTAGAAGTGGTTAACTGTCCTGATCTAACTAGTATTAATGTAGTCGAAGGGTCAAGTGGGGTAAAAGATCTTACAATCGGGAGATGCCCCTCTCTTTCAGAGTATGTATTTGTCCAAAAGATGAGGTCCACACTTATAAGGCTGACATTAGGTCCCTTCTTTGAGGAATTAGATGAATTTCCATGGTCCTTCTTTTCTTCTGTGATTTCCTTTATTAGTCTAACCTCACTTACTCTGTATGGCTGGAGGAGTGTAAAGTCTATACTGCCTGCTGCGGAACTTGATGATAGCATCTCCTCCACCTTCCCTGCGTTGACAGAACTGCATATAATTGATTTTGACGGAGTTAAAGCTCTCCCAGATTCACTAGCGAAGCTTCCATGTCTAGGGACACTATTTATTCGGAATTGTGAGAATTTGAGGAGTTTGCCTACGTTTAGCGAATCACACAGCCTTCGCTACCTGGATATACATCGCTGTCCAGACCTTCAAGAAAGATGTAGGAAGGGGAGTGGACCAGAATGGTTCAAGATTCAACATATTCCATATGTATTTGGTATATTGACCTAACCGAGTAAAACTGATTTCAAATGAGTAAAATCTCCCCTGGTTGCCTGGTGGCTTTGAACTTTTCACTGCCTTCCTTTAAACTTGCTAATCAAAGATATTGCAGGGGAGTGGAACAAAACGATTCAGCACTGAATTGATTCTATAGATAATATTGCAAGTACATAGCGTATGCCCTCTCTTTTTATCTTAATTTCTGTTGCTTTTTCTTCCAACTCAGAATTAAGATTTCATTGCTTTTGATCTATATTTATTAAATTTTGTAGTCCCTCGAAAATCCACCCAATGACCTGGTTTCATTAAGAGTACATTTGTATTTACCTCTTTTAGGCTTCTTCAAGATGATTCAAAATTGTTTTTCTTTTTAGGATCATCCTGCTCCAACTGAGATTTTTTGGGCTGAAAGATGGTTAAGCAGAATCAGGGTATCCGGTCATTAAAAGTTATCCAAATTCATAGTATTTGATGTAAATCACATATTCTAAATTGACTAGATGTTAGGTATCTAACGAATATTTGTAACAGGTGCTATGCAATGATTCCGCAAGCTGGACCAAGAATATATGCATGAAAATTGATTCCCTATCGTCAAATGAAGATAGTACTGATTGCTCTTCTTCAATTCATTTCGATGAAACTAGCTGAGGAAAGAAAATTCGACTTGCAGGACTGTGTGTACACTTCACTTAATGAGCAGCTTCATCTTAATAACTTCCTCGGTTTTGAATATGTTATCTTAATATTAGAAGTATGTGGTGGTAATTTTGATCATTATGCAAGAAAGAATTGATCTTATGGGAAGATAGCAGAATTTCTGGCTATGCCTGCAACTCTCTCTCTTTCAATATATATTCTTTAGAAAAATGACCTTGAGTACGTTCAGCAGTTTGGCTAAAAGTCTAAAACAAAATTCTAGTTTTTACAAGATGATCCTTGTATTCAGGTCATTATCATTTGTAATCTCACCAGATGTTTGCACTCAGGCTCCTCAAACTCAAGATTGTACTGTATTGGTCAGTTTTAATCTATGTACTTTTTTCGGTAAAAACAATTTCTGACTAATTAAGTCAATTTTTAAAATTAATTCCTCCATCAAACTAAAGCAATGACATGTTTTTTTTACTACTTTTATCGTTGTTAATTGTTTTCGTTGGATGTTTCTCAAATAATATCGAAGAATCGTGCAAGGAAAGATAATACTGAAAGCAAGTGATCTCTGTGAAAACAGTTTTATCATTTTAGTTACAAATACGGTTTTCACCTAGTCACAGGACAGTGACAGAAGAGGTCCTTGTCAAGTGTTCATCAAAATCTTCTTCAAGTCACTGACAAGGATATCAAGCAATGACATTTAATATTTGCAGAAAACCAAGAGATTTAATCTACTGATCTTAATCCAACTACGGCGTTCACTGAAGGCTTTGATCTGATTTACTTCAGTTCTGTTATTAGTTTCGACCTCCTTCGTCTGGTCTTCCAATTAAGAGATGGTTTGCATCATCGTGACCAAATTTTTTTTAAACCTTTTGCTTTTGCTTCCTGCCTCTAATTATGGATTTCAAGCCTCTGATCCATGATATTAATTTTCTCTTCCATGTCCTCCAAATTTGCTTCAGTTCCATGTAAACTTCCTAGTATATATGTGCCAGGTTGTCCACATTTGTCCTACTAAAACTCGGAATATTAGTATTTTATTTCAGAATTTGCAGATTACTGAAAACTCAAAGAACTATAAAGATCAACTTCTAATTTTGTTGATTAGCTTTTCCGTACTTCGAGTTACAAGGAAGAACAGCTCTGGTAACTTTGATAAGGGAGTTGGCAATTCTTATTTAATCATTAACATAATTCATTCTATATGTCGAGGAAGGAGACGGAAAGGAGATGACTAAAAACAGAGATTGACAATTATAATCTGCATTCCTATTGATTACATTCTCTATAGGCTATAGGGTATGTATGGATTCTGCAAAATTAATCGAAAATTAATTCTTTTAACAAATTAAATTGTTTTCCGAAGAGTTTGCAACAGACTATGCCGCCAGTTTTTGAGTTACTCGCTCAAACTTGATTTTAGCAAAATTAGTCATGTACTGATGTCAGTAAGCTGGATTAAATTGAAAGACTTATATGGAAATTCACTGATGCTAAATTTCTAATGTACCTGGTATGTAGACAGATGAAACAAAAGTTGGCACCACAAATGTTGCCACTATTCTATATTTTGTGAGTTGACGGGGAAGACTTTGCCAAATTCCAATTACTAATCCTGGAAACAATAATGTTTTAATTTATACACAACTGGGCAAGTTGACAAAGATGGAAACAAGGAGGATACAATAGTTTCAGTGTAAAAGAGCGAAAAAACGCTAGATAGCCCAAAAAATAACCTAAAATTTATCTCAAAAGTGATTTGTCATCCGCGTATTTAGTAACGTTCTTAATAAAATGATGCACTATGCGTGCATAAATATGCACTCACGAATGATAACTCGACACATGCCGTGCCACGTCATTTTTGAAAAGAATTTTGGGAGAGGATTTTAGGTTCTCTAGCATAACTTAACTCGAGTGGAGACAATTATACCTTGTGAAGCAAAAGTATGCATTTTTAATTTAGCAAGGAAAAAAGATTTGTGCATTTTACTCACATTAAATTCACAAATCATAATTTGAACAAGTGATTAAAGTCTCAAGTACTGTAATGATGTACGCACTCGAACAAAGACCAACTCAAGTGGCGAAGGAGGAGTATTAATTTGTTTGTTTTCTTGTCTTTTATTGCATGAGCATATACTAACTATAAACTACTTGCAAGTATTTGTGACTTTTGGTAGCTCTCAAAGTTTGCCGACATTCCATAAAAATCTGAGTAAGAGAAGAGTCCTTCAATTTATTCATCGCCACAAACACCAAACACTCAGATTATAACTTTACCATCTCCCACCAATATAGTTAGAAGAATGGCCGAAGAAATTGTAGCGGTTCTTGCTAAGGAACTTGTTACCAGGCTTGTTTCACTTGCAGCTGAAGAACTGATTCAGGCTTGGAATGTTCATGATGATCTCCAGGCACTCTGCGAAAAAATTGGAATTAATTGATGATCTTTTGTCAGATGCTGCTTCCAAGAAACTAACCATGATTACTGTCCAAAAGTGGTTCAACAAACTTCAAGCTGTCGCTCATAGAGCTGATGTTTTGATGAATGAACTTGAATATGAAGTTATTCGAAGAAAAGTGGAGAATCGTCGTAAGGTACTGGACTTCTTTGTTCCTTCTAAGAACCCCATATTAGATCGTTTCAAGGTGGCTCATAAGATCAAGTCCATTCATAGTTCCTTTGACAAAATTTTTAAATGGGGCAGAGATCTCGGACTCGGACTTCACCCTATAGCGCATTTAAGTTCAACTCTGCAACCGATAGACATACGCATCACCCCTCCTTTTGAAGATGAAACACTTATAGTTGGAAGAGATAAGGATGTATTATGTTTAGTCCAGAAGCTGTGTGAAACTCATGAAGGGGATTTACCGGTCATTGGTGTTGTAGGGATGGGAGGTCAAGGGAAGACAACTCTTGCTCGGATGGTTTTTAATAAAGATGATGTAATCCGTATGTACCCTAATAGGATGTGGATTACTGTTTCAGATGATTTTGATTTCATCAGTATTTTAAATCAAATGGTAGAATCACTCACTTCAACCAACTTGGGGTTAAAAAATACACAAGGGCTCATCAATAAGCTTCAAAAGAATCTGAAGGGGGAAAAGTTTCTACTTGTACTAGACGATGTTTGGAATGAGATACCAGAGAACTGGGATAACTTGGTGAATTCGTTGCTTGGAGTTGGCGGTGCAAAAGGAAGCAGTATATTAGTTACCACTCGTAATCAGAAAGTCATTGATACCATGCGATGTTTTGCTTCATATCCGCTGGAAAAATTGTCCGAGGAAGATAGTTGGGAATTGTTCAAGAGAAGAGCATTTTCATATGGAGGAGTATTAGAGACTGAGACACTTGCCGCCTTGGGGGCAAGGATGTTGGATAGGTGCGGCGGCCTGCCTTTGGCAATAAAAGCACTAGTGGGTTTATTGCACTCTAAGAAGTCCGAGACAGAGTGGTTGCAAATCCAAAACAGTGAAATATGGAAATCAAAAGGTGTATTGCCTTCCTTGAGGTTGTCGTATGATAATTTACCTTATTTATCTTTAAAGCGATGTTTTGCATATTGCTCCATTATCCCGAAGGATTCTTATATTCATAAAGATGAATTGATCCAAATATGGATGTCACTAGGGTTCCTTTTGCCTCCTAAAGGAAGTAACGAGCTGATGGAAGATATTGGCAACGAGTACTTTAACATTCTGTTGTGGAACTCTTTGTTTCAAGATGTGCATAAGGATGAATTCGGAGACATTGCCAGTTGCAAGATGCATGATTTAGTACATGATCTTGCTCTAGATCTATCAAAAGATTACTCTGTTACTCTGAAGGCAGGTCATGAGCTGAACCATATTTCCGGGGCACTACATTTGAGACTTGATAAAGGGGTTTCAAATTTAAAACCAACAGTCCTTAAGAGAAACTTTAAGAGTGTACAAATACTACATGCAGGGGCTCATAACCTTGGTGAAGTGTTACCTTACCTCACTCGGTGCTTAACGGTTTTGGTTTTGAAATCTAATAAAGTTACTACTTATGAGCTGCCATGTTCTTTGACCAGGCTGAAATATCTTAAATATTTGGACGTGTCATGTTTTGGAGGGAGCTATAGATTGCCGAATGACATCACAAGGCTCTACAACTTGCAGACATTGAGAGTTTGTAATCTTGAAGAGCTGCCAAAAATGTTTTGCAACTTAATTAACTTGAGACATATTGTTATTGAGAATATACATGCTAAGACAAGATGCATGTTTAGTGGGATAGAGAGGTTAACTAGTCTGCAAACACTACCTCATTTTGTTGTGAGTAGAGTTCAAAATTCTCTAATTGAACAACTAGGAGGGCTGAACAACCTTAGAGGTAAACTTGATCTCTATGGCCTTGGTAACGTGGCAAATAGGGAAGAAGCGAGTAAGGCAAACCTTTGTGAAAAGTCCAATATACAGCGTTTATTGTTAGACTGGAGCAACAATGAAGATGAAAGGGAAGAAAGAGAATACAACGACGAGGATGTGTTGGAAGAATTAAAACTTGTCGCAAACCTGAAAGAATTGACTATTGTCAAGTTTCAAGGGAAGAAATTTGCATCATGGATTACAATGATGACAAATTTGGTGAAAATCACAATAAAATATTGCAAAAGATGTGAAGTACTTCCACCACTGAGTCACCTTCCTAAACTGAGGGAGATTAAGATATCTCACATGGACAATGTTAAGGTTATCAGGAGCTATTCCGGTGGAGGTCTAGTGAGCAGTTGTAGTGAGTTGAGTGACAGCGGGGCAGCAAAAACAGTTACAACAATGTATCCGTCATTGATAAATATCACCTTGAAGGATTTTCCAAAGCTAAAAGAAATGCTTGAATTAGTCATGAGTTCAGGTGGTGGAGACCAAAGTACTGTGACAGTATTTCCTAAACTGGAGGAGTTGAAAGTCGTGCATTGTTCACAACTGACAGGGATACCAAGTAGTTGTTTTCTGTCATTGAGGAAGTTAGAAATGGCAGATTTAGGAAGCAGCATGATTCAAGAAATGATGAGCAGAAAGGCTAGCTCTTCTTCTTCAACTTCAAATATGAACTCTATAATTGACAAGCTCTTGAAAAACAATTCCATGTCTCTGAAATCTTTGAGCCTCCGTAGGTGCAAGGGCTTGACACGTCTAACCCTCGGTGCTGGTATTGACGAATTAAAAGTGTATGACTGCCCTGATCTCATTAGTATTAATGTAGATAATGAGTCAAGTGGTCTTAAAACTCTTACAATAGGGGAATGCCCCTTTCTTTCACAGTGGGAATTTGTCCAAAATATGAGGTCCACACTTGTAACATTGACATTACGTCCCTTCAACGCAGATGAAGATGAATTTCCATGGGCCTTCTCTCCTGCAATTTCTTTTCCTAACCTTAAGTTGCTACAGCTGGAAGGGTGGGAAAGGATCAAGTCAATACTGCCAGCAGAGAAACTTGATGATTTTTGCTCCACCTTCCCTGCCTTGACTGAACTGGATATCATTGATTTTAAAGAAAGCAGAGCTCTTCGGGACTCCCTAGCAAAGATTCCATCTCTTCAGGGAATATATATTTGGGGTTGTGGGAAGTTGGAGATATTGCCCATGTTTGAAGAATCCCATAGCCTTCGATGGCTTACGATAAGAAAGTGTCCAATTATTACAGAAAGATGTAGGAAGGAGAGTGGGCCGGAATGGTTCAAGATTCAACATATTCCGGAAGTTAAAATTGATCGAATTTGGTATAATACATATGAATAAACTTGTATTCTCTCCAAAAAATAATTCTGTAGTCCATCCAGTATTCCCTTTTTTCCTGTCGTTGGTTGAAACTGTGAACATGTTATATACTAATTTGCTTAAATTATTAGTGTATGTACTTTCCAGTATCACAGCTCCTTGTGTTGTGCTCAATATTTCTAACCTGTTTCTTAAAACATTTTCATCATCCGTCAATAGAAATCAGTAAGAGTTGATTTATCACCCTTGAGTTTTGATATATTCGCCAATTACCCATGGATTTGTAAATACGATGGATCTGCAATACTACTTATTTTACATTTAAGATTAAGGGTTTGTTAGGATTTACCTTTTCTTTTGAACAATTACCATCTGTTTCAATAAGAATCCAATGTGTTTCACTGGAAATATATAATCTAAACTAGTCTGCATTTTAGGATCATTGGGCTTCACTTGATCTCGAATTCACGTGTAGAGTGTTTCTTACACACTTTGTGGGAGTTTTTGTGTGTAATATCTCCTGATTCATGCACATAAGCAATTTAATTAGTGATAAAGCAGATGCTTATGTATGCATAATTACTAGTTGAAAATCCAAGTAAAGAACTAGCGAAACAGTAATTGAACGAGCACAGCTGAGTATTGAAATATTGATGAATGCGTTTGAGCTCCATCTCTTTTTCTAATTGCAGTTGTGGAATTTGATTGGAACTTCAAAGTATATCTGGATATGCATGATGCTCTACTCTGTTTAGACAGCATTACAGACATCTGTACGAGATCGTATATTTAGATTTCCAACGAGCCATCAAATAAACAGCTGCATTTTACATGCTCCAATGAATTACAACATAATTTGACTAAATTTAACGCCAGTTTTCTCCGACTTCCTCTGGCAGCTTGTCACAGTGTGTCAAGCTGAAATGAGCTTTGTTGATGCTGCTTTACTAGACTTTATTTAGAATTTTATCCATTTTAGAGTTGGTACGTTGGTAAAGAGATGAAACAAGAGTTGACACCAGCAGATTCATGTGGATGCCACTATTATCAATTCTCGAATATTTCTGTAAGACTTCGATTAATTATTTCTATCTCTTATATGATTTGGTTAAACAAAAGCTGGCACCACTTCATTCATGTGTTGTCTTTTTTAGATAATTACTCATCGATGTGTTGTTAGTTGACAAAGACTTTGTTAAATTCCGATCACTGATTCTGGAAAAAAAATAACTGCAAGTGGAAATCTTCATCATAAATGGACGAGTTGACGAAGATGGAGTATACGAAGTACTTCAGACTTCAGTATTAAACTATTAATTAACAAAAAAAACAGTACTTCTGTATTATATAGTCATAGTTATATACCAATCTCAAAGTTGACCAACAGTCTTTTAAATCTGAGGATTGGTTCTTGATTATTGATTATCACGAATACTAAACACTCAGATAATAACTTCCGTAAGCAAATCTCATTTTTGTCGTCTCCCCACCAGTATCTACAAGAATGGCTGAAACCATTTTAGTTGATGTTGCTAGCGGACTTGTTAGCAAGCTTGTTTCACTTGCAACTGATGAAGTGATTCTGGCTTGGAATGTTCAAGAAGATTTAGAGTCACTCCGTGAAAGATTGGAATTAATTGATAAACTATTGTCCGATGCTGCTATCAAGAAGCTAACCATGTCAACTGTTCAACATTGGTTCAACAACCTTGAAGCTGTTGCTCATGTTGCTAATATTTTTCTGGATGAACTTGCATATGAAGTTACCCGGCAGAAGGTGGAAAATCATCATAAAGTACGCAACTTCTTTGTTCCGTCAAAGAACAGCATGTTACATCATTTCAAGATGGCTCATAAGATCAAGTCTATACAAGCTTCCTTTGACAAAATTTTTAAACTTGGATCAGATCTCGGTATTCAGCCTGTAGCACGTTCAAATGTAATTGTGCAATCCGTGGAGACCAGCAAAAATGCGCCCTATGAAGACAAGTCACTAATATTTGGAAGAGATAAGGATATCTCATCTTTGGTAGAAATGGTGTGCAAAAATTATGAAGAGGATTTACAAGTCATTGCGGTTAAAGGTATGGGAGGTCAAGGCAAGAGTACTCTTGCTCGTATGGTTAACAAAGCAGACAACGTCATCAATATGTTCCGGGAGAGGATATTTGTAACTGTATCATGTGATTTTGATTTTATGAAGATTTTAAATGAAATGGTAGAATCACTCACTTCAAAGCCTTCCATGTTGATAAAATTTTAGTTGTATACAAGGAGTCTACCAACTACCGGAGTCTTCTAACTAAAAAAAGTATAGGCCGATATACATATAATTATTAATTTAATTATCTTAATTCCAAATTAATATAATAATTATTATTATATTAAAAATAATAATCATATTAAAATCAGAAATACCCTCTTAATTGTAATTATAATTCTCTTAATTTCAAATTAATATAGCTTAATTATCTTAATATAATGAGTTTAACTCTAAGTTAATATAATAATTATTATTAAATCAATACTCTTTATTAAAAATAGTAAGGCCTTTTTTCCACGGCAAAAGCAAGACTCTAAGACACTAGCATTCTGTGAAATCTCTTTATGATTTTCTTCTTGAGTCACAATTCTGTAGGCTTGAGTTACACTTGGCAAGGGAGTCATCATCAAGATATTAGCTCTTACTATTGAAAATTGATCATTCAACTTCATTAAAAATTGTAAAACTCTTTGAGTTTGTTGCATCTTATGAATTCTTTATGTCAAAGTACCGGTGCAAGTAGAATTAGCACATACACACACAGGTAATGGTTGAGTATCATCAATATTGTCCCATAGTGTTTTAAGCTTTGTGTAGAATTCAGAAACACTTTGTTGGCCTTGGTTCAACTTAGATAATTTCTGCTCCAATGAGTAAATCTGAGTTATAGATGCATACCCGAACTTATCTTCCAAATCTTTCCAAATTTCTCTTGCAGATTTCAAGAACAACACACTCCAAACAATTGTTTCATCTAGATTCAACAGAATCCATGAACTAACAAGGTCATTACATCGCTCCCATGTCTTGTACTCAGTAGATCCAATTACAGGTATAACAACAGTTCCATTAACAAAGCTCAGTTTGTTTTTAGCTAATATAGCTTAATTATCTTAATATAATGAGTTTAACTCCAAGTTAATATAATAATTATTATTAAATCAATACATTTTATTAAAAATAGAAACCCCCTCAGTGGTATGTCATGTATACTGCGATATACATATAATTATTAGGTTAATTAGCTTAATAAAATTAACTTGATTCCAAAATAATAATAATATTATTATTACTAAATATATACTCGCCCTCAGTATGGTATCTCATATATACCGCGATATACATATAATTATTAAATTAATTGGCTTAATATAATTAGTTTATGAAGAAGGGAAACTATTTTTTGTTGGAACACAATAGTATCAAAACCAAATTTTGGTTATATAATGTAATTAACTTAATTAATTGGTTTCATTTCAAAGTCGAGTTCGATTAGGGACATAATAAGTCTTCTCTATAGGTGTTATTCCGCTACGTAAGGGTTGTCCCTCGTTTGGGACCCAAAAGAGATAATTCTCTTGTATATAAAGCAGCCGGTTAACTTCATTAGTATGAGGCCTTTTGGGAGTAACCCAAAGACAAATCCGTGCGGGCCTAGCTCAAAGCGAACAATATCATACTAGTGTGGAGTTATGGCTTGTAGCGGCCCAACAAGTGGTATTAGAGCCCATGGTCCGGAGTTGGATCCTGGGGGTAACGGGTTGCGGTTGTTCGATGTGGGAAGTTCCCCTTGATGGCGATTGGAGATCTGGTGGGTCCCTTGTGTCGAAAGTCTTCTTGATGGAGTTCAAGTGGCGAGTTCTGCGAGGTGAATCGTAGCAGTGCAAGATGTAAACAGATTTATCGCGGGTGTAAGACCACGGTTATGTGGTTCTTGGTTTGAGGGGAGGATTGTTGGGTGGTGTCAACCCAAGTACCACATCGATGAGACAAGAAAGAGTTATATTGTATATAGAGCAACCAATTAACTCCATTAGTATGAGGCCTTTTTGAAAGTGCCCTAAAAACTAATCTGTGCGGGCTCGGTATAGACTGGACAATAACATACTAATGTGAAGTTAAGGCTAGCTCGCGACCCAACATTCTTGCCCAGGTTTTGTTATTTTAAACATATTTTATTTAAGACTAAGACATTGGATGGACCACTTTTTAAGGCCGTCTATGCATTTATTTACCTTAAAATATTATAATTAAAACGATAATGAATCATTTATTATTAAAATCTATTTTAATCGCGCTAATTTATAATTTTCTCAAATTAAAGGCATTTCTTTCTTTAATAAGAAAGGAAGTTGTCGAGGCCAGCATGAAATCTTTATAAGAAAGGCAGGAATCTTCGATTCGATGCTATCCAAAGCTAGTTTAACAAACTTCAATCTGTCGGCATTCATAAGTTTGTACATTTTAAAGTTTGTTAATCAGAGTTGTTAGAAGCATGTCATGGCTGCCTAACTATAGAAAAACACAATCTCACATTATTGTTGCAATAAAGGATCTCATTCGAATTCATACAAGAGAATGATATAGAAGAATGATATTTGATTCTTACTCACATACACATTTGAAGAAGAATAATTCTTACTCTTACTCAATTTTTAAATGACATATTATATGACTTTATATAGTACTTAAATGATACTTCTAGATGATGTACCAAACTCTATACAATATATTTAGAAATAAATACATATCCATGTATCTATGAATTTCCTCACATATATCTCACATATATTTAGATAAATCTAAAAACTTTTAATGCATGTACCAATAATTACGATTATAATTCAACAATTATATCATAGATTGTGCCATCAACCTGTCAGGCTGTCAGCATTCCTGAGTGTACGTGAAAGCAATCACGGATAGGGGTGAGCATAAAAATCCGAAAACCGGATTATCCTAATTTTCAATTCGTATCCGATTTTAAAAATTCGAAAATTTGGATATTCGATCCGAAAAAACCGGACCGGATATCCGATCCGGATTTTTTTTATAAATTCGGATTCGGATCCGGATCACAACTTTATATAAAACCGGATATCCGGATCCGATCCGGTTTTCAATGTATCTAAAAAAATAATATATTTATATATGTATATTTATCGAAATGATACACATGAAAGTATATATTTGAGTGCGCATTTATAAACACAATACCATATATTTGTACGTGAAAAACTTCGTAATCTTAATTAATAAAATTTTAGAACAAAGTTAATGAAATAGTGTTCTCGTTTAATATTATTATTTCATTTAATAAAATAAATTCGAGAGTGAATGTGCTATTAATATCTCTAAAAAAGTACGTAGAAGTACATATTAAACAAATGAATGATAATATGATGGGTTAAAATAAAAATTAGGAAAAAAATAAATTTATAAACGCTAATATATGAGATTTTGATGTCTAAAAATTATTAATCAATTTAAAATTTGTAAATTTAACGATAACCTATCAAAATATAATAAAATTCATTATTTTTTACAACTTAAAATATATTTTAATTAATTAATTCGGATCCGGATTATCCGATTTCCGATCCGGTTTAAACGGATATCCGAATTTCGGATATCCGGTTAAACCGGATCCAGAACCGGAATATATTTTTCAAAATCCGAAAAACCGGATATCCGATCCGATTTTATAAACCGGACCGGATATCCGGTTTTGCTCACCCCTAATCACCGATATACTCCAAGTTCGTACCAGTCCAAATCTGTCCACCTACACAATATAAAATGGTGATTATTTAAATCATCCCAATCAAACAGAAGCATACAAATTCTTTGAAAAAAAAGTAATTATTTACAGTATTATAAGTATAGCCCATGTTACGTTACATTTTCATCATCTCTCGAGCAACCAAAACATATACATCAAGTAGTACTCAATTCAAAGTAAGAAAACATGGCTGAAGCAGTAGCTGCTCTTACTGCTCTTGCTGGCAATCTTGCTTCATTAGTAACTAATGAAGTGGTTCGAATTTGGAATCTTGATGAAGATCTGGGTGCACTGCAGGAGACGTTGAATTCAATTCAAGCTCTCTTGTCCGATTCTCGAGACATTCCACCACCCTTGGAATCTGTAAGAGATTGGTTTAAGCTACTTGATGCAAGGGCTAAAGACGCTGCTGCTTTTCTGAATGAACTTCAGTCTGAAGCTGCTCCTGTTAATGTGAAAAATCCTATTACTCGTTCGTGGGCGGCTCGTAAGATCAAGAAGTTTCAAGATTCCTTTGACGATATTTACAAAAGAGCGAGAGACCTCGGATTTCAGCCCGTAGAGTATTTAAGGTCGGTTAAATCATCGGGGCAAAGTAGAGACATGGGCAGCATCCCTCCCATTGAAAACGAGTCACAGATAGTTGGAAGATACTTAGTCCAAACGGTTAGCGGAAATAATGAAGAGAGTTTACGGGTCGTTGTGAATAGAGATGTGTCAAATATTGAAGAAGCAAGTAGGGCAAGACTTCATGAAAAGTCTCATATTCGGCATTTAGTGCTAAGCTGGAAGAACAATGAAGATGGAAGGGGAGACAGAGAATTCAACGATGAGGACGTGATGAAAGAATTGAAACCTCACACATATTTGAAAACATTGACCGTTGAAGGTTTTCAGGGGAAGAATTTTGCACCATGGATTATAATGATGACCAACTTGGAGGAAATCACCTTAAAAGATTGCAAAAGGTGTGAAGTACTTCCATCACTTCCTACACTTATAAGTTTAGAAATCAAGAATTGTCCAAGATTAAGAATGACCCCGAATAGTTTTCCATCCTTGAAGAATTTCAAAATTGGAAATTTAGAGAGCAGCATGATACTAGAAACTATGAGCACAAATGCTAGCTCCCTCACTTATCTAGAGCTCAAGTATATCACTGACGGAGGAGGTACTTCATCATCATCTTCTTCTTCGCGTTCAGACATGGAATCTGTAATTAACATGCTATTACGAAACAATTCTCTGTCTTTAACAACATTAGACCTAGTTGAATGCAAGGGTGTGGAGCGTTTAACTGTTGGTGTGTCTCTTGAAAAATTATGGGTATATGATTGTCCTAATTTAACGAGCATTAGATTGGATCAAGGGTCAGCTGGTCTCATATCTCTTTCGATTAGGAAATGCTTCTGCTCTCTTTTACTTGACGTGTCTTCACAAATTCAGAGTTGTACACTAGAAAAATTGAAATTAGGTCCCTTCTTGGGGAACTTAGATGAATTTCCATGGCCGTTCTCTTCTTCTTCATCATCAAATTCATTTCATAACCTATATCGGCTAGAATTGTTTGGATGGGGAAGGGTGAAGTCAAGGCAGCTCTTTGAGCAACTTCAGTCCTCCACCTTCCCTGCCTTGGCTAAATTGTTTATAAATGATTTCAAGGAACTGGAAGCTCTTCCTGATTCATTAGCAAATTTTCCATGTCTTGAGCTTTTGGAGATAAAGCGTTGTCAGAATTTGAAGAGTTTGCCCATGTTTGGAGAATATCATAGCCTTGAAGAACTGTATGTATTTAAGTGTCCACGTTTGAAAGAAAGATGCGAGATGGGGAATAGGCCTGAATGGTTCAAGATTCAGCATATTCCACTAATAAAATGGTAAACTTTACATCTCTAATTTATCCCCTCTCCTTCTGTTTTTACTATTTTTATTGATATATTTGAATTTGTTGATTCAGGGATGAAGAGAGTGGGCAGTAAAAGGTTCAAGAATCTGCTGCATATTCTAAAATTAATGTTGCAAGTAGATAATAGTATGCCCTTCTCTCTTTTACTGAATAATGTAATGCGTGTGCTTTTCAGTTTTTAATCTTGTTTTGCCTATACCCCTATACGTACGTATTACCAGTATTATGTATTTGTGTCTCATACTGCTGTTTTGCAGGCATTTATGAATGCTAATCGAATCCTGCGTTGTCGCTGCTGAAGCATCACTGTCTGCTGCTTCTCTGGTGTTCAGTGTTCATTATCTACTGTGATTTCATTTCAAAATTAAAATGTAATTGTTGGAAGCAAGTTGAGGGCCTGATATTACCTTTTGATCAATTGTTGTTGGTGATGTTATCAACTTATTTATCTTGTTGGCTTGAGTGGGAGTTATTTATCTACTGTAATTGTTGTTGTGTTAAAATAAAAACTTTCTGGTATACTGTTTCAACACCACAGGCCTGCAGCTGATTCTTCTCATCAGGTAATAGTAGATGCCATTGACTCATCTCTTCATTGTTCAATAAACTTTATACTACTAGTTAAACATAATATGTATATTAATTTTAAACTTTATTGAGTCATGATAATGTGTTTGATCCGATCAATGACAAAGTCTCCGACTCTCCGGAGTATCTATACTTTTTATTAAAATTAAAAGTATAAACTCCCTCTTAATAGTATGGTATAATATATCTGGTATGGTATAATATATCATGTATATAGTGGTATACATCTAATTATTAGTTTAATTATCTTAATTTAATTAGCTTAATTCCAAATTAATAAATATAATTATTAATATTAAATTTTATATATCCCTCTTAACAATATGATATACCATACTCTTTATTAAAGCAAAACCCCCCTCTTAATGGTCTGTTATGTCATGTATACTGCGACATACATCTAATTATTAGCTTAATTATCTTAATTTAATTAGCTTAATTCCAAATTAATAAATATAATTATTAGTATTAAATTAAAATTAAATTTTTATATATCCCTCTTAACGATATGATATACCATGTCTATCGTGATATACATATAATTATTAGCTTAATTAGATTAATATCATTCACTTAATTTCAAATTAATATAATTATTACAATTAAATTAAAATTAATCATCAATAAAATTTTAGTTGTATACAAGGAGTTTACCAACTACCGGGAGTCTTCCAACTAAAAAAAGTATAGGACGATATACATATAATTATTAGTTTAATTATCTTAATTCCAAATTAATATAATAATAATAATTATATTAAAAATAATAATCATATTAAAAGTAGAAATACCCTCTTAATTGTAATTATAATTCTCTTAATTCCAAACTAATATAGCTTAATTATCTTAATATAATGAGTTTAACTCTAAGTTAATATAATAATTATTATTAAATCAATACTCTTTATTAAAAATAGAACCCCCCTCAGTGGTATGTCATGTATATGCCATGTATACTGTGATATACATATAATTATTAGGTTAATTAGCTTAATAAAATTAACTTGATTCCAAATTAATAATAATATTATTATTACTAAATATATACTCACCATCGGTATGTTATGTCATGTATACCGCGATATACATATAATTATTAACTTAATTGACTTAATATAATTAGTTTATGAAGAAGGAAAACTATTTTTTGTTGGAACACAATAGTATCAAACCAAATTTTGGTTATATAATGTAATTAACTTAATTGGTTTCATTTCAAAGTCGGGTTCGATTTGGTGCAATTACATAAGATATTTCATTTGATAACATTGTACAATTGGCTTTTTCATTCCGTACCACTCGAAGTTTTTAACTTCGAAGTGACACCATTATATTTTTGGCTTCATTCACACAATACCACTTCGTTAATCGATCGTTATAAAACTATGGGATTTTTCATTTGGTGCCACTCAAGTGGCACCATTCTACTTTGTGCTTCAGCTCCAAAATACCATTTTTTTATGAATATGATGAATTTGTTCAAAAATTTCGAAGTGACACCATTATATTTTTGGTTTCATTCACACAATACCACATCGTTAATCGATCGTTATAAAATTATGAGATTTTTCATTTGCTACCACTCAAATGACACCATTCTACTTTGTGCTTCAGCTCCAAAATACCATTTTGTTATGAATATGATGAATCTGTTCAAACTCCTTGATTTTATACCCCTCAAATACCATTTTTTATGAATATGATGAATCTGTTCAAACTCCTTGATTTTATATCCCTCAAAATATTTTTGAGCATCTCTTTGCCCACCAAAAGCAAAGAGTTTGAATAGATTCCTCAAATTTATCAGATTCATTAATATAGTGAGATTTTAGAGTTGAAACCCAAAGTAGAACGGTGCCACTTAAAAATAAAAAAATTCGGGTGGTACTAAACGAAAATTTTCATAATTTTATAACGGTTGCCCCTTGCCCCAGTAGGTAATTTTAATGTGTCATATTTCCATTTTTTTGCAATCAGTTTCGCTACAGCACCCGTTGTTCTACCTAATTGTCCGCATTTTATGTTATGTATGGCGGTGCATAAGGGCATATCAGTTGAAGTAGATTCTTCTTTTTGATCAATCAAAACCCCTTCCCAAACTGTGTGCCCTATGTAGCACATTGAAGAACTGTGTGGTACTATGTGGATGAAGTCAAAAATATAATTGTGCTGCTTGAATGTCAAAAATTTCGAGCAGTACCAAATAATAAAGCCAATTGTACAATGGTTGTAGTATCATATGAAATATCTCTTACATAATTACCCAAGTTATTTATTTATTTAAATTCCACTTATTTGATTTCACTCGATTATCTATAATTACATAATTAAATAGTATTTATTTATTATAGACTTTCATCTTAATTTCATGTTTCAATTCTCTACAACTACATATTTAAAAGATACCTATTAGTTATTTTTATTCTCAATATTTTATGTTTTGTTTTAAGTAATTTAATTTGGGTGGTGATATCATCACCCTTTAATTTTTATTCTCGATCTGTGCTTCGCACGGGTTAGCTTAATTAGCTTACTATCATTAACTTAATTTCAAATTAATATAATTATTATAATTAAATTAAAATTAATCATCAATAAAATTTTAGTTGTATACAAGGAGTATACCAACTACCGGGAGTCTTCCAACTAAAAAAAGTATAAGACGATATACATATAATTATTAGTTTAATTAGCTTAATTCCAAATTAATATAATAATTATTATATTAAAAATAATAATCATATTAAAAACAGAAATCTTCTCTTAATTGTAATTGTATGGTGTGTCATGTATACCACGGTATACATATAATTATTAGCTTAATATAATTCGCTTAATTACAAACTAATATAGCTTAATATAATGAGTTTAATTATAAGTTGATATAATAATTATTATTAAATCAATACTCTTTATTAAAAATAGAAACCCCCCCTGTATGTCATGTATATTGCGATATACATATAATTATTAGGTTAATTAGCTTAATAAAATTAACTTGATTCCAAATTAATAATAATATTATTATTACTAAATCTATACTCGCCCTCGGTGTGGTATGTCATATATACCGTGAAATACATATAATTATTAACTTAATTAGCTTAATATAATTAGTTTATGAAGAAGGGGAACTATTTTTTTGTTGGAACACAATAGTATCAACCAAATTTTGGTTATATAATGTAATTAACTTAATTGGTTTCATTTCAAAGTCGGGTTCGATTTGGTGCAATTACATAAGATATTTCATTTGATAACATTGTACAATTGGTTTTTCCATTCCGTACCACTCGAAGTTTTTAACTTCGAAGTGACACCATTATATTTTTGGTTTCATTCACACAATACCATTTCGTTAATCGATCGTTATAAAATTATGGAATTTTTCATTTGGTACCACTCAAGTGGCACCATTCTACTTTGTGCTTCAGCTCCAAAATACCTTTTTTTTATGAATATGATGAATATGTTCAAAAACTTCGAAGTGACACCATTATATTTTTGGTTTCATTCACATAATACCACATCGTTAATCGATCGTTATAAAATTATGGGATTTTCCATTTGCTACCACTTAAGTTGCACCATTCTACTTAGTGCTTCAGCTCCAAAATACCATTTTTTTATGAATATGATGAATCTGTTCAAACTCCTTGATTTTATACCCCTCAAAATTTTCATAATTTTATAACGGTTGCCCCAGTAGGTAATTTTAATGTGTCCTATTTCTCTTATTTTGTAATCAGTTTCGCTACAACACCCGCTCTAGCTAATTGTCTACCTTTTACAGGTGTGTTTTCTATGTTATGTATGACGGTGCCTAGGAGCATATCGGTTGAAGTAGATTCTTCTTTTTGATAAATCAAAACCCCTTCCCAAACTGTGTGCCCTATGCAGCACATAGAAGAACTGTGTGATATTATGTGGATGAAGTCAAAAAAATAATGGTGTTGCTTGAATGTCAAAAACTTCAAGCGGTAACAAATAAAAAAGCCAATTGTACAATGGTTTTTGGTATTATATGAAATATCTCTTACATAATTACCCAGGTTATTTATTTATTTAAATTCCACTTATTTAATTTCACTCGATTCTATATAATTACATAATTAAATAGTATTTATTTATTATACTTTCATTTTAATTTCATGTTTTAATTCTCTAAAACTACATATTTAAAAGATACCTATTAGTTATTTTTATTCTCAATATTTTATGTTTTGTTTTAAGTAATTTAATTTGGGAGGTGATATCATCACCCTTTAATTTTTATTCTCGATCACGGGTTATCGGCTAGTACTAGATAAAGCCTGGAATGAAAAACCAGAGGAGTGGGAGAAGTTAAGGAATTGTTTGCTTGAAATTGGAGGTGCAAGAGGAAACAATATTTTAGTTACCACTCGTAACCAGCAAGTTGTTGATGCCATGCGATGTCATGTTACATATTCAATTGAAAGTTTACCAGCAGAAAGTAGCCGGGAACTTTTTAGAAGATTTGCGTTTTCACATGGAGGAGTTTTAGAGACGGAGACATTTGTAGTCTTGGGGAGGAGCATGGTGGAAAAGTGTGGTGGCTTACCTTTGGCAATAAAAACACTTGGGGTTTTATTGCACTCGAAGAAATCAGAGCAAGAGTGGTTATCGATCCAAAACAGTGAAATTTGGAAATCAGAAAGAGTTTTGCCTTCATTAAGGTTGTCATATGACAATTTACCTTATTCGTCTTTGAAACAATGTTTTGCTTATTGCTCTATTATGCCAAAAGATACTGAAATTTATAAGGATGAATTGATACAAATATGGATGGCATTAGGATTCCTCTTGCCTCCTAGTGGAAGTAATGCACTGATGGAAGATATTGGAAATGAGTACTTCAATATTTTGTTGTGGAATTCTCTGTTACAAGAAGGTGATAAGGTTAAATTGGGAAATGTCACCTATTACAAGATGCATGATCTAGTGCATGATCTTGCACTAGATCTGTCTAATTATCACTCTATAATTGAGAAAGATGGTCATATACTGAGTCATAATTCCAAGGCTATATATGTGAGGCTCGATAAAGGGGATTCAGATTTGAAACCAACCACTCTGAGGAGAAACTTTGAGAGTGTACAGCTACTAAATGTGGGGGATTGTATCCTTGATGATGTGTTACCTTTCGTCAGACACTTGACTGTTTTGGTTTTAAATTCCGATGAAGTTATTTATAAGTTGCCAAGTTCGCTGCGTAAGATAAAGTATCTTAAATATCTTGATATCTCTTGCTTCCACAGTACAATGCCTAATCACATCTCCGAACTCTACAACTTGCAGACATTGAGAGTTTGGAATCTAGAAGAGCTTCCAAAAATTTTTTGCAACTTAATTTACTTGAGACATCTTGTAATTAAGGAAAAAAATATGGATAGAAACGGCAGTGACACTCCAAGATGCATATTTACCGGTATAGAGAGGTTAACTTGTCTGCAAACATTGCCTCATTTTGTTGTAAATCGAGATCGAAATTGTCTTATTGGACAATTGGGAGGGCTGAATCTTAGAGGAAAACTTGATCTCTATGGCCTTGGTGATGTGGCAAACATGGAAGAAGCGAGTAACGCAAAGCTTTGGAGCAAGCCTAATATTCATTGTTTACTATTAGACTGGAGCAACAATGAAGATGATAGGGAAGACAGAAAATACAACCATGAGGAGGTGATGGAAGGATTGACACCTCACGCTAATCTAAAAAAATTGACGATTGTTAACTTCAAAGGGAAAAAGTTGTCATCGTGGATTACAATGATGACCAACTTGGTGGAAATCACAGTGATAGATTCCAACAGATGTGAAGGATTTCCACCACTGGGTCACCTTCCTAAATTGAGGAAGATAAAGATAGATAATATGAAGAATGTCAAGGTTATAGGGGGCGATATCCGTGGAGGCGATAGCAGTAGAAGTGAGTTCAGTGAAAGCAGGGCACAAAAAACAGCTAATACAATGTATCCGTCATTGATCAAACTAATTCTGTGGGATTTGCCAAACCTAGAAGAATGGCGGGAACCAGTTATGAGTTCAGGCGGTGAAGACCAAAATACTCCTCTAGTATTTCCTAAGATAGAGATTTTGGATATCCTCAATTGTTCAAAGTTGACGAGGATCCCAATGAATAGTTTTACGTCCCTAAAGCAATTGCTAATCCAAGATTTAGACAGCAGCAACATGATACTTGAATCAATGAGCCGAAACGTTAGTTCTCTCAGGTATCTACATCTATCCCGTATCAGTGACGGAAAAGGAGACTGTTCTTATTCTTCTAAATCTTTAAATGTGGATAGTATTAGTAACAAGCTCTTAGAAAACAATTCTCTGTCCCTGAGATCTTTCGAAATACATCAGTGTACGGGCTTAAGATGTCTGACCCTTGGTGTCGCTCTTGAGCAATTAGAAGTGTGTCATTGCCCTGAACTAGCTACAATTAGTGTAGATAAAGATTCAGGTGGTCTAAAATATCTGCGGATTGCAAGTTGCCCATCTCTTTCAGAGTGGGTATTTGTCCAAAGTATGAGTTCCACACTTGTACAACTGGTACTAGGTCCATTCTTGGAGGAATTAGAAGAATTTCCATGGCCATTCTCTTCTTCTTCTGCTGCTGTAATTTCTTTTCCTAAGCTGAAAGATCTAAATCTGCATGGTTGGGATAATGTGAAGTCAATACTGCCTTCAGGGCAAATTGGTGACCGTCTCGCCTCCACCTTCCCTGCCTTGACTGAATTGGGTATACATAATTTCGATGGACTGAAAGCTCTCCCGGATTCACTAGCAAAGCTTCCATGTCTCAGAGACCTATGTATATTTAATTGTGAGAATTTGTGTAGTTTACCCACGTTTGACAAATTTAATAGCCCTCGATACATGGAGATATCTGGGTGTGCTGTGCTTACAGAAAGATGCAGAAAGGAGGTCGGGCCAGAGTGGTTCAAGATTCAACATATTCCACATATAGATTGGTAAAACTACATCTAAATCTCTCTATTCGTTTTGTTTTGTGTTATTTATTACTACTTGATATATTTGGATTTGCTTGTTGCATCAGGTTTAATTACTGAATTATCACTACCTTCCTGCTAGCAAATCGAAGAAATTGCAGGCGGAGTGGCACAGACAGTACAGCACAAAGACACTGGGTAGTAGTGACTCCCACAAAGACAGTACAACACCATTCTCCTCTTCCTTTTGTTTTTGGTTTACAAGTTGTACCCACAAAGTAAAGTAGAATGATAAGATGCTTAAGTAGAATAAATACATAGATTACATTCAATGTCGAACCAATCAGATTTTATTATGCCATCTTTTTATGTTAAAATGACAAATCGCATTGAAATCGATAGTCATCTCAGAAGTTAGAGGATACAACAAAGCTTAATTTTCCTGCTCACTTACCAACCAATCAGAAAACTTCAATTACCCAAATATTATCTTTTCCCTTCACCTACATTATTAACTATCTGAATCAACATTGATGAATTATAAAAATTTACAAGCTAAGGGATTTGTAATAGAACGTGCTATTGTGTTGGCCAGAAGTTGAAGAAGTTAGTGCCCAGGTGATTTTATGTTTGAATTTATGTATTAAAAAGAATTCTGTTGACACTTGCAATAATGGCTAGCAAGAACAATGCATTTTTGGATAGATAAAAATACACAAGGACACAGATAACAGAAAGAACACCAAAAACACTTAAATGAATACGTAGGTATACCGCAGCATAATTATGATACATCAGAGGAATAATCCTGAACCCCGAAATTTTTCTTTAGTAATTTGATCCAACCTAGCAGCCATGTCCGCGGTTAAATACCTTTTACCATCTCCAACTTCACCACTCCTGTAAAATGTGTGATTCTTTAAACCAAACGTTTTTCCGCTCTTATTAACTTCAAGCTTCTTCATATTATCAAAGCTGCACAAACTTATGATTTGATCAAGCAACCCTGAATTTTCTTCCACTTCGGACAGAGGTTTTCCTAAAAAAAGTGCTAAGCTCTTTAATTGAAAATGAGGCTCAGCTTTCATGTCTTCATACCTCAGAAACAACACCTTATTTGGCCTCTTTAAGCTTTCCTTCCAATATCCTAAGATCTGGTCCCAAACTGGTCCAAATCCACTTACTCCTCGGCTGTACAAACCGAAGGAATTTTCCAAAGAAATGGACGACGGATTAACATGCTGCTGGTTGACGAAGTGAAACAAGGAAACAAATGTATCCTTGATGTAATGATGTCCCTGCACAAAAAAACTGCTCTGAAATTAAATGAACTATCGTCCTCAATTACAGAGATAGGGAGGCAACCTGCTGGTATATGAGACCGAAGATCCTACTGCTGCTGTCCGAGGAGTTGGATTTGGAGTCATATTTAGAGGGTTTAAGTAATTCTAAAAATGGAACTAGCTGATGGGGAGTTTTTGTTAGCAAAGGGTGGTGAGGATCCAGAGGATGGTGGATTTCGCAGTTGAGTAAAGTATAGATGATGGCTTTTAACCATGTCGTACCGGACTTGGGAGGAGTTACAAGGAAAATATCGTTTTTGCGAGGTTGAAAATATTTATGCAAATTGAACATGCCATGAAAATGTGGTAAAGGAAACCAAAAGCCATTGTATTGATACAAGCTCGGTCCGGAAATAATCTTCTCTTTTGGCAAGGTTGAAACCAAGTTCAAGAAGTCTTGGCTGTAGACTATCTACTCTTCCATTGTTTGCTTAGGAGGAGCAGGAGAAAGTACAAGAAGTTGTGAAGGTTTTGGCTCCATGATTAGCTTTTCTTATGATGAACGAGTACAGAGCATATAAACAAGAGTTTGCTGATTAAGTAGCACGATACACTATGTAAATTATAAAATTTTATAGCAAGAAACCGTACTTTAATTAACTAGCTGATAATTCATTCGTACCGGCAGAGATTAAAATCTATATACTCTTTATTAAAAGCAGAAAGCCCCTGATATGCCATGTATACATCGGTATACATATTATTTTTATCTTAATTATCTTAATATTATTAATATATATTTATTAACTTTAAATGGTATGTCATGTATACCGCGGTATACATATTATTTTTAATCTTAATTATCTTAATTTTATTAATATATATTTATTAACTCTAAATGGTATGCCATGTATACCGCGGTATACATATTATTTTTATCTTAATTATCTTAATATTATTAATATATATATATATATATATATATATATATATATATATATATATATATATATATATATATATATATATACTATATTATTAAAGCTGAAACATTGAAAGTTTGGTTTTCGGTTAACGGTCGGTTTTTGGTTTTCGGTACTTTTTCTAATTAATAAATTAATAATATAATCAAAATTCGGGAAAGTTTTATTCTACATTAATATTTCACTATATTTTACTACATAAAAATCAAATAATATTGAAATCTAATCAAGAAAATGGAAATGTGGGATATAATTTGTTTAAATTTAGGATATACTGTTACAAATATAATCTTTAATGAAATTATATTATTGTCAAGTTACCAAAATAGTAGCTAGATGATTGACTTTTATAATTAAAATATTTTTTTTCTGACAAAATCTACTACTTTTCCAAAAATATCATTACAATTATCTTTAAATTAAAACATATTACCTTTTATATTTATTATTACTAAAATCTATTTTTTCCAAAAATATGAGGTGCAATCCTTACTTATTTATTTTAAAACCTATTTTAATACTCTATTTAATAAATAATAAAATAATATAAAAATAGTAACTAACTGATTGCCTTTTATAATTAAAAAAAAAATTCTAACAAAATCTACTTCTTTTCCAAAAATATCACGGGCAATTACCTTTAAATTAAAATATATTACCTTTTATATTTGTTATCACTAAAATCTCTATTTTCCAAAAATATCAAGTGCAACCCTTACTTATATATTTTAAAACTTATTTTAATACTTTTAATTATTTAAAAAAAACTTACCTATTTTAACAAATGAACGTATTTTTTTTAACAAATACAATTAATATAATTAAAACACATCATCACTAAAATCCCTATTTTCCAAAAATATGAGGTGCAATCCTTACTTATTTATTTTAAAACCTATTTTAATACTCTATTTAATAAATAATAAAATAATATAAAAATAGTAACTAGCTGATTGTCTTTTATAGTTAAAACATTTTTTTCTAACAAAATCTACTTCTTTTCCAAAAATATCACGGGCAATTACCTTTAAATTAAAATATATTACCTTTTATATTTGTTATCATTAAAATCTCCTTTTTCCAAAAATGTCAAGTGCAACTTATATATTTTAAAAACTATTTTAATACTTTTAATTATTTAAAAAAACTTACATATTTTAACAAGTGAACGTATTTTTTTAACACATAAAATTAATATAATTAAAACACATCTAAAAATATTACGTGCAGTTACTTTTTTTTAATTAAAACATGTTAACTTTCTATTTGTCCTTATTTAAAAAACTTACTTATTTTAACATGTCAACGTATTTTTTTAATAAATACAATTAATATAATTAAAACACTTCTAAAAATATCACGGTCAATTACTTATTTTAATTAAAACATGTTAGATTTTCTATCTGTCCTTATTATTAATATTATTTTATAATAAAATAATATTAATAATACCTCATTTATCTTCCTCGGCCTCATTTGTATTGTTTTTTATATTTTTTTTATGTTCCAATGAATATTTAAGTTTCTCATTTTATAATTTATCATATTAATTTTTACTTTTATTTTAATATTTTCAGTTCATATTAAATTTTTTAGTTTACTATTTTTAAGGCCCGTGCCTTGCACGGGTTATAGGCTAGTACTATATTATTAAAGCCGAAACATTGAAAGTTTTGGTTTTCGGTTAACGGCCGGTTTTTGGTTTTCGGTACTTTTTCTAATTAATAAATTAATAATATAATCAAAATTCGGGAAAGTTTTATTCTACATTAATATTTCACTATATTTTACTACATAAAAATCAAATAATATTGAAATCTAATCAAAAAAATGGAAATGTGGGATCTAATTTGTTTAAATTTAGGATACACTGCTACAAATATACTTCTTTTTAGGATAACGAAAGTACTACAAATCAAATCTTTAATGGAATTGTATTATTGTCAAGTTACCAAAATAGTAACCAGATGATTGACTTTTATAATTAAAATATTGTTTTTCTAACAAAATATACTCCTTTTCCAAAAATATCATTACAATTATCTTTAAATTAAAACATATTACCTTTTATATTTATTATTACTAAAATCTATGTTTTCCAAAAATATGAGGTGTAATCCTTACTTATTTATTTTAAAACCTATTTTAATACTCTATTTGATATGGGCTAAAAATAACCTTAGATATGTAATTAATGATGTATTAATTAGACCTAGATTGGTCCAAGAATACGGCCCAATAAACAAGGCCCGAAACCCTGATTATTTATTAATTACGAAATTAATAAATAAAGAAAATATACAGCTCATGAAAAGAGTCCGAAATATGGCAAATTTATCAAAGAAGGATCCAGAATCCCAATTAATGAGTCATAGCCTTTATCAAAAAGGAAAAGACTTATTCAGCAAGAAATACAATGTTTATCCAATATCAAAAAGGAGACTTATTCGCTAAGACTCCCAAACATACCATAAATACTAGGCTCCAGACGCCTATATAAGGTCCCTGATCCTACAATCAGAACTACGTCTTGGCTTGATTCTCAATAACGAATTGAGATACGTAGGCATCTTGTGAGGACCGATTTAGTCTCGAAACACAAGTGCAGCCATTAAAGCTCGAAGCTCTCCAACCTTAGCATTAATTTCGCAAGCTCAGTTTTTATTCCATAACATTTGGCGCCGTCTGTGGGAAGACAACATCAACCATGGCAAACACACGAAGAACAGCTCGGGATACTCAAACTCCCGATGATCGCCCCCTCACCTCTGAGGCTAATCAACCACCGCCAACTACTGGCATTGAAGGGGCGAATATCCCCACTAACACTCAAGGACCGGAAATCCCGATTTCGGTTGAAGGGACGAATCCCCTGCAGATGGTCATTCATGGATCTAATCCACAAGAGACCGTTCACCAGCAACCGATCACGACCTCCCCGCTGCTCATGAATGCACCGAGGAGCCTTCAACTCCATACTACTGATCTCCCTCAATACGCGAATCAGACTTTGGGGATGCCAAGCTATGGCATGCCCCCTCGACCCATGGCGGGCGGTAGTGAAACTAATCCAATCTACCATGAGGCATATGTGCCCCCTTATATTCAAGGTCTGGGACCCCAAAATCAACAGACTCGTCAGACCCCTCTCATTCAAGATTACTCTGGCCCATACACTGAGGATGAGGGTTATACAACTGGGGAGGATGTCGCCCCAAGGAGGAGACGTTCTTCACAGACAAATCGGGAGCCACCCCAAACTACTAGGGAGAAACTTGCAGCCCATGAGGCAGAGACTGCAAGGCTCAAAAAACTCCTTGCTGAAGAAGAGGCCGCTCAATCTCGGGGCCGAACGACTGAAGGAATCCCGATAATCAACTTGGATCCACCAAGAAGGACCAAGAGGGCTGAAGCCCCAAGGGGTGATCCTAGTAATCTGTTGCCCCTAGGAGATCCTGATGATCCTACACCACCATTCACTCAAGACATCATGAAAACCACCATATCCAGAAAATTCAAGATGCCAACAATCAAGGCTTATGATGGAACGGGAGATCCCGCAAATCACGTAAGAACCTTCTCCAATGCACTGCTTTTGCAGCCAACCAACGATGCGGTCAAGTGTAGGGCGTTTCCACAAACCTTGGCAGGCATGGCCCAACGCTGGTATAGCCGTCTTCCTCCCAACTCAATTGGGTCTTTCAAAGAACTAAGCAAAGCTTTTATCAATCAATTCATTAGTGGAAGGGTGCATGAGAAAAGTTCTGCATCACTCATGGCAATCCGGCAAGGACAGAATGAAGCCCTAAGGGACTACATCAATCGATTCACTCGAGAGGCTTTAAAAGTCCCGGACTTAGAGGACAGAGTGGCTATGATAGCCCTGCAACAAGGAACCACTGATGACCACTTCAAAAGGTCGTTAGCTAAACATCCACCCGAGAGCATGCTGAAGCTCCAAGATAGAGCCGGAAAGTATATCAAGGCTGAAGAAAGCATGAGAAAGTATGAACCCACTGTTGAGGGAAGTGAAAACGGAAAAAAGAGAAAGGAGACTCAAGAGTATGACGCTAGGGACAAATATCCCAGGACATCGAAAGATTCTGACTCTCCACTTAAAAGGAACAACTTCGAACCCAGGTTCAATGAATATGCAAGGTTGAATACCTCAAGAAGTCAAATTCTGATGGAAATTGAGAGGGAAGAAGATCTTCGATGGCCAAAGCCGCTAAGATCCGACTTGGAGAAACGGAACAAGAATCAATTCTGCCGTTTCCATAAAGATGTTGGTCATGATACCGACGATTGTAGACAACTGAAAGATGAGATCGAGTTCTTAATCCGAAGAGGAAAACTCGATAAGTTCACTAAGGATGGGAATCGAGGAAATCAACAAGGAAACTATGAAAGGAAAGACTATGATAGGAGGGACAACGACCAAGATCATACTCCTAAGCCCCGAGGGCCTGTCATCAACATGATATTTGGAGGACCGACTGCTGCTGGGTCCTCCCGAAACTCAAGGAAAGCTTATGCCCGAGAGGTAATGACTGTTGTAGGAGAAGCACCGAAACGTGCCAAGACAGAAGTGGATATTACCTTTGACGATTCTGATCTTGAAGGGGTGAAATTCCCCCATGACGACCCGTTGGTCATTATACATGTAATAGGAAACTCTAAAACTAAGAGGGTTCTAGTAGATAATGGAGCTTCCGTGGACATCCTGTTCTATGACGCCTTCATCAAGATGGGATATACCGATTCACAACTGACTCCTTTAAACATGCCTATATATGGGTTCAATGGGGTTGAATCCAAAGTAGAGGGAACTATTCAGCTCCCTATGACAATAGGGCAAGGTTCACAAACAGCAACTCAAATGCTGAACTTCGTGGTGATAAAGGCAACCTCGACTTATAATGCAATCCTCGGTAGGACAGGCCTTCATGCATTCAAGGCTGTTGCCTCAACTTACCATTTGAAAATCAAGTTCCCAACAAGGAACGGGGTTGGTGAAGAACAAGGAGATCAAAAGATGGCTAGGAATTGCTATGTAGCCGCGTTAAGGCCTGATGGAGTCGGGGGGCAGGTTCTCCCAATAAAGGTTATGAATTCAAAAGATGATGAAGAAAGAAGGGGAAAGCCAGCCGAGGATCTAAATCCTATTCCCCTAATCCCGGAAGAACCAGACAAAGTCACTTACATTGGAGCATTGTTGCCTGAACCCTTGAAGGGCTGAGGTGCCAAAAACTTGGCATGCCTCAAATTTAAAAAGTTTATTATGTTTAAGTGTTTCCTTAAGGGATCCACTAATAGTACAAGTAGCAATAAGGTCGACGAAACCATTCTGAGCTCTTAAGCTCTTAGTAGGAAGTAAAGCACTATGTAAGGGTCGAACCCTCTTTTTCAAAGGAAATATTTCAAGTTCTCATTCACTATTTTATTACTTATCTTTGTTTGAGTATTTCCTTATTGTTCTACTAAAGAACAAGTTGTACCAATAACACTTGATCAAAGTGTCAGCCCATTCAAGAGGCCAAGTACTAGGAATTGCCTTACAAAAGAAAAGCTAAATAAATATAAGTGAATGCAAGAACGAAGAAACATAATATGCATAAATAACATGCATGGATAGAAGATCCCGAAGGATCAAAGAGTTATGTTACAAGCTCAACTAAAAGCCTAAAGAGGCCTATTGGAAGAAGGTTAATATAAGGGTTGAAACCCCTGAAAATTCGAGGAAGTAGAGCTCAGAACGAGCTTCGATTCGATATACTGGAAGCTCAAATTAAAGAAACAAGTGAAACATTATGTCTGTCTTCGTTCATGAAGACCTCTCGATGTGAAAATTAAGATGTTGAACCTCAAAATCAGGTCCTCTACCTATAAGCCACGTTTGGCGTTGTTGAAACCTCAAATGAGGTCTAAGGTGTCAGAACTCAAGTTAGTTCTTGTATCTGTAAGCCACGTTTGGCGTTGTTGAAACCTCAAATGAGGTCTAAGGTGTCAGAACTCAAGTTAGTTCTTGTATCTGTAAGCCACGTTTGGCGTTGTTGAAACCTCAAATGAGGTCTAAGGTGTCAGAACTCAAGTTAGTTCTTGTATCTCTAAGCCACGTTTGGCGTTGTTGAAACCTCAAATGAGGTCTAAGGTGTTAGAACTCAAGTTAATTCTTGTATCTATAAGCCACGTTTGGCGTTGTTGAAACCTCAAATGAGGTCTAAGGTGTTAGAACTCAAGTTAGTTCTTGTATCTATAAGCCACGTTTGGCGTTGTTGGAGCCAACCGAGGTCGAAGAAACTCTACACTGAAGTCGAAAGACCGAGGTCGAAAAAACACGGAAAAATGAGGTCAAATTGCTCGACCTGGGACCAAATTGAGGTCTAAAATACCTCAAAAATGAGGTCTAAAATACCTCAAAATGAGGTCTAAAATACCTCAAAAAGGAGGTCGAAGGAGACTGGGTTTGAGATCGAACGACCGAGGTCGAAAAAACACGGAAAAACGAGGTCAAATTGCTCGACCTGGGACCAAATTGAGGTCTAAAATACCTCAAAAATGAGGTCTAAAATACCTCAAAATGAGGTCTACAATACCTCAAAAATGAGGTCGAAGGAGACTGGGTTTGAGATCGAACGACCGAGGTCGAAAAAGCACGGAAAAACGAGGTCGAAGACTTCGACCTGGGACCTTTCGAGGTCGAAAATGAGGTCTAAAAAGACTGGGTTCGAGGTCGAAAATGAGGTCGACAATACCTCAAAAAATTGAGGTCGAAAATACCTCAAAATGAGGTCTAGAATACCTCAAAAAATTGAGGTCTAAAATACCTCAAAATGAGGTCTAAAATACGTCAAAATGAGGTCGGAAGTACCCTTAAAAAAAATTCGGGTAAAATAAATATTATTATTCAATAATATTTGAAAAAAAAAAAAAAAAAAAAAAAAAAACTATTTTAGTCGACCTCAAATGAGGTCGTGAGTGAGACCCCTCAAATGAGGTCGATTGCTTCGACCTGGCTACCAAATGGACTAAACTGCCAAAGTGCAGTTTAGTACCCCAAGTTCTGAGTGGTTCACAAATTCTTCCCTGAAGTTTAGAAATGGACAGATTCTCCATTGAAGTTTCAAATATGAAAAATTCACCCCTGGGCTTTGAAAAATTACGAATCAAACCCTAAAAAATTATTAAAAATACCCGTTGGTACATGAAAATTCCTAAAATATTAGGAATAATTATTAAAAATACCCGTTGGTACATGAAAATTCCTAAAATATTAGGAATAATTATTAAAAATACCTGTGGGTACATGGAAATTCCTAAAATATTAGGAATAATTATTAAAAATACCCGTTGGTACATGGAAATTCCTAAAATATTAGGAATAATTATTAAAAATACCCGTTGGTACATGAAAATTCTTAAAATATTAGGAATATTTATTAAAAATACCCGTGAGTACATAAAAATTCCTAAAATATTAGGAATATTTATTAAAAATACCTGTGGGTACATGAAAATTCCTAAAATATTAGGAATAATTATTAAAAATACCTGTGGGTACATGGAAATTCCTAAAATATTAGGAATAATTATTAAAAATACCCGTTGGTACATGAAAATTCCTAAAATATTAGGAATAATTATTAAAAATACATGTGGGTACATGAAAATTCCTAAAATATTAGGAATAATTATTAAAAATACCTGTGGGTACATGGAAATTCCTTAAATATTAGGAATATTTCATATAAATGTCAAATTAGCCTCGAATAAGGCAACAATCGTCGTAAATGTGTAGGTCGCTCCACACTTTGCAATAAGGCGATACTTGTGAAACACTGGTGTAAATAAAGTCCTAGGTAAAGGATAAAAAGACCCCGAATCTCGAAAAAGGTCAATATAATTTCTACGAAAACTTGAAAAGTTTTCCTAGAAATTGGGGGGCAAATGATATGGGCTAAAAATAACCTTAGATATGTAATTAATGATGTATTAATTAGACCTAGATTGGTCCAAGAATACGGCCCAATAAACAAGGCCCGAAACCCTGATTATTTATTAATTACGAAATTAATAAATAAAGGAAATATACAGCTCATGAAAAGAGTCCGAAATATGGCAAATTTATCAAAGAAGGATCCAGAATCCCAATTAATGAGTCATAGCCTTTATCAAAAAGGAAAAGACTTATTCAGCAAGAAATACAATGTTTATCCAATATCAAAAAGGAGACTTATTCGCTAAGACTCCCAAACATACCATAAATACTAGGCTCCAGACGCCTATATAAGGTCCCTGATCCTACAATCAGAACTACGTCTTGGCTTGATTCTCAATAACGAATTGAGATACGTAGGCATCTTGTGAGGACCGATTTAGTCTCGAAACACAAGTGCAGCCATTAAAGCTCGAAGCTCTCCAACCTTAGCATTAATTTCGCAAGCTCAGTTTTTATTCCATAACACTATTTAATAAATAATAAAATAATATAAAAATAGTAACTAACTGATTGCCTTTTATAATTAAAAAAAAATCTAACAAAATATACTCATTTTCCAAAAATATCACAACAATTACCTTTAAATTAAAACATAATATCTTTTATATTTGTTGTTATTCCCAAATGACCTAACAGAATTGTAGAAGGGGGGTTGAATACAATTCTTGATATTTTCTTAAACTTAAAACACTTTATAAAATTAAACTGAACTGAATAAATAAAAACACAAGATATAAATAATTCAGTTGGATTGTTTGATGATCCAACTGAAGTGTTTTTATTGCGGAAATAATCTGTGATACAAAAGTACACAGCTGCTCAGTTACAAGGTTGTAGAGAAGAAATGCTCTCAAAGATAGCTAATACAAACTATTTGTTTTTCTTCTCTTTTAAAGTAACTGCTACACTTGGTTATATATACCCAAGTTTACAACTCTACGTTTGGCTAAACTAAAGAACAATAGTAGTAACCATCAGTAGCTTCCTTTTCATTCCTTTTGTCCAATGGTTCTTGGAGATCTTTGCTTTTGTCTTCATGCTTATTATAATCATTCCCAAGAGCCTTATTGGAAATTGGAATGTTTCCTTATTTCCAGTAACCATTTTGATGGCTTCCAATGCAAAGTACACTTCCATATCTCCTTTAGATCTGTTCAGTAAACTGTCACTATCACTTTGTCAACTGTTCAAAAAGCAATAGTGATTTGTTGATAGCAGGGAGATGTGTTTCGTTGATAGCTTTATTCTTCATTCCGTTGATGGTGTTTCCCTCGTTTCGTTGATGAGTAAACTCCATACCGTTGACAGAGTAATCTTCATACCGTTGACATGTCTTCACTTAGGCAAAATTACAAGGCATAACATATTTACAATTAACCAACCTATTTTGCCTATCTAGTACTTAGTCAACATGACTTAGAAAACCTATCTAATACATACAACAAAATGCCTATCATATTGTGAAGTATTGTACAATGCAATTGCTACAAGACTCATTTCGTTGATGAGCTTCCTGTCAACGGAATGCTGCAAAGCATGCCATTTCGTTGACAGTTACAAAATGACTTAATACAAAATCTACTAAGTGTTTTTATAATTATCATCAAGAACAACATATTCCTAACAATCTCCCCCAATTTATGACTGATAGAATAACATCCATAAATCAAGAGCCTTGATGATAACAAAAACACTCAGTCAAATTACACATGATAAAAGTAGAAATTGCATTGAGCTTCATTGAATTTAATTAAATTTCAAAGTAGAAAATCTTACAAAACAAGTGCACAGAGTTGCTCCTCTAGACTGAGCAGATTTTTCATCTTTGCCTCCGTGGTCTTGTTTTCTTCCCTTTTCTTGCATTGTTCTCCTCAATCTGAGCTTGAAGTCTTCTGTAGAAAATCTTCTCTTCTTCATCTTGATTTCCCAACTTGGATTGCATTAATATTAGAGTTTCATTGGATGCCTTCTCCAGTTGGTCTTCTATTCTGAAGAATCTTCTACAGTTGTCCTTGTCTCTGAATTCCATCATCCAAAAAGGTTGGAGATGAATTTTCTTTCCTGTTTGAGGGACCTTCAATACTCTGGGAAGTGCACCAGGCTTGTTCCAACTTGCTTTGATTTGGCAAATTTTGGAAACAACTTCAGACTTAGCTGTTTTGGTAAAACCAAAATCTTTCTTCAGGCATTTAAACACAGATAGCAGTGTCTGATAGTCTTCTCCCAGAATTCTATGTAGAGGCCAAACCTGTTCTCTCCCACCCTTGTAGACAAACACCAATCTCTCTGGTAGTTTGTAAGAAGCTGCTATTCCTCTCACTTCAACTAGGTCATCAAGATTGATATGTAGGTCAGACTCCTCCCTGATATCAGCAATGTAGATGAAGTCTTCTGGATTGGTAGGAGGTTTTTCAGCTTGTGGTCTCCTTACTAGAATTGGCTTAGCCTTGGTAGCCCTTTGCTTAGATTTCTTCTTTGGATCCATTTCAAAGAGGAATTTTGGAAAGTTGGCCTCATCAAACTCAATTGGCTCTTCCTTTGGCTCAATTGGCTGATCATGGAAATTAACAGGATGTTTAGGATCAAAGGCTAACTTTTCCCCTAGAGTTGGATCAGGAATTGTTGGAGGTGCAATTGGTACAGCAGAGTCTGATGCAATACTCTGAGAGTCATCATTCTCAAAGGCTATATTTCTCCTAGCTCTTGCCTTTGGTTGCCTTGTGCTCTTCTTTGCACTCCTTTCCTCTCTGGCTTTTTCATCTTGATGTCTTTCTTCTTCATCAAGAGATTGAGCAACTGCAAGTGCTTGCATTGCTGCTCTTTCTGACTCTTCAGCTTTAGCTTCAGCAAAGTTTGGGTGACCAGCCCAAACACAGATTTGTTGTCCATTCCTGTAGACAATTGCCCTTTGCTTCCTTAGCTCATAATCATTGCTTTCCTTGCTTGCTGTGATAAGTAGACCAAGAAGCTTGTGCTCATCTGGATAAGGTGCAGGATAAAAGGTCCTTTCTGTATTTTTGCCCTTTGGTCTAGCAGGGGACTTGGGAGATAAGCTTCTTTGCAATGTAGCTTTTTCCACATCCCTAATGCATGAAGTTTGTCCTTTCTCCTTTCTTGGTCCTTGAGTGACTCCATGTAGAAGGGGCTCTATCTTATAGAAAGAATTGGTCTGTGGCTCCCATTCCGTTGACACTAGAACCATGGCATTCGTTGATGGCTCTGTAGAAGAAGCTTGATTCGTTGATGGATTTGAAATCTTTGCAGAATCAGCTAACTTCTTGACTCTTTCATCTATCCTGGACCAGTGGTCTTTAATTTGTTCAGCAAGCTGTAGCTTCATAGATGCTTGCTGAATCAGGTAAATGTTGTCCAGTTTAGCTTTTCCTGACTCCCCCATAGCTAGTGGCTCCTTTGGCAGGGAAATGGCTGGGACCATAACCTTTGTGACTTGAATGTCTAGCTCCTTAGATTTCTCCCCCTTTTTGTTATCATCAAGAGAGATGACTGGGAGTCCTTGAGCTGCCACTAGCTGGGCCAATAGTTGTGTCTGCTTCTCCTGTTCCTTTTGCATCTGAGATAAAGTAGCTTCCACCTTGTCCACTCTAGAAGAGAGAGTCTTCAAGGAGGTAGCCACCTCAGGTTCCTTAGAGAAAAACCTGTTCATCTTGGACACAGTGAGAAGAGGAAGCTTTTCATCTAGCCTCCTGTCATTAGCATCCTTGAGATTGCTAATTGAGTCCTTGATTTCTCTAGCCTCAATCCTTGTCTGCATCATCTGTAGCCTTTGGATTTCCAGTGAATCCATAATAGCCTTGTAGAATTTCTTGTCATTGGCATTTGCAGACTCATGAGCCAGATAGGCCTCATTGTACTGCCTTGTGATTGCAGCATCCAGGGAGATCCTTCCTTGTAAATCTTGAGAAATCCAGTTTGGTGTAGGAGGCACCACAGAAGTCCCAGTCTGTGAAGTAGTGGCCACCTGATTGTCACCAAAGCTGTCCTCATCATCAGAGAAATCAAACTCACCACTTACTGCAGCTCCTGGAGATAGATTGGTCAAGGCATCCTTTGCTCTTTGCATTGATGCAGTTGTATGAATTAGTTGTAGTGACCTCTCTGCCTCCACATTGCCCTGTTGAGCCAAACTTGATAGGCTGACACAGGATGAGTAAAGGTCTCATGATCCAGGGAAATACTATCCAGAGTTTGTTGATAATGCTCTTGGAAGGTAAGTTCCCTTTCTCCCTCATTGACCTTCATTGACTCACTAGCAATGGTTGCTTCCTCCCTTATGACTCCTGTAGTCCCTTCTCTCTCTCCTCTATTTTCTTGCATCATGGGCTCCCCATGGCTCACACCTCTCACACCCTCACCTTCACCTACTAAGGTGGAACTCTCAATCTCTCCTTTTTCCTGGCTGGAAGAAATAGCCAGCCTCTCACTCACATTCTCTCCTTTTGCCTAGCTGCAAGCCAGCCTCTCAGTTTCACTCCCTCTCAATCCTAGAAGTGTCTCAACTACCACTAGATCATCTGCACTAGTTGTGGAAACAACTTGATTTTCAATTAGAGGTGCAGAGTGAACTATCAACGGAATGGTAGTTTGAACTGTCAACGGTATGGATACCGTTGATGGAGAAACACTTGTCAACGAAATAGACTGTTTCGTTGATGAAGTCAAGAAAGCACTTTGAGAATGAGAAATTACAGTAGAGTCTGTGGTGATTGATTTGAGAGATTGGTCCACAGATCCCCTTGCAACTTCAGGAAAAATTGGTTGATGGCCCAACAAATCACTTAACAAGTGATGGTCACCAGCTTCAGAGTGGGGCTTCTCCAAGATTAGAGTTGGAGAATCAGGAATAGATGTATGGATCATGTCCACATCTAAAGATTGAGTTGGTGAATTTGATGGAGATAATTCAAGATTGATGTTTAGAGAATGGGACTGTAACCCCAGAGTAATGATAGGGGTTACATCAAACTGAATTTGAGAAACTGGAAGTGTTGCTTCCAGTGTGTGTGCACCCTGTGAACCCTTGGACTTTTGCTTCACTCTCCTTTGGTATTGGGAAAATGTAGACTGTGGGCTTGAAGTGTCCCTTACCCTTTTGGACTGTGCTCTAGGTGGAGAGCTTGTTTCAATAATCACATCCTTTTGGGAGGATGCAATTAGACTTGTGTTTAAATCCATTTTACTCATTGTGCCTTGTTGGGAAGACACAATGGGGCTAGGCTGAGAAACACTTACCTCACCTTCCTTATTCTTGGGGTTTCTTTGATTTTCACCCCTTCCCTCACCTCTCACAACTCCAGACTCACTCCCCTTAGGTTGTGTGGTGGTTTTTACAACAGGTACCTTTTGAGAAGCACCTGAGGTTGGCTTGGAGGATTTCTTTGATTTTGGTTTTGTTGCTGGGGCAGGAGCCTGTTGGGTCACAGCTACAGACTCCATAGCAACAAGGTTGGATGAGACAATGGAAGTAACAGCTATACTAACAGGGATAGCAGTAGTTACCTCAATGATTGGCAGATACACCACTGGAACATCACCATTGTGGTTCAGCCTCAGTATGTCTGTCAATACTCTCTTTTCTTGCACAAAGCACTCAAACCTGGCATTAGGGTTAGAGATAACTAATGGTGCTGGACTAACATGATTAGCCAGCATCATCAGAAACCTTGCATAATAGATATTTTTCTTCCTATTTGCCTTATCACCCAACTTAGCACCAATTTCATACATAAGTTGGGTGCTAAAGTTGTAATATCTATCATTTAAAAGCATGGTTAGGAGAATTAACATAGAGTTAGTTAATGCATCAAAATTACTAATCTTTCCAGAAAAGACCTTAATGAATGCATCAGCTAAATAACTGTATTCCCTAACCAAACCTCTCCTAATTATTCTACCCAGATTATCAGTAGGCAAAGAGTAGTTTATAGAATTTAGCATGGTAGTTATCTCAGTGTTAGTAGGCAAAGCATCACAGTTATTATCAGGAATATGTAAACATGCTTGCAGAACATCAGAATTAACTAGGTACTCATTACCTTGAAGAGTGAATTGCAGTGTGCAGTTTGTTCCACTATACTCACATGAGGTCCAAATCTCCTTGATTATTTCATTGTAGAGTGGTGTAGAGTGAAACATCGCATAGCTCAACTTACAGTTCCTCATGAAATCCATCATCTTGAAAAAGATTCTGTTCGGACTCTCCTTAACAACAAATGGAATAGAATTGTTCTTCTCATAGATGAACCCACCAGTAGACATAAGCTTGATTATGGGTGCCATTGTTGTTTGAAGAAAAGCTTCGAACTAAATTGCTTGTTAGAGAGAAGAAGAGAGAAAAGCCTTTGGAATTTTTGAGAACAGGTAAAAAGAAATTAAAGAAAATAGAATTTCTTAAATACTCCCCCAAAAATTCTCAGAAATTGAGTCCAATAATAAATGTAAATTACTGGATTGGCTTAAAAATATAACCGTTACTTTTAAAGTATTACCATGATTTATACTTACAGGGGTGTATGCATAGATCGTGGTAAAAGACGTGTCAAAATTTCAACGGTTCAGATTAAAAGCGCTATATCAACGAATCAGAATTGGGTGTTTAATGTCCCGTTTGTTTCGTTGATAAAAAGCTGCGTTTCGTTGATATAAAGTTATCAACGAAACACCCAGAAAAATGCTAAGGCTGTCAACGAAATGGTTCGTTTCGTTGACATAGTGATTTTGACTTAGACAAAATTTTACTTTTTTTCTGAGAAAATTAATTCACAGAAAAACATAGCAATTTTCTGGCTTCATTTGTAACTTGCAAAAATCTCAAAGTAATTAAGAGAAATTTAGCATACCTAGCTCACTTACTAATCTTGAGAATGTTGATTCATCAAGTGGCTTGGTAAAGATGTCTGCAAGTTGTTGTTCACTTGGAACAAAATGTAACTCCACAGTACCATTCATAACATGTTCTCTAATGAAATGGTACTTGATGTCAATGTGCTTGGTTCTTGAATATTGCACTGGATTCTCAGTAATGGCAATGACACTAGTGTTGTCACAGAAAATAGGAATTTTCTCAACTCTTATTCCATAATCAAGTAGTTGGTTTTTCATCCATAAAATCTGTGCACAACAACTTCCAGCTGCAATATACTCAGCCTCAGCTGTGGAGGTGGAAACTGAGTTTTGTTTCTTGCTGAACCATGATACAAGCTTGTTTCCTAGAAATTGACAGGTTCCAGTTGTGCTTTTCCTGTCAATTTTACATCCTGCATAATCTGCATTTGAATAACCAATTAGTTCAAAACCAGATTCTCTAGGATACCAAATGCCAAGGTTTGGTGTTCCTTTGAGATATCTGAAAATTCTTTTAATAGCAACTAAATGGGATTCCCTAGGATCAGCCTGAAATCTAGCACATAGACATGTAGCAAACATAATATCAGGTCTACTAGCTGTTAAATACAAAAGTGAGCCTACCATGCCTCTGTAACTTGAAATGTCCACAGATTTTTCCTTAGTATTCAATTCAAGTTTGGTGGCAGTGGGCATGGGAGTTTTGGCAGGAGAGCATTCCATTAGGTTAAATTTCTTTAATAGATCATGAATATATTTTGTTTGACTAATGAAAATGCCTTCATTAACTTGCTTTACTTGAAGACCAAGAAAGTAAGTTAATTCTCCCATCATGCTCATTTCATATTTACTTTGCATAAGCTTGGCAAACTTTTGACAAAGTTTCACATCTGTAGACCCAAAGATTATGTCATCTACATAAATTTGAACAAGTAAAGTAGAGCCATTCACAACCCTGTGAAAAAGAGTTTTATCTACAGTACCTCTAGTGAAGTGATTCTCAAGAAGAAACTGTGAAAGTGTGTCATACCAGGCTCTAGGTGCTTGTTTCAAACCATAGAGTGCTTTGAGGAGAAAGTACACATACTCTGGAAAATCATCATCTTCAAAACCAGGAGGTTGACTTACATACACCTCCTCTTCCAATTCCCCATTCAGAAAAGCACTCTTCACATCCATTTGATAGACCTTGAAATTGGCATGGGCTGCATAGGCTAGGAAAATCCTTATTGCTTCCAGTCTTGCAACAGGAGCAAAGTTTCATCAAAATCAATTCCTTCTTCCTGTGAATAGCCTTTTGCAACCAATCTAGCTTTGTTCCTTGTGACTATGCCATTTTCATCCATCTTGTTTCTGAACACCCATTTTGTGCCTATGACACTCCTGTCCTTAGGCTTGGGCACCAGCTTCCAAACATTGTTCCTTTCAAATTGGTTTAGCTCTTCTTGCATAGCCAAAACCCAATCTGGATCTAGAAGTGCATCCTCAACTTTCTTTGGCTCATCTTGAGACAAAAAGCTGCTATATAGACATTCTTCTTGAGTTGCTCTTCTAGTTTGGACTTTTGAAGAAACATCACCTATAATGAGTTCAAAGGGATGATCTTTAGTCCATTTCCTTGAGGGAGGTAGATTTGCTCTTGAAGAGGTAGCTTCATGATCATGATTGCCTTGATTTGAGATTTGTCCTTGAGAAACTCCCCCTGAGTTTGTTGTCCCTAAATGATCACTTCTAGAAGCATTTCTATGACTGTCAACGGTATGACCATTTTGGCTGTCAACGAAACGCTCATTTTGACTGTCAACGAAACCACCATCATGACTGTCAACGAAATGACCATTTGGCCTACTAGCAGCTATTCTTTTCAATCTTAATGCAGCAATTTCATCTTCACTGCTGCTTTCATCTGTGCTAGATACAACAACTTTAGGTTGTTTCTCAGTAGCCTTAACATGATTCACTTGATCTCCTTCCTCATTCTCAAAAGAAAGACTCTCATGGAAACCTTCATCACAGAGGCCTTGAATTTTGAGATCATCAAAAACAACATGTACAGATTCCATAACAATGTTGGTTCTGAGATTATAGACTCTGTAAGCTTTCCCTGCTGCATATCCCACAAATATTGCTTCATCTGCCTTTGCTTCAAATTTCCCCAAATGCTCAGCTTGATTTCTCAGAACAAAGCACTTGCATCCAAAGACATGAAGAAAATCCAATAGTGGCTTCTTTCTTTTGAGTAGATGATAAGGGGTCATTCCCTTGGCCTGATTAATCAAAGAAATATTCTGAGTGAAGCAAGCTGTGTTAACTACCTCAGCCCAAAAATAAGTTGGTAACTTTGATTCATCCAGCATTGTCCTGGCAGTTTCAATAAGTGTTCTGTTTTTCCTTTCAACTACACCATTTTGCTGTGGTGTCCTTGCTGCTGAAAACTCATGCAAAATACCATTTTCTTCACAGAACACCTTCATGCTTGAATTCTTGAATTCTGTCCCATTGTCACTTCTAATCCTTCTTACTTTCAAGTCAGGATGATTGTTTACCATCTTAATGTGATTGATAATGATTTCACTTGCCTCATCTTTGGAGTGTAAAAAGAAAGTCCATGTAAATCTAGAAAAATCATCAACAATCACAAGACAATATTTCTTCTTTGAAATAGACATGACATTTACAGGGCCAAACAAATCCATATGAAGCAGCTCAAGCTGATGGACAATTGATGACTCTGTCTTGCTTTTGAATGATGCCTTCTTTTGTTTCCCTTTTTTGACAGGCATCACACAAACCATCCTTGGAAAACTCCACCTGTGGAATTCCTCTAGCAAGATCCTTTCTCACCAAATCATTCATAACTTTGAAATTCAGATGGGATAATTTCTTGTGCCATAACCAACTTTCATCCTTGCTTGCCTTGCTGAAAAGACAAGTGATGGTTTCTGAACTTGTGCTACTAAAGTCAGCAATGTACACATTCCCTCTTCTGAATCCAGTCATTACCACATTGTTGTTTCCTCCTTTAGAAACAACACAGGCTTCTTTAGAAAAAGTAACTAAAAATCCTTTGTCACAAAGTTGGCTGATACTAAGCAAGTTGTGCTTAAGACCATCCACCAATGCAACCTCATCTATGATGACATTCTCTTTTGAAATCAAGCCATATCCCTTTGTGTAGCCTTTGCTGTCATCTCCAAAAGCAATACAAGGGCCAGCTCTTTCCTGAAACTCTGTGAGCAGGGTAGAATCACCAGTCATGTGTCTTGAATAACCACTATCCAAGTACCAAAGATTCCTTTTGTCTCCCTGCACACAATAAAACCAAATCAAGTCGATTTTGGTACCCAAGTTTCCTTGGGTCCTGTTTTGTTAGCCTTTGCTTTTCCTTTTATATCATTCTTCACCTTGGGCTCAGATTGATTTAAATCAATTTTTACTCTTGGTGTTGATTTCTGATTGTTGCTCACATTTTCATTTACAGCATGCACATTTGGAGGAACAAACATGTTATTCATATTCCATGGCATTTGTGGCATACTAAACATATTCATGTATGGATTAGGCACAAATGATATGTTAGCATATGGATTCTGAAATTGTGCATATGGAGCAAACATGTTAGGCATAACAGGCATTGTAGGCATAGGACTATTCATTGTAGGCTTGGGAATTTTCACATTAGCAGTTTTCTTAACAGATTTGCAGTTAGTAGACAAGTGACTAACACTTCCACAATTAACACATGTCTTTCTAGGAGCATATTTATCAGGTGTGTAATTGTTGTGTTTGTTAATTTCTACTTTGCCATTCTTGTTATTCTTTTTATTTCCCTTAGCCTCATTTTGAACTTTCTCTACCTTGTTTTTCAATTGCTTGTTAGACAAGTGACCTACATTAGCTCTCTCAACAGGCTTCTCAATTTTCTTTAAATTACTAGACTCACCTTGAACAAAGTTCTTGGTGACAGGACCATACTTGTCATTAAGTCTAGTGAGTTTATCTTTTCTTTTGTCTGTCAACGAAACAGCCTGATCGGTTGATGGTTCATGTGTCAACGAAACATTGCATTCCGTTGACATATCAACCTTCAACAAATGATCATTGTTGTTTGTTGACTCTGTTTCTGATTCTAAGGTTTCACCAACATACCCTAGCTTCTCTTTGTTCTTTTTCCATGATTGCTCACAGAAAGATTCCATACCTTGAACATTAATTATGTTGGCAGCAACATTCCTGGCATCTTTCCATTTTGCAATCACACCTTGTTCTATCTCAAGTTGTGTTTTAAGAATTTCTTCCCTTTGTAACATGTTCTCAAGTTCCTTCTTAGCATCCCTACTAACACATCTCATTTTCTCAAATTCAATGAGCTGTGCTTCTAACATTGCATTCCTATCACTTAAGAGCAGATTGGTCTCTTTTATTCTTGAATTCTCTTTAGTAAGTGATTTAAGAGTAACACGCAAATTATATAATACAGTAGACATTTCATTTACTGCACTGTCGCATTCCTCTTTAGAAAGCTCAGAAAGATTAGTAATTGTTACCTGGTTGCTTGAGGAACTTGCTTCCTGCTCATGATTGTCAGCCATAAGAGCCAAGTTGACATACTCAACATCATCATCAGAATCTTCACCATTACCAGCCCAATCATACTCCTGAGACATGAAAGCCTTTTCTTTTTCCTTGAGAAGTTCAAAGTATTTCTTTTTATAATCAACAGGCTCAAATTTCCTGTTGCCCTTCTCAACCTTGGGCTTTCTGCAGTCTCCAGCAAAGTGACCAAGCATTCCACAATTGAAACATTTTGACTTAGACTTTTCAATCCAGTTTGTTTTGCTAGGTTGAAAGTCTCTTCTTGGTGGCCTTGCTTCTGAGTTTCTTTTGAACTTGAACTTAGAGAATTTTCTAGACAGAAAAGCAATGTGTTCATCAATCTCATCTAAGTCATCCAAGTTGGCTGGTTCTGATTCTTCTTCTTCTGTCATCTTGTCTTTACCCTTGCTAACATCACTCCTACAACTAGATCGACTAGTTGTGGCCTTTGCAGCTTCTTTATTGTCATCTTCAAGTTGGTTCACAGATGCAATCAATGCAATAGATCCACCCTTCTTCTGTACCTTTTCAATTTCCTCATCTTGCTCCATTTCCAGCTCATAAGTCTTCAAGGTTCCATAAAGCCTTTCAAGAGTGTAGTCTTTGTACTCTTGAGTGTTTCTGAGAGAAACAGTCATAGGCTTCCATTCTTTTGGAAGAGCTCTAAGAAATTTAAGGTTTGAATCCTTGGTTTGATAGATCCTCCCATACAACTTTAATCCATTCAAAAGCTTTTGAAACCTACTAAACGTGTCATTTAGGGTTTCACCAGCTTTAAAATGAAAATGTTCATATTGTTGTATAAGGAGTTGCATTTTATTTTCCCTGACTTGCTCAGTTCCTTCACAGAGAGTTCTAACAGTATCCCATACTTCCTTAGAGGTTGTACAGTTGATAACATTGTCAAACATCTCTTGCTCCAAACCATTAAACAGAATGTTCATGGTCCTTTTGTCTTTATGGACTTCTGCAACATCTTCAACAGTCCATTCTGAGACAGTTTTTGGAATCTCTACATCAGGAGCATCATCTGGCAGTCCAACTCTAGAATCAAGCTTCATGGGAACGTGTGGACCTTTCTCAATGCAGTCTACATACCTCTCATCCATAGACATGAGATGTAAATGCATCTTTACTTTCCAGTGAAAGTAATTGTCCTTATCAAGAACTGGTATCTTCACACCTGCATCCTTCTTCACCATGGTTTCTGTTTTTGGTCTTGATCTTTAAACTTCTTGTATGTTAGAAGCTTGCTCTGATACCAATTGTTATTCCCAAATGACCTAACAGAATTGTAGAAGGGGGGGTTGAATACAATTCTTGATATTTTCTTAAACTTAAAACACTTTATAAAATTAAACTGAACTGAATAAATAAAAACACAAGATATAAATAATTCAGTTGGATTGTTTGATGATCCAACTGAAGTGTTTTTATTGCGGAAATAATCTGTGATACAAAAGTACACAGCTGCTCAGTTACAAGGTTGTAGAGAAGAAATGCTCTCAAAGATAGCTAATACAAACTATTTGTTTTTCTTCTCTTTTAAAGTAACTGCTACACTTGGTTATATATACCCAAGTTTACAACTCTACGTTTGGCTAAACTAAAGAACAATAGTAGTAACCATCAGTAGCTTGCTTTTCATTCCTTTTGTCCAATGGTCCTTGGAGATCTTTGCTTTTGTCTTCATGCTTATTATAATCATTCCCAAGAGCCTTATTGGAAATTGGAATGTTTCCTTATTTCCAGTAACCATTTTGATGGCTTCCAATGCAAAGTACACTTCCATATCTCCTTTAGATCTGTTCAGTAAACTGTCACTATCACTTTGTCAACTGTTCAAAAAGCAATAGTGATTCGTTGATAGCAGGGAGATGTGTTTCGTTGATAGCTTTATTCTTCATTCCGTTGATGGTGTTTCCCTCGTTTCGTTGATGAGTAAACTCCATACCGTTGACAGAGTAATCTTCATACCGTTGACATGTCTTCACTTAGGCAAAATTACAAGGCATAACATATTTACAATTAACCAACCTATTTTGCCTATCTAGTACTTAGTCAACATGACTTAGAAAACCTATCTAATACATACAACAAAATGCCTATCATATTGTGAAGTATTGTACAATGCAATTGCTACAAGACTCATTTCGTTGATGAGCTTTCTGTCAACGGAATGCTGCAAAGCATGCCATTTCGTTGACAGTTACAAAATGACTTAATACAAAATCTACTAAGTGTTTTTATAATTATCATCAAGAACAACATATTCCTAACATTTGTTATCACTAAAATCTCTATTTTCCAAAAATATGAGGTGCAATCCTTACTTATTTATTTTAAAATCTATTTTAATACTCTATTTAATAAATAATAAAATAATATAAAAATATTAACTAGTTGATTGCCTTTTATAATTAAAACATTTTTTTTCTAACAAAATCTACTTTTTTTTCCAAAAATATCACGGGCAATTACCTTTAAATCAAAATATATTACCTTTTATATTTGTTATCACTAAAATCTCTATTTTCCAAAAATATCAAGTGCAATTACTTTTAAATTAAAATATATTACCTTTTATATTTGTTATCATTAAAATCTCTTTTTTCCAAAAATATCAAGTGCAACTTATATATTTTAAAATCTATTTTAATATTTTTAATTATTTAAAAAAACTTACCTATTTTAACAAGTGAACGTATTTTTTTAACACATAAAATTAATATAATTAAAACACATCTAAAAATATTACGTGCAGTTACTTTTTTTTAATTAAAACATGTTAAATTTTCTATTTGTCCTTATTAAAAAAAATTACTTATTTTAACATGTCAACGTATTTTTTTAATAAATACAATTAATATAATTAAAACACTTCTAAAAATATCACGATCAATTACTTTTTTTAATTAAAACATGTTAGATTTTCTATTTGTCCTTATTATTAATATTATTTTATTATAAAATAATATTAATAATACCTCATTTATCTTCCTCGGCCTCATTTGTATTTTTTTATATTTTTTTATGTTCCAATGAATATTTAAGTTTCTCATTTTATAATTTATCATATTAATTTTTATTTTTATTTTAATATTTTCCATTCACACTAAATTTTTTAGTTTATTATTTTTAAGGCTCGTGCCTTGCACGGGTTATAGGCTAGTATTTATTAAAATCAGAAAGCCCCTCTAAATGGTATGCCATGTATACGGTATACATATTATTTTTATCTTAATTATCTTAATATTATTAATATAATTCTAAATAAATATAATAAGATTTATTATTAAATTAAAAACTTATACTTACTCTTTTTAATAAAAACAGAACATCTGTTATTGGTATGGTATGTCATGTATACCACAGTATACATATATTTATTATCTTAATAATCTTAATATAATTAACATAATTCTAAATTAATATAATATGATTTATTATTTAATTAAAAGTTAATTTTTATTACTTTATTAAAATCAAAAACTCACTCTTAATAATGTATAATGTAGTATGTCATATACAGCGGTAAACATATAATTATTATATTAATATAATTAACATAATTCTAAATTAATACAAATAAGATTTATTATAAAATCAAAATCAGATATCCAACTTAATGTTCTCATATGTTAATATGTTATGTATACCGCCGTACACATATAATTTGATTGAGATCAAAATATTTTTTATATTACCTATTATTTTATAAGTTACTTTCGATCAGTACAATTCTTATCTCTTCTACTTCTAACAATTACAGATGAGTATTTTATTCATCCCGTCGATCTTACTCTGTTCTCACGCCCCATTCGGGACGGGAATTTGAGACATTATTCGTGTTCAGGACACGGGAACAGAGAGAGAGAAGAGAAGTATAAAAACAACTCGGGGATTGGTGGCGGGAACGGAGAAAAGTACATAAAAATAATCCGGGATTAGGGACTTGATTGATAAGGAAAACTCTTTTTCGTTGGAACACAATAGTACAAAGCCAAATTTGGGTATCTCTCATACTTTTAACAACTACATAGGGGTATTTTATCCATTCCGTCGATCTTGCTATGTTCTCCGCCCCATTCGGGAGGAGAATTTAAAAAATTATTCGCGTTGAGACAAGAACAGAGAGAAGTATAAAAACAACTCGGGGATTGATGGCGGGAATGGAAAGAAGTATAATAAAATTATTCGGGGGATCATGGACTTTATTGATAAAGAAAACTCTTTTTCGTTGCAAAACAATAGTACAAAGCCAAATTTTGGTTAGTACGATATATCTAAATTAATTTGTTTCATTCCAAACTCATGTTCGATTCGCTGCAATTTCATAATTATATAAGTTAGTTATTTATTCAATTTCAATTCTTTGATTTTACCAAATATTTGATTATTTCTATCGACATAATTAAATAATATTTATTTATTATAGACTTTCATATTAATTTCATGTAAAATTCTCTGCAAGTACATATTTAAGTAAACCTTATAAATTATTTTTATTCTCAATATTTTAAATTAATTTTTTAGTAATTTAATTTTTATTCTTGATTCGTGCTTCGCACGGGTTATGAGCTAGTATTAATTAAAATCAGAAGAAACTAAAAAAATAAATGAAATTAATAAAATTTTGAATTAAGTAGTTATAGTGCGAAATACAGACCGGAATTAAAATATTAATTGAAATTGGGATAAAAGTAAAAAAAAAAAAATCAATTCTTATATATAACCATTGGGTATTTCATTTAAATCCGATCCACTAATATCTATTTTTTCCAAAATTTTAGTTTGCAGGGATAAAATTGGAGTTAGTATTATGCCTTCGTCTATTAAAAAGAACAGATCAATCCAACACTTATGCAACTTTTATCAACCAATATTGGTGGTTAGCGTTGCTAAAGTTGATGCTGCAGAAATCTTTTGTTGTGAAATTACGACGATTTGTGTCCACTGCTATAATTTGCAAATGAAAGGTGGAACATTATCTATATAACTACTGTACTGGCTCAACTTGATGGAAATGGTACAAAGTGAAAGACTCCTGAAATATCGAGTGCAAGTTGCTTGAAATAAAAATGTAATATACTCTAACCGTACTTATATCATATCATATTCCTTATGATATGTTGTAAAATTTGCTAATTTAGCCGTATGAATATCTAAGGTCTGTTGTGCATTGATCAACCGTTAATACATTCATTGTTACATTCTTTTTTCCTTGGTTCCTTTGTTCACAAGTAGACTTAATGGAAGCATTTGTCATCTACTAAGAAGAATGTGTTTGGACGCAGACTACAAGATCTTAAACTACTAGTGTACTACTGTATTACTTTGCACATATTAGAATTAGAATATGTGTGCACTTTTATAAAGGAGAAAAGTTCAAATTTATTGAAAAAACATAAAATTAAAAATTCTCTTGAAAATAAAATATGGAGGAAAAAATTGGAATTTAAAGAGAAGACGTGTAATTAAAAGTTTAATTTGAAGATGAATAAGAGAGTTGTGAGATGGCATCTTTTACGATCTTTTAGATTAATTATCTTTTTTTAGAAACCCTTTATTTTAAATTTCTTATTAAAGTTAATTATACTTGAATTAGGAGAATATATTTATAAATTCAATATTAAAATAATATCATTTAACATACTATAAGTAGAATAGGTGTTCGAATTTGAAGATGAGAAATGTTCAAATTTAAAGAAAAGGCATTTAAATACGAGTTTAAATAAAAGTACAACATGTGTTTAAATATTATGAATTTTATTTTAATTTCAGTTTTCGATTTGATAAAAAATATAAATGAAATTAGAGTTTCGATTGAAACAAGAAATGAATAGGAGAAATTGTCTTTAACGAGGGCACTCTTTACTAGAGAGGACAATGAAAGTTAAATATTGATAATATAATATAATATTCCCTCTGTCCCATTTTTATTGTCCACTATTTCCATATTCGATTGTCCTAAAATTTTGTCCACATTTAATTAATATGGCAAATTAGGTGTTAATTATGTTAATTTTTATAAAAAAATATATAATTATTTGGTAGCTATCTATTTATTTGGTATGATTGAATAAAAGGTAGATTTTTTATCGTGGACAATAAAAGTGGGACGGAGGGAGTATATTTTTTCTAAAATTATAACGCCGTCGCGAAGCGCGACTTTATTTACTAGTTTAGATAATAAAATTTTAATGTCCGAAAAGAGACTTTCCATTATTTTCACACCGGAAAAAATAGCAAGAAAAAACCTCATTAAGTATAATAACTGTAAACTAATATTAAAATAAATAAAAACATCAAAAAAGTTAATTTCTAAAAATACTAATATTAACACATTATTTAAAACAAAAGAAAAAGTAAAATCTAATTAAAAGAAACCTTTGATTAGACACCAATATGATCCAAAAATAAAATACCATCACAACGAACCATCATAAATAACCACAATAAATGCTGACATTAAATTTAATAGAAGAAAAAACTAAACTAAATTTCCTTAAAAAGACTAACATAAAAGCTAAACATTCAATACATACAAATTAGAGATAGACATAAAACATTAAGCAAAAATATTTATAAACATTCAATACAATATAGTTTAGTATTGGAAAATTAATCGATAAATGGGGTTTAGTTTCTTGTGTTCTCTAGAGCCTTCCACTGTCTTAAAAAACTTGGCTTTTCATTCTTTGTCCTCCTCTTCATAGACCATAATTCAACCACACAACTCTTCTTGCACAAAGGTACCATCTTTATCCATCTTTTGCTTCTCTAATTTCTGAATTAAACTTTGTTATTGCTTTATTTATCAGTATGTTTATAATTTTTGTTGATCCTGATGAAAATATTGTGGAAATGAACAAAAGAACTTAGAATTATTATGCTTAAGTGATTTTCTAATATATATGTATGTATGCATTCTGTTCTGTTGTGATTACAGATACCAAGTTCTTTGTTTTTTTTTAATAAAGATATCACCTTTTTCTTGTTGTTCTGCTTTGCTATACATGAATTTATAATCTAGTATCTCAAATTAGTATCTTTTCATTTGTTTGGTCTTTTTTTAACTTGGATGAATATTGAAACTAGTTGGTTGTTGTTTTTCGTTTTTAATTTTTAACTATTGGGGAACATATTTTTCTGTGCTTTCACTGTTAGTTTGTGCACTCCATTGCTGAATTTGTTTGTTAGGTAGTTAAGGGTTGCTTAAATTTTGTATTTTTGGATAGATTGGTTTGGGTTGCGTAGAAGATGCAGAGGAATAGAGAGAATAGTGATGATGATATGAAGAGTGGTAATATGTTTGATGCTTTTCGGGCTCGGACAAGTACGATGCCTAGCATATTTGGTGGAAGGGATCCGTTCGATGACCCCTTTTTTACTCGTCCATTTGGTAGTATTTCCGGGTCTGGAATGTTTAATACTAGTGGTCAATTTGGTAATGCATCACAAGTTAGTGAAATGAAAGGACCCGTTATCGAGGAACTGTCTAGTGAAGATGAGGAACAAGAAGAAGAGGAAGATGGTGGTCAGGATGGAAGTGCTAAAAGCGAGAGATGTCAAGCTCCGAATGTCGATTTTTCAAACAAAGACCCTATTGTTGAGCATCCTGATGATGAAGATAATGGTACTTGGATCATTTCTTTTAGGTCACTTCAGCACAGTTCAAATATTTGGTAGGAGACTAGGTGCATCTGTGTTTGGTACTGATTATCTTTAGTGGCTCGTTAATTGCTGTTTTTATCTGACAGACAAGCAGAGGGAGAATATCTCTCGTAGTACCAACTATAACAAGGTGGAACGAGCAGAACCTCAAAGTCGTAGTTTTAGCTTCCAAAAAGTAACATATGGGGGTGTAGATGGAACGTATTACACTGCTACAACGTCGAGAAGGAAAGGAAATGATGGGGTGAGTAAATTTAACTTTTTTTCATGGCGTAATAGACTATGTTATGTGTTTTATTATTGTTCTCTTCTTTTTAGCTAAATCTATGTGGTTTCTTTTACTTGTATAGCAACATGGTAAACATGAAATGAATTTATTTTGTAATTAATAATGTTGTTTCTTTTTGAAAAACAGGCGTTGTTGGAGGAAAGCAAGCAAGCTGATAAAACAACCGGTCAAGCTTCAGATAGGATCTCTAGAGGATTACATGATAGGGTAAAACTCTTGACTGATCTTTTGGGTACTCAATGTACATGTATAACAAAAGCATGGACTATGTGATTCTTGGTATCAGTTAAAACCTGGAAAGCAGGGATTCTTCATTTATCCGCCGCACCGCGCACTCGATTCTTGGGGATTCTTGGGTGTGTGGGGATTCTTGGGGATTCTTCCCTTACCCACAAATAAGAGAGAAGTTAATGTAGATACTTAAATACTTAATCAGTTAACTACGTTAAAATGAATTAGTTGTGTTATTAAGTAATAATGATATGTATTATTAAGACTATAAAACTTATTTAGCTGACTATTTAGTTTAATTTAAATGAAACTTTTGAAATACATTCATAAAACGTATTTTTAATGTAATAATATTTGCCGAATCCCCATATTTTTAGATTTGCCGAATTTCCGTATCCCCGCACTACGCACCCGCGCACCTGCACCCGCACCCGCACTCATGCTTCATAGGTTAAAACTGAGGCATGCATTCTCTCTTGCCTTTACGCGTGTGCATGCAATATCAAGAATGAAACTTATGCCTCCCTGTACAGAAATTTATTTTTTTTCCACTATTACTTCCAGAAAATGTTGATTACCAAAGGAAGAGAGAAGGGCGTCGATCCGCCTTGTGAGACCACTTACACAGGAGAGCACTTATGCACGTAACTGAAGTCTTCTGTTTTGCTACAACATTGTACTTCATAGTGGTTTTTGATGGAAAATTCTTATTGCAGTGTAAATAATGGTTGTGCTAATGTTTAAAAAGAAGTGAAAGTGATAACGTCTTTGGCAGTGTCTGGGACACAAACAGTAGAGTTTGTGAATTAACATGATACCTTATCTTGTGACATTATATTGTTTAATTGAGGTGGATTTCTGAATGATCTCTTTTTGTAAGAAAAATGATATGGGTATCTTTAGAGGTTTAGGCATGAAGTTTTAGAAAATCTCAATGATGCTCTTCTGTCTTTAGGGACATTCTCTCCTAAGGAAGATTGGTTCAGATGGCAAGGTGGACACAATGCAAACTTTGCATAATTTGGAGGAAGGTGAGTGACTTCGTAGTTTATAAGCTACCTTTTTATTTATGTTCCATTAATTAATCAGGGGATTTAATTATATTCTGTCATTCTCGCAGATGAACTGACTGGTTTTGAAGATGCTTGGAAAGGAAATGTAGAAAAGCATTTTCCTGGCTGGAGAGATAGATCCAGTTACTTTGGAGATGCAGGTAATTATGTCAACATTTTGCTATGTTGTCCTTTCTTTAATTACTGTATGATTATCACTATCGGTATTGTGGTAAGGTATGTCATGAATTATTGAATTCATGATGAGAAACACAGTTTTTTATAGATATGTTAAAATTATATATAGAATCGTCCAAAGTTGACAAGGATCCCGAAAGTAGTTTTCCATCCTTATAGAGTGTAGAAATAGGTGACTAATTACTTGAAACGCTGTGGATCTGTGATATGTTGAAGGTGCAAGTTTTGCACAAAATGCAGTTCTGAAGCATGCGTATCTTAATTTTCATCTTAGTGTGAAACTACGGTCCTATTGACGTCTTTTCACTGGTTCATTGCCTGTCGTCTCTCTTGCCTACGGACTCAACAGCTAGATTTAGGGCCCATTTGTTTGCCTCTGAACATAACTGAACGGGCTAATCTGACCGATTCTTTTCTATCCATACTGTTTGGGAGAGCGGCTCCTCAACTGACTGAATCTTACAAAGCACTGACCGATTCATACTAAAATCTTGCCTGAACCCATTCATATATACATATAACGTGTATAAACCAAACTACAGTTAGGTATTTGTTCCGCGAAATCAACCGCCGCAAGAACAAGTCTGCATTAACTAAAGTACAATTCTATACATCATTGATACAGAGAGATTTGATTTTATAATCTTTTATCACATGTTTAGTTCATTGTATGTGTTTCTTTTAGGTGATTGCTTGGGTTTTCTATATAGAACTAGATTAAAGTATTTCAATAATGAGAGTTCACATATTTATGTGCATATCTTGGTATTCTATATACTTGTTTCATATTTACTACAAAGAGCTTTTCTTGCTTAATTATAATTTGGTTATGTGGTCTAGGAAAAGGAAACAGGGTGTGTTGTTGTATATCAAGCACCAAAGTCAAATTTTTGATATAAATGGGGAATTTGTAAAATTGGTGTAGTGGCCTTAAATAGGTGACACAAAATTTTAAGATCTTGATGATTTTTAACTTCCTTTTATTATTATCCGTTAGAATTTATAATATATTGTGTATACAAACATTTGTCAAGTACTTTGTTTAATTAAATGTGGAAAATTGAAAAAAAGAAAAAACTGACATTCATATATTACATTATTTTATTAACCAAATAATATTATTCATTCATGATTCAGATTTTTGATTTTTTCAGATCATTCAGAAATATTAATCATTCAGATATAAATTATTCAGATTTGTCAAATGACCCCTTAACATTGTGAAACTAACAATGATGCAGGGGTTGGTGGCAATCATCAGATTGCCCAGGCAGGTTGGGGTGCTATGGATTTTCCATTTGGCCATAATACTGGAGAAACTGGCAGGACGAGACCTAATAATGAACTCAAGAAGGATCAAAGCGGGGGTAAAACAAAAAAGGTTGTCAGGATAAATATCGAATAAATTATATCCTCTACAACAACATTGCTCTTATGTTTCCGTTCATGTCTTCATATATGAAAGATGGAGAAGCTGCAACATTATGATCTTGATTTTCTCTTAGACGTGTTGTATTGTACTTGAGATGTTTTGTATGTGCTCTTTGATTTTGGACAATCGAAACTTGCTAAAAATAAATGAAAAGGTCAGCCAGTAGATTATTATCAATGTCTCATGCTCAAGTGGGTGTCTTTTTTTTTTAATGGCTCTTTTTGTACTTGGTGGAAATCGAAAGGAGATTAGGGAATTCTTTTGTAAAACCTTCCTGAACAAATTTTGACTAGTTACTACACATTTTAGAGTACAAATTGAAGAACAACTAGTTCAAATCGGATATTGTTCTTCAAGATGACGTTGCCTTGGTCAAAAGGCTTACCTAAAAGCGAAAGTCAGAAACTAATTCTGTTCAAATCAGAACCGGCCAGATCATGGTTACTTTAGAAGATTTTAGAGGATGTGTTCTCAATCTACCAACTGTTTTCAAATTCAGGCGAAACAAGCCTTCTACGTTCTACCTCTGTATACAAGGAACAAATTTTAGAATTTCTTTTTTACCCTGATCGAATCGAATCTATATAGTCATATAGATGTTTGGCAAAGTTGAACATTTTATTTCAGACGTAACCAAGGGAAAAAGTTGTTACATGCAAGTTTCCGGTTAGCTCCATCAGGACATGGTCTGTTTTTCTTTTCAATATGTTTATGAAAATCTCCTTATGAGCTCTCGCATGAATACTCATTCTTGATCTTACCTTAACTTGACAAAGAAACTGCATCTAGCTAACAAAAATGTTCATCGTCTGTACACGTTATTTGCAAGAAAACAAAAGCAAATTCAATCCTCTCATCCCCGGAATACATGCTCCTCTCCTGATTTCTGATCGATGTGGACAATCCACCGGCTCTGAGCCTTTTTATTCCCACCGTTACTTGACACATAAGCAATATCTAAACCCTTTCCAACAGGGAGAATCAACGATCGAACGACTCGTGTTGCGTTATTAAGAACCCTACTCCACCTGAACCCAGCCATGTTACATAGACTACAGTTTCTACACACCAGGACTGCACCACGGTGGCTCAACTTAGAAGCTCTAACCACTCTGCAGAACTCCTTGCGTTGGCCATCGACAACCAGAAATTCAATCCCGGTGAGTTCTTCCACCACCTCCTCCGCCTTTCCTACGATCATTTCTGGAAAATACTCATCAGCAGTGCCTTTGCTTTGCATGGCTGCTCTGTAGGCTAGTCTTGACTGTTCATCTGGTACTATGCAAACGTGTCGTGCACCCAAGTGGTTAGCAGCTATAGCTAGACCTATACTTGTTGTAATTGAGTTACCATGTGACCAAGCCTCTGCTATTAGTTTAGGGTTCCATCCACCAGCCATGGCTGATATCAACTCCGCCTCCCCAGATCCCGATACAAGTTTACACTGCAAGATTAAAAGATAAAAAAATTAGAATAAATTTTCACGATATATATAAGAATAAATTTGTGAACCAAAATCATTGAATTCAAATTATTGATGATTTCCAATAAACATTCCTTTCTTGTTTTGTTCTAAAGAGATGATATCATAAGAAACTGTTATACCATACTTTCGGCATGCTCTATAGTATCTGAATTGTTATTGACGGAGTAATTTGGTAACAACAGATATCGTAGAAAATGGTGCAAAAATGATGATAGTATAGAAGAACATACCGCTTTGATGGTGTCAATATAAGCTTTTGCAGAGGTTTCAGGTGACCATACGAGCTTCATCTTTCTCTAGCTATTTTCCTCTTCTCTCTTCTGAAAAAGTTGGGTTTGTTTGTGGTGACTCAGACTAAAAAGATTGAATGTGATATTTTCAATCAGCAGTTTGGGTGCTTTTAAATAGAAGAATCTAGGCAATGAAGCCGTTGACATTTTGTTGGGGAACAACTACTTTTCCTTGGTTTCGATAAATTAAGAAAACCTGCTATTTTCTGAAGAACTGTCATATTACAAAAATAAAATATAAGTGTGACGTATAACTAAATATTATACGAACATTTGTACAGTTTAATTATATGTACTGAACATTTTTAATTTTTATGTTGATGGACTATTTTAGATGTCCCGTTAGTGGGTGAAAGGTACGGCGTTGCCGCCCATATAATTTTATCATGTTCTCATCCGTATAACAATTTTTAGTGATGTGAGGACACTTGTATCTTTGAAAGTTGTTCAAAAGTAAGAATGTTGCTTCTGATTGAGCACAAAATCGCGGCGAATAACTTGCTAAGAACCGAAATGACAAAAATAGGAGGGAAACTGCATGCTTGTTCGGAAATCTACAACATGATCTTATACTTTTTAACATTTTTCCTTAATTCGTATGATTGAACCAAACTTATACCAGTTACCTTCCTTAATCATAAATAATCACTTAAATTAATCATCCTAAAAAATTTGGAAGTCGGTAAATTAACAGGTTATCTGAACTCGTCCTAATATTCAATAGGTCGATGAATGTTGTTTCAGATAAGCAATGTGTTTTGCTGGAACTGAATGAATCGGGAACAAATATATGTAAGACCTAGTAAGGCACTAAAACCAGCAATGGACCAACATATATAATCCAGTAGGACGACCTTGTGGTTGTACTAGTGCCCTTATTTCTAGTTTACTTCTAGTGTTTATTGTCTACGGTTAGCGCTGTAATTCGAGTCGAGTCGGGTGAGTTCAAGCTGGGTATTAATTCGAGTCGAACTTTTTTTCATGAGCCGAGCCGGCTCGTTTAACTAAACAAGTCTAATCTTCTGCTTGGACTCGGCTCGTTTAATTTCACAAGTCGAGTCGAGCCGACTCGTTTAGTTAAAAGAGCCTATTTAAACGAGTCGGTTTCGTCCGACTCGTGTAAAATTACACTTAAATAAGCCTAGTCTTCTGCCCGAACTCGGCTCGTTTAATTTTACGAGTCGAGTTGAGCCGACTCGTTTAGTTAAACGAGTCCGGTTTTGTGTTCGAGCTCGGCTCGTTAACGAGTTTGAACCGAATCGAGCCCCGTTAAACGAGTTCGAGCCTGTCAAGCTCGCGAGCAACCGGACTCAAATTACAACCCTATCTACAGTAGCTGCTGCTGACCAAATAGTAAATACAACAACCTTAGGCTACAAGATCTAATAAAAAGAAAATGAAAAAGGGATGAAACCGTGAACTAGCATGCACTTGCTAAGACCCTAGCTAACAACACAATTACGTACAACCCCAAGGCGCAAAGCCACTTTAGCATGCGGGACGAAACCCCGACAGCCACTTGCCTGGCACCTCTTAAAACACAAACTTTATGATACCACTGAAATTCTATCTTTTTCCGTATCAGTAGATAGCCCACTTCAATTCCACTTTCGTTATCCTTTTAAAAATAAAAGTAAATTCAAGTTACCAAAGTATAAATAACCAAAGTTACGAGAATTCGAACTTACACTGTTAATTCATCATCTTTTTTTTCCCTTTAAAGTTACGAGAAACTAACAGTTCGAAGTTCTTTTTACTTTAACCAAAGTTACGAGAATTCGAACTTATGGTGTTACCTCATCATCGTTTCATCAGTTTTATGGCTGTATCAGTATGTCATCTTCATAGAATGAGAAAGGTACTGCTGACTATAGAACTCATCTGTACTAGTAAGTTGACTCTAGGTTTTAAAAAGTTGGTCACGTTTGTAAACCTGACTTAATTAAAGCTTGGATTAAAATGAATTAATTGTGGCTGTTAAGTGTTAATATTTAATCCAACTCGATCGTATACATCCAAAAATTGTAATATTATCATTCATTCATACAAGTTGTTTCGTCTCTTTAACTAAAATATAGCTGGAAACTTGTTGAATTGGAATTAAGCTCATAGATTGTTAGGCTTATAGTTGGCAAGTCGCAGCAGTGGTAGGCTTTAAACAATCAAGTTGTACTACACTGACCGGTCTAATTAAGTTATCATTAAGTAGGTATTCTAATTTGCTTAGTTAATTGATTACTTTATCATGTATTTATATCTATTTGTTAATAAGCTTGAAAAAGTTGTTTTCCGCAATGTATAATTTGTTAGTTTATGTATGTTGTCTATTTTATTTTGTCAGGATGTATATATGTCGTCAAATTAGATCATCGTAATTATTTATTATGATCTTATGGAATATCCTCCTCCTCTTCTACATTTTTATTCTCCTCTCCCGAATGCGTAAAATTCGTACAATATAATTTTGATTTTTTATCCTAATTTGAAAAGAATTGAAAGAAGACAATAAAAGTGTTAAGTAATGGGAGAGTAAGATCACAATAGAATTTTATGCTACAAAATTATTATTTTCAAAAAATAAATTAGGATGAGAGGACTCGAACCGAGAGGATTCGAACTGAAATCCAAAAATATTAGAGATTTTAATAAAATATTATACTAGGATAAATATCAAATATCATTCAACAGGAAGAGAGTAGAGTATATATCTCTCCTGCTTTTAGCTATCTGTCTGCTGTAGTGAGCTCAAACGCCAGTGAAATTCAAAGATTAATTTTGAACAAAGATTATATATTTCATATCCATAGCAAAAAAGGCGTAATCTATTCATATTATAAAGCTTGTTGCCATTTTAAGCTTTAAATTACTAAGTTGTCCTTCACTTTATTTCGTATTTACATCCAACTGCCATTGATTGTGTTCCACTTATACTATCAATTGATCACAGTCGTTCAATTTCTAAGCTTCTTTTAGAAGCTATTACCTCACCAGACAAATCATACAGTCCAAAATTCAAATTGAGATTCAAATTATTACAATCCCTTCTATACTTTCTCTCTTTTCAAATTACGATCCTTTGAATTAAATTCTCTAATTCGTTCTTCTTTTCATTGCAGGTTTGAATTTGTAGATTGAAGATTAATTACTATCAATTTGTTGCTTCGACGTCTCAATTTAAGGTTTTCAATATTCTGTGTTATGTATTATTCTTTGTGTTTCTCTTGATTTTGATGTGTACATGTATTTTATGTGATGAATTTTGTTTATATACTGTTCTTTTTTTTGTTTATATGAATTGGTGATATTTTAGAGATTGAAAGTATCGGAAAAGATGAGCTCTCAATTTTGTTCATAAGGTGTTTGATACAATGACTAAAAGAATTTCATAAAAATGAGCTGACAATTTTTGTGAGTAATGTGTTTGTACATAGATTTGTACCAATGCTATATTGATTTATAAATTTCTTCATGTCAGGAAAGAAGTTAACATGAAAGAGGTTAAAAGGCTTCACGTTCAACATTTGGAACCATATCATCTATAATGGTACGTCTTTGACTATTATTATTATCGTGTTTGCGCTACATTCAAAGATTTTGAGATGATAATTAAGTGTTATGAAAAGATTGAAATGGTCAGTACAAACAGTTAAATGTTTTACTAGATATTTACATTACATTTGGTCAGAAAACTATATTTACGAGTTTGTTTTACATTGTTTCACAACTTGAACTTCTGATGAGTTGTTGCCATTGGACATTTGTTAGGTATATGATAGGTACCGTCAAATGTTATGATAAGAAAAGTGTAACCTTCTGTAATGTGTCATTTGTTAGGTATATGTGCTTCTGTAATTAACATTAATGTCTTTATTGGATTATATATGTTTCTGTCAATTTTGTGTGACCCTATTGTTTTCTGTATTTGTCTTGAATTTAGTTAGTCATACACATATTTGTACCAAGCTCATTACTCGTACGTGTATTTATACCAATCCATCTCTGTACATACATATTACAGTCAATTTTGAATTAAAATTTCCTCATTCTGATTGTAATCCTCTTTTTGTCTTTTTTTTAAACAGACTCGATTTGTATGTATAGCTTACTGATTTGTTTTTTATTGTAGTTTCGACTTTGTAGATCCAATATTAAGTTTCTAAATCTACTACTCATTTTAAGGTTCGACTAACATGTTATAGCGATGCTTTCTTAATGTTTGTGTTATCGCAAAGATAGTGTTGTTAAAAGTTTGAAATGGAACTTTTACTGATTTGGATGTAAAAATTTATGATTCGGATGAGTAATGGAGGTTCATGTGCATTATATTCTCTGTTAGATTTGAAAGATAGCACGTAAGGTAATTAACATTAAATATATGTTTCTGTCAATTTTGTGTGGTTCTGATCTTTATAAAGATTGAGAATTATGTTTGGCATTTGTTTGTTTATCTAAAATCATTTTCTGTCAAGTACTTCCGGTCAATGTAAGTCTATTATTTTTGTGCAGACAATTGATAGATAGAAGATTAATATTCATATTGCTTCATGTGCAATGCTTCTTAGATACTCGAGATAATCACAAATGAAAGTGTGATATAATTTGTTTGTATGTATTTTTTTGTTTTAAGATTTATGTTTATGTTAAATGTTTCATCTTAACGGGTGTTATGATATTGATTTTGGATGTATTTTGAGGATCATAGTTATCGAAAAAGATGAGTTCATATGTTTTATATCTATACATATTTGTTACTTTTTCATTTTTATTTGTTTACGGCCTATCATGTGTATCATTTCACAACCTTCTTTTTCTCTTATTGCTTAAATTTTGTCCAAATCAAGCCATGTCTGATTATGATATGTTCGATTTTTGTGTTTTTGTAGTCCACCTGTTTCATGTAAGTTCTGAGTGAAATTTTAGTTGTTTTGACTATTGCATTTTAAAGTGACGTGAAAAAAGCTGAACGAGTTGAAGTTCTTGAGACTCTGAGTTGAAGTCCCAAATGAAATTTTTAATTGACTTGGAAGAGTAATGAATCGTCATGACACCCCCTCTCTCTGTCTTAGATAAAACTGAATTGTAAATTAATTATGTTTGGCATTTGTTTGTTTATCTAAAATCAATTTTTGTCAAATACTTCCGGTCAATGTAAGTCTATTATTTTTTTCCAGGCAATTGATTGATAGAAGATTAATATTCATATTGATTCATGTGCAATGCTTCTTAGATACTTGAGGTAATCGGAAATAAAAGTGTGATATAATTGTGTTGGAGTTCTATTGTGATAACTTATTTGTTTCTAATCCTTGATTAGTTTCTTATTTTTTATTAACGATTATGGTATGATGATTATTTGTCTTTGTTGATTTGGTTTGAACAATTTTGACATGTTAAAAAATCTGAGATGAGTTTATGGACAAGATTACTTATTCTGTCCGAATTTTATTACTTTGGTTGGTAAGTGTTTGATAAAGGTCCGAACATTTATATTGTTTCTTTGAATTTTCTTTTTTGTTTGACATTAGTACTTATAAGATGATCGTATCCGGATGGTAGACAAGTGAAAAGATTGTGAGATTTGTAGGTTTAGAGCTTGAATGCTATTTTTACGGTACTTTACATTGATTTCAAATGACCTTATTGTTTTCTGTATTTGTCTTGAATTTAGTTAGTCATACGCGTATTTGTACCAAGCTCATTACTCATACGTCTATTTATACCAATCCATCTCTGTACATACATACGTGTCATTTTTTGAAACAGACTCGATTTGTATGTATAGCTTACTGATTTGTTTTTTATTGTAGGTTCGACTTTGTAGATCGAATATTAAGTTTCTGAATCTACTACACATTTTAAGGTTCAACTTTGATGTTATAGCCATGCTTTCTTAATGTCTGTGTTATCGCGCATATAGTGTTGTTAAAAGTTTGAAATGGAACTTTTACTAATTTTATTGTAAAAATTTATGATTCGGATGAGTAATGGAGCATTATCTGTTATAAATATCGGAAATGTGTTGATTCTATGTATGTGACTAATCACTTTTTTATCTTAATGTTGCAGAAGCAAAGTAAATATCTATTTCTGTGGTGATTTTGCAGTTACATGTAATGTTGCATTAAGCAGTGCAGCTTTGCAAGTTGTATTGTTATTCATAAGAGCAATGCCACAGAAACATGTTTAACCAATGGTCCTGCAACAGACATCTTTATAAATCCCAACAACATCATGATCCAAAATCTACGAAATAGGTTGCAAGGATTGTAAAGCACAGTTTCGAAAAGCTGGATGAAGCTGTTATGTTGTATTTGTTGAATTACTATTATTAAGTTTGAGCTTATGATTTTCAACTCCCATCGTATTTAAACGATGTATTATTGTTAAAGTTGAAAAGTACTTCATTGGTGAAAACTACTTGATGACATTTGAATTGTACATTTGACATTTGAATTGTACATTTACTGGTGAAATGATTCTGTGTTGAATGGGAAAAATGTTGTAATTATCAACTATGATTCTGTGTTATATGACCAAGTACAAAATACTAGCAGATGATGTTAGTGATGTTTTGCAATTTTCATGTAATAAGAAGATAGCAGAATGTGAAAAGTAACTGTTGCAGCATTAGATTACAAACACAGAAACAAATTTCATTAACAGTTGAACGTACATAGAATTTATGCAGCAACAGTAGATTACATTACAACGAAATCCTGATAAACAATCCAAATCCTAACAAAGACATTACAATCTTATTGCTGACAAGAGACATATTTAGAAAGTAAATCCTGACCAACACATGACAATCTAACACATACTATGGACTAAAATCCTGACATTTAAATGAACTTAAATGTTGTTGAAATCGAACAATTGTGATGCAAGGTTCCTTCTCTGAGCCATAATGTGTTCAGTCTGTTTCTTCATTTCAGTAAGTTTTCCCTTCCAAATAGCACTGTGTTCATCAACTTCTTTAATCATTTCATCCACTTTGTCCACGAAAGCCTTACTATGGCCATCCAAGGATGCTGAAGTATCATCAATAAATTTAGATGTATCAGATGAATACGAAGATGGGAGATCTACCCTTTGCCTTGAGGTTTGCCCAACAGGCATGACATCTTCACCTTTTAATAGCGCAATCAACTCTCTAAAATAATAATATCAATTAAAAAAGTTAAATTAACGAAAGTATGTAAGATTAATAAACGACAAAGAAACTGATGGAAGAACATATTACCCATATTTTTCATCTAGGCCAAGGCAACGTGCATACATTTCCGATTGCCTTTCTCCCATGCTTTTGAACATGAGAACAAAATCATCGTTTGCTGATTGAAGATCTTCATTAAATTGGAACGAATTCATTGTTAGATTATGCAGTTCATCCACCAACGTGTTTTTCATGGCTCCACATCGCTTCCTTTTGGATGATCTTGACTCCATAATGAAGAACTTTGTAGTGATACTAAACAATATATTTGATAATAAAATGGGAATATCAAGCATACAATATATATATAGGCATGTAATAGCAGTTACTTTGTTGCAGTTACTTGGTTGCAGTTACAGACATGTAGTAGCAGTTATTAAGTGTCCATTATCTATTTGTAAACTGTAATACACGTTTAAGAACTGAAGTCACAGACATTTTACAACAATCAAGGCCACAACCTACTGCAAATTCAGTTGAACAAATATGAGAACACACCTTCCAGCAGTGATAAAACTATATGAAATTATATACTACAACAATAATGTTTGATTTACTATGAATTTATTCTTCTACAATCTCATTGTCACAAACGAATGATTCAATGTACCTTAAATTTCACATACTAACTTTGAATACTACAAACATCTTCAAATTTTAAGAAACCAAACATTATAAAAGAAACATCCAAATTCAAATGTGATTGTAACATGACAGTACTACTACAAATTGAGAAAAGTTTTCAACCTAAGGAGAATAATAAACTGTACATACTTGAGCATGGCGAATATTTCTATACATCATTCAGGTGATATTTGATGACACTGACAGTGAAATTAGAGTACGAATCTGTACAGCACTGAAAGGAACATATATCCCCAACATTGAGTCCCAAATCTTCTCTAAATTCAACCCAACCATCATTAATTGTGGTACGCTTCCAATCACTTCTCTTCCTAACCTGAAGCCTCCAAGAAGAATCTCCCGAGTATACTTTTATATAATCAATTCTAGCCCACATGTCACATAAGTCTTTATACTCAGTAGAGATATCCTGTAAAATATTAAATACATGATTAGTATTGACGTGTGGTTACTATATAACAATTTTTATAATGTATGATTCTCAAATTACTACTTACCACACCATAACAGTACTTTAACATATGACATGGTTGGATTGTAATCTCAAATCTAGAAGCTATGTCAAATGTTGGGGAATTCTCATCTATATACAATCAAGAAAATGCACAAAAAAAATCAGTAAACTGACTAATAAACCATACGTTTCACTAAAATTTCAGATAAGTAAATAAATGAATGAACATTTATACTCAAATATCGAAATATTACCAATACATGTAGGTGATCCAGGAAAGACAACCTCAAACATGTTTTCATCAAATACAGATACATTAACCATACCCACACCATCATATGTGAACAACAACATATGAAAAGGCTTCAAATCAGCAAGTCCTAAAACATCACACATAGTGCGCAAACAACTGATTTTACCAGTCTGTCGACTATATGTACCACAAAATACCTTCCCATTATTTAAACCAATTCGTGGCCAGATAGGAAATGTAGAACCACATCATTCAATGAATGTTGTAGGTGGTTCCTATAAGTACAAGTTATTAAACAAGATCAAACTTGGAAACTTTGTTAAGAATCTATAAAATACAATACAACACAACAAGTTACAAAAAAACTCATAACAAAGAATCATTACTTACTATCTCATCAACAAGCGATACAGTGGGATCAACAAAGAATAAAAATCTCCAACCACCATTACCCAAAGTAACTGATGACACATACAAAGTAGAATCAAATAATTATCTATCTTATACCAAATATTAGAAGAACATATTGAAAGGAAAAACAGAGTAATTTACCTCTTCGAGGATGACATGTTTGCAAATGGTGAACAATGCTAGGGTACTCAATCTCTGAACAATTAGTACCTATAATGTACACATTCAAATCATAACGCCCATAATACTCAAACAAGAGCATTTCTCCCCCTTTTAAATCGAAATGATTAAAAAACCATAAAAAAAACCCTTCAAAATTCCTCTCCTCTGATCAAAATCAACAGGAGGTCGATAACCATTCCGCAAAATAACGTGAAAACTAGCGGGTAATCGATTACCATATTTGGAACAGAAATCAAATGGAATTCTCTGCCAACAATTACAAATTCGATTAAACCACATCCCAGTTCATATAACAAATCACTAACCATTACAATTACAATTACAAATTCAATTACAAATCAGATAATATAACATTCCAAGATAGAAGCACTAACCATTTCATTCTTCGAAGTATCACTGCGAGTAACGAATTTGACAAATTTTTCACATACCAAACCAGATGAATCCATTTCTAAAGGGATACAAGTGAAATAATCTAAGTGATTGCATGCCAATATTCAAAACTTACATAAGATCAAATAAAGAAGATCAATTAAACAAGAAGTACTAACATGACGAGTAGTAAGACCAATAATTTTACCTGCAGAATGGTCGCAGTCGAACGAAGAGCAGCAGGTGAGAGTCACCAGCTGTGAACAACGGCAAGGTTAATACACAATAAATGGTAGGTTAAAAGTAGTTCAAACACACATTTCCCCAAAAATATATTTCTTTTCAATAAATTTGTAAGAATAAAAGACATACATTATTTAGTGCAATGTGAAAAGGGAAATTATATAAAATTTTTGCATTGTAAATTGTTAGGCTCAAGACATGTCTGAATACCACTATTAACAAGCCTACACTATGTGACTATGTCACATTACATGACCTAGTGATTTCTATCACTGGGATATAGTATAGGTCTCTAAATGTACTTGTCTTGTTTTCATGGACAATAGCTTTATCATGTATGCTCAGATTTATAATGAGCTTAGTAAAGTTCTTGCATCTAGAATGTATATAGGCCATTGTATAATTATCCTGGTAGAAGTTCAGAAGTGTTCATGCAGCAGGATAGAGTTGAATAAGGCCATGAAGAAATAAGTTGCAGGAATTTGTCTAAGGCATTATATAGCAAAGTCAAAAGAAAGCTATGTCGTGAAGTCACCAATATCCATGTCGTGAAGTACTATATCGCATAGTCCATTTTGTACTATGTCGAGAAGTCCTCAAGACACATGTCGTGAAGTGTTGAAGTCAGCAAAGTCAAAGGAGCCTAGATCGTGAAGTCCTCAGAAGCCTTATGTCGCATAGTCATCAAATGACCTATGTCGCATAGTCGTCAAATGACCTATGTCGCAAAGTCTTCAAAGGCTATATCGCGTAGTCCTCACAAGGGAGATCGCGAAGTCAGTGATAAAGTGGAGTTCACGATATCAACACTTAGCCGTTCATAACAAGACAAATCAAGGTACAGAACCAAGAATCAAAGGAGACAAATACTGAAGCATTTGTTCTGGCAAGGTGGTCCAAAGAACAGATGGCAAATCTACAGCTAAACTTGGAGAGAAAGATAAGAGACAAGCAGCTACAGAAACGGGAAAGACTCCGAAAAGCAGGTGGTCCTTCCTGACACAGTGAACTTCTTATGGCAGGACAAGTTGGACTTTCAGAAGGGGTAGCTGTGTAATATTGTGTGTGCCTAGTTTGTATAGGGGAATATATATATCGTGCACACGCAACTGTAAGCTGTAAGAGAGAAACACATAGTTATTTGCTAAGCTCTTTTCTCTGTAAGCAAGCAAGTTCAAACTGTTCTTGTTTAGAAGCCAGAAATTCGATTGTGAATTTCCTGGAAAGCTGTAGTATTTAATTTGCTTATTCAAAGTAGATTAAAGTGATTGTGTGTGTTATTTACTTTCTGCATATTACATATCATAATCACATACAGTTGTTTACTTAGTTTTCAAGATCGAAAAATATATCAAACTATCCATTCACCCCCCCTCTGTCTAGTTTCTAGTGGTATTCATTTCTAACAAGTGGTATCAGAGAGAAGGCTGTTAACGTACAAACAGGAAAAGATCAAGAATGAGTTCACAGAAACTAAGCAGTATCAAGATTCCTCCCTTTAACAAGGAGCACTACAGTTTATGGAAGAAGAAGATGTTGCTTTTCATCAAAGCTTCTAACCCCATGTATTTAGATATTCTAAAGCATGGTCCCTTCATTCCAATGATTGAGATTGGTGAATCAACCAGTGGCACTGAGATTATACCAGCAAAACATGTGCCCAAAGATCCCTCAAAATACACTGATCCTGAAAAAGAAAAAGTCGCCCTGGATGGACATCTTCAACTTATCATTTGTGAATCTATGGACTTCAACATGTATGGCACTGTTGCTCATTGTACTAGTGCCAAGAAGATGTGGGATCTTATAGAAGTGCTCTGTGAAGGAACTACTGAAGTAAGAAAGAACAAGAAGCAGATTCTTGTTTCACAATATGAAGCCTTTATGGCTCAGCCAAAAGAGGGAATCACAGAAGTGTTTGAGAGATTCAACAAGCTGATAAACGAGCTCAAACTCTATGACAAACACTATGAAACAGAAGAGCTCAATATGAAGTTTTTACTAACTCTTCCAGATCACTTGGAACCAAGAATCTCTTCCCTTAAAGAAAGAGATCTAACAAAGATTGGTTTTGATGTGTTATATGGTGTTTTGAAGACATATGAGTTGGAGCTGTTTCAAAAGAGATCTATTCAAGCAAAGCAAGGATTAGTGGCTAATACCTCCTGTGCACTTATTGCTGACAACCTAAGTCAAAGAATGGACTCTCTTAAAGTCAGTCAAGTGAAGATTGAGGAACTGGAAGTTGAAGACACTGGTGATGAGGTCCAGGTCATCTATGATTTGCCTGAGGAAGATGAGTTTTACAGCATGGAGGAACTGGACAAAATGGAAAACAAATCTTTTGCTTATATGGCTAGGAGATATCCTAACATAAGGTTTAAAAGAAAGCAGCCATTCAGGTCCAAGTTCAATACTGGAAACACTGGTGGATCTAGTGGCTCAAACACCTTCAATAAAGGAAAAGGGATGGCTGGTGTTGCTAAGGGTGGATACAAGACAGGAAGTGTGGATAGGACCAAAATAAGATGCTATAACTGCAATGAACTTGGGCATTTTGCCACTGAGTGCAAAAAGCCTAAACAAGTCAAGAAGGACAAAGCATACTTAGAGCTTGAAGCTAAGTATGAAGCTCTACTCAAGAAACAACAGGGCAAAGCTTTTATTGCTGAGGGAAAATGCTGGGATGACTCTGATGAAGAAGAAGAACAAGAGTACTCAAACTATGCCTTGATGGCATTTTCTGATGATGGTGATTCAAGTCAGGTACCCATTCTTACTTCTCTTGATATGACTCCCATTCAATATAAGCAAACTGTTGAAGATATGAGCACTGAGATGTTTAATATTCATACTAGCATGTTAGTAGCTAATGAAGAAATTGATAGACTAACTGCTAAGAATGTTGAGCTTACAGAAAAGAATGAGAAACTTGAGTTAATGGTTGTGAAGCTGGATGGTTTGAAAAAGGAGGTTGAGTATCTTAAAAACAAAGTGATTTGTGCTGAGCAGATAGAGAAAGCCCTTAGAGAACAAATTGCTGAAACTGAACTGAAACTAAGAAGCTTCAAAAACTCCTCTGAACTCATTCAAACCTACCACAAGGAACACACTGTAGACTGCAAGGTTGGAGTTGGTTTTGACTATGATAATGACAAAGGAAGGAAGAAGGTCAAGGGCAAAGGAAAGGAAACCTTTACAAACAAAAATGTCCCAACCATACTGTCAAGTGTTGAACAGCCCATCTTCAGAAAGAGTGATGTTGAGTTTGATGAGGAACTACTGATCATCAAGCAACAACTACTTGAAGAAGATGAGGCTGCTAAGAACACTTCTTCCTTTCCTGATCTTGTCAATCAGAAAGAGACCAAAGACAATCTTGTTAAGAGTCCTAAAGCAAAGAAAGAAGTTGTTAAGAAAAGGAAACAAAACAGAAATGGTAAAGTTGGTGTTAACAAAGGAAACAACTATGCTTATGTGCCAAATGCTCCCAGGAAACAATGTCAAAAATGCCTATCTGTTAATCATTTGACTCATAAGTGTAGTAAGCCTGAAATTGTTGAAGTTGATAACCTAAGTAACCTTTCTGCAAGCATAAATTCTAGTCATGATTCTTTCTGTGGTAAGCCAAACTGCATGACATGCTATGTGACTGTGATTGCTAACTGTTTATCTCTTAAACATAAACTTGACTCTGCACAATCTGGTGAATCACACACACACATACATTCTCATAGGACAGGGTCCCCAATCAGGGTTGAGAGGGTGAAAACTTCATGTGAGCCTAAGAGTGTAAACTCCAAAGCCACAGAAAAAGTGAAGTCTCCTACTATGAGAAATGCAATTTATGACAGAAGAATTATTAATCAAAATGTTTCTAAATCATCTGGACCCTACCAAGTGTGGGTACCAAAAACAACTTAGTCACTTTGTGAATGCAGGGCAACAGGAATAAAAGAGTCATATGGATCTTGGACAGTGGATGCTCAAGTCACATGACTGGTGATATAGCCCTGCTATCACATTTTGAGGAAAAGGCTGGCCCATCAGTAACCTTTGGAAATGACAACATTGGTTATACAATGGGATATGGCAGTGTTAAATCTGGAAATGTCATTATTGAAGATGTAGCATTTGTTGAAGGACTGAAGCATAATCTCTTGAGTATTGGACAGTTTACCAACAGAGGCTTCAAAGTGGAATTTGATGAAGACCTTTGTTCAATCTCAAAAAGGGAAAGTGGTGAAGTTGTTCTAACTGGTGTGAAGAAAGGAAGCTTGTTTGTAGCTAATCTCAAGGCTGCAGATAAGGGAGAAATTTGTTGTTTCTACACAAAAGCCACAAATGAGGAATTCTGGCTGTGGCACAAGAAACTGTCTCACTTAAATGTTCAGGCAATGAACTCTCTAACCAAGAGAGAACTCATCAGGGATCTGCCTGCCTTGGAGTTTGTGCAAGATGGAGCATGTGAAGCTTGTCAGAAAGGGAAGATTAAAAGATCAAGTCACAAGAACAAGTTGCTCAATACAAACTCAAAACCTCTGCAACTAATTCACATGGACTTATTTGGCCCTGTGAATGTAATGTCCCTTTCCAAAAAGAAATATGCTCTAGTGATGGTAGATGACTATTCAAGATATACTTGGGTGGAATTCCTATTCTCCAAGGATGAAGCACCCCAAGTCATAATAGAGCATATCAAGAGAGTTGATAAAGAAGCACAAAGCACTGGTGCCTCTGTAGTTGCTTTGAGAAGTGATAATGGGACTGAGTTCAGAAATTCAACATTGTATGAGTTTTGCAAAGATAAAGGAATTTCTCAACAATTCTCAGCTCCTAGAACACCTCAACAAAATGGAGTAGTTGAGAGAAAGAATAGAACTCTCATTGAAGCTGCAAGGACAATGCTACTGGATGCAAAGCTACCCACTAGCTTTTGGGCTGATGCTGTTAACACAGCGTGCTATGTGCAAAATAGAACATTAATCAATAAGAAGTCTGGCAAAACTCCTTACTCATTAATGACTGGAAAAAGAGCATCCTTCAAGCACCTGCATGTGTTTGGAAGCAAGTGCTTTGTGATGAAAGATACCTCTGAGCATGTTGGAAAATTTGATGCTAAGGCATTTGAAGGTATCTTCATTGGATACTCTCTGGAAAGGACAGCATACAGAGTGTTTGTACCTGAGCAACACAAAGTCATGGAAAGCATGGATGTTACCTTTGATGACAAGAAAACTCCAGGACTGAAAACAAGTGATCAAGACAGTGTGCTATTGAGATTTGAGAATCAAGGTTATCTTGAGGATTCTGAAAGTGAAGATGAACCCCCTGTTCAAACTGTTCTAGAAAATGAAACTCTTGAAGTTGACAATCTTCTTCAAACACCTGTGCAAGGATTCACAAACACAGGGGGAGAAGAAGAGAATGCAACTGTCAACCAAAATGAGATTGGAACAGATCAAGGAAATGAACAGGGGCACACAAGGAAATGGGACAGAGCCCACACTAGGGATCAAATCATTGGAGATCCTAGTGAGGGAGTTAGAACAAGAAGGGCAACATTAAATACTTGTCTGTATAGCTGCTTTCTGTCACAAGAGGAACCTAAATTAATTGAAGAAGCTTTGAAGAATTCTGATTGGATTGTTGCCATGCAAGAAGAGTTGAATCAATTTGAGAAAAACAAGGTATGGGAACTAGTGCCACCTCCAAAAGGAAAGAATGTTATTGACACCAAATGGGTGTTCAGAAACAAGATGGATGAAGAAGGAGTGGTAGTAAGAAACAAAGCAAGGCTGGTTGCCAAAGGATATTGTCAGCAAGAAGGCATTGACTATGATGAGACATTTGCACCTGTAGCTAGACTGGAAGCCATCAGAATCTTTCTGGCTTTTGCAGCTCACTCAGATTTTAAGGTGTATCAAATGGATGTGAAAAGTGCATTTCTCAATGGTGATCTTGCTGAAGAAGTTTATGTGTCTCAACCACCTGGCTTTGAGAGTGAAGACTTCCCAAACTTTGTGTATAGACTGCTCAAGGCACTCTATGGACTCAAACAGGCACCAAGAGCCTGGTATGAAACTCTATCTCAATTCCTTCTTGAGCATCAATTTACCAGGGGTACAATTGACAAAACCCTATTCTTCAAGAAGCATGGAAATGATATCATTCTTGTTCAAATCTACGTGGATGATATCATCTTTGGCTCTTCAAATGAAAAACTCTGTGAAAGGTTCTCTAAGTTGATGCAAAGTAAATATGAGATGAGTATGATGGGAGAGTTAACCTACTTCCTAGGCCTGCAAGTACATCAAAGGGAGGATGGCATCTTTATAAACCAATCTAAGTATGTCAAGGATCTTTTAAAGAAATATGGTTTAGAAGAGTCATCCTCAGCTAAAACTCCTATGTCTACTGCAATCAAGCTGGATGAAGACAAGAAAGGCAAGAGAGTTGATATCAAGGTCTATAGAGGAATGGTTGGATCCCTGCTCTATCTCACAGCTAGCAGGCCAGACATCATGTTTGCCACATGCCTTTGTGCAAGGTTCCAGTCTGATCCCAAGGAATCTCACATGATGGCCATCAAAAGAATTTTCAAATATCTGAAGGGGACTCCTAATCTTGGGCTATGGTATCCAAAGGGCACTGGGTTCAACCTGGTTGGTTACACAGATTCTGATTATGCTGGATGCAGGATTGACAGGAAGAGCACCTCTGGAAGCTGTCAATTCCTAGGTCAAAGGTTAGTGTCCTGGTTTAGTAAGAAACAACAGTCCACAGCAACATCCACAGCTGAGGCTGAATATATTGCTGCTGGAAGTTGTTGTGCTCAATTGCTTTGGATTAGAAATCAACTCCTGGATTATGGACTAGTGTTAGAACACATTCCTCTGATGTGTGATAATACTAGTGCAATATCCATTGTAGCTAATCCTGTTAATCATTCTACTACAAAGCACATTGAGATCAGGTACCATTTCATTAGGGAACATGCTGCAAATGGTACCATAGAAGTCTCTTATGTTCCAACTGAGAAACAATTAGCTGACATATTTACTAAACCTCTGAATGAAGCAGTCTTCAACAGACTTGTGAGTGAAATTGGAATGCTCAATCCTTCATTCAGTTGTTCTAAGTAAATATGCTGGTTAATAGTTGCAGCAGTAAATTTTCACTGTATTTAAATGATCTATTTGTTTGGAGTGAAAATTAGCTGAGATATGATTTATAAATATTTCAGTATTTTACTGCATATTTTTCAAAATCATATTTGTTAGTGGGGTTGTGAGCTTTTGAGACATCTCGACATAGATGATTTTCAGAGTTCACGACATAGTTCAAATTAAACAGACTTATATCGCAAACTGTTGAGATTGTGAGACTTCGCGACATAGTTCATTTCATGAGTTTGCGACATAGTTAATTTTATGACTTCGCGACTTCGAATAACTATATCGACAAGTCTCCATAGTTGACAGAATTTTGATTTAAATTAATTTTATTTCAAAATTTGATAAAAGTCTGACAAATTGCTCAAAATTCCTAAAAGAGAGCTTTAGACAGGGTATTTCTACTATATCGCAAAGTCTCCCCGATCCTTTCATTTTGAAGACTTTGCGACATAGTTCATTGTTGAGACTATGCGATATACTTTGCAAGACTTTGCGGTACAGGCCACTTTTGACTTCACGACATACAGATAGACTGTACACATTCATAACTCCATATCGCAGTGTCTCTATCATATAAATACCATTTTCTAACCGTTTGCAACTTTTCATCTTGTCTATTGCTCTCAAACTTTCGACCCTAAGAACAAATTCTCTACTCTCTTTCTTACTCTCTCTCTCTCAAGAAATGGCACCCAAATCTCAAACAGAATCCTCCTCTATTCCTTTAACCATCCCCAAAGAAACAAATCTTCTCACCATTCCCTCTGAGGCTGAGGCTAAACCCAGGTACAAGTGTTTTGTACGGTTCCTGAACGATTCCTACCTCCGCCGAGCCCTAACCTTGAACCCCACATTGTATGTTGATGTATTGGAAGGATTTTGGCGAACGGCGTTGGTTTCTACAATGGCCAGGGAAGATGGAACTTCGTTCCAGGAGATAGCTTGTTCAATTGGAGGCAAACACTTCCAGTTTGGGGAGAAGGAGATAAATGAAGCATTAGGGTTCAAGGTGGAGGGTCATGACCAAGAAGCTACTGATGCTCAAATAGTAGACTTCATGACCTTCATTCAGTATGCTGATGAGATAGATACTGGAAAGCTGAATAAGAAGTTTGTAAGAAGGGAGTGGTCATTTCTATTTGATGCACTCCAGAAGGTGTTCCTTTGCAGAAAGACAGGATGGGACCATATCAGTCACATTGCTGTGAAGCTGGCCTATTCCCTAGCCTACAATCAGGAAATCAATGTTGGAGCAATAATCCTCAAGGAATTGACTCAAAGGCTAGGGAGGACAGTCCGTGGAAGAGGTAATGACATCTTTTACCCTCGCTTTCTTCAAGTTATTTTAAATTATCTTGATGCTAATGTCCATGACTTGGAGGGTATTGATAAATCAAAGATGGCTTATTCCAAGTCCATGTCCAAGATTCTGTTTGGTTCATTGGACACAAGGAATCAAGTGGATGTGATCTTGAGTGTGACCCCGCATATGCAGGACACATTCGCGTCTTATCCACTTGATAAGCCCATATACCATGCTCTTTCCTGGACAGGGGAGGCTGAGACTGAAGGAGCATCACAGTCTAACCCAAGCCTCCCTATCCCTTCCAGCAACCCCACTGTAAACACCACTATAGAGGATAGTCAGCCAAGTGCATCAATCTCTCAAAAGGTTGATGTTACTAAAAAGAAGAAGAAGAGAACCCTAGCTATTATCCATGAATCTGTAGAGTTAGCAAGTGAGATTCCTGAGTCACCTCTCACCAGACCAAAGAAGAAATCAAAATCTGTAGCCACCACTGCATCCTCTCAACAGGATTCAGATGTGCAAAAAGGGGTACACCTGCTACTGTCTATGGCCTCTCAACAGGTCATGGGTATTGAAAAGAGCAGCCTCCCCACTGCAAGTTGTAACGAGTCTGCACGGGGTCAAGACCTCACTCTTGACCCTAGGAGTGATAAGGGTGATCAAACACTAAGTGGAGAGCACATCAATGTTGAAACTCCTCCTATTTCTCAGGGGGAGTTGCTAAAATCCAATCTGAACCCCACTTCTCTCTCAGATTCTTCCACTAAAATTTCTTCTGAACAAGAGAGTCATACTCATGACAATCTTGCCCTTGATCAATCACAATCCAGCCCTGTGATTGAGCCAACTTCAAGTGACATGGTGCTTGACACTGTGCTCACCACTCAGGACCCACATTCAGTTGGTCAGGGAATGCATGCTGAGGCATATCCTAATGACACCAACACAAACATGGAGGATTCACCAGTTTTCACTGGAGACTCTGTGCCAAATTCTCCCATCCTTAGGGATGTGGAACTGTCTTCACAGACATATAGGGCTGATGTTGTAACACATCCCATTTCAATGGAGACAACATCAGACCCTACAGCCATTCCAAGGCTGGAGGAGACTCAAACTCACACATCTCATGAAGTGCCTAGCACTAGCTCTCACTTGGCTCAGGCCACAATGTCAGAATGGCTGAAGCCTGTGCACCATGACAGGCCTTCAGGATCGTCATCTGTGCCTTCCAAAATGTCTGAAGATGCCATACAAGATCTCCATGTGGCACAGATTGATGAGTTCTCAAAGATAGCTCAACATCTCCTCACCTCCAACCTTCCAAATGCTGATTATGAAGCTATCCTGCTATGCCATAAGGAGGATGTTGAAGCTCAACAGGAGAAGATTGTGGATACAGCTGAACCAGAGGGGAATGTGGATGCCTGGTTGGATGCTAAGAGGACTCTCAAGCTCAAGGATGCCCTGGCTTTTGTGAGAGAAGAATACCTCACCTCTCTGGGCTCCAATGCTAAGGATCTTTCTCCTGTTGCCATCTATGATGCTGTGAATGATGTATACAAGAACCAGTTGAAGGCTCTGCATTATCTTGGGAAAGGGCTTCAATCAGAGATTTCTTCAATTCAGGAGGAGACAGAAAGATCCCTCACTAAGCTCAGAAACTCTTATCTCTCTGATTTTCCCAAGGTGGATGGTATCCTCAAAGAAGTCCAGAAAACCTCCACCAATGTGTCCATGATGGATGTGACTCTTGCCATGGTCACAGACAACATCAAGAAACTGGCTTCTACACTGGAAAATCAAGCAAAATCTACCATCACCACCAATGCTATGTTGAATGTCATGTGGAAAAACCAGTATGGTGATAAGCTGGTGGATGAAGTCCCTCTGTCAGACATCTCCAAATATGATTTTGCCAGGGTCAAAGATCAATCCCTCAACTCATTTCGGTCTCAACAATTATTCTCCAAGGTGGATGGCTTAGAAAGAGAAGTGGCCTCTCTCAAGGATGAAAACAGAATGCTATCTACATCTCTAAGCCAACTCAATGACAAACTCGATGATCAAGCCACCAACACAACAAACATTTTGCTGGTACAGCAACAAATGATGACCTCAATGATGAGATCTCTGAACCTGCCTATTCCTGGGGAAACTCAAGACACTTTGTCTGATCCCAAGCCTAAGGGGGAGAAAGGAAAGGAGGTCAATGTGAAAAAGACAGGGGGAGCACCTACCAAGCAGTCAAAACTTAAGGGCAAGCTCATTGAAGAGACAATAAAGCCAATCAATCTTCCCCCTGTAGAGGTCATCAATGCACAAGGTCAGAAAAGCACAGTCACCACAACATTCTATCCATCCACAATGCCTAAAGACATCTCAACCTCTCAACCTGCTATACCTACTCCAATTGCTAAACCTACCCAAGCTACACTTATCACTGAGGCCAAGCTACAGGAAGTTGCCAACTCTAACATCTATCATGATGAGGCATTCCTGGAGTTTCTGAAAGCCACCTACAAGAATGCTCAAGGAGATGCACAAGCATATAGAAAGAAGCTCAGGGAAAGCATCAAGTACTTCACAGTTGCAGTAAGGAAAATCAGGGATGTTTATCTGAGAGAAATAATCATGGTATGCAAGGACAACTGCTTGTGGCACTTAGCATTTCAAACTCTGGAGAAACTGAAGTTCACTGAAGTGTCAATAATTCTGGAGTTGATTGAAAAGAGTGGGGCTAACAATGAAAGTCTTTATAATGACTTGGAGGTGGACCAAAATCAAAGACTGCCTGAGGTCATACCCAAGCCAAGGACAGTAATTTTTCAAAGTCTATCCAAAGTCAGAAGTATTGACCAACTAGTCATTCCCAAAGATCTGCAAATGAAGAATAACACAAAGATCAATCAGGTGCTGCAAATGCTGAGAGCAAAGAAAGGAGTCAAGACAGCAGAGGAATTAGAGATGATTAACATTCTACAATCTTTTCTGATTCATGGTGTTTTGCCAGAATCTGTCACAGAAAAGAACAAGAAGAAGGATGGGGAGGATGATGATGAGGAGAAAACCTACAGGAGGAGATCTCATTCAAGGAGTAATAAGGATGGACCAAGTGACAGCAGCAGGAGCAAATCTTCCAAGAAATCTACAGATGCTGGTGATGACACAAAGGGGGCAAAGGAGACAGTGAAGAGAACTAGGAGTGGAATTCAGCAAGTCAAGGACATTGCTAGTAGTACTTTAACCACAACACAAGACTCTAAGTCTAGGGTGGGTACTGTTAGCAATGATCCTCCAAAATCTTTATCCATGACTTCTGAACTTGAGTTGCCACAGAAGAAGGGTGAAGCCACAAAAGAAATATCAAGAAAACACTTCCACAAAGTTACAGCTAGTGGAGTGTTACAGTGGATGAAGGGGAAAGGAATAAAGCTTCTTCCAAGTGATGTGGCACTGAAGACTAATTCTCCTTGTTCCAGAAAGGTATCTCTTGTGAAGCATTTGAAGATCAAGAGTGTACCCAAAAGGATAAGGATAACAAAGAAGACTGGAAAACTCACAAATGTTACTGGCATCAATGTGCTTCCACTAGATGAGGACTATGATGAAGATGCCCTAGCATTTTTGAGGGCTCAAAGGATCTTTGAAGTCAAAGTGAAGTTGGATCATCTAGAGATCAAGTACACTGATGGAAGAGAAAGGATAATGAAGCAAGGAAGCTGGCAATATTTCTATAAGTATGAGCTTGAAAGGATAAATGCCTTACTGAATTTTGAAGAAAGAGAAGAAAGGACATGGAAGATAGATATTGCCAGGTACTTGAAGATGCATGCTGATTATGAAGAAAACATGAGGAAAGAGATTGAAAAGAAGAAGATTCAGAGAGAAAAAGAAATGGCTGAGATGGAGGAGAGGGCTAAAGAGCTAAGGCAGAAAGGGTTGTGCAGGGTCAAGCAAAATCCTTACATTGTGGAGTACAAAAACTCACATGGAGGTCAAAGCAAAATAAGGATGGAGTTTCTTGATTCCTATGTAGAAAGTGCACTCAAGGCTGCACTTGATGACTTGGAAGGCTCACCTCTCATTGAAGAACTGATTGCAAGAGAAGAACTTCAAGAAGCCATCATAGACTTAAAGAGAAAAGAAGAGATAAGGAAAAAGAAGATATATGATGATTTGCTAGAGAAGCAATTGGAAGCTGAAGCCGTTGAGCAACAAAAGTAATCTGTAAGCTTTCAATTTTTCTATGTAATCAAATTTCTGATCTCAAGGTTCATGAATTGTTCTCTCTGTTACTAAATTTCCTTTTATGTAAGTTAGGCTTGTTATCAGACATGAAATTGTGCCTAAGGATCTTACTCACAATTTGGGGGAGATTGTTAGGCTCAAGACATGTCTGAATACCACTATTAACAAGCCTACACTATGTGACTATGTCACATTACATGACCTAGTGATTTCTATCACTGGGATATAGTATAGGTCTCTAAATGTACTTGTCTTGTTTTCATGGACAATAGCTTTATCATGTATGCTCAGATTTATAATGAGCTTAGTAAAGTTCTTGCATCTAGAATGTATATAGGCCATTGTATAATTATCCTGGTAGAAGTTCAGAAGTGTTCATGCAGCAGGATAGAGTTGAATAAGGCCATGAAGAAATAAGTTGCAGGAATTTGTCTAAGGCATTATATAGCAAAGTCAAAAGAAAGCTATGTCGTGAAGTCACCAATATCCATGTCGTGAAGTACTATATCGCATAGTCCATTTTGTACTATGTCGAGAAGTCCTCAAGACACATGTCGTGAAGTGTTGAAGTCAGCAAAGTCAAAGGAGCCTAGATCGTGAAGTCCTCAGAAGCCTTATGTCGCATAGTCATCAAATGACCTATGTCGCATAGTCGTCAAATGACCTATGTCGCAAAGTCTTCAAAGGCTATATCGCGTAGTCCTCACAAGGGAGATCGCGAAGTCAGTGATAAAGTGGAGTTCACGATATCAACACTTAGCCGTTCATAACAAGACAAATCAAGGTACAGAACCAAGAATCAAAGGAGACAAATACTGAAGCATTTGTTCTGGCAAGGTGGTCCAAAGAACAGATGGCAAATCTACAGCTAAACTTGGAGAGAAAGATAAGAGACAAGCAGCTACAGAAACGGGAAAGACTCCGAAAAGCAGGTGGTCCTTCCTGACACAGTGAACTTCTTATGGCAGGACAAGTTGGACTTTCAGAAGGGGTAGCTGTGTAATATTGTGTGTGCCTAGTTTGTATAGGGGAATATATATATCGTGCACACGCAACTGTAAGCTGTAAGAGAGAAACACATAGTTATTTGCTAAGCTCTTTTCTCTGTAAGCAAGCAAGTTCAAACTGTTCTTGTTTAGAAGCCAGAAATTCGATTGTGAATTTCCTGGAAAGCTGTAGTATTTAATTTGCTTATTCAAAGTAGATTAAAGTGATTGTGTGTGTTATTTACTTTCTGCATATTACATATCATAATCACATACAGTTGTTTACTTAGTTTTCAAGATCGAAAAATATATCAAACTATCCATTCACCCCCCCTCTGTCTAGTTTCTAGTGGTATTCATTTCTAACATAAATTAATTCCAAACATATTGAATTAATGGGATTTGTTAAAAAAATTACAATGAATGATTTTAATAAAGATGATTTTATATACAGTATTGACTGATCAAACATATTACCTTCAAAATTGTGCAATACACAGACTGATTTTAATAATTTTTATTTTATTATTTACGTTTCAATATTTCATGTAAATCATTTTTGGCTAAATTTGTTCCCCCCCACCCCCAACTGTTTGATAAAATGCCCGAAAGAATTACTAAATTTTGAATAGAAATCCTAACACAAGGAGAATACACAAATGTTTGAGACATGATAAATATGAAGTATTATGGATTAATTGAATTTTATACACAAATGCCCGAAAGTATTATGAAGTATTATCGATTGAAGTGGTTTGATTACAATAAATGTAATTATCATCTGAAACTATAATGTCATGGTGCTTCATGAATAATAAAGGGTTATTAGTGAATACATTTTCAATATGTTCACGTGCTTCTAATGAAACAGGACAAAAGGGAGCCGCCACTAAACTTAAGTCAACACAATAATTTCAAAATCTAAATATTTCGCAGCCCGAATTACAAAATAAACCAATTTTTTGGCATGTCAAAACCAACAAAAGAAAATAAAATTTAATAAAATTTAAGCCCTTGCGGAGCGGGCAAACATGCTTGTATGTTTATAAGTGCGACAAAGAAATACAGACCATAATTTTGAGTACTAATAATATTCAACAAAATTTTGAGCCCGGCCCCTGGATTAGGAATAAAACAAAACAACATGAACTAGAAATAAACTAGCGCAACTGTGTATTAAAAAATTAAAATGATTCTTTAGATAAGCACGGACAAGAGAGTCAACTTCCATCACCATCCAAATTCCAAATGAAATAAGCGTAACTACTTATAACTTTGAGATATGTGTTTATACATCCAAGTCCAACCATTATATATATTGCAAGCTCTAAAATATACATAACTGTTAGATTGCAAATTTGCAATCTTGAGCAATCTTCATAATGACATGTTATAATACTCTCTTGTCTTTTATGTTCCAATTATTTTTTTACACTTTTTTTAGATGTTTCTCTATTTTTAAAATTTCAAAAATTGTAAAATTTTATTTATTATTAAAAATTAACAATATTCATTATTTTTTGCTCACTTTATACCTTACATGTTAGCTGGTCTCACCACTTTATATATTTTTCTTCACTATTTTACAAAAATAAATTAATTATTTTCTGTGTTCAATCAAATGGATAGAATAATCACAGGTAATCATAATTATAGACGAACAAGACTTGCACATAGTGTTTTCAATATTGAAGGACTCCGAAATCTCTTAATCAAAAAATTGTAAAATTTGAGAATATGTGTTCGTAAGGGGATTGTCAACTGATTTTAAATAAGACCGTATCAAATTTAAAACTAGATTGGATAAAAAATTTATTAATTAAAATTATTAAAATAAAATTAATTGTCTAAAAAATTAGTAGCGGCCAATTTTTTATTTTAATAAATTTTTAAATTTTAAGTCATTCTTTAACTAAATACAAATTTACCATTTTTAACTACATTTTTAAACTAATAATACAAATATACTTTTTTAAATTAATGTCAGAAAACACTTGAAAACTTTACCATTTTTAAGCCTAGCCAAACTGGGATCTACGGATGGTATGACATGCATGCTAAGTGCTAACACATAGAAGCTAATATATTCAGGGATTCGCCTTTGACAATTGACTGCTGAAATTATTTGGTTCACCAAAAATTATTACCGATAGATTTAACACTGAAAATTAATGTGAATGTATGGATCATGTCATTTTATTTATAATTTTTATTTTCATTTTCAAGATTCTTATTATCCGCGAAAATTTTCTACTGACAATCATTTTTTTATGGATCGACGCTCTATATATAAATACATTATATGTCTCTAAATCCAAAATCAATATAGAATAATATATCGTAGTATTTTTTTTTATTCCAAAGAACATTGTTCTGAAATTCCCGATTTAGTCGACTAATACCCGATTAATCCTTCACAAAGTATTTGGACAATCAATCAATCAATCATCAATATACTTATATAAAGGAGAAGACGGAGGCGGTGAAGTGGCGTCTCTAGAATCGCTCCATTCTATTTTTCTAATTTTCTCAATTTTTCACATTTTTTAATTTTAATAATTACAACTTCCTTTATTATTTTGGATTTTGTAGGAAGGAAATTGAAAATTACACTTTTATTATTTTCAAACTTGATAGAACTTTCTTTTATTATTTACAAACTTGATAGAACTTTCTTTGATTTAGAAAATTACAACTTCCTTATTATTTTCGAATTTGTAGGACTTGATAGAACTTTCTTTGATTTAGAAAATTACAACTTCCTTATTATTTTCGAATTTGTAGGTTTGATAGAACTTTCTTTTATTATTTTCAAACTTAATAGAATTTTCTTTGATTTATAAAATTACAACTTCCTTATTATTTTCGAATTTGTAGGACTTGATAAAACTTTCTTTGATTTAGAAAATTACAACTTCCTTATTATTTTCAAAATGATTTAATTATCTTCATTAGTAAAGGTTTTAAAGACAGAAATATTGCAAGTTACATATTTTATAAAAAAAATTGAACACTTCGCTAGGACAATCATCTTATTTATAATTTTAGTCAATCCGTTTGTTGAACCTGCGGAGACATGTAGCATAATTCTATCCCACATATTATTATATTGAAATAATATATTTTATTTATAATAACTCAAAATAATTATAATATACTATTTTTAAAATATGATTAATCATTATAGTCAATCACATTAGAGTACATTATTTTACACGTTCAGCAAATTTTAACCAATTATCAATTTATATAAATATAAACAACCAATTTGTATAACGTCATTAGAGATGCTTTTACATTATGTACATTTTTTCTTAAGTTACGCAACCTAACACTATAAAAGTATAGGTTATGAATATTTAACAGATATGCTTTAAGATATGCTTTAAGAGTAAAAAGAAAATTTAAAATCAATTACAAGTAATTAGCAATTAAATAAGTATCATATTTGAGACTCTTCTTTAATTTAATTTAAGGAAGAAAAATGTTAGAGTTCCTAAATTGGGTAAAAATATTTTTACAAAATGATTTAGTTTTCTTCATTAGTAAAGGTTTTAAATGCAGAAATGTTGTAAGTGAGATATTTTCCAATCTTTAATATTAATAATTCAAAATTTTGAAAAAATTAGAAAAATAGATAGAAGCGATTTGAGAGGCGGCACGTCACCGTCTCGTCTTCTCCTTTATATATGTATCTATACTATCTATCTATACTATAATATTATAAGCAAATCACACTCTATTTGGTTGGTAGTTTGGTCATTTAGTTTGGTACTCTAAATAATAACAGTTAGATGTAAATATAGGTAAATGAGAATCGTTGGATGTAATATTAAAAGAATATTCTTTTTTTGATATCTAAAATGCTCCCACAGGTTCAAGGTTCGAATCCCGTCAATAACATATTTAGTTTGGTCCTCTAAATAATAATCGTCAGATGTAAATATAGGTAAATGAGAACCGTTTGATGTAATATTAAAAAAATATTCTTTTTTTGATATCTAAAATTCTTCCACGGGTTCAAGGTTCGAATCCCGTCAACTAGGGGTGTTCACGGGTCGGGTTGGCCGGGTTCGAGGCATTTTTGTAACCCGACCCAATTAAATCGGTTTGAAAATTTTCAACCCAACCCGCAAAAAATAATTCTGTAACCCAACCCTACCCATTGTATATCGGTTTGGGTTGGTTTGTGTCGGTTTGAACGGATTAAATAATATTTAAAAAAATTTAAATATTATACAATATCACTTATTTTGAAAATCTAAATAAAATTAAAGTATGTATAACTTAAGTTTTTAGTATTAATATTTTATTTTGGTTAACATTATAATTTTAGTAAAGTAAATTATGTCTTATATCATATATATAAACACAAAATATAATTATATATCTATAAATGAAAGTATAATACATTGTTTAATGTATAGTTATATATAATATATACATATATTTTTAAATTATCGAATAAAATTGTAACTTAAATCGGGTTGGGTTGGGTTGACCGAAAAAATACAAAACCCATACCTAACCCATTTAAGTCGGTTTTAAAATTTTTCAACCCAATCAAGTATCGGATTTTTTTCATCGGGTTGGTTCAGCCGAAAAGAGGGTCGGGTTGGTTCGGTTTGACCGGGTTGACGAACCCATGAACACCCATACCGTCAACAACATATTAAAAAAATTTAAGATCAAAATTTAAATGCTAATAAAATAAGATAAAAAATACTAAAAAATCATATAAAAAAATACTATTATAAGCAAACTACCATCTATTTGGTTGGTTGGTAGTTTGATTCTCTAAATAATAACCGGTAGATATAAATATAGATAAATGCGAATCGTTTGATTAATATTAAAAGAATATTATTTTCTTGGTGTCTAAAATACTCTCACGGGTTCAAGATTCGAATCCCGTCAACAACATATTATTATTATTAAATATTTATATCATCTATTTTTCTAAGCTACATTCAAAAGTTCAAGATATTATTCCGTCGACAACATATTAAAATTTTTTAAGATCACAATACAAATAAATGTTAATAAAATAAGATAACAAATAATAGTAAATCATATAAAAATACTAAAATAATAAATTAAAAATACTAAAATTCATCCGTGACACGGTTATAGGCTTGTATATATTGATGATTGATTGTGATCGTACATATAAAAAATCAGTTTTGTAGTACTACACGATGGAGATATCATTCATAAATCATGATACTCTATATATTTTACACATAGATTAATTGATGAAAATGAAACAACTTAGACGAGAACATAAGGTAATTTATTCCCCCACTTCACCGTCTCTCTTTTTTCTTTTGAGAGGACTGATTTTCTCTTCAATAATAGAATCTATATTTTTTGTAAATAAGAAAACGTTTTTAAAATGTTTTTTGTTAAATTACATTATTATATTTTATAAATTTAATATTTTAATCTCGATCAATGATTATCAATTAGTATTAATCAAAATAGTTACATTTATACAAGCACACAAATTTATTTAAATTTATTAAAGTAAGAGCAATTAAATTTAAATTAGCTATACAAAAGTAAGTGCAACTAGCTAGATAAAAAATTTAATTTTGTATGATACTACATGATATCATAGCCATAGGCCACACATTTCGCAATATACCATCTCATGTTTATTCTTTTGGGCGAGTACGGACAACAGAGTCAACTTTTATCACCATCATATTAAACTTAACCATGGTGTTTAGCATATGTAATTGTAATTTTATAAAGTAAAAAATATGTTTTATTATACGGTAGATTGCGATCTTGAAATCGACATGATATTATAATACTTAAGCTAAGAATTAACTACTCTAATAATTTGACTTAGATATTTTTAGGAAAATATTATTTTCAGAGCTCTTTTTTTATTTTCAGAGTTATTTATAGCATATTGTAAGATAATATGCAACACTTTGTGAATGTAGGGGCATATGCAACATATATTGCTCTGAAAATTTGAAAATTAAAAAACAGTTCTGCAAATAACATTTCCCTATTTTTAGTTTTATAATTATCCTAAAACCAAACCATTGTAACTTCCACTAGTTTTTTCATGTTTTTTGAATCACTTTTTTTCCTTCTCATTTTCAACAAAAAATATTCTTGTTTTCGACAAATTTCACTTTAAAAAGAACCTAGATTCTTAAAGAGCCTCCTCATATGCAAATAAAAATTCTTAAACCAGAAAGCCCATTTTAGTCAAGCTATCCACAAGGCCCAATTAAAAGCCCATAAAAGTAAACCCAGATCGCACACACATTGGGCAAAAGCCCATTTACATTTACAAGAAGGTGAGTATAAATAGAAAAAGACCTTATGATGTATCGCCCCACTTAGAAGCAATTAGGGTTTAGTGACTCCAGAGCAAGCCTAGAGCCGCACTTTGAGTTGAAACAACCACAATGGGGCGTATGCACAGTCATGGGTATGTATTCATTCATATGCATAAGTGTGTTTAATCTTTACATTTTTGTAAACACAAGATTGTTGATGTATGTATATATGTATGTATCTGTGACTGCAGAAAGGGTATGTCTGCTTCTTCACTGCCCTACAAGAGGACTCCTCCCAGTTGGCTCAAGATCTCTTCTCAAGAGGTACCCTTTTTCTTATTTTCTTATTTTTTATGTTTTTTAGTTATTTTCATCTCTGATTTGTTATGTTTTAATTTGTTGGATCTGTTTCTATTATGTTGCGGTTTCATTTATAAAAGAAGTTCATTTTTTGAGGCATAGAATGTTAATTGTTGTTTTGTTTACTTTTTGTGTATGGGCTAATTGGTATGTTGTTGATTTATTGTATTTATATGCTTTGACTATGATTTGGATGTAATTGTGAAAATGTACCTGTTTGTTGTTAAAAATTGGGTGTTTAGGTTGGATAAATTTTGATGGCATTTCAAGATAATATAAAATTGTTTCGTTTTGAACATTACCTTATCGGGCTGGTTTTTTTTGTTATGACTGATTGTTAGCTGAGTCTTAATGTTTGTTGAGCTAGTGACAATACTTTAAAACCCTAAACAATGGAATTGCTAAATTGAATAAGAGTTCTACGGCTTTGCTAAAATGATTGTGAGCTTGTTCTTTAAAAGGTGTTGTTTTGTTGATTTGACCTGGTTGAGTCTTATGAGTTGATCTTCATTTTGGGGAATTGTTATCATGTCTAAGGGAACCAGTTAGCTGTTACTTGATGAGATTACTTTCATTTACCATTAAACTTCTTGAGCTTTGTACTAGTGCTGGACCTCATTTATTATTGTTGGAGTATATACACTAAATGTTATACTAAATCACTATGATATATTATTTTACAATATTTATAGGGAATGTACTAGGACACTGTTGGACTTGCTATAATGTAACTGAGGTGTTGTGTATTCTTAAACTGTTGATAATTTGTATGTGATCTTTTTGTTGGTACATGGATAAGCTTTTCTATTATTGGGTATGGACTGAATTGCCATGCCGGAATGCATTTGAAAGACGTTTCTTTATCATCAATTGAGTCTCCAACTGTGTATGTGGTAGACTGGCAGGGTATTTGAAGTAGCTTGCTAACTTGTTTTTGGCCATCTGGTTCATATTCAGGTTGATGATAACATTTGCAAGTTTGCAAAGAAGGGCCTTACACCTTCTCAAATTGGTGTGATCCTTCGTGATTCTCACGGAATTGCTCAAGTGAAGAGTGTCACTGGCAACAAGATTTTGAGGATACTTAAAGCCCATGGTACATCCTCTTCCTTGTAATTATGTGTTGGTTTGATAATGTTGAAATAAACTAAGCTGTTGGGTTTCTAATAACTTGCTAGGGCTTGCACCTGAAATTCCTGAGGATCTTTACCACCTAATCAAAAAGGCAGTAGCAATCAGGAAGCATCTTGAGAGGAACAGGAAGGACAAGGACTCCAAGTTCAGGTTGATTCTTGTTGAGAGCAGGATTCACCGACTTGCTCGCTACTACAAGAAGACCAAGAAGCTTCCCCCAGTCTGGAAATAGTAAGTTGTTTGAATCTCTTTCCTTGTGACTGCAATTGCTAAGTTGCAGCTAAACTCCAAGAACTTACCTTAAGGAAAGAACATAGATAGATATGCCAACTGTGCTAGTAAATAGTGATAATGTAACTAAAATTTTCTGAAATTTTAGCTAAAAATTACAAGACAGGGTGGCTGTATGACAAAATGTTCTCTTGCAAACAGAGGTCGATTTATAAATTATGATTCTTACTTTTGTGTTGGCAATTTTAGTTTGTCACTAGTATGATTAGTTTATTCAAGTTCTGGCCCAAATGATAATTGCTTATTTTGCCATTTCTTCCTTGCAGTGAATCCACCACCGCCAGCACCCTGGTTGCCTAGAGATGTATGCTGCAGGAACAAGTTGAAGATCTTTTATTTTGAATCTTGTCAAAACTATGCTAATATATAGAACTATCGAATCAACTTTAATGTTCTGTAGCTTCTTCATATGTTCTGAATTTTGTTGAAAGATTGAGTTTGTTTGGTAATGCTAATGAAAAACTGAGTTTGCTTGATATGCCAAATGTTTGCGGATTACAGAAATATGTAAAACATCAGATGAGTTTTATGTATCACTCTCATAGTAAGGGATACTGGTTTGGGCCACTTCTGATGTTGATCGGCGGTATTTCTTTTTGAAAGTTGTTTTCCGGGGTAGGTTCTATTTTAACCTTGAGCGATTTGCTCTTTCTTCCTTAAAAAGGATAAGACTGATGCCAAGTCAATGAGATGAATGAGGAATAGTAGTTTGGCAGCTATAAATAAAGTACCCAGATTTATATTTAAGAAATTAAGAAAATTAATGTAAGGAATTTATATCTCTAAACTGCAAATGGTGTATGAAGTCCAAACTATCAGGCTTATAGGTTTTTGAAGAAAATAGTAAAAAGTTTCTAAATAATCTTGTATAAGATTATGATCCGAATTTTAGATTTCACTGTGACTAGGGTAAAGAAGTATTTCTACACTCTTATTCTGAGCTTCTTGTCTCTGAACAAACAGCTCCATTTTCTTCTCGACTGCTTTAAGATGATCGTCCATGGCTGCTGCTTGTCTTCTTGTTTGAACGGAATTCGCCAGACTTCTTCTCAATTGTATATCAAACAGTTCGTGTGCAAGACTTACAAACAATACACAGGAATGTTAATCAATGTCGACCAAGAAGGAAGTGCTTTGATACCATTGTTAGCGTATAGCTAATATTTCTATAATAGGCAATGAAGTTAGAGATATAGACAGGACTATAGAGACAGAATTGACAAAGAGATGAGATGAGAAATAACAGAATTATTACTAATTTTCTTGATAGCCTGTTCATTACAAATGCCAGCATTACTTATACAATTGGCCAGCTAAGATATGAAACAATTGAAACAGTATTTGAAAAGTTGTTATAACAACTTTTCCCGCCAAAAGATTGTTTCTAATTTCTAATTTTGATCGATAACCTATAACATAGTCTCGTACATCGCACCAAACCAACACTCATAAAACCCGATAATATTGTTTTCTAAGATGAACCTAAATAGGGTAATTCATGGTGTGATGAGATAAATAATTTTTATTGCAAATTCTTGTGCTTTTTGTTTGTCAAATTCTGGATCGCTCCTGGCAGTCTCTGCATATGTCACCCTGAGAATTGTTTCTACAAGCAATATCTACTAGGGAAGATTCATATGTACTTCCCACAGGGACTGACAAGATTGCCATTGGTGGCGCAACAAAAGCTGAAACTTGCAAGTGATCTTGACAACATTATCGGCAGAGCACAACTTGATCCAAAGTTCAGATAAGTGGTGCAATAGCTCTTTCTGAGGTGTACAGCTAGGAGCCTAGGACACCAATACCTTCATGGTTTTTTTTTTGTTAAGAATCTCAACTGATAAACAAGGGCCGTAGCACAGGAGGTATCTGCAATAATTGAAAGATCTATGCCCTTCTGGCCGATCATTTGAGTCTTGAAGGAGTTCTACAGAGATATATGATTACTGACCACAATCTTAGCAATTTGCAATTATCTGTTAGAGAATACATAGATACAAGAACAGATAAAAGCTATGAAGTACAGGTGTCCCCTGTAATTTTAAGATTCTAAAGGAATACTCGATAGTCGATACCTCATCTGTAGCTCATATTTTCCACTTTATGCATACCTTCATATCAACACCTAATCTATGTTCCCGCAAGAAAAATGGCGTTCTAACTGCATATGTCAATTCACATGAGAAACACCATAACCGAACTTATACAGGCTAATAGACGATTGTAGTCTACTACTAGCATAGAATGACATGAAGATCGCTGTTAGAGCGAAGATACAAACACAATAACTGATGGATATAAAGTGAGAACAGAATTGAATCACAATGAGTTATGAGATGCAAAAACTATCAAACAGCAAGGAAATAAGGATAAAATCAACCTCCCGCTTTTCTGGAAATTTTGTACTTGGTCGGGCCATTAAGTGTTAGTGTATTAGCCTTGATAATGTATAACAAATACTAAACTTGATTAAGATCCATGAACTTCTTCAACCAAACATGCAACGCAATTTATTTCACAGGAAAGCGTATTTTGTATCAATTTAAAAGTAATCTAAAGGTTACGTCAAAAAAAAAAAGTAATCTAACGTCTGACTTATCTTACAGGCTAACTGACATAGAAAATTGTAGCTCAAAGCAATAAATCAACCTCTGTTTCAACAGAAAGCATACAGAATTTCTTATGATGTCCAATAACTACTTTGGCATTCAGAAAATAGAACTGAAATGAAAACACTTTCAATAGTCCACTACATCTATTACCGGGTAGTAACACATGCCTAGACAAAGAATTTCAATCAAGCAAGTGAAAAGATACTAAAACCAGTTACACAAGTCTGATGTATCTGAAAAATCAGTGTGATGGACAGATGGACAAATGCAATATCAGAGGCATCAGACAGTTTATCCTGCAGCCCTGCATGCAGCTATTACCTACTTTGCAACTTTTGCGGCATAACCAAAGTACCCATCTTGATTAGCCAACTAAAGTTAACATATGTAGATACTATCAAAATGCTGCACCAATATTAACAGAACCATACATCATTTACTAAAATTGAACAGAGCAAATTAGTTGTCCAATCGGTCCACCCTCAACCAGACTTACCCACATTACAACCACACAAACGAAAGTAGAGGGATGATGTCTATAATGTTTTATTAAACATCGGGAAACGTCAAGAACAATTCATATTGGTGTGTATTTATATTTGACTTTCCATTATAATATCATTAACACAACACGGTTATACCATATATCTTATAGGCTGATAAAAGTTGAACATATATAAACAACCTATATGAATACAATATCTTGAGTCCTCAGGAACAAATAAATAACTAGAAGATTATTAACAAAACATGAATTATAACAAATCATAATCGTGTAGCTTATAGAGCTGTTATTAAAATCATTGATCAATTAACTATTAAAATCATTAAGATGATGCAGGTCCACCAACCAGTAAATTTTTCTATTAGTTGTGAATTGGAGACAATAGTAAACTACAACAATTCGTCAATTACTAAAATTAAATGTTCTGCATTACTTTTGGTGTGATTACTATGCCAAGAAAACAATGCACACCCATCACGAAAAAGTAAATCCCTTCTTTACCATGGGATGTGACCACCTCACTAAGATATACATGGAACAGATAATGCAGAAGGAACATAGAGGAACTAAAACAGTCATATATGAACTGAAATGTGAACAAGGTTTTTAAAAATGACCATAACGCACCATTAAAACCGTATTATTAGGCACTCTTCTTCCCTTCACCATAGTAGCTGAGGTACCATTTAACAAACTTCTTCAGGCCCGATTGCAAATCTGTTGAGGGCTTATATCCAAGTTCTCTACTTGCTAAGCTAATGTTTGCGTGTGTAAATTGTACATCCCCATTACGTGGCAACTTCATTAGAGATCTTTTGGCCTTCACTTTCAGCAACCTCTCCAAAATATTCACAAGATTCGTAACTGGTACAGGTGAAGTATTCCCCAAATTGAACACCCTCAGTTGAGCCGGCCCCTTCTTCTTCCCACCACTACCTGTACTCTTCTCAGCAGTATCCAGTGCTGCCAAACATCCCTTCACAATATCATCAATGTACGTAAAATCCCTAGCCACCGTGCCATGATTGGCAGCCTCGAAGATCTGAATTGACTTCCCTTTCAATATATCTTTTGTGAAGAAGAAATAAGCCATGTCAGGTCTTCCCCAAGGACCATACACAGTAAAGAACCGCAATCCAGTAAGCGAAAGTCCATATATATGATTATAAGTATGTGAAATCTCTTCACCAGCCTTCTTTGTAGCAGCATACAGACTAGCAGGTTGATCAGTTCTGTCTTTCTCCGAAAAGGGCACTTTCGTATTAAGTCCATAAACAGAACTAGATGATGCCCAAACAATTGCAGGCTGTGGATTCGCAGACTTACAAACTTCAAGCAAACTAATAAATCCAGCTATATTACTATGAATATACGAACCAGGATTAATCATAGCATACCTAACACCAGCCTGAGCCGCCAAATGCATTACATGAGTAAATGCCACAACCTCAAACAACTTCTCCAAAAGGGCCTTATCATTAATATCACCCTCCACAATGTACACTCCCGAGCGCTCCAAAAGCGCCTGGCGTGCCCGTTTTAGTGCAGGATCATAATAGTCATTAAAATTATCAAGCCCTAAAACACCATCACCGCGACGTTTCAAGGCAGCAGAAACATGAGTTCCAACAAACCCTGCAGCCCCTGTAACAAGAACAGAGATCCCATTTCGAGACCGGACTTTGGCAGAAGACCTAACCCTCTTTTCCCAAGCAGGGCCACCCCAAGAACTTGTTCTAAGGGAACGTCTAGAGAAATCTGAGGCCATTGGGGACGACGAAGAAGGTGGCCTAAAAAAGAACACTAGAATTAAGCCCAAGAACACAAAAGACCAAAATGTGAGTTTTACAATCGGAGAATGCCACCTAAGTCTATGAATATATGGAGATTTCTCCATCTTAAACTTCCCCAATGTTGATTGCACATTTTCCTTCATGGGTAATAATTTTCTTGAAAATGTAAAGATTTTTTCACCAAAGCCCCAAATTCAATTAGGCAACTTTTCTCTAATTTCTTGAATTTCAGGGCTAGGGTTTGGAAAAGATTCTAACTTTGATTCATCTTCTTCTTCCCAAGCTTCCAATATTGATGTTCAAGATATATAACAAGAGGGTACTTTTCAAAACTCAATATATAACTATATATATAGATATCAAATTCAAAGCTCTTGTTTTCTTGATCAGAATCTTCTGATTTTCAAGAACAATGGTGGTTTTGATATATAAATTTTTCTGGGTATCTTCAAAATCAGAAAAAGAACAAGACCCAGGTTCTGAAATTTCAAATCAAGAACCCGAGTGATTAGATATATCTAACTGTGTGTGAATGTGTGTGTGTGTGTGTGTGAGAGAGAGAGAGAGACAGAGAGAGAGAGAGACAGAGAGAGAGAGAGAGAGAGAGAGACTTGAAGGTGGACTTGAAGAAGATGGGGAGTCTGAAGAAAAATGTCTGAAAAGGGATAAAGAAACAAGAGGAGAAGAGTCAAATTGGAGAAAGTTGTTTGTTCCCTCCTTTGTTGTAAAGTAAACTAGGGTTTCCAAAATCAAGGAGTTTAGTTGTTCAAATTTAAGTGAGTGGATAATTTGATAAAACCAAAAATAACTACTATATCTTCATTTCAACATTTCAGTGGCTCTACTTTCCTCGATTTCAGGCCTCCTTATTTTTCAAATTTCGGTTCTATACCAATTTTTTTGGGTGGGAGTTTCTTTTCAAGTGAAAATTAATTAATTAAAATTAATTATATTTATTTTGTAATTTGGTTGGAGATGCTGTTATTGATTTGGAGTCACAAAAGTTTGAATTTATATTTTTTTTTGAAGCGAGTTGGAATAGTATGCTTAATGTATATTTTTTTTCGGAATACCAACTGTGGAAAAAATTACTAGAAAATGTTTGAAATAAATATGTAATAGAAAAATGTACTTCTTTACTCCTTTAAATTTGTATTGATTGTATATCATATTTACTTTGATATTACATCTTCTCCTAATGTTTATCATGATGGTATAACGTTATGAACTAACATTTTTGTCGAGTTCAATTCTCGTTCATCAGAAAATAAATTATACTATGTGTTTAAATTTTGTGAGAGTTTCGTTATCAACATAATCTACAGGAGAGTAAAGAGAGAGTGGACCACAATGTAATGTCCATTAAGAAAGCTGTAAAGAATGCAAATTGATGGCGGAGAAGAAAGCACAGAGGGGGGAGACAAGGAGCATGTGAAGAGTTGCTGGAGGTCATATTTAGTGTGCCGTTATAGTAGTGGTGCAATGCAACCACCAGGGGGCAGGGGCGTATTCAAAAACAAAAAAAAAATCAGACACCCCGTACATTTTGAGAATATATTTTTATATTTTAAATTTTTATAAAGGTATTTTTATATATTTTTAAAAAACTTATAATTAAAAAATATAAAATTTTGTTTTAGGGGACAAGTGTCTCCCGTTTCCTTTACTAGATCCGTCCCCGACAACTATCATGAAATTTATGGCTAAAATACAAATATATATAGACCACCGCTTATGTTCAAATCCAGTTAATACTACTGTTGATCTTCTTATTATTTGAAGACGATCTTAAATTTTCAGCAGTTAGCTTGTAATGTTGTAGGTTCAAATCCAGTTAATACTACTGTTGATCTTGTTATTATTTGATGACGGTCTTAAATTTTCAGTAGTTAGCTTGTAATGTTGTAGGTGTTGATGTCAATTTTTGTCAAGGACATGATATCATAATAATGGGTATTCGTGCAAATCTTGAGCAAATATTCATGCTGTTAATGATGGAGATTAGGGTTTTAGGAATTTTTTCGACTGCACTTGAAAGTTAATTCTAAGAGAAACTCTGGAATTTTGATATCGAATCCTCTCAAATTGCCTACGTATTTTTATATCTACAGAGAATCTAGTCTACGTAATTCTATGAGGATCCCTCCATTTTTTGTGTAAAGTTTTAGTTAGAACAATACCCCTAAATTTTAGGAGCAGGTCATTTAGTTATAATGAATATCTTTAAATATGATTCTTCCCGTTATTAAATAAACAGGTACTCATATAAAATTGAATTTATATCTTGTACCAACAGTGGGGGCGGACAACTTTCCTTATATAGAATGTAATTGACGCTTCTGATCTAACAAATGATACCTACTTTGGATCAAGGTAACAAGGTTGAAGGTTCCCGATATTTTTTAAGAGTAAAGTGCATTTTGTGTTTTCTTCAAGTTAATCTTTCATAACAAAAATCGATATCAATTTGTAAAGGAGAAAGAGATCATTCTATTGTAACTTAAATGACTCGATTTCGTTAAGAAATGTTTGAGATATTCAAGTTCTAATTTCTTCAAAGCTTCATCAACGGTAAAAATGAGTTTGATGAATAAGATGATGACATAAAGACTATTTTATCCCTGCATTTTAATGTTATTTTAACTGAAATACACATAATGTTACGAAACTGAAATGCAAGTGGTAGTTTTTGAAGTAGAGTATCTCAAGTGGTCTCACACACAAATTGTAGGTACACAAAGTGCACTTTACTCATTTTTTAAATTGCAAGTTTGTTTAACTTTTTAAATTTACGGTTCAACTTTAAACGGTTCGATTTCAAATATTAAAAATATCTTTTTAATAAATTATTTATTAATTTGAATTATTGCAGTATTTCAATATTAAATTTGATTTCAATCCTATTTTAGTCTCATTCCTAGATTCATATCGCTACTTTATTATATTGATTTTGCGGTAAGTTTTTTCCCATTACTTATTCTCTGAAACTCCTATTAACCCTATGCATGATATTTACATTTGTAATAAAGTAATAAAATTATTAGAATGTTATTGTAATTGAAGTAATATACATTTTAAATATTTTGATTTCACCTTACTTGTTATGTCTACTACAATTCAATATTAATTTTGTGATGTGTTTTTCCCCGCTCTTGTTAACCCTATCTATACTCCTATATAATAAATGAAATATTAAAAATTCATATATAATAGACGAAACATTAAAAATTTGATCGGTCGGTACTAGTTTTTTTTGGTAATTCGGGTGTTTTTATTTAATTATCCCTATTTATTTATAAAAAATATTATTAAATAAATAAATTACCTATTTATAATCAATTATCTTTTCATCTAAACACGTTATTTTTTCGATAAAATATTGAGTATGTGTAAATATGAACATTAAGAATCTTAACATTCAAAATAAATACACAATAATTAAACTTAAATCAAAACTAAAAAGATAGTATGAACTAAAAACTTTCAAGTTAAAAAGTAAATCAGTTAAATCAAAGAGATAATATTTGACAAAATAAAATAAAATTCAAAGGGATAATAACCATCGTTCATAATTTAAGAGAGAAGATATTCTATTTGTGAAAGAGAAATGACAAAATTCTGAAATAAATGAAATTGAAGAAAATAAAATAATAATTTAAAAGTCATGTGAAATCTTACCCCAAACCTCATGACTTTTCACATTAGACCTCTAGTTATATTTGAAGTTAAAAGTCATTAAATGTAATTGTTATTCCAAATTCATGACTTTTTGAATAACAGTCTACTTTTAAAGAATTGTTAAAAGTTTAAATTGAATAACACCTTACTTTTAATGACTTAATTAAAAGTTGTTAAAAATCTTAATTCAATAACAATAATTATTGTGTATTTATTTTAAAAGTTGTTAAAAGTATTAATTCAATAACAAAATTTACGTTAATTATTGTGTATTTAATTTGAATGTTAAGATTCACATAAGAAGTAAAATAATAAAATACTGAAGTCTTAATTTAATTGAAGCAATATACACTATAAAATATTAAAATAATAAAGTATACATGTTTAATAATATAATGATAATAAAATAATACATGTTTAAATAATAGTTGTTGGTAATTAGTATTAATTTTGTTATTTTCGATTTGGTGAAATTCGTTAATAACATTCTTTATTCAATAATGTCCAAAATGACTATTTGCATAAGAGTGTCCAAATTGACCACTTCTACGGGCATCTGTTGAATGTTATCCATTTATACTATAGCTTGCACTAAATATCTAAAAGAAGATATGATATTTTAATTTTTTCAAAATCAAGTACTTTGTTGGGATAAAACAAGAAATAGATAGAATATGAGAGAAATAAATTTATTTTTATTAACAAACACAATGGTAATATAAAAAATTAGAAATTATGAAATACGCCAAATTTGATGTAAAAGTTACACCAAATGTAATTTTGACATCAAATTTGATGTTGCACTATTCCTTTGGTGTAATTTAAATTACACTATAATAACATTATATTGTTGCATTAGAGTTACTCTTACTACACAAATCAATATGCGTAATCTCTGCTAATGCATATTTGGATTGCGTATTGTAACACCCCAGATCCGGGGTCATGAATCTGGGTTGTCACACTCCATCAATCACACAATACCTACATCACTTACAATATTCTAATAATACAACTCCAAAGACCCCAATCACTTACGCACACACACAAGTTATAGCCTTGGAAATGAGCAACAATAAGTAACATTTGTTATTACAAATCAAATGTACTATCCAGGATCTCATCTATTATTTACAACCTCTACCTGAAGTTAAAATAATAGACCTCACAATTTTATACAAGGTTCAATAATGCAAACCTACTCGAAAACAATTCTCCCTAATTCCATCTGCAACTGTTCTGTTAACTCCGGCAGTACCCATCCTGCTGAACTAACTCAAGGGTGGTCTTTCCATTCCCTTGCTCTCGTAATACGGGATGAAACGACAATGTTTTCTTCATGCTGAAAGTTTTAATAAAGCAAGAATGAGCTAATAGCGCTCAGCAAGTGTAAAGCATAATGTAACATAAGATGTAAAAGAGATAACTACAACTCAACAAAGGACAAGACAGACAATAATATTAACAGAAGCACAGGAATCCAGAATCAAAGAAGAAAAGGTAAACTCAAAAAGTCAAAATACGTTATGTATTCTTGAAATCCGTAAACAGGTCACGGAAAGAAGTTCATGAAAGTGTTCAAGCCTCAGTGACAGCAAAAGAAACAAGACTTTCAAGACGACAGAAGTATGTGAATGATTTAGGGTTAGTACCACAGGATTTCAGTGATTTAAACGAAGCAACCAGAACGACAAGGGACTTATCAGCAGCATTGAATTGAAGACATAAAAGAAGAATTGATCAAGTGTTAATCATCTGTGAACCAGACCAGTTGCACTAGTTGACAGCACTAAAAAGATCAAGTTGTTTTATCGTCTCAGAAGAAATTGATACAGTCTATTACTTAAACACCAAGGAGCTCATAAAGGATTTCTTAAATAGATCAAGGTCAAAAGAAAAGGGTTTGATGGTTTTTGATTAATAAAAACCATCGAATGAGATAAAAAGAAACCATTAGAAAACTAATATGAGTTAATGTTTCATTCGATAGTTTTTATTTAAAAACTATCGAATGGAATATTAACTTTAATATTCGATAGTTTTTCTTTTGTGGAGCAGGTGAAAAGTATTACTTGTTTGTCAGGTTGATGAAGATCCAACAACCAAGAATAAACCAATTCTTTTGGTTCGATGGTTTTTCAAATCAAGACTACAATTAATACTGAGAGAAGATTGTGTCTTCTTCAGTTAAGGCAATTCACAGAGACATTACTGAGAGAGAAGTTTGAGCCGGAGAAAATTATCAGAGAAATTAATAGTGCTCAGAATTTTATCATTGTATTGAATTTGTGTAACCTTAAACTCATTGAAGCTAATCTACGGATTAGAAATTGCAGCACCCTTCGAGGATTATATTTATAAAACTATATATTCCCCGACTCTTGGTTTGGTTTGGTGTGTTTGATTTCGTTATAGAACTTGAAAGGCATATGTTTAGGCCTATTAATATTCCGAGGAAACAACTTAATTTAAACAAGTATGTAATAAGTAAATAATAAGTTAATATGTCACAGGAATCTCAGAGAGTTTTATCTGTCAAGAGAATGGAGAATTAAAGTCATCTACAGACTTGAAGTTATTCTACATTAAAAGAAGTTCAATTTATTGTTCAAGCCTCAGTGAAGTATTCAAGGAAGTGGATTTACTACAGTGACAGAGATTTCCAGTTGGTGACAGAAGAAGTACAGGATACAAAGTTTATTCAGAGCTAAAGAAAAGAAGCCACAGCTTTAAATGTTTTAAAGATGAAGAATTATCATTGAAGTCAGTTATTCATGAAACCAGACAGTGCATCGAATGACGACATCAATCAGTGGAATTAAATCATCTATATTCAGTGGTCTTCAGAAGAGAGAGGGATACTATGTTTTTAAGTTATCTTCTTTTAAATTGTTAATCAATTTAATTAATAAATTAATTCTCTTAGAATTAATTAATTAATTTATTAAATTAATTAATTAATTAATTTGGTTGTTTAAATTATTTATTAACTTAATTCTAGAAAAGAATTAATTTAATTTACAATTTAATCTAACTAAATTACTTAATAGAAATTTTCTTAATAACTAGTATGACCTATATTATTCTCGGTATGACCATGGTTTTTTTAAAGGCAGGTCATACCGAATTTAATCAGGTCATACAGGTCATTTTTCAGGTTCTACTGAGTGTTGTCAGGTCTGTGTGTCAGGTCATACAAGTTGCTTTTGGAGGTCATACCGAATAGTTGTTAGAAATACTTGAGGTCATACCGGACAGTTTTTGCAGGTCATACTGCTGAAGCATGGTTCTACCGAATGTATTTCTCAGGTCATACAAGTGTATGAATTGTTTTATTAAATCTTTTTGATTTAATGAACATGTCATACAAGGCTAATTGGAAGTGTATTTGACCCGGGGCAAAAAGCAGAACAGAACATTAGAATTCATTATCAAACACACAGACTCTTTTCTCTCAAGAACAAGAAGAAAGCTTTTGATCTCATTTCTTCTCAAGCAATTAATTCTAGTTTGTATTGTTAAATCCAAACCACTAGAAGTTGATTACTTGTATTGCTTTGATTATCTAGCGGATTTTTATCCCTAGAATTTATCTCGAACTTGCTTTTAGCATTCGATCTTTTTATTACAAATATTAGAAAAGTTCATGTCGAATTTATTCTAAATTTGTATTAATTAGTTTGAGATAAATACTTTGTAATCCTTATTGTATTTGCAACACCCTTCAAGTTTAATATAGTTAATATTTAACTTGAATCTTGTTTCATTTATATTCCGCATTAATTTGTTCTTAATTGTTAAATTATTCAAAGGGCAAATTCGATAAAACGGTATAGTTTGTATTCAACCCCCCTTCTACAAACTTATCAGGACCTAACAGAACTGAATGATTAATCCGCGAACGAAATTGAATTATTTGTAGGTATCGTATTCAACCCCCCCTTCTACGATACTTTGGACCTAACAATTGGTATCAGAGCTACTTGATTGATATACAAATCAGATCCGGTGAATGAGACCAAAATCAAACGTAGCGTGAAAATTCGAAGCAAATTTTTTAACTTTCAAAATTTTTCATTTAATTGGAATTTCTTGAATTTTAAACAATTTGAAATTTTCAGAAACCATGAGTGCTCCAAAGACAACCGCTGGTATTAAAGTTCCCCCGTTTACTAGAGATGATTTCGGTTTGTGTAAGATGAAGATGCTGTTATTTATCAAGGCATCTAATCCGTTGTATATTGGCATATTAGAGAACGGAACTGAAGACATGCAGGAAAACAGATTGGACATCCTGACTTCTCAGTACGAAGCTTTTAGGTCTCTTCCAGGAGAAAGTATAACTCAGGTCTTTGAGAAATATATTAAGCTCCTAAATGAATTGGCAATGAAAGGAAAGACCTATCCACTGAGAGAATCAAACAGGAAGTTCATGATGACGTTGCCTCATCATGTACAACACAAGTCATCATCCATAAGGGAAAGAATAGACTTCACAAAGATGTCACTAGAGATGTTCTATGGCAAGTTGAAGACTTATGAGATGGAACAAGAACAACGAGTGATAATCTACGGATCAGGGACAGTGGATAACAAGCACAATGCACTTGTGAGATCAGCAACACTTGTAGTGGATGAACCAACAACTTCCGAGATTCAGGTTCAAACCCCTAGAGCTGGAAAGGAGGTGATAATAGAAGCTGAAATGGATTCTGTGAATCTGGGTGTTGATGAAAGTGTTTACTACACCCTAGAAGAGCTTGAGCAAATGGAAGACAAAACCATGGCGTACTTAGCTGCAAAGTTTAGCCACATTCGTTTCAATAGAAACCCTAAGTACAAGTTCAAGGGTTCAACCAACAAATTCCAGAAGAGCAAGTATACACCTAGTACAGGCTCCAAGGGAAGCTACAAGACTGACATGATTGATAGAAGCAAATCAAGATGCTACAACTGCAATGAGTTAGGGCATTTCGCCACTGAATGCCGGAAGCCTCGTCAAGCAAGAGACATGAAAGATGTCTATGTAAAGAAAGACTCTTATGAGGATTTGAAGAAGGAGAATGCCAAGCTGAAACAACAACTGGAGGCATTGTCTGGAAAGCAGAAAGGGAAAGCTTATATAGCAGAGGGAAAACACTGGGATGATACTGATTCGGATGAAGAGGAAGAGTATGTAAATGTTGCCCTAATGGCTGACTCTTCAGAGGAATCACAACAATCATCTCAGGTACCTATATTAACTACAATTGATCTGTCTAACTCCGAGTACAAGAAAACTGTGCAAGATCTTAGTGTAGAATTGTTTAATGTACACACAAGCATGCTAGCATCTGAAATGGAGAATGCTAAACTAGTTCTTAAGATTAAAAAACTAGAATCTAAAAATGAAGAACTAGAGCTTGTAGCTGTCACAATAGAAGATCTTAAGCAAAAGAATGCGTACTTAGAGAACAAGATTAAGTGTAATGATGAGATAAAGACTATCCTCAGGAAGCAGATTTCAGATTTAGATTTGAAGCTGAATGCTTTTAAGAATTCCGCCCTGATTGCTAAGGAGATCATTGATACACAGACCCAGGGTAATAAAACTGCTATAGGACTTGACTACTCCAAAAAGGCTGGGAAAAAGATCTTGGAATTCCCTGTGACATCTCCTGTTGTCAAGAAGGATATTCCACACATTCTTAAGAATGTGGACAGTCCAGTCTTTGTCAGGCCCTTCTCAGAACCTTTTCATGAGGATGACCTTTACATAAGACAAGAATTGCTTGAGGAGGATTTATTGAAGGTAAAAGAGGTAAAGACTAAGGTGCCTAGGAAATCAGTAAAAAATTTTATACCTAAAACTGAAATAGGTGACTTAGTTGACAGTGTTAAAAAGAACAGGAATGGGAAAAAAAGGGTTGTTAATCAGAATATTGTTTCTTCTTCTCCCATTGCATCTAGGAAGTTGTGCACAATATGTAATTCTGCTGGACACCTTACACATGCATGTAAAAAGGTTAAAGTAGAAACTGCTAATACTTCTGCAATGCATAACATGTCTGAAATGCCTGATGTTCATAAACCCTGTGGTAAGAAAGAGTGCTTGCTATGTACATACAACATCATGCATGCTTATTTTAAGTTGATGAATGCTTCTGGTAGCAATAGCACTGATAATGTTGAATCCACAGATGATATGAAAATCAAACAGAGTAAGAATAAATTGAATGTTACTCCTGTTAAATCATCTAAACCTTCAGGACCCAAACAATTTTGGGTACCAAAGTCCGCTTAATCAATCTGTGATTGCAGGGTAAGGTTACAAGCTCAAAGGTCGTGTGGATTCTGGATAGTGGTTGTTCTAGACACATGATAGGTGAAGAGTCCATGCTTACAGAGGTGGTTAAGAAGATCGGCCCGATTGTAACCTTTGGAGATGACAGCAAAGGATTCACTACGGGATATGGTAAATTAAAAGTTGGAAATGTCATCATTGAAAACATCTCTCTTGTTGAAGGATTGAAGCACAATCTTCTAAGTATCAGTCAGTTCTGTGATAAAGGCTACAATGTAGATTTCAGAAAGGACAAGTGCTTGATCACCAACAGGAAGGATGAGAAGCTTACTCTACTGGGAGTGAGAAAAGGAAATTTGTTTATAGCTGACTTAAGTTCTACCAGTGAAGGAGAAGTTACATGTTTCTACAGTAAGGCATCTTCAGAACAAAGTTGGCTATGGCACAAGAAGCTCTCACATCTGAACTTCAAAACTATGAACTCTTTGGTAAAGAGAGAGTTAGTGAGAGGGTTTCCCCTGATGGAATTCAATCAGGAGGGACTATGTGAAGCATGTGAAAAAGGGAAGTCGAAGAAAGCATCACATGGAAACAAAGGAATGACAAGCATTGCTGAACCATTACAACTGATTCATATGGATTTATTTGGTCCAGTCAATGTTATGTCACTTTCAAGAAAAAGATATGCATTGGTGATGGTGGATGACTACTCCAAGTACACGTGGGTGTTGTTCATACAATCAAAGGATGAAGCAACACAACTAATCATTGATCACATCAAGAAGATAGAAGTGGAAGCTAAGCTACCTGTGCGGACAATCAGATCAGACAATGGAATTGAATTCAAGAATGCAGTTCTTAATGATTTCTGCTCAGAGAAAGGAATATCAAGACAGTTTTCAGCACTTACTTTTGGGTTGAAGCAGTGAATACAGCTTGCTACACTCAGAATCGAACCCTGATCAACAAAGATCATGAAAAGACTCCGTATGAGTTAATGGCCAATAAGAAACCAACACTGAAGTACTTTCATGTGTTTGGTGCAAAGTGCTTTGTACTTAAAGATAGAGAACATCTTGGCAAGTTTGATGCCAAAGAAGATAAAGGCATTTTTCTGGGCTATTCTCTGGAATCTAAGGCTTTCAGGGTATATGTGATTGAAGATAAGAAGGTGTTGGAAAGCTTTAATGTAACATTTGACGACACCAAAATACCAGGCCTGTAAACTAGAGAGAACTCTGAATCCTTGGTATTTGAAAATCTACCAGGAGATCTCTCTGACAATGAAGAAGTACCTGAAGTTGTTACAGTTATTAATAATAATCATAATGATAATGATTCTGGACAAAGTGGTGACCAAAGTGGAGATCCTCAAAATTCTACAGGATCAACTAGTCAGTCTACAGAATCAACAGATCAAACCGTCAACAACTCAGGGGGAGCAGGAGAAGGATCAACTAGTCACCCTCCACAACATCTAGAACAAGGAGAATCATCAAGATCGCATCTGCCAAGACAAAGGGTATGGAATAGAGATCATCCCTTTCACTTGATCATTGGTGATCCGGACACAGGAGTGAGAACTAGGAGAACATCACAAAATGAATGTCACTATTCTGGGTTTCTTTCAGAAACAGAACCTAAGAAAGTTGAAGATGCTCTAGATGATCCAGATTGGGTGATTGCTATGCAAGAGGAACTCAATCAGTTTGAAAGGCAGAAAGTTTGGAAGCTGGTACCCAGGCCTAAGGGAAAATCTGTTATTGGAACAAGATGGATATTCAGAAATAAGTTGGGCGAAGATGGAATTGTAACGAGAAACAAAGCCAGACTGGTTGCTAAAGGTTACTCTCAAGAAGAGGGTATAGATTATGATGAAACCTATGCACCAGTAGCAAGACTTGAGGCCATCAGAATGTTTCTGTCATTCGCAGCACATTCCAATTACAAGGTATATCAGATGGATGTGAAGAGTGATTTTCTGAACGGGGAGTTAGAAGAAGAAGTGTATGTGGAACAACCTCCAGGTTTTGAGGATTCAAAACTGGCAGACTTTGTGTACTTTCTATTCAAAGCTCTCTATGGACTCAAACAAGCTCCAAGGACATGGTATGACACTCTCTCTGAATTCTTACTTGAAAATGATTTTACAAGAGGTGTTGTAGACAAGACTCTCTTTTACAAAAAGCACAAAAATGATTTGATATTGGTGCAAGTATATGTTGATGACATAATATTTGGTTCTACTAATGATGATCTATGCAAGAGATTTGCTAAGTTAATGCAGAGTCGTTATGAAATGAGCATGATGGGTGAATTGTCATTCTTTCTTGGACTGCAAGTATACCAAAGACAAGATGGTATATTCATTTGTCAGTCCAAGTACATCAAAGATCTTCTTAAGAAGTATCAAATGGAAGACTCATCTACAACAAAGACTCTTATGCCAACTGCCACTAAGCTTGATAAGGATGAAACTGGTAAGAAGGTTGACATCACAGGCTACAGAGGTATGATAGGCTCATTACTTTATCTCACTGCAAGTAGACCAGATATAATGTTTGAAACATGCTTGTGTGCTAGGTTTCAGTCTGATCCTAAAGAATCTCATCTAATAGTTGTTAAGTGAATATTTAGATATCTTAAGGGGACTCCAAATCTTGGAATCTGGTACCCTAAAGATACAGGATTTGATCTTATTGGATATAAAGACTCTGATTTTGCGGGTTGTAAGATTGATCGGAAGAGTACTTCAGGAAGCTGTCAGTTTCTTGGAAGAAGGTTAGTTTCCTGGTATCGCAAGAAGCAGCATTCAGTGTCCACATCAACAACTGAGGCTGAATACATTGCTTCTGGTAGCTGCTGTGCTCAGATCTTATGGATGAGAAACCAACTCCGTGACTATGGGCTTTTGTTGACAAAGATTCCAATATTTTGCGACAACACAAGTGCCATAGCAATCTCTAACAACCCAGTGCAACACTCGAGGACGAAGCACATCGACATCAGGTATCATTTTATCCGAGAGCATGTCATGAACGGAACTGTGGAGTTACATTTTGTACCCACAGAGGAACAAATTGCAGACATCTTTACTAAACCGCTTGATGAATCCACTTTTTCAAAGCTGGTTGGTGAACTTGGGATGTTAAATCTTTCTAATTGATTTTGATTAGAAGTCAGTAACTGCAGATAGTCCTAGTGAATACATGAGTTTAAGAATTTCTATATCCTTAGGACTCGTGAATTTATTTTCTGGAGCAATTCTCGTAGTTAGGATTATTGTACTAATTTAATGTCATAATTATGGATGATATATCTTCTGGCATTTAATTGGTTATTAATTCTAAAAATTATTTAGGTGCTAATATTTGTTCTAAATATTTAAGCATCTATTTAATTTGAATTAATTTACTTTGTTTTTAACATTGTAGATTAATGCAGCATAATTTATTGGAGTTTAATTGGTTAATATCATTCAATGATATTTAGTCGATTTTATTCTGAGAAAATTGTGAATTTTCTGTTAACAATTGATTTTGGTAAATTTGAAAAGATTTATTCGAATTAAAACTTGACAGGAAATAAAAAGGTTTGAATTTTAGAACATGAACATGTTTTATAATTTGAACAGCAGCAAAAAATATCGAATTTAGGAAATTCGATAGTTTTTCTAAGTACTAGAAGAAATCTATCGAAATTTATTTTCGATGGTTTTTGGACTAGGAAAAGAAAACTATCGAAAACATTTTTCGATAGTTTTTGAAACTAAAGTGAAAATATATCGGGAGGATTTAATTTTTCAATATTTAAACTCCTCGATAGTTTTTCAACAAAGAAAAACTCGATAGTTTTTCAGGTTTTAAAAAGAAACAAGTTCGATAGTTTTTCAGTTTTCAAAAGAAAGAGACTTCGATAGTTTTTCTGATAAACGTTTTAAATTCACATTTTCAAACACTTCGATAGTTTTTGAAAAACTATCGAGGTGCAGTTGACATTTTTGCCCTCACAGAAAACTATCGACAGTTCATTTCAAAATCAATCGAACTTGAAAGGACCAAAATACCCCTTACAGTTTAAAAAAAGTATAAAAACTTTGCCTTTGCTTTTTTTTTTCTTTTCAGTTTTTACAGATCTAAGAAAAGACACAGCCGAGTTCTATACTTACAAAGAGATATACACACATCCAAGAACATCATTGTCGATAGATTTCTCCATTTTTAACCAAGAAAACCTTGAAAATTTACTGTGTTTCACTGTTGAATTCATTTTAACCGTGAAAACTTTATTGTTTTAAGTGTTTAGAACTTTCATAGGAAGAAACCATCGAACTAAATATTTGAACCTCGGAAAAGTAATAACAGTTCTTATCTGTAGAAGTTGATTGTTTAACAATTGATTTCTTTGGATTTTAGTGGTATTCTGAGATTCACTAATTTAGAATTCTTAATTCAAGGGTTCGAGTTTGTGTGTTAAAGTCAAAAGGGGTAATTTTGTTAAGGGTTGATTAATTAGAAATAATTAATTGGAAATTTAGTTTTGGTTTAAATTTAAATTTTCTGGAAATTTGAAATAAAATGGCTGGAGAATTTATTGTAACCAAGACTAATCATGTCTCATTTCAAAACTTGCAAGCCATTACGAACTTACAGTTTCGTGCATGGGCAGAGTTTTTGAATACACGTTCGTTAGTGGCATATTCTTTAAGTACTCCCGTAGTCCTTTGCATTGATCAATTGACTGCGTTGTACACATCCGCCACGGACACAAGTGAGAATAATGTAAGGTCCTTCAGTTTTGTGGTGCCAGGGGGCATAACAATTAGGGTAACGGAACATGACTTTAACAGAATACTTCGTTTTCCAACAGAAAACCATGTTCCGGATCCCACGACTGAGGCGATACATGCTTTCTTCACTCTCATTAGAAGTCAACAACCTAACTTCTTTGTGGGAGAGTTCCTTAAGCATTACCTGACAAAGCCATGGAACTTTTTCTTTCATACCCTAATCCATGTTTTTACTGCCAAGCTTACAAATCTGCATGGTATTCCCTTATTCCTTCAAAAGATAGGGTTTGCCATTGCCAACAATAGGCATATTAACATAGGAAGGCTAGTGATTGATCAAGTCATTCTGTGCATGGGACCACTGGATGAAAGAACAGGCATAAATGAAGATGTGCTTTGTTTCTATCCTAGGTTCCTACAGCTAATTCTCAATGATGTCTTAACAGATGATGAACGTGAGACATTTGAAGGCGAGGACACACATGAGTGCATGAAGATGAAGAGCAATGCAATAACCGCGCTGATAAGGAAGAACAACTATCTTCCAGGGGTACCCACTGTTCTCACAGAATATCTAAGAACGGTGCCCCTACCACTTCTACCCCCAGGGGAACAGGTAATTGAAGGTAACATTCTTGAACCTGAACTGGCTCCTGAACCTGAACCAATGGATGTTGATCCAGAGCCCTCAGTGGCCATTCCTGACCAAGAGGTTGCAAACCCACAACCTCTAACCACGGTCGAAGAGCCTTTGGAAGAGCCAAATGAAACCATAAACGAACCTCCTTCCCCTACTATACCCAACATTCAGACATCCATGAGTGTAGAGGGAGATAGTGCCTTAGCAGCACCACATAAGGAGATACACCCTTCAACAGCAGCTCTACCTACCTCTAAAAGGAGAAGAACAGAAACCGAGGCAACTGTTGATAGTTCATTTCTCTCACCAAAGAACCCTTCACAGATTTTTCTGATTTTGATTGGGCAATGCTAACAAAAGCTATATCTGAACCAATAGCTCAATCAAGTAAGGAAGAATTGACGGAAACAACTGGTGTTCCGACCATATTACGGTCAGGTTCACTGGTTGAAGGTTCTAAGAACCAAGAGTCTTCACAGACGTCGAGAGAAGGCTTTGACCTAAATGCACAATCTAAAGGGTCATTGTCTACCTCCCCAGATGGAACATATCTGGATCCTGCGGGTAAAGGGTCTGACGTAGGTGCAGATCGGCAACTCGGTGACAATGAATCAATTACTATTGAGGAGTTAACTGAGGTAAAGTCTTCACAGACTATTGAGGAAGCTTCAGGATCTCTGCTATTAATAGAGCCTGATTCTAACCTCCTAGAGATTCAAACTCTAGATCCTACAAAGGATACATCATCTACGGATGATCAGCAACTTGGTTTAACCAAGGACGGGGACTTGCGAAGCCCCATTGCACCACCGGTGACCTCCTTAAGGACGGCTACGGTGTTTTCTTTTGCAGGTACAACTAGCAAAAAGGGATTGAGTGAAACAAAAACACTTACACCTGGCCTGAGTGGGAAAGGTAAAATGAGTGAAACACTGACAGAAACGTTGAGTGTACACCCAGAGCCAAATGTGAGGAGTGACACCCTAACCCTTCCACAAATTGATGATTTGCTATTACCAACAGAACGAGAGGTACATGTTCAATCCACCCTCAAGGAGATGACAGTTCGTGATAAAGAAGGAAATCCATTATTCAAGGTTCCACTGAGACCTTCCTTTGACCAAGGGATCTCCTCTAGTCAAGGCAATGCTTCTTTAAAGACTATTCAAGAGAAGGTTGACTTGGCTGCAGCTGATTCCAGAAGAACATTCAGGGTCATTGGCAGTGCATCTGGCACTATAACAGGTACTAAGCAGGCAGTGGACTCCTTGAAGAAGGAAGCAATGGAAGAACTGGTCGAGTTGAGGACAGACGTCAAGGAATTAAAAGATGGATTCATGAATGAAGTATTTGCATTGTCACATGGACAGGAAGCTTTGAGAGAAGGCGTTCTGGTTATCCAGGATGGTCAAGCGCGGGTAAAAGATGCAATGAACACACTTTCAAGAGTGGAGTCTAAGCTGAACAAGAGGATGGATCATATGGAAAAGACTACCAACTCAAGATTGGATAACATTGACCTGACGCTAGCTTCTATGAATGAGATGAATAAGCAGATTATGGATTTCTTGGAAAACCAAAGTGACGGAGTACAGTCAATCTGGACTATGCTAAGAAGCCAACAAACTGGACAACCTGGTCCTTCAAATCAGCAACCTGATCCTTCTACTACCTTTTATGCCGAGGATGCTTTTATCGAGGATTCCTCAACTAAGGGGGAGAAAGTTGGAGATGGGGAGAAAGTTGGAGACGGGGAGAAAGGTCTGGATGGATGGGGAGTTTGGGAAATGGTTGAAGCTATTCCGATAAGACAGTACTGGATAGAAGAGCTTGTACAAGAAGAGAACAGTGAAGAGGAATTTGAGGTCATGCAAGAGCAACCAATTCAGGAGGAGCATGAGCCATATTATCCAGAGCCTGTTGAACATCCAATCTGGGAGGATAATATGGAAGAAGAAGCAAATCCTCTGTCACAAGAAGAAGAAGCTGCCTTGGAAGCGATAAGAGCTCAAAGAGCTGTAATAGATGCCAGGCAAGCTGAGAAAGAGAAACAACAAGCAGTTCTGCGAAGTGAAAAACTGAAGAGGTTCAAGATGTATAGTGAAGTGGGGCAGAAGAAGATGATAGATCTGGCAAAGAAAGAAGCTAATGAATGGGAGATGGCTTATAAAACCTTTTGCAGAGTTGAAGACGGATTAGAAGTCAACGACAATGCTGAGGTGGAAGTTATCATTCAGAACATCAGAAGTGCCAATCTTGAAGATCAGACTTACTTCACAGCATTGAGAAACTCTATGATCTTTCTGAAAGCAGGGGTTAAAGCAAATGGAGCCTGGAACATATTGATCAATTTTCTTGAGAAAGGTACATTTGTGATTTCCACTAAGTTTTTAGAACAGAGAACATACACAGAATTGCAGGTAATTCTCATCAAGATTCAAAGAACTACAAGGTTAAATGAACTGCTCCGTGAGCATGTTAAAGATATCTTGATGAAAGTCAGTCCAGAGATTACTGAAGATCCTCCAATGGTTAGATTCATGACGAATGACTTGTTCAGAATCTGCTATTTGACTGAGGACAAACTGAGAGACTATCCAAGCAACTATATGATATCAGTTGAGAAGTATCTTAGATCCACTGGATTCTCATCAACAGAGAAGGACAAAGCAGCAGACACTAAGAAGATTTCTAATGGAGAATGTTCCTTACTATAGGAAGAGAGTGGAAAGAGGATTGGAAGTGCATCCCAGACTACCAAGCATGCCAAAGCTAAACAAGAAAGATGTTAACATTGCATGGGTGTGGGCTGGAGTGGGACAAGAGGTAGAGTACATTGGAAGACACATCAAAGGAGCAATCCTTAAACCTGGAGAACCACTGCACTATCCTTCCGTGATTGATTATCAAACTGCTAACTCCAATCTTGTGAGAGAAGAAGGTGAGATTGAGATGGACTGAAGATTGAAGCAAAGAACAAAAGAACTATCAGCTCAGACTAGAGGAGCAATTTCAATGTAGAAAGTTTTATTGTTTTTTGATTTATGAAATCTGGAAATGTATATATATCTGATCCAGAATGCATTTAATATTATTACGCTGTCTTACTTTAATTAGTTTCATGTTTCCTTAGTTAGTTGAGTTATCCTCGAAGTATTTGCTTGTCGAACTCTATCCAATCAAATAGGGGGAGATTGTAAAGCATAATGTAACATAAGATGTAAAAGAGATAACTACAACTCAACCAAGGACAAGACAGACAATAATATTAACAGAAGCACAGGAATCCAGAACCAAAGAAGAAAAGGTAAACTCAAAAAATCAAAATACGGTATGTATTCTTGAAGTCCGTAAACAGGTCACGGAAAGAAGTTCTTGAAAATGTTAAAGCCTCAGTGACAACAAAAGAAACAAGACTTTCAAGACTACAGAAGTATGTGAATGATTTAGGGTTAAGTACCACAGGATTCCAGTGATTTATTTGAAGCAACCAGAACGACAAGGGACTTATCAGCAGCATTAAATTGAAGACATAAAAGAAGAATTGATCAAGTGTTAATCATCTGTGAACCAGACCAGTTGCACTAGTTGACGGCACTAAAAAGATCAAGTTGTTTTATCGTCTCAGAAGAAATTGATACAGTCTAAAACTAGACACCCTGGAACTCAAATGGATTTTCAAATGATTAAGTATAAAAACAAAGGTTCGATGGTTTTTCTTAAATGAAAACCATCAAATATGGTTAAGGAAATTCTTTAAGAAAACCATAATTAATTATTTGTCATTCGATAGTTTTATTTATAAAACTATCGAATGGAAAATACTTTTAATCCATTCGATGGTTTTCTAATTTGAGAGCAGGTGAAAAGTGTTACTTGTTTTTCCAGTTGATGAAAATGGACAGCCAGGATTGATTCTTCAATTGTGGATCGATAGTTTTCTAAACAAGTCTACAATTACTACAGAGGAAGTGTGTCTTCTTCAGTTAAGACATTTTACACAGAGACATTACTGAGAGAGAGAATTGAGCCGGAGAAATTTATCAGAGAAATTAATAGTGCTCAGAATTTGATCATTGTAATGAATTAGTGTAGTCTTAAACTCATTGAAGCTAATCTACGGATTAGAAATTGTAGCACCCTTCGAGGATTATATTTATAAAACAATACATTCCCCGACTCTTGGTTTGGTTTGGTGTGTTTGATTTCGTTATAGAACTGAATGAATTATCCGCGAACGAAATTGAATAATTTGTAGGTATCGTATTCAACCCCCCCCCCCCTTCTACGATACTTTGGACCTAACAACTTTTGCTGTCCTTCTTGATGTACTTGTCTTTGTCAGCATTGAAGGTCTTTTTCTGGAAATTGCCTTGTCTTCTAGCCTTCCTGAACTTCATCTTCTTGAAGCCCCTGACTATCATAACAACCATCTCTTTCATGTCTGAGTCAGTAGAATCATCATCAGTATTGGCGTCAGGATTGCCATCAGTATCTGATGATGAGTCATCAGGATATGACTCAACTATTCTTGATTTTCTTCTAGAGACCTCCACAGCTTTTCCTTTTGATTTAGCCTCAACGTTCAAGGCTATAGACTTTGCCTTGCTGCTTTTCTTATTCTTCCTTTGTTGAACCTCAAGATCATAGGTTCTTAGCATTCCATAAACCTCATCTAGAGACACGGTGTTTAGATCATACTGGTGCCTAATTATAGAGGTTTGTGTGTCCCATTCTTCTGGTAAAGCCCTCAGAAATTTGGTGTTTGAGTCTTCAGTTACATACTCTTTGCCAACTAGAGATAGATTGTTCAGAAGTGTCAGGAATCTATCATACAAGTTAGTAAGGCTCTCATCAGGTTTAGCATCAAATTGTTCATATTCTTGTATAAGTAGAGCCCTTCTGTTTTTCTTGACAGACACAGATCCTTGGCATTGATTTTCCAGAGTATCCCAAATTTCCTTCGCAGTTTTGCATGCTATCACCCTGTTAGACATGACAACATCAAGACTATTATGCAAAATATTCTTTACCTTTGCATCCCTGAGAACATGAGCCTTTTCTTCTGGTGACCACTCACTTTTTGGTTTCATCTCATAGTGTTCAGGTACAGTATCTGTACGTGCAACTATTCTCGTAGGGATATATGGTCCATCACGAATCCTGTCTAAACAATCAGAATCTGTTGCTTCCAGGTACATCAACATCTTCACTTTCCATGTAGGATACTCGTTTTTCTTCAGCATGGGTATTTTGATGCTTTCATATTTGAATGTCGACATCTTAGATCGTATCTGATTCAAATTTAAATCAGTTTGCTCTGATACCAATTGTTTCCCAGTAAATAACAATTGTAGAAGGGGGGTTGAATACAATTGTATAAGATTTTCGACTTAATTAAATATAGATCACAAATATGAAAGAATAATAACAACTTTATTAAATCTGATATAAAAATGTTACAAACTCTCTCAAGAAATTCTGATGTTCTTGAGAGCTTCTAGGTTACAATATACTCGTGTATGTAATTGATATAAAATCAAAACCTAAACTGTGTTTATATACTACACAGCTTCTCTATCGATTACAAGATAAGTCCAAATCAATTACAAACTATATTGAAACATAACCTAACCGACAGCTTCATTCCTATAAACTAGGAACCGACAAAATAAACTTCCTTCTTTAAATAGACTCCATAATTAACTCAAAGTTGTAATCCTGATCAGCTTCCAGTCCTGATGATCAATCCTGATCACAGTCCTGATAGAAATCCTGATAGCAATCCTGATACTGACGCTTGAGCAAATACTGATGACGTCAGCAATCCTGATCAGTTGAGTCTAGATCCTGACGATCATTGAATCCTGATCTAACATCCTAGGCCTGCAAGTACATCAAAGAGAGGATGGCATCTTCATAAATCAATCTAAGTATGTCAAAGATCTTTTAAAGAAATATGGTTTAGAAGATTCATCCCCTGCAAAAACTCCAATGTCTACTACAATCAAGCTTGATGAAGATAAGAAAGGCAAGAGAGTTGACATCAAGGTCTACAGAGGAATGGTTGGATCACTACTCTATCTCATTGCTAGCAGGCCAGACATCATGTTTGCCACATGTCTATGTGCAAGGTTTCAATCTGATCCCAAGGAATCTCACATGATGGCAATTAAAAGAATCTTCAAGTATATGAAAGGAACTCCTAATCGTGGCTTATGGTATCCAAAGGGCACTGGGTTCAACCTGGTTGGTTACACAGACTCTGACTATGCTGGATGCAGAATTGACAGGAAGAGTACTTCAGGAAGCTGCCAGTTCTTAGGTCAAAGGTTAGTGTCCTGGTTCAGTAAGAAACAACAATCCACAGCAACATCTACAGCTGAGGCTGAATATATTGCTGCTGGAAGCTGTTGTGCTCAATTGCTTTGGATTAGAAATCAACTCATGGATTATGGACTAGTGCAATATCCATTGTTGTCAATCCTGTTAATCATTCTACTAAAAAGCACATTGAGACAATTAGCTGACATATTTACTAAACCCCTAAATGAAGCTGTCTTCAACAGACTAGTGAGTGAAATTGGAATGCTCAATCCTTCATTTAGTTGTTCTAAGTAATTATGCTAGTTAATTGTTGCAGCAGTAAATTTTCACTGTATTTGAATGCACTATTTATTTGGAGTGAAAATTAGCTGAGATATGATTTATAAATATTTCAGTATTTTACTGCATATTTTTCAAAATCATATTTGGTTGTGAAGTTGTGAGCTTTTGAGACATCTCTATATAGGTGCTTTTGAGAGTTCACGACTTAGTTCAAAATAAACAGACTTATATCGCAAACTGTTAAAGTTGGGAGACTTCGCGATATAGTTCATTTCTGGAGTTTGTGATCTACTTATTGGACTTTGCGACACAGAATAACTATATCGACAAGTCCCCACATATTAACAGAATTTTGATTTAAATTAATTTTATTTCAAAATTTTGATATAAGTATGACAAATTGATTCAAATTCCAAAAAGAGAGTTCTCGACAAGGTATTTATACTATATCGCAAAGTCTCCTCATACTTCCTACCTTTCAGACTTTGCGACATAGTTCATTTCTGGACTTTACGATCTACTTTGCACGACTTCACGATACAGTCTATTTTGAGACTTCGCGACATCAAAATAGTCTGTACATATTCATATCTCTATATCGCACTGTCTCAAGTCATATAAATACTTTTTGACAAACACTTTCACATCTTTTCATCTTGTCGATTACTCTCAACTCTTAAAACCTAATTTCTCTCTCTCTCTCTTCAATCTTAAACTCAGAAATGGCACCCAAATCTCAAACAGCTGCTTCATCAAACCCTTTAACCATACCCAAAGAAACCAATCTTCTCACAATCCCATTTGAAACAGAGGCAAACCCAAGGTACAAGTGCTTTGTACGCTTTTTGAACACTTCCTACCTTCGCCAGGCTTTAACAATGAACACACCGTTGTATGTTGATATACTGGAAGCATTCTGAAGGACTGCAACCACTACTGTAAGGGCGAGGGAGGATGGGACTTCATTTCCTGAGATACAATGCACAATTGGAGGGAAGCAATTGGTGTTTGGGGAGAAGGAAGTAAATGAGACTTTTGGCTTCAAAATTGAGGGGAATGATGTTGAAGCAAATGACAAGGATATGGTGGATTTCATGACATTGATCAAGTATGCTGATGAGATTGACATGGCAAAGATGAACAAGAAGCATGTCAGGAGGGAATGGTCTTTCTTATTCGATGCTCTTCAGAAGGTGTTCCTGTGCAGAAAGACATGGTGGGATCAAATCAGCCACATTGCAGTGAAGCTTGCCCATTCCTTGGCTTACAACCAGGAAATCAAGGTGGGAGCAATCATTGTGAGGGAATTGACTCAAAGGCTTGGTAAGACTCCATGCAACAGAGGTACTGAGATTTTCTATCCTCGTTTTATTCAATGCATTTTAAATCATTTAGATAATCAATTACATGAACTAGACGGAATAGATACATCAAAACTGGCTTATCCTAAGTCCATGTCCAGAGTCATTTTTGGTACATTGGACACTAGGAATCAAGTGGATGTAGTTTTGAGTGTGACAAAGCATATGCAAGACACATTCGAAACTTACACACTTGATAAACCCATATATCATGAACTTTCCTGGAAAGGGAAGGCTAAGACTGAAGGTGCCTCAAAGTCTATCCCAAGCCTCCCTATCCCATCCAGTGACCCTCCTGCAAACAGTACAATAGTTATTAGGGAGCCAAGTGCACCAATCTCTCAAAAGGTTGGTGTTACTAAAAAGAAGACCAAGAAGAGAACCTAGTTATAATTGATGAGTCTGTAGATTTAGGAAGTGAGGAACCTGAGTCATAGCTCACCAGACAAAAGAAGAAATCTAAAACTATAGCCACCACTGAATCCTCCCAACAGGATTCAGATGTGTTAAAAGGGGTAAACCTATTACTATCAATGTCCTCTCAACATGACATTGTTATTGAAAAGAGTAGTCTCCCCACTACATCCTGTAAAGAGTCAGCACAGAGTCAAGAACTCACTCCTGACTCAGGTGAAAATAAGGGCGATTCTACACTGAGTGGAGAGCACATCAACTTTGAAACTCCTCATATTTCTCAGGGGGATTTGCCAAAATCCAATCTAAACTCCTCTATTCTTCCAGAATCTACAACATCAAAAATTTCTTCAATACAGGAAAGTCATTCACATGACAATCCTGCACTTGATCATTCACAACTTGATTCTGTGAATGAGCCCCTTTCAAGTGACATGGTGCTTGACACTGTGCTCACCACCCAGGACCCCCATTCAGTTGGTCAGGAAATGCATGCTGGGGCATATTCTAATGATACCAACACAAACATGGAGGATTCACCAGTTTTTACTGGAGACTCTATGCCTATCTCTCCAATCCTCAGGGATTTGGACATGTCTTCATAGGCAAATAGAGATGATGTTGTAACTCATCCCATTTCAATGGAGACAGCATCATACTCTACAGCTATTCTAAGGCTGGAGGAAACTTATTCTCCTTCCATACCTGTTGCAGAACCCTCATCTGTGACAGGAGTGCCTAGCACTAGCTCTCACTTGGCTCAGGCCACAATGCCTCAATGGCTGGAGTCTGTGCACCATGACAGGCCTTCAGGATCATCATATGTGCCCACACAATTGACGGAAGAAGCACTCCAAAGCTTACATGTGGTACAGATTGATGAGTTCTCTAAAATTGCTCAACATCTTCTGATAGCTGATCTCCCCAACAAATACTATGAAGCTATTCTCTTATGCCACAGGGAGGATGTTGAAGCACAAAAGGAGAAGATAGTTGATGAGGCTCAACGGGATGGCAATGTAGATGCCTGGTTGGATGCCAAGAGATCTGTGAAGCTCAAGGATGCTCTAGCTTTTCTCAGGGAGGACTACCTAATTGCCTTGGGGTCAAATGCCAAAAGTCTCTCTCCTGGAGAAATCTATGAGGCAATCAATGATGTGTACAAAAGTCAACTAAAGGCTCTGTATTTCCTTGGGAAAGGTCTTCAATCAGAAATATCAACCATCAAAGAAGAAACCGATCATTCTTTGACACAGATCAAGAACTCTTACCTTTCTGATTTTCCCAAGGTGGATGGCATCCTTAAGGAGGTAAATAAGACTACACAGAATGTCACTAAAATGGATTGCACCCTGGCCTTGGTCTCTGATAATTTGAAGAAGCACTCTACCAAGCTAGAGAATCATGTGCAATCCAACATCAACTCCAACTCCATGATTTCTGTCATGTGGAAGAATTAATATGGGGACAAGCTGGTAGATTAAGTTCCAATATCTAACATATCCAAGTTTGATTTCTCAAAGATCAAGGACCAGTCTCTCAACTCCTTCAAATCTGAGCAACTCTTCTCCAAAGTTGATAGATTGGAAAGAGAGGTGGCTGAGCTGAAATCTGAAAACCAAGGGATTTCTCATTCCTTGGAGCTTCTAAACTCAAAGCTGGATGACAAAATCAATACCACATCAAATATTTTGCTAGTCCAGCAGCAAATGATGACAACAATGATGAGAAGCATGAACCTTCATGTTCCTGGTGAAGCTCAAGACATCTTGTCTGATCCCAAGCCTAAGGGGGAGAAAGGAAAGGAAGTCATTCTGGAAAAGAAAGGGGGAGCACCTGCCAAACAGAAAGGAAAGGGCAAAATTACAGAAAAAGATCTCAAACCTCTCACCCTTCCTACTGTGTCTATCACAAGTACAGATGGCCAGAAGAGTTCTGTAACAACAACCTTCTCTCCTGGCACAATGCCCATGGATGTCACTTCTACTCAAGTCACTTCAAGTGCTCAACCATTCATAGTTGATATTGTCACTGAGGCCAAGCTACAGGAAGTTGCCAATTCAAATCTCTATCATGATGAAGCCTTCCTGGAGTTTCTGAAAGCCATGTCAATCAGTGTACAAGGTAAAGCCCTGGACTACAGGAACAAGATCAAGGAAGAAATCAAATATCTCACAGTAGCAATCAGAAAGGTGAAGGATATGCATCTAAGAGAGATACTCATGGTCGCCAAAGGCAACTGCATCTGGAATTTGTCCTTCAACACTCTAGACTCTCTCAAGTACACTGAACTGGATACACTACTGGAGTTAATTGAACAAAAAGGGGAGAACAACAGAAGACTGTATGATGAGCTAAAGAGAGATTAATTCTCAAGATTGCCTGAAGTTGTGTCAAATCCCAGAACCATAATATTCCAAAGTCTCACCAAGTCAAACTGCATTGATCAATTGGTGATTCCTACTCATTTGGAATTGAAGAACAAAGGCAAGATAAATCAAGTGGGGCAAATGCTAAGGGCAAAGAGGGGATTTAGGACTGCAGAAGAGCTGGAAATAATTCAAACTCTACAATCTTACATCACCTTTGGCAGGTTACCTGAATCACTCAAGATGAGGAAAGAAAAGAAAGATGACAAGGATGATGATGAAGAGAACAACTATAGAAGAAGGAGTCAACAAAGGAGTGATAAGGATGGGACAAGTGAAAGCAGCAAAGACAAATCTTCCAAGAAATCCAAAGAAGCTGACAATGACAAGAAGGACTCACAAAGAAAGAAAGAGGCTGAAAGGAGAAAAAGTGGAAATCAGCAAGCCAAGGACATTGCTAGCAGTATCTTAACCACAAAACAAGACTCGAAGTCTAGGGTGGATATTGTTGGTAATGATCCTACAAAATCTAAGATCAAGGCTTCTGAAACTGATTTGCCACAAAAGAAAAATGAAGACACAAAAGCAAAACCTAAGGCACACTACCATAAAGTCAGAGCTAGTGGAGTGTTGCAGTGGATCAAAGGAGAGGGATTAAAACTACTTCCAAATGATGTGGCACTGAAGACAAAATCTCCATGTTCTGGAAAGCTACCTCAAGTAAAGCACTGGAAACTCAAAAGTGTAGCTAAAAGAAAAAGGATAACAAAGAGAAATGGAGTGATCACAAATGTTGTTGGGATTCATGTACTTCCTCTAGATGAAGACTATGATGAAGATGCCCTAGCATTCCTGAGAGCCCAAAGAATCTTTGAAGTCAAAGTGAAACAAAATCATCTAGAAATCAAATACACTGATGGAAGAGAAAAAGAGATGAAAACAGGGAGCTGGCAATATTTTCCAACATATGAGCTTGAAAGAATAAATGCCTTGCTGAACTTTGAAGAAAAAGAAGAAAGATTGTGGAAGATTGAAATTGCCAGGTTTTTGAAAATGCATTCTTATTATCAAGAAAATCTGAGGAAGTTGAATGAAGAGAAGAAAATTCAGAAAGATAAGGAGATGGCAGAAATGGAAGAGAGGGCTAAAGAGTTGAGAAAGAAAGGGCTATGTAAAGTCAAGTTGGATCCTTATGTAGTGGAGTACAAAAACAGAAATGGAGGGAAAAGCAAAATAAGGATGGAGTTTGTGGACTCCTATGTGGAAAGTGCCCTAAAAGCTGCAGTTGAAGATTTAGAAGACTCTCCTCTCATAGAAGAATTAATTGCAAGGGATGAAATTCTGGAAGCCATTTCAGAAATGAACAGAAGGGAAGAAATGAGAAAGAAGAATGTTATGATGACTATCTAGAAAAGCAAATGGAAATTGAAGCTGTTCAGCAACAAAAAGATAATCTATAAGCTTTCATTTTCAGTTTGTAATCAAATCTTGTTCATAATGTTCATTTCTTATTCTCTCTCAAATATGATTCATTTTATGTAAGTTAGGTTTGTTATCAGACATGAAATTGTGCCTAAGTTTCTTACTCACAATTTGGGGTAGATTGTTAGGCTCAAGGCATGTCTGGATACCACTATTAACAAGCCTACACATTGTGACTATGTCACTCTACATGACCTAGTGAAGTTTATCAATGGGATATAGTATAGGTCTCCATTGTACTTGTCTTGTTTTCATGTACTTAGCTTTATTCTGTATGCTCAAATTTATAAAGAGCTTAGTAAGTTTCTTGCACCTAGAATGTACATAGGCCATGAAATAATTGTCCTAGAAGAAGTTCAATTTGTTCATGCAGCAGGATTGGAGTGAATAAGGCCTTGAAGAAATAAGTTGCAGAAATTTGTCTAAGTCCCTATATCGTGAAGTCAGAATGAGCTATGTCGTGAAGTCCAAAATATCCATGTCGTGAAGTACTGAGATCGCATAGTCCAAAATGAACTATGTCGTGAAGTCTTCAAGGCGCATGTCGTGAAGTGTTGAGATCTCAAAGTCAGAATGTACTAGATCGTGAAGTCCTCAAAAAGGCTATATCGTGAAGTCCTCAAAAAGGCTATATCGTGAAGTCCTCAAAGGCTATATCATGAAGTCGGAAATAAGCCATATCACATACTCCTGAAATACTCATATAGCAAAGTCCTCATATAGCAAAGTCATGAATGCTCTATGTCGACAAGTCAAAGGATCAGGAATATGCTGGAGTTCACGATGTCAACACTTAGCCGTTTATAACAAGACAAATCAAGGTACATAATCAAAATTCAAAGGAGACAAATACTGAAGCATCTGTTACGGTTAGGTGGTCCAAAGACAGATGGCAAATCTACAGCAAAACTTGGAGAGAAAGATTAGAGACAAGCAGCTACAGAAACGGGAAAGGCTACAGAAAGCAAGTGGTCCTTCCTGACACAGTTAACTTCTTATGGCAGGACAAGTTGGAGTTATAGTTAGGGGTAACTGTATAAATAGGAGTGTGCACCAGTTTGTATAGGATATATATATTATGCACACCCTATTGTTAGCTGAAAAAGAGATAGATACATAGAAATATTCAAGCACTCTTTTCTCTGTAAGAAAACAAGAAAACACTGTTCTTGTTTAGAAGCCAGAATTTCACTTGTGAAATTTTGGAAGCTGTAGTATTTGATTTACTTTATACAAAGTAGATTAAAGTGATTGTGTGCGTGTCTTGTTAATTTGATTCTGCATTTTCATACAGCACAATCTAACACAACTTTTTAGTTTCAAGAAAACGAAAAACATTCAAACTATCCATTCACCCCCCCCCCTCTGTCTAGTTTCTTAGTGATAATCATATCTAACAATATATATATATATATATATATATATATATATATATATATATATATTAAAGGCTTAGTCCAAGAACTAGCCCGAGAACCGGTCAAGAAAACTAAAAACAAGACATAACACAATGATCTACCAAAATTCTGACTCAAATAGCCGTTTTAATATTTGTTTTAATATTTGTTTTAATATAATATAAAAATAAATTATTTTAAAGTCTACCAGATTCATGTAAAATTTAAAATTTAAAATCAACTGAATCTTAATATTAAATTCATGTAGTACAAAATGTACTCCCCGTATTTAAGTCAAATTTGATGCATCATAAAATATTGCATTGCACAATTAGGGGGAATCCTGATAAATTTTCTTAGCAGGACATTGAGTATGTTTTGCGAAAATATTTTTAAAATTTTGTAGGGCTATCATATATATTGACCAAATTTAAAGATGAAAAATTGAAATTTTGTTTTGGGAGGACATGTGTCTCCTCGTATCCCTTACTAGATCCGTCTCAACGCATAATATTGAAAACATTGAAGTAACGATGATAAAGATTAAACAACACTATTATTAAATGCATGACAAAATTTTATTTCTAAAAATCTCAACCTTGTTACATTGTTACGTACTATAAATTTTTCTTTTCGGATTAATATAAACAATTTAATTTGGTGAGAGGGTCGTCGCACAAGGATGGATACAATTGCATATATATGACTGTCCACCTCCTTTGCTAGTGCATGTTCCACGTCCATTATATGTTAGGCCGAATACACAATATAATCAAATATGTATGAGAATAACAATCAAGAACACAAGTTTGTAAATCAACAAAACTGAATTATATTAAATAATTCTCTCTTAGTGATGTTAATGAATCACAAAGAGCTACTAGGTTACAAGAATAATATTTTCAATAATCGCATCCCTTCTAGGGATAACCTATCTGTGTTTATATAGTACATAGTTACAATCAATCTCTAATTGATACTCCTACAAATTAGCTATACAATTTGTAATCAATTAGAATTGCTTCAGTCCTCTGTCCAGTCTCCTTAGCTGTATCAATATATTCTGCTTCTTTCCATCTTCAGAATATATTGCTTCTAGAATCTTCATGATATGCACCGACAGCTAAATCAACTTTCACCCTGTCAGACTTTAACAAACTCTGACCGGCTTCCATGTAAACTCTGATAAGTACTTCAGACTAAACTCTGAACAGTACCTGTTACTTAAACACTGATTAAACAAACATTAGCAATTATATCTAACAATCTCCCCCAACTTGTGCATAATAAAAATGTACAAGTTAAACAGATAATTGATGATGTCAAAACATATAACAAATGCAGTGTTTAATTATAACAGAGTTTAATTTTAACTTAGAACAGAAAACTTTAAAAACTTACTGATAAGTGGATTTTATATCCACTTGGAACGCTTCATATCGGCTTAAATTGATGACTTGAACTCAAGTATGTGGTGTGTTTAATGTGTTTTAATTAAGTTTTGCAGAACCAAGAGTTGGAGGATAATTTGATTAAAATTCGGATTTTCCGGGTAGGTTGCGCAGTCTTCACTGTTTTGGCCATATCTGGAGTTCTACAAGTCCGATTCTGACGATCTTACAGCTCACGCGAAGAGGACAACATTTTCTATGTCCTGGACAGAAGGCACGGCGCGGCAGCGCCGTGTTTGAGCTTGCTTATGGCGCGGCAGCGCCGATGAAAAAAAGAAGCAGTAATTGTGGCGCGGCAGCGCCGCTATCCTATACAATTGTGGCGCGGCAGCGCCGGTCTGTCTGACGAAAATTCCTGTTTTGACCCGATTTGCTGACTTTTCGAGTTGAAGTCAAATCTCAATTCAGTACGACTTGTTGGACCTGGAGGCATATAAAAAGAGAAGAAAACCCTAGAGAACGATGGGGAGAGACACATACCGCATATTATATACGGAGTTTTAAAGCACGAAGAAGAAGGAAGAAGATAGTTTCAATTTATTCTTGTATTCTTTCTATCTTGTGGATGCTTGGTTTGGGTGTATTCTTTAGAACCTTGATATTTATTCAATATAATTCGTTTTCTTTCATCATGTTTACATTAGAACCCATGGTGACAATTAGTTTGATTATGAACTAACTCGTTGTCATGGGGTTTAAGCGGATTTACTCATGAAGTTTATTTGTTGAATTTTCTCGATGCCTATAGTGTGATTGATGCGATATCCTATCATGGTTGTTTTAATTCGTTATAGGAGAGTAGCTAACTCCTGTAATTGTGTGTTAATTCTTATTGAAGCGAAAGTGGATTTAAGAGTTTAGAACTTGCCATGCTAGCATAGGTTTATGCGTGAGAATATCATTCGTAATTAGTGTCATAACTCTAACCGTTTTATGACGACTATGTGATCAATTGAATGCTTGTACTTCAACCATTATGTTTTCAATCTTTATAGACATATAGGGACTAAGCATAATTGGGAGACTAAGTGATTTCTATCTTAATTGTGGATATTATTTAGGATGGTATTGGTACAACGAAAGTTGGCTTATATCAGTTTTGTGTGTTCGATCAGGTATTAACAAATCACATGAAAGGGCTAGAGAATTGAAGACTTTAGATGGATTGTTTAATGAAGTTAAAATCCCATGTTTTATTCGCATAAGTAATTTGACATAAATCTCAGTTCAAGTAGTTGATAATTAGTTATAATTCTTAGATTAATTATAGGGATAACAAAAATCCACTTTGTTATTTGTTTTAGCATCGGATAATAATCATACATTGGTGAGTGAATTAACTAGACAAACAACGAGTCCCTGTAGGAACGAACCTTATTTGCTATCTGTATTACTTGAGATCACGTGCACTTGCGTGTTGAGTTTGGTCGTAACAAGTTTTTGGCGCCGCTGCCGGGGATTTCGGTTGTATTTGTTTAGTTTCAGTATTTACCATCAGTGGTCATTAAAGTTCGGTGCCTAGGACGTTTCTCACCAATTTTCTAGTTGGTGAATTTCAGGTACTTATTGAGAGTGTATGCGTACACGAGCTCGAGCACGTAGAGAAGAATTAGCAAGAAGAGAAGAACTAGCACGAAGGAAACTTGACTTTGAGAACATCAGTGTAGAAAACAATCGTGAATCAAAAGAAGATATGGATGATGAAGCACAACCAGCGAAGGCTTTGAGTGAATTTTCTCAGCCAAAAGTGGAGGACATTCATACCAGCATTGTTCGCCCAGCTATTGGGGCAAATAATTTCGAGCTTAAGCCAAACATCATTCAGATGATTCAGAATACGGTTCAGTTTGGGGGTAGTCCTGCTGAAGATCCCAATGCTCATATTAGGGACTTTCTTGAGATCTGTGATACCTTCAAATTCAACGGAGTTACAGATGACGCAATCAGATTGAGGCTATTTCCCTTCTCTCTTAGGGATAAAGCCAAGAGTTGGTTACATTCCATGCCATCAGGTTCTATTAAAACATGGGCAGATTGTGCTCAAAAATTCTTGACGAAGTATTTCTCCATGGCGAAGACAGCAGCTTATAGGAATTCTATTTCTCAGTTTGCTCAGCAATCCGAGGAATCTTTGGGGGAAGCTTGGGAAAGGTACAAGGAGATTTTGGCACGTTGTCCTCATCATGGGATGCCGGATTGGATGGTAATCAGCAATTTCTATAACGGATTGGGAGCTCAGTCAAGGCCTATGCTTGATGCAGCTTCTGGAGGAGCACTGTGGGCAAAAAGCTATGAGGATGCCTATAATCTTATCGAGATGATGGCCGCCAATGAGTTTCAGAATCCTATTCAACGCTTGCCACCTGCTAAAGTGGCTGGAATTCTTGACTTGGATGCAGCTACTGCTATTGCTGCTCAACCCAAAGCGTTGACAATGAAGGTAGATTCCCTTTCTAATCATGGGACTAACCAGGTTGCTATGGTGTGTGAATTGTGTGCAGGGGCTCATGACACGAATCTGTGTGCTATCTCAGCTGAATCAGCACAGTTTGTTAGTAACTTTCAGAGAACTCAGCAACCAGCACCTAATGTGTATCATCCCAACAATCGGAATCATCCTAATTTCAGTTGGAGCAACAGTCAGGGTGGTGTTCAGCAACCACAAAATCAGCAGTTCAATGCAAGGCCTTATAATCAGAACTATCAACCACCACCTTATGCTCCAAGGCAACCATTCAATCCACCGGGATTTCAACCATCGCAAGGGAATTCATTGAATCAGTCTGAGAAGTCTGAATTGGAAGTGCTTCGAATGATGTACAAGAGTCAAGCGGTGTCGTTGAAAACTTTAGAGAATCAGATTGGGCAACTAGCCAATGCATTGTTGAACCGTCAACCAAGAACGCTTCCGAGTGACACTGAGATGAATCCAGGCAAGAAAGATCACAAGGAACAGGTCCATGCAGTAACCTTACGATCGGGGAAGATCCTGCAAGGTCAGAACGAAGAAAAGTCAGCCGAGGAAAAAACTGAAAATTCTGATCAGTTAGTACGGCGCGGCAACGCCGATGCCCAGTACAAAAACGGCGCGGCAGCGCCGGCCCTTCTGGAAGAAAAAAATGATTTTGACGCTGGGGTCGATTCTGTTCCTGATTTGGTACCTAATGCTACTCTCTCGACTCATGTAACTGGGAAGAGTGATAATTCTCAGGAAGTAGTAGAAGAAAGGGTGTTTCCACCTCCTCCATTCCCAAAACGAGTTCAAAGGCAAAAGTTTGACAAGCAGTTTGCTAAGTTCTTGGATGTCTTCAAGAAGCTTCAGATTAACATACCATTTGCAGAGGCTCTTGAGCAAATGCCGAGCTATGCGAAGTTTATGAAGGGTATTCTTTCGAAGAAATTGAAACTTGAGGAGCTAGAGACAGTTGCATTGACGGAAGAATGTAGTGCCATCTTGCAACAAAAGTTGCCACCTAAGTTGAAGGACCCTGGAAGCTTTACCATACCATGTACTATTGGAGATCTCTCATTCAGCAAATGCTTGTGTGATTTGGGTGCAAGTATTAATCTCATGCCCTTATCAGTTTTCATGCAACTTGGTCTTCCAGAACCAAAGCCAACTACTATGACGCTGCAACTTGCGGACCGTTCAGTTACTTATCCTCGAGGAATAGTTGAGGATGTTTTGGTGAAGGTCGACAAGCTTATCTTTCCAGCCGACTTTGTTATTCTTGACTTTGAAGAAGACAAGAAGATCCCTATCATCTTGGGAAGACCGTTCTTGGCTACAGGCCGAACTTTGATCAATGTGCAGAAAGGAGAGCTTACAATGAGGGTTCAAAATCAGAAGGTCACCTTTAATGTGTTCAAGGCTATGAAATTTCCGACAGAGGAGGAAGAGTGTTTTAGCTTGAAGATGGTTGATACGGGTCAGAGAAAGGAGTTCGATCAGCTGTTGAGCAAAAATTCGGACATGCACAAGTTCGAGCATCACATCAGTGATTCCATTGACAATTCTTCCATTCGAGATCTTTCGAATGTCAAGCTTGGAAAACTTCCACCACATTTGAAGTATGTCCTTATGAATGATGAGTTGGTGATTTTTAAAGAGTGTGAAGATAATGTGCTGAGAAGGTGGAACAAGGATGATGAGGTAAAAGAGTGTTCTTATCAATCGACGGAGAAGCATAAACACCTTAGAGGTGTAAAGAAGAAAAAGAAAAAATCGATTGATGGAAAAGTCAAGGTGAAGTTTGATTTGGAAAAGATGTGGGAAGAAAGCAAGAAGGTTATCAAACAATGGGTGAATGGTCCTTCTGCTAAGGACAAGTCAAATGCGATCTTCGAGCCACCATGATTTGATTCACATTTGTCCGGCTAAATGACATTAACGACAGCGCTTCGTGGGAGGCAACCCATGTGTTAGGTATGTTTCTACTATCTTTCTTATTACCTTCAATGAGGACATTGAATATTTTAAGTTTGGGGGTGGTAATTAAGGAATATTAGTGTGTGTGTGTGTGTGTGTTCATGTAGGATTCATATTGCATATGTAGTTAGTTCATTCATATCTTTGCATGTTTGTGTCATATAGAGCATTATGTTTTGCATTAGTATTTATATCTGTTATGTGAGTCCATTTTAGTTGCATGCATATTTCATGATCCCGTAGGATTTGACTATTCCCGTTGGTGAGTCGATGTTGATTGGAGTGTGGTTGTGATGAATAGAGGGTTGATTAAGTTTCTAAGTATTGACTTGCATGCCAGAAACAAATCTATTTCATAAGTCTCATTGGTTGCTTTTGAATTTGATCAGACCATGCTTGTTTGGTGTTAGAATTTAACCACTTGTTTACATTTAGAATGTTGGTTAGATTCTTGAAAACGAAGGAGCACTTATGTATAAGTTTGGGGGAAACCAGGGATTTCATGCTAGTTGTAATAAAGGCTAGGCGTCAAATGGCTAGTAGCCGGCTCATTGGTAAAAAATGAGTAGTCTAGGGTGGATGAGAAAAAAAGGCAAAGTGCACTCATTCCGAAATTGTTGAAAAAAAAAAAAAAAAAAAAAAGAGAAAAAAAAAAAAGAGTTGTTTTAGTTGTTTTATGCAGAATTGATCAGGTTGAGCTCTTTAATACTCGAGCAATTAAGTTCTAGGGGACTTTGTGCCTAGTGACCTAAGACTTTTCCGGTCTGGGATCCACTAACCTAACGCTCGCTACATGGGTATTATTGTATAAGCCTTTTGGGGTCTCAACCATTGCACGGTCAAATAAGCATGTGTGTCGTAATAAAACATGAATTCCTGTCTAGCTCAAGTGGATTTTGAGGTGTCTTTAAGTGGTTTCTTGTGTCTAGCGTTCATTCTGTTTGTAAGCTTGTGATTGTTTTGGCTAAGAGTAGGTATGGTCTTGATTTAGTTTGGGAGTATATTGGTGAGCATCGCACACACGCACGTTTCTGTGTTTGTCTCGTTGGTCGATGGGAATTTGGTCGAACTCTGTTTTGAAGACTGTGTTCTTTGAGATGTTGGCTTGTTGATTGGTTTTGGTTGGTTTGAAGGGATCGTTGCATTTTCATATTAGTTGCATACATGTATTGCATTGTTAGTTGCATGAGTAGATGGATTTTGTGGGTACATTCGCTATAGGCCCTCACGAGACCTTACTCGTCCACTAGGGCTGCCTAGGGGTTTAAAGGGCTTGTTGCATATGCCAAATGCAACCGTGATCACCTACGGAAGTGGTACTAGTTAGTTGTATATAGTTATATTATTTATGCTTGAGGACAAGCATCGGTTTAAGTTTGGGGGTGTGATAAGTGGATTTTATATCCACTTGGAACGCTTCATATCGGCTTAAATTGATGACTTGAACTCAAGTATGTGGTGTGTTTAATGTGTTTTCATTAAGTTTTGCAGAACCAAGAGTTGGAGGATAATTTGATTAAAATTCGGATTTTCCGGGTAGGTTGCGCAGTCTTCACTGTTTTGGCCATATCTGGAGTTCTACAAGTCCGATTCTGACGATCTTACAGCTCACGCGAAGAGGACAACATTTTCTATGTCCTGGACAGAAGGCACGGCGCGGCAGCGCCGTGTTTGAGCTTGCTTATGGCGCGGCAGCGCCGATGAAAAAAAGAAGCAGTAATTGTGGCGCGGCAGCGCCGCTATCCTATACAATTGTGGCGCGGCAGCGCCGGTCTGTCTGACGAAAATTCCTGTTTTGACCCGATTTGCTGACTTTTCGAGTTGAAGTCAAATCTCAATTCAGTACGACTTGTTGGACCTGGAGGCATATAAAAAGAGAAGAAAACCCTAGAGAACGATGGGGAGAGACACATACCGCATATTATATACGGAGTTTTAAAGCACGAAGAAGAAGGAAGAAGATAGTTTCAATTTATTCTTGTATTCTTTCTATCTTGTGGATGCTTGGTTTGGGTGTATTCTTTAGAACCTTGATATTTATTCAATATAATTCGTTTTCTTTCATCATGTTTACATTAGAACCCATGGTGACGATTAGTTTGATTATGAACTAACTCGTTGTCATGGGGTTTAAGCGGATTTATTCATGAAGTTTATTTGTTGAATTTTCTCGATGCCTATAGTGTGATTGATGCGATATCCTATCATGGTTGTTTTAATTCGTTATAGGAGAGTAGCTAACTCCTGTAATTGTGTGTTAATTCTTATTGAAGCGAAAGTGGATTTAAGAGTTTAGAACTTGCCATGCTAGCATAGGTTTATGCGTGAGAATATCATTCGTAATTAGTGTCATAACTCTAACCGTTTTATGACGACTATGTGATCAATTGAATGCTTGTACTTCAACCATTATGTTTTCAATCTTTATAGACATATAGGGACTAAGCATAATTGGGAGACTAAGTGATTTATATCTTAATTGTGGATATTATTTAGGATGGTATTGGTACAACGAAAGTTGGCTTATATCAGTTTTGTGTGTTCGATCAGGTATTAACAAATCACATGAAAGGGCTAGAGAATTGAAGACTTTAGATGGATTGTTTAATGAAGTTAAAATCCCATGTTTTATTCGCATAAGTAATTTGACATAAATCTCAGTTCAAGTAGTTGATAATTAGTTATAATTCTTAGATTAATTATAGGGATAACAAAAATCCACTTTGTTATTTGTTTTAGCATCGGATAATAATCATACATTGGTGAGTGAATTAACTAGACAAACAACGAGTCCCTGTAGGAACGAACCTTATTTGCTATCTGTATTACTTGAGATCACGTGCACTTGCGTGTTGAGTTTGGTCGTAACACTTACAGTCAGACTTTATTTGATTTCTTGAATATCAGGAACAGTTCTGAGATAATCCATGAGAAGTCTTCTTTCAGCCCTTTCCAGCTCTTCAACCATAACTTTCTTCAACTCTCTCAACTCTGGATCAGATTCTCCAGTCTGATAAATTGCAGCTCTCAAAGAATAGATGGAATTTTTCCTCATCTCATTCCCTAGCCTAATAAAATATGGTTTATCAGAGTCTAGATTGAATTCTAAGACTTTAACTCCCAGATCAGTCCTTAGTCTTGCACTGTTTCTTTTCATTTCTACAATCTTTCCATGAGCATCTTTATACTTAGGGATGTAAGCACTTGTAATTTTAGCACTACTGAGAACCTTTGCTCTCATCATCCTTACTCTCAAAACTTCAGCAGCATTTTGAGTCCTTTGATTTCTGACTTTGAGTAGATATAAGACATTTTCTAACTCTTCAGCCATTTTCAAATGTATATCATTTTCACCTATTCTGTATACTCTGCCATCAGCTATAAAGTATAACAGAAAGTCTTTCCTAAGTCCCTTATGATAGATTAATTGAACAGACTCTAGCTTGTCAAGGCTCTCTTGAGTAACCCCAACACCAGGTTCTAACGTCAGAGTTTCAGGAAGTACAGGTCTTAAGAAACCTTTGAGTTGAGTTTGTACAACTTGAGCCTTGTCAGAGGTTGTCACAACTTTAGTAGCAATATCAACATGAGCAACGTCAGAGGTTGATTTGTTTATCCTTGATTCAACTTGAGCAATGTCAGAGGTTGAATAAATCTTTTTTGGTAACTGTTCTTCATCTACCAGTTTACCCTTACCTTTATCAGAGTTTGCTATCACAGGCTTCCTTGAGTCTTGTATACTTTGTTGAGAATTCTCTTTGATAGAGATACCCATTTCTATCTTTCTAGGAACCTTGACAGCTTTCCTTTTGTAAGTACCATCTTTCAATCTCTTCTCATGCTCTTCAACAAGACTCAGCATTTCAGCTTCCATGTCTTCAACTGTAGCTTCATTACCATGCTCTTCTAAAAACATTTTAGTAGCAATTTCCTCATCTGTGATAGGCTTATAAGAGATTATCAAACTTTTGAGTTTTGAACCACTGGCAGAGTTTGCATTTCCCTTACCAGAGTTTGATCTTCTATTAGAGTTTGATCTTCTTGGTAATCTTCTATCAGGATTTAATTTTAAACTCCTTCCATCTCCCTTGTTTCCATCATCATTACCATCATCCCTCCGTCTCAGAGTTGGAGTGTCTTTGCATTTGTCACTTGGTACACTCTCCCCCTTTTTGACATCATCAAAAAGTAGTACTGATGTCAGCAACTCAATTGCAGTAGAAATTGAAGTCAGTTGGTCAGACATAGCAGTCTGGGTGTCCTCAATATTCCCAAGCCTCTTCTGAATGTCATCAGAGTCCTTAGCTTGCTTCTTGAACATAGAATTGTAGTAAGATCTATCATTCTTCAGAGTAAGATCTCTCATACCAACTTCATTCCTCAAAGCAGTGACCTCCTTATGAGTCTCATCAAATCTGTTGTGAAGAGATTTAATTTGAATCACAGTGGCCTTTAGATTTGTAATAACATCAGGATTTGAAATTGTCTTCACAGAATCACCAAGAAAATCAGCAGCCCTCTGTGCTGAAAAGATACAATCTGCATCAGCCCATCTGTTATAGTACATATTCTGAAAATGCTCTTCAATCTCTCTATTTATCTCTCTTTCTTCATCAGTATTTACACCATCAGACAATGAAATTTGAATACTGGGGTGTGAATGAGCAGGACTATCTTCAACATTTTCATCCTCTGCTGTATTCTCTGCAGGAACATTTTCAGCAGTAGGTTCAAGATTTCTCTGTGCAGCTTCAACAATAACTTTCTCTGCAACAGGTTCTGGAATCTCAGAGTTTGCAGTTTGCAATAACTCTGTTTCTTTTGTTACAATCTCAACAACAGATTGTTGTAGAGCTTCAAGCAAATTAGCATCTTCTGCTGCAATTACATCAAATTTTTCTGCAACAGCTTCAACAACTTGATCAACCTCCTCACCTGTGTCAGAATTTAGATTGTTAACAGAAAGAACCTCTGTGTGAGTAGCAACAGAGTCTTCAATGACTAAGGTGGCTTGATCAGCTTCTACATCCTCAGTATCACAGGTACTGATAGTAGGATGTGCATCTGGAATATCTTCATCAACAAAGAAATCCATTTTCTCAAAAACTCTGCTGTCAGAATGATCAACATCTTCCTCAACTACATCATCAGTCTTTGATGTAGGAGCTTCTCTCTCAAAAGTCATCATGCCAGCATCAGCATTTACTCCGTCCTCAGTAGGCACAGGAGTATCAAAAATCTCCTCTTGAAGAACAACTTCAGGAGCTACATTCTCCATAGAAACTCTGTCCATATGGACAGCTTCATCCTCCTGAAACTGAACTTCAAGATTTTCAGCAACTGTTGAAGAAATATTCTCTGCACCAAAGAGATGTGCTGCTACTAATCTCCTTTTTCTCTGATGAAGAGTTTCATCATCAGTTTCACTCTCCTCATTAGCAGCATCAGACTTTGCCCTGTTGGCCCTTCTTTTCTTTAACCTTTTCTTCTGAGGCATATCATCAGTATTTGATACCCCAGCTTCAGCATTTGATGGATTCACTCTAACAGACTTAACAGCTCTTACCTTTGACTTCTTTGACCTCTGTGATGGAGACACAGAAGGTCCAGCTTCAGCGTTTGCTAGTTGTTGTTGTAAATTGATCAGGAATTGTTGCACAGAATCAGGTAGCAACAAAACACCAACATCTCCTTTCTTGTTATCTTTATTTGTGAGATCAGAGAATATGCGTTTATGTAATTTAAAACATGGAATCACATCATTCTCAGCTATTTCTACTTCAGAAACACATTCAGAGAATATCAATTGACAGAATCTTGCAAAATAGACTACACCTCTGTTTTCATTCATTTTCTCACCTATATTATTTAGAACTAGCCTAGCAACATCAAAATGACTACCATAAAGAAGAGAATACCCGAGTTGCAGACTATCCGTGGGAATAGCATCCCAATTCGTGCACTTCTTTCCAAAAGCCCTGGTGATGCAATCGAAAAAGAAACTCCATTCCTTGCGCAAAAACGGCCTTTTGAGTTGACCAATCTTTGTCAATGGTCCAGAGTAGCCTATCTCTCTCATCATACGAACTAACTCAGAATCTCCAACAGAGATTGTGAAAGCATTAAAGTCCTCAAGGCCCAGAGCATCACGAACAGTTGTTGGAGTAACTGTAAACTCTGCTTCTTGAAATTCAAAGATTATGGATGGAGAGCCAGTCTCTCCTCCATTGTCATAAGTACCTGTCTGCCAAAGAGATCTGATTTGAGATGCAGACAGCTTCGATGGGGCGGTGAGAGCAGTACCAATATCAGAGTTTGACAAGAAACTCTGAATCAAATGAAACGCCTCCGGTGCGTTCTCATTTGCCAAAGGAGCAGCATAGTTGTTTGGGACAAATTCTAACCCAGAAGCAGTAAACATGGTAGTAGCCATTAAAAAGTTTTAGAAGAAAGTAAGAAATAAGACAGAGAAAAGTGTAGAATGTATGCAGTGAAAGTGTTTGAGACAGTGTTTGTGAGTAAAAACTTTTGAAAAGATGAAGTGTGTAAAAGAATGAACCGTTTATGTGTAGTAAGTTTAAATAATAACAGTGAAAATTAAAACCCAATCGTTTTAATCATTACTACACACAGCAGGCGTCTTTGAAAAATGTGTGAGTGGGACAGATGTCAAACATGTATACGCTGACAGCTGTATGTAACAACTTCCAATACACACGCGCAGTAAAGCACTTTTCACATCCATCTGAAAGACTTTAAACTTCTTGTGTGCAGCATAGGCCAGAAAAATTCTTATGGCCTCCAATCTTGCAACTGGAGCAAAGGTTTCATCATAGTCAATTCCTTCCTGTTGTGAATAACCTTTAGCCACAAGTCTAGCCTTGTTTCTTGTAATCACACCTTCACTGTCAGTCTTGTTTCTGAAAACCCACTTTGTACCTACAATTGATCTATTCTTTGGTCTAGGTACAAGTGTCCAGACTTCATTTCTTTCAAATTCATTTAACTCTTCTTGCATTGCTGTTATCCAGTTTGCATCTTGAAGAGCTTCTTCCACTTTCTTTGGTTCTGTTTGAGACAAGAAAGCATGATACAGACACTCATTATTTGTTGCACTTCTAGTTCTCACACTAGCATCAGGATCTCCAATTATGAGATCAGGTGTGTGTGTCTGTGTCCACTTTCTTGCTGTTGGTAAGTGGTTTCTTGCATTATGATTTGATCCTCCCCCTTGATCCATGCTTTCCTGATTCATATGTTGACTTTCTGCAGCATTTGAGGCTCCCCCTGAATTGGATGACTCAGAGTTTAAACTGTCAGAGTTTGAATCAGTTTCCTCAACTGACTCACTTGCTGTGTCTTGTTGAGCTTCTTCACGCTCCCCCTCAACTGGTTCTCTATTTTGTTCAAATTGAGAATTTCCAGTTTCTCCAGTATTTACCAGTAGAGGTTCAGAGTATGCTTCGTCAGAATTTGTCAGAACCGCTTCATCAGAGTTTGTCGGTACTGCTTCATCAGAGTTTACATCATCAGAGAATATGCCTTCATTTTCAAACCGCAGTTGATCATATTCATCTAATTCATCAAGTCCAGTTATTTTCTTGTCATCAAATGACACATGTATGGATTCCATGATCACTTTAGTTCTCAGATTGTAAACTCTGAATGCTTTTGTTGACACTGGATAGCCAACAAAGATTCCTTCATCAGCTTTTAACTCGAACTTAGTCAACTGTTCAGGATGAGTTTTCAACACAAAGCATTTGCATCCAAATATATGAAAATATTTCAAATTTGGCTTCTTATTTTTCACCATCTCATATGGTGTTTTCCCATGCTTGTTGATCAGTGTAGCATTTTGAGTAAAACAAGCAGTTTGAACAGCTTCAGCCCAGAAATAAGTTGGCAATTTTTCTTCGTCAAGCATAGTTCTGGCTGCTTCAATTAAAGTTCTGTTCTTTCTTTCAACTACACCATTTTGCTGTGGAGTTCCAGGTGCAGAAAATTCTTGTTTCACTCCTCTTTCCTTGCAGAAAGCTTCCATGATTGAGTTTCTGAATTCAGTTCCATTATCACTCCTTATAATTTTGACTTTGTGCTGTGATCCTTTGTCCAGTAGATTTACATGATCCATCAGAGTTTGAGCAGTTTCATCCTTCTTTGATAAGAAATACACCCATGTATATCTAGTATATTCATCAACAATTACTAGAGCATATTTCTTTCTGCCCATAGACATCACATTCACTGGTCCAAAGAGATCAACATGTAGAAGATGATAAGGTTCCACTACTGATGATTCAGATTTGCTCTTGAAAGATGACTTCCTTTGCTTGGCTTTTTGACAAGAATCACATAGGCCATCTAAGCTAAGTATTGACTTGGGAAGTCCCCTTACAAGATCCTTTCTTATTAGCTCATTAATGTTGTTCAAATTGAGATGAGAGAGCTTCTTATGCCAGTTCCAACTCTCTTCATTTGACATTCTTGCAGTCAGACACACTGTTTTTCCATCAGAGTTTGTTACCAAACTTGCTTCATAAATGTTGTTGTGCCTGTGTCCAACTAGAACAACTTTTCCAGTAGATTTACTGATAACTTCACAGTATTCAGTATGAAAATCTACATGGTTTCCTCTATCACAGATTTGACTCACAGATAGCAGATTATGCTTGAGTCCTGAGACTAGAGCTACATCTGATATGATGACACTTCCAAGATTTATATTGCCATATCCCAGAGTAAGTCCTATGTTGCCATCTCCATAGGATACTTTTGGGCCAGCCTTCTCCTCAAAATCTGATAGCAGGGCTTTATTTCCAGTCATGTGTCCTGAGCATCCACTGTCCAAGATAAGGGTGCTCTCTTTTATGCCCTGCAATCACAACCAATTACAAAGAGTTAGTTTTAAGGACCCAGACTTGCTTGGATCCTTTGTCTTTCTTAACAGTGTTAGCTTTTGCAGCGGAATCACTATCAACAGAGTTTAAACTAACATTGTCAGACTTTACACTTGCAGAGTTTGCCCTAACCCATTTCAAGTTGGGTTTTAGCTCATAATAGTTGTGATAAATAGCATGATAACTCTTGCAAGTATAAATGGAATGCCAAGTGCTCCCACAGTGGCATAATGTCTGTGGTTTAATTCTTACATAATCATTTTTTACTCCTGATTTAGAAGGTAAAGAATTAATATCTTTGTTCTTATTGCAAAATCTAGCAAGATGGTTAGAACTACCACAGTTATAACATGTTTTCCTTGGAGCAGCAGCAGTAGGCAAATGATTATTTCTTTTATTTATGCCTATCTTTCCATTCCTATTCTTCTTGGACCCTTTTGGTTTCATGGCAGAATTTACCTCTTTTAGCTTATGATTGAACTGTTTTCCTGTCATTAAACCAACATTAACCTGTTTTTCACAGACTTTTATTGGTTTTCTAACAGCTTCTACTTCCATTAGATTTTCTGTTATAATATTTTCCTGTCTTTCACAGGTTTCATCTGATTCCATATCAGCTTCTCTTACTACAACAGATTTTAACTTAGTGGACTCTGGAACAAATTTCACAGGTTTAAGTTGTGGTTTAACCTTAACCTTGTCTTTAAACCTAAGTTCATCATTTTCACAATAGCCTAAACCTACAGAATCTGTCTGAAACACTCTGAAACACTTGATGAGTGTCTCTTCCAGAGTCTGTCCAAGTCTTGATTATTTTTCTTTCTTTTTCTAGATCAGATTCTAGTTGCCTATATCTTTTGAGCAACTCCTGTTCTACATAAACAGCATCATCTCTTTCTTTTTGAATCTGCTTCATATTTTCAAGTTCTCCTTCAAGAAACTTGTTTCTGTCTTTAAGACTAAGATTATCAGATTTAATTCTCTCATTCTCTAAAGTCTGATCCCTATAACTAACATGTACGCTTTTCAGATATACTCTTAATTCAGATATATTATCAGTATCATAAGCATAAGTAGTTAGGGGTACCTTATTTTCAGATGATTCAGTCTCATCTTTGACAGTTGCCATAAGAGCATAATTTACTCCATCATCAGAGTCTGAAGTATCTGCCCAGTCTTTGCCTTTAGAGATGAGTGCTTTCTCAGATTTGCCTTTCTTGCACTCTGGGGCATAGTGACCTATCTCCTTACACTTGTAGCACTGGATTTCAGATTTATCCTTCTTGCCAGACTTGGTCTCCCTTCCATCAGACTTTCTAAAACCTTTCCTTTCAGAGTTTGAATCTTTCCTTGAGAATCTCTTTCCTTTCTAAAAGTTCTTGAATCCCATCTTCTTGAAGGTCTTCACCATCAATGCAGCCATTTGCATCATCTGTTCTTCATCATCCTCAGAGTCAGAATCTTCATCAGAGTTTGAGTCATCATCAGAGTTTGATGACTCACTTTCAGATTTAATGACTAAAGCCTTTCCCTTAGCTTTCTTCCATGATGATTCCTTCTTGATGGGCTTCTCCTCAACTTTGAGAGCAACATATTTTGTCTTCTTGCTTGATCTTCTGTTTCTTTGTTCTATTTCCAATTCATGAGTTTTCAGTAACCCATAAATCTCATCAAGTTCAGTTTCAGCAAGTTCGTAATTATCTCTTATAGTTGTTGTCTTCAAATCCCATCTTTCAGGTAAAGATAAGAGAAATTTGAGATTTGATTCTTCAAGATCATATTCTTTATCAACTAGAGATAAATCATTCAGCAGTTTACAGAATCTGTCATATGTCTCAGTCAAGGTTTCATTGGCTCTTGAATCAAAGTGCTCATACTCCTGAGTGAGTATTGTTTTCCTGTTCTTCTTTATAGCAGTGGTTCCTTGACACCTGACTTCCAAGGCATCCCAGATTTCTTTTGCAGTTTTGCAACCAATTACTGTTAGACATAACATTATCTAAAGCAATGTGGAGAAGATGTCTAACCTTTGCATCTTTTGCAATTGATGAGATGTCCTCAGGAGTCATATCTTTCTTTTCCTTTGGAACAGTCTTTTGTTCTTGACCATCAACAACAGGAGACAATTTAGTCGGCATATGAGGACCATCATATATTCTGTCAAGGTATTCTGGATCTGTAGCCTCCAGAAACATGGTCATCTTCACCTTCCAAATTGGATACTCCACTGACCTGAGAATTGGAACCCTGATTGTTTCATATCGACTCACAGAATTAGGTTTAACTTGTTCAACCTTGGGAGGAGCTTGATTTTCTTCAGACATGATTATTACTGTGTTTGAATCGAAAAACTGTATATATTAAACAGCCTTGGCTCTGATACCAATTGTTAGGCCGAATACACAATATAATCAAATATGTATGAGAATAACAATCAAGAACACAAGTTTGTAAATCAACAAAACTGAATTATATTAAATAATTCTCTCTTAGTGATGTTAATGAATCACAAAGAGCTACTAGGTTACAAGAATAATATTTTCAATAATCGCATCCCTTCTAGGGATAACCTATCTGTGTTTATATAGTACACAGTTACAATCAATCTCTAATTGATACTCCTACAAATTAGCTATACAATTTGTAATCAATTAGAATTGCTTCAGTCCTCTGTCCAGTCTCCTTAGCTGTATCAATATATTCTGCTTCTTTCCATCTTCAGAATATATTGCTTCTAGAATCTTCATGATATGCACCGACAGCTAAATCAACTTTCACCCTGTCAGACTTTAACAAACTCTGACCGGCTTCCATGTAAACTCTGATAAGTACTTCAGACTAAACTCTGAACAGTACCTGTTACTTAAACACTGATTAAACAAACATTAGCAATTATATCTAACATTATATTGTGCAGTACATTGTTGTCTGCATTTTGCGAGCACACAATTATTAGGATCTAATGTAGTTATGCATGTTTTCTGTGCATCAACATTATGCACGATACCTGCACATATATACAAATAATGAGGATTGATTAATAAAATGTAATACACATTATATATTACACCGCAACAAATTATATCATGTTCATCATGTAATATAAATATTTATTAATGTATTGACAGATCAATTTTCTAAAAAGAAGAAATATTGTAAAATTACCTGAGAATGATAGAAGAGCAACGAGTAAATAGAAATACAAGATCTTATCCATAAAATCAAAATAAAGTGATCAAGAGATTATGAAATATTGTAATGTATGAGCAAAAGATAACTTGATGCTTTATAAAATAACTTGCATATACATACATATTTATAGGTTAAAGACTCAAACAAATAGTAACATATTTGTAATTAACATTTCTAATGCTTTTTAAGCTTGTAAATCTATTACAATTAATAGTCATAAACACAAATTAAATGCAAGATAAAAGTTTTAGAAGAGATTTATATTTAGCTGGATTATGTTATAGTACGCAGTGTTATTCATGTTGGTTTTGTTGCAATTTCCTCACCTGCTTTTTTTAAGTACCTATTTTCTATATTTTTAGTTGTTTTAGTTTACTGTGCAATGTGTTTCCTGCTCCTCCATAAAAAAAATATTGATTACCTTCTTTTATATAAGATATATGTAATACATATATTACAATAAATTTAAGATATTGATGTGCGGATACACATATAATTATTTTTAAGTTTATGCACTTTAAGGATTTTATAAAAAAAATTATAATTTGATTTTTAACGAGTATTGTAATTTGTTATAATAACTAGTATTATGTACTAACTATTAAGTATGTTATATTCATCATAATATGTTTATAACCCATGTAATACACGAACTTTTTCAAATATTTATAATTATGTTGATGAATTTTCATAATACTTATAAATTTATTAACCTAAATATATTGTTAATATTATAATAATTTATATTTTAATTATATATATATTTCTCATAGAATTTTGAACTTTTAAAGAAGATTTTTACTTATTGAATATAAAATTCTTCTCTATTTAAAAAATTATTTATATTAGAGGTAAAATAGATAAAAAAAAAATATTGATATTCATTAGTGTTATGGATTAAAAAGTGTACTTGTAAATTAATTGCTAGGGTTTAGAGAGCTTCGAGCTTTAATGACTGTTCTTGTGTTTCGTGGCTAAATCTGCCCTCACAAGATGCCTACGTATCTCATCCATTGTTGAGAATCAAGCCAAAAAACGTAGTTCTTGGTGTTGCCCTCGGGGCTATGGCGGCAGGGGCACACCAAGGACGTAGTGACTTGTATGTCCTTATTCGAGGATGAAGTCTAAAACGTTGTAGATGACGTATGGAGTTGTGTCCAAAACGTAGTTCTGAGATGATGGGTCAGACCCTTTATATAGGCGTTTAGAAGCCTAGTGGATAAGTATTGATTTCATTGAAGGATAAATCTTATCCTTGACGGTGGATAAGTATTATCACTTTCTTGAAGGATAAGTCTTATCCTTCACGGTGGATAAGTATTATCACTTCCTTGAATGATAAGTCTTATCCTTGACGGTGGATAAGGATTAATTCTAGATCCTTCCTTGTAGGAGTTGTTTCCATATCATAACGGACTTGTATTGAAACAAGCCCAATTGTATTAGAATAAGCCTGTATTGGACGTCTCCTAATACAGGTTGTACTTCGAGCCCAAATATTAATTATGAAATTAATATTTAATTAGAGTTTCGGACCTTATTAATGGGACTTATTTACGGACCATCTAGGTTTAATTAATGCAATATTAATTATGTCTTTAGGGTTATTTTTAACCCATATCATTTGCCCCCCAACTTCTATGATAATGCACTAGGATTTCATAGAAGTTATACCGGTCTTTTTCGAGATTTGGGGTCTTTTTATCCCTTACCTGGGACTTACTACCCTTTTTTGGGGATTTTAATATACACTAGTGTTTCACGAGTATCGTCTTGGTGTAAAGTGTGGAGCGACCTACACATTTACGACGATTTTGCCTTATTCGAGGCTAACTTGACATTTGCATAAGCCTTTTATGTCTTATATCGTCTTGTTTTGGCTTCAAGCCTTTCATTGAGCATATTGAATGATGGGGTTTCGACAGAATGTCTTTGGTTTATGGGGTTTCAACCCTTCACCCTTACGAGTTCTTACTGATGGCTCCACTCGTAGTGATTCATTCTCAAGTCTATCATATCAAACTTCTCCTGATTTTGAAATTTTCTCTAATTAACAATAGGCATCTTAGGCTTTCTTTTGTATGTTTATTAGCAACATTCACCCTTCGGGGTTCGTTGTATTCAACTCTATTTGTGCAGTTGACATGCATATTTTGTATGCTTTCCTTTGCATTCATTTGTAGTTTGTCTTAGCAAAGCTTTGAGGATGTTTCTACCAATCAAAACGGGCTCAACCCTTCATCTGCTTTCTAGGAAGCTCATGATTTCATCGAACCTTATTTCTACTTGTCCTACTAGAGGATCCTTTTAGGATGCACTAAACATAATAAACTTTTAAGTTTGAGGCATGCCAAGTCATTGGCACCTCATGCCCTTCGAGGGTTTCTAGCTTATACAAGCCTCGTCCAAACACATTCTTGACTTTGTAGGGGTCTTCCTCATTAGGGGCTAATTTTCCTTTCTGTCCAACCCTGGATGCTTCAATCTTTCTGAGAACCAAGTCACCTTGACGAAATAACCTTTTTTAACCCTCAGATTGTAGTAGAAAGATGCTCGCTTCTGATGTTCCACGATCTTGGCATTTGCCTCATCTCTGACTTCATCAATTAGATCAATAGCCAACCTCATACCTTCTTCGTTCGATTCAGGCTCAAATGCCCCTACTCTTGGGGAGGTATGAGTAATCTCCACTGGCACCACGGCTTCTGCCCCATAGGCTAACATGAATGGAGTTTCTTCAGTAGTAATCTTGCAAGTGGTACGATATGCCCAAAGTATAGGGAGCAACTCGTTCACCCAAGTGTTCCTTGTGCGTTCAACTCTCTTCTTGAGTCCATCTAGGATGATTCTGTTGGCCACCTCGGCTTGTCCGTTTGCTTGAGGATGAGCAACTGATGTGAATCGCAACTCAATGTTGTTCTCCTCACGGTACTTTTTGAAATCTTCATTGTCAAACTGCTTCCTATTGTCCGTGACCAGGATTCGTGGGATTCCATATCAACACATTACACTTTCCCATAGAAATTGAAATACTTGTTTAGTGGTTATCTTGGCTATAGGTTTAGCCTCAATACACTTAGTGAAGTAGTCAATTGCCACTATCAAGAACTTCATTTGTGCACTTGCCACTGGAAATGACCCAAGTATGTCCATGCCCCACATGGCAAACGGGATTGGTGAGTTAACTGATGTTAACATTTCAGGCGGTTTCCTAACCACATGTGCATGATTTTGACACCGTTCGCACTTCTTGACATAATCTTTCGCATTAGCAAGCATATTTGGCCAATAGAAGCCTAGACGGTGATTTTATGAGCAAGGGCCCTGCCCCCCAAGTGCTGCCAACAAATTCCCTCATGAACTTCTTTCAAGGCTAACTCCACCTCCTGAGGTCGTAGACACTTCTAGTAAGGAATGACAAAAGACTTCTTGTATAAGATCCCTTCGATCAAGGCGTACCTCAATGCTCTCACTGTCAACTTTTGTGCCTCCAAGGCATTATTTGGTAACCAACTGGTTTCAAGATGAGCCTTAATGGGGTCTATCCAACAGCCACTTATGTCAATAGGTGCTATTAGTTTTCCATTGATGCTCGGGGTCTTCAAGACTTAGAAGTATACACTTTCGGCATAGTTCTCTATCTCAGAAGAAGCAAATTTAGACAAGGCATCGGCCTTCATGTTTTCTTCTCTAGGGATGTGTTCCATATAGCATTCATCAAACTGGGTCATGATGGCTTTCATAAGCTTCAGATATTTGGCCATGGTTTCATCCTTAGCCTCAAATTCTCAATTTACTTGTGAGACTACAAATCTTGAGTCTCCACAGACTTTGAGAGTATTAACTCTCAAGGCCCCAACCAAACCTAAGCCGACTATCAGGGCTTCATACTCAGCTTCATTGTTTGTTGTCGGAAAGTCCAACTTTAATGCATACTCAATGAGAAATCCATCGGGACTTTGTAGCACTAAACCTGCTCTTCTTAATTTTGTTTTTGATGCCCCATCAAAATAGAGCACCCAACATTCTTTGGACACCATGTCTTCATCTTTCTTGTCTTCCACTACTACTTCCTGCCCCCGACTTCTTGGTTGTCAATGGTGCATTCAACCATGAAGTCAGCGAGTGCTTGAGCTTTTATGGCCGTTCGAGGCTTATACTTGATGTCAAATTCTCCCAATTCAATAGCTCATTTGATCAACCTTCCACTAACTTGAGGGCTATGCAAGATGTTTCTTAGAGGCTGATTGGTCAAGACCTCTATCTTGTGAGTTTGGAAGTATGGGTGTAGCTTTCTTGAGGCCATTATCAAGGCTAAGGCAAACTTCTCAATCGTAGAGTAGTTTATTTCTGTCCCATGTAGAATCTTGCTTACGTAGTAAATGGGTTTCTGAACCTTCAACTCTTCTTTTACCAAAACAGCTCCAATGGATGTGTTAGAAACCGCCAAGTACAAATAGAGAGTTTCTCCTGGCTTTGGTTTTGCCAACAGTGGTGCCTCAGCCATGTACTTCTTCAAGGCCTCAAAGGCCTCCTAGCTTTCTGCTGTCCACTCAAAATATTTCATGTTCTTCAATACTTTGAAGAAGGGTAGACACTTTTCCCGTGACTTGGAGATGAACATTCCCAATGTTGACACTCTCCCAGTGAGTTTCTGAACATCTTTAACAGAGTACGGTGGTTCCATATCCACAATTGCTTTGATTTTGTCGGGGTTGGCTTCAATTCCTCTTTTAGAGACCATCAGACCCAAAAACTTTCATGAACCTACGCCAAATGCGCACTTGGCAGGATTCAACATCATTTTATGGTGTCTCGGCACTTCAAATGCCTCTCGGAGGTGCTCTATGTGATCGGCCTTATCGAGGCTTTTGACTAACATGTCATCCACGTAAACCTCCATGGTCTTGCCAATGAGATGTTTGAAAATTTTGTTCACTAACCTTTGGTATGTGGCACCTGCATTCTTGAGTCCAAAGACCATAACTAAGTAGCAGTAAACACCAAAATCAGTAATGAATGATACCTTGTGAATGTCATCCTTATGGATCTTGATTTGGTTGTATCCACTGAAGCCATCCATGAAGCTTAGCATTTCATGCCCTGCAATGTCATCTATTAAAGTGTCGATCCTTGGTAGGGGAAAACTGTCCTTAGGACATGCATCGTTCAAGTCTGTAAATTCTACGCACATTCTCCACTTTCCATTGGCTTTCTTGACCATTACCGGGTTAGCCAACCATTCAGGGAATTGAATCTCTTCAATGAATCCTGCTTCCAAGAGCTTATCTACCTCTTTCTTTATGGCCTCTTGCCTTTCTGGAGCAAAGTTCCTCTTCTTTTGCTTCACCGTCTTCCTTTCGGGATCTACGTCCAACTTGTGAGTTATCAATTGGGGATCAATCCCTAGCATATCAGCTGATGTCCAAGCAAAAACATCTTCATTCTCTTGGAGGAAAGATATAATCTTGCCCTTCCAGGGTTTAGGCAACAGTGCTACAATGTAAGTGACTTTATCTGGTTCTCATAGAACTAAGGGGATAGGGATCAAATCCTCAATTGGCTTTCCCCTTCTATCTTCATCATCCCTTGAATCCATGTCCTCAATTGGGAGAACCTGCCCCCCGACTCCATTAGGTCTTAGTGCGGCTACATAGCAACTTCTAGCCATTTTCTGATCTCCTCGCTCTTCACCAACCCCGTTCCTTGTAGAAAACTTTATTTTCAAGTGGGATGTCGAGGCAACAACCTTAAAAGCATGAAGGCCAGTCCTTCCAAGGATTGCGTTATAAGTAGAGGTTGCCTTTATAACCAAGAAGTTCAGCATTTGAGTCGTTGTCTTCGAGCCTTGCCCTATAGTCACGGGGAGCTAGATTGTGCCTTCTACCTTTGATTCAACTCCATTGAATCCGTAGATAGGCATGTTTGAGGGTGTCAACTATGAGTCAGTATATCCCATGTAAAGCATAATGTAACATAAGATGTAAAAGAGATAACTACAACTCAACAAAGGACAAGACAGACAATAATATTAACAGAAGCACAGGAATCCAGAATCAAAGAAGAAAAGGTAAACTCAAAAAATCAAAATACGTTATGTATTCTTGAAGTCCGTAAACAAGTCACGGAAAGAAGTTCATGAAAATGTTCAAGCCTCAGTGACAGCAAAAGAAACAAGACTTTCAAGACGACAGAAGTATGTGAATGATTTAGGGTTAAGTACCACGGGATTCCAGTGATTTAATCGAAGCAACCAGAACGACAAAGGACTTATCAGCAGCATTGAATTCAAGACATAAAAGAAGAATTGATCAAGTGTTATTCATCTGTGAACCAGACCAGTTGCACTAGGTGACGGCACTACAAAGATCAAGTTGTTTTATTGTCTCACAAGAAATTGATAAAGTCTATTACTAAACACCCTGGAACTCAGAAGCATTTTTTAAGAGATCAAGATCAAGTAAAAGAGTTCGATGGTTTTTCATTTATAAAAACCATCGAATGTGATTCAAGGAAGAAATTAGAAAACTAATGTAAGTTAAATTCTCATTCGATAGTTTTATTAAAAAACCATCGGATGGAAATTTAACTTTAAACATTCGATAGTTTTCTAATGTGAGGAACAGGTGAAAAGTATGTTTGTTTTTCAGGTTGATGAAAATTGGACGGCCAGGATTGATTCTTCAATTGTGGTTCGATAGTTTTCAAACCAAAAGACTGCAGTTAATACAGAGTGAAGAATGTGTCTTCTTCAGTTAAGGAAAAACACACAGAGACATTACTGAGAGAGAGAATTGAGCCGGAGAAATTCAGAGAAATTAATAATGCTCAGAACTTGATCATTGTATTGAATTTGTGTAACCTTAAACTCATTGAAGCTAATCTACGGATTAGAAATTGTAGCACCCTTCGAGGTTTATATTTATAAAAAGATATATTCCCCGAAACTTGGTTTGGTTTGGTGTGTTTGATTTCGTTATAGAACTGAATGAATTATCCGCGAACGAAATTAAATTATTTGTGAGTATCGTATTCAACCCCCCTTCTACGATACTTTGGACCTAACATCCCATCTTGATGAAAGCATCGTGGAATAAGATATCCACAGAAGCTCAATTGTCAACCAGAACTCTCTTGGTTTCAGAATTGCCTATTACAGATGTGATGACCAATGGGTCATCATGAGGAAATTTTACCCCTTCTAGGTCAGAATCATCGAAGCTAATGGCAACTTCTGTTTTGGCACGCTTCAGTGCTTCTCCAACAACAGTCCTTACCTCTCTAGCATAAGCTTTTCGTGAATTCCTGGAAGAGCCATCCGTAGTCGGTCCTCCAAATATCATGTTGATAACTGGACCTCAGGGTCTAGGATTACGATCTTGATCATTATCCTTTCTGTCATAGTCTTTCTTCTCATAGTTCCCTCTTTGGTTTCCTCAATTCCCATCCTTGGTGAACTTATCCAGTTTTCCCCTTCGGATCAAGAATTCAATTTCGTCCTTCAGCTATCTACAATCGTCGGTGTCATGACCAACTTCTTTGTGGAACTGACAGAATTGGTTCTTGTTTCTTTTCTCCATATCAGTCCTCAGTGGCTTCGGCCATCGGAGATCAACATCTTTTTCAATGTCCATCAGGATTTGACTTCTAAGAGCATTCAATCTTGCATACTCCGTGAATCTTTGTCTGGGATTACCCTTCTTTGGTGCAGGATCAGAATCCTCTGTTATTCTGGGGCACTTGTCCCTTGCATCAAACTTTTGAGTCTCCTTCCTCTTTTTTCCGTTTCCATTACCCCCAGTATTTGGTTCATATTTCCTCATGCTCTCCTCAGCTTTAATGTACTTTCCAGCCTTGTCTTGTAGCTTCAACATGCTTTCAGGGAGGTGCTTTGCCAAAGACCTTTTAAAGTGGTCGTCAGTGGTTCCTTGTTGCAGGGCTATCATGGCCACTTTGTCTTCCAGATCCGGGACTTTAAGAGCCTCCCTGGTAAATCGATTTATGTAGTCCCTCAAGGATCCATTCTTGCCTTGTTGAATTCCCATGAGAGATGCTGAACTCATCTCATGCACTCTCTCACTAACAAACTGGTTGATGACCGCCTTGCTCAACTCCTTAAAAACCCAATAGAGTTAGGAGGGAGACGAATGTACCAACGTTGAGCCATGCCCTCAAGGGTTTGTGGAAATGCTCTGCAATTGACTGCATCATTGGTAGGTTGCAACAATAGTGCGTTAGAGAAGGTTCTCACATGATTAGCAGGGTCTCCTGTCCCATCGTAGGCCTTAATGGTTGGCATCTTGAACTTTCTGGATATATGAATTTTCATGATATCCTGAGTAAAATGGGGTGTAGGATCATTCGGATCTCCTAAGGACAACAACTCAGTGGGATCACCCTTTGGGGCTTCAGCCCTCCTTGACTTTCTCGGTGTAGGATCTAAGTTAATTACAGGAACCCTCTCGGTTGAGTTGCTTTTGTCTCTAGCTGTCTCTTCCTCTTTTAATACCTTCTTAAGCCTTGCAGCCTCAGTTTCATATGCTTCAATCTTGTCTTTAGTAGTTTGGGGTTCCCGATTTGTTCGGGTAGGACGTCTTCTCCTTGGGGGAACGTCTCTTTCATCATCAGATGAGTAATCTTCATCTTAGGTATATGGACCAGAAAAGTCTCGAATCAGAGGGACTTGCCGAGTCTGAGTTTGTTGATTAATGGGCTCCAGGCCTCGAACATAAGGAGGCACATATGATTCATGATATAGTGGATTGTGACCACTACTCCTAACGGAGGGTCGTGGAGGCATTCCATAAGGTGGCATACCCAAAGTTTGATTCGTGTATTGGGGAAGATCAGTAGTATGAAGTTGAAGGCCTCGGGGTGCATTCAAAATCACTTGAGAGGATGTGATTGGTTGATGATGAGTCATCTCTTGAGTTTGGGGGTTGGCTCCATGAACCACCATCTGCTTGGGATTCGTCCCTTCAACTGAGATTGGGATCTCTGGTCCTTGAGTAGTGGTGAGGGGGATATTCGTCTTTTGAGTACCAGTAGTTGGTGGTGGCTGACTTCCTGTCGTTTGAACACCAGAAGTCGATGGTGGATCACGTGAAGTTCTTCGTGTGTTTGCCATGGTTGATGTTCTTTTCCCACAGACGGCGCCAAATGTTGTGGATTAAAAAGTGTACTTGTAAATTAATTGTTAGGGTTTAGAGAGCTTCGAGCTTTAATGGCTGGTCTTGTGTTTCGTGGCTAAATCTGCCCTCACAAGATGCCTACGTATCTCATCTATTGTTGAGAATCAAGCCAAAAAATGTAGTTCTTGGTGTTGCCCTCGGGGCTATGGCGGCATGGGCACACCAAGGACGTAGTGACTTGTATGTCCTTATTCGAGGATGAAGTCTAAAACGTTGTAGATGATGTATGGAGTTGTGTCCAAAACGTAGTTCTGAGATGAGGGGTCAGACCCTTTATATAGGCGTTTAGAAGCCTAGTGGATAAGTATTGATTTCATTGAAGGATAAATCTTATCATTGACGATGGATAAGTATTATCACTTTCTTGAAGGATAAGTCTTATCATTGACGGTGGATAAGTATTATCACTTCCTTAAATGATAAGTCTTATCCTTGACGGTGGATAAGGATTAACTAGCCTAAAAACCCGTGCGAAGCACGGGCCTGCTTATTTACTGAAATAATTTTTCGCACGAAAATGTATATATATCGAAACAATTTTGTAATTAAAATTAATTTTGAATTTATCTTATATTTGTATAAATTTTTTTTAATTTTTTTTAATATTTAATAAGATTTCACAAAATTTGGAAAAAAAATCTATAAAATAAAGATCAAATTATTATTTTCATTTGACAAAATATTAATTTAGTTTTAAATGTCGTGAAATGCATTTTATCAAATTCAACAATTAAATATAATCTAAATGATTATTTTAGTATAGTTGTTCATATATGATATGGATGTATCTAAACTAATGTGTTTTTAACGAAATGACAATATACTTGTAAATAAAATATAAAGTTGGTCAGGTACGTAAGACTACACACCGTGATCACATCTTAAAATCTTTTAGTCTAAAGTCCGTATATAACATTAGTGTATGTAAATTAATATGATAACGTAACTGTGCCAAACCCAAGGCTTTGGGACTTGTTCATAGTGAGTATTATTGATATTAAGAACAAATAGAAACAATGTAAAATTTGAAACACGGTCGAACTATTGTTCTTGTTGCAATTATAATCAGGTTTACCGGAGTTTTCTATGTTGGAGAAAGTATAATTTGTAAATAGGTATTTTGCCTTAGTAGTTGTTGTTTGTTTTTCAGCGATCAATTGATTTGGTTTTTTTTATTTTTTTACAGTCTAGAATATAAATCGTTAAATGCACACAATGTTGTTGTAATATAATCGAACACATGTGAATGAGATAGAGGATTTTAAAAAGAAGCTGAAGGTTGGTGCATCTTTGCACACTCTCACAAGACAAATACTTTGGGAGATGAGCACCTATTGCAATATGGAGTATTCATATCACGTGTTTATTTTTTTAACTTGGGAACTGATTTCGCACTTCTCTCTTGTGTCCATCACTGTATTAAATTATATGAACACACTTAGTACTTTAATAATATGTTTGGAATGTCGTTTTACAGTTACAAATTTTAATCCAATTTTTTTTATAAATGATCATCGTGTACTAATAATAATGTATTTTAACTTGACTATATATATGTATTTTATGTAATTAATTAAGCGTTAATAATATCGAATTCAAAATTCAAATCTCATTTTGATTAATTTAATATATATACATATATATTGGCGACCGGAACGCCCTTAAATTCATATATATATATATATATATATATATATATATATATATTGAAATTGTAGATCCAACCATATATTTGAAAAAAGATTACATAATTGTTTTTGAGTATATTAACTTATGTACAAATTGGCATGGTTAATGATGCAATTTATAATTTATAGGATATAAAATTTGAGTCTTTGTCTACTTGATACAAATAAATATTATTTACAATATAAAAGTAATTCTATTATTTTTGGGTCAATTTTAGAACAAGTTATTTTCGTGCTTATTTATTTATGTTTTTTTATATGTTATTATTTAAGAGATAATTGAAATAGAGTCCAAAATTTAAATCTCATATATATTAATTTGATTAAATATTTTTCGATCCAAACTCCTTTAAATTCACATTGTGTTTTTTTTAAATCGTAGATGCAATCATACAAACGAAACAGTAGTTACGTAAAAATTGTTAAATGTATTAATTAAGTTACTTACAAATTACAAATTAGTGCATAGATGATGCAAATTGTAATTTATATATAAAAAATATGAACCACTATCTATGTATAATTGCATGGTTACATTTGCAAAAAACAAAATATGTTATAGATGAAAACATTCGTCTACTATTTTTAAAAACATTTAAAAGAAATTAAAACATTCGGCTATATATGTATTATTTCGACCGAAACGTTCTTAAATTCAAATTATTTTTCTTAAAAAAATTGTAAGTTCAATCATATAGATGAAAAGATGACGTAATAATTATCGAGTATATTAATTTATGAAAAAATTTATATGATAGACAACGTAATTTGTAATCTAATACGATATAAAGTTCAAACCGTTATATATTTAATGCAAATAAATAAAATTTATAATATTAAAATAATGTTATTTTCTACGGGTGAAATTTATAATATTTTGTGTAATTTGTTATTTTTGTACGATCTTTTCTTTTAGTACCGTTAGATTTACAAAAAAAATATGAAAAATATTTATGTAAATCATTTGTGTAGATAGATTCCCTATCTTGCGAAGTAAATTACAAAATTGTCGGTATATAACATAGGCGATGCAGTCTTAACATTGTCAGATATAAACGTAGGGCTGAGACTTATTACAAAATCTATTAATATTATTTAAAAGTCATCCATGCGGCGTCTCACTCAATTTTTTTACTTTTAAAATTTTATAAAAATTTTATACTCTAATCTTATATGTTATCTATAATCTTATTATTATGTAGAAATTATACGTTATCTATAATCTTATACTCTTTTAAAATTTTATTTTTTATATCAATCATTTAAAATAAAAGAAAGAGAATCGTAGAGTATGCTCAATCCATTAAAATATTTTTGGTAATTATATACAATGCAATATTTTATAAATAATATAAACCAACATTTTATTTATTTAAAAATAAAAAATTATAAAAAAGAAGATGAGAGAAGAAGAGAAATTAACATTAATAAGATTTTAAAGAAAACTTAAAACAAAATGTACTATGCTACTTATGCATGAGCTTGATTAGAGAAGATTAATGGTTCAATTTACTACACTAACATAATCTTATCTACTATTTGCATAAATATAAAAGAGTTGACGTTTTTGTAATTTTTTAGCATGTAGGGGCAAAATCATAAATTCAAGGTATTAAAATGACATATATCAATAATTTAAATTGATAAAAGAGAATTGTAGATTATGTTCAATTGCTAAAAATATTTATTATAACTATGTATTGTGCAATATTCTAAAAATAATATAAATCAATGTTTATTAACTCAAAAAATAAAAAAATTGGAAGAAGAGGTGGTTTATCTAATAAGAGTTTGAATATAAACTCAAAACAAAGTGTAGCACAGTTGGTTATGACATGAGTTTGACATGGATATGTTAAGGGTTCGATTCCCATCATTAACATAATTTCACAATTTTTACATTTTTATTAAAGAATGGTATTTTTGTAATTTTAGAAAATATAAGGGTAAAATCGTAACTTCACAGCCATTAAAATGGCAAACTTTGCCCTTTGTTGGCTTTTAATATATAGAGAAAGATTCTAGATCCTTCCTTGTAGGAGTTGTTTCCATATCATAACGGACTTGTATTGAAACAAGCCCAATTGTATTAGAATAAGTCTGTATTGGACATCTCCTAATACAAGTTGTACTTCTAGCCCAAATATTAATTACGAAATTAATGTTTAATTAGAGTTTCAGACCTTATTAATGGGCCTTATTTATGGATCAGCTAGGTTTAATTAATGCAATATTAATTATGTCTTTAGGGTTATTTTTAACCCATATCAATTAGGTTTTAAACTTTTTGCTCTCTTTTGAGTTCTAAATATCACATGTGAACATTTTTACAACAAACACAAAATTTATAATTTTTTTTAAATTTAGTGATGAGTTAACAATTATTATCTATTCGGAACTATTCGAAAACGGAATTGGATAAAAGAGAAAATTGCGAATTTTTACAATAAAAATTCATTTTATGCCTATATTTGATTTAAATTATTACAGCTCTTAATAATTAAATTCAACAGCTTATATATATATATATATATATATATATATATATATATATATATATATATATATATATATTAAATTTAACGTTTTTCTTGTGGTATATGATTAAAATTCTGGATAGGATTTCTTCTACACATATTATATATAATATAATACGCGTCGGAGAGATCCTATTAATAAATTAAATCAAATATAAGTATATTTTCTAAATTGATAGAATTAAGTAAAAATTTGTAAATTTCTTTTCTCCTCAATTTCCAGATAGTTCCAATTAAATTATAATTGTTAAACCTTTGGTAAATCAAAGATTATTTTGTAAATTTCGCATTGATTGTAAAATTATTCAAATATTTTATATAATTTTATTCTCATATTAATTATATTTTTAATGAATTTGATTTTTGTTAGATAAATTTAATACTATATTAAAAAATAAAGAATTTCTAAATTCGGAAAACTTAGATAAAGAAATAACCAAATTTGGGTAATAAAAAAAATATTATTTATTAGCTTTGGACGATAACTTTACCATTTTGACAGTTCACACGAATCTTACAAAATTATTTTATTTTGGTGATGGTTTAGCAGTTATTATTCAAATCATAAGAGGCTATTATTGATGTTAAAAGAGTGTGAAAAGGGTGAGTATTTAAGAATTTTAATCTTCACTATTCTCTTATATACATAAGTATATATTTTTTCATTGAATATTATAAGAATTATTATTTACATTAAATATCACTTCCTTCTTTATATTTTATATAGTCATTTAAGTTTTACGGTTATTATTCATCCCCTGTGATATCAATCGTGTTCGTGTTGAGTATATACACCCATTTATTTATTAATTCATTAATTTAGCAATAAGATTGAATGAAATAATTGTTATTCACATTAAATATAGGTTAATTATCAATCAAGTCACTTATTTCATTCCAATATATCAAGTGCATCACCGATAAATTTTTGATCTCATTTAACTCACTCATTTCAAATTAAGTTACATTCACTAAAGTTTTATAATTTTAATCAATGAAAAAATTTGAGTAGGGTAATACTTTAACTAAGTATACCAACTCAGTCTCGACGTACTTTTATATATGTTCATTATCTCGGGTTTTCATGGTTTTACATATCCATTTCTATTTATATTCGAATTCAACCTTTAAATATTTAAATTTCTCGAATTAATTCATATGTGACATACTATCTTGAAACCGTGTCATCGGCTTACTATGTGAACTCAAGTCCCAGTCAAGTTCACGTCATAAAATTAACGGAAAACGTTTATTTTAATATTAGCTTTTCAAAATTTTATTATATTATATAACTTATTTTGTGTTTAGTGATTTAAATTAGATCAAAAATTTGTCGATGATCTATTTGATATATTAGAACGAAATAAGCTAGTTAATAATTAACTCCATTAAATATTACTTTTTTTTAATTTTTTATACAATGATCCAACTTTTTCGATTTTTCAACTAGTGTTCATCGATAGTTATACTTGAACTAAAACATCATACTCCATCTGTCTCTCTCATTTCTTTACACTTTCATTTTTGGTACGTCCTTCTCATTTCTTTATATATCAAAAATAGTAACATTTTATAATATAAAATTCACATTCACTACTTTCCTGCACTATATTACTTTATACCCGCTTTATATATTAAATATTGATTGTTCCCGCCACTTTACTTATTTTTCTTACTTTTCGCTATTAATTTATCATTTTTTTAACGTCTATGTTGTTCTCTCGACGGAAAAAATTGAGGGTCGGAGGGAGGATTTCATAAGTTTTGGGAGTGCTAGAAAACATCGTAGAAGTCCATTAAAAAAAAGTGTAAAGTGCAGGGGATGAAATGGAGGTGTCGAGACTAGCTATATCAGCTTCAACCAGAGCGAAGCTCATTTCAGCTGGCTACACTTCTCTCTCCTCTCTCTCTACTCTCTCTCCCTTCAATCTCGCCACAGGTTAACCCCCCCCCCCCCCCCCTCACTGCGTATGTACACAAATATACACACAGTAAAACACTGTTTTATTCTGCTTGATTGGTTAAATTAGTGCCCATAGCTAGCTTACAAACTGTGCTAACATATTTCTTGGGTAAAAAATTAGTTAACTTTTGTTGTAAGTTTGTGTAGTTTCATATGCACACCAACTGTTTGATGTAATTCCGGACTTGAGCATTGCTGCAAACTTGACTTGTGATTGATAAGAGTTGATTAGATTTTAAATGGGTCATTGTTTTTGTTAGTTGTCAAAACTTAAATTTCGGGCTTCCTTATCGAATTGGAATGACCCAAGAAATATTATTATAACATTGAGGTGTTGGCAACTTGATTCGAATACTTTTTTTTTGAGGAAACATTTTCCGGGTGAATATTGTCTAATGTTCATTTTTCTCCGTTGCTAATTAAAATTATGAGGAATGGTAAGAAAATGTTTTGAATTTATGACAAGGGAAGTCATTTTCTGTGTGTATAACTTTTTTCAAAGGAATTTTTTTCCTCATTGAAGATACTTATTACAAACACATGAAAACCATGATAGTATTTTCCTGAAAGCATAAAATACCGGGATATCAGTAAATCAGAGACTAAATAAATGCCGCGATATGAGGAAAATAAATACCGGAAAACAAACGGAGCTGTTATGGAAATGACAAACTCAAGAACATTTGTGTGTGTGGCTTGTTTGTGTTAGTGCAATGTCTAAAATTGGTCTTGATGTTTGTTGTATTAGATATAAAGATTCCTGAAAAAGAAGCAGATGAAATTCTGAAGCTTGCATCGCATAATGGTAAATTGGACAACACGAAGGGAACCCAAGCTGTTAGTGGTATTTAATCTCTTCTTTTATATAATTACTCTTTCCAATCAAAGGTCAATGGATTGATTTTTTTTTAAGATATAATGGTGGTTTTATTTTGTCATGCCATTGAGAGTATGTCATAGCTGTACATAGCCTTTAATTAGTTGGTTTATGTTTAGTGGAAAGTGTTTACTTCATTTCACGAGTCAGGTAATCGTTATGAAATGTACATATAATAGTAGATTTGATAACTTTAACTACATGAAGTATCTCACAATGATGTTTTTGTTACATGAATTATAAGCTCATTACCTATCTCGAAGGAATGATAATGACTTATGGAACTGATTTTATTAAAAAAAAAAAAATATGCCAATACCCTTTGCTTTGCTCTCCGGCGCGGCGGCGCTCTAACTCTCCGTTGTCTAATTGTTCGATTGCAAATGGTAACTGTCTCTCACTCTGTCATGTCACTCTTCGGCACTCTGGTATGTGTCTAATTGTTTGTATATGTAACTGTCTCTAACTGTCTAATTGTATATGTTTGTATATGGATTAATTGTTCTATATGTTTGTTTGCCTATTAGTTGTTTTGTGTTAATTGGTTTGGTGATAAAAATGAAAATTGTTGGAAATTTAGGAATGGCTCCCTTAAAGACAAGGACACCAGGAAGAAGTCCACTGCTCAAAAAAATTAAGGAGGCAACCTTTTAGTAGTTCTTTGCATAATGATTTCTAATTAACCGGATACATTTTCTAATTAACTATTATAATATGTATTCGTATAGTGAAATCACATCAAGATTTCACTATATGAATACATATTATAATAGTTAATTAGAAAATGTATTCGGTTAATTAGAATTTAGAAATCATTATGCAAAGAACTACTATAAGGTTTGGCATTACCTCCTTAATTTTTTTGAGGAGTGGACTTCTTCATGGTGTCCTTGTTTTGGGGGAGCCATTCCTATATTTCCAACAATTTCCATTTTTATCACCAGACCAATTAACACAAAACAACTAATAGGCAAACAAACATATAGAACAATTAATCCATATACAAACATATATAATTAGACAGTTACATATACAAACAATTAGACACATAATAGAGTGCTGGAGAGTGAGAGACAATTACCTTTTGCAATCGAACAATTAGACAACGGAGAGTTAGGTTGTGCATATATATATATATATAGGGAAAAGATCCAGAGAGAATATATATATTTCACTGAAGATTCTTAGTATCATCACCACAATATGGTGTTTTAGAAAGATGACTAAAATAAAATTCGATGATATTTGAAAGCTGAATTGCTTGTCATTGTCTCTTTGTTAACAGTGCTTTTTTGAACAAGAAGCAATCAGCAAAACCTTCACATGCATGGCTTTGTTAAACTATTTATATGCAATATTGTTTGGCAGAGATTTGAAGAACATTTTTTAATTTTTCTCTACTCGCATTAATCTTCCAACTTCTATATAGGTGGACAAACAGCATGGGACATGCTGAAGGAAGATGAAGGTCTTAGGTGCATAACCACATCTTGTTCAGCTTTAGATAATATCCTAGGTGGAGGAATTAATTGCAAAGAGGTTACTGAAATTGGTTAGCACGATCCTTTGCTAAACCAATATAGAACCGCATGCAATTATGATTTAACTTATACATTTTCATATTGTGCCTATGATGAACTCATGCTAATATTGTATTCCTGATCTAAATAGGCGGAGTGCCAGGAATCGGTAAAACACAACTGGGGTATAAATTATTATCAATCTTTTTGGTCTCTATTAACATTAAACTTTGCTGAAGTTGAAATTAAAATTTTACAGGATTCAACTTGCAATTAATGTCCAAATACCACATGAGCATGGTGGCCTTGCAGCCAAGGCAATATACATAGGTAAGTTTTGTTGAGGATTTGGTAACTATTTCTTATTTAAGATATATTTTCTTCATCAGGTCCTGTATTTTATAGGCTTTTTGATGCTCAGATACAGAGGGAAGCTTCATGGTGGAGCGTGCTTTGCAAATTGCAGAAGCATGCCTGTCAGATTATAATGATTTACCCCGGAGAGGCTGTAATGCTAACCAACTTAAAAGACAGCCCAAAGATCTTCTTGAAAATATTTACTATTTTCGTGTCTGCAGTTATACTGAGCAAATTGCCTTGATAAATTATTTGGGGAAATTCATCAAAGAGCACAAAGAAGTAAGTTACGTATATTTTGCTTTGAACATATTTTTCATCGGCTAAATTAACCACAGTAGGAGTGAAAGTCTATTTATGCTTTCTGATTTAGGGGCAACTAATATCAGATCTATGTAAATGACTGAAAAAACTGTTTGCAAGTGGCCTTGTTGTGGTCAAGGACTTGGCATCTAGCAAAGTCAGAATGGCAATGATGTAATGAGGCCAATAAGAGAATAATAAGAAGATCATGTTAAGGAGTCTATCATTTGTCGAACATGAGAAGGCTTTGTTTCCTTTGTTGAGGGATAGTTCAGTAGTTAATTGAACCCAAGATCGACACAATCCCAAGTTAGGAAGCATAATTGTGGTATAACGACATTGTCCCCAGAAAAAATAGAATGATGGATAATATGTTTCTTCTGTGATGTGTGATACAATTGAAATTACAAGGGACGGAGTATGACATATAGATAACCAATGTTATATGACATAATAACATGTATAGGTATTGCATAGGTCCAAACTCATTATTTTCTTGCAAATTAAGAGTTCAATTTTTTAGGAATGACGATATTGATGTAAATACATGACAATTGTGAGCCATTCTCTGGTATATATCTAACTGACTGTGATATTAAATTTAGGGTATAGCTGTTCCCCACACTCTTGTTTGCCAAATAGTTTAGTTATCAAGCCTTCGTGAAGGCAAAGTGTAGAATTATTTGAAATGCGCAAGTTAAACTAGCAAAAAAGAAGTATATCTCCGATGCAACCTCAACTAAATATTGGATCAGTCTAAATTTTGTATTATCTCATTTTTATTTGCATTTCTGACATTTTCGAATGTCCACTGTTCTGGTGTGTCCATCAGCGTGTTCAAATGTGGTCTAGCATGTCTCCATACGAGACTTACACGTCACTGCTGTGCTAAACTGTAGTCCTCAGTGATTCATTGATCTCAACTAGGAGATGGTATTAGGTTATAGGCTGGTTTGCTACAGAATTGCTGCTGGTAGTCATTACGGACTAGTCACCGAGTGTCCAAGTGTGATTTTACTGAAGGGTGCAGTAGTGTGTTTCAAATACCAGCAAAAATCAAAATATTCAATTGGATCATAGTAAATTTACCAGATTCATGATGTAAAATTTACTCCATATATGTACACTTTATCGGCATCTTGCTGTAAGTGCAAATATTTCAGATGCCAGATGAAAATATAAAAAGAATATCATAAATAAAAACACCCACACTGGCATGCATCTGTAGGCATATTTTTGCCGTTCTTATATGCTTACCCTGGCTTTTTATATCTGGATGTCTATTAATCAATCAGCTGTCATCATTTCTTTAAAAAGTAAAATGCATGTTCTGTCAGGACAAGGATATTTAGATTGCGAATTTTGTATGTTCTCATGCACACTTGCTGATTTCTCAGGTTAAGATTGTCATTGTGGATAGTATCACTTTTCACTTCCGTCAAGATTTTGAGAATATGGCCCTTAGAACTCGACTTCTCAGCGAGCTGGCCCTAAAGTTGATGAAACTTGCTAATGAGTTCAAATTAGCGGTAAGAAGCAAACTTTTACTTTTTTAGATGCAGATTATTAATAGGTTTGACAATTATTGATTCTACTGCTGCACCCATAATTCTGCCAATTCGATGAAATATAAAGAGGTTATGTAACATCAGCCCGGAATCCAGGTTATTGTCGTAGCATAATATTTACTTATTTAGCGTAAAACTTAAATCTAGATTATGATCTCTTCAGAATCCACTTTCCAGATGTGTTGTCTTCCTGTTTGTTGCACATCGTTTCAGCGTCCGCTAAATACATTGAAGGTCCAATCTTGAAGATGTAACGGCATTGCCATAGTATTGCATCTGTTAGGAGCCATATATATAATTGTTGTCCACTTCATTAAATGTCATCGATATGAGTGGACGTGTACTGGTCCTGCTGTCTTAGAATAATTTTTTATCAATGCACAAACTCTCATGGTGACAGTAAACTATATTCATACTTGCAGTTTAACTCATATGCTCTTTTTCTTGTATACTGCAATTCTACTAATGAGCAGGTTGTCCTCTTAAATCAAGTAACCACCAAGTACACAGAGGGTGCAGTGCACTTGACTCTGGCGCTGGGTAAAAACCTCAATAAGCTTTTAAATCTTTTAGTAGCTTTCCTCTTCTTCTGTCTACCTTCCTGAGATCATGACAATAGTGTTTAGATTGCTCTTTGCACTTATTATTTGGTATATACTATCTGTGTATACAATTCATTTCTGAATCATGTTTAACAGGTGATAGTTGGTCACATGCCTGTACAAATCGTATCATTTTGCACTGGAACGGCAATGAACGGTATGCATATATTGACAAGTCCCCCACTCTCCAATCAGCTTCCGCACCATATTCAGTGACAGGGAAAGGAATTCGGGATTCAGTTTCAGACCATAAAAGGGTAAAGTTGATGTAAGCTCTTAGATGAACTGTAATTATCTTTTGTTAAGGTATGCATTACGTTTTAATCTTCTGGAAGTCGTTCGAGCAGAACTTTTGTAGGTGCAATTAATCTCGGTATGTAGTGTTCCTAGATGGCTTATGTTTAATGAATACAGTGTCTACCCTTGGATTCTTTCTTAATCCATTTTTACTCTTTAACAAGCGACATATTGGTTTTGTATGACTTAAATATATATAATTAGCTATGAGCTCACTCCTTCAATGAAAATAATATATTCAGCTGTACTTGACAGTACAAACGGTTATGGCATTAACAGTCAATGGTGTCGAGAAGCTGGAGAATATAAGATCAAAATTTCCAAAATAGCTAGGGTAGCATATGTATTTTAAAAGAAGCCACACACGGCTTGTAGGTCAAATTTGCAATTTTGGCAGACTCTATGCATGTTTTTATCATTTTTTAAAATGAAAAATCACTTCTATTCATTTCCAAGGAGAGGATAGAATTATATAGCCCGACACTGGTTCAGTTAAATGGAAACCATCATTTAATCAGTGATCTTGGGGTTCATATATATTTTGCGAGCGACATATAAAGGTCTCCGACATATCTGATAAAATATTGGTCTTTCATAGAACTTTTTCATATATAACACCTCTAAAATGAGTAAAGAAAATCAACTCTATTTTCATTTCCTTAGAGAAGATGGGCCTATAAAGCACCTTTCAAATGAACTAAAAACGAATAACAATATTCCACATTACTATATTAAAGGTGGATCATACAATGGATTAGTAGCAATTAGCAAGTCGTAAATATGCATTTGAGATAATCCCAATAAACCAATATTGCTTTACTGTCCTGAACTCGTAGAAAAAATACAATATACTTAATTTTAGTTCATATTTGAAAGGTGTTTGAAGCAGTTAAACTCTGAGTAAGACAAGTCAATCATCGATCAATAGATGTTACTTGCACCATTTATGTTTGATTAACCTAAACTTCTTGATAAAAATGAAGAACCGCACTACAAGAACTACAATTTTTTGCAGTATACTATAATGCAATCTTGTTTCAACGTCTTCTGCAAATCATCCAAGTTGATATGTGCAGGCACATGCATCTAAGTCTACATACCACAGGAAAGCCAGCGTCTATTTTCCACAGAAAAACACACAAAAATTGCATGTCAAAAAAAATGACACAAGGAAATTAGGGGCCTAAAATTAAATGATCAATTTGATTACTTTAGTTTCTAAACAGAAAGGTTATTTCCCCATACAATTTACTAAATCCCTAGTTTCCACAAATGTAAAAGTCAGGAAACTTATTTTACAACACTGACAAAAGCTCAAATGTTACAACCTGGAAAACACTTACATTTCTAAGATCTAAGCCGAGAAGAAAAAGAGTAACCCATAGAAGAAAAAGAGTAACCCATACAAGTACCGGCGGCCCTGATAGATGCCTGTTTGTGTCTTGTAGGAAAACGGGCTTAATCGCTCTATAACATTTCAATAGATGGTTTATTACTCATCAGTCACACATCCATTTGAAGCCGATTGAACGTTTTTTATGTACTGCAAAACCCAAAAGAACAATACAAATATGATGCTTTCAGCAATCACTTGAAGATATCAGAACTTGTTTCTAAAGTTAGAGATGCCCACCAACCTTATAAAGAACACCTCGCTCAGCCTTGTATGCAGGGCGGGTCCATCTCTTTCTCCGCTCCTCCATCTCAGCATCAGTCAATTGAACATCCATTCTCCTCTTGCTAATATCAATGGTAATGATATCACCATTTTCAACAAGACCAATTGGACCACCTTCCTGTAAATTTTTGCATAGCACTAAGATTAAAAAAGACAGCAGTATCACATTAAAAGTTTTCAAAATTGTTGAAGTATCACAAATCATGAAGGTATGTGGGATAGAACTTGTATTTTTGTATATAGTGTTCAGTTAGGTCAGTTTTAGCAAAAGAGCTGGTTCAACCGTTACCAAACCAACAGTCGGTTTCAAGCCTGGTGTAAATAGGAACCAAACCGCCAAAATTGGCTTGGTTGAGATGGTTTGGTGTCTAAGCGTTTCATAATAAGAACAATAAAATGTCATGAAGTTCTATGCATACGAATTTCTTCAGCCAGAATTTAGAATAATAGATTCTCTTGATCAGAAAGACAGCAGACATCTCTATTTCATGCACTTCTGCAATTTACACATTATAATATAATGTAACTCCAACAGCAAAAGGTTTCTGGGGACAACATTAACACTTTCATGATATCAAATTACTAAAATAAAATTTACCTGTGCTTCAGGGCATATGTGGCCAACAACATATCCATGTGAACCTCCTGAAAACCTTCCATCCGTCAACAGAGCAACTTCCTGCAACAAAGGAAGTTATATGTTAAACATTGTGATTCCTTGGTAAAAATACCACTGTTGCTGGTACCGTTCATAAATGTGTGGCATTGAGTTATATATTGTTCATCTCATTTCCCATGAAGAGATTGTTTTAACCAAATGCAAAGCTGAGCAGACAAGTTACAGATACCTTTCCTAGTCCAGCTCCCATTATTGCACTGGTTGGTGTCAGCATTTCAGGCATGCCAGGTCCCCCCTTAGGCCCCTCTCCTCTAATTACAACTACTTTTCCCTGAGAAAAGATAATTACAATCAAGGCGTTGATGCGAAGCATTCTCTGTCAACTAAGCAATAATTTTACACTAAACTTGTTGTAGGCTATAATACAACATTGACCCTGTGTTTATACAAAAGGTACGTAATGTATATGTGGCTGGAAGTAGTTACTGGATCGGCTTGATGTATGTTGGGAAAAATGATGATCATTTATCCTGGGTGAAGATCCACAAGAGTTGTTTAAAAATAAAGGAGAGAAGAGATTGAGGTATATATGACTAAACAAAACAAAATCCTAATCAACCCTCCTTGAGTCAGCGGAGAGTTTGTTGCATTTGGTCAAGGATTAACTTTTTAAATGTAAAAAACATCAAGGTTCATTCATATTAAATTAAAATCTAAGATTATAGTTGTATAAAGGGTATGAATGGAGGCTCACATCTGAATTTAAGTTGAACTGTATAAACAAGATATCTACACTGCTGATCGTTAAGACGTTAACAGAGTGCACAAATGAATTTCTAACTTAAGACAGAACAGGGAATGTTGCATAAAAGTGAATCACCCCAAAAGATGGCATAAGCTTCAAACCAGCAGGATATAAACATATCCAATCATAATTTTAACGGAAAGAACATATTCAAACATTGCCTTGACAAAAAATCCCGAGTGAAGAAATGCATGGTACTCAGTTTGTGTGTAGTAGAGAAATGCATAATGATCATTTTGTGTGTAAAATCTTTGAACTATCTGTGCGCGCATTTATGCAAGTTCACGCAGATGGTGTAACAGTGTGTTACTAGCGCTTATTACCATCTTATGCAGCCACACCTAAGGTATACTTATCCAGTATATTAAGTGATAAGTTGACTCTTAGACTTGGGTCACGACAGACTGAATCATGGCTAAAGCCTGAAACCAAAAAGAAAACAAAAAGGAAAAAGGGGTCCAAAGTACTACCTTAAAGCTTGAAGGATTTTCTGTAATAGCTGCAATCATAGATTCCTCTCCTTCAAATACAAGAGCAGGACCTGGTAAACAATGTTAAGAAATGCTATCTTAACAGTAGCTCATTTGTGTTGGACAATTAACAAGGAACATCAGGATTAAGATAATGCTCAGAGAAAAAAAAACTTGTTATACATGCAGAGCATAGTAGAACTCAGTACCAGAGAAGTATAACCCTTCCTTTCCAGTTATTTTTGCTACAGAACCCTCAGGTGCAAGATTTCCGTACAACACTTGAATGTGACCGGTTTCCTTAATGGGGTCCGTGATTGGTCTAATAACTTTCTGGTCAGGAAAGAAAAAGATTTTTTTTTAATTTTAAATTTGCAAAGAAAAAATTCAGATGGATAAACGAATTGTTAGCATACCTGGCCTTCAGCTAAAGAAGGGAATAGCTTTGCATTTTCAGCCATTGTTTTCCCAGTCACTAAGAAGCAAATGAAAAAAAAAAAAAAATCTTCAGCTTAATGTCGAGACAATAGAACTGAACAACAAATTTCTAGTATTGAATATTGACTGGAACATACCGGTCATACAATCCCCATCCAGAAGTCCAAGCTCTAAAAGGTAGCGGATAACAGCAGGTGTTCCACCAATCTATACAGGTACTAATATATTAATATATGCAGACAATATATATATCTTTCAAGAGTAAGAGTTATAAAGGATGCATTGATCTATAATATTGTAAGTATTGTGATAAGACAGCAATATTTCATCCCGATCACATACCTTGTGTACATCTTCCATGACATATTTGCCACTAGGCTTAAGATCTGCAAGAAACGGAACAGCATCGCTAACCTTTTGAAAATCATCCAGTGTTAAATGTAAACCAACAGACCTGCCAAGAAGTTATATACATTAGCTTTCCCCATGACACAATTTGTTTTTACTTTCTCAAGAAATGTTGTTAAAATGCCTTCACCTTGCTATAGCAATTAAATGAAGAACAGCATTAGTTGACCCTCCGAGGGCCATGACTATCACCATTGCATTTCTCAGCGATTTTGGAGTAATTATATCCCGCGGTTTCAAGTCCATTTTTATCAAATCTAGAATATATTTTCCAGCCAGGCGGCACTCATCTAACTTTAATGGATCTTCAGCAGGTGTAGAAGAGCTTGAGAAAAACAGAGGAAAGGTTTAGACATGGGAATAGAAATGTTCAAACAATCAGAAAAGGAGATTGTATACCTGTATGGAAGAGACATTCCCATTGCCTCGATGGCTGATGCCATGGTATTTGCTGTATACATTCCACCACAGGCTCCGGCTCCAGGGCATGAATTTCTTACTACATCCATCCGATGTTCATCACTTATTGAGCCACTCACATACTCTCCATAAACCTAAAATAATAGAGAGTTGAAAACAGCTAATCAGCTATATTTCAGAGGCAAAAAACATCACCTCGTTTTAAAACTATAACCACTTTAACTTTAGAAGGGAACTGATATAAAAATCCTCAACATTTCATTATTCATGTGCAATATTATGATCCATTATTTTTAACCATGAAATTGTTTACATTCTTTTTCAGACCCAGGTAATCTTAGAATTCACAAAGCAAGGAAGAAACATAGGGATCCTCAATACAAGCAACAGATGGCAAACCTGAAATGCAGATACTATGTCGAAGACATGACCTTGAAAATGACCAGGCTGCAAAGGAGAAAATCAATACAAACTATTACCGAGAGAATAAAAACGTACGTGTTAGCAGAATGCATAATTACTACTACTACATTGAAAATTTATTTATCTACATGACAAAGAAGTGTTTGCCTAATTATTAAAAATTTAAAGATCAACTTCAGAAATCAGAACTAATTTAAGCCTTTGCTTATAAACACTCTTTTTTCTTATGCTCGTGTATAATTTTACTATAAATGCTCCTCTCTCTAGAAAATGACAAGGATCATCTACTCACAGCATATTAGCAATTAGCCATAAGTTATCAATTGCATTCACTTTGGTGAGGAAGGCAAACAACTCAAGTGTGTGCATAAAGTATGCTTGTAGGACCTAGGAATTGCAGTGATGAATTTTTTTGGCAAGTACATTGCAAGGCAATGGGAAAATAGGACAGAAACCATTAAAGAAGAGGTTTAATATGGTTAATCATAGTGTATGAAACAAAAATTAAGTTCATCATTGTGCTTCATGAACGAGGTCAACTTTGATAATTTGACTTATATTTGGAGCCTCCTCACTAAAAGAAAATGCATTCTTTTGGCTCCTACACCTATAGAGGCCACATCACTTCTCCGTATCACATTTGATATGTACATATTAAAAGCATGAATGAAACTCGACACAAGTTGCTCGTCATTCAATAACCAATAGAGTTTGTAATGAAAATTGATATAACCTAGAATAATTTTTTAGTGGATAAAGGAACCAGTGGCAAACCTTGATAGTTCCACCGTAGACCATGATACTCGGCCGGTTCAACCGTCCCATTGCCATAATAGTACCTGGCATCTAAAAAAATATTCATTCATTTCAACAATTAGTTCATCGTGAAACATACCATAGAAGATTATTAATAGGAAGAAATCGAAAATCATGACATTATAGTAACCAAACATGAAAGTGCAGATCATCAGTTTGCCACATTAGCCTCAGTAATAAAATGTTGGTGAATATACCTAATCCAAGTACATTTTTTTTATGCAGCTAATCGAAAAATGTCATTGCTTCGCATTAAAAGTGAAATCCTATTTTTGACTAGAATAAATACACAATTAACACATTGTTTTCCTAGGAAAACACAATCTCTCAAAGAACCTAAATGTTTGCTAGCAATAAATCGAATGCCTAGACATAAACATCCACACAAATTCCATTACATACAATCACGATACAAGAAGTAAACTTTTGTCATGATTGTTGCAAACAATTATTCTCCCTGAACCATATAGAACTTGCACATACTTTGTTACACTTAATCCTTTAAAACAATCCTATAAAAATTTAGTGCAGAGCATAACATAAGGACTAAAATCGACTTGATCATTAATCTCATAAAACAATCAAGACTCCACTGACCCTATTCAATTTGCACTCTATTTGTCACACTTATTAATCCTTTACAATAAACCTATGCCTGACTAAACGTAATATAAATTCAAAATCAAATACACCAAGATTACCCGAAAATTACCCTCAACAAAACAATCAAAACCAAACATTTCGACTCACATTTTTATCGCAGCCCGGAATTGAAATGTTGCCATCATACCACTGAGCAGCCATAACAGTCTCAATACTATCCGCAATCAAATCCCTAGACTGCAAACTATAACACATCCCTCTCGTCCCCATCGAAATAGCATCACTAACCCCAATAGTATTAAACCTAAACCCCACCATTCCAGCCTCCACAACTCCCTCTTTAACAGCCTCAGCTAAACTCAACAAATGCATATTACAAGTATTCCCCTCATACCAAACTGAAGATATTCCAATCTGGGGTTTCTTCATATCCCCTTCAGATAATCCCACGCCATACAAAACGGCTTGAGAAGCACCTTGTGATTTGGGTTCAGTGATTCTTGAGCTATACTTATTGAGCTTGAGAGATGGGTCAATAGGGCTGGTTTGTGGGGGTGGGGATTGGGTTGAGATGCATCGGATGGAGAATCTTGGGTGGGGTTTTGGTGGCGTGGGGAGGTAGGGGGCGGTGGTTAGGGTGGTGGCTTGCATTTTGTGGCGGCGATAGGGGGTTTTTTAGGGAGGTTTAAGGGGTACTTACAGTGGAGTGTGTGTATATGAAGTGTTGACACACGTGTTGTACATTAGTTGTTTAATTTAGACTTGCAATTGGCAGCAGGGGATTGTTATTTCCGGAATTTTTGTTTTTAGTTTTTATAAAAATATTTATAATAAATATTTGTAATATAGATTTTTTTATAAATAATTTGTAAACTCTTTTCTGATTCTATTTTTTATTTTTTTTTAAAATACTTAATCTATGTGATTCTTTCAATTTTATAAATTGTTAATATAATAAATAAAGTTAAAATCTTTACATATATATTATTTCTGTTTTTGTTGTTTTTTATTATTTTTAAAATCACTAATTTTTTATAATAATTCAGATTTATCCTTCTTGCCAGACTTGGTCTCCCTTCCATCAGACTTTCTAAAACTTTTCCTTTCAGAGTTTGAATCTTTCCTTGAGAATCTCTTTCCTTTCTTGAAGTTCTTGAATCCCATCTTCTTGAAGGTCTTCACCATCAATGCAGCCATTTGCATCATCTGTTCTTCATCATCCTCAGAGTCAGAAGCTTCATCAGAGTTTGAGTCATCATCAGAGTTTGATGACTCACTTTCAGATTTAATGACTAAAGCCTTTCCCTTGGCTTTCTTCCTTGATGATTCCTTCTTGATGGGTTTCTCCTCAACTTTGAGAGCAACAGATTTTGTCTTTTTACTCATTCTTCTATTCCTTTGTTCTATCTCCAGTTCATGAGTTTTCAACAACCCATAGATTTCATCAAGTTCTGTATCAGCAAGTTCATAATTATCTCTTATTGTTGTTGTCTTTAGATCCCACTTTTCAGGTAGAGATAACAGAAACTTGAGATTAGACTCTTCAATATCATATTCTTTATCAACTAGAGATAGATCATTCAACAGTTTACAAAATCTGTCATAAGTCTCAGTTAAGGTTTCACCAGATCTTGAATCAAAGTGTTCATACTCCTGTGTTAGTATGGTCCTCCTATTCTTCTTAATAGCACCTGTTCCTTGGCATCTGACTTCTAGAGCATCCCATATTTCTTTGGCAGTCTTGCAGCCAATTACTCTGTTAGACATCACATTATCTAAGGCACTGTGGAGAAGATGTCTTACCTTTGCATCCTTAGCAATTGATGAGATGTCTTCAGGAGTCAAATCCTTCTTTTCCTTTGGAATAAGCTTCTGCTCTTCATCAGCAATAACAGGAGACAGTTTCGTTGGCTTATGAGGACCATTATAAATTCTGTCAAGATATTCTGGATCTGTGGCTTCCAGAAACATAGTCATCTTGACCTTCCATACAGGATATTCAACTGGTTTTAGAATTGGAACCCTGATTGTTTCATATCGACTCACAGAATTAGGTTTAACCTGTTCAACCTTGGGAGAAGTTTGATTTTCTTCAGACATGATTAATACTGTGTTTGAATCGTAAAACTGTATATATTAAACAGCCTAGGCTCTGATACCAATTGTTAGGCCGAATACACAATATATAATCAAGTATGTATGAGAATAACAATCAAGAACACAAGTTTATAAATCAACAAACTGAATTATATAAAATAATTATCTCTTAGTGATGTTAATGAATCACAAAGAGCTACTAGGTTACAAGAATAATATTTCAATAATCGCATCCCTTCTAGGGATAACCTATCTGTGTTTATATAGTACACAGTTACATACAATCCATCTCTAATTGATATTCCTATAAGTTAGCTATACAATTCATATCAATTAAGGATTGCTTCAGTCTTCTATTCCGTTTCCTTAGCTGTATCAATATATTCTGCTTCTTTCCATCTTCAGAATATATTGCTTCTAGAATCTTTATCTTTGCACCGACAGCTAAGTCAACTATCACCACGTCAGACTTTATCAAACTCTGACTGGCTTCAATGTAAACTCTTCACCCAGTCAGACTTTATCAAACTCTGACTGGCTTCTAGATAAACTCTGATATGTACCTGGTACTTAAACACTGATGAACAAACGTCAGCAATTATATCTAACAAGATAGTTATTGCTCTAATTTTTATGAGAAAATATTATATCTTTTAGTAAAATATTTTCTGTAATTCATACACGAAAATTCAAAGATAAAAATTGTATATTAAGAAATTTATAGTGTATGTATTTTGAAAATATCATGTTAAGATTTATTCGACTGAAGAATTTATTTAGTGTGTGCATTTTTAACAAAATTCAATAAATCGGTGCATCTATAACAAAAGTCATACAAGAATAAGAAACATTGAGAATAAGTCATTAATTTTATTTTTTTTAAGAAAGAGGTTGTTGTTGTTTTTGTTGTTATTTGTTTTGACAAAAAAAGATCATTATTAATAAAAAAATCTCGCAGCAACAAAAAGGATGTTTGCTCATATTTTTTGATTTTTTTCTTATTGGCAGTAGATTTGGAGGTAGTGAAGATTTAAATAGCTCTGAAGGTATAATTATAGTTTTTGATTGAATGATCTAGAATTATATATATATATATATATATATATATATATATAAAATTCAAAACAAAACTTAATTTTATATTAGAAATATTATTTTATTTAAAAACGTATTTTGTAAAATATTTATTGAGAAAATTTAGAGATATTATTATAAAGCCGCTGCGAAGCGCGGCTCAGTAAACTAGTTTGATATAAAACAAACAAATATCAAACTAAAATTATCAAAGTTAAATTTGGTAAAATTATAGATGACTAAATAAATCCAGTGCTACAGGTGTAAGGAGATGGGTCACTATGCCCCAGAGTGCAAGAAAGGAAAATCTGAGAAAGCACTCATCTCTAAAGGCAAAGACTGGGCAGATACTTCAGACTCTGATGATGGAGTAAATTATGCTCGTATGGCAACTGTCAGAGATGAGACTGAATCATCTGAAAATAAGGTACCCCTAACTACTTATGCTTACGATACTGATAATATATCTGAGTTAAGAGTATATCTGAAAAGTGTACATGTTAGTTATAGGGATCAGACTTTAGAGAATGAGAGAATTAAATCTGAGAATCTTAGTCTTAAAGAAAGAAACAAGTTTCTTGAAGGAGAACTTGAGAATATGAAGCAGATTCAAAAAGAAAGAGATGATGCTGTTTATATTGAACAGGAATTGACTAAGAGATATAAGCAGTTAGAATCTGATCTAGAAAAAGAAAGAAAAATAATCAAGACTTGGACAAACTCTGGAAGAGACACTCATCAAGTGTTTCAGACAGATTCTGTAGGTTTAGGCTATTGTGAAAATGATGAACTTAGGTTTAAAGACAAGGTTAAGGTTAAACCACAACTTAAACCTGTGAAATTTGTTCCAGAATCTACTATGTTAAAATCTGTTGTAGTAAGAGAAGCTGATATGGAATCAGATGAAACCTGTGAAAAACAGGAAAATATTATAACAGAAAATCTTATGGAAATAGAAGCTGTTAGAAAGCCAGTAAAAACTTGTGAAAAACAGGTTAATGTTGGTTTGATGACAGGAAAACAGTTCAATCATAAGCTAAAAGAGGTAAAGTCTGCCATGAAACCAAAAGGGTCCAAGAAAAATAGGAATGGAAAAATAGGCATAAATAATAGAAATAATCATTTGCCTACTGCTGGTGCTCCAAGGAAAACATGTTATAATTGTGGTAGTTCTAATCATCTTGCTAGATTTTGCAATAAGAACAAACATATTAATTCTTTACCTTCTACATCAGGAGTAAAGAATGATTATGTAAGGGTTAAACCACAGACTTTATGCACACACTGTGGGAGCACTTGGCATTCTATTTATACTTGTAAGAGTTATCATGCTATTTATCACAACTATTATGAGCTAAAACCCAACTTGAAATGGGTTAGAGCAAACTCTGCAAGTGTAAAGTTTGACAATGTTAGTTTAAACTCTGTTGATAGTGATTCCGCTGCAAAAGCTAACACTGTTAAGAAAGCCAAAGGATCCAAGCAAGTCTGGGTCCTTAAAACTAACACTTAGTGTTTGTTTGTGATTGCAAGGTATAAAAGAGAGCACACTTATCTTGGACAGTGGATGCTCAGGACATATGACTGGAAATAAAGCCCTGCTATCAGACTTTGAGGAGAAGGCTGGCCCAAAGGTTTCCTATGGAGATGGCAACATAGGACACACTCTGGGATATGGCAATATTAATCTTGGAAGTGTCATCATCACAAATGTAGCTCTAGTCTCAGGACTCAAGCATAATCTGCTATCTGTGAGTCAAATCTGTGACAGAGGAAACCATGTAGATTTTCATACTGAATATTGTGAAGTTATCAGTAAATCTACTGGAAAAGTTGTTCTAGTTGGACACAGGCGCAACAATATTTATGAAGCAAGTTTGGTAACAAACTCTGATGGAAAAACAGTGTGTCTGTCTGCAAGAATGTCAAATGAAGAGAGTTGGAAATGGCATAAGAAGCTCTCTCATCTAAACTTGAACAACATCAATGAACTTATACGAAAAGATCTTGTAAGGGGACTTCCAAAGTCAATACTAAGCTTAGATGGTCTGTGTGATTCTTGTCAAAAGGCCAAGCAAAGGAAGTCATCTTTCAAGAGCAAATCTGAATTTTCAGTTGTGGAACCTTATCATCTTCTACATGTTGATCTTTTTGGACCAGTGAATGTGATGTCTATGGGCAGAAAGAAATATGCTCTAGTAATTGTTGATGAATATACTAGATATACATGGGTGTATTTCTTATCAATGAAGGAATCTTTGTTGGCTATCCATTGTCAACAAAAGCATTCAGAGTCTACAATCTGAGAACAAGAGTGATCATGGAATCCATTCATGTGTCATTTGATGACAAGAAAATAACTGGACTTGAAGATGAAAATGAATATGATCAACTACGTTTTGAAAATGAAGATTTATTCTCTGATGATGTAAACTCTGATGAAGCGGTTCTGATAAACTCTGACGAAGCATACTCTGAACCTCTACTGGTAAATACTGGAGAAACTGAAAATTCTCAAATTGAACAACATAGAGAACCAGTTGAGGGGGAGCGTGAAGAAGCTCAACAAGACACAGAAAATGAGTCAGTTGAGGAAACTGATTCAAACTCTGACAGTTCAAACTCTGAGCCATCCAATTCAGGGGGAGCCTCAGATGCTGCAGAAAGTCAACATATGAATCAGGAGAGCATGGATCAAGGGGGAGGATCCAATAATGATGCAAGAAACCACTTACCAACAGCAAGAAAGTGGACACAGGCACACACACCTGATCTCATAATTGGAGATCCTGATGCTAGTGTGAGAACTAGAAGTGCAACAAATAATGAGTGTCTGTATCATGCTTTCTTGTCTCAAACAGAACCAAAGAAGGTGGAGGAAGCTCTTCAAGATGCTAATTGGATTACAGCAATGCAAGAAGAGTTAAATGAATTTGAAAGAAATGAAGTCTGGACACTTGTACCTAGACCAAAGAATAGATCAATTGTAGGTACAAAGTGGGTTTTCAGAAACAAGACTGACAGTGAAGGTGTGATTACAAGAAACAAGGCTAGACTTGTGGCTAAAGGTTATTCACAACAGGAAGGAATTGACTATGATGAAACCTTTGCTCCAGTTGCAAGATTGGAGGCCATAAGAATTTTTCTGGCCTATGCTGCACACAAGAAGTTTAAAGTCTTTCAGATGGATGTGAAAAGTGCTTTTCTCAATGGGAAGCTTGAAGAAGAAGTGTTTGTTGAACAACCACCAGGATTTGTAGATCCCAAGTATCCAGATTATGTCTACAGGCTTGACAAGGCATTATATGGACTAAAGCAAGCACCAAGAGCATGGTATGAAACTCTTGCTCAATTTCTTTTAGAAAGTGGGTTCACAAGGGGTACAATTGATAAAACCTTGTTTTATTACAATTCTGGTGATGATTTGCTTTTAGTTCAAATTTATGTAGATGATATTATCTTTGGATCTACTAATGACAAACTTTGTAAGAAGTTTACAAAGCTTATGCAATCCAGGTACCAAATGAGCATGATGGGAGAGCTTAGTTACTTTCTAGGCTTACAGGTCAAGCAAACAGATGATGGTATTTTTATCAATCAAGCAAAATATACCAGAAATCTTCTCAAGAAATTTGGTATGCTTGATAGTTCATCTGCTACAACTCCCATGGCTACTGCAACAAAGCTAGACAAAGACACAGGAGCCTCAGTAGATATGACAAACTACAGAGGAATGATAGGGTCTTTACTGTATCTTACTGCAAGTAGACCTGATATCATGTATGCAACATGTCTTTGTGCAAGATTTCAAGCAGATCCCAGAGAGCCTCATCTAACAGCTGTAAAAAGGATTTTCAAATATTTCAAAGGAACCATAACCTTGGGTTTGTGGTATCCTAGAGAATCAGAGTTTAAGTTAATTGGTTACTCTGATGCAGATTTTGCAGGCTGTAAGATAGACAGAAAAAGTACAAGTGGAAGCTGTCAATTCTTAGGTGACAGATTGGTTTCTTGGTACAGCAAGAAACAGAAATCAATTTCCATATCCACAGCAGAAGCAGAGTATATAGCTGCTGGTAGCTGTTGTGCACAGATTCTGTGGATGAAGAATCAGTTGCTGGATTATGGTTTGAGGTACTCTAAAATACCTATTTTTTGTGATAACCAAAGTGCTATTGCTATGACAGGAAATCCAGTACAACACTCCATGACCAAGCACATCAGCATAAGGTATCATTTTATCAGAGAACATGTGGAAGAAGGAAACATTGAGCTTCATTTTGTGTCTACAGACCAACAACTTGCAGATATCTTCACCAAACCTTTGAGTGAAGCTACTTTTACAAGATTGGTAAATGAACTTGGAATGATCTCTGGTTTCGACTAGAGATACAGGTTAGACTCAAAAACTATACATGTTTGATTTTTATGCTCATGATTCCTTGCATGTATTAACTGTTATGAGTACCAGTGTCATAAACTCTGAAAGTAAACTCTGATGCTAAACTCTGTTAGTCATACTCTGTCGGTTAAAGTATGATGCTAAACTCTGTTAGTCATACTCTGTCGGTTAAAGTCTGATGTTAAACTCTGATTATGATTTTTTTTTTGTCTGAAACACATGGACCGATGAAGAAAAATGTATGAAGCATGATTTTCAGTAAGTAATCATGAATTCTTCTAAGTATTATAAATTCTGATTACAAAATGTACAGAAATTTTACACAGCATGATACTGTCTCTATATTTATAGCATCTCTTAGTTTATTGATTCTATACACTGAAGTTGTATTAGTTGTTTGCATTTTCTCTCATAAATTAATTGTATTAACTGATGAAAAGTCTAAACTCTGATTATAAATTGCAAATAATTCACCCTCAAATCAAAAGATGCCAAACAGAGCACAAATTCCTTTGAGATCATGTTGTGCCTAGGAAGATCCAGGACCTTATTGTATGAAATAAGGGCTAAAATCTTTGATTTTTGGTGACTAGTGCCAACCACTGATTACTGGAAAAATATAATAAAAAAATTAATTAAAAATATATATGAAAACATATATAGAAAGGGGGTGAAAAATAAAAGATATATCCAAATGAAAGGATATCAGTATACAGAGTTTAGATATAAAATCAGATTTTATGTTATACATGAGAGTTTAGGCAATCAGTTTTTACTGCTTTAGTCTGTGGATTTTATGCACTTTGAGATGGTCTAAATATTCATATTCAGTAAACTCTGCTAATTCACACACAAATACTCACACCTGTACAGTTTGTGAAAAGAGTTTATTTATAAAGGAGGAGGATTGGTAAACACTGATGATTTGTGTACTCTACGCCGAGGTAATTTCATTTTAATCTCTGTTGATTAAAATAAATTTTGCTTGTTTCAGATAAATTATGATTTTTGAGAAAAGACATTTGTTTTGAAAATACAAAAAGAGTATGATTGGACAGTTGTTCAAGAATGTTTTAAACAGAGGAGAGAGGTTAATTTCCTAGAAAAGTATAACAGGTAGTAATTATTGATGTTTTTACTGCGCATGTGCATTGAAAACTGTCAATTCTTGCTGTCATAGTCATTGCATGTGTGCCACGTGTCCCACTAACACAGTTAACAGAGTAAGACAGTTGTGTATTAATGATTAAAAACTGTTCAGTTTTTAATTTTGAATTTTACATTTATACAATACACACACCTTCGTCTAAACTTTTCACATCTTACTCCAACACACATCTATTGTCACACAAGCATATTCACAAACACTTTTCTACACACAAACTCTTTTGAAGCTTTTGAATCAGTTTCTTTGATTTTTCTTCTCAATTCGTACTAATGGCTACTACAGCTTTTGTTTCTTCTGGGTTAGAGTTCGTTCCTAATAATTATGCAGCCCCATTAAACACTGTCAATGCACCAGAGGCGTTTCATATAATACAAGACTTTCTTGCTCAGTCAGCAATTGGGCGTGCTTTGGTGGAGCCTGAAAAGTTTTATGGATCTCAGATCAAAGCTTTCTGGGAGACTGGTGTCTATGATGATGGTGGTGTTTCTGGTACCCCATCCATAGTTTTTGAGTTCCAGGAGACAAAGTTTGTCATAACTCCAGGAACTGTTCGTGAAGCAATGGGCTTTGCAGAGTCTGACGCGTACACCATTAGTGTTGGTGATACTGATCTTCAGAGAATGATGCAAGCTATTGGGTATACTGGATCTTTGGCGAAGATAGGCCAACTGAAGCGACCGCTTTTACGAAAAGAATGGAGTTTCTTTTTCGATTGCATAACAAGGGCGTTCAGGAAGAAATGTACAAATTGGGATGCGATTCCAATCGACAGTCTGCAAATCGGGTATTCACTTCTCTTTGCCAGTAATTATGATTTTGCTAGACTTGTTTTGATGAACATAGGTGAGAAGTTAACAGAGAATAGGCATGTAGTCTATTTTTCTAGATTTTGTCAAAGTTTATTCTCTGCTTGTGTTCCAAATGTTGAGATTGATGAGGAGGACGTAATTCCCTCTTTCAAATTGCACAAAAGGGTATTCTCTGACCTTACTAATAAGGATTTAAAGAAGGTTAGTGTTGGTGAATTGCTGTTGCCCGAGACAGTGCTTCAGTTCTTAAACCCTCAACCTCAACCACAACAGCCATCAGAACCAGTAAATGCTGAAGCCTCTACAGTTCAACCACGGACTGGTGGTAGGACTAAGCATGTTGGTACAAAACCTGCAAGGATTGCTAAGCCAGCTACTGAAGTTGGTATCTCAAAATCTTCTGTGCCAAACTCTGTTGGTACATCTAAAAAGAGGAGAGCAAATCGATCCAGAGCTGACAATGAAGAAGCAGCTGTGCTTGTCAAGAGGAGGAAGTTCGTAGCAAATTATCTTTTTGATGATTTGGATGAAGCTGAATTACAAGAAGACTCAAATGCTGTGATTCAGGAAGCTGCAGATGAAGCTACTATGTCCACAGAGGATAGAGCAAATGTTGAAGAGACATTTGAAGCTCCTGAAGCTGGAAATCAGGAGATTGCAGTTGAAGCTCCTGAAATTATTGTTCAGGAGGCTACAGAAAATGTTGAAGCAGCCTCTATGCCTGACTTGGCAAATGCTGAAGCAGAGGCTGAGAATTTTGAGTCACAAGGATTTGATATGGAAGTTGAAGCAAACATTTCTACAAACTCTGAACATTTTACAGAAGGTGTGGAAGCTGATCAGGATACTGTTGAAATTGAAGAATCTCTGGCTTCTCACACTGAAATCATTTCTTTTGGATTTGAAAAGGGTGAGGAAGTCGATCAGACTTTACAAGCTACTGCTACTGAAACTGTTGCTGCACATCCTGATGTTGATGACAAGGATGCAACAGAGAATGTTCCTGTTGAAGCAGAGTTTGTTGCAAACTCTGAGATTCATGAAGCTGAGCAGATAAACACTGAGACTGCTGCAGAAAATGTTCCTTTGGAAGATGATGCTGTTGTTGTAGCAAATTCTGTTAATAGTGAGGGAGCTCAAGTTGAAGCTGAGGAAGATGTTCCTGATTCTTCTAATGCTGATTCTTTTGCAAACTCTGTTGATAATTCTGAGAGAGTTGCTGCTCAACATGCTACAGATGCTCATTATCAAGATATGTATTATTCTGCTTGGTCATCCAAGGATACTATCTTTTCAAATGAAAGAGCTGCAGAGTTTGTCACAAAGTCATCTAAAGAGATTACAAATCCAGAACTTCTCAGTCATCTCAAAGCAACAATTGTTCAAATCAAATCATTAAACAATCGTTTTGATGATTCTGACAAGGTCATTGAAGGATTAAGGAATGATCTAGCAACAAGGGAGCTTACACAGCAAAAGGATAAATCGTTATATATTTCCATATGTAAAGATCAGAAAGTTTTTGATTCCAGGTTGTCCAAGGTTGAAGAAAATCAAGTCAAAATGTCAACTCAGTTGGATGAAATTGCAAATTCCATTGAATTGCTCACATCAGTTTTGCTGTCTGATGATGTCAAAAAGGGGGAGAGAGTATCTCAAGACAAATGCAAGAGCTCTCAAACTCTGACTCGGAAAGATGACACTACTGATGGTGGTGCAAGAGATAAAATTCCAAGGACAAGGAATGTTCAAAGGCAAGGGAGGAGATCAAACTCTGATGCTCAGATAAATGCTGGAAAGAGAATAAACTATGGTGGTCAATCTTCTTCAAAACTCAAGAGTTTAGCTGTTTCAGCTAATCCAACTACTGATGAAGAGATTGCTGCTAAGGTGTTTATGGCAGAACATGGAAAAGGTGTTACAATTGAAGATATCCAAGCTGAAGAGCAAATGCTTGCTGAGGAACACAAGAAGAATCTTGAAGCTGGAATCTACAAGAAGAAGGAAATCAAGGCTCCTAAAAAGAAAGAAACTGGAATTTCTATTAAAGAAAATACTCAACAGAGTATACAATACACCAGGAGGCCTGTGATTACAAATACTGATAAAGGAAAGGGTATACTGGTAGAAGAAGAACAGTTACCAAAGAAGAATTATTCAACCTCTGACAAAGCTCAAGTTGAAGTTTTTGAAGCTAAATCAACCTCTGACAATGCTCAAGTTGTGCAAACTCAGCTATCTTCACCACTCCAAGGTTTCAAAAGATCCTCATTATCTGAAACTCTGAAGCCTAGCCAGGTGAACTTTCTACAAACCAGAACAGTACTTGGAAAACAATCTTATGATAAATCTGGTTTGGGTTCCTACAAAGAGAAAAGAGTTAATAATAGTCCTTTAGATCATACATCACTGGCAGAACCTGGTGTTGGGGTTACTCAAGAAAACCTTGATGAACTAGAATCTGTTCAGATGATTTACCACAGAGGCTTGAAGAAGGAGTTTTTATTATACTTTATGGCTGATGGCAGAGTTTACAGAATTGGAGAATATGATATTCGTCTGAAATTATGGGAAGAGCTAGAGTATGTTCTATATCTCCTGAAGATCAAAAATAGAAATACTCATAATGCTGCTCTGGTTTTAAAAGACAGAATGATGAAATCGAAAGTTCTTCTTGGAGGAAGTGTTTCCAGTGCATATATTCCTAAGTACAGAGATGCTTATGGAAAGATTGTTGAAATGAAGAGGAATAGTGCCAAATTCACAACAGCACTTGGAACCAAAGTTTTAGAATTCAACCTAGAGTCAGACAAAGCTCATTATATTTGGCTAGGGAATGACATGAAGAAAAACAGTATCTATTCTCTGAGAGCTGCCATATATCAAACTGGTGAAGGAGATCCAGAGTATAAGGAGCTGAAAGAGATTATGATAGCTGAACTTGAAAGAGCTGAGAGAAGGTTACTGTCAGATTATATCAGGACTGTGCCTGATATCCAAGAAATTCAGTAAAGTCTGACTGTAAGTTTTTATGTTTTCTGTTCTAAGTTAAATTTAAACTCTGTTTTAAAAATAAACTCTGCTATTTTTAAACACTGCATTTGTTATATGTTTTGACATCATCAATTATCTGTTTAAACTTGTACATTTTTATTATGCACAAGTTGGGGGAGATTGTTAGATATAATTGCTGACGTTTGTTCATCAGTGTTTAAGTACCAGGTACATATCAGAGTTTATCTAGAAGCCAGTCAGAGTTTGATAAAGTCTGACTGGGTGAAGAGTTTACATTGAAGCCAGTCAGAGTTTGATAAAGTCTGACGTGGTGATAGTTGACTTAGCTGTCGGTGCAAAGATAAAGATTCTAGAAGCAATATATTCTGAAGATGGAAAGAAGCAGAATATATTGATACATCTAAGGAAACAGAATAGAAGACTGAAGCAATCCTTAATTGATATGAATTGTATAGCTAACTTATAGGAATATCAATTAGAGATGGATTGTATGTAACTGTGTACTATATAAACACAGATAGGTTATCCCTAGAAGGGATGCGATTATTGAAATATTATTCTTGTAACCTAGTAGCTCTTTGTGATTCATTAACATCACTAAGAGAGAATTATTTTATATAATTCAGTTTGTTGATTTATAAACTTGTGTTCTTGATTGTTATTCTCATACATACTTGATTATATATTGTGTATTCGGCCTAACATATCTAAACGTTAAAAAACAATGATAAAATTTGTTTTTGAAGACCCGATGAATTCTCCACTTTCGAGTTAACTTGTATACATGTGTATCAACTTTTAACTATAAATTCAAAACTAAATCAATTCATAACTGGATGTACATGAAAATCACCTTGCCCAGCCTATTATTTTAACTGATTAACTCTCCTTGTTAATCTAATCTATGTATTAACTCAATCAACACTAATAGCAAATAATTTGTCTTGTCAAAGATTTTAATATGATCCTGCATTAGGATATAAACAAACGTAATAAGGTAAATAATATAAAGGAAAAAGTCTCGTACTCATGTACTCATATACACACTTTTAACATGAACAAACAAAAAAGTAAAGAAGAACAATGTTGCCAACAAAAATTGCATTAGACAATTAACAGAGTTTAAGTGTATATTTATACTATTAGTTAGTTGTTTGTGTGAAAGTATTAAAGGTAATTAATTATTTACCAAGTAATTACTTAATTTCTTATGCAAGACCAATCTAATTTCTTAACTTCTTAACTTCTTATTTACCAATATGTTCTTGTATTTTATATTATTACATTAAAAAAGAAAGTCTAGTAGAGTAGAATGTTAAGATGATAATTTCATTTGAAAAGAAATATCATGAGAATATCTAGATAATAATAAAGTGAAGTAATACACTTTTTTTTTAATTTAGATATTTGAAGGCAAGAATTTTATAATTGAATATTTAGTTTCCTCCATTTGTAATATTTAGTTTCCTCCATTAGTAAACATCTATTGTATATTTACTTTCTCCATTAGTAGAGATTTTAAATACAATAATATTATATTTACTTTCCTACATTATTAGAGATTTTAAATGCAAGAATATTAAAATTGTATATTTAGTTTTCTCCATTAGTAAATATTTAAAAAATAATTGAGATTTTTTCTAATCTTTGGTATTAATTAGTTAATTTCTTATGCAAGACCGATCTAATTTCTTAACTTCTTATTTACTAAAACGTTCATGTATTTTCTATTATATTACATAAAAAAAAAGTTTAGGAGAAGAGAATGTTAAGATGTTAATTTCATTTGAAAAGAAATATTATGAGAATATTTAGATAATAATAGAGGAAAGTTTCAAATAATGTAAGGTAATACACTTTTTTTTTTAAATTTAGATATTTTGAAGGCAAGAATGTTATAATCGAATATTTAGTTTCCTCCATTAGTGATATTTAGTTTCCTCCATCAGTAAAGATCTATTGTATATTACTTTCTCTATTAGTAGAGATTTTAAATGCAAGAATGTTATATTTATTTTCCTCTATTAGTAGAGATTTTAAATGCAAGAATATTGAAATTGTATATTTAGTTTTTTCTATTAGTAAATATTTAAAAGACAATTGAGATATTTTCTAGTTTTTGGTATTAATTACTTAATTTCTTATGCAAGATCGATCTAATTTATTAACTTATTATTTACCAAAACGTTCATGTATTTTCTATTATATTACATAAAAAAAAGTTTAGGAGAACAGTATGTTAAGATAGTAATTTCATTAAAAAAATATTATGAGAATATTTAGATAATAATAGAGAAAAGTTCAAAATAATGTAAGGTAATACACTTTTTTTCTAATTTAGATATTTTGAAGGCAAGAAAATTATAACCGAAGATTTAGTTTCTTCCATTAGTGATATTTAGTTTCATTCATTAGTAAAGATCTATTATATATTTACTTTCTCCATTAGTAGGGATTTTAAATGCAAAAATAATATATGTTTCCTCTATTAGTAAGTATTTAAAAGATAATTGAGATTTTTTCGAATTTTTAATATTATTAATTCAAAAAAATTGAGAAAATTAGAAAAATAGAACGAAGCGATATGAGAGCGCCACCTCACCACCCCCGTCTTCTCCTTTATATAATAGTATTGATTATTCGTTGACAATTTTTATCTAATTTAGTTTGCTATTTGTTTACTTGAGTTTACTAATTTTATTTATTTTGTCTATATCCTTATATTTTTCATAAAATATTACTCATATAGTTAAAGATCACACAAATCATACCATACGATAAATTAATTATTTTTATATTTATTATGATTTTCTTGTGAATATATATATATATATATATATATATATATAATTTTATTTACTTATTAATATTTTTTTGTAATTATATTAATAATCATATCTAACTGAAAAAAAAAATATTTAAATTTTGTTTTAAATGTTTTGGTCAATTTTAATGAGAATTGGACATTTTGGTTATTTTTTATTTTATAATTTGAATTTCATAAATATCAAAAACGTTAGGTTAAGGTGTAATGTGTAGTTAAGGTTAAGATATCATGTAAATTTAGGAAAGTGACAACCATGCCATATCAAATAATTCTTTTATACTAATTATTTATAAAAATATAATTATATTAAAATATGTTACAAAATAGAATGCAGGAGAATATGCTATAAATATAGTTCTGAAAATATAAAAAGATTTGAAATAAATTTCCCTATTTTGAGGATTATTTTATTCATTGTTCATTTTCTTAATGAATATAACAACTACTGTTGTGGAATAAAAAACGTACTTGTGTAATTAATGCTAAGGTTTAATGAGCTTCGAGCTTTAATGGCTGCACTCGTGTATCCGGACTAAATTGGTCCTCACAAGATGCCTACGTATCTCAAATTGTTATTGAGAATCAAGCCAAGACGTAGTTCTGATTGTAGGATCAGGGACCTTATATAGGCGTCTGGAGCCTAGTATTTATGGTATGTTTAGGAGTCTTAGCGAATAAGTCTCCTTTTCGATATTGGATAAACATTGTATTGTTTGCTGAATAAATCTTTTCCTTGTTGATAAAGGCTATGACTCATTAATTGCCTTTAATTGGGATTCTGGATCCTTTTTTGACTAATTTGCCATAATTTGGGCTCTTTTTATGAGCTGTATATTTTCCCTATTCATTAATTACGAAATTAATGAATAATTAAGGTATTGGGCTTTTAAACATCGGCCTTTTGTTTGACCAGTCAATTATATTTCTATAATTACTTTTCTGACCACATCATTTGCCCCCCAACTTCTGGGAAAATATCCTTGGGGTTTTCGTAGAAGTTACAGCGTGTTTTTCCCAAAATTTTCCATTTTTCAGGGCATTTTTTACCTCAAATTAGGTCATTTTCGACCAGGATTTCGACCAGGAATTCAGTGTAAAATCGACCAGGATTTCGACCAGGACTGTCCCCAGGTCGATGGGCTCGACCTCGAATTCCTAGTCTATTTCGACCAGGAACTTTCGACCAGGATCCAGTTCATATTCGACCTGGAAGTTCGACCTCAGATTCTTGGTCACTTTCGATCAAGATGTGTCGCCCGGAAGTCAGTATGATTTCGACCTGGAACGACCTTCCTTCGACCTCATTTTTGTTCCCAGGTCGATGAGCTCGACCTCGAATTGTAGGCCAATTTCGACCAGGATCTTTCGATCTCAGTCAGCCTTCCTTCGACCTCACTTTGGTCCCCAGGTCGATGGGCTCGACCTTGAATTGTAGGCCAATTTCGACCAGGATCTTTCGATCTCAGTTTCCTGTTTGTTCGATTAGGAATCCTTAAGTCATTTGCGACTAGAATTCCATATTTTTCTGACTTTATTTTGGAGCGAAGTCGAACAAAATGACCTCAATTCCCCATGTATTTTCGATCTCGTTTGTTCGATCTCATCCCCTCGTTTTTCGACCTCGTTTTAGCGTGAGGTCGAGGGATGCGAACTTGTTTTATAGTATATTTTCGAACTCAATCGTTCGATCTCGACCCAGGGTCCTTTCGACCTCAATTTGCCATCTTTTTTGACTTGTTTTTAGTACGAAGTCGATGGACACGACCTCGGTTTCACGTGTATTTTCGACTAGGGTCACACGACCTCGGTTTAGGGTCTTTTCGACCTCGTTTTTTAATTTTCTGACTTGGTTAGATTCCAAGATTTATTTTTGGGCTTTTATTTAGCCTAATTGGGCTTCAACTAACCCAATTTTAGATTGGTCTTAAGTTTTCTCTGCCTTGGGCCTAATTGGGCCTAACTTTATTTGGGCTTTTGCCGTTGTAATCCATGAATGGATTATGGGCCTTACTGGCTATAGACGGTTGCTCTACCTTAGCCGGTTGAGCTCCCGGTTATCTCGCTTATAAAAGAGTGAGATTTCTCATTTCACTCTCACTTCTCACTTTCAACTTTCCAAAATTTCTCTAGTTATCATAGTTTTTTCTCTCTTTTATTCCGTGGTAAGGCGATTCCCGGTGAGTTTCTCACGGTGGTGTTCTTGTTTTTCTGGGATAAATCTTCATCCCTTGAAGATTTCTGGGTTTCCATCTCCTTCCCTTGAAGTTTTCTGGGTTTCCATCTCCTTCCCTTGAAGATTTCTGGGTTTCTATTGAAGATTTGAAGATTTGAAGATGTCTGACAAGGCTGCCCAACGACTTCAAAGAATGAACAAAGCTTCAAAGAGAGGTATCAACATTCGCTCCCCTCATATGTCTCTTCAGGATATGATCTTAGAGCGTAGTGATGAGTATCCTCATGTATCACACTTAGATTCATTTGATTGTAGTAATAAGTTCCATGAAATTGACTTAATTAGGGACTATAACAAAATGTATAGGGTTAAGTCCCCCTATAGATTAGTTCCAGCAGGCCCAGGGGACCGTTCTTGCCATTGGCGTCCTGATGCACTTTGCATATATAAGGATGCCATTGTTGCAGGACTTAGGTTTCCCATGCATGAGTTCATTCCCAGGCTTTTGGCTGATGTTGGGATTAACCCTTGCCAACTTCCTCCAAACGCCTGGAGAATAATTATGTGTTTCATTGTTCTTTGTTTGAAGAACAAATTTCCTTTATCTGTAGCCTTGTTTAGAAAAATCTTTCAATTTAAGAATAGTTCAGCCATTACTTTGGGTTGGGTTTATATCAACCACCGTCCTTCCACTCCCCCCATATTTCACCCCAAATCCATTCCGGATAATAACCCAAAATGGAAAGAGGAATTTATGTATTTAGTTTGGGAAGGAGGGGATTGGGGCACCCTTTTTCGTAGTTCTTTTAGTAGAGTTTCGGATGGTAGCCCTAGTGATATTATCCTGAGTGATGAGGAAGCCCATGCATATGCTGAACTTACAAAGGATAACTATGCCACCATGGCTTGGGTGCTCCTGGACGAGTTCCAGCTTAAGTCCTTGGGACTTTCCAACGTTTCTGATAAGGGTAATTCTCACCTCATATCTTTCTTTATTCATTCAAGATTGACTTATACCAACTGTTTCTTTCCTTGTGTCTTTTGCAGTTGCGACCTTTATCAATAAGTCCAACGAGCCTGAAGACGGGGAAACAGCCCGGATGAAGAGGGCACACTTAAGGGGGAAGGACCCTCGTGCTCCTAGTGTTCCAGCTTTCATAAGGCCACATGTGGACCTTACTGAGGATGCTGAAGGCCCTCCCTCGGGCAAGAGCGCAGTTTGGCGCCCCAACTGGGGTCTTAGGAAGAAGGACACCGTGGTGGGAGTGTCCAAACATGCTGTGGAGTGGTCTTACCACTCTTTGACTCCTTGTGACTACAAGGATTTCGTTTCTAACTCCACCATCGAGGGGGTGGAGCATGCAGGATCCCAGGCCATGGCGGCTGTAAGTATTTTTCTCCTTCTTTTCTTTGTAGTTTTTAATTTATTTCAAGTTTTAAGTACTTGACTTGTAACTTTATTTGCAGATGAATGCCAACTACCAAGGGGCCCTCTTTCAGGCTAAGTCTTGGCGCTCATCTTCTGAGGCCAACCAAGGCAAGTTCGAGAAGTCCCAGGAGGAAATGGCTTCAGTTAAGGCCACTTTGGCTAGGAAGGAGAAGGAGTTGGCTGACTCCCAGGCTGAGCTGGTGTCCTTGAGGAAGGCCAAGGATGATTTTATCGACGAGTATCTCGACTCTGAAGAGTACGGGGACTTGATTGATAAGCATGACGGGCTCCTCTTCCCAGTTCAGTACACTAAGGGATGGGATGACGCTCTTGCTGCTGTTTTGGAGAGGATGCCTGGATCCCTCTCTATTTCTGATTTTCCAAGCCCTCACCTTCCTACTCATATGGAGTTGGCTTTGGCTGGAGAGGAGGATATGGAGGAGGATGACAGGATCCTAGACCTGGATCATACTTCTCCTCCCGGTCAGGCTGCTGGAGCTGATGATTGCGCCCCTCACTTGGGAGAGGAAGAGGAGGATGAGGAGGAGGCCGTGGACAAGGCTGCTTAGATGTAGTTTTACTTATGGCCATTCATGGCTTGTACTTTTTTATGTACTTTCAGCCTACGGGCTTAACTTAACTTTTTTATTTAAGTTTTTATCCAGCCTTATTTATATCTTGTGGCCATTCATGGCTTGTGTTGTTTTCCTTGCTTCTTGAATGTTTGTCAACACTCACAGTAGATAAGCTTTAAAACATGAAAATGCTGAATTTATTCATAACTCGAAGATGGGATCAACCCTTACATAGTATCCCAGTTTAAAACTTGGGTTGGTTTCATCGAACCTTATTTATAGTAGTGAGTCCACTTGGAGACACCTTAAACATAATAAACTTTCAAATTGGAGGCATGCCAAGTCCTTGGCACCTCTTGCCCTTCAAGGGTTTCTAGTTTGTACGAGCCTCGACCAAATACGTTCTTGACGCGATATGGTCCTTCCCAATTTGGGGCTAACTTCCCTTTTTGTCCAACTCCGGATGCTTCAATCTTTCTGAGAACCAAGTCTCCTTGACGAAAGAACCTTTCTTTAACCCTTAGGTTGTAGTAAAAGGATGCCTTCTTTTGATGTTCAACTATCTTGGCGTTCGCCTCATCTCTAACTTCGTCAATTAGATCCAAAGCTAGCCTCAAGCCTTCTTCATTTTCTTCTGGTTCATAAGCCTCAACTCTTGGGGAGGTGTGAGTAATTTCCACAGGGACCACTGCCTCTGCTCCATAGGCCAATAGGAATGGAGTTGCCCCGGTGGTGACTTTGCAAGTAGTACGATATGCCCAAAGTATAGGGAGTAATTCGTCTACCCAAGTGTTTCTGGAGCGTTCAACTCTTTTCTTTAGTCCATCAAGGATGATTCGATTTGCAACCTCAGCTTGCCCATTGGCTTGAGGATGGGCGACAGAAGTGAAGCGCAACTTGATATCGTTTTCATCACAATATTTCTTGAACTCATCGTTGTTAAACTGAGTTCCATTGTCCGTGACCAGGACTCGTGGAATTCCATATCTGCATATCACATTTTCCCAGAAGAATTGCATCACTTGCTTGGTGGTTATCTTGGCTAATGGCTTAGCCTCAATCCACTTGGTGAAATAATCAATTGCTACTATCAAGAACTTTCTTTGAGCACTTGCCATAGGAAATGGCCCAAGTATATCCATTCCCCACATAGCAAAGGGGATAGGTGAGTTAATGGATGTCATCATCTCTGGTGGTTGCCTAACCACTGGTGCATGTTTCTGGCACCGTTCACATTTCTTGACGTAGCTTTTAGCATCAGCAAGTATGCTTGGCCAATAGAAACCTAGACGAGTGACCTTATGAGCTAGGGCTCTGCCCCCCAAGTGTTGCCCACAAATCCCTTCATGCACTTCCTTTAGGGCCAATTCTGCCTCTTGAGGTCTCAAGCACTTTAAATATGGAATAACAAAAGATTTCTTGTATAGGATTCCCTCAATTAGGGCATACCTTAGTGCTCTGACGTATAGCTTTCGTGCTTCCGAAGTGTCGTTGGGCAGCCACCCAGTTTCCAGATGAGCTTTGATGGGATCAATCCAACAACTGGTGATACCAATGGGGGCTACCAACTTTCCATTGATGCTTGGGGTCTTCAAGACTTGGAAGTATACACTCCCGGCATAGTTTTCAATTTCAGAAGAGGCAAATTTAGACAAGGCATCAGCCTTCGTATTTTCCTCCCTCGGAATGTGCTCCACATAGCATTCATCGAACTGAGTCATAATGGCCTTGACAAGTTTTAAGTACTTGGCCATGACTTCATCTCTGGCCTCAAACTCCCCATTTACTTGGGAAACCACTAGCCTCGAGTCTCCACATACTTTCAGAGTTTTGACTCTCAAGGCTCCAGCCAGCCCTAAGCCAGCTATCAGAGCTTCATACTCAGCCTCATTGTTTGTCGTCGGGAAGTCAAGTTTTAGTGCATACTCTATTAGGAATCCATCAGGACTCTGTAGCACTAAACCAGCTCCACTTGATTTTGTTTTTGATGCTCCATCAAAATAGAGCACCCAACATTCTTTGAAGGTCATTTCCTCATCTTTCTTATCTTCCATAGTTACTTCCTGCCCCCCGACTTCTTGGTTGTCAATGGTGCATTCAACCATGAAGTCAGCAAGTGCTTGAGCTTTTATGGCCGTCCGAGGCTTATACTTGATATCAAATTCTCCCAATTCAATGGCCCATTTGATCAATCTTCCACTAACTTGAGGGCTATGCAAGATGTTTCTTAGAGGTTGATCAGTCAAAACCTCTATCTTGTGAGCCTGGAAGTAGGGGCGTAGCTTTCTTGAGGCCATTATCAAGGCTAAGGCAAACTTCTCAACCATTGAGTAGTTTATTTCTGCCCCATGTAGAATCTTGCTCACATAGTAGATGGGTTTCTGAACCTTTACTTCTTCCTTTACCAAAACAGCTCCAAGGGCTGTGTTGGAAACCGCCAAGTATAAATAGAGAATTTCTCCTGGCTTGGGTTTTGCCAACAGTGGTGCTTCAGCCATATATTTCTTCAGGGCCTCAAAGGCCTCTTGACTTTCAGTTGTCCATTCAAAATTTTTCACTTTTTTGAGTGCTTTGAAGAAGGGTAAGCACTTCTCTCCAGACTTGGAGATGAATCTCCCCAAAGCAGCCACTCTTCCCGTCAGTTTCTGGACATCCTTGACAGTCTTTGGTGGTTCCATGTCTAGAATCGCTTTGATTTTGTCGGGATTAGCCTCGATCCCTCTCTTGGAAACCATCAGGCCTAAAAACTTTCCCGAGCCTACACCAAAGGCACATTTGGCTGGATTCAGCATCATCTTGTGGTGCCTTAGCACTTCAAAAGCCTCTCGGAGGTGCTCAATATGATCGGCCTTATCAAGGCTTTTGACTAACATGTCATCTACGTAGACCTCCATAGATTTTCCAATCAAGTGCTCAAAGATTTTGTTAACCAACCTTTGATAGGTTGCTCCAGCATTCTTAAGTCCAAAAGCCATGACCAAGAAACAGAAGACACCAAAGTCAGTGATGAACGACACCTTGGCGATGTCATCTTTGTGCATCTTGATTTGATTATATCCGCTGAAGCCATCCATGAAACTTAGCATCTCGTGCCCAGCAGTGGCATCTATCAGAGCATCAATCCTTGGTAAGGGAAAACAATCCTTAGGACATGCATCATTCAAGTCGGTGAAGTCGACGCACATTCTCCACTTCCCGTTAGCTTTTTTGACCATCACGGGGTTAGCTAACCATTCTGGGAATTGGATTTCCTCAATGAATCCAGCTTCCAAAAGCTTATTCACTTCTTGCTTAATGGCTTCAAGCCTCTCTGGAGCAAAACTTCTTTTCTTTTGTTTCACTGCCTTCCTTTCTGGATCCACATTCAATTTGTGAGATATTAGTTGGGGATCAATCCCTGGCATGTCAGCCGCTGTCCAAGCAAAAACGTCATTGTTTTCTTGAAGAAAAGATGCAAGTTTGCCTTTCAATGGTTCGGGCAGTAGTGCCCCAACATAAGTCACCTTCTCTGGTTCATCCGGGACTAAGGGAATTGGGATTAAATCCTCAGCTGGTTTCCCTCTTCGGTCCTCATTGTCACTAGTGTCCATATCTTCAATGGGGAGAACCTGCCCCCCAACTCCATCAGGCCTTAACGCGGCTACATAACAGCTTCTAGCCATCTTTTGGTCTCCCCGTTCTTCACCAATCCCATTCCGAGTGGGGAATTTGAGTTTCAGGTGGTATGATGAGGCAACAGCCTTAAACGCATGAAGACCCGTCCTCCCAAGGATCGCATTGTAGGTTGAGGTTGCCTTTATGACTATGAAGTTCAGCATCTGAGTGGATGTATTCATTCCTTGTCCCATGGTCATTGGGAGTTGGATAGTGCCTTCCACCTTTGATTCCACTCCATTGAACCCGTATATGGGCATATTAGAGGGTGTCAACTGAGAATCAGTGTAACCCATCTTGATAAAGGCATCGTGGAACAAGATATCCACAGAGGCTCCATTGTCGACTAAGACTCTCTTTGTTTCAGAGTTGCCTATCACAGGTACTATGACAAGAGGATCATCGTGGGGGAACTTCACTCCTTCCAAATCAGAATCATCAAAACTTATTGATACTTCTGTTCGTGCACGCTTCGGTGCTTCTCCAACAATAGTCAGTACCTCTCGGGCATAAGCTTTTCTTGAGTTTCGGGAGGACCCAGCAGCAGTTGGTCCTCCAAATATCATGTTGATCACAGGCCCTCGGGGCTTGGGATTTCGATCTTGATCGTTGTCCCTTCTATCATAATCCTTCCTTTCATAGTTCCCCCTTTGGCTCCCTTGGCTCCCATCCTTAGTGAACTTGCTGAGTTTTCCTCTTCGTATCAGAAACTCAATCTCATCTTTCAGTTGTCTACAATCATCGGTGTCATGACCGACTTCTTTGTGGAACCGACAAAACTGATTTTGGTTCCGTTTGGACAGATCAGCCCTCATTGGCTTTGGCCATTTGATATCTTCTTCCTTGGCTATCTCCATCAGAATTTGACTCCTAGGAGTATTTAATCTTGCATACTCCGTGAATTTGGGCCCAAAGTTATTTCTCTTGGGTGGAGAGTCAGAATTCTTTGATGTTCGGGGAAACTTTTCCTTGACGTCGTACTCCTGAGTTTCTTTTCTTTTCTTCGAGTTTCCACTACCACCAGCAGGGGGCTCATACTTTCTCATGCTTTCTTCAGCCTTGATATATTTCCCAGCCCTATCTTGGAGCTTCAGCATGCTCTCGGGTGGATGTTTAGCTAACGACCGTTTGAAGTGGTCATCAGTGGTTCCTTGTTGTAGGGCTATCATAGCCACTCTGTCTTCCAAATCTGGGACTTTTAAAGCCTCTCGAGTGAATCGATTGATGTAGTCCCTCAGGGCTTCATTCTGTCCTTGCCGGATTGCCATGAGTGAGGCAGAGCTTTTCTCATGCACCCTTCCACTTATGAATTGATTGATGAAGGCTTTACTCAATTCTTTGAAGGATCCAATGGAGTTGGGAGGTAGACGGCTATACCAACGTTGAGCCATACCTGCAAGAGTTTGGGGAAACGCCCTACACTTGACCGCATCGTTGGCTGGCTGCAACAGTAGTGCATTGGAGAAGGTTCTCACATGATTAGCGGGATCTCCCGTTCCATCATACGCTTTAATCGAAGGCATCTTGAACTTTCTGGATATAGCCGTTTTCATGATGTCTTGAGTAAACGGTGGTGTAGGATCATCGGGATCTCCTAGGGGCAATAGATTACTAGGATCACCCCTTGGGGCTTCAGCCCTCTTGGTCCTTCTTGGTGGATCCAAGTTGATTATCGGGATTCCTTCAGTCGTTTTTGCTCTAGCGGCCTCTTGTTCTGCCAATACTTTCTTAAGCCTTGCGACTTCTGCCTCATGGGCCGCAAGCTTGTCCTTAGTAGTTTGGGGTTGATCTTGGTTAGCTTGCGAAGATCGTTTCCTTCTAGGAGCGACATCGTCCCCGGTTGTATAACCCTCATCCTCGGTGTAGGGCCCAGAAAAATCGTCTCGAAACATCTGACGAGTTTGGGTTTCACGGTTTTGGGGTCCCAAACCTGGTACGTAAGGGGGCACGTAAGCCTCATGGTAGATTGGATTAGTTCCGCTACCACCCGCTGTGGGGCGAGGGGGCATGCCATAGCCGGGCATCCCCAAAGTCTGATTTGCGTATTGAGGGAGATCAGTAGTGTGGAGTTGAAGACTGCGAGGTGCGTTCACAAGCAACGCAGAGGTTGTAATTGGTTGCTGGTGAACGGTCTCTTGTGGATTAGATCCATGAATGACCATTTGTAGGGGATTCGTCCCTTCAGCAGTAATTGGGACTTCTTGTCCTTGAGTATTGGTGGGGATATTCGTTCCCTGAGTGCCAGTAGTTGGCGGTGGTTGGCTCCCATGAGTATCAGCCCCGGAGGTGATAGGGGGGCCTTCAGAAGTGTCAGAATCTCTGTTTGTTCTTCGCGTGTTTGCCATGGTTGATGTTGTCTTCCCACAGACGGCGCCAAATGTTGTGGAATAAAAAACGTACTTGTGTAATTAATGCTAAGGTTTAATGAGCTTCGAGCTTTAATGGCTGCACTCGTGTATCCGGACTAAATTGGTCCTCACAAGATGCCTACGTATCTCAAATTGTTATTGAGAATCAAGCCAAGACGTAGTTCTGATTGTAGGATCAGGGACCTTATATAGGCGTCTGGAGCCTAGTATTTATGGTATGTTTAGGAGTCTTAGCGAATAAGTCTCCTTTTCGATATTGGATAAACATTGTATTGTTTGCTGAATAAATCTTTTCCTTGTTGATAAAGGCTATGACTCATTAATTGCCTTTAATTGGGATTCTGGATCCTTTTTTGACTAATTTGCCATAATTTGGGCTCTTTTTATGAGCTGTATATTTTCCCTATTCATTAATTACGAAATTAATGAATAATTAAGGTATTGGGCTTTTAAACATCGGCCTTTTGTTTGACCAGTCAATTATATTTCTATAATTACTTTTCTGACCACATCAACTACCAAAATTAAATTTAATCAGTGTGATCGAAATAAAGTTGTGCAAAAAAATTAAGAGATACCTACCGATGGTTGATGAAGTTGATATAACAATTCCACTATTTTTAAATTTTTAGATGTCACTCGCATATTAATCGTATAAAAAAGGAATAATCATAAAATTTCATAAACAAATTGTCGGAATTAAAAAATGAGTAATGTTAAGTATTCCCAAAAAAAAATTAAAAAATTTATCGAATAATGTGACATGAGCATGACACATGACACATTTTAATTTGTATAAACATATATATTCTATACTATACTATTAAAAACGAAACATTAAAAGTTTTAGTACCTATTTTTTGGTACGGTACGGTATGGTACGGTACAGTACCTGCCTTATTTAAATATTTTACGGTACGGTACTTACTCAATTATTTTTACTTGATTAGACAATGAATCAAGATTGTAGAAGGGGGGTGGTTGAATACAATCTTTAAATTTTCTTCAGTTCTTTAAACAGACAAGACTTATAATTCAGAGCAAGAACAGAAACTATGTAATTGCAATTAAAAAAAACACAAGAATTAAAAAATCAGGTGGATTGATTGTTTCACCTGAGAGATTTTTATTGAAGAAATCTATGTGATGTTTATGAATAAACACACAGCTGCATACACTGTTTTAGCTTCAACAATTTACAAAGAATATTGCTTTTGGCTCTACAATAACCTAACTGATTTCTTACAATCTAAAACAGTGCTACACTTGGTTATATAACTCAAGTTTACAAGTTTGATTTGGACAGCTAATAATACAAAAAGTAACTATGTCCAAAACACTTGCTTCTCCATTCTGAGTAGTGGTCCTTGTGTTGGTGGCTTGCCCTTTTTGGCTGATTGTCTTTTATGGTATTGTTACACTTGACCAAACAAAACAGAATGGTATTGTCTTTTTGCCCTTGTGTTGGGGGATTAATATTCTTTGGTTGATTAAGAACTTTGCTAGTTGTGCTCGTCTAGACGAAGATATGGATGATTACGAGACTCAGCTGCTATTTCACAGTCGGGCACATATTGTGCTTGTACTTGGTTCTCTGTTCCCCCACTCCGGAGGGAACCACCTTCAGCTACGCCTCCTTCATTATGTCCGTGATCTTGATCAGATTTCCCAGTACAGTTGGGGCAGTGCTTGTCTTGCATATTTGTACAAGCACCTGTGCGATGCAAGTATAGGGAAGAAGGTGGAACTTTGTGGTTCCATGACTCTGTTGCAGGTACATGTCACTTAAGTTTTACCCTTTTTTATTTTACATGTTCTCAATTTGGTTATTCTATTAACTGTAAATACGATTGTGTGCTAGGTGTGGATATATGAGCGTTTTATAGGTCTATGTCCCACACACCGACAGAGTTATCTCATACAGCATCCCCATGCTCTTAGATACTGAACAAAAATACCAAAATCTTTCTCATTATGTACTTCAAATACTTGTCACTAATTTTTTTTCCATCAATGTTTTCAGGTTCGTGTGGATCCCTTTGAAATATCATAATGTGCCTTTCAACAATTCACGGGGAACTCGTTTTGAGCTTGATAGCATGTTTGAGAGTGGCTTCAAGTGGAGGCCTTACCTAGACAGTGCACATGAGGCCATGTTGATTAGTGATCGTGAACGAGAACTCATGTTTGCACAGTGCCCCTTGATATTCAAGCGAGTTGTGGAGTGGTGTTATACAGATCGAGTCACCAGACAGTTTGGATTTCTTCAGGTGATTCCGACGTTATCACCATTGCTTGGGCACAGTACATCTCCTGGTATGAAAGAGTCACACGTCGTTACATAATCAATCCTCGTATTTGGGCCAGTCAGCAGGGTATGCAGGCCACACAAGGACACTTCCCCATAGCTGTAAGTTTATCAATTCAAAACTGTCATATTTTATATTTGTTCATTTTCATTGTCATTGACAAAAATATTGCTACAGGCTGAGGGGATTTTCCGTGCTTTACACGGGATGACTGGGAGTGGCATTGCCGATGACACTTCAGCTACTCAACCTGCTCAACCTACTCCTAATGCTCAACCTGTCAAAGCTATAGTTATCACAGAGGCCAAGCTACAGGAAGTTGCCAATTCAAACATCTATCATGATGAGGCCTTCCTGGAGTTTCTGAAAGCTATTTACAGAAATGCTCATGAAGATGCAAGAGGCTACAGAGAGAAGCTCAAGGAAAGCATCAAGTACTTCACAGTTGCAGTAAAGAAAATCTGGGATGTTCATCTAAGAGAGGTTATCATGGTGTGCAAGGACAATTGCTTGTGGCATCTATCATTTCAAACTCTAGAAAGACTGAGAGTTACTGAGCTGTCAATCATTCTGGAGTTGATTGAAAAGCATGGAGTGAACAATGAAAGTCTATACAATGACTTGAAGATAGATCAAAATCAAAGATTGCCCGAGGTTATCCCCAAGCCAAGGACAATTATCTACCAAAGTCTATCTCAAGATAACAGCATTGACCAACTTGTCATTCCCTCAGACCTGAAAATGAAAAACAATGCAAAGATCAATCAGGTGCTGCAGATGCTGAGATCTAAGAAAGGAGTTAGGACAGTTGAGGAACTAGAAATGATTCACACTCTACAATCTTTTCTGATTCATGGAGTCATTCCTGAATCTGTCAAAGAAAAGACCAAGAAGAAGGATGGTGAGGATGATGATGAGGAGAAAACCTACAGAAGGAGATCTCATTCAAGGAGTGATAAGGATGGACCAAGTGAAAGTAGCAGGAGCAAATCCTCAAAGAAGACAAAAGGTGCTGATGATGACAAGAGGGATTCTAAGGGGACAAAAGAAACAGTCAAGAGAACAAGGAGTGGAATTCAGCAAGTCAAGGACATTGCTAGCAGTACTTTAACCACAACACAAGACTCTAAGTCTAGGGTGGGTACTGTTAGTAATGATCCTCCAAAATCATTATCTAAGACTTCTGAACCTGAATTACCACAGAAGATAGTTGAAACCACAAAAGGAATATCAAGAAAACACTTCCAAAAAGTTACAGCTAGTGGAGTGTTACAGTGGATGAAGGGGAAGGGAATGAAGCTACTTCCAAGTGATGTGGCACTGAAGACTAATTCTCCTTGTTCCAGAAAGGTATCTCTTGTGAAGCATTTAAAGATCAAGAGTGTACCCAGAAGGATAAGGCACTTCCACAATTATGTTTGAAGCTATAATCATCAAGTATATAACCTACTTGAAAGTGGAGTTGTCATATCTTACTAGTTATGCAGGTCTTGAAGTGACCACTCGTCTTTTCTAGAAAATTAAAGCTTTGTATTAATTGTCATTTTTTCAGAAATAATTGAACTCAAAAATAAAAGTTGTGTAGTCACGTCAAAATAAAAGTGAAGCTTTAAGCTGTCATGCTATCAGAATACAATTGTTTACATTATTATTGCTCTGTAAATGTAAAAGTGGTGTAGTCACGTCAACATAAAGGTTGCATTATTATCATGCTTGCAGATGTTGAGTGGTGAAATAAAAGTAATAAAATGCGTCGTCATTGTTGCTTGAATAAAAGTTTTGTTTTAGTCATTTTCGGACCTAAAAATACCATTGTTCGACATAAATTTTTTTAAACCTTTTGGCTTTCTATAGAAGTACAAGGTTTGAAGTTTAATGCGGAACCCAGAAAAATAAAAAATTTATGTAGAAGAATATTTTTTATACCCCTAAAAGTGCCTACATAAATTATAATTATGTGTAGACCTCATTTTTGGAACAAAATTTTACATAGTAACATATATTATTATTTTTTTCAATTTTTAGTTAGTAGCAAAGTAGAACATTTCAAGTTTAATATATAAAAGAAAAAAAGAAATTTTAAATTTTGCAACTACATTTTTTAAACGCCCAAAATCGATTGTTGAAAACAATTTTTTACTAATCATCAATCACTTTTTACTAAGTAACAAAAAATGCACAATTGACAGAAAAAAGGAATATATATATATATATATATAATTGGTTTTATAGTTACTGAGTCTGTTTCAAATAAAATATCTTTGTAGTATGACAAAGATTTATATGGAGCTGAAAGAGCAAAATGCCATCCTAGTGGAAAGAATTGTGCTGCTAGTTTGACTGGGTTGTTACTGGGTTTCATAAAATGTTCTATGCAAAATAAATTATACTCAGATCTTTGAGTATATTCATTGACTGCTTTTCCATAGATATCAAATTGGATAACTGCTTTATTGGCAATCACAATTGGTTTACTTGTGTTTGAAAAGGGATCAATAACTGGTGGTTTACTGGCAAGAACAATGTTATATGGTTTACGGATTTGGCCTAAAACCTGGTACCTATTTACTACGTCTATTGGTTGAACTGGAACGACTGGATAGGGAATTATGATTCCCTTCAGTTTACTATCATGATTGTTTTTCTCGCGAGATCCGCAAGAGCTGCTTCCTCCTCGACCATCAGGGTTACCTCTAACACTCATTTCTCACTCCTGTTTGCAGAAATTCTCTAGTTAGAAAATCTGGGATAGAGTTTTCACTTCCTTTAATATATTGTATATCAAAATCAAATATGCTTAATGTTAGGCTCAAGACATGTCTGAATACCACTATTAACAAGCCTACACTATGTGACTATGTCACACTACATGACCTAGTGATTTCTATCACTGGGATATAGTATAGGTCTCTAAATGTACTTGTCTTGTACTCATGAACAATAGCTTTATCATGTATGCTCAAATTTATAATGAGCTTAGTAAAGTTTCTTGCATCTAGATTGTATATAGGCCATTGAATAATTGTCCTGGTAGAAGTTCAGTAATGTTCATGCAGCAGGATAGAGATGAATAAGGCCATAAAGAAATAAGTTGCAGAAATTTGTCTAAGGCAATATATATCAAAGTCAAAAGAAAGCTATGTCGTGAAGTCACCAATATCTATGTCGTGAAGTACTATATCGCATAGTCCATTTTGTACTATGTTGAGAAGTCCTCAAGACACATGTCGTGAAGTGTTGAAGTCAGCAAAGTCAAAAATGACCTATGTCGCATAGTCGTCAAATGACCTATGTCGCATAGTCGTCAAATGACCTATGTCGCATAGTCGTCAAATGCCTTATGTCGCATAGTCGTCAAATGACCTATGTCGCAGTGTCTTCAAAGGCTATATCGCGTAGTCCTCACAAGGGAGATCGCGAAGTCAGGAATGAAGTGGAGTTCACGATATCAACACTTAGCCGTTTACAACAAGACAAATCAAGGTACAAAATCAAGAATCAAAAGAGACAAATACTGAAGCATTTGTTCTGGCAAGGTGGTCCAAAGAACAGATGGCAAATCTACAGCTAAACTTGGAGAGAAAGATAAGAGACAAACAGCTACAGAAACGGGAAAGACTCCGAAAAGCAGGTGGTCCTTCCTGACACAGTTAACGTCTTATGGCAGGACAAGTTGGTCTTTCAGCAAGGGGTAACTTTGTAAAAATAGGTGTGTGCACTAGTTTGTATAGGGCTTATATAAATAATGCACATCCTATTGTTAGCAGTAAGAGAGATACACATAGTTATTTGCTAAGCTCTTTTCTCTATAAGCAAGCAAGTACAAACTGTTCTTGTTTAGAAGCCAGAAATTCGATTGTGAATTTCTTGGAAAGCTGTAGTATTTAATTTGCTTATACAAAGTAGATTAAAGTGATTGTGCGTGTTATTTACTTTCTGCATATTACATAGCATAATAATATACAGTTTGCATTTAGTTTCAAGAAAGCAAAAATCCATCAAACTATCCATTCACCCCCCCCTCTGTCTAGTTTCTAGGTGATTTTCATTCCTAACAAGTGGTATCAGAGCGTAGGCTGTTAACGTACAAACAGGAAAAGATCAAGAATGAGTTCACAGAAACTGAGCAGTATCAAGATTCCTCCCTTTAACAAGGAGCACTAGAGTTTATGGAAAAAGAAGATGTTGCTTTTCATCAAAGCTTCTAACCCCATGTATTTAGATATTCTAAAGCATGGTCCCTTTATTCCAATGATCGAGATTGGTGAAACAACCAATGGCACTGAGATTGTACCAGCAAAACATGTGCCCAAAGACCCCTCAAAATACACTGATCCTGAAAAGGAGAAAGTAGCACTGGATGGACATCTTCAACTTATCATTTGTGAATCTATGGACTTCAACATGTATGACACTGTTGCTCATTGTACTAGTGCCAAGAAGATGTGGGATCTTATAGAAGTGCTCTGTGAAGGAACTACTGAAGTAAGAAAGAACAAGAAACAGATTCTTGTTTCACAATATGAAGCCTTCATGGCTCAGCCAAAAGAGGGAATCACAGAAATGTTTGAGAGATTCAACAAGCTGATAAACGAGCTCAAACTCTATGACAAACACTATGAGACAGAAGAGCTCAATATGAAGTTCTTACTAACTCTTCCAGATCACTTGGAACCAAGAATCTCTTCCCTTAAAGAAAGAGATCTAACAAAGATTGGTTTTGATGTGTTGTATGGTGTTTTGAAGACATATGAGTTAGAGCTGTTTCAAAAGAGATCTATTCAAGCAAAGCAAGGATTAGTGACCAATACCTCTTGTGCCCTTATTGCTGACAATCTAGGTCAAAGAATGGATTCTCTAAAAATCAGTCATGTCAAGATTGAGGAACTGGAAAGTGATGACACTAGTGATGAAACTCAGGTTGTGTATGATTTACCTGAAGAGGATGAGTTCTACAGCATTGATGAACTGGACAAGATGGAAAACAAATCTTTTGCTTATATGGCTAGGAGATACCCTAACATAAGGTTTAAGAGGAAGCAGCCATTCAAGTCTAGATTCAGTAGTGGAAATGCTGGTGGTTCAGGTAGCTCAAACTCTTTCAACAAAGGAAAAGGGATTACTGGTGCAGTTAAAGGAGGATACAAATCTGGGAGTGTGGATAGGTCCAAAATAAGATGCTATAACTGCAATGAGCTTGGGCATTTTGCCACTGAGTGCAAAAAGCCTAAACAGGTCAAGAAGGACAAAGCATACTTAGAGCTTGAAGCTAAGTATGAGGCTCTACTCAAGAAACAACAAGGTAAAGCTTTTATTGCTGAGGGAAAATGTTGGGATGACTCTGATGAAGAAGAAGAACAAGAGTACTCAAATTATGCCTTGATGGCATTTTCTGATGATGGTGATTCTAGTCAGGTACCTATTCTTACTTCTCTTGATATGACTCCCCTTCAATATAAGCAAACTGTTGAAGATATGAGTACTGAGATGTTTAATATTCATACTAGCATGTTAGTAGCAAATGAAGAAATTGATAGACTAACTGCTAGAAATCTTGAGCTTACTGAAAAGAATGAGGAACTTGAGTTAATGGTTGTGAACCTTGATGGTTTGAAAAAGGAGGTTGAGTATCTTAAAAACAAAGTGATTTGTGCTGAACAAATAGAGAAAGCTCTTAGGGAACAAATTGCTGAAACTGAATTGAAACTAAGAAGCTTTAAGAACTCCTCTGAACTTATTCAAACCTATCACAAGGAACACACTGAAGATAGCAAGGTTGGAGTTGGTTTTGACTATGAGAATGATAAAGGAAGGAAGAAGGCAAAGGGCAAAGGAAAAGAATCTTTTACAAACAAAAATGCCCCAACTATTCTGTCTAGTATTGAACAGCCCATCTTCAAAAAGAGTGTTGTTGAGTTTGATGAAGAACTATTGATCATCAAACAACAACTTCTTGAAGAAGATAAGGCTGCTAAAGACACTTCTTCCTCTCCTGAATCTGTCAGTCAGAAAGAAACCAAAGACAATCTTGTCAAAAGTCCTAAAGCAAAGAAAGAAGTTGTTAAGAAAAAGAAACAAAACAGAAATGGTAAGATAGGTGTCAACAAGGGTAACAATTATGCTTATGTGCCAAATGCTCCCAGGAAACAATGTCAGAAATGTCAATCTGTTAATCATTTGACTCATAAGTGTAACAAACAAGTGAATGTTGAAGTTGATAACCTGAGTAACCATTCTGCTAGCATAAGCTCTAGTCATGATTCCTTCTGTGGTAAGCCTAATTGCATGACATGCTATGTGACTGTGATTGCTAACTGTTTATCTCTAAAGCATAAACTTGATTCTGCACAATCTAGTGAATCACACACACACATGCACACTCACAGGACAGGATCCCCAATCAGGGTTGAGAGGGTGTACACTTCATGTGAGCCTAAGAGTGTGAACTCCAAAGCCACAAACAATATGAAGTATCCTACTGTGATGAATGCAACTTATGACAGAAGAATTGTTAACAAAAATGTTTCTAAATCAACTGGACCCTACCATGTGTGGGTACCAAAAACAACTTAGTTACTTTGTGAATGCAGGGCAACAGGAATAAAAGAGTCATATGGATCTTGGACAGTGGATGCTCAAGTCACATGACTGGTGATATAGCCCTGCTATCACATTTTGAGGAAAAGGCTGGCCCATCAGTAACCTTTGGAAATGACAACATTGGTTATACAATGGGATATGGCAGTATAAAATCTGGAAATGTCATTATTGAAGATGTAGCATTTGTTGAAGGACTGAAGCATAATCTCTTGAGCATTGGACAATTTACCAAAAGGGGTTTCAAAGTGGAATTTGATGAAGATCATTGTTCAATCTCAAAAAGAGAAAGTGGTGAAGTTGTTCTAACTGGTGTGAAGAAAGGAAGCCTGTTTGTAGCTGATCTCAAGGCTGCAGACAAGGGAGAAATTTGTTGTCTCTACACTAAAGCCACAAATGATGAATTCTGGCTATGGCACAAGAAACTGTCTCACTTAAATGTTCAGGCAATGAACTCTCTAATCAAGAGAGAACTCATCAGGGATTTGCCTGCCTTGGAGTTTGTGCAAGATGGAGCATGTGAAGCTTGTCAGAAAGGAAAGATTAAAAGATCTAGTCACAAGAACAAGTTGCTCAATACAAACTCAAAACCTCTGCAGCTAATTCACATGGATTTATTTGGTCCTGTGAATGTAATGTCCCTTTCCAAAAAGAAATATGCTCTAGTAATGGTTGATGATTATTCAAGATACACTTGGGTGGAATTCCTATTCTCCAAGGATGAAGCACCTCAAGTCATAATAGAGCATATCAAGAGAGTTGATAGAGAAGCACAAAGCACTGGTTCCTCTGTAGTTGCTTTGAGAAGTGATAATGGGACTGAGTTCAGAAATTCAACATTGTATGAGTTTTGCAAAGATAAAGGAATTTCTCAACAATTCTCAGCTCCTAGAACACCTCAACAAAATGGAGTAGTTGAGAGAAAGAATAGAACTCTCATTGAAGCTGCAAGGACAATGCTGTTGGATGCAAAGCTACCCACTAGCTTTTGGGCTGATGCTGTTAACACAGCATGCTATGTGCAAAATAGAACATTAATCAATAAGAAGTCTGGCAAAACTCCTTACTCATTAATGACTGGAAAAAGAGCATCCTTCAAGCATCTGCATGTGTTTGGAAGTAAGTGTTTTGTGATGAAAGATACCTCTGAGCATGTTGGAAAATTTGATGCAAAAGCATTTGAAGGTATCTTCATTGGATACTCTCTGGAAAGGACAGCATACAGAGTGTTTGTACATGAGCAACACAAAGTCATGGAAAGCATGGATGTTACCTTTGATGACAAGAAGACTCCTGGACTTAAAACAAGTGATCAAGACAGTGTGCCATTAAGATTTGAGAATCAAGGTTATCTTGAGGATTCTGAAAGTGAAGATGAACCACCTGTTCAAACTGTTCTAGAGAATGAAATCCTTGAAGTTGACAATCTTCTTCAAACCCCTGTGCAAGGGTTCACAAACACAGGGGGAGAAGAAGAGAATGCAACTGTAAACCAAAATGAGCATGGAACAGATCAAGGAAATGAACAGGGGCACACAAGGAAATGGGACAGAGCCCACACTAGGGATCAAATCATTGGAGATCCTAGTGAGGGAGTTAGAACAAGAAGGGCAACATTAAATACATGTCTGTATAGCTGCTTTCTGTCACAAGAGGAACCTAAGGTAGTTGAAGAAGCTTTGAAGATTTCTGATTGGATTGTTGCCATGCAAGAAGAATTGAATCAATTTGAGAAAAACAAAGTATGGGAGCTAGTGCCACCTCCAAAAGGAAAGAATGTTATTGACACCAAATGGGTGTTCAGAAACAAAATGGATGAAGAAGGAGTGGTAATTAGAAACAAAGCAAGGCTAGTTGCCAAAGGATACTGTCAGCAAGAAGGCATTGACTATGATGAGACATTTGCACCTGTAGCTAGATTGGAAGCCATCAGAATTTTCCTGGCTTTTGCAGCTCACTCAGATTTCAAGGTGTATCAAATGGATGTGAAAAGTGCATTTCTCAATGGTGATCTTGCTGAAGAAGTGTATGTATCTCAACCACCTGGCTTTGAAAATGAAAACTTTCCAGACTTTGTGTACAGACTGCTTAAGGCACTCTATGGACTCAAACAGGCACCAAGAGCCTGGTATGAGACTCTATCTCAATTCCTTCTTGAGCATCAATTTACCAGGGGTACAATTGACAAAACCCTATTCTTCAAGAAGCATGGAAATGATATCATTCTTATTCAAATCTATGTGGATGATATCATCTTTGGCTCTTCAAATGAAAAACTCTGTGAAAGGTTCTCTAAGTTGATGCAAAGTAAATATGAGATGAGTATGATGGGAGAGTTAACCTACTTTCTAGGCTTGCAAGTACATCAAAAGGAGGATGGCATCTTTATAAACCAATCAAAGTATGTCAAAGATCTTTTAAAGAAATATGGTTTAGAAGACTCATCCCCTGCAAAAACTCCAATGTCCACTGCTATCAAGCTTGATGAAGACAAGAAAGGTAAAAGAGTAGACATCAAGGTTTTCAGAGGCATGGTTGGATCACTACTCTATCTCACAGCTAGCAGGCCTGATATCATGTTTGCCACATGCCTTTGTGCAAGGTTCCAGTCTGATCCCAAGGAATCTCACATGATGGCTATCAAAAGGATCTTCAAGTATCTTAAAGGGACTCCTAATCTTGGGCTATGGTATCCAAAGGGCACTGGGTTCAACTTGGTTGGCTACACAGATTCTGATTATGCTGGATGCAGAATTGACATGAAGAGCACCTCTGGAAGCTGTCAATTCTTAGGTCAAAGGTTAGTGTCCTGGTTTAGTAAGAAACAACAGTCCACAACAACATCCACAGCTGAGGCTGAATATATTGCTGCTGGAAGTTGCTGTGCTCAATTGCTTTGGATTAGAAATCAACTCATGGATTATGGACTAGTGTTAGAACACATTCCTCTATTGTGTGATAATACTAGTGCAATATCCATAGTTGCCAATCCTGTTAATCATTCTACTACAAAGCACATTGAGATCAGGTACCATTTCATTAGGGAACATGCTGCAAATGGTACCATAGAAGTCTCTTATGTTCCAACTGAGAAACAGTTAGCTGACATATTTACTAAGCCTCTGAATGAAGCCATCTTCAACAGACTTGTGAGTGAAATTGGAATGTTCAATCCTTCATTTAGTTGTTCTAAGTAAGTATACTAGTTAATTGTTGCAGTAGTAAATTTTCACTGTATATAAATGCTCTATTTATTTGGAGTGAAAATTAGCTGAGATATGATCTATAAATATTTCAGTATTTTACTGCATATTTTTCAAATCATATTTGGTTGTGGAGTTGTGAGCTTTTGAGACATCTCGATATAGATGATTTTGAGAGTTCACGACATAGTACAAATCAAACAGACTTATATCGCAAACTGTTAAAATTGTGAGACTTTGCGATATAGTTCATTTCATGAGTTTGCGACATAGTTCATTTTAATGACTTTGCGACTTAGAATAACTATATCGACAAGTCTCCATACTTGACAGAATTTTGATTTAAATTTACTTTATTTCAATTTTTGATTTAAGTCTGATAAAATCTTAAAAATTTCAAAAAGAGAGTTTTAGACATGGTATTTTCACTATATCGCAAAGTCATCCAAATTCTGATATCCTCAAGACTTTGCGACATAGTTTAATTCAGGACTCTGCGATTTACTTTGCAAGGACTTTGCGGTACATGCCATTTTGAGACTTCGCGACATACATTTAGTCTGTACATATTCATAACTCCATATCGCAGTGTCTCTATCATATAAATACTTTTTGTCGACCGTTCACAACTTTTCATCTTGTCATTTGCTCTCAATTTCTAAAACCTAAACTCTTCTCTCTCTTCTTCAATCTCAATCTCAATTTCAATGGCACCCAAATCTCAAACAGCTTCCTCTTCAAGCCCTTTAACCATTCCCAAAGAAACAAATCTTCTCACCATTCCCTCTGAGGCCGAGGCTAACCCAAGGTACAAGTGTTTTGTACGGTTCTTGAACACTTCCTACCTACGCCAAGCCCTAACCCTGAACCCTACATTGTATGTCGATGTGTTGGAAGGATTTTGGAGAACGGCGTTGGTATCAACTATGGTTAGGGAAGATGGAACCTCATTCCAGGAGGTTAGTTGTTCAATTGGAGGCAAACACTTCCAGTTTGGTGAAAAGGAAATCAATGAAGCTTTGGGGTTCAAGGTGGAGGGTCATGACCAAGAAGCTATAGATGCTCAAATCGTAGACTTCATGACCTTCATTCTGTATGCTGATGAGATAGATACTGGAAAGCTAAATAAGAAGTTTGTGAGAAGGGAGTGGTCATTTCTGTTTGACGCACTCCAGAAGGTGTTTCTATGCAGAGAGACAAGATGGGACCATATCAGTCACATTGCTGTGAAGCTAGCCTACTCCCTGGCCAACAACCAGGAGATCAATGTGGGAGCCATAATTCTCAAGGAATTGGCTCAGAGGCTAGGCAGGACCGTCCGTGGTAGAGGTAATGACATCTTTTACCCTCGTTTCCTTCAAGTTATTTTAAATTTTCTTGATGCAAATATCCATGAATTGGAGGGTATAGATAAAACTAAAATGGCTTATTCCAAGTCCATGTCCAAAGTACTATTTGGCTCATTGGACACAAGGAATCAAGTGGATGTGATTCTAAGTGTGACCAAGCATATGCAGGACACATTTGAGTCTTATCCACTTGATAAGCCCATATACCATGCACTTTCCTGGACAGGGGAGGCTGAGACTGAAGGAGCTACACAGTCTAACCCCAGCCTTCCCATCCCATCCAGTAACCCAATTGTAAACACAACTGTAGAAGCTAGGCAGCCAAGTGCATCAGTCTCCCAAAAGACTGATGTTACTAAAAAGAAGACTAAGAAGAGACCCCTTAAAGTGATTCAAGAAAGTGTAGAGATAGAAAGTGAGACTCCTGAGTCACCTCTCACCAGACACAGTAAGAAATCAAAATCCAAGCCTACCACTGGATCCTCCCAACAGGATTCAGATGTGGAAAAAGGGGTACACCTATTACTGTCAATGGCCTCCCAACAGGTTATTGGCATTGAAAAGAGTAGTCTCCCCATTACAATCTGTACTGAGTCTGCACGGGATCAAGAACTCACTCTTGATCCTAGGAGAAATAAGGATGCTGACACATTGAGTGGAGAGCACATCACACTTGAAACTCCTCCTATTTCTCAGGGGGAGTTGCCAAAATTCATTCCACACCACACTTCTCTTCCAGAATCTACATCTAACATTTCTTCTCAACAGATCAGTCATTCACATGACTTTTCTGCAATTGATCAATCACAATCCAACACTGTGATTGAGCCAACCTCAAGTGACATGGTGCATGACACTGTGCTCACCACCCAGGAACCACATCTAGTTGGTCAGGAAATGCATGCTGGGGCATATCCTAATGACACCAACACAAACATGGAGGATTCACCAGTTTTCACTGGAGACTCTATGCCAAATTCTCCCATCCTTATGGATGTGGAACTGTCTTCACAGACAAATAGGGCTGATGTTGTAACACATCCCATTTCAATGGAGACAACATCAGACTTGTTAGATATAATTGCTAATGTTTGTTTATCAGTGTTTAAGCAACAGGTACTGGTCAGAGTTTATCAGAAGCCGATCAGAGTTTAGTTAAACTCTGATAGGGTGAAGAGTTTAAAGGAAGCCGGTCAGAGTTTATTTAAAGTCTGACAAGGTGATAGTTGAATTAGCTGTCGGTGCAGAATTGAAGATTCTAGAAGCAATACATTCTGAAGATGGAAAGAAGCAGAATATATTGATACAGCTAAGGAAACAGGATAGAAGATAAGAAGCAATCCTTAATTGATATAAATTGTATAGCTAACTTGTAGGAATATCAATTAGAGAAGGATTGTATGTAGCTGTGTACTATATAAACACAGATAGGTTATCCCTAGAAGGGGCGCGATCATTGAGATATTATTCTTGTAACCTAGAAGCTCTTTATGATTCATTAACATCATAAAGAGAGAAGCTGTTAATAAGATTACAGTTTTATTGATTCATAAACAGTGTTATTAATTATTGTTATTCTCATACATACTTGATTATATTGTGTATTCGGCCTAACAATTGGTATCAGAGCCAAGGCTGTTTAATATATACAGTTTTACGATTAAAACACAGTAATAATCATGTCTGAAGAAAATCAAAATCAAGTTCCTCCTGCGGCTGAACAGGTTAAGCCAAATTCTGTGAGTCGATATGAAACTATCAGGGTTCCAATTCTCAGGCCAATAGAGTATCCAATATGGAAGGTGAAGATGACCATGTTTCTGGAGGCTACAGATCCAGAATATCTTGACAGAATCAATAATGGTCCTCATAAGCCAACTAAATTATCTCCTGCTGTTGGTGATAAAGAACAGACACTGATTCCAAAGGAAAAGAAAGATTATACTCCTGAAGACATCTCATCAATTGCAAAGGATGCAAAGGTTAGACATCTACTCCACAGTGCTTTAGATAATGTTATGTCTAACAGAGTAATTGGCTGCAAAACGGCAAAGGAAATCTGGGATGCTTTGGAAGTAAGGTGTCAAGGAACCACTGCTATAAAGAAGAACAGGAAGACAATACTCACACAGGAGTATGAGCACTTTGATTCAAGATCTAATGAAACCTTGACTGAGACTTATGACAGGTTTTGTAAATTACTGAATGATCTGTCTCTGGTTGACAAAGAATATAATCTTGAAGAGTCAAATCTCAAGTTTCTCTTATCTCTACCTGAAAAATGGGATCTGAAGACGACCTCAATCAGAGATAATTATGATCTTGATGATACAGATCTTGATGAGATTTATGGCTTGTTAAAGACTCACGAACTTGAGATAGATCAAAGAAACAGAAGATCAAGCAAGAAGACAAAATCTGTTGCTCTCAAAGTTGAGGAGAAGCCCATTGAAAAGAAGGAATCATCAAAGAAGAAAGCCAAGGGAAAGGCTTTAGTCATTAAATCTGAAAGCGAGTCATCAAACTCTGATGATGACTCAAACTCTGATGAAGCTTCTGACTCTGAGGATGATGAAGAACAGTTGATGCAAATGGCGGCATTGATGGTGAAGACCTTCAAGAAGATGGGATTCAAGAACTCCAAGAGAGGAAAGAGATTCTCAAGGAGAGATTCAAATTCTGAGAAGAAGAATTTCAGAAAGTCTGATGGAAAAGATACCAAGTCTGGAAAGAAGGACAAATCTGAGATCCAGTGCTACAAGTGCAAAGAGATGGGTCACTATGCTCCAGAGTGCAAGAAAGGAAAAACTGGAAAAGCACTCGTCTCTAAAGGCAAAGACTGGGCAGATACTTCAGATTCTGATGATGGAGAAAATTATGCTCTTATGGCAACTGTCAAAGATGAGACTGAATCATCAGAAAATAAGGTACCCCTAACTACTTATGCGTATGATACTGATAATATTTCTGAATTAAGAATTTATCTTAAGAACATACATGTTAGTTATAGGGATCAGACTTTAGAGAATGAAAGGATTAAATCTGAGAATCTTAGTCTTAAAGAAAGAAACAAGTTTCTTGAAAGAGAACTTGAGAATATGAAGCAGACTCAAAAAGAAAGAGATGATGCTGTTTATGTGGAACAGGAGTTGCTTAAAAGGTATAGGCAACTAGAATCTGATTTAGAGAAGGAAAGAAAAATAATTAAAACTTGGACTAATTCTGGCAGAGATACACATCAAGTTTTTCAAACAGATGCTGTAGGTTTAGGATACAGTGAGGAAGATGAACTTAGGTTTCAAGATAAAATTAAGTTTAGAGCTTTCACAAGTTCATATTCAACTCCTGTAACATTTGTTCCTGAATCTGGAAAGTTAAAATCTGCAGTTGTGAAAGAAACTGTTATGGAGCCAGTTGAAACTTGTGTTGAACAAGTAGATACTGAATCTAAAACAGAGAAGCCTGTTGAGATAGAAGCTGTTAAAGAACCAATAAGAGTCTGTGAGAAACAGGTTAATGTTGGTCTAATGACAGGAAAACAGTTTAAACATAAGCTCAAAGAGGTTAAGTCTGCCATGAAATCTAAAGGGTCCAAGAGAAATAGGAATGGAAAAATAGGCATAAACAATAGAAATAATCATTTGCCTAATGCTGGTGCTTTAAGGAAAACATGTTACAGTTGTGGTAGTTCTAATCATCTTGCTAGATTTTGCACTAAGAACAAGCATATTAATTCTTTACCTTCTACTTCAGAAGTAAAGAATGATTATGTTAGAGTAAAACCACAGACCTTATGCAAACATTGTGGGAGCACTTGGCATTCTATTTACACATGTAAGAGTTATCATGCAATTTATCATAATTACTATGAGCTAAAACCCAACTTAAAGTGGGTTAGAGCAAACTCTGCTAGTGTAAAAACTGACAATGTTAGTTTAAACTCTGAGAAAGTTGATTCCGCTGCAAAAGCTAACACTGTTAAGAAAGGCAAAGGGTCCAAGCAAGTCTGGATCCTTAAAACTAACACTTAGTATTTGTTTGTGATTGCAGGGTATAATAGAGAGCACACTTATCTTGGACAGTGGATGCTCAGGACATATGACTGGAAATAAAGCCCTGCTATCAGACTTTGTGGAGAAGGATGGCCCAAAAGTTTCCTATGGAGATGGCAACGTAGGACATACTCTGGGATATGGCAACATTAATCTTGGAGGAGTCATCATCACTAATGTAGCTCTAGTCTCAGGACTCAAGCACAATCTGTTATCTGTGAGTCAAATCTGTGACAGAGGAAACCATGTAGATTTTCATAGTGAATACTGTGAAGTTATCAGTAAATCTACTGGAAAAGTTGTTCTAGTTGGACACAGGCGCAACAATATTTATGAAGCAAGTTTGGTAACAAACTCTGATGGAAAAACAGTGTGTCTGACTGCAAGAATGTCAAATGAAGAGAGTTGGAATTGGCATAAGAAGCTCTCTCATCTCAATTTGAACAACATCAATGAGCTGATAAGAAAGGATCTTGTAAGAGGACTCCCAAAATCAACACTCAGTCTAAATGGCCTATGTGATTCCTGTCAAAAGGCCAAACAAAGGAAGTCATCTTTCAAGAGCAAAACTGAATCTTCAGTAGTGGAACCTTATCATCTTCTACATGTTGATCTTTTTGGACCAGTGAATATAATGTCAATGGGCAGAAAGAAATATGCTCTAGTAATTGTTGATGAATATACTAGATATACATGGGTGTATTTCTTGTCAAAGAAGGATGAAACTGCTCAAATTCTAATGGATCATGTAAATCTACTGGACAAAGGATCACAGCACAAAGTCAAAATAATAAGGAGTGATAATGGAACTGAATTCAGAAATTCATTCATGGAAGCTTTCTGCAAGGAAAGAGGGGTGAAACAAGAATTTTCTGCACCTGGCACTCCACAGCAAAATGGTGTAGTTGAAAGAAAGAACAGAACTTTAATTGAAGCAGCCAGAACTATGCTTGAAGAAGCAAAATTACCAACTTATTTCTGGGCAAAAGCTGTTCAAACTGCTTGTTTTACTCAAAATGCTACACTGATCAACAAGCATGGGAAAACACCATATGAGATGGTGAAAAATAAGAAGCCAAATTTGAAATATTTTCATATATTTGGATGCAAATGCTTTGTGTTGAAGACTCATCCTGAACAGTTGACAAAGTTCGAGTTAAAAGCTGATGAAGGAATTTTTGTTGGCTATCCACTGTCAACAAAAGCATTCAGAGTTTACAATCTAAGAACTAAAGTGATCATGGAATCCATACATGTGTCATTTGATGACAAGAAAATAATTGGACTTGAAGACAAGGATGGATATGATCAACTACGTTTTGAAAACGAAGATCTATTCTCTGATGATATAAACTCTGATGAAGCAGGGTTGACAAACTCTGACGAAGCATACTCTGAACCTCTACTGGTAAATACTGGAGAAACTGATAATTCTCAAATTCAACAAAATAGAGAACCAGTTGAGGGGGAGCGTGAAGAAGCTCAACATGACACAGCAAGTGAGTCAGTTGAGGAAACTGATTCAAACTCTGACAATTCAAACTCTGAGTCATCAAATTCAGGGGGAGCCTCAGAGAATGTAGAAAGTCAACATATGAATCAGGAGAGCATGGATCAAGGGGGAGGATCCAACAATGATGCAAGAAACCACTTACCATCAGCAAGAAAGTGGACACAGGCACACACACCTGATCTCATAATTGGAGATCCTGATGCTGGTGTAAGAACCAGAAGTGCAACAAATAATGAGTGTCTGTATCATGCTTTCTTGTCTCAAACTGAACCAAAGAAAGTGGAGGAAGCTCTTCAAGATGCTAATTGGATTACAGCAATGCAAGAAGAGTTAAATGAATTTGAAAGAAATGAAGTCTGGACACTTGTACCTAGACCAAAGAACAGATCAATTGTAGGTACAAAGTGGGTTTTCAGAAACAAGACTGACAGTGATGGTGTGATTACAAGGAATAAGGCTAGACTTGTGGCAAAAGGTTATTCACAACAGGAAGGAATTGACTATGATGAAACCTTTGCTCCAGTTGCAAGACTGGAGGCTATAAGGATTTTTCTGGCCTATGCTGCACACAAGAAGTTTAAAGTCTTTCAGATGGATGTGAAAAGTGCTTTTCTAAATGGGAAGCTTGAAGAAGAGGTATTTGTTGAACAACCACCAGGATTTGTAGATCCCAAGCATCCAGATTATGTCTACAGGCTTGACAAGGCATTATATGGACTAAAGCAAGCACCAAGAGCATGGTATGAAACTCTTGCTCAATTTCTTTTAGAAAGTGGGTTCACAAGAGAAGTTTGCAAAGCTTATGCAATCCAGGTATCAAATGAGCATGATGGGAGAGCTTAGTTATTTTCTAGGCTTACAGGTCAAGCAAACAGATGATGGTATTTTCATAAATCAAGCAAAATATACCAGAAATCTTCTCAAGAAATTTGGTATGCTTGATAGTTCATCTGCAACAACTCCCATGGCTACAGCAACGAAGCTTGACAAAGACACAGGAGCCTCAGTAGATATGACTAACTACAGAGGAATGATAGGGTCTTTACTGTATCTTACAGCAAGTAGACCTGATATCATGTATGCAACATGTCTTTGTGCAAGATTTCAAGCAGATCCTAGAGAGCCTCATCTAACAGCTGTAAAAAGGATTTTCAAATATCTCAAAGGCACCATAACCTTGGGTTTGTGGTATCCTAGAGAATCAGAGTTTAAGTTGCTTGGTTACTCTGATGCAGATTTTGCAGGCTGTAAGATAGACAGAAAAAGTACAAGTGGAAGCTGTCAATTTTTAGGTGACAGATTAGTTTCTTGGTACAGTAAGAAACAGAAATCAATTTCTACATCCACTGCTGAAGCAGAGTATATAGCAGCTGGTAGCTGTTGTGCACAGATTTTATGGATGAAGAATCAATTGCTGGATTATGGATTAAGGTACTCTAGAATACCTATTTTCTGTGATAATCAAAGTGCTATTGCTATGACAGGTAATCCAGTACAGCATTCCATGACAAAGCACATCAGCATACGGTATCATTTTATCAGAGAACATGTGGAAGAAGGAAACATTGAGCTTCATTTTGTGTCTACAGACCAACAACTTGCAGATATCTTCACCAAACCTTTGAGTGAAGCTACTTTTACAAGATTGGTAAACGAACTTGGAATGATCTCTGGCTCTGACTAGAGATACGGGTTAGACTCAAAATTTATACATGTTTAATTCTTGTTGCTCATGATTTCTTACATGTGTTAACTGTTATGTGCACCAGCATGTTAAACTCTGATGATAAACTCTGTGAAGTGTCAGTCATACTCTGAACGTAAACTCTGATGATTAGTCTCTGTTAGTCATAAACTGTTGGTCATACTTTGAATGTTACAGATTAATGCTATACTCTGATTGTAATTTTGTCTGAAACATATGGACCAATGAAGAAATTTGTATGAAGCATAATTCTCAGTAAGTAACTGTGAATCCTTAAGAGTTGATAGATTCTGATCTCAAATATGTGCAGTAAGCTAACACAGCATGATACTGTCTCTATATTTTTAGCATCTCTTAGTTTATTGATCCTATACACTGAGTCTGTATTAGCTGTTTGCATTTTCTCTCATAAGTTAATTATATTTACTGATGAAAAGTCTAAACTCTGATTATTAATTTCAAATAATTCACCCTCAAATTCAAAAGATGCCAAACAGAGCACAAATTCCTTTGAGATCATGTTGTGCCTAGGACGATCCAGGAACTTATTGTATGAAATAAGGGCTAAAATCTTTGATTTTTGGTGACTAGTGCCAACCACTGATTACTGGAAAAATAAATAAAAAATATATATTGAAAAATAAAAAAAAAAAAAAAAAAAAAAAAAATTAATAAAGGGGGTGAAAAATAAAAGACATATCCAAATGAAAGGATATCAGTAATACAGAGTTTAGATATAAAATCAGATTCTATGTTATACATGAGAGTTTAGGCAACCAGTTTTTACTACTTTAGATTGTGGATTTTATGCACTTTGAGATGGTCTAAATACTGATTTCGGTAAACTCTGCTACTACACACACATATTTTCACAACTGTACAGATTGAGAAAAGAGTTTATTGACAAAGAAGGACAAATGGTAAACACTGATGTTTTGTGTGAAATACGCCGAGGTTACTTTGTTTTAATCTCTGATGGTTAAAATAATTTCCTTGTTTCAGACAGTTTATGATTTTGGGATTAGTCATTTGTTCTTCGAAAAAGTGTGATTGAACAGAGAAAAGATAGAGCTTGTTTGATAGTGATTGACCAATGTTATTGAGTATGTTTATTAAGTCCTGTTTGTGATTTGTATTGCTGCTGAGTATGTTAGTTAATTGGTTTAAGTTTTTTTTTGTCTTTCCAATTACTATGCAATATTGATAATACTGAAATGTAAAGAAACAAATTTTTCATTAATTGATTCAAATTTACATTCAGACAATTTCATACTCATGTTAAGCTAATCTTTCTGGTACATACTAATCACTATGGTTACAAAAGAGAAGATCTATTTAACCAGGACAAGTACTTGAATGCTATCCAACATCGAAGCAGAAGAGCTAGAGCCAGAAGCTATTGTGCTCTACTACTTCTGATGATAGCTACCCAGTTGCTCATCTGGTCATTATACCATTTGGGATAGCTTGAAATCCTCCTAATGATGAATCATCATCATCATCTTCTCGGGATCTCTTTCTGCTTTGCAGCTTGCAGGATTGTAAGAAGCGGTTTTCTTTTGAACCCGACAAGAAACTCAGTTGAAAAAGCATCGAGCAGATCTCCATGGCATCTTCATCTGCGAGGATTGGTGCATCATATGGTCCTGGACGGAAGATGTATACATGAGGGTTGGAGAAAGGCCCTTCGGCTATTTCATCATCTACGATAAGACCTTCTCCATTCAGGAATGAAAGAACAAGAAACTCATCGATAAGATAGTTTTCTTGTTGCTGCCAGTTCATGTTCAAAAACTCTTCCACATCCAGGAATTCGAAAGTTCCAGCCATTTTGGTGTATAGTAAGTTTAAGATATGAAGCCTGTTGTTACATTGCTTTGGTATTTAAAGCATTCAAACAGGGTATCTGAAAGGTTTTTCTTGGAGATTGAAAGGTTTTTGAAGCTTTTGGAAACAGTAACGTGCGGAGTTCCAAGACAGTCATTATTATACTGACTGTTGAGTTGCTTTGTACTTCGTTATTGTATTTCTGAGAGATTAAAATTGATAATTTTATTATTATTGATTTTTATTAAAGTGGATATTTTGAGCGTTTTATGTGTTGCCAGGTGTCTAAATGTTTGCACGATTGCACGTGTGTATTGGATACAACTGTCAGCGTATGCACGTTTGACATCTGTCCTACTCACACACGTTTCAAGGACGCTTGCTGTGTATCGTGATCTCTTCAGTTATTATTTAAATACACTACACATAAACGGTTCAATCTTTTACGAATCTTAACTCTTCATACGCTTTTTCACAAACACCTTTCTACACATAAACTTTGCTGTCTTTCGCATCAATTCAGAATCTTCTAATGGCAACCACAGCTTTTGTTTCGTCTGGATTAGAGTTCGTTCCAAACAACTATACTGCACCACTAAACACTGCAAACGCACCAGAGGCATTTCATATGATTCAAGAGTTTCTTGCTCAGTCAGCGATTGGACGTGCTTTGGTAGAACCTGAAAAACTTTCTGGTTCACAGATAAAGGCGTTCTGGGAAACAGGAATGTATGATGATGGTGGTGAGTCAGGCAACCCATCGATTATTTTTGAATATGCAGATACAGAATATGTAATAACTGCTGGAACCATTCGCGCTGCAATGGGGTTTCCTGAATTTTCTTCGTATACAATTGGAATGGGTGATGAGGATTTGATAAGAATGATGCAAGAGATTGGGTATTCTGGACCCTTGTCGAAGATTGGACAGCTCAAACGACCATTCTTAAGGAAGGAGTGGAGCTTCTTCTTTGATTGCATCACAAGGACTTTTAGCAAGAAATGCACAAACTGGGATGCTATTCCCACAGACAGTCTGCAAATCGGGTATTCTCTTTTATTCGATAATCATTTTGATTTTGCACGACTTGTTTTGAATAATCTAGGAGACAAAATGAAAGAGAATAGAGGAGTAGTCTATTTCTCTAGATTCTGTCAGACTTTGTTCTCTTACTGTGTTGAAGGAGTAGAAGTAGGTGAAGAAGATGTTTCTTGTTTTAAATTACATAAGAGAATATTTTCTGATCTTATTAATAAAGATGTTAAGAAAGGGGTTGTTGGAGACTTGTTGCTACCTCAATCTGTGCAACAGTTTTTAAATGCTCAAGTCAATCCACCAACACAAGCTTCTTCTCAACCTGAGCCTCTACAACAAGAACTGCCTTCTTCAACTTCTGTTAAACCTAAAAGGGGTGGTAGGACTAAGAATGTTGGTACTAAACCTATTAGGGTTGCTAAGTCAAATTCTGAAGCTGGGGTATCAAGAACTGAAGAGATGCCTCAGCGAAAAAGAATGAAGAAGAAGAGAGCCCAACGAGCAAAGACTGTTGCTGCTGATTCTGTTGCAGACTCAGATACTGAAGCTGATGAAGAAAATCTTCATCAGAGAAAGAGAAGATTAGTTGCTAATCAACTTTTTGGTGATATTATTGCCAATATGAACAAAGTTCCTGAGGAAAATGAAGCTCCTGAAGCTTTTGTTCAGGAGGAAGCTGCAAATCCAGAAGCTGTCAATCAAGACAGGCTAAATACTGATGATATTGAAATGGATTTTGATAGAGAAGCTCCTACATCAAAGGCTAATGATGTAGTTGAGGAAGCTGCTGCTCATTCTGACAGCAGAATTTTTGATCTTGAAGAAAATGTAAGAGAAGCTGATCAAGCTACTACAGAATTGGTAGAAACTATTGCTTCCCACACAGAAATCATTTCTCTTGATTTTGAGAAAGGTGAGGAAGTTGATCAGATTAGAATTGATCATCCTACAGAAGCTGTTGCTGTACCTGCTGATGCAACAGAGAATGTTCCTGTAGCAGCAGAGTTTGTTGCAAACTCTGAAGATGCTCTTGTTCTTGAAGCTCTACAACAATCAGTTGTTGAGATTGTTCAGCGAGAAGCAGAGGTAATTGCTAAAGCAAACTCTGATATTCCTGAAACTGTTGCAGAGAAAGTCAATGATGAAGCTGCACAGTTAGAACATGAAATCACTGCTGAACATGTTCCTGAAGAGATTGCAAGAGAGGATGACAATGTTAATGCTAGTCCTGCTCATTCACCTTCCCACATATCTGACATTCAAGCCAACTCTGATGAAGAAAGAGAGTTCAATAGGGCTACTGAAGAACATTTTCAAGAGATGTACTTCAAGAACTGGACAGCAGCAGATTGTATTTTTACTTCACAAAGGGCTGCTGATTTAACTGCTAACTCTGTTAAAGAGATTACAAATCCTGAACTTCTCAGTCATTTCAAAGCAACTGTTGTTCAAATCAAATCATTAAACAATCGTTTTGATGCTTCTGATAAGATGATTGAAGGGTTAAGGAATGATATAGCTACAAGAGAGCTTACACAGCAAAGGGACAAATCTCTATACATCTCTTTGTGTAAAGAGCAAAAGACTTTCAATTCTAGATTGTCGAAAGTTGAGGAGAATCAGACTGCTATGTCTGCTCAACTAACTTCAATTTCTAATGCTCTGGAGTTGCTGACATCAGTACTACTTTCTGATGATGTCAAAAAGGGGGAGAGTGTACCAAGTGACAAATGCAAAGACACTCAAGCTCTGAGACGGAGGGATGATGGTAATGATGGTGGAAGCAAGGGAGGTAAATCTGAAAAGAGTTTAGGCTTAAGATCATCAAGATCGAGATCAAACTCTGAGAGAAGATCAAACTCTGGTAAGGAAAAAGTAATTTCTGCCAGTGGTTCAAGGCTCAAAAGTTTGATAAACACTGATAAGCCTAGCACTGATGAAGAAGTTGCTGCTAAATTATTTATAGCAGAACATGGAAAAGATGTTACAATTGAAGATATCCAAGCTGAAGAGCAAATGCTTGCTGAAGAACACAGGAAGAATCTTGAAGCTGGGATATACAAAAAGAAAGAAATCAAGGCTCCTAGAAAGAAAGAAACTGGAATTATTATTAGAGAAAATACTCAACAGAGTATACAATACACCAGGAGGCCTATGATTAGAAACTCTGATAAGGGTAAAGGCAAAATGATTGAAGAGCCTAACCTGAAGGAGAAAGAATATTCAACCTCTGACATTGCTCAAGTTGAAACAAGATTACCAAAATCAACCTCTGACGCTGCTCAAGTTGATGATACTATTGAAGTTAAGCCAGCCTCTGACAAGGCTCAAGCTGTGCAAACTCAGCTAGCTCCACAACTCCAAGGTATTTTTAGAAGACCTGTACTATCTGAAGCTCTGACACTTCAACCTGTGGATTTCTCTCAAACCAGGACTGTACTTGGAAAAGAAACTTTTGATAAAGCTGGTTTAGGTTCACATAGGGAGAAGAGAATAAACAACAGATCTGGAGATCAATCATCATTGGCAGTATCTGGCACTATTACTCAAGAGAATCTTGATATGCTAGACTCTGTTCAGTTGATATTTCACAAGGGTTTGAAGAAAGATTTTCTGTTGTATTTTATGAATGATGGAAGAGTCTATAGAATTGCAGAGTCTGATATAGATCTTAAGTCTTATCAAGAATTGGAGTATGTTCTGTACTTGTTAAAAGTCAAAAACAGAAACACTCACAATGCTGCTACATTTATCAGACAAAAGATGCAAAGATCTAAGGTGATGCTTGGAGGAGGAATTTCAAAGGTATACATTCCTAAGTATAGAGATGCTTATGGAAATGTTATAGAAATGAAGAGAAACAGTGCAAGACTAAGGACTGATCTGGGAGTTAAAGTCTTAGAATTCAATCTAGAATCTGATAAAGCACATTTTATTAAGCTAGGGAATGAGATGAGGAAGAATTCCATCTATTCTCTGAGAGCTGCTATTTATCAGACTGATGAATCTGATCCAGAACTCAAGGAACTGAAAGAAATCATGATTGAAGAGCTGGAAAAGGCTGAAAGAAGACTTCTAATTGATTATCTCAGGACAGTGCCTGATATTCAAGAAATCAAATAAAGTCTGACTGTAAGTTTTTAATATTTTCTATTCTAAGTCAAATTTAAACTCTGTTTTTAAATTAAACTCTGTTATATGTTAAACACTGCATTTGTTAAAAGGTTTTGACATCATCAATTATATGTTTAACTTGTACATTTTATTATGAACAAGTTGGGGGAGATTGTTAGATATAATTGCTAATGTTTGTTTATCAGTGTTTAAGCAACAGGTACTGGTCAGAGTTTATCAAAAGCCGATCAGAGTTTAGTTAAACTCTGATAGGGTGAAGAGTTTAAAGGAAGCCGGTCAGAGTTTATTTAAAGTCTGACAAGGTGATAGTTGAATTAGCTGTCGGTGCAGAATTGAAGATTCTAGAAGCAATACATTCTGAAGATGGAAAGAAGCAGAATATATTGATACAGCTAAGGAAACAGGATAGAAGATAAGAAGCAATCCTTAATTGATATAAATTGTATAGCTAACTTGTAGGAATATCAATTAGAGAAGGATTGTATGTAGCTGTGTACTATATAAACACAGATAGGTTATCCCTAGAAGGGGCGCGATCATTGAGATATTATTCTTGTAACCTAGAAGCTCTTTATGATTCATTAACATCATAAAGAGAGAAGCTGTTAATAAGATTACAGTTTTATTGATTCATAAACAGTGTTATTAATTATTGTTATTCTCATACATACTTGATTATATTGTGTATTCGGCCTAACAAGACTCTACAGCCATTCCAAGGCTGGAGGAGACTCAAAAACTTTCATCCCTTGAAGTGCCTAGCATTAGCTCTCACTTGGCTCAGGCCACTATGTCAGAATGGCTGAAGCCTGTGCAACATGACAGGCCTTCAGGATCATCAACTGTGCCTTCTCAAATGACAGAAGAAGCCATTCAAGATCTACATGTGGCACAGATTGATGAGTTCTCAAAAATAGCTCAACACCTCCTCACCTCAAACTTGCCAAATGCTGATTATGAGGCTATTCTACTTTGCCACAAGGAGGATGTTGAAGCTCAGCAGGAGAAAATAGTGGATGCAGCTGAACCAGAAGGAAATATGGATGCCTGGTTGGATGCTAAGAGGTCTATCAAACTCAAGGATGCCCTAGCTTTTCTGAGAGAAAATTACCTCACCTCTCTAGGCTCCAATGCAAAAGATCTCTCTCCTGCTGCAGTTTATGATGCTGTCAATGATGTCTACAAGAATCAATTGAAGGCTCTGCACTATCTTGGGAAAGGGCTTCAATCAGAGATTTATTCAATCCAGGAGGAGACATAAAGATCCCTCACTAAGTTAAGAAACTCATATCTCTCTGATTTTCCCAAGGTGGATGGCATCCTCAAGGAAATCCAGAAAACCAACTCCAATGTCAACATGATGGACATCTCTCTAGCCATGGTCACTGACAACATCAAGAAACTGGCTACTACATTGGAAAATCAAGTCAAGGCCAACATCAACTCTAATGCAATGCTGAATGTGATTTGGAAGAATCAATATGGTGACAAATTGGTGGATGAAGTTCCTATGTCAGACATCTCCAAATTTGACTTTGCCAAGATCAAGGATCAATCTCTAAATTCTTTCAAGTCTCAACAGCTATTCTCCAAGGTGGATGGTCTAGAAAGAGAAGTGGCCTCTCTGAAAGATGAAAACAGGATACTTGCTCAATCTCTAAACCAGCTCAATGACAAGCTGGATGACCAAGGCAACAATACCTCCAATATCCTGCTGGTGCAACAACAAATGTTGACTTCTATGATGAGACAAATGAACCTGCCTATCCCTGGGGAAGCTCAAGACATCTTGTCTGATTCCAAGCCTAAGGGGGAGAAACAAAAGGAGGTCATTCTGCAAAAGAAAGGGGGAGTACCTGCCAAGCAACAAAAGCTTAAGGGCAAAATTTCTGAAGAAACAATCAAACCAATAATCCTACCCCCTGTAGAGGTCATAAGTGCACAAGGACAGAAAATCACAGTCACAACCACCTACTATCCATCCACAATGCCCAAAGACACTTCAGCTACTCAACCTGCTCAACCTACTCCTAATGCTCAACCTGTCAAAGCTATAGTTATCACAGAGGCCAAGCTACAGGAAGTTGCCAATTCAAACATCTATCATGATGAGGCCTTCCTGGAGTTTCTGAAAGCTATCTACAGAAATGCTCATGAAGATGCAAGAGGCTACAGAGAGAAGCTCAAGGAAAGCATCAAGTACTTCACAGTTGCAGTAAAGAAAATCAGGGATGTTCATCTAAGAGAGGTTATCATGGTGTGCAAGGACAATTGCTTGTGGCATCTATCATTTCAAACTCTAGAAAGACTGAGAGTTACTGAGCTGTCAATCATTCTGGAGTTGATTGAAAAGCATGGAGTGAACAATGAAAGTCTATACAATGACTTGAAGATAGATCAAAATCAAAGATTGCCCGAGGTTATCCCCAAGCCAAGGACAATTATCTACCAAAGTCTATCTCAAGATAACAGCATTGACCAACTTGTCATTCCCTCAGACCTGAAAATGAAAAACAATGCAAAGATCAATCAGGTGCTGCAGATGCTGAGATCTAAGAAAGGAGTTAGGACAGTTGAGGAACTAGAAATGATTCACACTCTACAATCTTTTCTGATTCATGGAGTCATTCCTGAATCTGTCAAAGAAAAGACCAAGAAGAAGGATGGTGAGGATGATGATGAGGAGAAAACCTACAGAAGGAGATCTCATTCAAGGAGTGATAAGGATGGACCAAGTGAAAGTAGCAGGAGCAAATCCTCAAAGAAGACAAAAGGTGCTGATGATGACAAGAGGGATTCTAAGGGGACAAAAGAAACAGTCAAGAGAACAAGGAGTGGAATTCAGCAAGTCAAGGACATTGCTAGCAGTACTTTAACCACAACACAAGACTCTAAGTCTAGGGTGGGTACTGTTAGTAATGATCCTCCAAAATCATTATCTAAGACTTCTGAACCTGAATTACCACAGAAGATAGTTGAAACCACAAAAGGAATATCAAGAAAACACTTCCACAAAGTTACAGCTAGTGGAGTGTTACAGTGGATGAAGGGGAAGGGAATGAAGCTACTTCCAAGTGATGTGGCACTGAAGACTAATTCTCCTTGTTCCAGAAAGGTATCTCTTGTGAAGCATTTGAAGATCAAGAGTGTACCCAGAAGGATAAGGCACTTCCACAATTATGTTTGAAGCTATAATCATCAAGTATATAACCTACTTGAAAGTGGAGTTGTCATATCTTACTAGTTATGCAGGTCTTGAAGTGACCACTCGTCTTTTCCAGAAAATTAAAGCTTTGTATTAATTGTCATTTTTTTCAGAAATAATTGAACTCAAAAATAAAAGATGTGTAGTCACGTCAAAATAAAAGTGAAGCTTTAAGCTGTCATGCTATCAGAATACAATTGTTTACATTATTATTGCTCTGTAAATGTAAAAGTGGTGTAGTCACGTCAACATAAAGGTTGCATTATTATCATGCTTGCAGATGTTGAGTGGTGAAATAAAAGTAATAAAATGCGTCGTCATTGTTGCTTGAATAAAAGTTTTGTTCTAGTCATTTTCGGACCTAAAAATACCATTGTTCGACATAAATTTTTTTAAACCTTTTGGCTTTCTATAGAAGTACAAGGTTTGAAGTTTAATGCGGAACCCAGAAAAATAAAAAATTTATGTAGAAGAATATTTTTTATACCCCTAAAAGTGCCTACATAAATTATAATTATGTGTAGACCTCATTTTTGGAACAAAATATTACATAGTAACACATATTATTATTTTTTTCAATTTTTAGTTAGTAGCAAAGTAGAACATTTCAAGTTTAATATATAAAAGAAAAAAAGAAATTTTAAATTTTGCAACTACATTTTTTAAACGCCCAAAATCGATTGTTGAAAACAATTTTTTACTAATCATCAATCACTTTTTACTAAGTAACAAAAAATGCACAATTGACAGAAAAAAGGAATATATATATATATATATATATATATATATATAATTGGTTTTATAGTTACTGAGTCTGTTTCAAATAAAATATCTTTGTAGTATGACAAAGATTTATATGGAGCTGAAAGAGCAAAATGCCATCCTAGTGGAAAGAATTGTGCTGCTAGTTTGACTGGGTTGTTACTGGGTTTCATAAAATGTTCTATGAAAAATAAATTATACTCAGATCTTTGAGTATATTCATTGACTGCTTTTCCATAGATATCAAATTGGATAACTGCTTTATTGGCAATCACAATTGGTTTACTTGTGTTTGAAAAGGGATCAATAACTGGTGGTTTACTGGCAAGAACAATGTTATATGGTTTACGGATTTGGCCTAAAACCTGGTACCTATTTACTACGTCTATTGGTTGAACTGGAACGACTGGATAGGGAATTATGATTCCCTTCAGTTTACTATCATGATTGTTTTTCTCGCGAGATCCGCAAGAGCTGCTTCCTCCTCGACCATCAGGGTTACCTCTAACACTCATTTCTCACTCCTGTTTGCAGAAATTCTCTAGTTAGAAAATCTGGGATAGAGTTTTCACTTCCTTTAATATATTGTATATCAAAATCAAATATGCTTAATGTTAGGCTCAAGACATGTCTGAATACCACTATTAACAAGCCTACACTATGTGACTATGTCACACTACATGACCTAGTGATTTCTATCACTGGGATATAGTATAAGTCTCTAAATGTACTTGTCTTGTACTCATGAACAATAGCTTTATCATGTATGCTCAAATTTATAATGAGCTTAGTAAAGTTTCTTGCATCTAGATTGTATATAGGCCATTGAATAATTGTCCTGGTAGAAGTTCAGTAATGTTCATGCAGCAGGATAGAGATGAATAAGGCCATAAAGAAATAAGTTGCAGAAATTTGTCTAAGGCAATATATAGCAAAGTCAAAAGAAAGCTATGTCGTGAAGTCACCAATATCTATGTCGTGAAGTACTATATCGCATAGTCCATTTTGTACTATGTCGAGAAGTCCTCAAGACACATGTCGTGAAGTGTTGAAGTCAGCAAAGTCAAAAATGACCTATGTCGCATAGTCGTCAAATGACCTATGTCGCATAGTCGTCAAATGACCTATGTCGCATAGTCGTCAAATGCCTTATGTCGCATAGTCGTCAAATGACCTATGTCGCAATGTCTTCAAAGGCTATATCGCGTAGTCCTCACAAGGGAGATCGCGAAGTCAGGAATGAAGTGGAGTTCACGATATCAACACTTAGCCGTTTACAACAAGACAAATCAAGGTACAAAATCAAGAATCAAAAGAGACAAATACTGAAGCATTTGTTCTGGCAAGGTGGTCCAAAGAACAGATGGCAAATCTACAGCTAAACTTGGAGAGAAAGATAAGAGACAAGCAGCTACAGAAACGGGAAAGACTCCGAAAAGCAGGTGGTCCTTCCTGACACAGTTAACGTCTTATGGCAGGACAAGTTGGTCTTTCAGCAAGGGGTAACTGTGTAAAAATAGGTGTGTGCACTAGTTTGTATAGGGCTTATATATATAATGCACATCCTATTGTTAGCAGTAAGAGAGATACACATAGTTATTTGCTAAGCTCTTTTCTCTGTAAGCAAGCAAGTACAAACTGTTCTTGTTTAAAAGCCAGAAATTCGATTGTGAATTTCTTGGAAAGCTGTAGTATTTAATTTGCTTATACAAAGTAGATTAAAGTGATTGTGCGTGTTATTTACTTTCTGCATATTACATAGCATAATCATATACAGTTTGCATTTAGTTTCAAGAAAGCAAAAATCCATCAAACTATCCATTCACCCCCCCCCCCCCTCTGTCTAGTTTCTAGGTGATATTCATTCCTAACACTTAATAATGTTTGCCATCTAGCAAAAATCTGCTTTGATGCAATGTTTTGAACATCTTTTTCTAAAATATATTTTGCTGACTGACAATCAATTCTAACTAAAAAAATTTGATTTAAAAGTTCATGCTGAAATTTATTGATACACAAAACTAGGCTTAATTTTTTTTTTAATGGTTGAATAATTTTGTTGGGTAGTATCCCAAGCTCCTGAATGAAAACAAACAATTTCTTCATGAGAAAAGGGATTTAACTTTTGTTTGAGAATTCCTCCAAATCCAACTTCGGAGGCATCAGTTTCTACAATTTTGAATGCAGAAGGATTGGCTATACCGAGACAGGGAAGTGTCTTGACATATTTCTTAATATCTTGGACAATTGAAGTATGAATAGAAGTCCAAGGATGGGGATTACTCTGTAACCATTCAAACAATAGTTTACATTGTTTCCTAAGATCTTTATAGAATTCTCCTATATAGTTAAGGGAACCTAAAAATCTTTGGAGTTGGGTTTTATCAAGTAGTTCATTAGGAAATTTACTGGCAAACTCAATGGCTCTATCTATTAGTTTAATTTTACCATACTGAATGGTATGTCCTAAAAATCTTACTTTTGTTTGAAATAATGAACATTTACTAGGTGAAAGTACCAATCCATTGTTCTTGACTGTTTTGAAAAAAGAATTTAAATGTTTCCAATGTTCTTCAATTGAATTGGAATAAATAAAAACATCGTCAATATAAACAATTGTAAAATGACTAAATGGGTTGAATATATTGTTCATAAAATTCTGAAATTCACTAGGGATATTCTTAAGTCTAAATGGAAACACATTCCATTCATAATGTCCAAAGGGAGTAATAAAAAGCAGTTTTATATCTATCTTCATTACTGATTTGGATTTGCCAAAATCCACTTTTTAGATCAAATTTACTGAATATAACTGCTTGGTTTAATCTGTTTATTAAATCTTTTTTATTATGTAAAGGATATCGAATCCATTCAAGTACTTTGTTTAATGGTTTATAGTTAATTACTAGTCTTAGTGCTCCTCTTTCTTTTTCAGCATTTTTATTGACATAAAAGGCTGCACATGACCAATGTGATTTACTATTTCTAATTAATCCTTTACTAGCTTTATACCCGTGCAATGCATGGGACGATTAATAAGTTATTTTATTTTAGTGTTTTTATAATTTTATTTATTTATTAATATCTTTGTGTATTTTCATAAAAATATAAATTCATTAAGTTAATAATATGTTTTTTCATATGTATATATTATTTCGGTTTATGTTGTAATTCTTGAAATGATAAAAATTACGAATTTTTTATGTATACAAATTCACTAAAAGAATGATTATTTATATGTTTATTCATTGTTTTTATAAATTCAATTTTAATAAATTTTAGTGTAAATATTTAAAATATTAAAATTATACTACTTCTATTATTATTTACTTTTATAGAAATATTATTTTTTCTCCAAAGTAGAGCATTATTAATAACTCTAATTACTCTAATTGTGTAATTGTTTTATAGTAGAGAGTTTTTAGCTTATAGTAGAGAGTTTTTAGCTATGTAGGACCCGTTTTATTTTATAAATTCAATTTTAATAAATTTTAGTGTAAATATTTAAAATATTAAAATTATACTACTTCTATTATTATTTGTTTTTATAGAAATATTACTTTTTCACGCATTATTAATAACTCTAATTGTGTAATTGTTTTATAGTACAAAATTTTTAGCTTATAGTAGAGAGTTTTAAGATAGTAGAGAGTTTTTAGCTATGTAGGACCCGCTGACGACCAAACCAAACCATACCATTTAAGTGATTTACACTAATTATATATAAAGATATAATTTAGTAATTCGTCAATTTCTTTTTTGCAATATTCTAACTGTTCGTGGTTCATTTGAATAGGTCTAGCTTTTGTTGGAATTAAATGTTCTTTAAATTCCTTTGCATAAGGTAAATTAACTATATGTTTCTTTCTATGCCAAAAGGCATGGGGAACATTTGAACATATTTCTTTTAATAAAGTTTTATTGAATTGTTTAATCTTATTTTGGAGTTTATCATCTGTTAATTGTTCTTCAATTCTTTTATATTTAATTTTATTTTTTAAATGTCTTAAATGACTCTTTTTATTATTTAATATTGTAAGAGTTTTAGTAACTGATTGTTCTTGAATAGTTTTTAAATCTTTTTCCTCTGGTTCTAGGCAATCGTTCATTCGCGGATACAGTTATGTTTGTTATTAAGACAAAAGAGATCTTAAAGCAAACATTGTCTTGACAAATATGAACATTAGATAGTTTGTACTTTATATTCATTTGACTACCATTGGCTGAGCTTAGTCTTTCATTAGTTTTTTCATAATAAGTTGTTGGAATTAGTCCTTCTTGATTACAATTTAAATCAGCTCATGCATCAATAAGGGCATATGTTTTAATACTAAGAGTTTTATTAATTATTAGTTTAATGTTAGTATACCATTTTTGAATAGTAATATCTTTTAACATCTTTAATGAAAGTCCTTGTTGTTTAATAACTTCGGATTCTTTATCTTCTAGATCTTCTTCCTCGGAAGAATCATGAATTAATAATTTTGAATCAGTTTGAATCTGTTCAATTTCTTCTTTTAATTTTGGAATTTCTTGTTTTAAACTAGAAATTTCTTTCTTTAAAATATTGACTTCTTGATTTAAATCTACCAATGTTATTTCTTTAACTGAGGTTTTAAATCTTTCAAGTGTCTTATTAAGACTAAATTTAGGTTTTTCATTTTTCTTATCAGTTTTGATTTCATTATCTTGTGTTAGTAAAGTTTTTAATTTATTAATGTATTGTGTCTTTAATTGAGGATCTGTTATTTCAATAATTAATTCTATTAGTAAATTGGTTTCTTCCTCTTGAATTTTTGATAGTACATTTAGTGTTTTAGTACAACAATTTTTGTTACAATTATCTGTACATCCTATAGTAATGTTTGGTTTACTATTATCACTATATGTATTACTAGTACTAGTTGATTGAGAAAGTATATCTGTATAATGGTCGCTATTGTTGTTAGTTCGTTCTCAATTCTCATTAATTGGAGGATTAACTCGGTATCTTCATTGGAAATATGTAGTTGATTAAGTTTATCTTTAACTCTACATTCATTTTTATAATGACCTGGTTTGCCACAATTGTGACAAATAATTTTACTCTTATCAAATTTTTTAGTAAATTTTTTGTTATTGTTAAATGTTTTCTTTTTAAACTTTTGTGATTTTTTGTAGTATTCTTCTTTATTTTCTTTTTTAATATATTTATTAAATTTCTTATATTTATTATGATGTTTAGGTTTATTCCTGGAAGGGGCTATGGGCGATAAACCATATTGTTCACAAAAAGTTCCTAACTCATATTTAGCTTTGTTTTTATCTTTATTAACTTGTTTAGTAATTTTGTGATCAATACACATTTTTAATCCTATTTTTTATATGACACTTATTATTTCACCATATGTTAATTCGTCGTAATTTATAAATCCTAAATTTTTACTTAATTCTTCACGAATTTTATGTGCAAATAAATTGGGTAAACCATTAACAAATTTCTCTTTCCAAAATGATTTATTACTATCGTCTCTCATCATAACTCTAGACATAAAGACGTCTTTATACCATCTAAAATCACTTAGAGTTGGACAAGTTAGGTTACTGAGTTGATCATTGATTCTTTCAGTAATATTACTGGGAGTTCCAATAAAATGTTTTATTATTGTGTAAATTAGAGTATTGAATTCATCTGATGGAATCCCTATTGTTTCATCAAATATTGGTTGACCATCATTGTCTAATTGATAGGCATTAATTATGCTAGACCTAGTATCTTCAGTGAGATGTTGTTCCCACCAAGATCTTAGGGTTCATGTGAAATCACTAGCTAAAATTTCAACAATTTCACTTTGATTTAAATGGTCAAGTGTTGTTATATAGCTATTAGCTACCATGGACATATGGTTTAATTTGTTTAATATTTCTTGTTCACTAAGACCATCAATATTCCATTCATAAATTTTATTGGCTGAAACAGAAAATTGATTATCTAGGTTTCTTTCTTCAAATTGTAAATATGGAGGGGTTGGTCTAGGATACCAATTCTTTGTTTGGGTTGTGGGATTAGGTTGGTTGAAACTTAGTTTTTTAAATTGATTAAGAATAGTAGAATCATCATTGTCGTTAGAGCTTTCATGAAAGCCTAGGACTCTTATAGTTTTACTGGATTCTGGTTTGTCTAGTTTCTTAAATAGTTTATCTAATGTTTTAATTAGTTCTTTGTCTTTATTAGGCAAACTTAAATTTTCTCTTTTACTAGGTAAATTTATTAAGGGTTTTTCTTCACAATCTTGGTTGTGTTCTTTTTTAATAATGTTTGGATCTAAATATTATTTAATATTCGGATCTTTAATTTTATCTTCAATTTTATCTAATTGTTTACCTAGAGAGGCTAGATACTGATTAGTGAAATTATTTTGCTCAATTAATTTCTTTTCGTCATTATTTTGATCAGATACTTTGAATGGCGAGGCTATAACTATCGTATCTTTTATTGGAATTATTATTGTTTTTATTGGGGGATGACTAGATGAGATTTTAGACTTATCTTCTTTAATCTACTGTGTCTTAGTACTTACATTGCATTTACCATAATATTTTTCACACCAAGAATAAAAAGTAATATTAATTTTTTCTTTTGTTAAGAAAATCTTCCATTTATTAACTATTTTATCTCTTTCTTTCTGACTATGATTATCTCTAAATTGGTGTCTTTTTAATCTATTTTCTCTTGAATTGAAATATTCTGTTAAGAATTTCCAATTGATATAAACCTCTTTATTAATAGTTTTTAATTGATGATTAATAGGTTTGGTTTCAAAATCTGATTGTGTAGAAGATAATTGTTCATTGTCGTCTTTAGATTGATTACTAGATTGATTATAACAGGGTTGACTAGTTTGTCATTCATTAATGATACCTTTTAATTTTATATCTTTAATATTTGTTTTACTGAGTAGATCAGAATCTTGTCTAGATGATATTACTTACTGAGTAAATCAGAATCTTGTCTAGATGATATTACTGTGTGATTAACAATTTCTTCCAACATACGTGGTTTCCTATAATTATCAAAACTTATTCTAACATTTTCATTTAAGTATTGGTTTATGTTATCTAGATTCATTATACCGTTTGTTAGTGATGTCTGAGGTATTTCATTATCTAAGACCCATTGACTAAGAATGTTAATATCTTTCCAAAGTATCGTTTTTGGTACTTGGATATTAGCGTCACCAGTACTACTTTGGATTAAAACAGTTTTGTCTTTTGGACATTTACTAAGTGCATGAATGTTTAAATTAGTTTTCATTGTTTTATAATAAATTCTATAAATCAATGCAAGTGGTTGGGATCCCTCAATCATATGAGTGATTTCACCAGTTGTTTTAATATTTAATGTTAATGCTTTTAATATGTGGGGGTCATTCAAACTTAAAGTAAAGTCTGGGAAACAGTTAAAATGGACCGGTCCATTATGGAGGCTAGATTCCATAATTCCTAATATACCGGGGACATAGTTTAAATATCTTGCATCTCTTAAACATAAAAGAATGCTAGAATTAATTCCTTTTACTGATAATGGTTTTACTACTACTTGTATTAATCATATGTGAATAAAATTATAGCTTTTCTTTTTATATTTTCTTAGAGCATCTCCAACGGGGTTGGCTAAAATGGTTGACTAAAATACTATAAAATAATGATTAGCTAAAATTTGTCGAACCTGTAACGTAATGTGCTCTAATGGTATTGGCTATAAATATTAAATTTATATGTACAGTTTTGTTACAGCTCTTGATAGGTTCGACAAATTTAGTCAATGTCAAATATAATTTAGCAAATTGGCTATAATTTACCTAAGGGTTTTGCATGGTTGGAGCTTCATATTTTGTACAAATTATGTATAAAGTATGCCACATATGATTTTTTGGCTAAGGGATTGTCCCATTGAAGATGCTCTAATTTCATTTGTTAATAGAGAACAGTTTTCATGTTCTTTATTGATAACATAAATTTTCTCTACAGTTTTAACATTATAATTAGTTTTAAAATTATCTGTAAAGGTTGACTGATTTGTTTTGGATCTATACCGGGTATATTTGATCGATGTCATCGATGATCTCGAACTAACTGAGGAACTGGACCTAAAAAGTTACTTTAATGTCTACACATATGTCAAACGCTCACTGCTCTGCACCTGAGACTTACAAAATGATTCCCGGACAATGATAGATACTAGGTGATCTACAACTTATTGGTGACTAAAACAGCAGAATAATTAAAAGATATTTGGAAGAGGTTGTAAAACACCGGTAATGAACGAAAAACAGGAATAGTTGCCATTTTTTCAGACTTCCATCCACATGTACCAAATGTACCATTTATCTGAAGGAGCGCCCTGTTCTTTATTTAACCCTTTTGAATAGGATACAAAACCTTAAAGGGCATGTGTGAATTACTGTAAGTGTTTGTTTTCAATTTCAATTTTGATTATACTATTGTTATGATATTCTTATATGAATCCGTCGTAACAAAGTAATTTAATTTTTGGATTGTAATTATCTGTCACAGTGGTGGATCAATGTCGGTGGACACGAACACATCGTACTTTGTGTATCCAGAGGGAATTAAAAGACGTGGCGAAGAAGAAAGCAGGGAGATCTTTGAGAGGAAAAGGAGGGGTGTCGGTGAAAAAATGACTTCTACCCTTTACAAATTTGTAACCTCAGACGACGAGAAGCTGTTATCTTGTGATTTTGTTACTAACCCACCCAAGATTGCCAATCTTCTCCTTTTTACTGTCCGCCTAAAGGTACGCTATTCTACTGCCTTTGTATATCTATGATGATTTTTTCAATCTTACTCCAAATTATTTACAGAATAATGAAATCGTCAAACTAAGTGATCAAATCAAGAGCGGACAGTTGGAGGAGATTGAAAAGCACACCAAGGATTTGGCCCAAATCATTTCCACAGGTTAAGTAATATATGTGCTTTATTTATTTTTGTTTAATTCATGTCATTATCTAACCTGGTATTGTAACAGATCCCAGGATGATTGAAAACCTAGACTCTGATCTATTTCTTCACCTTTTTCGGTTTGTTGAGGATACACAAAACCCAAACATTCAGGTTCACCAACTTCTTTCTACAATTATAATTCGATTTATTGCCTACACAATCTTCTCACTGGATCTTCTAATTTTCCTACAGTCTCAAACTATTTCCATCCTCCATACCTATATAACTTTTACAATTAACAACAAATGGGTAATGGACCGTATCAACCCTTTAACTTTGGTAAATCTTATTGGCTCCGAAGATTGCCAGGTCAAGGTCCAGGTAGGGAAATTACTTGCTTATTCTTCATTTTCTCTATCTCTGCTTGTAAGGTTATTTAAGGAAACCTTTTAAATGTGTAGGCTATGCGCTTATTGTGCACTATGGCTTTAATAATCCCCAAACCTCAGTTCAATGCAACCCTTGAACAAGCTTTGGAACCTTTAAGTCTTCTCATCCAGGGCGATACTATCCAAGATTCAATGGTTTTACATGGCGTAAGTGAGACCTTGGCGGTTGTTTGTCAAGTACATCCCATGCTCCCGCATGCAAAGGTTATTTGTCAGCCCTGTTTCTCATGTGCTGTAAAACAATGTAAAACATTTCTTATATTTACTATGTCTAAAACTTTTGCAGCTTGAAATGGTTGTCAATTCTCTCTTAAAGCTTTTTAGCTATGAAAGCTCCAAAATTCCTCCACCTGCATGCTTGGGACTCTTATATCTTTGTGATGGAAGACAAGAGATGGTAGTTGGAAGAGAATATATTGAACCTCTTATTCATCTTCTTATTGAGATTGTTAGGTAAGTGGTTTTTCTTTGTTTTCTCTTCTTTGAGACAAATTTTGGTTTTCCATTCACTATGTTTACCAGGTTGTAATGTTGTATATTGTTTTCTCTTCTCTGAGGCTAAGTTTGGTTTTACATTCACTATGTTTACCAGGTTGTCTACTGTTTTTTCTTCTTTGAGGCAAATTTTGGTTTTACATTCACTATGTTTACCAGGTTGTATATTGAGATTTATGATGATCCGGAATTACATCTCAGAGTCACTGCTGCACTTATTGCACTGGGAACTATGGTCAGATGGGGTAGTGATGAAGATATAGAGGTATGATGAAGTAATGAATGCAAGATAATGTGGTTGAATATTAGTTTCAGCCACAGTAAGCTCAATGTGTGCGAGTGTGCATTTTATCTCTGACTAGAAGTTATCACATTCCTGATACTTGCCATGTGACCGGACAGTTTTTTTAGATATGTCCTTGTTAATATGTTGTTCTGCATGAAGAGTGCTATCTTTGTCGATTTTATTTACACCATACATTTATATTACTCAAAGCATCCATCTAAGATAAATGCAAAAAAATAACATGAACCCAGATGCACTTGTTTTCTTTAGTAAATTTCCTCACTACCAGCATTTGTTCTATTGCAATTTCAGTGCAGTAGTGAAACAGTAGTGACTTGTCACTTCTCTATGTTCTGCCTTTGAAGTATTTGGTGCACTTGAGTCTGTGCAAAAATAGTGTAATCTGTATTTCCATACGTCAAAATCTACTACGTTTTAAGACTTCAAAACTGGCAGTGATTATGCTATATGTCATATGTACTTCTGACTTTTCCGGACTCATGTTTTGGCCCCTACAATATTTGCAGCAATGTTATGTAAGACAACGAACGAAATGAAGATTATCAAACAAGTAGAGGTGTATAACTATTTAGGTTTATTACAAAGTTGCCTTAAGACTGTTAATTTGAAATAGATGGAGCATATGTAGGAAAGGGATACCGATATAGGGAGAGATTACCAATATCTCATTGGGCATATTACAAATAAGCTTAAGAACTAAAGCCTACTTTTACCTATCAAATTCGTTAATTTTTTTTTGAATGCTAATTGCATCTGAACTAATTAATAATATACATAAAAGTTATCGTATGTCTCCACTTCCTTTGCCATCTTAATGTCTATATGTATAAAATCTGAAATTCTGAAGTGATGGGTGATGTTTCGGACATGTCCAAATGGATGCAAAAAACATTTTGGCATAGAAGTTGAGATTATGAACCATGTAAGAGGACTTATAAGTGTAAGAAGTCTTACATGTTTTAATAAAGTAAAATGTGCGGAAGAATATTCTGCTTTTCTTTTAAGATCCTAGAAATCTGTTTGAGTCTTGAATATGTTACGGACTTACGGCATTATAATCGACTGCAAAATTATTTCATTTCAAAACATTCTGCCAGTTGGTCAAACTGGCTCTGTTTTGCGTTCCTGGTTTACATGGTTTAGCGTGATTAATATATGAGGTTATTTGGTTACTTCCACTAACTTATGAGGTTATTTGCCTACTCTTAGTTTGCCAAAATAATTGCTTATTTCTAGAAATAATTGCTTATTTCTAGAACGGAAACACTCCTAAGTGTTTTTTTTTAAATAAGAATCTTTTATATAAGTTGAGTCCAGACGAACACCCTCAATCTACTCTTGACTGTACCATGTGGATATGATATGACTGTGTGGAAGGTACTTGATTTCCTACTATAAATTATATAAAGTTGGATCTCATTTTCTGTAGGCAATGGATAGAACAAGATAATCTGTTCATAAAAATTATGTAATTTTTTGGCTTCTCACCTAATTCCGATAAGCTTGTGATTGGATCTTTGAATACTGTTTGATATCTAGCACAGTTATGGGGTTCTCTGTTTTATCTTCTCAACTTTTTACTTTCCAGGTTATAATTCTAAAGAACGATGCACTGGAGATCCTTGGGGGCTTGTTACAGGAGAAAGATCGGGACTTTGTGGAGAATGCTTGCTGGATAATTTCAAACATTACTGCTGGAGAAGAAAACCATATATTGGTGAGTTGTAAGATATTCTGGTTTAATGGAAATCATCTCATGCGGTTCAAACACTGAGTTATTCCTCTTTGATTTTATTAGTCCTGATATATGCCCAGACCTACCTCTGTGTACTGAATTTATACTCAGTTGCGACTATTCAATCTTTGCTATTGTGTTTGCTAGGCTGTAATTGGCTCTGGGTTGATTGAGCGTCTTTTCGATGTCATTGAAAATTACAAGTTGCTAGATGTAAAAAAGGAGGCGGCCTGGGCAATTTCAAATGCCTTGCATGGTGTTTCCCCTGATAACCTCGTGTATGTTATACTGCCCCCCCCCCCCCCCCCCCACACACACACACACCCAAAGTCACAATATATATTTTTCTATTTATGTGCAAATAAACTTTGACGCATCAATTTTATATATGGCAGAGACTTGAGGAGTAGATGTCTTGAGCCCCTTTGGACTATACTGAAAGTGTTCCGTGCTGATCAACAGATTGTTTCCTTTTGTTTAGAAGGATTATTAGATTCAGGTGGTGTGGAAGTCAAATGCAATGATCGCCTAATCAATGCAAAAGGTTTTAAGGACCTTTTGGTAAACTTTCGAGGGGCATCGCCTATTGATGCCATTGAGTTGTTAAAATTAAAGAAACCCCGGTATGCTGACAATATTAGAAGACCCGATGATATGGACATGAAATTTCATGTGACTTGTACATTCAAGGAGAACATGCGGCAGTCTGATCCAGAAATTTGTCTGGTTTATAGGGGTTTGGAACCGCAGCTGTGTGTTTTAGGGGACAATTCCAATACAGCGGTTGACATGGAAGTAGATGAGCCAAAAAGTTTTTGGTATTAGAGTTGTGTGAAATATTGCAGTCGACTTGTTAAGATATTAGACATCATGTATGTTTGCGTGTCAGCAGTTACTTATCTATCTATATAATAAATCCTGAATCCTTGGTTACCTTTTGCCTTTTTACACCCCCTACCCAAAGACTTCATACTTAATTACCAACAATGCCATTGTCCCCAGTACTCAAATAAGACATACATACACGTGCTTCTCTTTTTTTCTTACAATTATAAACTCATTCACTGACTCACGTGTGCATTCTTACTTTACACATTAAGCCTACCAGCTCACAGCTTCCTTTCAAATTCGAAATTTTCAGATCTAAAGAACTGTTTTTTTCTTCTTTTCTTGGTCTGCAAAGATGAAACAGGTGCTCCTTCTCCGTTTAATTTGAAAAGCTCATAGATCGATGAATGAAATGAGTCCGATTTACTGATCACTATCTTCTTCTTTTGCAGTTGAACTATGATCATCTTAAGCTTGATAACTTCTTCTCTTTTCGATCGGATCTTGGTAATTACTCTTTACTCGGCTCTGAAATTGTATTATGTGTTCACCATCTGATTCATATTATACATCTTGCTTCGTATTTTTACTTTAGCCACAAACAGGAAAAAAATCAGAAAGCTAACAGAAGAAAACAAAGAAAATGATGGTTCTTTTAATGGTTTGCCCAATATGTTTTCTGGTAGAGGAAGTAAGTATTCAGTGTCAAACACATAATACAAGTAAGTTTTCTTTTATAGTACTTTATTTTTTCCTTATTTTGTTTATCTTTTTACTCTTTTGGTTTCAGAAGTTGATTCTTCTCGGTTGGGTACCACACCAGTAATTACACAAACAGTAGTCACTGAAAATTCTGGGAATGTTCCTTTAACTAAACAACCGAACAACCAATTGAATGCTAAACAAGGTGAATTGTATCTTGCTGTGTTTGATAAGACTGAAGATTAATTACATGTTCAATAAGTAGGAGTACTTTTAATTTTTGTAATTGCAGGTCTATTTTTTCATAGGTCAGCAATAATGTCTACAACAAATAATGACGGCATGTCTAATTTTATACAAACACAACATAGCACATTCGACCATGTGGACCAAAGCTCTAATAGTATACCACTTTCCGACATTACAAACCAAAGTACTGGCCAATTATCTGCCAGAAAGACAAGCAACCAACCTCAAAATACTAGAAAAGGTAATTGTAGTACGATAGGTGTGTATAATAAACTTAATTATCATTCATGTACATTCCCAGAAGATGTATATCATAATTGCTTTAATATTATTTGTACTCACAGATACCATTTTTCAACGCCCTAAATTTTATTTAATTTATGCAGGTGTATTTTTTAAGAGCTCGCCAATAATCCCTTCGCAAAATAATGTTGACAGGTCTAAATTACAAAATACAGAACATAGCACATTCGGCAATGGCATTCAAAGTTTTAATAGAATAACACTGTCCAACATTACAAACCAGATGTCCAACATTACAAACCAGAGTAGGATTACTAGCCAAGTATCTCCCACAAAGACAACCAAGACATGCAAGCAACCTAAAAAAGCTGAAAGAATTAAACCTGGTTCAAAACCCGATCAATTCTTAACTATAACTACTGACATCAACACACAACCGAGCAAATCAGGCTATGTGGATGGAAGTGGTGAAAGAATTCCACTTTCCAACATTACAAACCAAATGATGCCCAAGTTTTTACCAGAGAAAGATGCAAGCCAGCTGAAAACCCTCGAAAATGTGATTTTATAATGTCATTTCTATACAGTTCCATATATGTGTATCCTAATATTTTTTCCAATAATGAAAACAATTGAAAATTTAATTTATTCTTTTTGAATGGATTTAGTTGTAGCTTCGAAAATGCAGAGACAAATTACCCCCACAATGGACTCAATTAGTACAGAGCTTTCATTTGAAGATGACTTAATTCATAATGACTATGACAGTGCAGGTTTGAGATACAAATTTATATTTAAATTTGTATTTTCCTAGGGATTGTCTTAATATATTGTTAAACTGGAGAATTCTCAACAATATCTGATTTGCAAGCTGATGAAGGAGATATGTTTTGGGATGATGGTAATGTATATATGTATGTTATTGTACACTCAAACACTGCCTTTAACTTCCAAAATTTAAGGTTTATTTTACTATGTTATACACAGAATATGAATTCGCTGAAGTTGAACGATTAGATGCTAAAGAGAATGAAACAGAACACAATGCAGGTAATTTTGGAACATAAATGACATTGTATATTGAATGTGCAAATCTTATATCTTAAAATGTACCAATAATAATATCTTACTTTCAGTTCCAAAAGGCTATGCATCTTAAGGTCCACCTACATAATGTTGTAATAAATGTCATGCAATAATGTGGAAGGAGGAGAGAGTAAATAAAAATGTTAAAAATGGTGACCCCAAATTCAGTATATGTTGTGCGTCAAGGTCAGATTAAGCTTCCCCGTAGTCCGCCAACTCCTTCATACTTGCAGACTTTATATACTGATCCTAAAAAGAGTAATTCTTTCAAAAGATCCATTCGTTTATATAATGCTATGTTTGCCTTTACTTCAATGGGTGGTAAGGTTGATTACTCCATCAACAATGGGAAAGCTCCTTATGTGTATCGTTTGAATGGTCAGAATCATCATGTTTTTGGATCGCTTATACCCAACGAAGGAGATGATCCTAAGTTTTGCCAGCTTTACATTTATGACACTGAGCATGAGGTTGAAAACATAACGAAGTGGGTTAAAGTTGATGATGGTGAAGCTGTTGACACTGAAATTGTTGAAGGCTTAGTTAAAATGTTGGATGAGACCAACCAGTTGGTCAAAAAATTCCGATATGCACGTGAACGTTTTAAAGAGCAGCCTATAAGAGATTTGAAAATAAAATTAAAAGTTTGTCGTTCGGAGAGTGGTCGGAAGAATAACATATGTCCCTCAAATGAAGTTGCTGCTGTGATGGTTGGTGATATTGAAACAACTGTTGGTGAGAGGGACATAATTATTGAGAAGACAAACAAAAATCCAAAACGTAAAGATCTTGAACGTGTCTGCAGTGTTCATCCATCTCTTATGGCACTGCAATATCCTCTTTTATTTCCATTTGGTGAAGATGGCTACCATGATGAAATTCCTTATGTTGATTCAAATATGCAGTCTAAGAAGAAGCGGAAAAGAATAACAATGAAAGAATATTACTCCTACAAGTTGCAGGTTAGGAAAGATGAAGGTACATTTTTTTGTAAAAGACATTTTTATATGTATATTTGTTTCCATTTTTACTATTTATTATTTCTGATTTGGTTTTTTTATCCTACAAAGGTCTTCATGTTCGTTTAGCCGGTCGTTTGTACCGACAATATGATCTTAAACCAACAGAAACTGTCAAAAACATCATATTTCCGTCAATACACTGAAAAAGGAAAAAAAATTACAAAAACTTACAAAAAAGAAGTATAATACCTCCGATATTAACCTCCTTTGAAACTAAGCTTCCATGAAATACACAAACTATGTACTTGAAATTCTCATCACTTTTACAAAAAGAAAGAGAATCACCAGCCATGACACATAATGCATCAAGAAAGTCAATCCAACCATCACCAAAATATAAAGATCCATTCTTAAAGTCAACATATATATTCCATAAATACTTTTCAAACCCCAACTTCAGGGTCTTACAAGATTCATCCAAACTCAATTGGTGACATGCGTAAGAAGAAAGAACCTGCAAATCAGATTAATACAATCAAAACCCTTTTAAAACACGAAAAAGACAAAGGATAAAACAACAAATTTCACTTACAGGAAGCATCTTTGCACCAACCAAATGCTTATTCTCAATCACCAAATGATAAACCCTAGAAAAATTGTCAATAGCGTTGTAAGTAAACACAGAAGAAAACATAACCAATTCAATTTTATTATAAAGCAGGTCAGAGGAAGGGCAATGCTCATAATTGGAATACATGAGTTCGGTAGCATAAGGAGAATAAAGCTGTACTCGAAAATTTACTCCTCCATCATATTCAAGCAAAACAAGAGAATATGGTCTTATCCCGTAAAAAGTCATCATACCTTCCAAACCCTCAATTTTCTTACCACCATCGACAACAGTACCACTCCAAACATGTGATTCAACATGCAACCTTACTTTTGAAGGCAAAGACTTACCATGTTCAACATAAAAAACTAAAGGAAGGATCTGAAATAAAAGACGAAAAAATGTATTACACCCAAATATTAACAAACGAAATCAGTGAACAGAGTAATTACCAATTCACCAGGCCGATAATGGGAAGAGAAGTTAGGGCATATGAAACTGATTTGCCTATCTTTCGATTCCATTTCGTTTATCCTTGGAAGAGAAAAGTGAATATGCACAGCAGATTATACAAATTGCAATGAAAATGGAGTTGCACAAAGTCCGATAAATGAAGTTAGTGATTAAGTCAATATTAACGTCATTAAATATGTCCAACTAATTTAGTAGTAAAGTCACGATGATTTTTTTTTTAATTTCCATTTTAAACGAAAAAGACTTAATATTATTTTTGGAAAATTTCTCAATAAAAATTTATAAATGCAATTGAAATAAAAAATTTGATTTAAACAATTTTTAAAGATAAATGTCTCGGCGTAGCGGGCACAATGACTAGTATTAATATAAATTTTTGAAAAAGCTCAGCATTACAATTGGTATGAAAAGCACTTCTAAGTGTTGATTCTACTCGGGCTACTATTGTAATACGCCTTCCGGTTTCCAACTACGGAATGTACAATATATTATTATGTACAATATATTATAAAGCTAGTTATAATTAACATAACAACTATCGTTTAACCTTATTTAAGCCTATCATCTAGGTGAGGTTAATCTTTTCTCTTTTTTATAATATGACATATTTTAATTACGGGACATGTTTTTTTTATTTTAATAATATTTTTAATCGCTTTAATTTGATTATTACAATTTTAAATTATTTAATTAAGCTAAAATTAAATTATAAAATATTACTCTTGTTGTCCCATTGGATTGTTAACCATTTCTATTTTGGGATGTGGCATTCAATTGTTAACATTTCAAAGTTTTTCAAAAATAGTAAACTTTTAATACTTTAAAACCTCAAATGGGTCCACTATTTTCCATTAAGTCCTACTATCTTTCTAATTTATCACTTAAATATTAATGGGTCCCATCATTTTACTCACTTTTATTACGCTTTCTCTGCTTTATTCTCATTTCTGCCCAATCAAAATGTTAAGAATCCAACGAGAGTATTTTATTACAAATATAATATAAATAAAAATAAAATAGGTCTTATATGCCAGATGGCTTAATATTGAATGAGGGTGACCCCTTTTTCAAAAGTTAAATTTAGATAAAATGAAGCCCAAAAAAGTGGGAAATGGGCAGCAGCATTGTGTATGCTTATAAAATGATATGATACTACGGGTTTCTTCTGCATCTTCCCGTGCTTTTAAATTTCAGACCAGACCAGACAAGACGTCATCCTATGGTTTGTTAATATTGAATCTTCATCCTGTTGTTTTTATTTCTTCAATCATTCATTTTGCTTCTTTCTTTTTATCCGCTATTGATTTTAGGGTTTTATTCACTCTGTGTTCTATTTTATTTTGCGTTTATTTGTTTAACCTTGTTCCTTTTTTATTTTCTGTTGCTCGTTAATCTTTGATTTAAAATTTAGGGTTTCTTCAACTGTGAATTGTGTTTTCTTTTTATACTACTTTTCATTTTCACAGCAATAAAATAATGGCTTCTCAATATCTTTTCATAATTGCTATGTGCCTATCAGTCTATTAGTCTATACTTGTTTGCATGCTTATGTGACTGTTCTGTTTTTTCTATGTACATATACAAATCATTCTGTGGGTGATTGTATCTCTGAGTCAAGGCATTGATATCTTGGACGTATCAGGCATTGATGTCTTTGATGTATAAAAAAACGGGAAATATCTACCAACATGCTTTCATCTTGACCTGCACATAGTAAATTACTAGTACATAATCAACACAAATCCCATCACGCACACACACACATGTATAGATATAAAGGTAGAATCATTTTTTATAATCTGGCCAGATTACGGCCCCATGGACTATTAGGATCAACCAGAATAGCAGAAAGAATCAGCAGAAATCCATAGACACTGTTAAATAATAAACAATTTTTCTAAAAAGTCCAAACCTAAATATAAATGTTAAATTCGATTGGAAATGATGTGTGTGTGTGTATGTTTTACAGACTAGTAAAACTGAGAGAGAGAGAGAGAGAGAGAGAGAGAGAGAGAGAGAGAGAGAGAGAGAGAGAGAGAGAGAGAGAGAGAGAGAGAGAGAGAGAGAGAGAGAGAGAGAGAGAGAGAGAGAGAGAGGGAGGGTGTGTACCGAAGATATTAACTAATTGACTCCAGACAAGCTGTCGGAAGAAATGGATACGAGGAAAAAGAACATAATAGAATTGCAGCTAAAATGGCATGTCCATTCTTATGACATGTATAACACTCAATTGTAGCTTTGTCGTATGTTAGTCAGTCAGTCAGTCAGTCAGTAGCCTTAACTAAGTAATTCCGGACAAGCTGTGGGAAGTAGATGATATTAGGAAAAAGGACATAATAAAATTGTAGCTAAGTTGCATGTCCTTTCTTATGACATGTTTAACACTCAATTGTAGCTTCGTCGTATGTTAGTCTGTCAGTGGCCTCTTCCTTCTTAAAAATTGTTTTTCCAGGCCCCCTCATATTACTCCCTTGAACATGGTCTTGCCCACTTGAATGCTTTTGCAAGTTCTGCTTATGAACTAACAAAGACCTTGGCAATTGATGAACTAACAGGCTCTCTTAAAATCCTTCCACTCTTCCTAAGATGCAATTTTTTTTTTTCTCAGGCAGATTTCAGTACTTCTCCAAGAATCTATGCGTTTTGCAAATCTTCTCCCAAATTGTGCTTATTGTTTTCAACAATCATTTTGTGCTTATTGTTTTCAACAATCATTATTCTCGCAATGTAATCAATGACCGATTTACTTAACCTCATTTTGAGTAGCTCATAATCTCTTCTGAGTGTCTTTAATTGTGCATTTTGGCTCCCGCTTTCCTTTGCTATATTTTTTACATTGAACCCCAAATCTGCTTGCCTGTGTCATTCTGAAGATTGGTTCTTATACTGTCTCGTATGTGGTCGGAAAAGGTTAGTATTTACCTTTAGTTCCTTAAGCTCTATTGCTGCAAGATAGCTCACTCTGTGCCATTAATAAACATTCCTCTTGGTGTTTCGTGACTAGTGTCACTATTAACCACAGCCACCACTCGTTTGAGCTGCTAAGCAAATAGTCCATGAGCATAGCCCAATGCTCATAGTCACCATCAAATTTAGGAATACTCAACATCGATTCCTTTTCTGTTGCCATAAGCACTTTTAGGTTTCCTCATTTTCCCTTCTGTTTACCCTTAAAGCCTAAGCACTAATTAGGCCCTTGTACTTATAACCTCTGATTCTACATTTTTGGTTCAGCCAAAAGAACACTAACAAGGGTAACAGGTACGCTAACAATAGCTGACTGGTTAAATGACTTGCTTATTATTTAAACTATAAATTTAAAAGTCTTTTATAAAAACCTTGCATATAACTATGAAAGCAAGACAAACTACGTTATCAACTAGAGGACACAGTAATAACAGTCACCTACTTGAGCAATTACTGATTGAACTGCCCTCAGGAATCAGGCTACAGAGTCCAACAAGTCAAACATCTTTTCTGTTATATATATATCTTGATATTCTTTATATTCTTGGATGAGTGAAACAATTATGAAGAGATGTGGAAGAATACTTTACTGTGAGTGATGATGTACTAATGCTTATTGAATTCCTGTTTAATATTTCTCGTTTGATAATCCATCAGAACCTTGGTTTGTGTCTAAAATTTTGTATTTTTGAAGGATTTGGTAGAGGTGTACAGGGTTATATACGACGGCCCTGATGATTATTTGCAAGGTATAATTGTGTATATGGATGAAGAAAGTGATTTGGGATTCTTATTCGCAGAGAAGGACATAGACCCAAAATCTGGAGTTCATCCCGATAAATTATTTGAATACCAAAAGGTTGAACCCTTCACAGATGCTAAGAAGAAACTTAAAATGCCATTAATTAAAGCCAAGGAGCATATTATGCTGAATGGTCCTACCAATGCATCAATTAGCGCCAATCCATGTTTTGGGCTTAGTTTTTATCTCTTTGGTGTCATTTACAAAAATGTGAAAATTGAGTTTCCACTTGATGAAGATATGCTTTCCACTCCTCTCTATAAAGTAATCACGTCAAGCACTGGCAACAGATTTCTCACAGTTCTCTATGCAATATTTGGGAATGCTGCTGAAGCCCGTGTTGAAGTTAAGTTTACTGGTGTCAACTCTGCTTTTGATCTTTATGGAGTTATAAATGCTAGGACAGGTGCAATTAAACAAACTGCATATTCAAGCCTTCTTTTCTGCAAGGATAAGGATGAAACTCCTGAGAAAATAGAAGCGAGACCTAAAGAAGAGACGTTTATTCCGTTATCCCGACCTTTTGTGGCTGTGCCATTGGGATCCGAGCTCATCCTAGAGATTGGCTTGCATACTGATAACGAGGAAGCGATTTTTGAAGACATTGTGACTTTTCCTGCTAAAAAAGGTGTGCCAAGTTCTAAGCATGGTCCTATAAAATGCAGCAAAGGTGAGATTATAGTGGAAGTCAGCTGGAGGTACAAGAGTACACTCGATGAACTCGTAGAACAGGAAAAAGCCATGAAAGAGCGAGGAGAACTTGCAAGAATCAAGGAAAGCTACTAGTCAAATTGCAGTATGACTGTTGGCTTGTTTGTGATGTTTTCTCTAAAAGATTTGTTGATGGATATTGGATGCCATCTGACTACTATCAGGCCATCTTTTTTCTTTCGATAAGCATTGAGCTATATAGTTTAGGATTGTACTGAGTTGTTATGTTTCGTGCTTTCATTTAGTTTCTACTTCCAGGCTCTCGAATTTCAATCCAAGTATGAGTAGTTATTAATACAGAGACACGTGTAATCTTATGAAAGTAAAGAAAACATTCACCACAAATCTCTTGTTGGTATCAGAGCCATCTCTCAATAATTTCTTTTGCCCTGTGCAAATGGCTAACGACGACAACACGAAAGAAACAAACTCCAACGACAAGAAACAAACAAACTCCAGCGACACTAAAAATGGAGTCATCGATGTGACTTCTCCCTTTTATCTCCATCCTTAAGATGGTCCTCAACTGACGATTTCACCAATTGTTTTGCGCGGAGACAACTTTAATGAATGGGCAAGGTCCATCCACAATAACTTTCGGGCCAAGAACAAGTTAGGCTTCCTTGACGAAACTGTAACTAAACCGGCGAAGGGCACTCTAGAGGCTCCTTTATGGATAACAGTGAACTCGACTCTTGTGGCATGGATCTATACTACTCTTGATTCAGCCTTGCGTTCATCTGTAACTCATACAGATGATGTTATCGACATATGGACAGAACTTCGTGAGCGTTTCTCGATTGGAAACGGTCCGGGTATTCATGAACTGAAATCTCAATTGACTGATTGTAAGCAGCGAGGACAGTCAGTGGTGGTTTATTATGGTCATTTGAAGAAAATTTGGGACGAACTTGCTGGATATTCGACAATTCCGCCGTGCAAATGTGAGGCAGTTGTCTATGCAAAAGAACTTGAAACAGCAAAGGTACATGATTTTTTGGTTGGTTTAGATTCTGTTCCCTTTGGAAATATGGTATCAAATGTTCTCATGTTAGACCCTCTTCCAAGTTTGAATACTGTTTTTGCTAAAGCTATTACTGAAGAGCAACACCATCATGTTGCTCGTTGATAAGCGTGAGCTTTATCTTAATTTTGTCCCTATATTTTAGTTATTTTGTATTGATTTGGATTTTTATTTAATAAATTATAATGTTTTATTGTAGTTATGAAGGAGTTGTAATAAAGGAAGGCTTGGAGCTTAAATATCAAGAGTTGGAGAATAATTTGATTAAAATTCGGATTTTATGACCCACTCGCGCAGTTCACACTGTTTGGGCCATAACTGGAGTTCTATAAGTCCGATTTAGACGATTCAACAGCCCACGGAAATCTTATGAGAAGAGATTTATTTTAGAAGTGGTCTTGATATCAAAATCCAGCCGAGTCGGTCCAGAAACAGAGCCCAACAGTCAGCTACGAATTTCTATGATTGGAATTCAATTCTGATTGGGAAACTCATTGTATTTGTATTAAATAATTAAAAACACTTTTATTAGAGATATTATTAGATATATATCAGACCTAATACAGAGAGAGAACGCAAGAGAGAAGAAGCCGCACAAGGGAGGAGGAGAAGCCATCAACGAAGAAAAATTCAGTCAATGAAGACATTCAATTGGCTTTGTTTTCTCTTATCTTTTTATATCTCTTCTTATGAACATGTGTTGGTTATCTTGGGATCATATTGATACTCTGATTATGAACTAATTGTATAAAGTTGAGATTTTTATGGAACCTTAACATGAGATTATTGGTGTTTTCTTAAAGAGTATTGTATGTAGTCTTACGGTTTATTCATTCAAGTGTTTTTCATGCTAATACTTGCTAGTTTGATCAACTTTAGTGGGTTAATGAGTTAATTATAATATCGAGAGAGTTATAGTTAATTGACATAAAACTTGAATGGTGCATGCTTATATATCTTTTGATTATAATATCGTTACGATATAGACATATATTGTGACCATGCATAGCTGTGAGAATTTGTGCTTAATTGTATTCTGAGGAGTAAATTGGCATATACATATGTTAGTTTTCTTGGTAGGAATTATACCATAGTGATTTCGAGAGAAACCTATGATCATTAAATTCTAGCTAGTAAACTGTGGATTTGTTATAGTGCTACGCGACTCTTTTACCGATTTTCATGTGTTAGGGGGAAGTAATTATCCTGACTTATCTTCTCATATTTGAAAACTCTTTTTGCTAGTATAATTTAGTTGGTTAATTTAGTTGTTTTAAATAGTTTAGTTAAAAACAATCATCAATCAATTCTTGTGTTCGATAACTGAATTGTGAGACTTACTTGCGATTAATACAAATATACAGTCCTTGAGGAACGAAATCTGGTATTCACTACTATATTACTTGTTTGCGATTGTGTACACTTGCACATCTATATTTTACGCAACACTCGTGCCAATGATAGTAAAATTAATAATGTTGGATTTGCGGCTCATAGTGGCGTAAGGAGACGAGGAGGTTTCACTCAAAAAATGGGTGAATGGAATGACATTAAGCTTGTATGCTCTCATTGTGGCAGACCCGACCATGAGCAAGATTCTTGTTTCAAACTTATTGACTTTCCTGAATGGTGGTATTCTGAGAATCGTGTTGGCGGTCAAGGTGGTCCTCGCGGAGGAGGGAGGTCTGGTCGTGGAACAATTCGAGGAGGTCGTGGTGGTCGAGGTATTGTAGCAAATGCTGCTTTACAGAAGCATAGTGCCACAACAGGTACACTTAATCTTACTGATTCAGATAAAAGTGGAGTTCCTGGCTTGACTGATGATCAATGGACAAAGCTTGTCAATTTGTTGAATGACAATAATGGACAATCATCTACCAAAAAATTGTCTGGTATGCATTTGTCTAATAAATGGATTATACATACAAAATGTTCAAATCACATGACCGGTAATCATGCATATTTTACCAAAATTTACGATATTTCTCCTTCCCTCGTGGGTTTACCTAATGGGCAGTCTACTACTGCTACCAAGGAAGGTGTAATTAAATTGGGTGAAAATTTATGTTTAAACAATGTTCTATATGTGCCTGATCTTGCATGTAATTTACTGTCCGTGTCACAATTGTTAAGCACCTTGAATTACAATATCACGTTTACTGATAAGCTATGCATAATACAGGACCGATTTTCGAGGACTATGATGGGAGCGAGTGAACAACATGATTGGGTTTACTGGTTTCGTCAGATGCATCATATTCGAGCTTATCAAACCAAAGTGACCAGTGAACAAAGTTTGTGGCATATCCGGTTGGGACATCCCTCTAAGAAAGTAGAATCTCTTTTGCCTCAGTCTATTAGGAAAACTGAAAATAAGAATGTTACTGTCATTCATGAACATTGTGATATTTGTTTGAGATCAAAACAAACCAGAAGTATTTCTCCTTTAAGTTCAAATAAAGCAAAAGAGATTTTTGATTTAATTCATTGTGATATAAGGGGTCCATATAAAGTTCCTTCTTCTTGTGGTGCGTCTTACTTTCTAACGGTTGTTGATGATTGTTCAAGGGCAGTCTGGGTGTATTTAATTTCAGCAAAATCTGAAGTCCCTCAACTTATTAGAGATTTTTGCTCCATTGTTAAAACTCAATTTGAAAAGAATGTTAAAATTCTACGTAGTGATAATGGACTAGAATTTACTTGTTTAAGTCGGTTCTATTATGAAAATGGAATTGTTCACCAAACCTCAGTTGTAAACACCCCACAGCAAAATGGTCGAGTCGAAAGAAAACATTGACATATTCTGAATGTAGCTCGTGCTTTAAGATTTCAGGCTAATCTTCCAATAAATTTCTGGGGGGAGTGTGTAATGACAGCTGCTTATGTTATAAATTGGACTCCTACTCCTTTATTAGAAGGAAAGTCTCCTTATGAAATTTTATTTGACACACACCCCACATATACCTTTTTACATGTATTTGGATGTCTTTGCTATGCAAATAATAGGCCTCGTGTTGAAGATAAATTTGGTTCTCGTTCACGAAGATGTATTTTTGTTGGTTACCCTTATGGAAAAAAAGGGGTGGAGATTATATGATCTTGAGACAGGGAAATATTTTGTTTCCCGTGATGTCTTATTTTGTGAATCACAATTTCTGTTTGAAAATTCTAAGAAAGATAACGAAATTGACGACTCATTTATCACTAATGATAGTCCTATAATTTATGATGAACATACCTGGGTGAGGGAGAGTGATGAATGAATCACAAGTAATAAATTGGATGATGAACATGACAAATTACAACATTATTTATCCACGGTGCATGTGAAGGAATTTACGGATGAGCGGAAGCGTGATATAACATTTATTCCGTAAAAACCATGTATCACACATATAGAAAAACATATAAAATCTAGAGCGAGTGGAATCGTAACCATACCTTGCAAATCGAAGCTTTAAAAACGATGGTAGTAAGCAGTTGCTCCTCAGAGTGTGAAGCACTCTACCGGTATCCACCAAGAATTTTCCTTCGATGAATTCTTCAATAAAACTCTAACACCTTTTAGAGAGAAAAAGAGAGAGAGAGAGAGAGAGAGAGAGAGAGAGAGAGAGAGAGAGAGAGAGAGAGAGAGAGAGAGAGAGAGAGAGAGAGAGAGAGAGAGAGAGAGAGATGGAGGCTAGCTCTTTTTCTAGGTTTTTCACAAAAACAAGATGTGCCTTAGAATGAACTATCTCATTCTATTTATAGGGCTTTCCTAGGATTTTTAATAATAATATATATATATATATATATATATATATATATATATATATATATATATATATATTAACCCCATATTTCTAAAATGCTTTAATAATGATTAAAACTATTTTAATCATTATTTCTTTTTCTAAACTATTTAGAAAATAATTCTTCCTCTCTCATAATTTAAATCTTTTCATCAAAGAAAATATTCTTTTATGGTGTGACCCTGTAGGTTCAATATTAAGCCGGTAGTAGAAATAAATAATAATAAACTTTTATTTATTATTTATATGAACTCTAATAATTCATTAAATATAATTAACTGATTAATTATATTTATTCTACATCGTGAGTGATGCTTCTCAACATATCGCGACTATCCGGATAATATGAATTCACTGCTTAGAATACCAAGAATCTGTCAGTGACTAGTTTCAGTACAATCAATTCCTTCTACCCTACAATATCCCGATTAAATACAAGGCATGGATCTCGTGTCAGGCCTATCAAATTTAATCATATGATTTCTTATTCATAATGCTAAGTTCATATTAATGCAAATTAGAAACTCTTTTCTAATTTCATACACTCTGGCCAGAGATTCCAGAACTCGCATACTAAGAATAACATAGGATATTCTCTTCCTATACTAGAAGGGGTAGATCCGCTATTGACGTTAACTATCTCCATACACAAATCCGTATGCCCAGAATAGACCTAATGGATGTCCTTAAGACTAAGGACTAATCCAAAGCATAGTTCATTATATACAAGATAACTCTAACGATCTCAAGTCTAAGGACACTTGTACAACTATCACTCAGTAAATAACTATTGACACGTGAGTAAACTCCATTAGCTGTTCAACTTATCGAGTCATGTTCAGTAAACTTATTTCCTAACAAGCACCTACATACTAGCTATAGTGTCACCACACAAATGCCTATGAGAACAGACATCCTCCTGACGGGAGCAAGCATAGTATGTACCAATCTTTGCGGATTCACCAACTTCCGATTAGTTATCCTATGATCAGGAACTGTTTAAGTCTAGAGTTATCATCTTCTAGATCTCACTATTATAATCTCATTATAATTCTAGAAGCTTTACTCTAAACTATGGAACATCTTATTTAAAACACTTTAAATAGATAAAGCCCGTAATAAAAACAAAACAAGTCTTTTATTAACATTAATGAAATCAAATAAGAATACAAGAAAGTTCTTCCTAACTCATCATACATGATTGGATTTAGGACAAACACTTTCAATCTCCCACTTAAACTAAAGCCAATCACACTGGTATCTAATACCCATCTTCTCTTTATGACGATCAAAGTGAATCTGAGACAATGTCTTTGTGAGTGGGTCTGCTACGTTGTTATGTGTGTCAACTCTCTCAATTTTGACATCTCCTCTTTCAATGATCTCCCTAATCAAATGAAAGCGCCGCAAAACATGTTTGGAATTTTTATGAGACCTAGGTTCCTTGGCTTGTGCTATTGCTGCGTTGTTATCATAATACAACATAATAGGCTCCTCAATGCTAGGAACAACTCCCAACTCAGAAACAAATTTCCTCATCCAAACGACTTCTTTTGTAGCCTCACTTGCAGCTATATACTCTGCTTCCGCTGTGGAGTCAGCCGTTGTAGAATGTTTGGAACTCTTCCAACTAATCGCACCACCATTCAGAGTAAACACGTACCCTGACATGGATGTACTATCATCACTTTCTGATTGAAAACTAGAGTCAGTATAACCCTCTATTTTCAACTCAGATCCACCAAAAACAAGAAAAATATCCTTAGTCCTTCGCAAATACTTAAGGATTTTCTTCACTGCTTTCCGGTGGTCTTCACCTGGATTGGACTAATATCTGCTCGTCACACTAATTGAATGAGCAACATCAGGCCTAGTACATAACATCGCGTACATGATAGATCCTATTGCCGAAGCATAAGGAATCTTACTCATACGCTCCCTTTCTTCAGGTGTCTTAGGAGACATCTTCTTGGAAAGAGATACTCCATGGCTCATTGGTATGAGACCTCTCTTGGAGTTTTCCATACTGAACCTTTTAAGCACTTTCTCGATGTATGTACCCTGGGTAAGACCTATCATTCTTCTAGATCTATCTCTATAGATCTTCATACCGAGAATGTTGGATGCTTCTCCCATGTCCTTCATAGTGAAGTTCTTTGATAGCCACACTTTGACTGATTGTAGCATCGGTATATCATTTCCTATAAGAAGTATGTCATCCACATACAACATAAGAAATGTTACCACGCCCCCTCTAACCTTCTTGTAAACACATGGTTCATCTATGTTTTTGATAAAATCAAACTCTTTGATTGTCGCATCAAAACGGACGTTCCATCTACGAGAAGCTAGCCTTAATCCATATATGGTTCGTAGCAGCTTACACACTAGGTGTTCATTCCCTTTGGAAACAAAACCCTCTGGCTGTGTCATATACACTTCCTCTTCAAGTTTCCCATTGAGGAAGGCTGTTTTCACGTCCATTTGCCAGATCTCATAGTCGTAGTAAGCAGCAATCGCAAGCAAAATCCGAATCGATTTTAACAGGGCTACAGGCGAAAAAGTTTCATCAAAGTCAATCCCTTGCCTTTGTCTGAATCCTTTTGCCACGAGCCTGGCCTTATAGGTCTCCACCTGGCCATCTGCTCCAATCTTTCTCTTGTATACCCATTTGCACCCAATAGGCTTCACATCCTTGGGTGCTTCAACCAAAGTCCATACTTGGTTGGTATACATAGAATCCATTTCGGATTTCATGGCACTCTGCCATTTCTCTGAGTCAACACTACTCATAGCCTCATTATAGGTCAAAGGGTCGTCATCATCAATGATTGACAACTCATTGTCATTCTCAATGACAAGGCCATAATACCTCTCAGGTTGGCGAGACACTCTCTCTGACCTACGAATGAGCTGTTCCACAGAAGATTGTTCAGTCTGAACAGGTGTTTCCTCTTGAACCGTAGTAGTTTGTGCTTCTTGAACTTCATTAAGTTCTATTTTGCTCCCACTGTTCCCTTCAAGGATAAACTGTTTTTCCAAGAAGGTAGCATGTCTGGAGACAAATACCCTATGATCGGTGTAAAAGTAATACCCTAAAGTCTCTTTAGGATATCCTACAAACTTACATTTTACGGATCGAGATTCCAGCTTATCAGGGTCAACTTTCTTGACATAAGCTGGACATCCCCAAATCTTAACGTGTTTAAGACTCGGCTTCCTTTCTTTCCATATCTCATATGGAGTTTGAGGAACGGATTTGGAAGGCACCTTATTCAGTAAATATGCTGAGGTTTCCAATGCATAACCCCAAAGGAATACTGGAAGATCTGCATAGCTCATCATGGATCGAACCATGTCTAACAAAGTTCGATTTCTCCTTTCAGATACCCCATTCAACTGTGGAGTATATGGAGGAGTCCACTGAGAGACTATACCATTTTCTTTGAGATAATCTAGAAACTCACCATTCAAGTATTCACCACCTCGATCTGATCGAAGGGTTTTAATACTATGTTTGGTTTGTTTCTCCACTTCATACTTGTATTCTTTGAACTTTTCAAAGGCTTCAGACGTGTGTTTCATCAAATACACATATCCGAATCTAGATTAATCATCTGTGAAAGTAATGAAGTACGAAAATCCACCCATGGCTTGCGTAGACATTGGTCCACATACATCTGTGTGTACCAATCCTAGCAAATCTGCAGCCCTCTCTCCATGTCCACTAAATGGATATTTGGTCATTTTACCCAATAGACAAGACTCGCATGTAGGATATGATTCAAAATCAAAGGGTTCAAGTAACCCTTCCTTATGCAATGTATGAAGTCTATTTTCACTAATATGACCAAGTCTGCAGTGCCACAAATAGGTGAGATTTTCATCATCCCTTTTCCTTTTATTAGTACGTTCAATTTGTAGTAAATTATGCTCTACGTCACATACATACAGACCATTATTTAAAATACCGCTACCATAAAGAACATTATCTCTAAGAATTGAACATTTATTATTCTGAATAACAAACGAAAATCCAGCCAAGTCTAACATGGGAATAGAAATAATATTCCTCACAATCGAAGGAACAAAATAACAATTATTTAAAACAATAGTCTTGCCCGTAGGCATATGTAAATCAAATGATCCTACAGCTTCAGCAGCAACTCTTGCTCCATTTCCCATCTGTAGTATCACCTCCTCTTCCTCAAGAGTCCTACTTCTCCTTAGTCCCTGAAACGAATTGCAAATGTGAGAACCACAGGCGGTATCTAATACCCAAGTAGCAATTTGATTTAATGACATATTCACTTCTATCATGAACATACCTGAATCGGAAGCGGCAGTCTCACTACCCTTCTTCTTCTTCAATTCTGCAAGGTAAACCTTGGAGTTCCTCTTCCAGTGCCCCACCTTGTTACAGTGAAAGCAAACAGCTTTGCTTTTGGGGTCTTCAGCTTTTGGTGGAACAGGCCTTTTTTCACCTACTTTCTTCTTCTTGGGAGGGTTCTTCTTCCTTTTCTTAGGATTGGAACCTTCACCAATTAGAAGAACAGAACTCTTCTTAGAGGGAAAATTCGATTCCGCAGTCTTCAACATGTTGTGGAGTTCAGCCAGGCTGGCGTCCAACTTATTCATGTGAAAGTTCACAATAAACTGCGAAAACGAACCCGGAAGTGATTGCAAGACCAAGTCTTGACTCAGCTCCCCATCCATGTTGAAACCAAGTTGTCCAAGACGTTCAATCAAATTGATCATCTTAAGTACATGGTCATTCACAGACGATCCCTCAGACATCCTACAGCGGAACATCTCCTTCGATATCTCATATCGAGTTGTCCTCCCTGCCACATCATACAACTCTTGTAGATGTGTTAGGATAGTGTGAGCATCCATATGCTCATGCTGCTTCTGTAGCTCAATGTTCATGGAAGCTAGCATGATACATTGAGCAACATTTGCATCATCTATCCACTTACGATACACAACATGTTCATCATCATGTGCATCGTCAGCAGGTTCAGCAGGCTTAGGTGAGTTAAGCACATATTCCAGCTTCTCAACCCTGAGAACAATTTTCAGGTTTCGAAGCCAGTCAGCAAAATTAGGACCAGTCAATTTGTGAGCATCCAGTATGCTCCGGAGTGATAGTGCAGAAGACATAATGTATACAGTAAATCTGTAAATGATAAACACATAACAACACTTAGCAAATATTCAATTTCATTTTAAAACACTATATGAATCGGGTCTTTATTCATAAGTGGCTCCCACTAGTTTATCTAATTTATACAACCCCTAAGTGAAAAATTAAGCATTCATAATGCTAGTGGGAATAGGGATCCTACATTCCATCACACAACCTCGGCCCATGTGATGTTCAGTAGGCAGACAACTCTTGTCAATTACATATCATGTTATTCCCTAATAAAACTTTAGCCTCTTGAATAATTGAGTCACGGCTGTAGCACGACAAACTCAATTTTATAAGTCAAGTCTAACCCAACATTTCATACAATTGAATCAGTCTCCAACAGCCCACGGCTGTAGCACGTAACGACCATTAGATTCTAATTCATTGTACACATCTCTATGTAATAGACAAGTATTTCTTATTTCGAAATCAAAGCCCTCGGCTGTAGCACGAAACGACAATGATTCAAAAATAAGAACTACTTTCTACCATGTTGGAAGGCTATGACCGACACAAGCCCGTTGTGTCATTGGCCAATTACTACTTGATATTATTTAATTTTAGAGGGATTATATTATGTTACAACCATAATCATATTACTAGGAGATTCTCTTTTTCTTGAACAAAATACAATTATGATATTTAAATGAAAAATTCCCAGTGTGTTGGAGGGGTCACGTCGGTCCCGCTTAAAACCCAACGGCCTAGACAAAAATTTTCATTTTCAACATCAAAAGAGTATTTCACTCTATGTTTCATAAACAAAAGAATCTCATGGTTGTACTCATAATATTATTGTTAAGGCAAGAAACGATTCATATTCTAGATTTTCTAGAGCATGACTTATTTTGATTTAAGTTCACCTAAATCTATCATCGCATGGTAAATATAGGCATATATCTCATATATTAAAATAAATAAACAAGTAAGCATGCATGTAATATCATGTCATACAATGATAGAATGATGTATGACTTTATTATAGTATTTAAAAGCAATTAAAACAATTAGTACATGCTTTAAAACACTTCCGGGAATATAAACAGTTCCAAACTTTTATATAAAAAATATTTGACCACTGCATTAGATCCGTCTCGGAAAAACGAATCCAACGGTATATTGCACGCCCAAAACGGAGTTACCAAACTCCCAAAAAATCAAATTTAATGTGGACATAAGGGCTGTAACGCATTACTGGAATGCGTTACAACAATTAAAAGCTGTTAATTATGTAACGCATGACACGCACGCGTTATAGACCTGTAACGCATTCAACGCATTCCCGGAATGCGTTCCACCCTTCCGAGCAAGTGCGCGCCACGAACGCACGGACAGCAGCAGCAACAGTTTTTTTTTTTAATTTAATGCTAAGTAAGTTACAACAATTCTATGCTATAAAGCATTTAAAACACAAAAAAAATTGCCCAGCCATTAATGCATTTATTGTTATTATTATTTTATTTTAATATTAATAAATTAATTAACAATTAATTAATAAATTAATAAAAAATCAAAATAATATGATTTCTGAAATCAAACAAAAGCAAAAATAACCAAGTGTCTATGGGATCATTGTGCAAATTTTAATTCATATATTTCAACATGCATAATTATTTTATGAATTTTAATTAAAACAATTTTAAAAAATTCATAACAAATAATCTACACATCAAAAAATTATGAAAAAAATACCTAGATGATCCACAACACTTTTAGAACCCAGATCAATGGTCAAAATCTCATGCAAACAATATTTCGAATTAATTCATAATTAAATCTAAATATACTTGCAAATATCATAATAAATCCATACATGCATAAAAAAAATCTGAAATTTTTTATATGAATCTCTCTATGCAAAACCTCGCTCTGATACCGTTGAAGGAATTTACGGATGAGCGGAAGCGTGATATAACATTTATTCTGTAAAAACCATGTATCGCACATATAGAAAACATATAAAATCTAGAGCGAGTGGAATCGTAACCATACCTTGCAAATCGAAGCTTTAAAAACGATGGTAGTAAGCAATTGCTCCTCAGAGTGTGAAGCACTCTACCGGTATCCACCAAGAATTTTTCTTCGATGAATTCTTCAAAAAAACACTAAAACCTTTTAGAGAGAAAAAGAGAGAGAGAGAGAGAGAGAGAGAGGTGGAGGCTAGCTCCTTTTCTAGGTTTTTCACAAAAACAAGACGTGCCTTAGAATGAACTATCTCATTTTATTTATAGGGCTTTCCTAGGGTTTTTAATAATAATAATATATATATATATATATATTAACCCCACATTTCTAAAATCCTTTAATAATGATTAAAACTATTTTAATCATTATTTCTTTTTCTAAACTATTTAGAAAATAATTCTTCCTCTCTCATAATTTAAATCTTTTCATCAAAGAAAATATTCTTTTATAGTGTGACCCTGTAGGTTCAATATTAAGCCGGTAGTAGAAATAAATAATAATAAACTTTTATTTATTATTTATATGAACTCTAATAATTCATTAAATATAATTAACTGATTAATTATATTTATTCTACATCGTGAGTGATGCTTCTCAACATATCGTGACTATCCGGATAATATGAATTCACTGCTTAGAATACCAAGAACTTGTCAGTGACTAGTTTCAGTACAATCAATTCCTTCTACCCTACAATATCCCGATTAAATACAAGGCAAGGATCTCGTGTCAGGCCTATCAAATTTAATCATATGATTTCTTATTCATAATGCTAAGTTCATATTAATGCAAATTAGAAACTCTTTTCTAATTTCATACACTATGGCCAGAGATTCCAGAACTCGCATACTAAGAATAACATAGGATATTCTCTTCCTATACTAGAAGGGGTAGATCCGCTATTGACGTTAACTATCTCCATACACAAATTCGTATGCCCAGAATAGACCTAATGGATGTCCTTGAGACTAAGGACTAATCCAAAGCATAGTTCATTATATACAAGATAACTCTAACGATCTCAAGTCTAAGGACACTTGTACAACTATCACTCAGTGAATAACTATTGACACGTGAGTAAACTCTATTAGCTGTTCAACTTATCGAGTCATGTTCAGTAAACTTATTCCCTAACAAGCACCTACATACTAGCTATAGTGTCACCACACAATTGCCTATGAGAACAGACATCCTCCTGACGGGAGCAAGCATAGTATGTACCAATCTTTGCGGATTCACCAACTTCTGATTAGTTATCCTATGATCAGGAACTGTTTAAGTCTAGAGTTATCATCTTCTAGATCTCACTATTATAATCTCATTATAATTCTAGAAGCTTTACTCTAAACTATGGAACATTTATTTAAAACACTTTAAATAGATAAAGCCCGTAATAAAAACAAAACAAGTCTTTTATTAACATTAATGAAATCAAATAAGAATACAAGAAAGTTCTTCCTAACTCATCATACATGATTGGATTTAGGACAAACACTTTCAGCCTGATGAGATGAAAATAACAGGTTTAAGGGAAGAGGTAACACTTTCCACTGCAGAAGAGACATTGGTTCAGGAGGTTAGAGAGAAAGACAGAAATGTTAGTGAGGGAAACATGAACAATAGGCAGCCACAAAAGGATACTGAACAACTTGGAAGAGGTCACAAGGTTCGTCAACCCTCAAGTAAACTAAAAGGCTTCATCACAAATACAGTTCGAATCATAAACTCCATCTCTTTAAGTTCATCTTCTTCAATCAAGGACTCAGGTACCCCCTTTCCAATAGCTAATTATGTGAACTGTGATAAATTTTCTGTGCAACACAAGCATTTTTGTGACAGCAATTGGGGAAGTTGTCTCGTGACTCGCAGATCTTTGACGAGTTACTTTATATTTTTGGTTTCTTCTCCTATTTCTTGGAAGACGAAGAAACAACCTACCGTGTCACGATCCTCTGCAGAAGCGAAGTACAGATCAATGGCAGCCACTACATGTGAATTAAAATGGTTAAAGTCACTTTTGTCATGTCTTGGCATAGAACATAATCTACCCACCGTGTCACTTTTGAAATGGATTGTCATTTTGTTCGTGATGCATTGCAAGATGACACAATCGTTACTTCTCATATTAGAACTGGAGCACAGCCAGCTGACATCTTTACTAAGGCACTTGGAAAATCATAGTTTCATGTACTTCTAAGCAAGCTGGGCATACGTGACTTGCATGCTCCAACTTGAGGGGGAGTATTAGAGAAAATATATCTTGTCCGTTTACTTCTGTTTATAGGCTGTCTTGTACATCTATCTATAGGCTGTCAATATTATTAGGAATATTTAATTTAGTTTAAATGATATTCTTGTTGTGATATCAATCTGTAAATCAGGGATGTGTCCCCTATGATTCTGGGATCTGATTAGCTTAGTATTGTACATATATTTTGGGCTTTAGTCATATGAAAGTAGAGAAAACATTCACCACAAATCTCTTGTTACTATTTGATAAAGAAACATGTCTATACGATATATATGGTAAGAACCTTGACATATCTAAATTAAAAATTGAGTGAACTCCAAATTGAGAGAATACCCTGACAGAATTGTTGAGTTGTTTGCACCGGGTATGCAATGGTGATGGATTAGAGAAGGGTGCAGAAGGTCATGCACTGCTCGGGAGGGTGAATTTCCGTGTCATGTATATTCAAGGCGACATCAACCTAACAACTAGAGGTGACATCAACTCAATAAAAGACACCTTCCAAAAAATTACAAAGAGGACAGAAACGACAGGGAGGAAATAGACCCAACACTTTTTGTTACATTGAGCTTGATGGTGGAGTGGTTGAAGTCTAGACCTTTCAAGCAAGAGGTCAGGTGTTCAACTCAAATACATCATTCGCATGGAAAACACTGTACAGGTTAAAAGTTTATACCCATAAACTCAAGGATAATGGACTAAAAATACACAGAGAGGTCCATATTTTGGTTCAAACTCTGTTCATTACACTGAAATGAAACCGAGGCAGATTTTTTGGGCTCCTTGTAAATTGTAATAGCTAGTCTATCATCATGTTCCTTCTATAATGACAATTGACAACCGCTGGTTGGGTTTAACTTTGGGCCAGGTTAAAGACCAATAAATTGGGCCATTCTAACTGTTTTACTTTATATAACTTTCCGAATTTATTTAGCCATGCTTTACTTTATAGTTTATACGTTAATAATTTACATGATTGGAAAAATTATCAAAAAATACTATTCATTTTTAAAAAAAATGATTGTACAGTTTTTTGAAGATATTTACAAGAATACGATTTGTAACTGAAAATATTTAAATGTAATTTTTTCTATTTTTCTGTAAAATATTTGAAGTTTTTTTTTTGTTGAATTCGAGCTTGCATTTGATTGCATACAAATTCTAAGTAGTTGAATTCCTTTGTTGAAGTAAGTGAGTGGGTAATCGGTACAAATTCTAACACTTTGATACTTTTTTTGACATTATCATTAAAGTTACTCTTATAGGGGTGTATTCAATTTAGATTTTAATGGATTGATAAAAATCTGTAGATTTTAATATATTGTTGTTGATTTTAATTTTACGTAGATTTTGGCAGAGTTTGTGTAAAATCTCGTAGAGTCTTGCTGATTTAAAATGGAGTTTCCGACAAATCCTTCAAAATCTCATGGATTTTAACAAGATTTCAAGGCATGCAAAATACACTAGCAAATTCTTGAAAATCCACAACTTTATCAAATAAAAAAAAGTCCATGAACTTTTGAATACCACAAGATTTTAATGTATTCTTTAAAATCTATATTGAATACCACTAGATTTTAAAGAACTTTTTAAAATCTAAATTGAATACACCCAGATTTTAAAAGACTTTTTGAAATCTTTATTGAATACCACAAAATTTTAAAGCATTTTTTAAAATCTAGAATGAATACACCAAGATTACAGAAATTCATAAAAATCCTTTAAAATCCCAATTGAATACACCCCCTTTAGTTACGAGTTTACTAAATCATCCTGTTATCATCAGGTACGTATCTTCAATTTAAATTCAAAGCTTTGCTGTTATTACGATAGATTTGAATCCGTCGAAATTTTCGAATTTATCTCAAAACTCTTTAGAACCGTCACCAAATTAGAGTGCATAGGATGGAATAAACCTCTGCCAATCTAATTTTGTGACGATCGGTTAATATTTTTTACTACTAAACTGATAACCGCGTAGAAGTTTTAAATGCCAAAATTGGACCTCCATTTTAGTGGGGGCCATGCATGTAAAGAGCCCTGGTCCCTGGAGGCTGGATCACATGCATGATTCATTCTACATGCAAACACTGAAGTCTAGCTAGCTACATCCTTCAGACTACAGTTGTGCTCAAATGAAGAAGTAGCACTAGCCACAGCGGAAAACCCATTCGATCTACAGCTGTGTAATAATTTCTACACAAGAAACGCGTTGTATTTGTGGCTCGTAAATCTGCATTTTCACATCAATACGAATTTATGTAGGATCGAGTTCATTGTCAAAATTTAAATACATGTTAGACAAATTTAATTTTCTACACATGATTCACAACAAATATTATAAATATTTGATCTTTATGTATTCGTTAAATTTTGATTGTTTTTTATAAATACATTATAGTTTTCTATCTATGAATTATTTCACCTATAAAAGCTCAAAAATAAATTAATCGACATGGGTTCGATACATGCTAGAATACTCAACTCGGGTTCGATACATCATTTCTCGTCTGGACAATGTCTACAGATTAAGACAGTGAAAGTAGATAAAATATTACGGAGAGAGACAATATATGAAAAGAGAAGCAATTATTTATCACTCAAGTGTAAAATGATGGAGCTTGGAGTTATGCAAGAGAGTTGAGACTGGACCATATATTTATGAAGCAAAGCTCAAGGAGAAGAGTGGACTTTCAACTGCAATGGTAAACGCAGAGTATAGGTGCCCGCTATTTAAGGCTTTAGTAGCAGCTAGGGTTTATAAGGCTACAATATTTGTGAAGTAGAAAATATAATGTTAGGAAATCGAGGAAAAAGATGAAAAAGGCTTACACATCTTCATAACTATGAAAACAACAGCTGATTGAGGTAGAGGCTAAATAGCCTCATGCAAATGTCCCTTTCCTCTCTCCCCTCCTTCAACTCACTCTCTCTCCCCCCTCCGTGTATCCTCGGGAATGCCGACCATATATTTAGGGGTGTCAAAATTTGACACGATCCGAAACCCGACACGAACTCGACATGGAAAAGTACGGATTTAGATTGATTATTTGAGTTTCGGGTTGGGTAAAAATTTACCCGAAATATTCGGGTCAGTTTCGGGTTGACCCAAAATACCTGAACCCGACCCGAAAATTTAATATATATAATAAATTATTTAAAATATATAAATTTATATTACATAATTATATACATATGTTATATATCTTAATATTATATAAATAATTTTAATTATTATATCATATAATAAAATTTTATTATAAAATTTTAATATTTTATAAATAAAATAAAATTTAATTTATTTATATATAAATAATTATTTTTAATTATTTTCGGGTTAAACGGGTAATTTTCGGATTGATCGGGTACTAACAGGTCAGGTTCGGGTTGAGAAGATTCAACCTGTTTCGGGTTCGGGTTCGGATCGGGTGAGTTGACTCAAAAACATGATCGGGTCAGCAAACCCGACAAGAACCCGACCTATTAGCCGAAAAAATTGTCACCCCGACATACATTCCTTCTCCCTTCCCCTAACACCCCACCACCCGAAAGACCTAATTATGGACTTTCTTAATTAACGACGAACCAGAATTTTAAATAATTAGTAAATGATATAAGTCAAAATAATTTTTTTTTTTTATTTTATTTATGAATAGTAGGGACATAAAATTTATTTGTATTAAATTTTGAAGGACGAAATAAACTATAGAACAAACAAGTGGGACTTCAAAATTTTGTGATCTCGATTTCGACCTATTTGTGACGTAGTCCGGTAGATATATATATATACCAATATAAGTATCTTTGAATTCTAAATTTTTAATGTGCGTGTTTGGGGTATCACAAAAAAGTTGACCTTTAGCTTAAAATGAGTAAGTGTCATATAAGTGATAAGTTGATGAATTCTTATAAGTTATACGGGTGTTTGGATAAATTTACCTATAAGTTAGTGAAGAATTTGCTAAATTAAATTTGAAAAAATAATTTTTAAATACAATGATTTCAACACTTGTATTTTAATTTAAAAAAATATTTAAAAACACAAATGTAAAAATATAAAATATTAGAAAAATAAAGAAATCAAAGAATAAGTTGATAAGTTAAGTAAAATGTTGGTGATTTCTAAAATTCAACTTATCAAATTATAAATTATAAGTTATCAAATAAGCCGCAAATACCCGCGCTTATAAGCTCTATTAACTTATAATGCATAAGTAATGCTCGCCAAACATGCCCATTATATTTGTAATTAACAGTAAGTTATTGATACACAGGTGATCAATGAGCTTTAGTTTTGCTTCACCCACTTCAATAAGGTTAGGGATGTTTCATGAGTTATATTTTTTACATTGAAATGGTTGTTAAGATAATAAATGATGTATACCTTTCTAGATAGATACTATTGTCGTACGGATTTATTGTTAACAACAAAATTTTGAAACACAGTATGCTGTTCAGTCGTAAAAACTACAGTAGTAAAATAAAAATGGGAAATTTCTAATGGTATCACTGTACTATTGGCTTTTTCAAATGGTACTAATTGAAGTTTTGGTCGTTCAAGTGGTATCACTGAACTTTTGGCTTCGTCCAAGCGGTACCACTCTGTCTAATAAACGTTAGTTACACTGTTAAATCCCAAATAAACATAATTTTTCCTCCAAAATACTGTTACCAATAGAACATTAAAATTCTAACAGTGCAATACCAATAACCAAGCATAAAAAGCATCCATACTGGTCCAAAAACATTAAAATTCAGTAGTTCTAAACATTAAAATAGTCTAAAAACATCAAATCTGAGGTTGTGATTGAGATTGGCTTTGAGATGCTTCATGGGCTGCTAATTTAGCTGATGCCTTGGCTGCTTTTGCTGCCTTGGACTGATCTCTAACTCTTGGATGTCTAACCACCACTGGTCCACTTCCTGCACCTTTGGCCTTTTCTTTTGCAGTCAAACCTCCCTTGCAAGTTCTGGCATTATGGCCAAGAGAATCACATTTACTGCATTTCACAGTCTTTGCTCTCTTCCCCTTTTGATCTTCTCCCTCTTCCCTCTTTCTGTTTCTGCTTGGCCTCCCAACCCCTCTCTTCATTGTAGGTGGCTCAATGGTAGGCAGATCATTAAATGTAGTCCATTGTTCTTTGTCAAGTATGGGATTAATGTGAAAACTGTAAGACTGTTTGTATGTCCTTACAGAATACCATATGCTAACAACCTTATGAGGGTCAATCTTTGCATGAATCATAGCCCTTATAGCATGTCTACAAGGTATACCAGAAATTTGCCAAGCCCCACAAGAACAAACCTTGTTATTTAAAGACAAAGGAAAATGAGATTTACCCTCATGAATCTCATATTCCCCTGGCTTGGACATATATGCTTTGCAACTTATAGTGTCCTTGCTGATGTCTTTAAGTAGCTTTGTGATATTGGGACAAAGATCTTCATCCTTCCAAGCCATGGCACTTTGATGTCTTGTAGCTATTCTAACCATGCATACTCTTCTGATGCCTATATGAAACAATAATTGTTTAGACTAACTAAAATATTACAGACAAGTACTAGTGAAGGAGAAGCAATGTACCTTCAAGCAATGTTAGGACTGGTCTGCACCTATCTATTCCAAGAGTTGAATTAAAACTCTCCACAAAGTTTGAAGTGTTGGAGTCATTACAAACATTAGGGTCAAATTTGTGTTTGCTCCAATTTGCAGGATCACCTAATTGTGCAAACCAGGTCATCACTTTCTCACCTCCAGCTTCCTTTAGCCTTTCCATTGCTTTCCTATATGTGAATTGTGAAGTGGCATTGCAGGCTCTCCAAAACAAAATATACATTAAAGGACCAGAAAACTGTTTTTTGTAGTTCCTAGAGATGTGTCTGCAACAATATCTTCTTTTCACAGTTGGCCAAACATCCATTAAAGTAAGATCAATTCCCTAATTACAGTAGTGACATTAAGCATAAAAAAATCAAGTAGTAACAAGCAGAACATTAACTAGTAATATTAAGTGGATACCTTTTGCCTATCAGATATTATTGTCCAGTCCTTCCTACTTGATTCCTTTAGCATGTTGTAAAGATTCCAAAAAAAACCATGACCAGTTCTCCTTATCCTCTACACTGACTACACCATAAGCCAATGGAAAAATCTCATTATTTGCATCCATGGCAACTGCTGAGAGTAGAATGCCTCCATAATTGCCCTTGAGATGTGTTCCATCTACACCTATTAGAGGCCTACAACCTGCTAAAAACCTTTTCCACATAGCTGTAAAAGAGATGAAAATGTTGTTGAATAATAGAGTCCTAGGAATACTTTCACTTTCCACAGTTGAGAAATATGCCTTTGAATCTGGATTGGTCTGACAAATAACCTTGGTATAAGCTGGTAGCTCACTGTAGGACTCATCATGTCCACCAAACAATTTGTCTATTGCCAACTTCTTCATGTTATACAAAGAACTCTTCTTCATGTACACCCCATATCTCTGAAATAACAACTCATTTAGAGCATTTCCTGGAATGTCTGGATTGACTCTTACATCCTCCAACAGTTTTGAAGCAGCCCATTTCATATTACATATTGGATTATATGTTTCTAGCCCCCTACAAGTATGCACATTGGGTTCAATCGTCTTAATTGCCCAGGTAATGCCATCAGGAAGCCTACTACTATGAATTCTCCAATCACAACAAGCTGCATAGCAAGTAGCTGTGTATCTTATGTTGTCTGCCCATAAAACATTGATTGCAAAGCCTTCTTGCACACAATAATCTTTCAATGTCTCTTTGAAATGGCTTTTATCAAGAAAAATCATCCATGGCTTTAACTTAATTTTTCCAAACTCTTGCTCTTCACAAAGCTCTCCATTTTTGTACAACCTCTGGTAATACTCATCATCATCATCATTGTCCACAAAATCATGCCAGTGTCCATGTTTCCAATTATCTTTGATTTTTGGTATTGTGTTGATCTCCTCATCAGAAGGGATATTTGATTCTCCATAATTCATGTCGAAATCATCATCTTTGTCACTTTGATTCTCATCAGACTTTTGTTCACTAAAACACACCATTCTCTTAGCAGTCCTTTTCCCAGTTGCACTAGATTCAGCAGTTACACTATCCTCTGGTAATGTAAAAGCTGTTAGGGTTAAACCCTTTCTTCTAGCTGTTGATTTAGGTATTTTTTTTTAGCAAACATAGTCTCAGTAGGAGGCTCAGAGAAGATAGAGTTCACAGGATCAGAAGGGATGGTACTTGTAATTGGAGAAAATCTAGGGCTCCTCCTCATAGGTAAAGACTGGAAGGCTGTTTTTGGTGATATGGGAGGAGGTAGGTTAGTAGGCTGACTTGCTTTCTTTTTGGGAGGAGGTTTCTGTTTGGTTGTTTTGGTGGTTTTTTTTGTTATAGTTTCGGTGGTTGTAACACTTTTTTTGACTTGTTGCCTCTGACAATTCATCGAATTGTCCTCAAGATCCTCCAATGAAGGCAGGTTTTTAGAGATGTCTTCATTCCCACAAGAAGCCACACTCATTTTTTTCTCTTGTAATCTCCTAACATTTAGAACCAACTTGTACAATTGATTTGGTTTAACCATAGTACCAACCCAAATTGTTATCTCTTTCTTTGAAGCTAATCGATCAAACATCTTCATCAAATCCATATCTGAGAGTAATGGATGATGTTTCATCTCAAATACATATGCAAAAGTTGGAAAATAGGGTTCCATATTAATACCCCGTTTTTTTGCTTCATCTTCATATTCTATCACAATATCTAGCAACGTGGTCTTCTCCGTATCAACCTTAACATCAACACTTTTATCCCTCCAATTAAAGATTAGCACTTTCTCTACACTACCCATCTGCACATACACACACACACACATATACACAACCATACTTTCGAAAAATAGCACATATAATACACACATACCCTAAAATATCAGATATTGTTCAACACACATACATAAATACACACATACATATAATACACACATACCCTAAAATAGCAGATATTGTTCAACAGAGAGGCTTTCGAATACATACCTTTGATGCAGATTAGTATCGAATTGAGTAGCAGTGATCGACGTTTGTAGAAATCGCCCCAAAGCCCCAATTCGTTTGTCCCAATTCGTTCGCCCCAATTCGTTCGCCCCAATTCGTTCGTCGTTTTTGAACAGTAATAGCAGTTTTAGAGAGTGTTATAAGAGAGTGTTATAAAAGATAAGAGTGTATTTAACTTTAAAATAATTATATTTAAAATTTAATTAACGGTGTAACTAACGTTTATTAGACAGAGTGGTACCGCTTGGACGAATCCAAAAGTTCAGTGGTACCACTTGGACGACCAAAACTTTAATTGGTACCATTTGGAAAAGCCAATAGTACAGTGGTACCATTAGGAATTTCCCAATAAAAATTTAGGGAAAATGTGTGAAGAATATACACGAGTTTAAGAAATAAATTGATGCACACAGTCTTGTCTAAAACAATAACACGTGTTATTTTTACCATTTTCCGATATATAGTAGTACAAACTCCGGAAAAAGGTTGACGCAGACAATATTTCAGTATCTTAAAGCTTGTTTTTCATTTAATAAATGTTTTTATAAATTAAACATGTGACTTATTCGATCTGCTAGGAAACAATTGGTTGTTTTGCAAAGACCTTCCCCATTTTGACGATAAAACCGAGAATGTTTCAAGTTCGTATATATGATTTATGATCACTTTTAAGTTTTTTTTTTTTTGCTAATTACTTTTTCAGTCTTTTTGTTTGCGAAAGAGTACATGAATGACATGAATTCGATTCAGATTCATGATTCGGGTAAGAACGTATAGTGGGTATAATTTTGAAAAAAGAACTGTTTAAACTGTATGATTAATAAAAGCACGAGGTATTAAAAGAGTGTTTATGAATGAGAGTCGTCTACTTTCTCTCCTCTCTTTTTTCTCCCTCTTCTAAAAACACGAGGTATTAAAAGAGAGTATTTATGAATGAAAGTCGTCTACTCTCTCTCCTTTTCCCCTCTCTTTTTTGCTCTCTCTTCTAAACACTTCAACTCTAACCGCCTTCTTCCTCTTCTTTCTTTTTCATGCTCCTCCACTTTCACCATCTCTCTATCTTTTTCTTCATCTTTTATTTTTACTCTTACCATGTCTCTTTCTCACCACTTTATCACTTCTTCATCAAAATTTTCGAATTCCGGTGATGCCTTAACCTGGAACGAATCCCCCTTTGTGGAGGTGAGCTCCTCGAACATTATTGATGATTTTTTTTTGGAATTTTTGGATGATTGTTATGTGGATACTTTGGATACTTATCCATAAGTGAATTGTAGCAATAGCAATTTTGAAAAAGAAAAGACGGTAGTCCTTGGGATTCTACCTTATTCTCCCTTATTTGGCTCTAACAAGCAACATAGTGACAAGGACAGATCTAATGACATGGTCTCTGCAAGTGAAGGCTCCAATAGGAAGTGGTTCTGTCTTGGAGGAGGAGTGGTTGCTGGTGTCCTGTACACTTTCCAAGGAATCATACCCTTGCGAATCGCCAAGTGAATGATAATAAGTTTGTCTTTTTCACTCAAGATATATAATTCTTCTGCTTCTCAAAGCGTTACAATTGATGGTGATATTATTGATGCCGTTGGGAATGTGAATTTGCATATTATTGATAAAACAATTAATCTTAGTGAAGTGTCTAGCTATGATTGGTTTTTTGGTCGGGGACTCTGTTCCTCGCCAATTTGTGTGTGTTTGTGCTTTTAGGTGTTGGGAAGGGTTGTGTGATGTGAATTATCATGATGAGGGTTATTTTGCTTTTACTTTTGATTGCGAACAATCTAGAAATTAAGTACTTTCTATGGGTACTTTAATCCTGAGCGACAGTGTGATGGTGTTCTAGCCTTGGCAGAATATGGAGGGGTTTGTTAATTCTAAGATCTTAGCTAACTTTGTCTGGGTTACTCTGTATAATATACCATTCTCTTTGTTGTCTATGGAAGGGATGAGATATATTGTGAGTGCTATTGGCAAAGTGATTTGTTTTCAACAATCCACGCATGAGTTGGAAAAGGCACGAAGTGTCAAGCTATTGGTTCAACTTGATTGTATAGATCATAAACCTACGTTCTTCTGTTCATATTTTTGATGATGATTCCACTACCTATGCCTAGGTTCCTATTCATATTGTTTATCATAAAGCTCCTATCCACTACTTGGTTGCTCGTTATTACCCTAAGCGCGACCACTTCTTTGGTAGTAATTAACACCAACACTCATAGTGTTGATGCTTGTGTTGGCTCTTTTGCTGACTCCATTGATAATGTTGAAGTTGTCCAAGAGGGAAAGAACGAGGGTTGCTAGACTTGTTTTTGTGTTACTTAAATAAAATTTAAAATTTTGGTTTGTAATATTGTGATTGTTGCTTGCTTCTCAAGCAGGCGTGAACTTTCTTCTTAATAGAGCAGGGTCTCTACAGGGATTCCCATTTATTTGCTTATTTATAAAATTAAATGCGTTATCAAAAAAAACACGAGGTATTAATAACCTATGTAGAAAGAAAAATCTAAGAGGTATTAATAGATGGAAGCTACTCCGTGACAATTCTTTTTTGGTTAACCTGTCGGCTAAATTTTTTTGTAAACGTAGAAAGAATGACGTGGCCGTTACACTCACATTAATTTTCGGTGTTAGCCCTTTTCACAAAAATTTCCGGTGAATAGACAGAATCCTAACAGTTTTTCACACACAACAACAATTTTTAGCAAAAATGAAATGATATATATATATATATATATATATATATATATATATAAATGAGAAAAATGAAATAAATTAGAAATTGGGCATGATCATTATTAGGTTTTGCTATCTTACATTATTGGAAGCAGTGGAACAAAATGTACCTACCTTATATGATGAGAGAGTACAAGTAGCTAGTGTTTTCTCTTTCTATCACCTCATTCTTGAATTCCCTTCACTTCCAAGCACAGATCTACTATAAGGTGGTTAGTCTGTCCATCAATCAATCGTGATAAGTCAAACCATCCATCAATCAATCAAATCAGATATCATTAGCTACGGAATCAACAAACCCACAGGGTCATAAACATGTCCTCTTCATCTATTTCCCCACCGGACCACCACAACTTCTCACCCTCCGACCAGCTTTGTTATGTCAACTGCACCTTCTGTGATACTGTCCTTGCGGTAGGGGCGCGCGCGCGCGCGCACACACATGTTCCTTAAATTAATCATAGTACAAATCTTATTATCTTGTGCTATATAGCTAAAGTACAACAACTTTCTTTGTGGTTCAAACATTAATCAACTTATTGTGTTTATAATGGTCTTGCTCTTGTTGTGTTGTTTGAAGGTGAGTGTTCCTTGCTCTAGTTTGTTCAGGACTGTTACGGTTCGATGTGGCCACTGCACCAACCTTTTCACTGTGAATATGAGAAGCCTGCTTCTTCCTCCTCCTAATCATCTTCATCAGCTTGGAAACACTTTGTTTTCTCCCCAAACTCATGTGGTACTATTTAATTATTTCATTCTTACGTACAGGCTTATTATTAAGTAGGGTTGTTACTATGAAATAATATTGTTACAAATTTTTTCATTTAAGTGACATTTTTGTAGAATATACAGCTTGTCCCAACTTAGACTAAAATGCTGAAAGACTGAATTCTAGCAATTTCAGAGAATGACATGAACTCAATCAAGCCATAAATTAATTGTATTTGGAAATAGGGTTATCAAGATTGAATGCACAAATGTTTATCTATATACACACAGTACTAGGCATGACCCCTGGCTAGCTTTGATTTATATTTTTATCACAAGATCGCGTGCCTACTTGTTTTTCGAATAATTTGTAACAATGTTGATCATGTAAATGCTTTTGATTATGGTATTTGGTATATTCTGCGCAGGAGGAGATTCGAAGTTCAGCATCTAATATGTTGATCATGAATCAAACAAGTCCTACCGACTCTCTCATTCCTAATATTCGAGGAGGTGTCAATGAGCTTCCTAAACCTCCAGCAACTAACAGACGTAAGATATCTATATCTTTATATGTGTAGTTCACAGCTTAGTATAAGGTTGATCAAGAGAGCTTTTCCACTAGAAAGTGAAATATGCATTTTGTGTGTTTACTCCCAAAGAGTGCCTAATCTCTTTTTCTCGAGGGGAAAGAGTGTTTTGGGCCAGTTATTTCATGTCTTTCCTTTTTCAGATTTTATTTCACAAATGTAGCTACTTTCTAGTATTTACAGTTGCATTATTTGTCAACCCTTGTTTCTGATAGCCCTTCATTTTAGAAAACAGTGGTTTACAAAGGTTTTTCATGTTTTACTTTCAATCAAGACTATATATCATTTCATCATTCAGATCAAATACATAAAATATTTACAATACATTTTTATTTACAGCTTCTTCTTTTAGTTTCAACCTCTTTTGCATTTTCACTTTCGCACATGTGTGTGTGTAGCAGAATGTTGTTTTCTCCCCCGCAAAATAAGATGAAGGCAAGAAGAGATGGATAGAGATAATGATGAAGTAATCATAGACACACACAAACACACCCCACATATGTGTATGATTATATAAAGTGATACAGATATAGAGAATCAGAGGGGCACAACCCCACAAAAAGTCAGCAAATTTATTTATGTAATTATGTGTAACATTTGTCTTTTATATATATGTCGATCCATTTGCAGCTCCAGAGAAACGACAGAGAGTCCCATCTGCTTACAACCGTTTCATCAAGTAAGCCTGTAGTTAACACCCTTTTCTCTTTTTTCTTCTTTCAAATTGAAGTAACTACTAAGCTTAACATGTTACAACAAAATCTCGATAAACAATAATCTCATAAAAAATATCCCAGATCGGCAGATCCCAATATTAATAAGAATAGTGTAATATATTGATATTAATAAATTGAATAATCTCCATTTATAAATGGATAACATCTTTCGATGCTTTATTATCCAAGATTTCAATGAATGCAGGAGGTAAGTTTTAACTTTTGTTTAAATAGTTCATCAGTAGTACTCTATATATAAATGTTTGTTCAACTGTGGAACAACTGTAGGGAAGAGATCCAACGCATCAAAGCCGGAAATCCTGATATAAGTCACAGAGAGGCTTTTAGTGCAGCTGCAAAAAATGTAACATACTTATTTTCTATATCTATACATAACAGTGTTCCGATTCCATTTCTAATTTCGAGCTAGCTACTAGCTAGGGTTAGCATTCATTGTTTGATGTAGCTAGTTAGCATGAATATTGATATATAAATCCACTTGTTTACTTTGCATTAGTGGGCCCACTTCCCTAACATTCACTTCGGACTTTTGCCTGATCAATCCGTGAAGAAAACTAATGTGTGCCAACAGGTACTTAATTACTCTCTCTTTTAGCCCCCAGCCTTAAGAAAGCTACTGTGTGTGTGTGTGTGTCTGTGTTTGGGGATTATATTAAAGTTTATGTAATTGTAGGAAGGAGAAGATGTACTGATGAAAGAAGGGTATCTAGCTGCTGCTGCTGCAGCTAATGTTGGTGTGTCCCCATATTAAAAAAGTGGAGGGTTTTAGGGTTTTAGGGTTTCTTGTGAACCCATCTTTTTTTATGTAACCTGCATGTTTATTATATATATGTTGAACATCTGCCATTTCCTTCTTCCCTTTTTTTTGTCAATGTGTCTAAACGCATCTCTAATGCTTAACAAGGGTGTCAAAATTGCTAACTCATCAAAAATATTAATATTTTACTTTCTCTCTCTTTCCTAGTACTTTTAGCATTTTTCTTACAAAAAATTTGCTGCAATGGTTGGCACCCAAAGTTGTAAGTTTGTAAACTAAATCAAACAACTATAATTAAAACTAAATATGTAGGTACATAACTTTGGAGGTATTTGTATTTTTGATGAGAGTGTCAAAAAGTAACAATTTTATTTGGCACTCCCAAGTCCCATCACTCCAACGAAGAGTCAATAAAAATATCATGACACATCATGCCACATCGCATTTTGGCACTCTTTTTTACACCTCCGGTGGAGATGGTGTTACAAGCTATTTCCTTGACTGTCACTCCTATATATGTCTAGCTAGCTGTATTCTGCTTTGATGATATTGTCATTGATCTCTCTCTTTCTGGCTCTGTATCACTGGTACGGCGTATATCTTTTTTATTTTTTAATAGTTACACACCTTGTCATAAGTTACTTGTCATAAGTTAAGGTTCGAATACTCGATATCCCGTAAAGAGGAGCTAGAGACATACCACTATACGAAGAGGTAATGGGTTACCTATATATCTTCTATACAACATGAAACATGGAAGAATTCTGCAACTCCGTTGAGGGTTTATTAAAGTACAAAAGCTAATCTCCCCTTTTTATGTTGGAAATAATTAAGACCCTTACCAACATGTGTAGAATCAAGCATAGGTGCCGTGGAGTCAATATGGTTAACCTACGCGCTGATAGCTGGTATATAGTTCTTAGCCAAAGTTTAACATTTAAGTAGAGCTGCTGCTTTAAGCGGGCAGTGTAACAAAAATATGGGTACATACAAGTTTTTCAGTTTAAAAATTAATTTTAGTTCAAAATTTTAATATCTTGGAGGTAATTTTTTTAACTTACTTTTTCTCTTCACATGAAACTCTTTATATTTCGTATTTGTATTTTTTATCTTTATTTTTGTAAAGATAAATTCACTTTAAGTAAAATTAGACAACCAAGTACAATTAAATCTCGATAAATAAATATCTTTGGAACTGGAGAATTTTATTCGTTTATCGAGATTATTCATTTATCGAGGATAAAAATGCATTGTCTATATTATATCGGGACCGAAAAGATTTATTTACTTAACAAAATTATTTGTTTATCGAATATTCATTTATTGAGGTTCTATCGTAATAACACCATGGAGACTAACATGAACCATAAGATGTTGAACTATGGGCCTGTTTGGCAACGGGTTTATAAGCTGATTTTTGGCTTATAAACACGTAAGAACTTATGAGGGGTATTTGTTTACTCAACTTATTTGATAACTTATAACTTATAAGTTAATAAGTTGAATGTTAGAAATCACCAACATTTTACTTAACTTATCAACTTATTCTTTGATTTCTTTATTTTTTTAATATTTTATATTTTTACATTTGTGTTTTTAAATATTTTATTAATTTAAAATATAAGTGTTGAAATCATTGTATTTAAAAATTATTTTTTCAAATTTAATTTAGCAAATTCTTTACTAACTTATAAGTAAATTTATCTAAACACCCGTATAACTTATAAGAATTCATCAACTTATCACTTATACGACACTTACTCATTTTAAGCTATAAGTCAATTTTTTTGTGATATATCAAACACGCACTATATGATTATCACAAAATGAATAGAAATCATACATCCTGACATCGCGATGATTAGATAATGATAACGACTTGCTCAACGGTGATGCTTCTTTGGAGAAATATGGATTTCTCCCTCTTCTCTGTGTACTTAAGTTTATGTGTTCTTGAGTATGTTAGTGTACCACCTTTTTTATGGGAAAAGGCATTTACATATATATATTATCATAAAAGATATGGGCCGCTAACTTAAATTGTGTTTATAAATTATTCTATGCATGATCATTATCGTTTTAAGTATATGTTTATATAGAGTTTCTTTTATTGATGGTATATGTGGCTATTAGGTGCTTACTTAAGTATGTTCAAGTTTTTAATTTAGAAATTAATATGAGCATTACTAATAGTTGTCATGTTAGTTTATAATTTTTTTTGCGGGATAGAATAAATATTGAGTGTTCTAGATGAGTTTTAGAACATTGCAATCGTAAATTTTCTTCCAATTCTTCAAAATATTACATTCTGGAGAGTAGGTTTTATTACAAATTTTGATCAAAAGACTTCGTAAATCTTCTAATACTCTACTTAGGTCTTACGTTTTCAGTTCTTAATTTTTTTTTGCTAACTCGTTCATATCTTTTCTTGCAATTTGTTGATTTTAAACATTCTTTTCCTTTTTTCGCTTCCTCTATCTGTCAACTTTCAAAACATCGAACAATTCAGTGCCAAGTAATTAGCCCAAACGCAACAACTTGGGTAATCCACAAACCCACCCCAGGTTCCCAAAAGATCATGATTTGTTGGTGCAATTTGTAGTAATACTTTGTATTATAAACTGAACTAAAGTCCCAACTCTTCTCGATTTTGAGACTCGAGTGGTACAAACTCCCCCACTTAAACTCTTGACGTCATCGTTAGGTCTGGACAGTCCATTGTGGAATAATACCACCAGCCTTCGTGTCCTCACCTCCAGCAACTTCACGAATCAACCGAATAAGCCGACCGACTAAATGCAATAATGTGGGTAATCCACAAACCCACCACAAGTCTCCAAAAGATCATGATTGTTGGTGCACTTAGTAGTTGTACTTTTTCTTATAAACTAGACTAAAGCCCCCACATTTCTCGATATGAGACTCAAGTGTTACAATATGTTTTAATTTAATAATATTTCAATCTATTATCAATATTAATTCTTTATATATATAATTTTCACATACAATAAATGTTTTTATTTTACTATTAAAATTTTAAAACATAATTATGTTTAAATGACCTGGTTTATCTAACCGATGATAATATTAACATTCGTGAAATATTATTTGCTATTATAACTTCGATTCTCATGTTTTGTTGCATGAACCCGTGCAAGGCACGGGTCATTTTCTAGTGATTAAAATAAAATTTTATTATTTGCGGTTTAAAGATTTTATTTAGTTATATTTGTACATTTTTTGTTTGTCTCGTTATAATATACTTGTTTTAATTTATATAGATAATTTGATTGATCGAGTCCTATGATTTTAAATAACTCGGGGTGTATAATGTGATCGATCCGATCATAATATTTTTGTATGCTATATAATTAAATTGTTTTAATTCAAAACAAATAGTTTTTATATGTTATATATACTAGTTTTTTACCCGTGCTTCGCACCGAGATTTTTTTTTTAATTTTTGGGTCTCATTTTGCTCTAATTATTTTTATAAAAATGACAATTATTATTAATTTACAATATTGTTATTTTAATTAGTAATATTTGTTTAACACGTAGACTGAAATTTGTAATTGTGATTTAATGTTATCACTTATCATTAACGAATGTACTTGAAAAATTATATTAGACAAAATTTTATGAAAATACATAATTAAAGAAAAAAATTTAAATAGATGATAATGTGATAAAAGTAGTTCAGCATCTTAACATAACACCAATAAAAAAAATTGAAATGCGTAACATTCCTAACAATCCTAAAATTCACAACATCATTTCATTTCATGCATCATTGTTAGGACCATCATATCTAGTAACTTTAAGCCTAAAAAAAAAGACATAGAATATGAATAGGTCGAAAAAAATAAGATATATTGAAATTTGAATTTTTAGAATATTCTTACCAGCATCTCATAGAAAAAACCTCATACAAATTAGGATTGATGTATATTTTCGATAATGGTGGATTGGTTATTGAAACTGAACCTGAGATTAAATGCAGTAGATAAGTAATTAATTTACACAAATCTAATTTTATTATATTATTGTATACCTCAACATTAACTCCCAAAATGTTCTTGACATTCTTTGATGTTAATGTTCGTATTTCACGGTCAAAGAATATAACCCGGATTGTTTCAGTTGAATCACTGACATAACTCATAACATGGAACCTATAGTGATACATAAAAAAAATTAGTTTGGTGAATATGAGTATACACATATACACATAAAAATTAAATTATGATACCTTTTATCAAGATATGAGACAATTTCTTTACAATCATCACATCTATAAAAATTATCAACCGCCACCAATTCAGCAAAACACGAATCACAATCGTAATACCACCATTTCTTGGAATCATCAATTTTTGTGATTTTAGAAAAACACATTATTTCCATCTATAATACAATAATAGTGGATAGTCACGTAAAAACATTAATGACAAAAATTATAACTACATACATGTGCGTATTTTCTCTTACCTGAGTCACATCCTTAGATCGCAACATGTTTATTTCAATCACTGTGTAAGAACTGAGAATGTCTTCGGACTCTCAATCAATGTATTCAGTTGTAACATGTACATCTTGTGGTGGGGACAACTTTCCACGCATATTGTTCACAACTTCATAGTCTAAATCTAGATAATATTTTGAGGAACCATATGAACTTATTTGAAGCATACCTGAAAAAAATAAAGGAAGATAAGATTTTGTGTGACTGATTTATTGTTTGACTAAAGAATATGTTTAACTTATAAAGAGAAAATAAATATGTTACTATTGTAGGTAGTTATTTTGCATCCGGTAAGAATAATGATTGGATGGTGACCTTGTAAGTTCTTTAGATCAAGCGGTAACTTGTCTGCAAGTTTATCCCATACAGTAACCCTAGCTTTCAAGCTACAAATTTGAAAAATAATTAGAGATACATCCTCAATATGTTATGTCATTAAATTCACCAATGTGCAAGTACCTTCCATCAACGATGTCAAACATATATATATTTTTTGACCCGTATTGAGTGTTGTGTGACGCTGTTATACCCGGACCCCTATACACTTCTTGTTGCTAACAGGAGAATGGTTAAGCTTTGAGTTCGCAACATTGAAATTTCATAAAGACGTCCTTCTATAGGTTCCGAATCTTGCCCGTTACAAAATTCAGGTCTAGCGTATACATGAATGTGAGTTTTCTGCATTTGACAAACACAATTAATTATATTGAACAAAGTTTCGTGAATCTATCTTTTTTATGTCTGTCACTAAATTTGTGTAGGAGTAAAAAGAGTACTTACGTCAACGTCAAGTAAGATTAGATTGAGCCATTTGAACTCACCCGTAGTGCTATTGTTCCAGGCCACATCCTCGTCAATCGTACTTTGATTCGCTAGTTTGTCTTGTCACATGTCAAGGAAGCAATACGATTAAAGCGAGCTCCTTGCATTTTGAACGTGTAGAAATGATGTATGGTTGTAGAGATGATGTATGGGTGTAGAAATGATTGATCTGCTATTGAGACTGGTGATTTTTATAACAAATACACGTAGATCTATTTATAGGTACAAACCATTACTAATTTGGGATAAAATTTATCAATTACATTAATACATATATTTTGCAAGATCTTAATTAATCAAATCTCAAATCATTAAATCAATTATCATTAAAAAATATATTGCGTTTTAATTTTTTGATAACTATAAATCAGTCTCAAATCAATTATCATTGAGAAATATCTTACCAGATATTTTTTATTTTTTGATAAACATAAATCAATCTAAAATCAATTATCATTGAGAAATATCTTACCTGATCTTTTTTATTTTTTGAAAAACATAAATCAATCTAAAATCATGTATACATGAAAAAGATCTTGTAAGATATGCATGATCTATTTGAATTTTTGACAACTCCAAATCAATCTAAATAGTTGTCATTTGTTGGATGCAAATACAATTCAATGATATTTTTAATCAATCTAATCAATTAAACGATTTGATTAGTAACACATATTTACTAAAATATTTACGAAAATTTGGTTTTTTTTTACGATGTACAACGCAAAAATATTGTACATGATTTTTTTAATTATATATTATTTAAATTTTACGATTGGTGAACTAAAACATGTAGAAGCGAGATTCACTGTTTGCAAAAGTTTTAAAAAAATCGTAATTCCATTAAATTTTATTATAATTAGATTATTTTAATTTAAATTTTATTCAATTAAGCGATTAAAATTGCATTTATATTACTATTTTATTATTAATATATATATATATATATATATTAAAAATGGAATTGCATTTATATTACTATTTTATTATTAAAATATATATTGATTTGAATAAATTATGAAAAATTATAAAGAAAATTATGAAAAATTCTATGATTGGTTAACAACATGGTGTGGTAGACTCAACTTTTATAAAGAAAGATTTCAATTTGAACACTACATTTATTTTTAGTTAATGTACATATGATAAATTAATTATTTGATAGTTAGTTATTTATACGACATGAATTGTGCATCTGATTAAGTGCAATAATTGTTAATGTCATCAATCATCAATCTTTTTGTTTGATAAATATATTAATTACCATATGTTAAAAATAGTAGTTAATGACTAACTAACCTTAGTTAACAACCTAGTTAAAAATGTATTTAAGGAAATGTTTTAGTGAATTTTGATTGGTTGAATTTAAAATACTCGCTTCTGATTGGCTGAAAATTATGAAAAAATATATGATTGGTTAACTACATGATGTGGTAGACTCAACTTTTATAAAGAAAGATGTATATATTAATCCAATTCTAAATAACTAATTATTTTCTTCCATAAAATGACATTAAAATTCATGTGATTCTAATTAAAAATGTCTCATATACACAATGCATCCAATCTAATTATAAATCTAGTCACTTTTATTATATCTATCTATTTATATTGTATTAATAAGACCGAAACATTAAAAGTTTCGTAGTCGATCGGCACGGTACTCGTATTTTGGTATTTGCACTTTAGTTCTTTTACTTTTACAACTTGACCTTAATTTATTAAAAACAACGATTTTTATCAAAATATAATGTAGTCGGTCGGTTAGAATGATACTCATATTTTGATATTTGCACTTTAATCCCTTTACTTTTGCAATTTGACCTTGATTTATTAAAAACAATGATTTTAATTAAAATATATTTTTTAAATACTGTTAAACACAAAATTCTTGAAACACAATTTAATTACGCTCAAACACAAACACATATGTCAATTCAACATCGAGTTCAACAATCACATAAAACTATTCAAATTTAAGTTCATCTTCCTTAAAAAAAGTATAAATATAAAATAAATTATTAAAATACATATAAGATAACAAATTTAAAAGTCATCTGTGCATTGCACCGACTCTATGCTTGTATATATAAGAAGAATAATCATAAATATCATGTATACATTTTATCGATATGTGCTATATAATAATGCTTATTGTAGAGATAGGCATTCATCGCTTCCCGTCCAACCTCGATCCATTCGCTGCCCTGTTTCGGGCGGGGAATTTAGAACTTTTCCGGCGATCGGGAAGAAATATTTAAAAATTTCGGGAATCGGGGTGGGGTCAGGGATTAGTGTCTTCCCGCCACGCTTTCCGGTACCCAATTTCTATATTTAACAAAAATATTATATATTTTCATGTATATTATATAAATTATTATGAATAAATATGATTTGTATATATTCTTATAGTTTAAACTTTCAATCCATTTTTTTAATTTAAATTTTTCACATGGAGAATACAATTAAATTACAATAATATTTATTTAATCTCTTATTTTAAATAAATATTAATTTGAATTATTATTTAAAATATTACGTTAAATTCAAAATATAAATTATATATCATGATTTATCAAACTAATTTTATTATAAAATTTTAAAGAGATTTTTTAAAGAGCTTTTATAGAAATTAATAAATATGATTTAATAATTTAAATATATTATATAGTACAAGAAAAGTTAGACCCTTAGAATATATTATAGTTAAAGTTACACAACCGAAATATTTATTTAAAACTAAAGAAAAGATAAAAATACACCACACTTAATATTGTTTCTGAAATTTAATATAAAAAATTTATAAGATTGATAGTATATAGTTTTGTATGATATTTTAATAATTAAAATATAAATATTATAAATATCCTTTGCAAACATACTCTAAAAAAAAGAATTCAAAAAATAAAATATTATAAATATTATAAATCATCTTGACTTTTACTTAAAAATTTAAATAATAATAAATATATGATTAAGAATGATATGAGATTTATGTAATATGATTTTTTATTCAAAACCAAAAAAAATCATGTAGTCGGTGGTTATAGGAATGATTTCGAAAGGTCTATTATATATAGAATGGATGGATATTAGACAGAGAGAGGACCACACTTCTCATCTTAATTACCTACTTTTAATTAATTAACCATCATAATTAATAAAGTAATGTATGTAACTCTTGAATTTCCTAGAATACCATTTACGAGGAAGGAATATGTAAAGTTTGTGTTAATAAATTCCTTACATATACTGTATATCTAAATTTAAAGTTAGAAATATCACTTTTGACTTAATGTCAATAAGTGGGTGTTGACTTATACCTTAAAATGAGTATAAGTTCATGAATTTTTATAAGTTATATAGGTGTTTTGGATAAATTTAGTTATAAGTTAGTGAATAATTTGCTAAATTAAATTTGAAAAAATAATTTTTAAATACAATGATTTTAACACTTGTAATTTAAATTAAAAATAAATTTAAAAACACAAATCTAAAAATATAAAATATTAGAAAAATAAAGAAATCAAAGAATAAGTTAATAAGTTAAGTAAAATGTTAAATAAGATGAGTAGACAAACCACCTCTTAAGATAGTCATAAATTGAGATAATTTTAATTTCGTTATCTAGAACTAAAGGCTGAATAGCACAACTGTTTTTTTTAACTAGGTTACAGTTAAAAATAAATTAATAAGGATAAATTAAATCAATCGAGTAATTGTAAATTTTTGATCAAACAATGTAATGGTGAAAGATATCATTTTAATACAATAAAATATCACCTTTATCTATTATAATAAATACATTTAAAGATTATCCAATTTAGATATTATATTATATATATAATGTGATAAGAGGAGTTAATTAACTTACCAAAATTAAAAGATTGATTCAATTATTTGTTAAAGAGGTTACTATAAATATTATCAATGATATTAATGATATTTATAAATATATATATATATATATATATATATGTTTTTATAGCAAAAACTTAATTATTTTTTTATATTTTCTAAACTAAAATTTCTTCTAACTAAAAGCTCCCATTTTTCAAAAATATCACAGTATTTTTCTATTTTTCCTAACTAAAATCTCTCATTTTTCAAAAATATCACGCACAGTTCCATTTAATAAAAAAAGAATATAATTACTAATAACTAACCGATTAGCTTTTTTAGCCGAATCATATGTTAATTATCACAAATTAATATGTTATAGTTAATTATCACAAATTACTTTAATTATTTTAAAAGTAGGCCTAATTATTTGAAAAACTTATTTAAATAGTCTTTTTTTTATTTTGAAAGGTTATTTATTATTTTTAACATGTCTTATTATTATAATTATAAATTTCAATAAAAATATATTTGAAAACCTACTTAATTTTTTAACAAATTCATTTAATATTCAACTAATAAAAATATTATACAAAAACACAAATAATAAGTAAACAACTATTAAACAATTCGTGCATGGTTATAGGTTAGTATATTTATACTATTATATTAAAGACGAAACATTGAAAATTTTGTAGTCTGGTCCTCAAAAATTTTGTAGTCTGGTCACTCCATTCATAGCCGTTAGATATTTCTGATCAAATCGATGAGATCTGATCAAATCGATGAGATTCGTTACATAAAATATTAAAATTATTATATAAAATATCTTTTATATTTTTCCTTATTAAAATATCTCATTTTCCAAAAATATCGCACGCAGTTTCATTTAATAAAATAACGTAATAAGATTATAATTGATAATAACTATTCCATTACCATTTTTAGCCAAAGTGTATATTCTTTTTTATATTTTCTAACTAAAATTTCTACTTTTCTATTTTTCATAAATAAAACCTCTCATTTTCCAAAAATATAATGAACAATTATATTTAATAAAATAAAATAATAATATTATAATTATTAATGACTAACCGATTTATTTATTTTTCCTAAAGGTATTGTTTTTTCATATTTTCTAACTAATATTTATTCTAACTAAAACCTCAAAAATATCACGGGATATAAAATAATATATAATATTTATATATTTTTTTCATATTAAAATTTCATAAAATAATATATAATTACAAAAGTTTAAATAAAAAATAATAAAATATTAAAAAAAACCGTGCATCGCACGGAATCGCACGGAATATAAGCTAGTGTATATATATATAATGTCTATAATTAAAACAGGTCAAATTAGAATAAATTTTTGATAATATGAAGTCCCTTATTATAATAGATAAAGGTATTTATATCACAAATTTATTTTCAAGAAAAAAGAATCTGAAATGAAATTCGATCTATTTTATGTTGTTTAAAGATATCACGAATTCATTTTCAAGAAAAAACTTCGGAAATGAGATTTGCTTTGGTGGTGGGATGATAGGGAATTCATTTTCAAGTGAAAAATATTACAAAATGTTATTATCTTGGTTGCATTAAGTTGCAGTTGATTGCAAATTTATATTTTTGTAAAAACAAATTCAAAAATTTGTATTTTTACAAAAAAATAAATAAAATAAAATGTATTTTTGCAAAAATAAAAATAATCGTAATTATGAAAAAAGCTCTAAAAACTACTATAAATTAATAAAAACATTAATATACCCCGTCGTTAATAGGTGCAGCTATAAATAAATAAATAATAAAAAAAAATTTACAAGAAAATAAATTGCTCTCAGGTATGAATTCTTCATTCATCTCTTTAATTCCTAAGGTGGAGTTCCTTTTTGGAAGAATGGGAGATTTTAGACCTATCAGTCTAATTAATTGCTCACTCAAGATCCTTACCAAATTATTAGCCTCAAGACTGGAAGTAGTTTTGAACAAGGTAATAAGTAGCAATCAAACAGGCTTCATGAAAGGTAGACAGATCTCAGAAGGTATTTTCATTACCAATGAGATAGTACACTCACTTATGACTGGGGAGTCTTCGGGGCTAATTCTAAAGCTGGATTTTGAAAAATCATTTGACTCAGTAGACTGGATTTTTCTTTTGGAAGCATGCGGCAGCATGGGTTTTGGTAATAAGTGGTGCTTTTGGCTGAAATCCTTATTAGTTTCTATGAAGGCTTCATTTTTGGTAAATGGCTCGCCCACTAATGAATTTAATTTTGAAAGAGGATTGAGGCAGGGGGATCCTTTATCTCCTCTTTTATTCAATATAGTAGGAGAAGTTTTTTCCTCTATGATAAGTAGAGCCCAAGAGATTGGACTTTTTAAGGGTCTCATTGTTAATGAAGGTAGCCCTCCAATGTCTCACCTTCAATTTGCAGACGACACCATCTTATTTCTGGAAGCCTCGGAGGAGAATGTTAGAAATGTTAAGCGAATCCTTCAATGCTTTCAACTGTCTTCAGGCCTGAAAATAAACTTTCAAAAAAACTTGCTCTATGCTTGGGGAAATGACCATAGCTTGGGTCAATGTGGAGCCAGCATTCTTGGGTGTGGTTTGGGTTCTCTTCCTCTTAAGTATCTAGGTGCTTGCATTGGGACTAATCCCAGGAGAAAGATTTTCTGGGAACCATTATTGAGAAAGATAGATAGTAAATTGGAAAATTGGAAATGTCAGTCACTTAATATGGCAGGCAGATCCATCCTCATTAAGTCCACCATTAACAGCATTCCTAATTATTGGTTTAGCCTTTACAAGGTGCCTAAGGGTGTGTGTAAGTTGATAGACTTGAAAAGGAGGAAATTCCTTTGGAAGGAAACGGAGGATGACAATAGAGGCAGGAGAAAGATTCATCTGGCCAGCTGGGATTCGATTTGCCTGCCTAAAAGTAAAGGAATATCGCCCTCCTGAATAAATGGTGGTGGAGATGGAATTCAGAAAGAAAGAAAATGTGGTGGTTAGTGATTAAATCCAAATATGATATGAAGGAAGATAAAAATCTTGAGCAATGTCAACATAGAAATGATCTTTCATACATGATGAGAGATATTTTTAGGGTCAATATTCAAGATAACAGAGAGAATTTTTTGAGTAAGGAGAATTTTGTATGAAAGATTGGAGATGGGCAAGATATCCTATTCTGGGAAGATAATTTGCATCAAGAAGGAATTTTAGCCGACAAATTTCCTAGGCTTTATTCTCTTTCTAGTTGGAGTCATGTAGTGCATTACCCTCATCGTTTACCCAATGGTAACACAATGGGGTTGGGAGTGGTTATCAGGGATCGTAGGGGTGCTATGATTTTGATGGTCTCTGGTACCATAAGAGGTCTGACAGTGATGGGTAGTGAGCTTTGGGCTTTACTTATAGGATTAAGGTGTGCGTTCTATGAAGGGGAGGAGAGGGTTCAACTTGAAACAGATAATGAGGAAGGGTTACAAGAGTGGAATGACTGGCATTGGAGATGGGGTCAGAATCTGCGACACAGAGGGTTGATTGAGCAACTGGAACAGAGAAAGTCTGACCCAAACCTTACTCTTGAAGTGGATTCCATTAGGGCAAGCCAAAACAGACTAGCCAGGTTTCTAGCTGAGGATGGTGCGCAGAATCGTAACAGGCTAATCGTCTTCCGTAGGGGTATGGGGAGAGCTAGAGAATTATGGAGGCTGGATATGGGGTTAGGTCCACTGGATGCTAGATTTCAGGTGGTGGAGGAAGATGTTGCAGCAGCTCAGCAGGTGGCGGAGGAGGAAGTTGAAGGCATGGGGGAGTGGCTCGTCCAGGACCTTGGTTCTCACAGCATGGGTGCTCAGAACTGAGTTTTAGCAGCCGAGCTTTGCAAGGTTTGAAGCTCCGAGTATCAGAACTGAGTTTGCATATTCAAGTTTCATTTGCTCTCTTTTAGTATCTTTTTAATTGTTCTTGGGTAGATTTTAATGGTTGTGCCAACCCCTTCCTTGTGCATCTTCATTGTGCCTGGGAAGGTTTTACTGTTAGTTGTTCCGTTCTAAAACTTGTTTCCTTGTTTGCCTTGAGCCCATTTTCTGTTTTCTTGGGCCTTGGTTGGTTTAGGGGTTTCCCCTTTTTTAATATATTCTAATTATCAAAAAAAAAAATATTAAACTGAGGAGCAACTGCCATGACTTGAGGAGTTGTTGGGCTTGGGTAGCAGCCCATGGCCGAAAGACCATCCACAAAATCCGGGGCAAAAAACAGGAAAGAGCTCGGGTTTCTTTACCCATTACCGTAAAAGCCCGTACGAGTCACGGACCTGTACTTATACTAAAATAATTTCTTGCACAAATTTGAATACATTTAAAATAATTTTTTAACTAAAAAATACGATAAATGATAATCTTTACAATTTTTTACATTTATATAGTAATTTTTTTAATATTTCATATCTTTTTCTTGAATCAAATACTTCTAAATTTGATAAGACTACATAAATTTGACTAATATGCATAAGATAAAAGTTACATTAACAATGTGTACATCTATATAATATTTTTTTGATCTTGTAATTATTTTAGTATATTTAACTCATTTATTATATATAATTGAAAACCTAAATTTAAAAAAAACAATTTTAACTCAAATTAATTATTTTGCATATATTTTTTAAATTCATGTATTTTACTCAATTATATGATTAAATAAATTTATGGTACAAATTAATGAACCCTGAATCAACTACAATCTATACTAAATTAAAATAAGTAAAATTGTTATAATTTGTATCTTGTTTTAGATATAATAATTTCAAATCTTCTCTCATACAATTTCGAAGGCATAAGGCTCAAGTTTAACACAATGTCACAATTTTTTATTTTTGACAAAATACAATGACATAATTATTCATATAAATAATCTCTAATTATTAGTAAATGAACCTATCATATATCTCTTTTCGTTTTACTAATTATAATACCAGAGTTAACTCTGCATATTTTTCTATAATAATGTATATTATACGTTAACATATCCCCTCAAACTCACGATACCAAAATTGAGAGTTGGTCAAAATAGAAAAATTGAATCGTCCGCTTCAATCAACAAAATCACTGACTTCAATCAGAGTCCTCGTTGTGATCAGTTGTTCAACCTCGTCCTCGTCGTCATCTCTGTCATCGCTACCACCATCATAATTTTTATCACGACTCTTCTTATAATTGTGACGCCCCCAAATCCGGAGTCAGGATTTGGTGCCACTATTACTCTGAATAAAACATAATTATACAAACGACCCCTCAGCTAAGGATCGATCACAGGTTATCGTATGAAACAAGAATCTAAAATATTAAAGTTATTACAACATCTAATTCAGTTTTATCACAAACCGTTGCCACTATCCAAACATTGGTTAGATCTAAGATGAATTCTATCTGTCTGACAACTAAAACCTACTTCTTGAATCAGGCCTCCTCGCGGTCTCCTTAGCGGTTACTCGAAAATAGCTAACTTCGTTCTTAACTGAAAGGTTAGGGAAAAACAGCAAGAATGAGCCAACAATGCTCAGCAAGTGTATAATAATAATCAACAAGCATTGAACATGATATAAGAAATGAATCAGGATGTCTGATAAATAAATAGAGTTTCATAATATGAATCAGGATGTTAATGTTTCATTCACAAGAATATATCAAGTCCATAAAGGAATCAAAAGACTATAAACATTGTTCTCAAATTCTTCGATTTCAAATTCTATATAAAAAGAAGGAGTTGGAATATCACGATAAGACGCTACGAGCTAAGCTAGGTGATCAGCCAACGCATTAGCTCCGAACCATGCTACACATGATTCTCAAATATAAATGGATCCATAGGTAACACATTGGCCTTAATTAACATTAATGAAAAGAGACCGGCGCCTCAGTCAAAATTATTCCAACTTTCGAGATAAATATCAATAAGAATTTCAAAATGAGATTTTTCCTTGTTTAACGAGTAAAGCAATATGACAAGGTTCGACAATATTTATTCTTCAATATCCTCTGAGCAAGTATGTGTGAATCATGAATTATGAACAAATTGCAGTTTCAAGATTTCAATGTCATAAAATAGGGAGTCAACAAAACAAAGTCTGAATCAAGTTATTCTAAACATTGGATATAGATAGGGACAAGGCTTGTCACTTGTTTTTAATCATGGCAAAAAGGGATACAAATGATTGCATATGTCGAACAAAGAATTATGAAATTTAAATATGAAAGGCAAAATGGAATTAGCACACTTGCCTCAAAAGCCTATGAACTAACTCTATAACTTGTATCTCACAACTCCAACTTTACGTACACAGGCTCCTTTCCTGGCCTTCTATTTGTACCTATATAAAAGTATAATATCGTCTTAGTCTTTATCACTTAGTACCACAGCCTCGTTTACGTATCTCTAAGTACTTCTACCCCATCGTCATACAATTACATTTACTTATATATATATATACAATCACGAAGCATATAGCGTCTTTACAACTTTAATTAACATTTAAACATGTAGTCACTTAGCATATATCGCTTAACGACATCATATGACATTCCTCAATCTTATGACGGAAAAGCCTCAAAACAAAGTACTTTAATAACTCTATCTACATTCTTGGACAACATTAACACTTAATCACATAAGCCATGTATACGTACTTTAGTAATTATACAAACCACACAAACACATAAGACCAACATGTCAAGATATGACAACACAATTCACCATTGTCTTCCACCCTCTTCTCTTCTTCTTTCTTTTCTCTCTTCTCTCCTTTCTTCCTTCCTTTCTTCCTTTTCTTGGCCTCTCGGCCTTATGGCCTAACTCACATAAGCAACACACACACACAAGAATATATATATATATATATATATATAATCTAACTTTCAAATCATACCACACTTATATATATATATATATATATAATCTAACTTTCAAATCATACCACACTTGGTTATCCCTTTAAATCAACTTGACCAATGCCAACCATATCCTTAACACCTTTACAAATAATGCATTCAATCTCAAAAGCTGAAAATTCTGCTGCGCATACTTTACTAAAACATTTTTCATAAATCCAAAAATAATCAAATAAATACCACATTTGACAGGATACTTCCTGATTACTAATCCAACTTAACATAAAAATTTCATCTCCAGAACAGTTTACTTAGACTAAAAACGAACAAGTTAAAGTGTGTACTGAAGTACAGAAAATTCCTGCTGCGCAACTTTTAGTAAAACATGCATAACTCTTTACTCGCTAACTCTATCGATACAAGGTTTGCACCTGAGCAAACTAGACTCCAACTAGAACAATTTCCTCCTAGACTTGCTGTCTAAAATAGGTAGCAAACAATTTCAATTAACCAAAACAGAATAGACAGTTTCTGGGCATTTCAACATTCTACAACTTAAACCTTTAATCACTAACATCCTTATTGCATAACCTATGATGCAACTAATCAACCATTCTCAACTCCTTAGGCTGCCACAACACTCATAAATCAGAACTTTAAGAAGAAGTACTCAATTTATACATTAAAATCAATTAGCATCAACAATCACAAACACTACACTTCTAATCCGACAAAAACCCCAAATCAAAACCTTCAACTTAAAATCAAATATCAAACATATATAATCCGAAATTCTCTAAACTTAACACAATAATTAACATGCAATCACTATAACATGAAATTATCAATTAATCATCAACACCAATACTTCAAACCAATTTTTTTATAAAAGGGGAAAAAATTGAAATTTCACACATGCATTTCGATTCTTCAACATGCAACCCAAATTAACTACTTGTAAATACTTTACAACAATATACATACATCAACATATATAGATCATGACCACCGGTTCACCAGAGTTCATCACCGTGGTCGACGAATTACATGCAGCCCCAAAAACAAAGGGATTTTGTATGAATTAGTCCCCAATTGATCCTATAACCACAATTAAACTCTTAAACATCAAGAACACTGGATTTTAAATAAAAAAAACCGAAACCCCAATTTACAAAACCCATTTTTGAATCCTCACCAAACTCAACACTATTGGTATTAAGGTGTAGAGCTTGGCATGAGCTTCGATTTGACTATCTAATCAACAAATTTGGTTAATAAAATCAAAAGATAAAAAAGAGAGAAGGAGAGAGATTTGAGAGAGAAACGAGAGAGAGAGAGAGAGAGAGAGAGAGAGAGGTGTCAACTGAAAAGAAAAGGGGAAGAAGAATCTGCGTGAGTATTGTATAATTCCCAAGGGAAAATTGGTAATTTCCTAATTCTGAAAACTGTTTTATTATAAAAGAAAACCAATAAATTGCATTTCTAAAATCTAAAATAAAATGGAAATAATAATCTAAAAATCAAAATTTATTTTTAAAATAAAGAGTACAAATTTACAAGATCACACATATTTTTAAAATATTTTTGTGATTAAAAACGAATTAAATATGAATTTTCAAAGTTTACATCCCAAAAATGACTTTTAAATCATAAAATCATTTTTAAATCCTTAACACCAAAAATAAATTCCTCCACTTTTTTTAGAAAATAATAGAATATAAAATAAGGGTTATGAAAAAGATTTCACAATAAAAAGGATCTCTGATGATCTTATAAAATTCCCGGAAGGTCAAAAAGAATTGATTTTTAACAAGAAAATCATATAATATGAAATTAAAAGCACACACTTTGATTTTAATCCTTATCATACACCAAGTAAACATCTAATCACCACATTTTCCAATATCAACCTTTCACAAAAAATTCACATATTGTTAATCATTTACAAGTCAAAAATTCTAAGACGTTAGAATAATTTTCCTTTTTTATTGTTGTTGGTTTGTGATAGTTTCTTCCACGAATACATTAGCATCTGAATTTTCCCCACGAACTTTCGTAAGATTTCCTTTTTCCATACACACAAACATTTTAAGTATTTGTTTTCTCACACCCACAAACTCTCGCAAGATACTTATTCTCACATCCATGAACTCTCTTGTAATTTTTTTTCTCATCCACATTAACATTAAACCTTTAGTAATGTAAATTACAATAATTAGTATAAATAAACAATTATATATATATAATATTAAATTGATTCTGACTAATCATTCTGATTATCCTCAATTATTTAATTAATTCATAATCGGTGCCTACATCGATTACTCCAATTAGGGGTGTACATAATTTATCAACCCGATCAAATCGTACCAACCCGACCCTCCTTTCCATTGACCAAACCGATAAATAATAAAAACTCGGTACTTAATTGGGTTTAAGAAATTTCAAACTGATTTAAATGAATTGGGTATGAGTTTTTCATTTTATCCATCAACCTAGTTAGATTTAAGTTACAAATTTTGTTCGATAATTTAAATTCATATCTATACATTATATACAAACATACATTATATAATACTAGCTTAAAACCCGTGCGATGCACGGATTATTATTCATAATTATTATTTTTATTATTTATGTTTTAATATTCTATTAATCTGCATTTGCCAAAAAAAATAAGTAGGCGTGTTAAACTTTTTTAAATAATTAAAATAGATTTTAAAATAAATTAATAACTGTTTGCCAGTGATATTTTTGGAAAAGGAGGGGTCAAGGAAAAATAGAAAAATTAACATGTTTTAGCTGAAAAGGTAAGTGTCCGTAATTAAAAGTATTTAAATATGCTTCACAACAAATAAGTAAGGATTTGTCCGGAATATTTTTGAAAAATGAGGGGTTTAGTAAAGAAAAATCAGAAAGAGTAACATGTTTTAGTTGAAAAATATAATTGCCCATGATTTTTTTAGAAAAAGAGAAGATTTTGTTAGAAAAGATAATGTATTTTAGCTAAAAAGATAGTTGGTTATAAAAATGTTATTATTTAATAATAATTTTTTTAGAAAATGAAAAAATAGAAAAAGTAACATAATTAAAAGTATTAAAATAGATTTTAAAATAAATAAGTAAGGATTTGCCCGTTATATTTTTGGAAAATGAGGGATTTTAGTAAGAAAAAATAGAAAGAGTAGCATGTTTTTGTTAAAAAAGATAATCGTCCGTGTTTGTTTTAGAAAAAGAGAGGATTTTGTAAGAAAAAAAATAAAAAAAGGTAATGTATTTTAGCTGAAAAGGTAATTGGTTATAAATAATGTTATTATTTAGTGATAGTTTTTTAAAAAAAAAATAAGTAAGGGTAATTAAGTAAAATCACTAAGTACCGACCATCCGTCTATCCGACTACCAAACTTTTAATGTTTCGTCTTTAATAATATAGCTTAAAACTTGTACGATGCACGGGTTGTTTTTAATAATTGTTAATTTTATTATTTATATTTTATTCATTGCATTTATTAAAAAAAATTAAGTAGACGTGTTAAACATTTTAAAATAATTAAAAGTATTAAAATGAATTTTAAAATAAATAAGTAACGGTTTGTCCGTGATATTTTGGAAAAAGAGGGGTTTTAGTAATAAAAATAGAAAGTAACGTGTTTTCGTTGAATTTTAAAATATAAAAGTAACGATTTGTCCGTGATATTTTTGAAAAAAGAGGGGGTTTAGTAAGAAAAATAGAAAATGTGACATGTTTTAGTTGAAAAATGTAATTGTCAAATAAAAGTATTAAAACAGATTTTAAAGTAAATATGTAAGGGTTTTCTCGTGATATATTTGAAAAATGAAGGATTTTAGCAAAGGAAATAGAAAAAGTAACATGTTTTAGCTGAAAAGGAAATTGCCCCTGGTTTTTTAAGAAAAAAATGGTAATATAATTTAATTGAAAGAGTAACTGATTATAATAATTAAATAAATAATTAAATAAGGCAGATATCGTATCGAAAAATAGGTACAAAAAACAGGTACCAAAACTTTCAATGTTTCGTCTTTGATAATATAGTATAGATAGATAGATATATTCGTAATATTAGTATTTTATGCTACTAAATGAAATAGTCCGTGATATTTTTGAGGTTTTAGTTAAGAGAAATATTAGTTAGAAAATATAAAAAAATATACGTTTTGGGAAAAAAGCTAATCGGTTAGTCATTAATAATTATAATATTATTATTTTATTTTATTAAATATAACTATTCGTGATATTTTTGGAAAATTAGAGGTTTTATTTAGGAAAAATAGAAAACTAGAAATTTTAGTTAGAAAAAAAAAATATACAATTTGGCTAAAAATGGTAATGAGTTATTTATTAGCAATTATAATCTTATTATGTTATTTTATTAAATGAAACTGTTGTGATATTTTTGGAAAATGAGATGTTTTAGTTAGGAAAAATAGAAAAGATATGCTATATACTAATTTTAATATTTTATCTAACGGTTCTCAATGATTTGATCAAAAATTTCTAACGGCTATGAATGGAGTGACCAGACTACAAAAACTTTCATGACCAGACTACAAAACTTTCAATGTTTCGTCTTTAATATAATAGTATAGATATCATACTTTCATTTAAATTGCGTGTTTACATTTTGTGTGTATGGGATTATTTTATGTATTATGAAAAATATTAACCTTTTATATGCACGTCAGTTATATATATGTATTGATTTTATATATAAAATTCAGAGCTTTTTAACTAAATTCTAATTTATTTCAATAATTTAACGTATACATAGAGATAAATGTCAATAAAGAATTTTTTTTTGATCAAGACTAAATTATATTCATGTATAACATAGAATTTTATCTTACAATTTTAATTTGTATGTTCATCATTCATAATGACAAAGAGAGTGTGGGGATTTTATTTTTTATGTTCAGCATTTATAATGACAAATAGAGTATAAAGTGTATTTAATCAATCGAAATCCATACTCTATTATTAAAGACGAACATTAAAAGTTTGGTCAGCGCGGTACTTGTTTTTTTATAATTCATGTTTTTACTTAATTACCCTTACTTATCTATAAAATAAATCATTAAATTATAATATTACTTATTTATAAAAAATTACAACCACATCATTTTTTCTATTTTCTAACAAAATCCGTTCATTTTCCAAAAATATCACGGGCAATTACCCTTTTCAACTGAAACATGTTCCATTTTCTATTTTTCTTTACTAAAATCTCTCCTTTTCCGAAAATATAATGGTCAAACCCTTACTTATTACACTTTTTTCTAAAAAAATCTACTCATTTTTCAAATATATCACGGGCAATTACATTTAAATTTAAACATATTACCTTTTATATTTGTTCTCACTAAAATCTCTATTTTCCAAAAATATCAGATGTAACCCTTACTTACTTATTTTATTAAAACCCATTTTAATAATTTTAATTATTTAAAAAAGTTTGCCTATTTTAACATGTCAACATATTTTTTTAACAAGCACAATTAATTTAATTAAAACAATTCTAAAAATATCACGGGTAGTTATTTTTTCTTTTAATTAAAACATGTTAGCTTTTTTATTTGTCATTATTGTCAATATTATTTTAATAAATAATAAAATAATATTAATAATTCTCCATCTGTATTCTTCATTTATTTTTTTCTATGTACCAATTAATATTTAAGTTTTTCATTTCATAATTTACCATATTGATTTTTATTCTTTATTTAATATTATCCGTTCTCATTAATATTTTTAATTTGTCATTTTCTAATCTCTTTTGAAGGTCTGTGCCTTGCACGGGTTGTAGACTAGTATATATTAAAGCGAAAACATAGAATTGTAATAAAAATTTTGGTTGAATATAGAGATATATAAAACTACTAAAATTAAAAAATTAAGCAATATAAAAAATATATATCAATATTTTTTTTTACTCAAAAGTGAAAATTAAGAATAAAATAAGATAAGTGAAAATAACGTGAACTATCTAATATGATTTTTAAAGTAAACATAAAAAGTAATATAACATAGTCATTTATGACATCAACCTCTAAGAAGAAGGTGGATTGATTCTCGACAAATATTTATATGTTTTTGTACAATAATACAAAGGCTAGATGACACTTTTATTATTTTTCAAAAAATAGGATTAAAGTTAAATTTAAAAAAGAAAATAAGAGATGACATAATTTATTTAGTAAGAATTTTAAAATAAACATAAAAATCAATGTAGTACAATGGTTATGACATGAACTTCGAAAGTAGTTTGATTCCTAGTGAACACATATTTCTTCATTTTTAACTTAAATTATAAAGAGTGGTATTTTTGTGATTTTTTAATATATAGGGGTAAGTCTGTAACTTCACGACCAGTCAATGACTCTTTTTTCCCATAATTCTCTTTTAATAAATAGATAGAAGGAGACTTGAACCAACAATTTATTTACTCAAAAGGTATAGATTAAAAGTAAAAATAAAATTAGTACATAACGTGATGTTGATCTAATACCATTTTCAAAAAAATATTGTAACACAAAGGTTGTGTCTATCATGTAAACAACTAAAGTTCTTCTAATTTTTGCATAAATTATAAAAATATGGCATTTTTGTGATTTTTTTAATAAATAAAGATAAAATATTAATTTCATAACCATTTAAGTGACATATTTTACCTTTGGTTGCGAATTCCAGCCTGCCTCAAAAAGTTTAATTCTTTGCCGATGATCCTTGAAAGATTCTTACTGGAAGGGAATATACTTGAGAAAATAAAGTTGAAATCTCTTGGAATCGGATCTGTCTTCATGGCAGATTGTAGCACCTAATTCTACTTGCTAATTCTTTTTTTTTTTTGCAATTTTTTTTTAAAAAAATTAAATTTTGCTAAATATCTACATACTAATTGTAGCACCCAGTACTACTCTTTAAGGGAAATTCTTTTAGACTTCTACTAGTTCTCAGGTGAATTCTTGAATTCGAAGAAAATATTGTTAAATTAAGGGCAACTGTTTGGTCTCATATCTTCTTCGAATCTGGGAAGAGGAGATCCATCTACTTCTGGCATGCTCCTTGGTTCCAACGGCCAACCACTAACAAGGGTATAGTTATAAGAACAGTGACACTTTAGTCACCAATGGCTTAGATCAGAACATTACTTTGGCAGTCTGGCGGATCATAAACACGGTCACAAGTCAGCTATAATCATCCCCAACTTCTGTTGCGGCTTTAACCCTGTTTATGTTGCTTCGCTAGTTGATCTAGTTTTTTAGATGTGATCTTGTGTTCTTTTTTTAGTCATTCTTGTTCTGGTGCTTCCTACTCGCAATCTAAGTTTGTTCAGAATATTTGTATAAAATTATCTCCAGTTTGTTCTTTGTTAATATATAGCTAATTTACTTGGCAAAACAATATAATATATAGCTAATTTATCTATAAGAAAATTGCTACATATTTTATGCGGAATATTTGTAGAAGACTTCCATCCAAATATTTTGTAGTTCTATTTTATGATTGCTTTTGCTTCAATTATTATTCAGCTAAATAAATAATTCTGCAAATTCATTTAAACATCGTTTATCCGACATTCACCTAGTAGCATCAATAACCGCGCAGGAAAAAGAAGTCCCATGAATGGGTACATAGCATTAATAAAAGCAATACAAGAGATTAAAAAAATACATCAAAAAGATTATGCAAGCAAAAGTCTAAGATGGGCAATGTAGTTGATGAAAAGAGTGACCTGCAACATTAAGAAATGGGAAAAGCAAAGGATCTCACATCAAATTTGTTGAAAAAAATGCCAAAGAATTAGCCATGCATTTTCTGCACCAACGACAACACAACAAAATGGAGTCGATTAAGTGCAAAATTGTACCCCAGGGTAGAATCAGTCGATAAAACCTGCTATACATCGAATAGAGTCTAGGACATTTTAGAGTGACACTATATGAGCCGTTAGATGGTAAGTCTGATGACTCTGATCCTAGATCTATGAAGCTAAATTTGTTATTTAATTAATGCATAGGTGAATAGAATCTATTATACAGACAGTAAGAAGAATAAAGATAAAACTTCTAACGATCCTACAATAACCACCACAAACTACTGCTGCTGTTCATGACATTGTACATCTAGAGGGAGGGCGTTCAAAAGCAAAAGAAAAAGGTCACAAGTTAATGTTTGCAAGTCAAGATCATTCATGGACATCCATTCTAACACAATATGGTCCAATCTCGTTAAAGAGAAAACAAGTAAATCACATTTGAATATATATGAGCAAGGTTGTCAATGGGCCAGTCATATTACTGTTATATAATTTTTTTTAACATCAATTTTAAATACAATTTGACATGTGGTTTTGAACATCAGAACACCCTCACTACCTAACAAACTTAAATCTTCTCGCACTGAAACAAATTTGACACTCAGGAAAACAAAATGATATACAGATATCTCTAACACTAGGACTCGACAAACTTTAAAAAAAAAAACCTGAGCAAACAGAGAAAATATACAAAGCCGGAATAAAAAAAGAGCATCGGTACCAAATAAAAAGCAAGTATCATTTAAATATGTTCTGACTTCCGAGACAAGGCCTCCATCAGCTAAAGCAGACCTCTTGTCCAGTTGTCCAGATGGCAGTCTGGAACTTTCATGGTCCTATCAGGGTGATCAAATCAACAAAGGGACTTGTCATGGAAGATAAACCCTTGTTTGCAATTACTTTTTCGTTGCCTACATAACACAGTCCCGTCTGACTACTATGTACACTTTCAAAGCCATCAAGACACACACTAGACTGAGTAACTGTTGTTCGGTTCAAGACCTGGTACTACAAGCCAGTAAGATACACTTGCGACTGAATAATCGTCTTTGAGATTCTAAAACCTGGTAGTACTGTCAACCCAACCTTCGCTCTACTCTTTCCAGGCAGTACATCTCTCTTTAAGACATCTTCCATGTACACTAATGAATAATCAACCCCTCTCTCCACCTGAAATATTTCGACCACCGGGCAAAACGAATGCGCCAATTTATGAAGCGACCATACAGAACTAGCCATATTAACAAAGGACTCATAGAACACCTTTAACGACTTCCATGAGTCTATTACAACTTCCTTTTGATCGAAATTTCTAAAAATCGACGATTCCATCGTAGGATGTATGATTTGTTCGTATTTTCTCTCACAAAACTTTGAAAACTCACACTTTGGATTCCTACTCAAAATCTCCATCGGAACACCCGACACATGTTCAAGTAACTCCTTCATACAACTACCATCCCCTTTACCCAAACCATCACCATTACTAAAACCCTCACTCCCCTCCAACCCAAAATCCCTTAAATCAAAACCTCGAAACATAGCCAAACAAACATAAGACAAAAACGCAAACTTATTATGCTCTTTTTTCGCATACTCCACATCGCAATAAACCGAATTCGCAGCCGAATCCAAATCCCACCCTGCTTTCCTCATCAAACCAGTCAAAAGCTTACTAAACCTCCTCAACAACTTACCCACATCAACCAACATAGACTCAAAAACCCGAACAGTCAACAAAAGCTCAGTCCCTCTAGAATCATTAACCTTCAAATAATTAGACAATTTTTTCGACAACTTAAAATTACCCAATTCAACCTCACTCAACTTTTTCCTACAAACCAAAACCTCATCATCTTTAACATCAATATCGGACTGTAATCGATTAACCATGGTTCCCAACGCGCGTAACTTACTCTGATTCTCCTGTACTTGAGCTTCCAAACAAGACCCAACTAACAAATTCACATCAAAATCAAAATTAGAGTTCAATCTAGAATCTTTATACAAATTTCTCACCTCATACAGCTTCTTTAACTGCAAGATCAAAGCTTTATCAGCAACTTTCACAGCTTCTTCATCAAACGGCACATGGGCAGTCTGCAATTGCAAATAAGAAGCCTCAAACGACGACGTAATAGCAAAAAGAGACGAAATTAGGGTTTTCGCGAAATGGGTATTGATGGGTTGGATTGAATTTGGGGAAGAACTAATCCGGGTCGGGTCAGGTTTCACAACAACAACTTTTTGGTCAATTGTGAACTCTTGTGAATCAAGGAGAGTGAAATTAGGGTCAGTATCGGAGGTGGGGTCCTCTTCTTCGGCGAAAAATTCGACGGTTTTGGCCTTGAATGCGAGTGCGAATTTTTGAAAATAATCAGAGATTTGGGGTTGTTTTGAAGATGTATCCATTTCTGTCATCTGGAAAGAGTTAGAAAAAATCAGAGTATATACATTTTTAATGTGTGTGTGTGTGTGCTGTAAAGGAAGGAAAAAGTGTGTGTTTAGGCTATAGAGTGGAGGTGGGGAGTGGTGCTTTGGAAGACTTTGAAGGAAGGTATGTGTGTTAATTGCAAGTTTGGTTTTGTTGAGAATTTTCACTGTTCTTTATGTTCCGTAGAAAATATTATTTTCGAATTATATCTATATATTATTATATATAATTGGTATAAAGGGGTTTAGGTGGTATGGTATGGCGTGATCGTCACGTCCTACATTTTAGGTTTATGTGGTACATTTTAGTAAACAACATATCTAAAAACAAAATAATTAAATATGTATATCAAAAAGTTAGATATACTTTAAATATAAAATAAATGTTAGATATACTTAACATTATAATCACCATGCTCCAACAAATATTTAACATTTTGAAACAAAAAATCACTAAAACAAAGAATACAATTATAATTAATTATAATGAAGATCAAACAATCAATATACTTATATAAAGTAGAAGACGGGGGCGGTGATGTGGCGCCTCTAGAATCGCTCCGTTCTATTTTTCTAATTTTCTCAATTTTTCTCAATTTTTAATTTTAATAATTACAACTTCCTTTATTATTTCGATTTTGTAGGAAGGAAATTGAAAATTACACTTTTATTATTTTCAAACTTGATAGAACTTTCTTTTTTATTTTCAAACTTGACAGAACTTTTTTTGATTTAGAAAATTACAACTTCCTTATTATTTTCGAATTTGTAGGAGTTGATAGAACTTTCTTTGATTTAGAAAATTACAACTTCCGTATTATTTTCGAATTTGTAGGCTCTTATGTTAATAATTGCAATTTTCTTTTTTATTATTTCCAATCTTGATAGAACTTTCTTTTATTATTTTCAAAATCTTGATAGAACTTTCTTTTATTATTTTCAAACTTGATAGAACTTTGATCAGTCTTGACATGATTTTTGATCGATGAAAAGGTTAATAAATCAATATACTTATAACTTATTAGTTTGTCAAATTGTATGATGTTATTAACTTTTCTAAGATATGTTGTATGACAGGAAAATTTGATCTATGCTACGCTCCCGAAGATTCTGGTCTCTCGGTTCAAAAATCTTTTAGAGGAAGGCTCTGTGTACAACATCAAAAATCTAAAAGTTGTTTTAAGTACAGGGAAATATAAACCACTATCGCATGGGTCTAAATTGTTCTTCATATGCATAATGTTGCCTAAGAGATTGGAAGAAGGCATCGTCAACAAATCACTACATGGATTTCAGTTCATATGTCCGGATATGATTGATGCACGTATTAATGACACCAACATACTCTCAGGTTTTTGATGCAGTGATATATTAGAGTAATATATAAGTAATACTATTATATAAGTTATAATTCAAACTATCATGTTCTTTTATTATTTTTTCTACGTTGATTTAGATATTGTGGGTTGCTTGACCTACTTGGGTGACATTGAAGTTGTCAAAACGGTTGAAAAATAAGAGATCTCAAAATTGTCACAAATTAGTAATTTATGCATTATATTAATTTTAATATAACTGTTAATTGTTTTTATTTTTCTTGTAATTTTATATTACTTCTTTGGTTACCCCAATTTATTTGTTTTGCTTATTTAATTTGTTCTAAATGTTTTTCTTAAACAGCTCCATCACCAGTACCATAACTTTGCGGGAAAAGTTGGCCGAGATGGTTGATACAAATTTATACAAGGAGGATGGTGGACCCTATATAATAATTGTCACATCTACCCAGATTAAAAATTTTAAAAGTAATTATCTTTATTAATGTTTTTATAATATATAGTTTTAGAAATTTCACATATATAAATCTATCTTATCTCGATTGAACGAATATCATTAGATATTATACAAATATTTGTTTCATTGATATTAATTTACTAGATATTACTAGATTTTAAATATTTTAAATATTTTAGATATTAAATATATATAATATTTATTGATATTACTAGATTTTTACCTTAATTTAGGTGTTGTATTTTATCCATTTGTTTGGTTATTCAGTGATATCTATGACTTCTTTATTATTGAAAAAAATCTATTAACAAAAACAAAATCAACTAATTTTTATATAATCAAAACATGTTAATGTTTATTTTCATTCTCAATTTTATTTTGTATAATTTTTTGAAGCGATCAAATTTTTTTATATAATTATGAGCCCTTTTGGCTAAACTTAAAATTATTGCTTATGATTTAAAGTTACTTAAAGTTATAAGTAAAAAGTAAAATTTTAAGTTAATATATCTGTTTGGGTAATTTTGTATTATGATAAAATAATGAGTTATTAAAATTGTAACAATTAAATTAAATTTGATAAATAATGCATTTTAATGATGATATTAACTTTTATCAAATAAATACATTAAAATAAAATAAGTCATTCAAAAAAGTACATCATACCAAATTCTGATTTTAAACTGTTTTTTTAACTTTAAGTCTTTTTCTAAGTTATTACACAAACAAAACAATTTCAACTTAAATTAAAAAATTACTTTAAGCCCTAACAAATTTATTTCAAAATCCAAAATTTTGGGTTTAAACATATTCTTTTAACATACATAATAAATCTTCATATTAAAGATAAAATGACTAAAAAAATTATATTTAAGTATTTAAATTTTTATTATTACAAATAATTAGTATTTTTTTATCAATATAAATTTCCTTTTATATATATATATTGTAATGGTATCGGTCCAAGAAAATAAAATTCAAGCTATATAAACAAAAGGAATATGTAAATACTTTATAATATTACCTATCCAAATGCAAATTTTATAGAATATATATTTTATTTGATAACTAGTTTACTAAGCCGCGCTTCGCAGCGGCTTTATAATAATATCTTTAAATTTTTCTCAAAAAATATTCTACAAAATACGTTTTTAAATAAAATAATATTTCTAATATAAAATTAAGTTTTGTTTTGAATTTTATATATATATATATATATATATATATATATATATATATATATATAAAATTCTAGATCGTTTAATCAAAAACTACAATTATACCTTCAGAGCTATTAAAATATTCATTACCTCCAAATCTATTCTCAGTAAGAAAAAAATCAAAAAAATATGAACAAACATCTTTTTTTTGCTGGGAGATTTTTTTTATTAATAATGATATCTTTTTGTAAAAACAACAACAACCTCTTCCTTAAAAAAAATAAAATATTGACCTCTTCTCAGTATTTCTTATTCTTGTATGACTTTTGTTATAGATGCACCGGCTTATTGAATTTTGTAAAAAATGCACACACTAAATAAATTTTTCAGTCGAATAAATCTTAACATGATTTTTTCGAAATACATACACTATAAATTTCTTAATATACAATTTTTATCTTTGAATTTTCGTGTATGAATTAAAGAAAATATTTTACTAAAAGATATAATATTTTCTCATAAAAATTAGAGCAATAACTATCTAAACGTTAAAAAATAATGATAAAATTTGTTTTTAAGACATGATGAATTCTTCACTTTCGAGTTACCTTGTATACAAGTGTATCAACTTTTAACTATAAATTCAAAACTAATAATGTACACACATAAACATATAAATCAATTCACAACTGAATGTACATGAAAATTACCTTGATCGGCCTTTTATTTTAATTGATTAACTGATGAATCCCCCTCCTTATTAATCCATGTCTTAACTCAATCAACACTAATAGCAAATAACTTGTCTTGTCAAAGATTTTAATATGATCCTGGATAAAAACAAATGTAATAAGATAAATAACATAAAGGAAAAAGTCTCATACTCATGTACTCATATACACACTTTTAACATGAACAAACAAAAAAGTAAAGAAGAACAATGTTGACAACAAAAATTGCAGTAGACAATTAATAGAGTTTAGGTGTAAATTTATACTATTAATTAGCTGCTTGTACGAAAGTATTAAAGATAATTAATTATTTACCAAGTAATTACTTAATTTCTTATACAAAACCGATCTAATTTCTTAACTTTTATTTACCAATATGTTCTTGTATTTTCTATTATATTACATTAAAAAAGAAAGTTTAGGAGAGCAGAATGTTAAGATGATAATTTCATTTGAAAATAAATATTATGAGAATATCTAGATAATAATAAAGGGAAGTTCACAATAATGTAAAGTAATACACTTTTTTTTTATAATTGAATATTTAGTTTCCTCCATTTGTAATATTTAGTTTCCTCCATTAGTAAAGATCTATTGTATATTTACTTTCTCCATTAGTAGAGATTTTAAATGCAAGAATATTATATTTACTTTCCTCTATTAGTAGAGATTTTAAATACAAGAATATTGAAATTGTATATTTAGTTTTCTCCATTATTAAATATTTAAAAGGTAGTTGAATTTTTTTCTAGTTTTTTGTATTAATTACTTAATTTCTTATGCAAGACCGATCTAATTTATTAACTTCTTATTTACCAAAATGTTCCTGTATTTTCTATTATATTACATAAAAAAAGAAAGTTTAGGAGAGCAGTATGTTAAGATAATAATTTCATTAAAAAAATATTAGAAAAATAGAACGAAGCAATCTGAGAGCGTAACCTCACCGCCACCGTCTTCTCCTTTATATAATGGTATTGATTTCTATTATATTACATAAAAAAGAAAGTTTAGGAGAACAGTATGTTAAGATAGTAATTTCATTAAAAAAATATTATGAGAATATTTAGATAATAATAGAGGAAAGTTCAAAATAATGTAAAGTAATACACTGTTTTGGTAATTTAGATATTTTGAAGGCAAGAATATTATAATTGAATATTTAGTTTCTTCCATTAGTGATATTTAGTTTCCTCATTATTAAAGATCTATTGTATATTTACTTTCTCCATTAGCAGTGATTTTAAATGCAAAAATATTATATGTTTCCTCTATTAGTAAGCATTTAAAAGGTAATTGAGATTTTTTCGAATTTTTAATATTATTAATTCAAAAAATTGAGAAAATTAGAAAAATAGAACGAAGCGATCTGAGAGCGCCACCTCACCGCCCTCGTCTTCTCCTTTATATAATAGTATTGATTTAAATAATTTTGTACATATTTATTTCACAATTTTTGTTCTAATATTATTTTTCTTAACAAATATATTCTAATGCCGCTGATTTTATAGAATATGTTTTATTTGATAATTTAAATAATTTTGTAGATATTAATTTCACAATTTTTATTCTAATATTCTTTTTCTTAACAAATATATTCTAATGCCGCTGCGAAGCGCGACATAGTAACCTAGTGATCTTTAAAAACTAAAAAGTTATATAAATATTGTCTATAATCAGAAAAGATAAATCTTGAAATTAATAATCAACAAATCATGGTCAATATTTAGCTAAAAACAATTAAAGATAAATTTTTAAATGATAAATATATTAGCATATGTACTAGCTTAAAACCCGTACGATGCACGGATTGTTAATTGTTATATTATTATTATTTTTTTAATATTTTTTTAATTATAATTGTGCAAAAAATAAGTAGACATGTTAAAATAGCTAAACACTTTTAATTAATTAAAAACATTAAAACAGATTTTAAAATAAATAATTATGGGTTTGCCCGTTATATTTTTGGAAATGAGGAATTTTAGTAAGAAAAAATAAAAAATGTAACATATATTTAGTTTAAAAAGGTAAATGCCCGTGATATTTTTGAAAAATGAGGTTTTAAAATTTAATAATTAAAAGTATTTAAATACGTTTTAAAATAAATAAGTAAAGGGTTTTCTGTGATATTTTTGGAAAAAGAATGGATTTTAGTGAGAAAAATAGAAAAAGTAAATTGTAAAAGGCAATTTCCCGTGATATATTTAGAAAATGAGGGACTTTGTTAGAAAAAATATGTAATGTGTTTTAGCTGAAAAGTTAATTGGTTATAAATAGGTATTTGATTATTTATATTTTAATATTTTTAGTAATTGCATTTGTTAAGAAAAATAAGTAGACATGTTAAAATAGGTAAACTTTTAAAAAATAATTATAATATTAAAATAGGTTTAAAAATAAATAACTAAATGTTTGTCCGTGATATTTTTGGAAAAGGAGTGGTTTTAGTAATGAAAAATAGAAAAACTAACATGTTTTAGTTAAAAAAGGTAATTGCCCTTGATATATTTGAAAAAGTAGCGGAATTTGTTAGAAAAAATAGAAAAAAATGTATTTTAGGTGAAAAGGGTAATTGATTATAAATAGATAATATTATTATTTAATAATATATTTCTATAAATAAGTAAGATTAATTAAGTAAAAACACGAAGTATAGTTAGTTAATTAAGGACAATTAAGTAAAATCACAACGTACCATACCGACCAACCAAACTTTTAATGTTTCGTCTATTATATAATAGTATTGATTACTTTAATGTAAATTAGTTTCATTTACAAATATGTCTCTTATTTTTAATTAAAAATAAAACAAAATCTCAATTTGTATGAAATTCCAATTATTAAATTGAAATATAACTAAAATGTCCTATTCTCATTATAAATGAACAAGAAATTAAAGATAAAACTTAAATCTAAAATATGAGTTAGATATGTTTAACCTTGTGATTACTAATATAATTACAATAAAAAAATAAAATTAAAATAATAACTATAATATAAAAATAATAATATTGGTGTTTATTTTTTTCAAAAAAATTAAGAAAATGATAACTATAATACAAAAATAATTAATTTATGACATGGTATGATCGGTATATCTTTAGCTATATAATATTTTAAGAAAAAAATATGTATATAAATAAAATAATTAAAATTAAATTATTAAAGTAAACAAATAACAAACTAAATTAAATAAAAAATGTCAACAGATAACTTGATATAAGACAAATAAATAGCAAACTAAAATTATCAAAGTTAAATTTAGGAAAATAATAAATGATTACAAGCAAATAGCGAGTTTAAAAATATAAAAATAAAAAACAAGTATCATTTCAAAAATACGACATAAACTTAAATAAAATATATGTGAAATTTATATGTTTTCAAGTTTGGTTATCATTAAAAATTTATAAAGTTGAAATTAAATCAGAATAATACTTTTAGAAAAATTAAAAATAACAATTTAAACAAAATTAAAATATATACAAATGATATATAAAGCATCCCGTGCATTGCAAGTTTGGTTTCATAATTTCACTCTACTTTATGTTCACTGAAAAACGCTCACATTAGTCTGGTAATGTATTTAGTAAATATGGTTTAAATTGAAAAGTATTAAAAATTCCCAAATTCGATTTCAAAATGTTTTTCCAAATTTATGTGATATTTTCTGATTGGTCATAATAATACAATTAAAAATGTAAAATTATTTATATGGATTATATTATGTTATTTGAACTTTTTCTTATACCTAATTTATGAACTCTGGTTATGATGAACATGCATTCTATGTTTGTATGGACATTTTGTTCAAGTCAAAGTATGAATATAACCAATGTTATTATTTAAATAAAAGTTAGTTTTAATATAAATGTTATAGGGAAAAATTGGTATAACAGTATTTTTGGATGTTGCTGGAATCACGGAGCAAAATATGATAATTTGTAGCTGTTCTGACGAAGAACGCGAAGAACACGGGACGTAAGCTGGTGAATTTTGTAGCTGATCTTGCTTGTTGATTCGATTCGAAGAATGTCATAGAAAAAATGTTTATTCTCTCTCGCTTTGTCAAATCACCTGTAATAAGAGGCTTACATACCCTTTTATAGGGGGTCAAGTCACACATAATTATTAGAGAACAAGTTACCTAGACGGACTAGGGTTTGGTCCGGTCCATCATGGCCCAAGTCCGCAGGACGTTGGTGGGCGCCGTATAGAAGCCTTTAATTAGCCATGGCCCAAGCTCGTGGGGCTGTATTCGACTGTTATGGAGTTGTGAGCAAAAAGACCTCATGGAGAGGTATAGAGATGTGATCCTGGCGGACCTCGCACGCGACCCTTTGGGGACTGGCCATGCGATGCGATCTCGGGATAGTGCATGCGTCCCCTGAGAGTTTGGCCATGTGGTGTGATCCATCTATGCGTGCTCTAAGGGCCTGGTCATGGGTCTTCTTGCCTTGATATGATGAGATGAGAAGAGGAGTCCTCTTCTTTTGTATGTCTGCTTTTTAGTATGAGCAGAGGAGTCCTCTTCTGTCACCTAAGTCTTCTCCTTTTTAATATGAGGAGATGAGTCTTCTCTCGTCGCCTGACTCTTCTTGTTAATATGAGGAGAAGAGTCCTCTATGGTAATATGAGCAGAAAATTCTTTTCTATAAATATGAGGGTATGAGTCCTCTCTGGTAATATGATGGGAGGAGTCCTCTCTTCTGATATGAGGGGAAAAGTCTTATTTGCTGATATGAGGAGAAGAATCCTCTCTATTAATATGAGTGGAGGAGTCATCTCTGCTCATATGAGGGGAGAAGTCCTCTTTGCTGATACGAAGAGAGGAGTCCTCTATATTAATATGAGGGAATGAGTCATCTTTTCTCTCATCTGACTCACTGCTAATTTGATGGGAGAGCCTCCTTCATGACTCCTTGTCAATATGATGAGATGAGTACTATCACTACCATATTATTTATTTATATACATAGAAGTTAAGTGTCTTCTTCATAATGTTGTCACGTGTCACCGTATAAGGTCTTGATCAACATAACGTTACACATTTTTTGTCGGTACGAAAGGTACATAATATTTCTGGATCATTAATCGCGAGCCCAATATTTTTAGCAATTTTCGTAATGAATATGTTTAGAGTACATGACCATATTTGGACATAACAATAAATAGTAAAATTAGATATAGATTTGATAAACAAGTGTCACATGTCTACATAGTAAATAATTTTATTATTTCTGTTGTTGGAGAAATTTCTTAACAACACAAAATCGGAGGTTGCTGGAATAATGAATTATGGAAATAGGAGGATTTGAGATTTTTGGATGTTTGGTGGCTGAACTTGGGAGGTATCTCGATTTGTCTAAGATATCAGATCCCTTTTGCCAAGATGCCTGCGTACCAATTTATATTGGATCAAGTCCACGCAGTTCTGTGCAATTGTGTTTATCTCTGAGAGACTTTAGGGATAAACTTCGTTAATGTGGGCAATTAGAGATTTTATCTTGCATTATCTTGGCGTTGTGATATCTTCCTGATTTGAAGGATATCGTCCGGAGATATTTTCCGTTGTTAATTGATTGAGATTGATTATTTACTCGTTTCAGAAAGAAAATATTACTTAGTGGTTAAACAATTAATTATTAACTAGCGTAACAGCCCGTGCAAGGCACGGGCCTGCATAGAGATGTCAATAATTTTTATCGTGAAAAAGTTGGTCATGATCGATTTATTAGATTAAGGATTGTGTAGTCTTAAGTTTGAGAGCGTAAAATGAGAAGTATGGTTCATGCATAGTGAGGAGTAAAGAATTTTTTTGGCGAATAGTGTAATTATTTTGAATCACAAACGTAACTATGCCAATGCTCCAAGACTTGTTTATAGTGACTATTATTGATTTTGAGACCAGATTGAAATAATGTAGAATTTGAAGCACGAATGTACTATTGTTCTTCTTGTGATTATAAGCAGGTTTACCTGTGTTTTGTGTGTCAGAGAAAGGATAGTTTGTAGATTGGTAATTTGCGTTAGAGAGCGGTTGTTATATGTTTTTCGGGAATTGATTGGGTTTTTTTTTTTTTTTTTTGCAATCTAGGTTATGAATAGGTTATATGCATGTAATGTTGTTGTAATATAATCGAACATGCATGAATGAGATAGAGGATTTTAAAAAGAAGCTGAAGGCCGACGCATCTTTGCACACCCTCACATCACCCAAGTTTGTGATAAACACCTTGGGAGATGAACACCTATTACAGTTTGGAGTATTCATGTCACATATTTGTTTTTGGTTTTTTACTTGGGAACTGATTCTGCACTCCTCTCATGTGTTCATCTTTATATTAAATTATATTAACACACTTAGTAAATGCATTGAGAATGTGTTTGGAATATCGTTTTACAGTTACACATTTTAATCCAATTTATTACTATATATTAAACCTCAACACAAGGGCAAAAATTTCCAATTAAATGGTCGTCACAAAAATGTCACTCATATATTATTATGCAAAAATATATTAATAGTTGTTAGTATAAAGAAACAAACCTCCAACCTCCTTCTAAGATGTTCATGGGTTTAACCACTATTCTACATGCATGTTTGAGTTTATTTCAAAAATTTTATTAGATAATCTACGTCTTTCTTCTCTTCTCTTATATTATTTTTACTTTGATGTTTAAATAAATAAAATATTGGTTTGTATTATTTATATAAATCAGTTTTTCTTTTCATCTTTTCGTAATTTTGGTCAAAATTTTTATTTTCCGGACACCCCAACCGGTATCACTTAGACCCTAGAGTGCAGGAAGAATTCCCCACGCTCCCATGAATCAAACCTTGAATGCTTTGATCAATAACCAGTGCTCTCACCAACTCATCTACAGGCCCGGAGGCTTCTTTTTGTAATTTTAAGTACCTATATATTCAATCACTGAGTTTTATTACAGTTGTATGTTTTCGATTAAATATATATTAATTATTGTTGGTGGCCCAACTAGGATTGGGCCGAACGGTTTTTGGGCCGAATACTAATTGGGCCGAATGGTCAAAGCCCACTCTTTCGGATCGGACCGTTGGGCCTAACCGTTGCTATGACTGAGTCGCCCGCTTATTTAGGCGTAATGGCAGGACTATGTGTGACGGTGGCTTCCGAAGAATCCGGGTGAGTCGGTAACAGAATGCCTATAAAAGCATGTAACAGGTTTATGTCCAGGTCAATACTCATTTCATACTCACAAAGACTTACACGTTCATTTAAACCTAATTGGAACCTCTAACTTATTCTCACACCGGAGGTGAATCGGGGGTCCAATCCCTCGCATTCTTCTCTTTTTACAGGTTGACCCGAAGAGCTCCTTGGGATCTTAACCGACAGAAAACTGGTTCCAACATTTGGCGCCGTCTGTGGGAACGTGTAAGCCAATTTGTGACGTTATCTGGGAACGATGGCAATTGACAATTCTGAAGATAGGGTACACGGGTTCACTGAAACTCATCGCCAGGGTCCCTCCACGACTACACCCCCCATTAATCGGGTTCTCAATTTTGATGATGATTTGGAGGAGGGACCGATGCCCACGCCCGAAGAACAAAAGGCCATGATTCTTAAATGGCGTGAAGAAACTGCTGCCAAAGGAGGAAGGCAGAAGGAAAAGGAAAGGCTGGAAGCCGAAGCCCAAGCTAAGGCTAAGAAGAGAGAGGAGGATCTCGCTAAGCTAGAAGCGATTAAAAGGCGAAGGGCTGAGCTGGATGCCGAGGAAAAGGCTCTCCAAGGTGCTGTGGAGACCGGAGAGCAACTATTGGTACAGACCAGCCATAGGAGAGAAAAAAGGGTGCATGATGATGAAGATGGATCTTCGGATTCTGAATCACATCCCCGAAGGATCCGTTCGAAGGTGGTCGTACGATCGGATACTGACGAGGAAGGAGATCCTCGCATGAAAGACAGGCTGAGCCGAATGGAGAAGGCGATGTTCGGCGATCGTAGAATTAGTCACGAGCCGGTAGTGTCGGAGGAAATTGAGCAGTACAGACCTCCCCCTGGAAGACAATTCCCGAAGATGAACGAATTCAATGGGAAAGGCGACCCTGAAGACCATTGCGAGAAGTATGAGTCCCTTATGACTGGCATGGGGCACTGTGATGTCATGCTTTGCAAAATGTTTAAGACATATCTGAAGGGTCCAGCTACCATGTGGTATAGATCAATGAAACCAAGGTCGATATGTTCTTACGACCAGCTAAAAAGAAAATTCTTGAGGCACTATTCGCATCTGTGCCGAAGAGAGAAGGATACCGAAGCTTTAATACACTGTAGACAAAGGCCGAACGAAGAGTTGGGAGATTATTTGGCTAGGTTTAAGGAAGAGGCTGGAATGGTAACAAATTTGGATAAAGTAAAGGCTGCTGGATTCTTGTCGGCAGGACTGGACCCCATCAAAGGTAAAAAACTCCGGTCTTCTCTTTACGATATTCCCCCTAAATCCCTAAATGATATATACTTGAGGGGTGAGAGCATCCGAAGGAAGATGGAGTCCATCGGAGGGTACAAAGAGACCAGGAGAGAAGACAGGGTAAGGAAAGGGCATGACAGGTACGATTCTGGGCGAAGGTACGATGACAGGCGAGATGAGGCGAAAGGTCGCGACAAAGCTGCCGAACGAAGAAGAGATAGAGATGGCACAGCATTCACCCCTCTGAATGCACCAATCTCAAAGATTCTCCACGAGATAAAAGGAAAGCCTGGCTTCGTTCGCCCAGCACGAATGAAGATGCCCGATTACAAGAAGAATGGCAACAAATATTGTGATTATCATCAGGACAAAGGACACAACACTGACGAGTGTTACCACTTAAAAAAGCTCATAGAAAAGATGATCAAGGAAGGAGAACTAAATAAATTTGTCAAAGACCTAAGGGATAAGCTGGCCCCGAAGGAAGACAAACGAAAAGAGCCCGAAGAGGTCGAAAGGTATAGGGGCGAAGTAAAGACTATATTCGGTGGCAGCACCCTGGGACGTGACAGCAAGACAGCTAAGAAGAGGTATGCCAAACAGGTTTACAATTTGTATCAATTTCAATCTGCAAAACAGGCAATGCCGATCATGTTCACCGAGGATGACTATGAGGATGTGATTTGGCCTCACGAGGATCCTCTGCTCATTAACCCGGTTATCGGTCAAAACAAAATATGGAAAGCTTTAGTAGATGGAGGAAGTTCGGTGAACATTCTATACCATCGGACGTACAGCAAAATGAACCTTGGGGGCGAACAGTTGGAGCCTTGCCATGAAGCTCCCCTGTACGGCTTCGGGAACCAGCCAGTCCCTATTGAAGGTACTATCACTCTATCTGTCCTTTTGGGTAAAGCTCCATATACTGTGGAAAAACAGGTCAAGTTCTATGTGGTTCGGGTTGAAAGCCCCTACAATGCCATTCTCGGAAGGCCAGCTCTTACTTCTTTTCAAGCGGTAGCATCAATACCTCATCTTAAATTGAAATTTCCGACTGAGCATGGAATCGGGGAAATGAGAGGCGATCAAAAAACTGCTCGAATCATCATGTTGGATGACCTGGACAAGGATCAAGATTTTGAGATGACCGAAGGTGGCAAGAGGAAAAGGGCCGAAGGCGAAAGCAGCGGAAGTCGCCAAACCCTAAATATTGAGTTAGAGAAATTTGGTGCGGACTTATCCAACCCAATTGCCGAACCAGCAGCAGAAACCGAAGAGGTAGAGCTATATGCGGGCTGTTCGGGAAAAATGGTGCGAATCGGAAAAAATATGGAACCTGACCTCAAGAGGAAAGTGATCGAAGTGGTCAGACAATACCACGACGTCTTCGCCTGGGGGCCGGAGGATATGCCTGGCTTGGATCCAAAGACGGCGAAGCATTGTCTCAATGTTAAACCCGAGGCAAAGCCAGTAAAGCAAAGAAAGAGAACATTCGCCATGGAACGACAGAAGATCATTGAAGCTGAAGTGGAAAAACTTTTGGAAGCAAAATTCATAGAGGAAATCGAATACCCGGACTGGCTAGCCAATGTGGTGGTGGTAAAGAAAGCTAACAATAAATGGCGAATGTGTGTGGACTACACCGACTTAAACAAAGCATGCCCGAAGGACCACTACCCACTTCCTAGCATTGATCAGCTGACAGACGCCACTGCTGGATACCAGGTACTTAGTTTCTTGGATGCTTTTTCAGGATACCATCAGATTGCAATGAATGCCGAGGATATTCCAAAGACAGCATTCATCACCCCGAAAGGGACATATGCCTACATCAAAATGCCCTTCGGCCTGAAAAACGCAGGAGCCACATTCCAAAGGGTGGTCAATCGGATTTTCCATAAACAAATTGGGAGAAACATGGAATGCTATGTGGATGATATGATTGTTAAGTCCCAGTTCGAAGATCACATGGAAGACCTAAAAGAGTGCTTCGAGACATTAAGGAAGCACGGCATGAAGATCAATCCGAACAAGTGTACTTTCGGAGTCTCCAGTGGGAAATTCCTAGGTTACATGGTCAGTGCCCGAGGGATCGAGGCGAACCCGGAAAAAATACAAGCAGTGATCGACATGGAACAGCCGAGGACAGTTCGGGACGTACAGAAATTGACCGGTCGAATGGCCGCCTTGCGAAGATTTATTTCCAGATCAGCAGAAAAAGCCCTCCCCTTCTTTGAAGCACTCCGGGGATCGAAGAATTTTGAATGGGGATCGGAGTGTCAGAGAGCATTCGAGGAGGTAAAGGAGTATCTCACCAAGGCGCCTCTCCTGATGAGGCCCGATCCGAAGGAAACTTTACAGCTGTACTTAGCAGTGAGCGACCGAACTCTCGGAGCAGTACTAGTGAAAGAACATAACAGCTCTCAACACCCAGTGTTTTATGTGTCCCACATGCTGAAGGATGCAGAAACAAGATATCCAAACGCCGAAAAGTTCGCATATGGCCTTGTAGTGGCAACCCGAAAGCTACGCCATTATTTCCAGGGGCGAACAGTACAGGTTATAACTGATCAACCCCTCAAGAAAATTTTGACAAGACCTGAGGCGTCCGGAAGGGTGGTGGCCTGGTCCATTGAGCTGGGAGAATATGATTTGGAATACATCCCCAGGACGTCTATCAAAGCTCAAGCATTGGCGGACTTCATGGTCGAATGCTACTTTTCAGGACCGAAAGACCTAGCTCCCGAAGAGCAGTTAATTCGGTCGCCAGGCAAATGGAAGTTATTCGTAGACGGGTCGGTAGCCGGATCAAAGTGTGGGGCAGGATTAATCCTTTCAAGTCCAGAGGGGTTCGAAATCTGCCAAGCAATAAGATTCACTTTCCCATTAACCAACAACGAGGCCGAGTACGAAGCATTGTTAGCCGGTTTGAACCTGGCCAAAAACCTTGAGGTCAGAAACTTGCGAGCGTTCAGTGATTCCATGTTAGTGGTAAAGCACTTTTCAGGAGAGTACGAACAAAGAGAGCCCCGACTCAAGTCTTATGCGGCGAGGGTAAAGGACTCATCGGTCTCATTCGAATCCTTCGAATTGAGTCAAGTAGGAAGAGAAGATAACAGCCGAGCCGACGCTCTGTCAAGGTTGGCTTCGGCCGAAACACACAACCTCACAGGATCCATCTACCTGACTGAAGTGAAAATCCCTTCGATCGACAGGCAATCCTGCATGGAAATCCACCAAGGCGTCACCTGGATGACCCCGATCAGGGCCTACCTAGAAAAAGGTACTTTGCCCCTAGACCGGAAGGAAGCCCAAAAAGTGAAGTACAGGGCAGCAAGCTACACCATCATCGGTAATAAGTTGTACAGAAGGTCGGCGACAGAACCCCTTCTCCGATGCCTGGATTCCGATGAACAAATACTGGCTTTGGAAACAGTTCACGAAGGGATTTGTGGAGAACATCTTGCCGGTCGGTCACTGGCCTTCAAAATCCTCAGACAGGGGTTTTATTGGCCGACTTTGCGAGCAGATGCAGCCGATTACGCAAAGAAATGTCGACAATGCCAACTATTCAGCACCATCCCGAAGCAGCCACCAGAAGAAATGGCATCCGTCCTAAGCCCCATTCCTTTTGCCATGTGGGCTGTAGATATTGTAGGCATTCTACCCAAGAGCACGAAGCAGGCCAAATACTGCATAGTGGCGATCGACTACATGACCAAGTGGGTCGAAGCAAGGCCTCTGGCGACCATAACCGAAGAAGCAGCGAAAAAGTTCATGCTGGAGCAAGTCATACTAAGGTTCGGCATTCCGAAAGTCTGTGTATCCGACAATGGGACCCAGTTCATCGGAAACAAGTTCAGGAAGTTTTTAACGCATTTTGGGATACAACAGAAATTTAGCTCAGTCGGCCACCCGCAAGGAAACGGAGCCATCGAAGCCGCAAATAAAATCATCTTCGATGGAATAAAAAAGCGACTGGGGGACGCCAAGGGACTTTGGGCGGAAGAGCTAAACTGGGTATTGTGGGCGTACCGAACAACCCCACGATCATCAACCGGAGAAACACCTTTCAAGTTGGCATTCGGGACGGACGCCCTGGTTCCCGTTGAGGTCGGACTGGACTCCTACCGCACGGAGGTTTTTAATGTCGAAGCGAACGAATTCGGCCTTCGGGCCAATGTAGACTTTTTGGAAGAAGAAAGAGAGGCAGCTCACCTAAGGAATTTGAAATATCAACTCCAGGCAGCACAATATTACGACGCTGGAATAAAGAAAAGGACATTCATGGTAGGGGATTTAGTGTTACGAGAATTGGCGACCTCTATGCCAGCCAAGCAGGGAAAACTAATGCCAAACTGGGAAGGCCCGTATAAAGTAACTGAGGTGATTCGACCTGGTACCTACAAGCTAACCACCATGGCTGGGGACCCGATCAAGAACACATGGCACGCCTCCAGGTTACGAAGGTATTACCAATAGCCGAACAAAAGGTGCTCGCCACTCAAGTTTTACTTCTCCTTTTTGCCAAGTTTTCATTTCAAAAGCATGTAAAGTTGAATAAATTTATCAATAAAATACATGTTTCACTGTTCTACTTGGTATATCAATTATGAATTATAATGTTATAAGTCGGACATTTATCTGGGGACGACCAAAAAGATAAATGCCACAAGACTTCCCGTACAATGTTTCATAAATTTGGCGATTGGACAACCAAACAGCCAAACTTTGGGAGAATCCAAATTATGTTAAGGCGATATAAAAGCCGAAGAAACATAAAATCGATTCAATTATGTTAAGGCGAAAAAAGAAAGCCGAAGATACATATGTTCGTTAAAATTGACTTAATTATGTTAAGGCGATATAAAAGCCGAAGAAACATAAAATCGATTCAATTATGTTAAGGCGAAAAAAGAAAGCCGAAGATACATATGATCGTTAAAATTGACTTAATTATGTTAAGGCAGATAGAAAGCCGAAGAAACATAAAAACGATTCAATTATGTTAAGGCGAAAAAATAAAAGCCGAAGAAACATAAAATCGATTCAATTATGTTAAGGCGAAAAAAGAAAGCTGAAGATACATATGATGGACTTAATTATGTTAAGGCAAATAGAAAGCCGAAGAAACATATGATCGTTAGACTTTTGCTTAAATTATGTTAAGGCGAGATAACAGCCGAAGAGACATAGAATTAACCTGACCTCGTTAAGGCGAGGACAAAGGCCGAAAATACATGTAATTGTTAAACTATGTTTCAATTATGCTAAAGGCAAAATTAAAGCAAAAATATAGGCCGAAGAGATACAATTAGATAAAAAATTCTTTTGATAAAAGCCCAAGGGCTACAAAAGTTAAGGCCCGAAGGCTTAATAAATACAATCTACAAAAGGAAATTACAATTGCCCGAAGGCTTAATCCGACAGGTCCTCGTCCTCGCCTGAGGAAACCACTGGAAGCTCATCCTCATCAGGGCGACCGACGGGATCGCTGAAGCCAGGCTCGATTAAGGGCTGATGCTCCAAGCCCATGGCAGCCGCCCTCCTCACGACTTCATCGTGGCCCATTTGGTAGCACCGCTCTTCGGCAATCAGCCGAAGCTTGGTCTCCTTACGAGCCTGCTTCCTCGAAGCCTTGAGGGCCAGATTCCGACGGGTCAGCCTAGCCCGAGCCGAGTCCCGCTCTTTTTGCATCGCCTCCCGGTCAGCCCTTAGCACCGCAGATTGGCCTTCCAGCCTTTCCACGTCGCCAAGAGCTTGGCGGAGGGCAGCCTCTGATCGGACCGACCGAGCTTCCAGCTCCTTAAGCTGGTCGAACCTACCCTGCATATCCTTCACCTTATCGGTGATGATAGCAGCCATCGGCGTCGCCTGAAATAAGGAAAAATTCAGTAGTTAGAAAAGTACAAGGGCAGAAACTAAAAGGAAAAGGAATGGCAAATATTTTACCAGAGAAAGAAAGGCCATCATATCGGCACAGGCGTCGGCGATGTCCAACCGATCGTAGTTAGGGCGATCAGCTGGAAGCACCAAAGCTCGGCACAAGTCCGGGGCTATCTCCTTGACCGCCTTCTTGTCGGCCGAGGTGACGCCATCAGTTTCCAAGATCGCCCACTGAGGGACGTAGGTCTTCAGAACGTCCCCCCGCCGAACCCTCTTTCTAACCAGAGGGATTTCAGTCTGTTGCTCCTGCTCAGCCCCAGTCGCCTTCTCCGACTGAACAGGCGTTTTCTCATTTCCCTCCTGGTGACCAGGGTTGGCAGCAGCACTTCCCTCGGTCGCCCCAGCAGCCTCCGCCGCTTCGGCCGCCTTAGCCGCCAGAGCTGCTTGCTCGGCCTCGAACTTCGCCCTTTTTCGCTCAACGATAGCTTGGCGAGAAGACACTGCAAAACAAAAGAGAAGAAAAAGGGTTAAAATGATAAAGTCAAAAATATCAGCAGGCGACAGGGTACACAATAGTAAAAGAAAGCAAAAACTAAATGCAAGGGTAAAATATGTTACCATTACCCCAGAGGGCGAAAAGCCATTGCTTATCCCGAAGATCCTCTAAAGGGATTCGGCCCATGTCAAAATTACAGAGGCGTTGATAGTCGTCTAACTCCGCCCTCGATAGTGCGGGTTTAACCACCTGAACAGTGGGATCAACCACACGCCATTGAGACAGAGCGGCTATCTTCGGACCCGAGATGTAACACCACTTATCGTGGCTGCCTTTGTTGTTGGAATTAGTCTCCACCCACTCGGCTCTATTGTTACGGCGGGCGATGGAATAATAACCCTTACTCTTCCCATTCTTACGGAAGTCATGGTGATGCCAGAATAAGGCAGGGCTCGGATCGACGTTGGCCGCAAGGCATCGGCATTGAAAGCCGTTCATATGCAAAAAACCGTTCGGGTCCATCTGGCCTAGAGCTATTCCCATCTGGGCGAACAGTTGCTTCACCAGCGGGAGCATCGGGACCCGAAAACCGCATTTTAGAGCAGCCTCAGAGATCCCGGTAGCGACATCCCCGTATCCCTTCGGGACGGGAGGGTTGAACCATATCCGGTCGGCCGCTCTCGGCATATACGTGTGCCAAGCACCGGTCGGGATATCGAACTCCTTCGGTATCTTTGCCACTCGGTCCTCTGATAGCCGAGTAGGATGGTTCGCCGCAGGAAATTCGTTGACATCGTGAAAAGGGTATCTCTCGGGGGATATGGATCTGGGAGACTGTCCCGAAGTAGAAGCCGACCGATCCATAATTCCTGCATTAATGTGAAGAAATTAGCCTTGTACTCGGACATGAACAAGAAAGAGGGGAAAAGAAAAGGGGTCGCCGAGTACAGGAGGCTTGGATCGGTCGGGGGACCACTAGCATCTAAGCCCATAAAGGAAGAATTTCTAAAAGGCACTACGCAGCCCGAGGACCGCTTCTAAAGGACTGAACTCATCCCGAAGGTTGTTCTAGGGACAAGTTCATCCCGAAGATCGTTCTAGGGACAAGTTGACATCAGGAATCACTATTAGGATAAAACTATCTACTGGACTGACTACCGACCTAATTGCAGTTGCAATCTCAACAGCAAATATAATCCGAAGCAAAAATACTATAATGCATAAATTGCAGTAAAAAGATTCGGGAAAGTTCAACGTGAAAGGAAAAATTGCACAATTGAGTGTTGAAAACTTACTGGTAATGAGAAGGTGAGGAGGATTCGAACTTGAAGAGTGAAGTCGTTGATCTCTGCAAATGAAAGCGCTGGAGAGAAGTTGGCAAAGAAAGGATACTTTTGAATATATCAGTAACGATGTTTGGGGGGAACTTCTTTTATTTATACAGAAGGATGTGACGTTTGGACAGCAAAACACGGACGCTTGACCTTGATCGTACGATCAAAACCGTTTGGGATTCAACGGTGAGGATCCAACGCTGATCTCGAGAAGTTACGGCTGTCATTATTAATTACGGCACGATTCTCGAGGGGACGTGTCCCAACGGATAGACACGAATCTGTTGGGCTCCTTCCCGAAGAGAGGAAGAAAGTTGGGACTCCGAACGCATTAACAAATCCGACCGAAGTCCAGGGACATGTTGGTGGCCCAACTAGGATTGGGCCGAACGGTTTTTGGGCCGAATACTAATTGGGCCGAATGGTCAAAGCCCACTCTTTCGGATCGGACCGTTGGGCCTAACCGTTGCTATGACTGAGTCGCCCGCTTATTTAGGCGTAATGGCAGGACTATGTGTGACGGTGGCTTCCGAAGAATCCGGGTGAGTCGGTAACAGAATGCCTATAAAAGCATGTAACAGGTTTATGTCCAGGTCAATACTCATTTCATACTCACAAAGACTTACACGTTCATTTAAACCTAATTGGAACCTCTAACTTATTCTCACACCGGAGGTGAATCGGGGGTCCAATCCCTCGCATTCTTCTCTTTTTACAGGTTGACCCGAAGAGCTCCTTGGGATCTTAACCGACAGAAAACTGGTTCCAACAATTATGTTGTTTAAAATTCATACTTTTATATTATATACCTTTATTATACTTTATTTGAATTAAACTAATTATTCATACATAAAATATACTATTGAAATTCGACCTATTTAAAATTTCATTTTATCAAAATGATTATATGACATTACGAATCAATTTAATGTATTCTATAAAGTTCTATTATTATTATGAAAGATTACACTTTTTTTTAACATCGTACAATAATTTTTGGAATACAATTTGAAATTCTATTTTCAAAACTTGTAATTTTCAATTTTTCCCAAACTTTATCGTCTACTAACAGTCTGACTGATCATTATGTAATTATATATTATGTAATATCCTATATTTTAAAAAATCACCCCGATTTTTGACACGAACGTCACTGGGGTTGAAGGGGAGGGGGTTAGAAAGGTGAACAAAAATATAGATAAGTTAATAAAGAATGACATGTTAAATGTATTCTATAAAGTTCTATTATTATTATGAAAGATTATACTTTTTTTAACATCGTACAATAATTTTTGGAATACAATTTGAAATTCTATTTTCAAAATTTGTAATTTTCAATTTTCCCAAACTTTATCGTCTACTAACAGTCTGACTGATCATTATGTAATTATATACTATGTAATATCCTATATTTTAAAAACTCACCCCGATTTTTGACACGAACCACGAACGTCACTGGGATTGAAAGGGAGGGAGTTAGAAAGGTGAAAAAATATATAGATAAGTTAATAAAAAATGACATGTTACTTTAGACATTTATTTATTCAAACATCAAAGTAAAAAAAAAATATATATAAGAGATAAAAGACGTGGGTTATCTAATAAGTTTTTTTGAAATAAACTCAAAAATGCATGTAGCATATTGGTTAAGCCCATGGATATCTTGGAAGGAGGTTGGAGGTTTGAATCTCTGTAGTAACACATCTATTAAATTTTTTTTGAATAATAATATACGAGTGGCATTTTTGTTATTTTTCAAAAAAAAAAAGTAAAACGATTGACGACTTTTGCATATAGTATTAGATAGATAGATCTGTCTATGCCAAAACGTGACATAACAATTTCACATCACATTTGTTACAACGCATGTACAAGTATTAATATATGTTCAATTATGGGTGCCGTTGGAGTTTCTCGATATTCGGGAACAGCATTGTTGTTTATCTGGAGATTTGAGTTTTGAGCAGTTTACATAACGGTAAAGACTAAAGAAAGTAGTAAAGAATAACATTATCATGACACGTGACCGACGTATGTTTGGAAAATGAGGTCTTTGTTCTAACAAAGCACTTGAGCATCCGAACAAAGTTCACACAATTTTTTAAGGTAACCATCGTGTACCGGGAATCTGTCGTAAAAAGTGAAAATCGAAGTTAGTCAAACATTTTTCATGGATTAATCAGGTAATCAAAGATTAATCAGAATAATTAATCGAAATAAATTTAATAATACTTTTTATACACAATTATATTCATATATATAATTGTTTCGTTATTTCAACTAAATATGTTATTATCATATATTTATAATTGTAATAAATAAAATTTTGAATGTTTAACTTTTCAATTAGAGATCAATTTAAAAGAAAAAATAAAGAGAATTTATGATTTAGACATCTAAAATTATAATTATATGTACAAAAATAATATTTTTACCTATTGTTTAATCAAGTTTCTACCTTTTTTTTTTTTTTTTTAATTTTAACTAATTTTAAATAATTAGCCCGATTTTTGACTGATTCAGTTGGTTTTTGACCGTTTTTCTGAAAAAAACGATTAATTGACCGATTTTCGCTTAATCAGTTCGGTGGCCCGCCGTCTAGCGATTAATCGACGATTAATCCCGATTAATCGCCGACTTTTAGAACACTTCTGGGAATTGGTAAATAAATTTCTATTTTTATTATTTAGAATTTAAATTTAAAATTTTAAATATTTTTATTACATAATTATTCATGATCTTTCAATAATGAAATTAATTTATTTTATTTTTATTGTAATTAATTGTATCATTTACCTGTTCATTGAAGTTTAAATATTAATTCATAAAATTGATTTATTTATATTTTATAAATAAAGGAGGAGGAAGTCCTCTGCAGAAATCACAACTTCAAAAAAAGCAAGCTCATGCTTACAATCAAAATCAAAAGAAAACCACATAACTGTTGGGGAAAATATAACCATAAAGCTTCTTCCTTTTCTTATTCCTCAGCAGTTGCATCCTTTGTCGAGCTTCTACCCCAGCTCCATTGGTCCTAAGTAGCACTTTTCTTAAAACATGTGATTTCTAATAAATTTTATTTTATTTTATGATTTATTGTACCTATATAAACAATAGTATGATGTAATAAATGATAATTTTTTATTCAATTAAAATTGAAGAGAAATCTGTTTTTTCTGTGATTTTTTCTTATAAATTTAAAAAGAATTCATTTTTAATTTAAGGATCAACTTATGAATTTAAATTTTTTAATGATTTTCTTATGTACTCTCTCAGTTCCCTTATTTTTTACGGTTTTTTTTCCACAATTTGGCACACATTAATTTATTTTTAAAATTTTCTTAGCTTGTTCGTACATCCTCTAATTTTTTAATAATGCCCAATTAATATCATTTCTAAAATTACACGTCAGTTTTTTATTTTTCTATTTTAACTTTATCCTTTTAATTTTCCATTTGGACATTTATTTGACATATATCGGCCTTTAAACTTTACTGTAAATCATTTTTTCCGCATTTACATTTCAAAGAGTATATAAAAACTAAAACACAAGCCTGAATTCATTTCAGCCCAAAAATAATATTACAATAAAAAAATAACAAACAAAATTGTAAATAAATACTTTAATAAGAAGTATATACACACACGATACACACACCCAAAGTGGAGGTTGCAACAATGGCGGAAACGGAGGGAGGAGCATCAGAGATGGCACAAGGCAGCAGCACTAGTAATATTATCTATCATTCCATTCCTCGTGGTGGGCCCCTTTATCTCTCCAATCTCGTTGGCTCTCTCACTAAACCCCCTTTCTTCCAATCTCACCTTCTTTCCGAACTCAAGGTACCCTTTTATTACACACCCCCACTTTTATGTTCTTCATGTACATATCTGTGTTTGTAATGTAATTATGTATTGTTGGACTATACCTGGGTTCTTGCTGGTTTGTGCTAATTCTGCCTGCCTCCCGTGTTTTCGATGTCGTAAAAGGGTTTTCCAATTGGGGTTTGTTAGGTAATGTTAGGGTGTGTTTGGAGAGATGGGAGAGATGGGTGTTGGGGTTTTGTCAGTGGAATTTATTTCGATTAAAAGGATTAAGGGGAAAATTTTAAAGGGGGCGGAATTTTTGTGATGGGGGAGGTTTGCGAGGGAATTAGAGTGGGAATGGGGGAATGAAGTTTCGTTGTTGAATTGGTGGGGTTGAGACACGCTTTAAATTTTGGTTTGAATGGAGGATGGGATTACGAATAATTACCTACAAAATTGTACAAACTTTACTTGGTGTTTGTTTATTTCTCTTTTTTTGACGAGAGGATCGTTAGGGTTTTAGGAGTTTACAACTTGAGTTAAGGGCTTTAGGGCACGTAAAGGTGCTAAACATGAGGAATAAAGTTGTGTTCTAGTTTATTTTATTCAGATATCTTTGTTTGTTTACGTTGATGTGTTATTCTTTTTGATTATGCTTCCTTAGTTTTTATTCCAATGGGTTCTTTAAGTCGACTAACTTTTAGTTATTTATTTGTTTGCGTGTTTTGTTTTTGCTCAATTAGGATCTTCGGGAAGAGTTAGGTCAAGATTTCAGCGACATTGGTGAAGATGATTTATCGTAAGAGTTTCTTAGTCATTTTGTTGTTACCTTTGGTTATATCTTAGTTTTTGTTTATGCTTCCAGTTCTTGTCTTCATGGTGATGTGCTTTGTGACGATAAATACATTTGATAATTGTTTGATTAGAATGAGGAGAATAAGCTAGTCAAAAGAGCTGCATGAGATGGGCTAATCAGTTTTACTATAATGCCAATTTGACTGGTTTTCATTTCATTAGGGGTTTCAGTCGAAAATATGATTTTAATGTGTTCTACTTTTTCAGACTTCAGTACTTAATTTTAGACAATTACAAAATATTTTTACCTGGAGAACCTAAACTTAAATTATTTATTAAAAATAGCACACCTAAAAGACTAGATGATTGAGTAGAAGAATTGCACCCTTAATGATTTATGTAATTTCATCTGACAATTATTCTTTTCAATTTCTGTATTCACTTTTTAAAAAAAAAAAAATTGTGTACTAAGATTTTAATTAGGTACAAGTGTACTACTAACTCTTTTTAGGCGCAGAAGAAAGATCTAACTTAACTAGTCACGTTGTCTCTCCAAGTGCAGGTAGATTTGTTACTTAACCTATTAAAGTATGCATTATGTCATGATATACACTAGTTTTTTTTTTTGATAGTTACACACACGCACACACACACCCACCTTGTCTTTGACAAGGTTCGAACCTTCGACATCCCGTAAAGGGGAGCAAGGGACATACCACTACACCAAGAGGTGATGGGTCACTAGTTTTCTCCTAAAGCTATACTCTTGACACACTATCAATCATTCCTTCCTTGATGGAAGTACTTAATTGGTTTGCAGGTTTTTCTATTTGCACTTTTTAAGTATGCTCGTGTGCAAACCATTGACGGTGAATTTCATCCTTTGATTATTTGATTGTAGTCACCTTCCATAGATGATTTTTAATATCTTTATCTATTTAATCAGCTATTGTTATGTTTTCCACAATAGAAGTTGTGTTTTTCTTAGCTTTTTTTTCTTTCAAAAGAAATAGGAGTTAAGTTGCATTTTATTTGTAATAAATTGATTGAAGTTGATAATACTCATTTACAGGACTTGTAATCTGGTGCAATTCTAGTAGGCTAGGCATTTAACTTTTATCCTTAAATGTATTAAGTTTTGCTATTTATGTCCTTTACAGGGTTGACGAGCTAAAAATAGTTACGGAAGAAGAGTTAGTTGATAAGGCGTTTGATATCGCATTCAAAGTATGTTTACTTCTTCAATTTCTGTTATTATATAGATAGTTCTCTTACTTGTGAAATATAGTAAATGGAACATAGTTTTCTATGTATTAAAATCTTTTATTTGGAGCGTATCAGGATGATGAAGTGCCTAAAAAATTTCCAGAAGTATCAGAGGAGTGCTTGGAAGAAAGGTTAGCATATATCTTCTTTTGCTTCTGTTTTTGATATCTTTACAAACTAAAACTATGATGGTATGCATTTGTAATATCATCTGTACAATGACCAGTTGTACACACTGATCTTTTTTTTATTTGGCTTGCAAATATAGTATTTTTCTTAGTCTTCAAAGTAAAAGCCTAATCTTTCTTCTGGTAGTGTGGTTCTTTCGAAAGATGTTTTGTCTTACAAGTATTTGGATGAATATTCAGTACTCTCTCTCTGTCACACACACACACACACACGAAGTAGAAGCTCATCTTTCTTCTGGTAGTGTGATTCTTTCAAAATATGTTTTGTCTTATACTATTATTTGGATGAATCTCTCTCTCTCTCTCTCTCTCTCTCTCTCTCTCTCTCTCTCTCTCTCTCTCTCTCTCTCTCTCTCTCTCTCTCTCTCTCTCTCTCTCTCTCTCTCTCTCTCTCTCTCTCCCTCCCTCCCTCCCTCTCTCTCCCTCCCTCCCTCACTCTCTCCCTCTCTCTCTCTCTCTCTCTCTCTCTCTCTCTCTCTCCCTCCCTCCCTTCATTTAATTTATCGAACTTGTTGCATCAAAGAAAGATAAATTTTGGGTTATAGATGGTTGATGCTTTAATCTTTTCAATTGGAAATAGCTTGCACATTACGAAGCCATTTAGTCAAATTTGGTTTGTGGGTAGGGTTTCTAGTGATTAGTTATCTAACTAATCTTTATATATATATCAGTGCCGAATAAAGGCTGTCTTAATGATATCTGCTATTATTAGTGGGCTGGATGATAATTTATTTTTCAAAGTATAAATATTATTTTATGCAACTTAGCTGATGTTCTTGCAATCTTTTGTACTGATTATCAGCAGAACTGACAGTGGCAAATTACTGGAGTCGCGAAACAATGTTATTTCAGAAAGCTCAAATAAAGAAATTGATGGTGCATCTTTAGATGACACCAGTTGTGGGCCTTCTGGCAAAAGTGACGTGGAGGAGGGATCGAGTAATATTGCAAAAAAGAAAAAGGGAAAAAAGCAAAAGAGTCAAAACAATGCTAAGAACAGAAGGAGAAAGAGAAAGAGGGACGACAGTCCAATTAATGATAAGAAGAGAAAGAGAAAGAGGCAAACAAAAGAAGCTGTCGAGGTATGTTACTTTTTACTAGAACTTATGATCAGTAAAAATTTCGTGGTTTCTGTTAGTTACTTGTTGGTAAGCCCTTCCATCAGTATAGCTGTATAAGTAATAAAACCATAGCTATTTTGTAACCATAAACGAAAAGTTGCTTGTTGCTTATGTTGGTTTAATGAGTTGAACGAGAGTTTTGACTTGAGGTTTTGTCATATGATGCTAGAAAGGGCTTGCAGTGGTCATTAGGGTTGTTAAAATATCAAGTGTTATTTAGTGTTCAAACATGTTGTGGATTGAGTCTCTTGTTACATACTTTTAAGTTTTCATATAAATTTTAGAACATTTATATTCTGTCTTTTTCTCCTTTTTAACTCACAAGCGAGGAACGTGTACATTTAGGATAAAGATCATGCGGTACTTGTTTCACTTTCTTCTCCTGGCTGAGTAATAAAAGGTGAATTGAGGGAAAGTTTGTGCTGCCTAGTTTTTTTAATCTAAGTTAATACATTACTGATACACTATATTAAATTGGTGTTATTCTTCTTATTGTATTTTAGGAAACCTATATTGCGAAGGTGAAACAACTTGTAAGAGTTAAGGAGAAACAACTTGAAGACAAGGCAGCAGCAAAGCTGCATTCTTTCAAGTATGTATAAACTAATTTATTAAGTAATAGTTGGTTGAAGACTTCTACATCTTTAAGTTTGTTAGTTAAATTACTGTTAACAACTTTGTCTCTCTTATTCCATCTTTGCAGTGGTGGTTGCAGGATCAACGATAGTGCACCGATTGTTTCAGATAAAACTGAGAGGACAACATCTCTTAGGAGTAATAATTCCATAGCAAAGGTGTTTTACTGATATATTAATCTTCTTGATGCATTTGGACTTGGGGGTTTAACATACGCTGCACTGTAATTAATAGTTTTGTGTCGCATTTAGTGCATGAACTTGTTTGTTGTCTTCATATATGTTGTCATTAGGCAAAGCCCTGAATTTCACCATTATGGTTTTTGCTCCCCAGCACATATTAAACAAGATCGGTAAGTGTCGATATCTAATTTGGTAATGTGTTGGACGTTCTGAATACACTCAGAAGCTTCAATCATGAGTCATCATGAATTAATTAATTTGTGATTTTTCACATGCCCTAGTATTACACTAAAACCCAAACAGGAGAAATAGAACTTATGTCTTGGCTTAGATCCACACAATATTGAATTACATTGTCATATCGTTTTCATAATTTGTTTTGTTAATATACCTTTAAAATTGCTAAACACCATATATTTTTTTGATTGCTTAACAGGCAAGGATATCCAGTAGTCATGAAGGGCAAGTACTTCAGCCAGGAAAAGAGGTTGTTCTCTGTGTGGAGGTTTACCATAACAAAAGGACGTTGCAAAAGGTAAATAGTAATTCTTGACCTCCTTTTGATGAGTACATTTTACATTTTTTTTCCTATTCTAGTTGATTGTAGTACGTCTATATTTAACTTTGTCTTTAAATTATAAGTGCATTTTTTTAAAAAAAATGTGTGCCTTCTGCTATAAAATTATCCACATCTCTACTTTAACAATGTCAATGTATATATGAATTTGAAGCCATATATCCAATTTATGAACTATTATGTTGAAGACCATAATACAATCTTCATAAAAGAGGGTAACAGTTAGATCTGGCAATTCGTGTCGTGTCGTGTACTTTCGTGTTTCGTGTATTAAGAGGCTAAACCATTAACGAAACGAAATAAGTTCGTGTACCCATTTTGCAAAACGAAAACGAAACGAAAAATTTCGTGTAAACACGAAATGAAACGAAAAGTACACGAAATTTGTCGTGTACTTATCGTGTACACGAAAAGTACACGAAAACGAAAACGAAACGAAAAGAACACGAAACGAAAACGATAAGTGCTGAGTGCCCATTGACCATGACCAATACATACAGATTATTTTAAGTATTTATGAATTATGATATACAATATTTTGAGTATATAATTTTGTATAAAAATAATACATACAATATTTATTTATGATATGTATTTATATAATTTTAAAATATTTATTTATTTATTTAATTATTTCGTGTACTTTCGTTTCGTGTCGTGTACCCAAGGGTAAACCCAAAACCGACACTAAATTCGCTCGTGTAATTTCGTGTTTGTGTATTTTCGTGTTCGTGTACTGAAAAGGTCAAACCAAACCCGTAATTTTCGTGTCGTTTTCGTGTCGGGTACGAAATTGCCGGCTCTATTAACAGTAATTGAGAATTCAATAATAAACTACGCAGGAAACTTTATTATTAAATGCGATATGCGCACAGATGCACGAAGGCCTCTTGGGGTAGAAGCTCAACGCACAAAGCGAGAAGCGCGGATTCATCGAAGACAATTAAAAAAACACATATCCATGATATATAATGCAAAACATTATAAACTTATATACAATAAGACATCTAATGGCAAAACCAAAATGTCATAGATGATAAAGTAACCAGATTCATCACATAGACTTAAAGTATAGAATAACTTAGTTAGAGTAACAAAGAAATGCGTAGCTAGTTCACTAAATTCCATCCACAAAATCATCTTTCTCACCAATATGATTCACTATTATGATTCAGATCCATATCAAAGTCAAGTTCATCCTCATTTTCATATATATATATATATATATATGTGTGTGTGTGTGTGTGTGTACAAGAATCATATATATGTATGTGTATCATCAGTTTGTATTTATATATAATACACACACACACACACACAAGAATCCGTATATATGAGAAGAAAGAAAGAACACAAGAAAATGAGAAATCTGGCACCTTTCTCGTACAATCGCTCGCTCAGTCGCTCATGTGTTATTTATGTGTGTATATAATCATGTACATATCTGTCGTCGATTGATATAAGTATTTATGGAAAATTTTGACTTGTTTCTTTTTAAAAATGACTCGGTCAAACACCCCGGTCAACATCTGATAAAAAAGCGTGCTTCTTTTGCGCTTTTCGCACTGCACTTAAGCCCTCAACGCGCGCTTTAGTGAAGTCACATCGCTTGTCCAAAGCGAAGCGCCTCGGGTGCGCATCGCATCGCATCTCGCATATGCAAGCGCATATGCGCGCTTTTAATAACACTGGTAGGAAATGTAATAAATTTTATAGAAAGGATGGCATCCAGTAAAGTTGTTGCAGTGTGGCTTTGTTGTTCCAATATATGCAAGTGTTAGGCAGAGTTCTCTATTCCTTACTATTATCTGCTATATTTATCGGGTCGGAGTCTTCTGCATGGCATTAGCCTTCATGTATGTAGTGTATTCTTCATATTTACTCATCTCACTTTTTCAGCAAGGTAACTGTTTTCGGAGTGTAACACGCCATGTGAAAGAATTTAGAGTACCTTTATTGAGTGCTTCTTAGTTCTTACTTGTAGATTATTAGTATTACCGGAATTAATTTGATAATGAGGAAGTGCTCTCTTCCGTCTCGGAATTATTTTCTCTTTTATTTACCCATATTAATATAATTTTTTTTGTAAATCTTCTGTAGACTCAAGAATTCTTGGTTCTGGGACGACAGTTTTTGACCGAGTTGAGGGACAAGATATATTGCCTGACAGATCAACTCATGGAAAGAGCAGGGCAGCATGATACTTCTGGATATTTCCTCGTTGAGGCAAGTCTTTTGATTTTCTTTGTATATCATATGGATGTGTTTTGTTGGGCAAATCTGTGTTTCATCTAATCTAGACGAGCATATGATGAAATCAACCGACTTGAATATAACACGAGTACTTTAGCATTTTATTGGCCTAAAAACACTCCTAGCTAGCCAATGAGTAGCACACTTCTGTATAAAAATTTGCATTCCAAATTTTTTAATACATTGCTAGGTATAAGCTGGTGTGATATTTCCACAATTGTTTTGTCATTTCCGCAAGTGAGCATACATTCTTATGCTATGATCTAAATGTTCTACACATTGTCAAAGTAGCTAGTGTCCAAAATTATATTTCTACAAATCATAATCTTTCTTGTTCTTTGAACATGAAAGGCCATTTCAACTATTTTGCTATATCATATCATACTTTATATTTTTAGATATTGCTATTTATAACCAGAAAATTAAGTAAGTTTATATTTGGCTCTCTTAATTGTATATTGATATATATTTATATATAAATATAAATTATTCTCTTGTATACAACTTTACCTTGTTAAAATATCATTTACAATTCAAGAATTTCAAAGGCAACAGATATTAGGACATAAACCAGTGAGTCTAATTCTTTATTTCTCAAAAAACAAACATGAAGTTTTTTTTATCACCTCACAATGTTAAGTACCTTGATCTTGTCCCTTTTTTGAGACTATATGATAGTTCTTTTTAAAATTTGTAATGATGTTCTACTCTGCCTCAAGCTGTTTAAATGAGTAGTAGTTTAAAACTGTTGCCTAAAATTAATAGGTTTATTAGGTGACAATTATTTATCACATATTTAACTTATATTAAGTTTATATACACCACATTGGCCTTCTCTAGCATTATGTGATTAACAATTGAACGCTGATATTGTTGACCTGTATACATATATCTTCTAAATCACATGGTACCTTTGCAAAGTGCAGGATGCCTTTTGCAACGATCTAAGAGATGTCTCTGCAATAGACTATAGCAAACCTATTCTGGACTGGCTCAAAGACTCGAAGAAAGAAGCACTTGAAAAGTGGGAATATATTATCTCCGGAAGATTACAGCCAAAGCAGAAGGCCCTTGTGGATAATAAAAAGAAAGAAAATTTGCCTCGGTTTAAAGCCGCCTCGATGCAAAATATGAGATTTTGTGACTTGAACTTTCGACTTGGTGCTGGATATCTATATTGTCATCAGGTTTGCTTTCTTGATACTTTTGTCTGATGCTCTTTAGGTTATGAACAACATTTTCTTGCATGTCTTTGCAAATAGGATGAGCGGATGGCTTCAGTATTATGGGCTTGCATGTGTGTGCGCAAAATATTGTGTTGTATTGTTAAAATAAACCTTTAAAGTCTGAGAAGTTTATAAAGTACAAGATATCATAAAAGATAAGTTTTTTGCTGTAATAAAATAAAATTTGGGGAGAAATTGTTATTAAGAAAGTGTTCTGTGAGTTGAACTTGCTTGCATCTGGTTGAACCTTGTTCAACATCATCCAACCTTTATCTTCTTTCAATGTTCACAAAATTGAAGTGCATTCTCCCTTACTGTGTTGTTGTCCATGTTACCATATAAGATTAGTGTTCTTCTTTTTCCCCTGGTATCGGTATTTTTCTTCAATAAAACTGTTAAGTGGTTATGTTTCTCCTGGTTTGTTTCTTCGTATAGGGCGACTGCAAGCACACTATTATCATCAGAGACATGAGGCTAATTCATCCCGAAGACGTACAAGATCGATTTGCTTATCCAGTTGTTACCTTCCAAATCAAACCTCGGATCCGAAAGTGTTCTGTATGCCAGATATTTAGAGCCAAGTTGGTGACTGTGGACGACAAATGGGCCGGGGAGAATCCTAGCTATTTTTGCGATGCTTGCTATTATATGCTTCACTATGCTGACGGGTCCTTGTTGTATCCCGACTTCTCTGTATATGATTATCATCATGATCAGATTTAGAAAAGAAAAGAAATTTTGTTATTCTTATTAATCTGTTAAATGAAAGTAATGTACATAAGAAATAGAAGAATTTTTTAATCTGTATAGGGATATACTGGTGTGAGTTTCCAGTAGACCACGATGGGTTTGTGATTGAAAATTGAAAATTTATGTATCCAGAAATTGATTCTTGTATGTCTGTAGTGAACCTCTCCTCAATGGGATTAGGTCTAAAAAAATACTTTTAGCTTTGATTTTGCGTATTGTAGGACCTATTATAGGGTGCCTGTTCATTTAATATCTATAGTTCAAAGCTGTAGCTTACATATAATCTGTGGCAAGTGGCAACAAAGTGTCTTCCATTCCATATATATGATGCAACTTTGTTCCAGGTACCAGATGACTTGAACTTTTAAACAGAAGTTGTGCTTCCTTAGTATGAATGAAACATTCGCATGTTGTATCATGTAAATATTTGGAAGTTGGAACTAACATACAGGCAATGATAGCATAGTCAACCTACTGAATTCTAGTTCAAAATTATTATATCAGCGACTTGAGAGCAACATAACTGTAACACCATTAGCGTAAAACCAAATTTAACCCAACATTATAATTGTATAAAAAAATAATTTGACATCAAATTTGATGTCAAAATTACAAAACTCCATTTTAATTTCTTTCATAATTCCTAGCATTGCCGTTGTTTTTGTTAAAAACCAAATTTGTTTCTTCTATGTATCACATATTTCTTTTTGTAGTCTAAATAAATACTTGCTTTTGAGAAAGTTAAAATTTCATATATTATTATAAACTTTTAGCTTAAGTTAGAATGTAAATGAAAATGGAAATTATTTTTGTGAGTAATATAATTTATATGCTAAAATAGTTTAACATTTATGCTATATACAGTAAAACCTCTATAAATTAATACTCGATAAATTAATAATCTCGATAAAATTAATAATTTGTCCAGTCCCAACTTGGGACCAGTATAAAATTGGACCCCAATCGATAAAATAATAAGATAATAACTTTTTTGAAATCCCAAAGTATATATATTGGTCCCAACGAAACTATAAATTAATAATCATTAAAAGATTCCATACATATTCTAAGATTGTCTAGTAAAAAATGAATCTATAGTCACTTGTTTTTTGTTGAACTTCAAATCTATATTGACTTCATCTTTAAATCTCCTCACTGCACTTAAGAGTTGGGGCATTGTCTTCTCGTATTGCAACAAAAAGTTGTGAAGAGTTGTTGCCGCTTGCAATGCTTCTTTCCGAGTGACCGGTTCCAAAGCTATTGAATCATCCTCAACTTCGTCATCGATCGGATTTTGAATGGTATCCGCCACAATTTCTTCAATGCTTTGAACCTCGTAACATTCATTATTTTCACCAGGATAATCTAGCAAGTGATTCACATCCATTTCGTGCCGATAATGCATACCTGTAATCAAGTTCTCAAGCTCACGAATATCTTCTCCAGAATTTACATCGTTTAAATCACTTGAGCCGGTTGGATTCACTGAACGAATTTTGCAGTGTCGAAAGCAATCCTCTTTAAATTAATAAATTATTAATTTATCGATATAATAATATCTCTCTAAATTAATAAAATATCCCGGTCCCAACATTATTAATTTATAGAGGTTTTACTGTATAAGAGTATTATATATATATATAAAATAAAGTATTATGTTCCTGATATTACCTTAGGGAGTTATCGGAGGTAATTAAAAAATTTTCATACAAATACACATGGGTATTATTGTAATTTCAAACAAATTTACATATTTACAAAACTGGCGTCACTTTTTTATACTTAAAAACACTCTAATTTCAGATAATCTTCTTTTTTTCTCTATATAATAATAGCAGGTGAATAATGTTATGAGATAGTATGCCATCGATCCCACCCACCAACTTTACTTTCCACATTGTTTTCATAACTACATTAGAATCTCTTTAAATTAATACTTTATAAAGTGATACTCTTGCTAAATTGATAAAAATTCGGTCCCAAGTCGAAACCAGTATTAAAATTTAATAACTTCTTTATCGTGATTATTAATATTTTTTGGAAGATTGTAGTATTAAATATCGGTCCTAACTTTTGTATAAAGTGATATTTTGATTAAATATACCTCGAGGTGACATCTAGCAGTTGAAACCTCGAGGTCTTAAGACCTTGAGGCATTGAGGTGTTGAGGTTTTGAGATGCATATAGAGATGTTGAGGTGTTTGTGGAGGTGTTAAGGTCTTAAGCCATTGAGGTGTTGAGGCCTCAATGTCTTTTTGTTGACAAATAGTCAATAAAAAAAAATATATAAAGCGAGGTGCATATATATATACATTTTAATTGGCAAATATATGTATTGAGGTGCATATAGAAAGTGTGATGTCCTCTGTGAGAGGGAATCCTGGTTGGGATCTCGACTTCTGATTGGTTCTTGATGAAATCCTTGCAAAGAGCCGATATCACTTTTAAATTTGGCTATGACATTTTCCTCAAGCTCCGTGTCTACAAGAACGTTGGGGTCGAGGCTTCAAACTTGTTGTTTGTGACGAGATGTGAGTGATGATGAGGTCTTGGCCTCATATTCTGGTAGAGCCCAAGTAGAGTCATTTTCATCTGTCTGGTATTCTTTTATGGTCTCGTAGACAGAACTCTAGTGCTGCAACTCGAGCGGAAGACGGTGAATCTCATGCTTGTGAGCAATTTTCTGTCGAGAAACTGCCTTTTGTGCTCTAACCTTAAAAACTCGTTATCGGGTGTCACCTTAAAGCCTCGAGCCTGAAGTTCTTCGGTGGCTGAATTTTTCTGGAGGTTCTCTAGGTGGAAACGGGCATCACTCAAGAGGACGAGTTTTCCTATGGTGGGCACCGTAGTCGGCTCATCGTCTCGGGGTCAACGCTTTCTATTTGAGGGTTCTGAATTAGTTGGGCGATGGGTCAAGGGCGTCAATATTTCACCATGGGATTGAAAGAAACGAGTGAGTTGTAAATTTTGAGCTTTTTTCTGAGCTCCCAAAGGAGCAGCCTCCGCTATTTCTCGTGTTGGAGGGGCTAACGCCCCTTTATCGTGCCTGATTTTTTGAATTGGTTGCTTCTCTTTTGGGATTTGATTGATTCTTTCATAATTGTTGTTCTTTTTTTTTTTGGTAACCTTTTTTATATATTGATAATAAGAAGGGGGAGTCCATTACAGAAACCCCAGCTCCCAAGGGAGCAAGTTCACACAACTTATGCCAAATAAGCACAAGAGCAAATGATCCAACCCAATAAGATTACATCACCAAGTTCAGAATATAGTTACAGACATAAAAAAACAAAGTACAACTCTTAATCTTCATCAAGAACAACTCTTAATCTTCATCAAGAACAGAGGCATGGACACCATCAAAATCACCATCATAGTTATCTTCTTTATTTATGAGCCAAGACCGCTAGTTACAGCCCACGAGCACTTGAGACTTCCCTTCCTGCAGAGTAAGGTCTAACAGCTGCTTTTTCTCATTCTTCAATTGGAGCTCCAAGGCCTCCAAATTTTCAATGACTCCATCAAACAGAGTATTTCCATCACCATGCCTATCCTCAGTCACTTGGCCCAACAAAAAACCAGAATTCATCCAAGCGTGTTCTATTCCTGTTCCATGAACCTACGTATTCTAAGCATTTTCATCTATGTCTACTTCAATGGTACTAAAACGTGATCTTAAGAAACTTCATGCCACACAAAGAATAGCAGAGTAACCATTATCAGCCACTATATTTTTTCAAGCACGAAATACCGGATCACCAGACACACCAACCATTTTGCCTATATCATAGTATGCAAAGGACAAAACAATAGGCTGAAACCACAATCCTACCATCTTAATCGAATAAGAAAACCCGTTCCTCTTCCAGGAACAAAGAACAACCTCAAATTTAATCCCAATGCAACCAAGAAAGGAACCCATCACTACTTGCAATTTCTCTATAATTCTCTGATTAAGGTCAGTGTAAGACAACCGACAAGAATCGTTCATCAAATCAAACGAACAGGAAAATAACCAAATCCTATTGCTTTGATTAAAGTAGATCTCCACAGGTCTAACCAACTCACTAGTAAGATTCAAAGAATGAAAGGATACCAAGTGCTCCGTAGAACAAACACCAATACCATTCACAAATTTACCAAAACTAATCAAATTCACTAGTTTGTCCACATTGAACACAATAATATCTAGGAAACTAGCATCAACTACCTCAATAGCCACTTGTTGGACACAAATAAACAAGTAATCCATGAAATACAGAAACTTCACAAGCCAAATATAATCACACGGAAGAGGTCCAGATGCAAAACCATGAAAAAAGTCGCTTTTAAACCCACCACAAGACCAAAGAGTCGTATAAAGTGGTATCACATGGCCAAAACTCTTGAAATTAAATTCAAGGATTATATCATAAAAAATTCATACCTTTGAGATATTTCTTGCCTTGCTTAAGTTTACATCAGAGAGGAAGAGAACCCCAATTATGGAGAGTTCTGCCTGGTAGGAAGACAATCCCGCAACTACCACTCTCTTAGTCTTAATCCCGTCGAAGACTCCAAAAACCAAGCTTCTAACATAGTTCTCAACCAATTTGCTTATCAATTGGCTAGTAGTGAGTGTGAAGGAAAAAAGAAAAATCTCTACTTCCCTTGTCTCACCATCATTCACTCTTGGAAAAATCAAGGAAGAAACATCCAAAAAAATTGGATAAATGTCCTCAATAATCTCAAGGAGCACCATGGTAACCATCTACAGAGACGAAACATCCCACGAAGGATCAACGCAATATGATTCGGAAGAATCAGGAGAAGAAGGAGAAAAAGTGAAGAGGAAAGAAAATGATGGCTGAAAAAGTAGGAGAGTGAAAGATAAAAGATGAGAGGGAAAAAGGAAGGTGGCTAGGGTTTGAAGGAAGGGAAATGGGAAAGAGAGGAGAGAGATGAGAGAGAGTACAGACGACTCTCATTTGTTATGTTTTTGCATTTATGACATAATTGTTTTTCTTCTTTTGGGAAGAATGATCTAAAGCCCCTTCTTCTAGCGCCAAATGTTGAAATCAAAAGGAAATATAAATTTATAATTATCAAATGATGAAGATACAAATGATTATCTAATACATTGCCTTCTCTCTTGGTCCTTTACACTAAAGATTAGGTTTCTATTTATACACTACCTATTTTAGAAATACATATCCCTTCCATCTTCCACTGCTTGCATTCCCCTTATTGGCTTTCTTCATAATTGTTAGTGGGTCTTCAACCTCTAGGCCCAACAACGGATATCCGCAATTCAGATACATTGGTGTTTGAAAAGGTGTTTGTCGTAAATGTAAAGGGTACTTTTCTAGTAATGAAACACTTAGCTCGCATAATGATCCCTCCAAAGAAGGGTTCAATAATCTCACTAAGTAGTATTTGCAGCACTACGAGGGTACACTAGAACCCTCTAAAGTGATATCCTCGGAACCGGAAAAACTATTAAGAGAGGTTTATACTTTTGTAACTTTAAAATAATTGAAATTCATTTTCTACACAATCATATATACAATGTATATAATTTATTTGAATTCTAGAATATATACTAAAATTATGTACGTTGACACTTTTACGTCAAAAAGTTATAAATTCAATAAAATTATGTATTTCTATAAATATCTTCCACAATACGAAGATCATAGCGATCAATTACAGACAATGAAGATGATAATAAATGATTTAAAAGTTATTAGAGAAAAAAATCTCAGCCAAAATATTATCATAAAATATTTGTATACTCGTAAAGTATGTAAAAATGTGTAATTTATCAAAGATACCATTTTATGCAAAAGTTGGGACCGATATTTAATATTACAATTTTGTTAATAAGTATTAATTATAACGATAGAGACGTTATCAAATTTTAATACGGAACTTGCTGTTTTGTGGCTTACAAGAATGTAGCAGCTGAGCTGGGGAACACATGGAATACGAGTCAATTGTATTTCTCCTTATTCAATTGTGACGCCTCTGTCTTTTGCCCACTTGCATGAGGAGGAAAGAATGTAAGAGGTTTTCGTGCTTTTGTTGCGGAACATGCTAATCTCTGGGGCATTGAGTTGATATCAGATGATGTTGCCAATACCGTACTGTTTTTAGCCAGTGATGAAGCAAGGTACACAAGTGGGACAAATATAATGGTTGATGGAGGTTTTACATGTGTGAATCCTTCACTTGAAGAACTTTGGTTGGGTGCAAAATTTGTTTAATGCTTTTGCTTAATCGTTAATATTTTTAATTTCAGATGAAGAAGTTATTCTATCTAAACTATAAAATTCAGTAATAATTTCAAAATGGCCAGACTCTTTGGCCAAAAAAAGTCATAATATACTCCCTTTGTTATTAAATAATTGACGTTTGATTTTTTCGTACACACTTTTAAGCCCTTTGACCATTTAGTTAGAATTAATATTTTTTAAATTTTCTTTTTGTGTATAAAAATATTAAACAAATACTTTTATTCACAAAAAAAAAAAATTAAAAAAATATTAATTTTAGCTATGTAGTCAAAAGACTTAAAATATGTGTCAAAAAATTAAACGTCAATTATTTGAAAACAGAGAGAGTACCATCTATTATTGCATGCCTCAACTATAACTTATATAGTCTTTGTTTCTCCTTAGCAGATTCCTTGCCAGCCTTACAATACTTGGTGAGGAAGTATAATGTTGGTACACAATTTTTGGAGGTTGCGGAGTTTAGGAGCGTGTGAATCTTGATTTGAACTTGTATTTCTCAAATGTTCATATAGTGTGATTGCAGCCTAGCAGCGTCGGGGAAGAAAAATCGTTGTTCGAGTTAAATTGACATGAGATGGTTGAGTCTAGAGATGCACAAAAAATCTTTCGGATGGGATTTTATTCGAATTTTAAAAGGTTCGGAATTTTTAAGAATTGGATGGGCCGGACTTTTTAAAAATTGGGTCGGGCCAGACTTTCTCTGAAATATGAGGCCCGTTTTAGGCCCTCGAGCCGGACTTTTATTCTTTTTTTTTTAAATATATATATATATATATATATATATATATTTATATTTTCAAAGTAAATATATTAATATACAAAAACATACAATTTTATAAAAGAAACCACCCCTAACGGTTACGCCCCTGAGTTACTAGATTACGTAAGAAAAGACACAATAAAACCTAATTCTACAAAACCACTAGCATAATACTTATTTTATTGTAAAATATCACTGCAACTCAAGAACATTTTAATCATAATCTGCGTTATTGGACTTAAGCTGACCGTGAGCCATATAAATTTTCTCGTACATGGTCATTTTGATAAGCACATCCTCTACGCTCAAGAAGGTCTTCTGGAAAGAAAGATTTATCCTGCATATTGTTAATTTTTCTTAGCTTCATGATCCTTCGGATCTCCTCTATTGCTAAGTTTAATAAGTTTATTAAAAATATTGTATAATTTTAGATTTTATCAATTAAAAAAAATTGGATTTTTATCCTGATTTCTTAAAAAGTCCAGGTTTTTATACGGGCCGAACCGGATTTTTATCCGGGCTTTTGAAAAGTTCGAGCTTTTCGAGCTTCGAGCCAGGTCGAGCCGAATCAGACCAGACTTTTTTCGGGCTAGGTTTTTGGATTTTTTTATGGAACGAATCAGGCCAAATTACGGGATTCAGGTCTTTTTGAACATTTCTAATTGAGCCTATGATATGTTGTATTGTGTTAAAATCTCTGAGACTTGTGCTAAATTTTTTGATGAGGCCATGGGTAATAAATTACTTATTTGAGTTGTAGCAAAGAGTACAACGCTTTAATTAGCAAGAGATGGGAAGAAGTGTATTTATAAAATTGCCATTGTACTTGCAAAATGCAAAAACATTAAATTTATTTAGAAAACGAGTGTTTAAGACAAGCTGTAGTAAAGTAAAAGAATCAAAGATAGAGTCGAATCTCATTGTCTGGACAACATAGACAACGAATCATGCTTAAAGTAAGGTGGGCGGTGGGGTATAAACGACATATAAGTCAAATTTTCACATAAAACGTAATGTGAGATTTACAAACATGGAATCCAACAGATCTGCTCTCTCTTCTCTTTCAGCTCAAAGGTACCAACATTTTTCACTTTTTCCTCTCTTCTTGCTTTTGTTTAATATCTTTGTGTGTATATATATATATATATATTTAGTAATGAGTTATGACTGTGAACAAGTTTATGTTTATTGTGTGTGTGTGATCAAACCGGTAATTTAAAAAGTGAAATGTGATTGAATTCGAATGAGTTTGGTTCGGTTGTTGAGCTCATTCTGAGTAGATTTGATTTGTTAGTAATCAAGAAAATAAGTTTTGTTGATGATTACGCAACCTAGTGGTATGCCCCATGTTTACATATTGAATCTTAGAATACTTGCAGAATTTGTTCAACATGAGAACTTTGCTAACTTGATGACTGTAAAATCTGTTGTTTCTTTTCACTGCATGCTTTGGTAAGATAAGATAATTGCATTTGTTGTGTATGTATATTCCCTGTTTTAAGGTGTTGGATGGTTATATTGTGGTGGACCTGGTGGTCAATTAACATGGTAATCAAACATGAGGCTGTTATGGGTTTCTAGTTAGATCTAGCTGTTTGATCTCTGTCTGGAAGGTGGAGGTTGGGCTGTCTTTTAATTGATACATAGCCTTGAGTAGCAATTCGGTACCAGGGGATCAAGCAGAAGTAATTTCTATTTTTCAATTTTACGGAATATTAAGTTGTGTGAGTTGCCAGATAAGCATGTATTAAGCTAAACCATATTTTTTCACGACTTTAACTAAGTTGAGGGGGTTTGAGTTATTTTTATTGCTAAGATGTTAAGAGAGGCTGGTAATGCTACTTTGGGATTATCTTTAGTTATGCATATGGACCTGATTGGCAGTCAAGACTCAAGACATCAATTACCTATGTAATGTACCCAAAAGAAAATTAAATATTTGATGAGCTGTAGGGAGATGATTATTTCCAATATCGAAGATGCCATGTATTATAGGTAACCATATCAGAAATTGTGAACCTTGTGGCCTAAACCTTACATGTCCTTTTATGCGGTTTAGAAGGCCCACCTACCTTACTCCGGCCTCTGCTTTACCTAATGTCTCTTGATCTATAGAAAAATTGGCTGTCTTCAGTTTTTTATCCTAGTGGATATATGGTTGAAGACAGATATCAGCAGGACCTAGACGTGGGATGAAGGAAATTGGATCATCCATTCACTTTAATGGAAGTGCTTCAGGAAGTTATGACTACCTTGCCTCCTCATTTAGTCCTGTGACTCGTAAAAGAAGCCTTCGCCTGAGGAGCTAGGCTTGAAAAAATCTCAACAACCTATGACTGTCAAATAGTCATATGACAGAAATAAGGCCTTCAGTTGTTCCCTTCATAATTTCGGAGTATTATTTTGAACAATCCTGCTTCATTGAAATCTTTCAGTTTAGTTTGTTTGACAGACGGCTCATTCATCAGCAAAGGTAACATAGCACAAAAGGCAGGTATTGGAGTTTGGAGGATTGATCAAGAACAAGAGAGGTAAGAAAGTATACTTGTTCTCTGGCCCATCACTTGCAAACAACGCTTTGGAAGCAGAGATAGAAGCTATAAATTTTATACTCAAGGTGTTGCTTGATGGTGATAAAAGGAATTTGGCTATCGGGGTTTTTTCAGATTCAAAAGAGGCAATATTGTACATGGAAAATTCATCGAATTTGGAAAATAGAAGGATGTTAAATTGGAATTCTTTGGTAGTAGGATGTTTCAAAAATATCAAGTTCTTTCATATCTCAAGAGATTACAATGATGAAGCTGATTGATTGGCAAAAGATGGTTCTAACAGACCAAGCTTGGTTGGGGGCTGGACTTAATATTAGGCCTAATTTTAATAAATTGGACTTTTGGTTACTGCTGAAAAAAAGAGGAAAATATAGAGAATACTGAAGCTTCAGGAAATATAGCAGGGACTGAAGTAGTGAAGTCAAGAGTGTTGTTCACGAGTGATGTCACTTATTGAGAGGAGTATTGTTGCTATATTATATCTGCTATCCTTTTTAGTCTACAAGGTATCTTGATTTTTTTTTTTTGAAACCCAAACTTCCATTTCACAAACTAAAATCAAGATCCACCAAAGTATGTAAGCTTTGGGGGAAAGAGTTCATACAATTTCTTTCAGAGTTAATACCAGTATTCCACCTAGCTACTGATTGAGCAGCTTTGTTCCCTAGTCTCTTAACATGACCACATTTAAACCAACTGAACTCCCCACTTATACATAAGACTTCATCAAGAATTAAGAATATAGGAGGTAGTCCCACTTATTTGTTGCAGATAGCACGAACAATATTTAACGCATCAGATTCCAGAACCACATTGTCATAGCTTAACCTTCTTGCAATCTCCACTCCATACCTTGCTGCACCTGCTTCAGCCAAATTAGGCGGCCAATTAGCACTGATTTTTTTTTACTGCTGCAACCAGACACTTTCCGCACGCATCCCTGATAACTACACCAAAGCTTGTACTATTTCCATTTGAAACATGAGCATCAACATTCACTTTCACACAATTTTCATTTGTGTAAGCTGGTACTCCTCCTGCTGTAATGTTTTGATCTTAATTTTTATTTGGCTCATCAAAAAAAAAAAAAAAAAATCTATTCCCTTAGTTGGTTAAGTGATAATCAGAGCCTCCATTTTAGGGATCTATCTATCAAAATCTTAAGTTTAAGTACATAATCTTTGAACCCTAAAGTTGACTATGACATATTTAACACTATGACGGAACTTTTGCTAGAAATTATCATATGTTTACCCTTTACTTTGTTTTTTCTTTGCCTTTCTATTCCCACTGTATTCATAAGATTTTCCATACCTTCGCGAAGCTTAGTCAGAGTTTCTCTTTTCTCTCAGTGAATTCAAAATGTCCATCACTAGCTTTGGGGTTTAATATGCAACTATAAAATTCAATGTCTATCTGGCCGCCCACCTTAAACTTGGAGGTCGAAACTCAACTATCCCAGTAAACTAGAATATACAAGGTTTTGTTAGTGCTATAACTCATGCATCAAACAGAAGATCTTGGTAAACTTGAATTGTAAAACTTGAGATAGCTGCTGATGGAGCCTTGGCTGGAGCATATTCCATTGAATTGTATTGTATAATTTGCTTTTGCTCTTTTGGAGGTTGCAGATGTAATGTGTAGTATGGGAAAAGAAAGTGAAGTGATTGACATAGTTGAATGTAAGGATGGTCCAATCTCATCACTTCTTTGTGCTTAGTATGTGATAATGCTTTGTTTATGGTTATTATTGATCAGTTCAGCTCACAAGATGCCAGACTTAAGTGTTTTTTTTTGCCAAGTTGCTAGACTTAAGTTCTATGCAGCATGTCCGAGTTTGATGACTTTCATATATTATCTGCAGTTCATTTGATTTCCTACTTATTACTCAATATGATTTTTTCTTTTCAGATTAGCAGGAAAAGTTGCATTGGTCACTGGCGGTGCTTCTGGGATAGGAGAGAGCATTGTGAAACTATTTGTTAGGCACGGGGCAAAAGTCTGTATTGTCGACATTCAAGATGACATGGGCCAACTTCTCTGTGAAACTCTTGGTGCAGACACATGTTTTTACCATTGTGACGTGATGGTTGAAAATGATGTTTGTGGTGCAGTGGACTTCACTGTCGAGAAATTCGGGGCCCTCGATATTATGGTTAACAATGCGGGTATAGCAGATCCACCCTGTCCGGATATCCGCAATACAGACATGTCAGTATTTGAAAAGGTATTTGCTGTGAATGTGAAGGGTACTTTTCTAGGAATGAAACACGCAGCTCGCATAATGATCCCTCTGAAGAAGGGTTCAATAATCTCTCTGAGCAGTGTAAGCAGCACCATGGGGGGTTTGGGTCCGCATGCATACACCGGTACCAAACATGCTGTTTTGGGGCTAACGAAAAATGTAGCAGCTGAGCTAGGAGCACATGGAATACGAGTAAACTGTGTCTCACCTTATGCAGTTGGGACGCCTATGGCTCTTGCGCACTTACCTGAGGAGGAAAGGACAGAGGATGCTATGGTAGGTTTCCGTGCTTTTGTTGCGAAACCAGCTAATCTTCAAGGCGTGGAGTTGACCACGAACGACGTAGCAAATTCTGTATTGTTTTTAGCGAGTGATGAAGCAAGGTATATAAGTGGGGCGAATCTTATGATTGATGGAGGTTTTACATGTGTGAGTCACTCACTTGGTGTCTTCCGGTGAGAGAGATTGTGTTTCAAAATTTTCACAGGTGGCATTGGTTTGTTGTTTCACCTGGATATGTGCCATGCAACTATGCAAGATTCCATCTATGTTTTGCACTCAATTATTAAGATACTGTTATTATTTTTCTGTCAAACTTACTAAAGAGATATTATTAGTTTCAAATCTAAAAGTTATACAGTAAATACCATGGAATTTCTATGTGGTTGAAGACATTGCTTCTGAAGTGACAGAGATCAGTCAAAATTCTTGTCAAAACAAAAGAGATCAGTCAAATGGTTATTTCTTACCCCCTCGGTACCTAAATACATTTTCATTTTGACCGGTTAAATCTATATACTATTATATTAAAGATGAAACATCGAAAATTTTGTAGTCCTGAAAGTTTTTGTAGTTTGTTCACTTAATTCATAGCCGTTAGATATTTTTGATCAAATCGATGAGAACCGTTAGATGAAATATTAAAATTATTATATAGAATATCTTTTCTATTTTTCTTAACTAAAACATCTCATTTTCCAAAAATATTACAGACAGTTTCATTTAATAAAATAACATAATAAAGTTATAATTGCTAATAACTAACCCAATACCTTTTTAGCCAAAGTGTATATTCTTTTTTATATTTTCTAACTAAAATTTCTACTTTTCTATTTTTCCTAACTAAAACCTCTCATTTCCCAAAAATATCACGGACACTTCTATTTAATAAAATAAAATAATAATATCGTAATTACTAATGACTAACCAATTAGTTTTTTTTTCCCAAAACGTATATTATTTTTTATATTTTCTAACTAAAATTTCTCCTAACTAAAACTTCAAAGAGATTAGGGAAATTTCATTTAGTAACATAAAATATTAATAATTAACCAATTACCTTTATTAGAAGCGTATATTATTTTTTATAACCCAAATTTCTACTTTTTTTTTATTTTTTTCTAACTAAAAGCTCTCATTTTCTAAAAATATCACGGACAGTTGTATTTAATAAAATAAATTAAAAATATTATAATTACTAATAACTAACCGATTAACTTTTTTTTTTGCCAAAGTGTATATTCTTTTTTATATTTTCTAACTAACATGTCTCCTAACTAAAATCTCAAAAATATCACGGGCTATTCCATTTAGCAGCATAAAATACTAATATTATAAATACTAATAATTAACTGATTACCTTTATTAGCCAAACAATATATTTTTATATATATATTTTCTAACTAAAATTTCACCTTTTTTTAAAATTATCACAGACGACATATATATATAATTATTAGTTATCTCGAATGCGACACTAAACGCTGAAAATTAGATAAGAACAGTCCTATAAATTATTAAATCATGTCGAGTGAAATAAATATTCACTATAATTTTCTTTAAAAATTTAATATAGCAAATAAATGCATAAATTAATCATCAAAATATAAAAGCAAACAAGACAACATATTAAAATTATTATTTATAATAATAACTTTAAAAATATAAATAAAGATAAAATTTTGTCAAATATATAGTATTATACTTTTTTTTCTTCGATATATAATAGATCAACAAGACCAACTACTTCAAGAGCACTCATCCATAAACCGGTTACTGGTATAAATAACATAAAGAAATGTAACCAAGGTTTATTGAAAAAAGCAACTCCAAAAATTTGGGACCAAAAACGGTTAGCGGTGACTATTGAATAAGTTTATTCGGCTTGAGTTGGGTTAAAAGCACGGAATGTATTTGCATCATCATCATCTTCAAATAATTGGAGGTATGAAATAAATTTTTGGTAATGGAGGATCTATTCTCTTTTCTCATTTTTTTTTCCAAAAAAAGATCTTGGAAATTGTGTAATGCTTACTCTCAAACTTTTCGTTTACAAAGTAATGATATTCTTTGTTCCTCAATTTATCTGTATCTTATATATAACTAACAAAAATTAAAAATTAAGTAAAAAAATATTTAAAAGTGACACTTGCAAAAGAAAATTTTATTAATAGTTTGGTCAGTCGTTCTTTAATTTGTTCATTCAATAGTTAACATATTTATATATAAAAAATTAAATATGCTAATTAGAACGCATCTCTTAAACCTATTTATTTGGGTCATTTATACCTAATTATTTGAAAATTTTATTTAAATAGTCCTATTTATTTTGAAAGTTTATTTATTATTTTTAACATGTCTTATTTTTATAATTATAAATTACAATAAAAAATATATTTAGAGACTTACTTAGTTTTTAAAAAAATTCATTTAATATCCAACTAATAAAAATATTATACACAAACACAAATAATAAATTAACAACTATTAAATAATCTGTGCATCGTACGAGTTATAGGCTAGTATGTAATTAAAGACGGAGGGAGTAATGTTCATATTTTTGTACATGCAATGTCAGATACTCCAGAAAAAAATTCAAATTTTTTTACTAAAATGACAGTTTTTGATTTGTGATCCCAGGTCCTGTGAGGTTCAAAGGTTGGGCTAGTTTTTGGTGCTAATGTGAAAATTTTGTAGAAATTTTTTCTGGTTGAGTTAACAGTTTTGTTTTTGCATTTTTCGGAGTTCCAACAGCCGGATCGCCCTGAATTTTGGACAACACCTTTCTTACTCATATATCTAAATTCTGAATGGTGGAGATCGGATTTAGAGGTCCAAAAGGTCAGTTTATGAGGTCTTGGCAGAAACTTTTTGCACTATAGTGAGGATTAAGCTCCCCGTGGTGAGTCGACTTGGAGCAGGTATTTTTGGCTTAAAAGTGTTTTTGGGTTAATTCTTAAACTAAGTCCATGGTTACTAAGATATGTAAATGACAGTGAATTAGCTAGGTTTTAGTGAGTGTGATATTGTATACATACAAAAAACATACGTATCAATATATACAAGAAAAATGCCCTTTCACTTGACCAACAAAATCCTTCTTCTTTGTGTTTTTTGTTTTACTTTGATTATTACTTGTGTTATATCTTATAACTTGTGGTGGTAGAACTTGGCGTGAGTTCTACATAATAAGTCTTATCTACAGGTGTTATTCCGCTGCGTCAAGAGTTGTCCCTCGTTTGAGACCCAGCAATTGGTATCAGAGTCAGAATCAGATTTGGGTGGTAAAGCTTCGATTTGAGGTGTTTCTGGGATGTATCTTGTGTCGTGCACACAAGGTGTTTGATAAAATTTCTGAGAGAGACTGGTTTTGAAACAAGTTAGGTATGGCTTCTACAGGAGGTGCAGTTAAAGTAGGAAAACACGGGAGAGGCAAGTCTAAGTCGAATTCTAGACCTCCCCCGGAGAGGAAGTGTTACAAGTGTGGTGAGCCTGGGCATTACAGAGTAAACCGTCCTAATAAAAAGGTGGCTTGGAAGAAGAACAAGAACAACGAGGATACCAAAAAAGTACAAGAGAAACAAGAGGTTGATTATACTTCGGAGGAAGGGGGCGGTAATGATTGTTATTCTGTCACTTGTGAAGGAGAAATAACAAATATGTGGATTCTCGATTCTGGTTGCTCTTACCATATGTGTCCGAATCGGAAGTGGTTTACAATTTATAGAGGTGTCGAAGGTGGAACCGTATTGATGGGGAATAACCATTCTTGTAAAATGGTAGGACTTGGTTCTATAAGGATTAGGATGCATGATGGAGTGGTAAGAACGTTGACGGATGTGAGACATGTGCCTGAATTGAAGAAAAATCTTATTTCTGTTGGTGCTTTGGATTATGCTGGATGTAAAATCGTTACGCAAAACGGTGAGATGAAAGTTGTTCGTGGTTCTTTGGTAGTGATGAAAGGTATTTCTCGAGGAAATCTTTATGCTCTTTTGGGTACAACGGTGACTGAAAGTGCGGCGGTTGCAGCAACTACTGGTAGTGGTGGAGACTTATGTGAATGCACTAGGTTATGGCATAGACGGCTTGGGCATATGTCGTAGAAAGGTCTAAGTTATCTTGGTAAAGAGGGCTTGTTGAAGAACTTGGAAAAGGCTTGCATGGATTTTTGTGAGCACTGCGTGTACGGTATAGCAAACCGGGTTCAGTTCAAGGCAATCAACCATAGAAACAGAGGTACATTAGACTATGTGTATACTGATGTTTGGGGTCCAGCTTCAGTCACTTCTAAAGGAGGTTCGAGGTATTTTGTCACTTTTGTTGATGGTTATTCTAGGTATGTTTGGGTGTATTTCATGAAACATAAGAATGAGGTATTCAACACATTCAAGAAGTGGAAAACAATGATTGAGAACAGAGCTGGTAAGAAATTGAAGATACTACGATTTGATAACGGTACACAGAGTATACAGATGGTGCTTTCAAGTAGTTTTGTGATCAGGAAAGAATTGTTAGACACTGGACAGTCAGAAAGACACCACAACAGAATGGGGTTGTAGAGAGGCTAAATCGCACATTGCGGAAAAAATCAATGTGTATGCAATCATATGCTGGTTTGGGTAGAGAATGGTGGGCAGAGTCGATTAATACAACTCGCTACATTGTCAATCGGTCACCTCATGCATCTTTGGATGGAGATGTACCTTATAACGTATGGTCCGGAAAACATGCAGATTATGAGAGACTTAGAATTTTCGGGTGCACGGTCTACTACCATATTGACGAGGGAAAACTTGATTCGAAGGCCAATAAGGCTATATTCTTGGGGTATCCAACGGGTACAAAAGGTTATCCTATTTGGTCTATTGATGATTCTAAGTTTGTAATCAGCAGGGATGATACGTTTGATGCGGGCACTATAATAGCTTCTCCGAAAGCTAAGGTGATTGATGGTGATGACATTGAGACTTCTAAGTCTCAGGTGGTTGAGATAGAATCTGCAAGTCATCCAGGTTCTAGTCGTGATCAACAGGAACATCACGGAGACACTCATGATAATGAGGATGATGATTTTGAACATTAGACTCTTGAGCAAGAGAATATGCAGGCATGCGAACAACAACAGTTCGAGGAAAGTTTGGATTCTGCTAGGCCAAAATGAGCATACAAACAGGTTCAAAAGCTTGGGTCAGATAAGCCTTTAAAATACTACGGGCAGGTTAATGCAGTAGAGTATGCACTCTCGGTGGATGATGATGAGCCTATCTCCTTCAAAGAAGCTATTCAGAACAGTAATAATGACAGTTGGTTGGCAGGGATGGAAGAAGAGATGGAGTCTCTGGTAAAGAACCAAACTTGGGATTTAGTCTCATTGTCTGCAGGGAGCAAGGTTCAACATTGCTTTAACTTGCTCAATATCAACCGATGCTGATTTCCCTTCAGGGCGGTGTTGGGGTGAGGTGGAGATGTCACCCCATGGCGTGAACTACGGTGGCTTGATCCCGGTAATGGGTACGTAGACAACTATGGTAAATATGGTGCAGCCGGTTGACGTTTATATATTAAGGTGTTCATAGTTTTCTTGGTGTTCGTCCATAATTTGAGGTCTATGAAATGATGTGCGAGGTGGAGAATTGTGAGGTTCAAAGGTTGGGCTAGTTTTTGGTGCTAATGTGAAAAATTCGCAGAAATTTTTTCTAGTTGAGTTAACAGTTATGTTTTTGCGTTTCCCGGAGTTTCAACGGTCGGATCGCCCTGAATTTTGGACAGCACCTTACTTACTCATATATCTAAATTCTGAACGGTGCAGATCGGATTTAGAGGTCCAAACGGTCTGTTTATGAGGTCTTGACAGAAACTTTTTGCACCACGGTGAGGATTAAGCTCCCTGTGGTGAGCCGACTTGGAGTGGATATTTTTGGCCCAAAAGTGTTTTTGGGTTAATTCTTAAACTAGGCCCATGGTTACTAATATATGTAAACGATAATGAATTAGCTAGAGTTTAGTGAGTGTGATATTGTATACATACAAAAATATTTGTATCAATATATACAAGAAAAATGCTCATTCACTTGGCCAACAAAATCCTTCTTCTTTTTGTTTTTCATTTTACTTTGATTATTGTTTGTGTTATGCCACGTTTTGGCATAGTCCAAATTTCTCCGTTTAATAATTATTAATTCAGATTAATAATTAATTGTTTAACCAATAAGCAATATCCTCTCTCTGAAACGAGGAAAGAATCAATCTCAATCGACGAATAACGGAAAGTATCTCCAAACGATATTCTTCAAATCATGGAAAGAAATGCGGAGATGCCGCGAGATTGTAGGAAAACGTGTGAAGACGAAACTATTTATGGGAATGAGACGTGGATGGATAAATCCTGACTATTTATGGGAATGAGATGTGGACGTATAAATCCTGACTATTTATGGGAACGTGGTGTGGATAAACTCTGACTATTTATGGGCTTGGACTGAATGAGGTTATCTAACGACCTGTTTTCCAAGAACTACGTGAGGCTTGATCCCTATATAAATGGGTACGCAGGCACCTTGTATGATACGACAATTGACACTCGGAAAAGAGCAAGAGAAAGAACCCATTCTCTATTCAATTTCTGAGGAGTCATCATACAAGTCCAGCCCCCAAACATCCAAAAATCCCAAATCCCCTTATTTTCATAATTCGTTATTCCAGCAACCTCCGATTTCGTATTGTTACGAAATTCCTCCAACAACAGTTTGTGTTATAGCTTATAACTTTGTGGTGGTAGAACTTGGCGTGAGTTGTACATAATAAGTCTTTTCTACAAGTGTTATTTCGTTGCGTCAAGGGTTGTCCCTCGTTTGAACCCAACATGTCCAATACTCTATAAAGATCATATAAACAATATATCTTGACACATATATATGTGAAAAGAATATTGAGAGTTTTTATGAATACCCAACATATCTCTTTTTGGATCACCCTGATTTTACCCTCATCAAAAGTCTGATCAACTTCTGGCGTGGTACCGGTTCGGGTGTCCGGAAAAACAACTTTTGGGTTAAGTTAAAATTAGGACATATTCGCGCGCTTTCCGTTGTTTATAAAATATTATTTTTGAATATTGAAAAAGGTAAAAGAATGATGATTATTTATAGTCACTACAAACTTCACAAGTCACAACAATGATATTAATTGATAAGCAATCATTTATTTGATAAATTAAATGAAGTTTTATATTATTTATTTTCGTCTAAATTTATATTGGTCAATAATTGTACAATCTATACTATCTACTCCCACTGTCTCCTGAATTCTTTACATTAGGGGACGAGGAGTTGACACGCATTTTAAGACTCCTATAAAATATATTTCCATAAATTATTTTAAAATTGAATAAAAATATATTGTTTAAATTTTTATTTAGAAAAAGAAAATTTTGAAAAATAAGTTGTAGAATTATACTTTATAGGAGCCTTAAAATATGTGTCAAACAGTGTAAAAAACTGTAAAGAAATGAGGGGGACGGAGGGAGTATCTATACTATACTATAATATAATAGACGAAACATTAAATATTTGGTCAATCGGTATGCTATCAGTTTTTTAGTACACCGTGTTTTTACCTAATTATCCTTACTTATTTATTAAAACGAATTATTAAATAATAACATAATCTATTTATAATCAATTACCTTTTTCATCTAAAACACATTATTTTTTTTTCTAATAAGATCTCCTCTTTTTGCAAAAATATCACGGACAAAACTTTTTTTTTTTAACTAAAACATGTTTTTTTTTTCTATTTTTCTTCCTAAAACTCCTCCTTTTCCAAAAGTATCACGAGCAAACCTTTACTTATTTATTTAAAATTCATTACCCTTTTCACCTAAAACACATCACCTATTTTATAATTTTTAATTAAAACAACTCATTTTCAAAAAAGAACACGTGCTACACACACACATATATATATATATATATATATATATATATATATATATATATATATATATATATATATATATATTAAAGATGGTCATATTATTATATGTTTTCTAACCAATTACCTTTTTCAAGTATATGTTTTATATTTTATAACTAAAACAAATCATTTTCGAAAAATAATAGAGGCAAGATGAATATATAATGGTGATATTATTTATTAGTAAATAACCAGTTATCTTTTTATGCTAAAACACATTACCTATTTTATAGTTTCTAACTTGAACAACTCATTTTCAAAAAAGTAACACGCACAACATTATATCTTTAGAGTTATATTCGGTGTAAATCACTTAAATTTAGACATCTTAGACCACATATGTACTAAATACATTATATTACACTATGTACTGTGCTATTAAGTTTTTTTTTATATATATTTATGCATTATATCTCCGAGCAACCTAAAATTTTTATTTAAAAACAAATCATAATCGAAATGAACTTGTTTTGTAAATCAAAATTCATTATACTGCAATTCTTAGATTTATTGTATTGTAATTTTAGTATTAGTATATAAATAAAAGATACATTGTACTGCCATTTTAGTTTAACGTGTTTTAAGTGGTCTATATTTAACATTTGCCTATATCTTTATATAAAATTGATGTAAGGCAATTAAGATTGTATGGTTTGGTTTGACGTGGTCGTCAACAACTTAGCTAAAAAAATTTCTACACACCTAAAAAATCTCTCAACAATTATTACAACGTAACTTATAAAAAGTAGTATTTTTAGAAAAGTAAAAGATTAGTAGAAAGTTTAATAGTTAGTGGTTTGAAACATAAAAATCTAATATTTTAGTACAAGATACATTAATAAATATCATTAATTTCAAATATTATAAAAAAATTAAAAAATTTATTAGTGACATATATAATTAAATTATCTAAATTAATCTTACAATATTAGAAATCGGTATTAAAAAACTACCAATCAAATTGGTGTTAGCCAAACAATTTCCTAAGCATCTAAAAAATCCGTAAGCAATTATTATAAATATCATTAATTTAAATTATTATAAAAAAATTATAAAATTCATTAGTGGCATATAATAACTAAATTAACCTTACAATATTAGAATTAGGGATAAAAAAACTACTAATCAAACTGATAATATCCTTATATATAATTGGTGTATGGCCGTTCATGTTGTATCGTTTGGTACACCTAAAAAAATCTGTAAACAATTATTAACAATACTATACCTTATAAAAAATAGTATTTTTAGAAAATTAAAAGATTAGTAGAACTAATACAAGTTTAATATTTAGTGATTTGAAACATAAAAATCTAAAATTTTAGTACAAAATATATTAATAAATATCAATAATTTCAATTACTATAAAATATTAATAAAATTCATTTGTGACATATAATAATGAATTTAACTCATAAACATTATAATATTAAAAACCGGGTTGACAAAATTACTAATCAAACTAATAATAATGTGTTTCAGATCGATTCATGTTAGAAACATGATTTTGAGACGCTTAGATAGAGAATTTTTCTACCGTATCAAATAAATTCTCTTTACGCCCAGCAGCAGCGTTAAAATTTGGCCACGCCCGTCGTCGACAGCCTAAATTGATAATTATATTTTGCTCTACTATGTTCGCACTTAACTACAAAATATAGAAAATGTGGCAAGTAGGGATCGAACCCAAGGGAATAGCGTTCAATACTAGTGTAAAGTAAAGAGGTGGGGGTGGGGGTGGGGGGGGGGGGGGGGGGTTGAGTTGGTTGAGGTATTTTATCAAACACCTTGTATACAAGAAATAAATTGTTAGAGAAATACAACTAAGTTAATGGAAATCATCCAATTTTACCAACACAACAAGGCACAATGAGTTAATTAGCAAGATAAAGAGACATTTGACCCAAGGATAATGGAAAATCAAGTACTTTAGCCCAAAATATTCAAGCAAGATATACTCAACTCTACCTAACCAAGATAATGGGCGAAGCACACAAAATCTTATTTCTCTTCTAAAACACTAACTTAGTGAAGCACATAAATTAGTTCCCTTGATACTAGCAACCAATATTGAAGCAATACTAGTTTAACCAAATCAAGGAATTAAACAAAGAAAGGTTAGTACAAATTCAGGGATGAGGAGCTCAACCTAGGTACTTGCACTTAAATCTTGAAGATTTAGGTACACTAAATCTTGTGCTACTACAATTAATGTACTAACAATTACGGATTAGCACAAAAAATTAGCAATTGAAATTACAAGAAGAGTAAGGTGAAACAACTTACAAATCTCCAAACAAATTCATAAGCAATAGAACACAAGCATTCAAGATAGAGTGAAATAGATCTTACCTAAAATGAAATGGGTTTAGTACAAGAAGTCCTTCCTTGAGCCAAATAAATGAATTTAGTTACTCATAATCAATGCTAGATTACAAGTAATAAATGCTTCCTCTACTTCCCCTAACCCTAATTGAATGTTCAAGAAGTGATAAAGATGAAATAAAGATAAGATAATGTTTGGTTCCCAACTATTCAATTAATACATTCATTAGACAAGAGCACAAAATAGTCAATTTGCTTCCAAACAATTCCAGCATGACATGTACGACCTGAACGGCCGTGCGAACGGCCGAACAATTTCACACTCAAACTACATCACTTGGAACACTCCGAACGACCTAGTGAACGGTCGTGCGAATGGTCGTACGAGACAAAAATCTCCAAAATCATGCATTATGAACCTCCCGGCATCGCAATCCAGCATCTTCTAAATTCCCTCTTGAATTATGTTTGTTTTGAAGCTCATATTAAGCTACCTTTTGAACAAATAAGCATGCGACACTAAAAAAGGAAAACATAACAAATATAAGTAAAATGTCAATGTAACCAAAAGAAAATCTTTTAGAAAAAGAGAGAAAAACGTGTATAAAATACACGTTATCACGATTCATCTGGCGAGAGTTGAGAATTAAGTTTTTATTTCAAAAAGTTTCGAAATTTGTTTCTTTATTCTTTTTTCAATGGTATTGTAATAAAGAACTAGCTTAAAACCCGTGCGATGCACAGATTGTTATTAATAATTATTATTTTTGTTATTTATGTTTTAATATTCTATTAATTTGCATTTGCTAAAAAAAAATAAGTAGGCTTGTTAAACTTTTTTAAATAATTAAAAGTATTAAAATAGATTTTAAAATAAATTAATAACTGTTTACCCGTGATATTTTTGGAAAAGGAGGAGTCTTAGTAATGAAAAATAGAAAAAAGTAACATGTTTTAGCTGAAAAAGGTAATTGCCCGTGATTTTTTTAGAAAAAAAGAGGATTTTTTTAGAAAAAATAGAAAATGTAATGTATTTTAGCTGAAAAGGTAGTTGGTTATAAAAATGTTATTATTTAATAATAATTTCTTTAGAAAATGAAAAAATAGAAAGAGTAACACGTTTCAGCTAAAAAAGTATAAAAGTCTTAAAATAGATTTTAAAATAAATAAGTAAGGGTTTGGATGTGATATTTTTGGAAAATGAGGGGTTTTAGTAAGAAAAAATAGAAAGAGTAACATGTTTTTGTTAAAAAAGATAATCACCAGTGTTTTTTTTTTAGAAAAAGAGGGGATTTTGTTAGAAAAAAATAAAAAAAGGTAATGTATTTTAGCTGAAAAGGTAATTGATTATAAATAATGTTATTATTTAGTGATAGTCTTTTAAAAAGATAAGTAAGAGTAATTAAGTAAAATCACTAAGTACCGACCGACCGTCCGTCCGTCCGACTACCATACTTTCAATGTTTCGTCTTTAATAATATAGCTTAAAATTCGTGCTATGCACGGATTATTTTTAATAATTGTTAATTTTATTATTTATATTTTATATTTTATTAATTGCATTTATTAAAAAAAAATAAGTTGCGTTTTAAATATTTTTAAATAATTAAAAGTATTAAAACAGGTTTTAAAATAAATAAGTAACGGTTTGCCCATTCTATTTTGGAAAAAGAGGGTTTTCGTAAGAAAAATAGAACATGTTTTCGTTGAATTTTAAAATATAAAAGTAGCGATTTGCCCGTGATATTTTTGAAAAAAGAGGGTTTTAGTAAGAAAAATAGAAAAGATGATATGTTTTAGTTGAAAAAGGTAATTGTCAATTAAAATTATTAAAATAGATTTTAAAGTAAATAAGTAATGGTTTGCCCGTGATATATTTGGAAAATGAGGGATTTTAGTAAGGAAAACAGAAAATATAACTTGTTTTAGCTGAAAAAGGTAATTGTCCGTGATTTTTCTAGAATAAGAGGGGAAAAGTAATTTCCAATTAAAAGTATTAAAATAGGTTTTAAAATAAATAAGTAAGTGTTTGCTCGTGATATATTTTGGAAATGAGGGATTTTAGTAAGGGAAATAGAAAAAGTAACATGTTTTAGCTGAAAATGAAATTGTCCGTGATTTTTTTAGAAAAAAATGATAATGTATTTTAACTGAAAGGGTAACTGATTATAATAATTTTTATAATAATTAAATAAACAATTAAATAAGGCAAGTATCGTAAAAAAAAATAGGTACCAAAAAACAGGTACCAAAACTTTCAATGTTTCGTCTTTAATAATATAGTATAGATAGATAGATTTATAATATTAGTAGTTTATGTTACTAAATGAAATAGCCCATGATATTTTTGATGTTTTAGTTAGGAGAAATATTAGTTAGAAAATATGAAAAAAAATATACGTTTTGGAAAAAAAAACTAATCGGTTAGTCATTAATAATTATAATATTATTATTTTATTAAATAGAAATATTCATAATATATTTGGAAAATGAGGGGTTTTATTTGGGAAAAATAGAAAAGTAAAAATTTTAGTTAAAAAATATAAAAAGGAATATACCCTTTGGCTAAAAATGGTAATGAGTTAGTTATTAACAATTATAATCTTATTATGTTATTTTATTATATGAAACTACCTACGATATTTTTGAAAAATTAGATATTTTAGTTAAGAAAAATAAAAAAATATTATATATAATAATTTTAATATTTTATTTGACGTTCGAGTGACTAATTACAGTGTTATTCAAAAAAAACCGACTCCTAATGTCACAATTCACATACCTATAAAACCCTAAAAATTGTGTATTTAATCTTCCCCATCGAATCTTACAAACCTCATTTTAGAATCTTGGTTGCTTGATTCGAAGCCATGAGCGAGCTTCTCAGCGTTCATCCTTCAGAGCTCAAATTTCCATGTAAGCCCTAATTTATGTCTTTTATATACTTACAATTACTGTGTCTCGAATAATTAAGGTAAAAGATTGATTTTCTTGAATATTTGTTTAATGGGTTTGTTTGTTATGTGTTGTAACAGTTGAATTGAGGAAGCAGAGTTCTTGTACTTTGCAATTGACCAACAAGACTAATGATTATGTTGCTTTTAAGGTACCTTTTTGTGTTTCAAGAAGTTGATTGTGTGTTTTTGTAGTGATTGTTTTTTATGTGGTTTTTTCGAGAAAGTGCCCGAATGTGTGAAATTATTAGATATGATGCCTTGCTATAGGACTAGTGAGAACTTTGGCCCAAGGACTACCACCGTTGCGCAATACTAATTTTAGTCGGGTGCATGTATAATGTTGGGTGTTTTAGTTGAGCAAATGTGATAGTTCAGTGTCTCGTAGATGACCGACTGATTGAAGACACATTTTGGGGATTCAGCTGCCATGTGTGCAACTGTTGTGGTATTAAGGGATAGATGCATGTATTGTTGTGTTTTGTTATTTTGGGCTGTCATTCGGATTTTAAAAAGTACATGATGAACTGAATTACGACTGATCAGGTTAAGACAACAAACCCCAAGAAGTATTGTGTTCGTCCAAACAGTGGTATCATTTCACCAGGCTCATCTTCCAGTTTTACGGGTATGAATCTGATATGTTCTGGAACTAATTAGTTTTGTAGTATTGTTTTTTCTTTATAAGTTAGGTGGAAAGAATTAAAAATTTGGGGTTGAATGCAGTTACGTTTACGTGTTTTCTTTGATAGTCACAATGCAAGCCTCAAAAGAGGCACCACCAAGTATGCAGTGCAAGGACAAGTTTCTGCTCCAGAGTGTTATTGCGCCTAATGGGGCGACTAATAAAGATATAACTGCAGAACTGGTTGGTTCATGTCTACCTCTGTTTTGATAAATTTATGGTAGTTTAATTGCTATTTGGGTCATAATTGTGATCAACTTGATGTGCAGTTCAGTAAGGAAGATGGAAAGGTTATTGAGGAGTTTAGATTGAGGGTCGTGTACATTCTGGCAAATCCTCCATCACCTGTTCCTGAAGGATCAGAAGAAGGTTCTTCACCCAGGGCAAATCATGTCGAGGACCGTAATCAAAATGCTACATTGCTTGATGGTGTAAGTGATTGACGCAATTCTCTTGTTTTCTCGCTTACACTGAGTTGTGTTCGGAACTTTATTACTTTCAAATGTGTGTTCATTATACTTTAAATTATCAGTTTACAGTCTCTCAAGAAGAACCTAAAGAGAAGCCTGCATCTGCAGAGGTGAGCACTGAGCAGTCTCCCCATTCTTTTTCTCTCATACACGCATGCAATCATATACTTAGAATCTTAAGATCTCTACACATTTTTTGACTTCCCTGCAATCGGCTCTCCCTTATCTTTCCATGTATATGTTGACTAATGAGGTTTATGTTAACTACGGTGTGACTTGTGAGGAGTTATAAAGTACTACAGCTTTGTTATCTTTGCTATGCATTATCTGTATTTGTAATATACAACAATGAAGTGTGTAGAAGTTATCAGTTAGGAAGTGCGAATGAGACAGTACTACTAAGTAAATGAATATCGTCTCTGTTGGTTCTAAATCTCGGCCTAATGATTTTATTACATTTCTATCAAGATTAAGTTACTCACAATTTACAGATTTCATGATTATGTATTCGCCAAAACATTTGACCTTTTCCTTTGAGCTGCTGCTGAATTAGATTTGCTTAATATGTATAGGGTTTCTGTAAAGTTGCTTAGGTGTTGTCTGTTTAGGAGATAAGAGTCTTTAAAATTTAAATTCTCTTGGTGAAATATTGAATTGTATTTTAAGTTTGATTACCCAATCTTCCTTCTCAACTATTGTTCTAAACTACAAGGATCTTTTGTACAGAAATGGGCCATGGTTTCCAGGCTGACTGATGAGAAAGCTTCTGCTATTGAACAAAATCAGAAGCTTCGACAGGAGTTGGTATGCTTCTCTTATCTTGTGATGTCTGTATATCTTGCAATTGTGTTTTCAATTGTATTTGACTATCATGTGATAATTTCTATACTTATGTTGACTTGTTTTTCTGAATGTCTTGTATGCTGCTCCTAGTAAATTTGAACTTGACAATGACCATGTGTACAAGATGCTAAGTTCCTAACAGCTTCACTGAATTCAGAATGGTAATCCATACTAAACAGGGTTATTAATGGGTGGAAATGCATGTTGAAGTTCACTTATTGCGGAACACTGTTTATAATATCAGTTAGCTATCAGTCCTCAAGACTTCGAAATAATTAAATAAGTAAAAGTAAATTATATTATAAAGTTCAGATAGTGGATCTGAAGCCAACAGGAAATCAAATCCATTGCAGATAGTGGATTTGGGAGCTCTATGTGATATGAATGTGAAGATATAAATTACCCCTGGGCAACTAGTCAACTGATGGCATGTTTGAAACTGTAAAACCTTACTCCTAGTACTGGAATTTGACTTGTCTTGTTTTCACTTGTCTTAACCAAGATTTCACTTTACTAGATTTTCCCTTTCATTTGCCACTCTCTAGTGAATTAACAAACAACCTCACCATCTACTTTATTAATGTCACTAGAACGGTTTGCGAACATGCCATTTTTATATATGTGTTAATTATGTATTGTTGGTGGGATGTCAAGCTAGGATGGATATGGTACGGATTTGTTAAACTATATCTTTTATCCACTGTACTGCAAATGTTGGTTGAGGCTTAAATACGATATTTTAGGGACTAAGATCTTCTCTTTTGTAAGGTAGTTGTTTGTCTTGTTACCATTTGTCAAGATTCAAATCGGAAGTGTTGTGCTCCTACTCTTAAAATGCAATATCATTTCATATAACTGCGACATCATCTATCATTTCATATGACTAGAACATCACCTATTATTGCATATGACCACAGCATAACTTAAGCAACTGATTTTGCAATAGATTATGTAACTTATTGATATTGTTGTTTAATTTACTGGTGGACTAGAAATAAATTTACTTCACCTAGCTTTAAATTGCAGTCTGCGAAGTGGCAGACATGGAATCTCCTGTCTTAAACATTTTATAGAAACACAAGTGTAAATGCAGCCCCATTAGAATATGTCATGTGGACTAAAATAGGCGGGGCAGGTTTTGGTGAAACAGGAAGTGAGATAGGGAATCTGATATCTATCTACGATCTGCATAGTTCATGATGGCAGTACTGTTGTACAAGTGATGGGCACTTAATAGTCTAATTTATGCCAGCTGCCTGATGTTACGTGATTGATAGAAGGTAGAATCATGTAGGGTTTGATATCTAAATCAGTTCTGCTCTGTAATCTTATACAACGGGAACAGTGAATCCATGAGTATACTACACATAGGGAAATATGTTTTAGAATCTAATTTATGCTGCATGGAGGAGTTCTTTCAGAACTTTGTTAATATTGAATGGCTTGCGAGCAACCAAGATGAACATAAACAGTTTTCTTTCACCTACCAACCCCTGAATGGAATTAGCTACGTGGTCTAAAACTGTTTACTACTTTGCATCCAGAAATTATTGTTTGTTTCTGATTAATACTGCTGTGATAATTCTCGTTGTCTACACTCATACGTTTTATGATGATTTTTTTAGGATTAAGTTACTCTTTTTGTAGTTATGTTCATATAAATCACATCATGGCAGGGTTGGTTTGTCTGCATACATGGTAGGGAGTAGACAAAGAAGCTTTACATAGAATGAGAAACAATAGGGCATTAATCAGCCTTTTTGTGCCACTTGTAGATGTTGTGGTTCATGTTAAGCCAACTACCCCAATTTGTGGGGAAACTAGGCTCTGCAACTGATGATGATTCTGATATGTGCTTCCGTAAAATTTAGTATAATAAAAAACCTTATATGTGAATCATAACCATGGTTCTAATTATTTTTTTGACAGGAATTGCTGCGGAAAGAAACCAGCAAAAGTGATATTGGGAGATCATATATTTTATTGGTGGTACTGATTGGTTTGCTAGGATTCTTTGTGAGCTACCTCATTAATTAAGAAACATTAGAGGCCATGGGTCTACCAGTTATTCGGATGCCTATTGGAAAATGACTCAAGGGAGCTAATGTAGGATTGCCCTAGTTTTTTTTTTCTTTTTTGGTAGACAAGAAATTGAGTAGTTATTTTACTAGTGCATTGATATTATAATTTGTTCTTCAGATGAAAATATAACCGGATACATGTTTTTGTCAACTTCTACAGAGTTTATTCAGGTAGGGATATTAGAAAATTATTGACATTTTAAGATGAAGAATTGACACTACTCAGACTTTTGATGCATTTTCACAGCTTCCTCAACTTGGAAAAGAAAGATAATTAACCTCAACTTGGAAAAGAAAGATAGTTAAGAAAACACATCTTTCAGTACTTTAACATCTAAGATTTTTCTTCTCACAATTTAGGAATTTTCACAGGAACAAAGATTAAAATTCTACTAGTTGCATTAACATGGTAAGCACCAATCACACTGTTGGCCGACATTAGTAGACCAAATCAAATATGACATTGATTCAAGTTGCATTAGGACATTAAACACAAATCACGTTGTCCGTCAACAAAAGGCAATCAAAACAAGACACTGAGGCTTGAGCCATACATGCTAGATGTAGAACCTCTGTTCTCATCGACCTTACTTCTGAGTGAGCTAGTAGGATCCCAGTTTTTAAGCTGAAATATTGTACTTCAGAGTTCAGAGTAAGTTTATGACCTGATTATGAATATTGTGTTTGATTGAAATGAATGAAATTGAAAAGGAATGAAATGAAATTTGAAATATAATTTTGCGGTTCAAGGCTTAAAGTTTTTATAATTCCAACATAACATTCCTAACCACCTAAATCAAAGTTCGAAAAACTCTGATTTAAGAAGAAATGCTCCAATAGAAACCATACCTATTTTCTTCACAATTATTTTCTAACTTTTAGAAATTTTAAGGAAACTAATTTGTTTCAAATCTTCCCTCCTATCTTATATATTATTCTTATTCAGCTTTAAATTCTGTTCATTCCATTCATATCCTTTCTCCCCCAAACACTACGTGTGACTAGACCTGGCAATTCGTTCGTGTTTGTACTTTCGTGTCGTGTCGAAAATTGCCGGGTCTATGTGTGAGTGAGTTATGTAATATTAAAGATTTCAAAATCAACCCAAAGATACAACAAAGAGGGAGGTCTGGGAAGTCTTCGACAATTGATCTTGCTGGTTTGAGTGGTCAGCGTGTAGGGATTGATTCTTCTGCCGTCCCGAACAAATTCAGAAGCTATACGGGACATCTGAGTCCTGATCTTCAGAATGTTAGCCGTGGTAGAGGCAGCCTAGGAAATTCCCTAGAGTGGATCCTCAATCGGTCAATAGCTAAAGCTGTAATAGCATGGACAAAGTTGGCAAGAAACATTGTGCTTTTAAGCACTCACAATTCGCGATCCCTAAGCGTGGACGAGGAGGTCTCTATGACGGCTATGACTATCAACTCTCTTAGGGGACGGGGGGTCTCCGTAATGGTTTCCCCCCTTTCCTTTATCTATTTATAAAACTAAAACAGGTTAGAAAAAAGAAAAACAATTACAGGGCTCAAGAACAATATTACTCATTCTCACAAATCATCTGGCTACACATATCAAAACAATTAAGGACTGTTACAATCAAATTTAATCTTACCAAACCAATAATTAAGTACCAAAATTCATAAACTTAAAATCAGAGAAATATAAAACCTAATTTCATCACCATAAAACAATAACTTCCCCCAATTAAAGTTACAGTAATACAATCTCAACGATCATCTTTGTCCTTGTTTGGTTTGCGATGAATCTCTTCAGTACGTTTGAGCTTCTCAAAATTAGTAACAGCGAGCTTCTTGATATCAGGAACATCGTAATTCTGAGCTATATATACTCCACATGCTGTCCCCATTATGAACGCAAAGCTTCTCGTGATTATCCCCATCCTCTCCTAGATTGATTTTTTCAACCCTAATTTAATCCGATTTGGGGCAAACTATAAGATCCAAATTTCTTGCGACGGGTCGGGTTCCGGGTTTGGGTGGGAGAGTTGCGGTCGTTGTATGGATTTTCTGATTTGTGTGAGTTTGGACACTTTTTCGACGTTATATATGAGGATCAGTGGACGTTTTTCCCGAGACTTGTTTGCCAAGAAATTTATTTATTTATTTATTTTTTTCATTTCTAGAGTGAAAAGAGCACGTCAATAGCTTACTTATATATTGAATTAATTATTAAGTTGATCATTAAAATTTAGTCAAAAAAAAAAGTTGATCATTAAAATAGATTTAAAAATATTAAGTTCATTATTAAATTGAAAATAGTTTCGAGCAGGTTATTGAAGTTAGTTACAGTATATTCCGTTGTATAATTTACTTTTTTCTTAACGAAAATTACTAATATTAATATTGATTTTTTCGATTTCATAGTCTAAAATGGATATGTTACCCTATCATGATTGTTTGTCAAATGATTTGATTACCCTATCATGTATATCATCGTCATTTTTTTGTCTTAAAAAGTGAATTATTAAGCGAAGTGTACCCGTTAGCCGACTTTAGTAACGTATTTGCGACGTTTTAATTTGGTGATCGATTTGATAGTTTAGGTCCCTTATAAAATGACCTAAATCCAAATATAAGTAATATAGAAAAAAATGACATTTCAAAAATGTCATATTATGAATAAAACATTCCCTTCCTCCTTTTCTATATTCGTTACTCACTCTTTTGTTCACTTTCTTTCTCTCTTCTTTCAAATTTAAATATTATTGGAATTAATATGTTAAATCAAGTCATTAAATCACTCATTATTATAATATTTATAAATGATATGTTAGGATATTATTGTAGTTGCTCTAAGTTATATTATAATGCTCACGTATTAATCGTGTTAGATTTTTCATTTTGTCTTTTGACTAATTTGATTGAAATTTGACTAAAATTAATCTATAATTGAAAATAAGAAAAATATATTATTGAAAAATATATATTATTTAAGTTAAAATATATTTAAATATTTTTTAAAAATAAATGAATAATATTAATATTTAATCAAAAATTGGTTAATTTTATCGTTAAAAAGTCAAAATTGACATACAATTAGGGATGAAGGAGTAATAGATTTCGAAAAGATAAATAAAAATGTATTTGTTATATATCTAAACATATTTCAATTGACTTTTTTTGAAGTAAATTTCAATTGACTTCTGATATATACTATGAAATTCGAATTATAATAATATATGCAAATCTATGTATGTTCTTGTGTAATATATGATTTTTATTCTTTTGTTATAAATAATCAAACATCAAATTTGCATGAATATTTCAATTTAGCACAAATGGTATGATATATTTTTATTAATGAATGATACGATAATAATATTTGTGGAATAATTTCTTGTTATTATTATTTTTTTTGCTATATATATATATAAGGAAGGAAAACATAATTAATTAGCATAAGTTATTAGAGTAAACTAATCATCATTTTTATTTCTTGTTATCTTATATAATTTTTATTTTAATCAAATATTCATTGATTGTCGTAGTTGAATTAGTTTTATAAGATAGGATTAGATAACTTGTATTTTAATCAAATATGCGTTTATATTTTCTATCATCTTTTCTAACTTGTATTGTATAATAGTTTAAAAGACTATTTCAGAATCATCAATATCAATACTATTATATAAAGAAGAAGATGGGGTGGTGAGTTGGCGCCTCTCAAATTACTTAGATTTTTTTCTAATTTTCTCAATATTTTGAATTAATAATACCAAAGATTAGAAAATTTTTTAATTGTCTTTAAATCTTTACTAATGGAGAAAACTAAATACACGACTTTAATATTCTTACCTTTAAAATGTTTACTTGAGGATCTTTACTAATGGAGGAAACTAAATATATAACTTTACTACTCTTACCTTTAAAATAATTACTAATGGAGTAAAGTAAATATACAATTTAAATATCTTACTAAATTTTTGATTAAAAAATATCTCAATTGATAAATATTAGAAAAAATCTTAATTTCCTTTCTATTATCTAGTTACAGAGGAAAATAAATAAATATATATACACGATTGTGATATGCATATATATATATATATATATATATATATATATATATATATATATATATATATATATATATATAGGCTAGTGATCAAATACAAACCTTTTTTAAAATACAAACTAAGAACCAATCAGGACCTTTGATTACTTCTCCTATCTTTTAATCTCAGCCGTTCATTTATTTTGATTTAAAAAAAGGTAAAAAAGACAAAGATTACGTGTAATCAATTCATATCCATTATTTCAGTTTCTCTCTCATCAATTCTGTTTTCTCTTTTTCCTCTCTCTCTCTCTCTCTTCTCTCTTCGAAGCTTTGATCTCTCTCGTCTCTCTCGCTCGTTTTCCGTTTTTCATATCCGTAATCAATTCATTAACAAACACTAGTTAATTCGTTGGATCAATTAGCTTTTTCATAATGATTACAGCAGATTTGTTGAAAATCAGTGATAATCAAGGTAAATTTCACTGATTTCTTAAGTTTGCTATAGTGTGATTATCTTCGTATTGTGTAATTGTTTTATTTACTGTTTATGACACTTTGTTTAGTGTAATCATATGCTTTTTTTATTCGAATCTGTACTTTTTGTTGTATTAATCGTATGTACCTTAATGATTACAACATATTTTGTTAAATCAGTGAATGTGAGTTATTTTTCACTTATCTTGCAAGTTTTTATTATTTTTATCTGTTAAATTACAATATGTTTGCTTCTGGAAGTGTGATTATATTCGTATCGTTTTTAATTGTAATTTTTTAGTGATTGAAGAGTTTGTGCTTGAGCTTTGTGTTATGAATTTTATTTTCACTTTTAGTGATACGAATTTTTAGTATTAAGTAAATAGTTGTGTTAATCATATGTTGATAATTATTATATCCTATTTTGATAAATCAGTGAGTATGTGTTTATTTTTCACTTATTTTGAAAGTTTTTATTATGTTTATCTGTTAAATTACAATATGTTTTCCTCTGGAAGTGTGATTATATTCGTATCGTTTTTAATTGTATTTTTTTAGTGATCGAAGATTTTGTGATTGAGCTTGTGTTACGAATATATTTCATTTTTAGTGATTAGTTATGTTTTTGTTCTGTTATGGTACAAATTTTTAGTATTAAGTAATTAGTTTTGTTATAAATTTTTATTCATTATCTTGTATATTTTTCAGGCTCTAGTTGCGGCGATTCATCTCGTATTAGTAGTGGAGTTAGTACTGATGTTAGTAGTGGTGCTTGTTCTGCTGAAAATGAGGGTTCTGTTACGAGTTATAGTATGTCTCCTGGCGGTCAGAGGTATTTTATCCCTACTTGTGGTGATTTGAATTGCATTCCGGCGAAAGATATGGTGTTTGAAAGCTTACATAAAGCTTATAAATTTTACAAGAATTATGGTCAACAAAGTGGTTTTACTGTCCGAAGGTCAACAGAAAAAAAGAATGGAGAAAACAATATAATTCTTAAACATTTTGTATGTAGTCGTGAAGGTTTCAATGATGTAAATGACGGCAGTTGTAGTAATGTAGTAAAGAGAAGGAGGACTGTTTCTCAAAGATGTGGATGCAAAGCTAAAATTGTGGTAAAGTACACAAGCCTTGATAGATTTTTTGTTCTTTCATTTGTGGAAACACACAATCACCCTTTAGCTACTGAGACTGGTCGGCAATTCTTGAGAGCTAATAGAGAGATGTCTCTTGGTTTGAGAACTCTTGTTTTTGGTGCTGCTAAAGTAAATATAGGGAACAGCAAGTCATTTAGTTTTGCTAAAGAACTGATGGGAGGTTATTCTAATGTTGGTGCTACGTTGCGTGACTTTAGAAATTTAGATCGTGATTTGAAATGTTATGTTGGTGAGAGGGATGGGCAGATGATGATTGAAAAGTTCAAGGTGATGCAGGAGACCTCTGCGTCATTTTATTATGCTTATGATGTTGATCCAGCAGGACACTTGATGAAGCTATTTTGGGCAGATGCAATTGGTCGGAGAAATTTTGAAATTTATGGAGATGTTGTATCATTTGATGCAACGTTCGATACAAATAAGTAAGCAAACTATATGTTGTGCTCTCTACAGTATATATTAGTGATTTTGTTTTTGTTTTGAAGTGATTGTACATGTTTTTTTTAGTGATTTTATATCCTTATCAGGTTTTATTTTTATTGCGTATTTTTGACTGATTTTCGACTGTTTACGTATTGGTTATGTATTACAGGTATAATTTGATTTTTGCTCCATTCACTGGTGTTGATAAACATGAAAAGTGTGTCACGTTTGCGTCTTGCCTTTTATCTCATGAGAGCGTTACAGATTACAGTTGGGCTTTTGGTCATTTTGTAAAGGCAATGGGACGGAATCCTGTTCTTATTATTACTGACCAATGTGCTGCTATGAAGGTTGCCGTCCCTGCAATATTTTCTTCCATTAATGGTTTGGTTGCTAGTAAGCATCGGTTATGCATGTGGCATATTTTGCAAAAATTTCCTGTCAAGGTATTTTTTTGTATTTTAATTTCCTATTTTTAAAGTACGTGGCATAAATTTCCTATTTTTATATTTTCAAATATTAAAATATGCAAGTGGCATATTTTAAAGCATGTTTGTTTTTAATTTTGTTTCAATTCTTTTGTGTAGCTTGGTAATCGTTTATGTAAGGAGACAGATTTTATGGAAAAAATGAAGATATATATATGGTCTTCAAATATAGATATTGATGAGTTTGAGAGAGGATGGGAAGCTGTTATTAAAGAGTTTAAGTTGGAGGGTAACAAGTGGTTGGCAGATATGTATGAGATAAGGTCTTCTTGGATACCGGCTTTTTTTAGAGACGAGCCAATGTTTGGCTTGATGCGTACAACGTCAAGGTCTGAGAGTGAAAATTCCTTTTTCGCACAGTTCCATAAGCAAGGAGATACTCTCTGTGAATTCTGGTTGCGTTACCAAAGTGCAATGGATAAGCAACGAAATGAAACAGCTCGATTGGATCATGAGACAAATTCTAGTATTCCCACTTGTATTTCAACATGGTTTATTGAAGATGATGCAGCGGATCTATTTACACGTGCAATATTTTATAAATTTCAGGAAGAGATAATAGCTTCTTGTGTGGGTATGCAAATTAAGCGTATGAGTGAAGAAGTTGATGGCGTTACTCATCTTGAAATCAGGGATGTGAAAGTAAAAGATAAATTGTTCAAGGTAAATTTTTCAACCTGCTGATGTATACAGTTCATTGTTAGTGATTATTAGTGCATATTTTAGTAATTTCTAAAGCACATTTTTAGTGATTGTTAGTTCTTGTTTATTTCTAAAGCACATTTTTAGTGATTGTTGGTGATTGTTAGTGCTTGTTTATGTTTTATGCAGGTTTCTGTTAGCCTAAATCATGCTGTGTGTTCTTGTAAAAAATTCGTAATGTGTGGAATTCTTTGTAGACATGCATTTTGTGGTTTGAAACAGATTGGAGTGACAAAGTTGCCAAGAACTCTTGTTTTAAATCGTTGGATGAAAATTGCAGACAGTGGAACTTCATTAGATTCCGTTATGGTATCTAATGATTACTTTAAGTTGGAACGGGTATCTTTGACATTGACAAATATCTGGTTTGATTTTCGTGAAGCAGTTAACAAGGCTGGATTGCATTCAGATAGGCTTGCTTTTGTCCAGAGAACAATAAAACAGTTGAACACTGATCTTGACAATCATGGTGGAGATGTTGTCGAGTTCACAAAGAGAGATCATATGGCAGCAATGGTTGGTGATCAACCTTCCGGAGAGCTCACAGTTCTTGTACCAAAAAGTTGCAAGAATAAAGGAAATTATTTTAAGAGAATGGTAAGTGAAAGAGAGAAAGCAGTGATGAATTCGAAGAAAAGAATTCGAAAATGTAAAAAATGCTCAGCTTTAACTCATGATTCAAGAACTTGTCCAAAAAAAAATGAAGTTGTGATGGAAGCAGCCAAAAATGCAGTTGTGACTGAAGCAGCAGAAAATGAAGTTGCCAAAAATGTGGGGCCTTGAATATTTGTGATTTAGTTTGCTGGAATTTTCAATCTTTATTGATACATGATATTAGTACTTGTGATTTAGTTTGCTGAAATTTTTAATCTTTAAGGATGTTTGGTCATTTTTAATTGTTGTTATATATTTGATAGTACTTGTGAAGTAAATTTGAGTTGTTTTTAGTAGTGTTTTATATAACAAGAGGTTTATATTTGTTTACAGTGAATGATGTTTATCACTGGACGTCTGTTTTAAATCGGAAGATTTTTGAACTTTACTGATAGAGGCTATATCTTTGTTTCTTTGTTGAATGATGTTTATCACTAGAAGTCTGTTTTAGTGATGTTATGTTTATTTAACATAATATTTTATGAATATGGAGAGAAAAACTGATAATGGAATAACAATTCACATATGTGATCAATACCAACGAAAAATGCGAGTTTAATCCATTAGAATGGTCATATACCAATAATATCACGGAATTAAGTTTTTGGAAACATCATTAAGTACACAACGAAATTTCAAAGTACTTAACAAAATTTGACCAGGTTAATTCAAAAACTAAAAATAGACGAATCGATTCTTCTACATCATTCTTCGAATGTCATTGTTAAGCTTGATCTTCTTCTTCGAATGTCATTGTTAAGTTCTTTGCAAATGTCACAGTTTTCTTCTTTGGTGATCTTTTGTTGTAATCAGTTCTTTGTTCTTCTTGAGATAATTGAGATGATTGAATCACTAAGTTTAGCACTCTATTTGCTGCAGCTTCATTGTATAATTTCAGGCCTTCTTCCATGATTGGTTGTCTCTTCTCGTTGAGTTTTGATGAGAGTATTGCATTGTTGTACTTCACTCTCATCTTGATAATCTGAGCAACCTGGCCATGCTGAAATTCAAAATATAACAAATTTAAATTCAAACCAATTAGTATTCAATTAAATAAATGCATAAGTAAGTATAATTTTTTCTTACTTTTTCCTCTCTGAATCGAGTTTCCCAAGTTTTGGTATCGCCTTTATAGGTTTCCATATGTCTCATGAGGAATATACCACAGTCCTTTGAGTTTTTTGTAGTCTGCCAAGGCATTGTCATGTAACTAGGCTTCAACTTTCTAACTGTCTTTGCCAAAGTTGAATGGCCTTTTGCTTGCAAATATTTTTCAAAGTGAGAATGCTGCAAAATAATAGTTATATAATAGTGATTATAACATCAGTTGTTAGTGATTTGACCAATGTAATGTAATGATTCTAACTTAATTAATTGGTGATATAAGTGTAAAACCTAGTGATCAACTCGGATAATTTAGTGTTTTGATAGACAAGTATATCTAAATATTAAAATAAACAGGGCTACAGGGGTAATTGAATAAGTCATACCAGTATCCTTGGTTAAAACAAAAAAGAAGAAAGTGCCATTAGCCGTAGTTGATTCAACTCGTATACATCTGATTTAGCCGCAGTTCCACCATTCTTGTGAAGTGCGTTAAGTTCTGCCTTAAAAACTCTATTGTATTCACTTACTTGGATTCTAAGAAGATAAATATGCTACATTTTCAGTAACATCCAAAAATTTCATAACTTGGCATCAACTAATATGCTGTACATTAAAGGATTTCATCCTCAAGTATTCTGCAATACTACCTAAGTTGCTATAGGACAGAGTAATATTAGGCGAATATGCCAAAAAAGGGGCCTGGCGTGATCTACCCAACAATTTACATGATCATATAAGTTCTCTATTGTGAACTCGTTCAGTTGATAGTTCCATTTATTCGAGTATCCTAATGGTGTTATATCGTCTCGACTTACTGTGAAAAAAGATATGAGAATGCAAGATGTAATTAAATATCAAACTTTATGACACAACATTGTAATACATATGAACATAGAGCTCAGATTTGTCTAGCTACCCAGCATATACCGTCACATACAAAAATGCTTAACATGTATCCAACTAGTGGAGTTTTAGAGTTTTGTTTCTGCCAGTAATCTATAAGAAATTGATTCTGTGTAATCCCATTCAGTTCAATGACTAGCATCGGTAGATAGTAGGGTTACTTGTATAACCTCTCCCAGTAAGGTAGTTCACTAGTTTGTACCTTTATAATTTAGTGTTTTGATAGACAAGTATATCTAAATATAAAAATAAACAGGGCTACAGGGGTAATTGAATAAATCATACCAGTATCCTTGGTTTTGCGCCATAGTAAACCTTTGGGTCTTCCTCTCTCTTTACGTTATCAATTAATTCATATGCTGGATTCTTGAGGTTGTAGCAAATTAAATAAAAATGCTCATATGCATAAATGGGGAAAAACACCTGGAAATATACAAAATATCAAACATGAAAATGGTAATATACAAATATTATTTTTCCAATTATTTATTATTATTTTTTACCATGTCCGTATCATCCAGCTTTTCTCTTTTGAATCTTTTCAGTATCTCGTCCATGTTGTCAGCAAATAATGGATATGTTAGTGATACACTTTTAGTGTCATCCAATGTTGGGTGCTGTTTATTGTCAAAAAAAATTGAATCACTATTTGATGCATTAATTGTAAAATAGGAAACATCAAGAAGAAAATAAAAATGTTAAAGATCAACATTACCACACAACCGATTGTACAAAAGAGACGCATTGGTGATTCGTCTGCCTTGTATTTTTCATTATCATTTAAAAGTATGGACCACGTGTCGACAACTGAATAGGACAGAGAGGTATTAATTTTAAATGTTTGCATATTCTCTCTTAAGCAGCTTAAACCATTCCAGCTGAATAAATCTTCCCTGTCAATAATTAGTATAGAATTATAATTATATTTACTTGTTAATAGGTGTTTATAAACATTCAAAATGATTATTAAATATTTAAAAAGTAGAAGTTACTTACAGTGGATCTCGATTTTGAATCAAAAATCTCCAGAGGCCATAATCTTGATTCGTGAATTTTCCAGATATGTCAATAACCCTTTCAATGTAAGGTGACTTGCCATATCGTGTCAGCCTCATTAGTCTTGTACTTTTTTCTCTGATTGCTGGTTTTGGAGTAATGAAAATGTCTTTCTCTGTTGCTTCTTCCAACAAATTACTTTCTTCTTCTGCATTGATATCGTCACAGACCTTATCTATGATTTCATCATCTATTCCCAGTGAAAAAGATGGAAAGGCATCAAGTGCATCAGATGTGCACTTTGTTCTAGTCACATAGCCAATCAAGTCCATTTCTTCAATGTCCTCAGGTCTCAACTGGAAATAATCATCCTGAATCACAGTTTCGTTTCTTGTTGTTTCATTCTGATCTTGCTCAGTAGATGTTTCATTTGCGTTTACAGCATTACTGTCTTCTTTCCTTGGATGAAATACGCTATTGATGACGTCAGCAATCAACAACAACTCAACATTATTCGGATATTCCTGTAATGCTATCTTCAGGTCTGTATCAAACAATAACTTTTCTTCGATTAAGTCATGTGCCCTTACTCGTATACTTTCGACCAAGTCCTGAAGATTTATTATAAATTTTAGAACATTACTCAAAGTAAACTATAATCATAATCATAGTAAACTAGGTTACATCTTAGGTTTTAAACATGCATTTTTTAGTGATTATAGTTTCACATTTTAATGATTATAGTGACATAAAATAATGATAATTACCTTTTTGTTTTTTGGTTCTTCAGTATCATCTTGCTTGTTTTGGGTTTCACTATTCTCACTATGTTGTTTGGCATTATCCTGCATTTCTTAAAATTATTAGTACTTTGCACCAAAATAATAATGATAAAGTAATTTTTTGTGCAATAGTGTTGACTTAGGGTGCTAAATACCTCATTTTCTTCCAAATTTTCAGTTTCCATTTGAGTCTCTTGAATATTTTCTTCAAAAATATTTGGTACTTCTTGATCATTATCCCATTGACCCCATCCTTTGTCATCAACCTTCTCCCATCTATCCAAGTTAGCTTGATGTTGAGCATTATCCCATTGACTCCATCCTTGGTCATTCCACTCAACACCATTACAATTTTTATGTTGGATATTGTCATCAGCAGCATTCTTGTGTTTTACAAGAAAAAAAAACATATTCAGAATAAGCTTGCATAAAACATGTATTAAATTAAAGAAGTTTGAATTTTTTATTGACTTTACACCTGTTTAGGGCTTGGTTGAGTATTTTGTGCTAAGAATTCCCTTAATGGAACCATAACAGATCCTACCCCAAAAACTCCGTCAAACAATTCAATTGATTGCCTTGTCTTCAAAATTTCTTCAGTCCATCCTTTGAAACTTGGGAAGTGTCTATCTACCAGCTTTATTCCCTTATGTCGAACCCGATCAACGTAGAATAACTACATATTTACAAACAATATTTTTCAAATATTAGTAGATTTTTGAAGGAGACAACTTAAAAAGAACAATAATCAATAAACTTTTACAGTTAATTGAACTGAATTTGCTTACAGTGAGAAATATTAAGGATCCCCTGAAGAATACTGATGCCGTTCTGTTCCAACTTTCTGTTGCAGACACAAGGTAATTTAAGAGGTATTCTGCCCAATTATACCTATACCATTGATCCATATTTCCAGGTAATCTGAGAAGCTGCGTGTCAACATATGAATTTGTTGACGATCCAACAAGAACATTGGAGAAGACAATTAAGAAATTGAGTTTGAAATTTTGAGTGAGGCCTTGTCCTTTCATAAGTTGAACTATTTTGCCTGGGGTGATTTGTTCACGTTCTTTCTCAGTTTCGAATTGTGCCAACCATTCTTTTGTTCTTTCTTGGTACATTTCAGTAGGTCCCAGTTTTACCATTTCTCCTCCATGTGGTAGACCAAGGACATCAAATACATCTTCGTCCGTAATGCTTATGGTTGCATTCTTTAGTCTCAGTGACACGGAATTGTGGTCAAAAATTTGAAAGATGTTATATGCAAGCTTTCCTGGTAGCATCTCCAAACAGAAATATAGAAGTGGTTCGAATCCTGAGTTTCAGACCCACTGTTTCTGATCATCTGATAGATAGTAGACCATTTCACTAAACAACCTTGGAGAATTCCTGATTTTGATTTCTTCTTTTGCTTTATTAATGTGGGTGGCACCCTGAATTTCCTATTGAACAATTACAAAAGAATTATATAAAAACAAAATAAAAATGTAATGTAGATATCATTATGCACTGAATTTACCTTATTATCAAGTCGTGCATATTTCTTTGTTGGAATTTTGACATTTGGCCTTTTTCTTTTGCCGCCTTCATCCGCATTTTGATCATCCTGTTTAAGTTAATAAGCATGATATGAAAATATACCAATTTTGAATATTTAGAGAATAAAATTGATTTTTAGTGATTTAGGTATAAGTGATTTGGCCTTTGCATATCAGTGATTGACATATTTAGGTAAAATCGACATATTTAGTGATTGACCTATCATATCTTAGTAGGTTAGTGTTTATTAAATTTTTTACCTGATGATCTGGCTTTCTTTTCCACTTGGTAACTTTAATTTTTGGTGCAGGTTCATCTTGTTCAGTTTGTTCAGTATGTTTATGTTGGTCAGTTTGTCCTTCTTCTGCAAATAAATCTTCAAGAGTATCTTCCTGTTCATGTTTGAAAAATGTTAGAAGGGTTTTACAACTTGTAATACATGCAAAATTTTAATAAGAAATTGATTGATTACATACCTCATTCTCAAGGATAAAATCAGGTCTTCCTGTAGTTATTTCTTCCATTGAACTCTCCTGCACCTCCTCTGTACCTTTCTTATATGCCAACCTTTGCACCTACAAACCATAACTCTTTATATATTGACTACTGACTACTATTGTAACATGTCTCATATATTTTTAAATTACAAAATTCACTAGCTAATTTTGTTAATTATTGGTTGGCCAAGCTTTAATTTCTACTAGCTTTAATTCACTAGCTTTAATCCATCAAGATTGATAATTGGAACATCTTATCTTTGGATCAAATTATAATTTAACACCTAGCTGCCAGATTAGGAAAACTGTCAGCTCTCTTAACATCATTCTTATTATATGTTTTCTGGGGTACAAGGGTGACCTTGCACATATCTCACATTCCAGTATTTCAGAATGCTTAATTTTCAGGCACCCTGTTACTAATTTATACTACATAATATACTACTGCTTGCCCTAGAGCAATGATACTCCAGATTATCGTCAGAAAAAAAACTACAGATAACTGATCTATGTGATACAAATCACTATTTTGTAGTGCAAGGTTAAATTAATGTGACAGGATCCAAAAGCATATGTCAAGGTAAAACATATAATTACATTGGAATGGGTAAAGAGAGGGAATTTTAGGTAAGGGATACAATAAGATTACTGATCACTTGATGAGATGTAAAATATACAGGACACATTGCACGTCCCTTCCATGCTAGAATTTGATCATGCCAAACAGAATCAAGAAGGAAAACCAGTCAAAGTATCAAACCATCTTCTTGATAGGAGACGCTACAAGTTATACTAGTGCACCAAAAAGAGATTCCCAAATAACAGGATATGTAAATTATATATTTCCCACTTCACCCCATACATAGTTGAAATAACAATGAACTTACAAGTTTATATAGCACAAGAGACAAAAATGAACAGAACTCTCTCTCTCTCTCTCTCTCTCTCTCTCTCTCTCTCCATCTCTCTCTCTCTCTCTCAAAATAACAACGGAATTCAAGCTCGTAGTAGTCATGTGTAGACCGCAATGGTCTTAAGTCGAGCACCGTTCACAATTAAAAACAGAAAAATTAATAAACTGCAAATCACAATTTACAACTATCACCTAACTAATTAATAAACTAACAATCATTTTCCAAAAAAAAAACAACAAAAACACATCAATCACAAAAAATATCACAACAAACTAACATATAAACAATCACTGAAATATTATTTCGCTTGTCCTGTTTCCTTTTCGAAACAAAACTGTCTATCCTTTTCGAAAAGTATAACATCAAATTATAACTCTCTTTTCATCTAAAATGAACAGAACTCTCTCTCTCTCTCTCTCTCTCTCTCTCTCTCTCCATCTCTCTCTCTCTCAAAATAACAACGGAATTCAAGCTCGTAGTAGTCATGTGTAGACCGCAATGGTCTTAAGTCGAGCACCGTTCACAATTAAAAACAGAAAAATTAATAAACTGCAAATCACAATTTACAGCTATCACCTAACTAATTAATAAACTAACAATCATTTTCCAAAAAAAAAACAAAAAAAACACAACAATCACAAAAAATATCACAACAAACTAACATATAAACAATCACTGAAATATGTTTACAAAAATAGGAATATCAGTTAAAATCACTTTGAAAAACACAAAAAAATCATCAAACACAATAAAATATCAAGAACAATCACAAAAACACATCAATCACAAAAATATTAAGATTAATTGTTAGTTTTAACAAAAATTGACTTCAGAACCCAAAAAATCGCTAAAATATTAACATGCATCTACTGAAAATCGTTGATATAGTACAATATATCCAGAAAAACTATATAATGCTAGATTGATATACCTTTTTGAGCTTTTAGTGATCGATCTGTGTTGTATTCAACTTTTAATCTTTGTTTCTGCTTCGATTTTGAACCTGAAATGACGAATATTGTTTTGCAAAAGTTTAATCCATCAAATAGGTTGTTGAAAATTGAATAATAATCTAGATTTGTACAAAAGTTCAGTGATCGTACCGTTAGAGAATTTACAGTTGGTTGGGGAGATAGTGAAGATGATGAATTTATTGTGTCTGTATGTATCGCGTGTCTATTTTCTGTTTATTGTTATTATTTTTAATGAAGCGGGTTCAACGTAGGTTTTTTGGGCTGGGTTACTTTTTCAGGTGGGCTGGATTGGTTTCTAGGTTTGTAGTTTAATTTGGTTTGTAGTAGAATAGCCCCCTATATATATATATATATAGGCTTTTGTTCAACTAGAAACTAAAATTAAAATAGAAACTAAAAACTAATCTAAGCCCTTAGATTAATCTAATCTAATGGCCCTCTATTGCACCACACACAGTTAAAATACACCCTCACATACACAATCCCACCTAATTCCCTTCATTTTTAATTTGATTTTTCCCGTGAATCGGTGAACTTTTTTTGAAATCCGACTTCACTATATTTTTCTCCATCTTCCAACGATCAATATGCATACCATATGTGCTATATTACGGAGTACTAAAATTTTAGTGATTTATGTAATAATAAATAGTGATTTACGCAGAAATCACTATTTATTCTTACGTGAATCACTAACATTTTAGTGATTCTCGCAGGCATAAATAGTGATTTATCATCGAAATATATCAAATATGGTATGCAAATTAATTGTTGCGAGATAAAAAAAAATACAGTGAAGTCAGATTTCAAAAAAAGATAGCCAATTAACGGGAAAAATATAATTACGAATGGAGGGGATTAGGTGGGGTTGTATGTGAGAGGGTGTATTTAAATGTGTGTGGTGCAGTTTCTAGTTTTTAATTAGTGCAGGTTTCTAGTTGAATAGGACCCTATATATATATATATATATATCTATATCTATAGAGTTAAGTTCTATGAAGACCACCTTTTTTGTGGAGACTTGGAGACCACATACGTTCTGCAATCTAAATTTGACAAAATATATCATATTTTGTAATCAAAAATTTGCAAAACGTACTGTTTTGCGAACTATATTCTATAAAAATCACTATTTCATTGAAAATCTTGAAAATCATGTAAGTTCTGCAAACTAAACCCGAATGTTCTACAAACCGAACATGTTTTGCAGTACAATATGTTTTGATATGTTTTAGTTGCAAAACATATATTATTTTAAAGATTTTAAATGGAAATAGTTATTTTCATAGAACATAATTTATAAAATATTATATTTTGCTAAATTTAGATTGCAGAACGTATGTAGTCTCCAGGTCTCCACAAAAAAGGTGGTCCCCATAGAACTTAACTATATATATATATATATATATAGGCTTTTGTTCAACTAGAAACTAAAATTAAAATAGAAACTAAAAACTAATCTAAGCCCTTAGATTAATCTAATCTAATGGCCCTCTACTGCACCACACACAGTTAAAATACACCCTCACATACACAATCCCACCTAATTCCCTTCATTTTTAATTTGATTTTTCCCGTGAATCGGTGAACTTTTTTTGAAATCCGACTTCACTATATTTTTCTCCATCTTCCAACGATCAATATGCATACCATATGTGATAAATTACGGAGTACTAAAATTTTAGTAGTTTCTGTAATAATAAATAGTGATTTCAGCATAGATCTAGCGATTTATTTTTATATACGTATAAATTTAGTGATTTTGCAGTACAAAATTTGTAATTTAGTTATAGGTCTGGAGAAAAAATCACAACATTTACGCAGAAATCACTATTTATTCTTACATGAATCACCAACATTTTAGTGATTCTCGCAAGCATAAATAGTGATTTATCATCGAAATATATCAAATATGGTATGCAAATTAATTGTTGCGAGATGAAAAAAAATACAGTGAAGTCAGATTTCAAAAAAAGATCACCAATTAACGGTATAAATACAATTACGAATGGAGGGGATTAGGTGGGGTTGTATGTGAGAGGGTGTATTTAACTGTGTGTGGTGTAGTTTCTAGTTTTTAATTAGTACAGGTTTCTAGTTGAATAGGACCCTATATATATATGTGCTATGTTGTGATACGTTGAAATTACGAGCAAATATACATGAATGTGACAACAATAATATGTATATATATATATGTGTGTGTGTGTGTGTTGTGTGTGATATATAGATTGAATGTGAATGCAGGTCCTTTTGCGGCTACGCTCTGTTCCAAGAGGCTGTCCTGTCTGAGGATCCCGTAGAGATAGTGAATGCAGCAGAAGGTGGGCTGATTTTAGATAAAACCTGTCTAAGCAAGGTTTCAAGCTCACTAGTTGATATAGTTTCCGGTGTAGAATCTGAGGTTGCATCATGAGAGAGCTTGTTTGACCGATAGGATGGTTTCTTACAATACTATGGTGATAAATGACCCTTCTGGTGGCAATGTTTGCAGGTATGATTGCGAAGTGTTGCATATTCCTTGATCGAGTGTCCATTTTACCGACAAAATTTTCAAGATGGTTTTTTGAAGGTAGATGATATAGGTATTGCTAGAACCATATCTTCCACATGGATGCCTTCGCCGATGTCGAGTCGAGTTTGTTCAAAAATAAATTCTACAACAACAGTCTTCAAAAAGGGTAGCGGACACGATGAAGCGAAACATCTCTAACTGGTTCAAAATCCCGTGTGAGAGCCATTAGAAACTGGATGAGTCATTGTTGGTCACGACATGCCTGATAAAGTGTTGCATCTTTTGTATGTAACCCATTTTGATTCAAACAGAGTCAACTGATCCCAAAGTGATTGTATTTGTGAGAGAAAATCAGCAACCATTTGACCGGACTCTTGTTTCTGCTTACTGATAGAGCGCATAATCTGATATTGATGAAAAAGATCAGATGTAGTTGTTAACGGAGGAATTTGGTGATAACAAATTTTGGGGATTGCTGGAATAACGAATTATGATGATGGGGGGTTTTGGGTTTTTGGATGTTTGGGGCTGGACTTGAAAGGTGTCTCGACTTGTTAGATGTGTCGGATCCTATTCCAAGATGCCTGCGTACCTTGTTTATATATAGGGATCAAGCCAACGCAGTTCTGTGATAGGATAGTGTTTTTAATCCCTGTGATTGTTAAGGGATATATTGAGATAAGTTGATTTTATCTTTTTAGAGTTATGTTAGCGTTGTGATTCTCGCCTGATTTGAAAGAATCGTTTGAAGATATTTTCTATGATTAATATCGGGAAATTAGGAGATAATTGAGGCAACTGAAAATATGGCGAAACAACTATCCCCCCCAGTTCTTCAGTGTAGCTTGATGGATTGAAGAACTAAGCGTGCTTTGATCTTCCGAATTTCCTGAGTCAATGAAACAACTAGGAGTAGAAGATTAGTGAATAATATGAAGCACATAGGTACCCGTGATTTGCCTGTAGATGCGAGGGAGACAACATGAGCATTATCCCGGAGGATCTTCTCCTTAAGAGGGAGGACTCTTCTCTCCATAAGAGGGAGGACTCTTCTCACCTTAAGAGGGTGGACTCTCTTCACCTATAAGAAGGTGGACTCTTTTCTCCATAAGAGGGAGGACTCTTCTCTACATAAGAGGTATGACTTTCTTCACCTTAAGAGGGTGGACTCTCTTCACCACAAGAGGGTGGACTCTCTTCTCCATAAGAGGGTGGACTCTTCTCTCTATAAGAGGGAGGACTCTTCTCACCTTAAGAGGGTGGACTCTCTTCACCTTAAGAGGGTGGACTCTTCTCTCCATAAGAGGGAGGACTCTTCTCACCTTAAGAGGGTGGACTCTCTTCACCTTAAGAGGGTGGACTCTTCTCTCCATAAAAGGGAGGACTCTTCTCACCTTAAGAGGGTGGACTCTCTTCACCTTAAGAGGGTGGACTCTTCTCTCCATAAGAGGGTGGACTCTCTTCTTGGTGAGTTTTTTGGAAGTACGGATAAGCACCCCGGAAGTACGGGTTTACCAAGGTATTCCAAGCAGTACCCTCCTCATAGAAGGACCTTCAAAAATAATTTCTAAGCAACACCTTCATCAAAGAAGGGCGTTCAAAAATATCACACAGAGACAACCACATAATCTAAGAATGTCCAATGATTATATGAATGAATGCATGATGCGAATGATGCACATGATGATTAATGAATGCATGATGCGAATGATGTAGAGCCTTCAAAACAAGATTACCCCGAAGGGTCTTCAAAACACGATCACCACGCAGGGCCTTCAAACAAAATCACCCTGAAAGACTTTCAGAAGACGATTAAACTGTAGGGTTTTCAAAAATATTATCATCTTCAATACAGGATTTTCTAAAAATTTTATCCTCCTCGAAAGAGGGTCTTCAAAAATATTATCCTTCTTGGAAGAGGGTCTTCAAAAATATTATCCTACTCGAAATAGGGTCTTCAAAAATATTATCCTTCTTGGAAAAGAGAGCTTTAGAAAACATTACCCTTATCAGATAAGGACCTTCCACACTTATTTTTGTCCATACACGAGCTAGTGAAGTAATCATGTGCTACAAATATTGCATCACAATTCTTTAACATCTCCATGATTCAGATTCTGCCCTGATCTGTTTTTTTACCTTTTTGGCCCTGTAAACGATATTTTCTTGGAAAAAACAAAACATGAAAGTTGTAGGAAACGAAAAGAGCTTTCCGATGATATATGGACCGTCAGAAACGGACTTATAACGAATTGGGAATCGAATAAAACATCTGTTGATTAACTTCTCAATACTGAAAAACGCGATCTGATTATGTTTTGTGATTTCGAGAATAGATCAAAACATAATCTGAGAAAACACCAAGAATGAAAGCTCTAGGAAATCGCAAAAGTTTTCCGGATCATAAAAAATCATCAAAATCTGACATGTATTAAATTTACTACGAATTTTATAAGATAACTTATGTATACGGACAAAAGAATAAGAAAACTTATCTTAATTTTGAAAAGAACCATGAACGAACCACCGCATCCACCGTTCAGCTCCTCCATTAAAGCCGCTCCAGATCCGAAAAAACCCCCATGTGTATTGTATAAATGATTTGATTGTCCTCCACAATCAAAAAATAATCACCTCCTTCCAGCGCCAATTGTTAACGGAGGAATTTGGTTATAACAAATTTTGGGGATTGCTGGAATAACGAATTATGATGATGGGGGATTTTGGGTTTTTGGATGTTTGGGGCTGAACTTGAAAGGTGTCTCGACTTGTTAGATGTGTCGGATCCTATTCCAAGATGCCTGCATACCCTGTTTATGTATAGGGATCAAGCCAACGCAATTCTGTGACATGATAGTGTTTTTAATCCCTGTGATTGTTAAGAGATATATTGAGATAAGTTGATTTTATCTTTTTAGATTTATATTAGCGTTGTGATTTTTTCCTGATTTGAAAGAATCATTTGAAGATATTTTCTATGATTAATATCGGGAAATTAGGAGATAATTGAGGCAACCGAAAATATAGCGTAACAGTAGTGTATCGAGATTCCAAAAGATCCCAGATTTCTTTTGCAGTGTCAAAATTTCCGAACTGCAAATTAATTTTAGAAACTGAAGAGTTTCTAAAATATGTAATAGCTTGATGATTTTTGATATCCCATTCTTCGATACGATCTTTTAATTTCGAATAAGATTCATCCTTCTCTTTGGTAGAAATAGTGAAATCCCTGTTAACGTACCGCCAAAGACGTTTTCCCTTGAGAAAGCTACGCATAGCTTGAGACCAAGGTAAATAGTTCGAGCCAATAAAAATTGTTTGAATTTGTGAACTATTTTCCTTTTCCATTTTTGAAAGTACAGGGATTAAAGTGAAACTTTGGAAACTTCAAGGGACTATAATGTATAAATCAAATAGTGAAAGGGCTGAGGTGTAGTTTTGAAAAAGTCAGAGTGTAATTTAGCTAGTACATTACACGCTGGGTTTTAAGCAGAGTAATGTATGTATATGGCAAACAATTTATATACTATTGTAAACTTAAACTAATAAATGAGTAAAGGAAATACGTAAGTGTTAAGAGACAGAAAGAGAATTAATACTAAGCTATTTTCTATATCTTCAGTGTGTTTAGAGAAGTGGTACATGGTCCTATTTATAGGATAAGGAAAAGCCGCGTACAGTATGAATAAACTTAATGTATTGAATGAGTACAACTACTTAGAAACTATGCATTCGTGTATTGGTATTCTAAAGTCTTCATGCATGGGAACCATAAAGTAGGCTGAGCAAGTTTTCTCCCATTTCACATGTTGTGACTTATCTTTGACAATCAAATATTTACAACACTCCCCCTTGATTGTCAAATTTGAATTATAACAAAGATTGACTGCCTCGTTAAAACCTTGCAAGTAAAAACCCAGTGGGATAAAAACCTTGACTAAGGAAAAAGAGTACAGTCTCCCCCTGAATAAAACGTCTCATAATTTGACATCTTGATGTTGCAAATTCCTCAATCTTCGCATCCCAATATTATTTCACAGCTTCTCAAAAGTTGATGTAGGTAATGACTTTGTAAGCAAATCTGCCAGATTATCGCATGAGCGTATTTGTTGAACATTAATGTCACCATTCTCTTGTAGTTCATGAGTGTAGAAGAATTTTGGAAAGATATGTTTTGTTCGATCCCCTTTGATGTAACCTTCTTTTAACTGCTTAATACAAGCTGAGTTGTCCTCAAACATTACTGTAGGACTGTCTGAGATACATGATAAACCACATGATTTTCGAATATGTTGAATGACTGATCGTAACCAAATACATTCCCTGCTTGCTTCATGGATTGCATGTAACTCTGCGTGATTAGATGAAGTCGCCGCCATAGTCTGTTTTGTAGACTTCCAAGAGATAACAGTGCCACAATATGTAAATAGATAACCTGTTTGAGATCGTCCAAAATGAGGGTCTGACATATACCCTGCATCCGCATATCCAAACAACTGCGATTTTGAATTGTTCGGAAAGAGTAGCCCAAGATCAATCGTCTCCCAAAGATATCTGAATATATGTTTGATTCCATCCCAATGCCTTTTAGTTGGATCAGAACTGAATCTCGCGAGTAGGTTAACAGCAAATGCAATATCAGGCCGTGTGTTATTTGCAAGATACATAAGAGCTCCAATTGCACTAAGATATGGAACTTCAGGTCCAAGTGCATCTTCATCTTCCATTCTAGGACGGAAGGGATCTTTCTCAACTTCGAGTGATCGAACAACCATTGGCGTAGTTAGTGGATGAGCTTTGTCCATGTAGAATCGATCAAGAACCTTTTCTGTGTAGGTTGACTGATGAATAAATATTCCTGTAGATAAGTGCTCCACCTGTATACCTAAACAAAATCGTGTCTTTCCAAGATCTTTCATCTCAAACTCATTTTTCAAATAATTAGCAGCATTAGTAATATCTTCAGAAGTACCTACAATATTCAAATCATCCACATATACAGCAATAATAACAAAACCAGTTTGCGACCTTTTAATAAACACACATGGACATACTTGATCATTTACATATCCATCATTTAATAAATACTCACTAAGCCTGTTGTACCACATACGACCAGATTGTTTCAAACCATATAATGATCGTTGTAATTTAACTGAGTATAAATGTCGAGGCTTAGTTTCCTCTATCTTTAATCCTTCAGGGATTTTCATATAAATATCACTATCAAGTGATCCGTAAAGGTAGGCTGTCACAACGTCCATAAGGCGTGTTTCCAATCTTTCCATACAAGCCATACCCATCAGAAAACGAAAAGTGACTCCATCCATCACAGGAGAGTAAGTTTCCTGGTAATCAAATCCAGGCCTTTGAGAGAACCCCTGGGCTACCAGTCGGGTCTTATATCTCACAATTTCATTTCTTTCATTTCGTTTTCGTACAAATACCCATCTATTCCCGATGGGAATTACACCAGCTGGTGTTCGGACTGCAGGTCCAAATACATTTCTCTTGCGCAAGGATTGCAATTCTTCCTGGATTGCAATTTTCCATTTTGACCAATCATCTCTTTGTCGACATTCTTCCACACTTTGTGGTTCAGGATCGGAGTTTATAATAACATCACATGCCACGGAAAAAGCATATACGTCATCAATATTAGTACTCCCACGATCCAATAATTTTCCGGTATGTACATAACTCATTGAGATCTCATAATTATCAGGTACCTTTGCTTCTACGGAAGCATATGCCACTTCAGGGGCAATATCCTCTTCTAGAGGCAAGACCACTTCTGATGGTTTTGTCACGACCACTTCAGGGGCTAGAACCTCTTCCGGAGGTGATACCACTTCTGGGGTATTTTCTGGAACAATTGCCACTTCAGGGGCAGGTCCAATAAATTTCCGTTTTCGTGGTACAACATCTTTTGCACCAACAGGTCTTCCACGCTACTGGCGTGGTTTTGAATTACCAACCAATTCTTCAAGAATTGATTTATGAACAAGGATTTCAACCCTTGCCGGAGCGTTAACAGCAGGTATATGCGATTTTACAATATGTCTAGAATCATTAAAAGCATCTGGCATTTGATTAGCAATATTTTGCATATGAGTAATTCTTAGAACCTCAGATTCACACTGTTTAGTACGTGGATCAATAGCATTTAATCCTGATGTATTCCATGATAGTTCAGTATTTAATTTATGCAAAATATTATCTCCCCCTAATGGAGGGAACATAGACTCATCAAAATGACAATCAGCATATCGAGAAGTAAAGACATCACCAGTTAATGGTTCAAGATATCTAACGATAGTTGGTGAGTCAAATCCAACATATATGCCTATTCTTCTTTGCGGTCCTATTTTAGATCTATGTGGAGGTGCAATAGGAACGTATACATCACTACCAAAAATCTTAAAGTGTGAGATATCAGGAATTTGACCAAGAACTAATTGTTGAGGGGATTGTTTGTGGTAAGCAGATGGTCTTATCCTAATTATATTTGCAGCATGAAGAATTGCGTGACCCCAAACAGATGTAGGTAATTTTGCCTTTAGAAGTAAGGGACGTGCAATTAGTTGAATCTTTTAATTAAGGACTCTGCTAAACCGTTTTGTGTGTGCACGTGAGCTACAGGGTGTTCGACTGAGATCCCTACTGACATACAATAATCATTGAAAGTTGCAGATGTAAATTCAGCAGCATTATCTAGTCGAATTGATTTAATTGGATGATCAGGAAATTGGGCTCGTAATTTGATTATCTGAGCAAGTAGCTTAGCAAAGGCTGTATTTCGTGTAGAGAGTAGACATACATGAGACCATCTAGTTGAAGCATCGATTAGAACCATGAAATATCTAAATGGACCAGATGGTGGATGGATAGGACCACAAATGTCACCCTGAATTCTTTCTAAGAAATTTGGAGACTCAGTTTGAAGTTTAACTGGAGACGGTCGGATAATGAGTTTTCCTAAAGAACATGCTGAGCAAGGAAGTTCATCACGTGATATAACCTTTTGATTCTTAAGAGGATGTCCTGTAGAATTTTCTATTATACGACGCATCATTGATACTTCTGGATGACCAAGTCTTTCATGCCAAAGGGTGTGTGATTTTGGGTCTATGACTTTGGGAATGATGATAGTGTGAGACTCGATGACTCTAATTTGGGTAGCATATAATCCAGAAGAGATTGATTGTAATTTTTCTAAGATCTTCTTATGGCCTGATGTAGTTGAAGTGATAAGGAGATATTCTTTTTCATTCTCACTAGTAGTTTCTACGTGGAAGCCATTAAGACGAATGTCTTTAAAACTGAGAAGGTTCCTAGTGGATTTACTAGAATATAGAGCATCAGGTATGTGAATTTGTGTTTCATTTGGTAGGATAAAACTAGCTTTCCCAAAACCTTCTATTATATTTGATGTGCCCGAAATCGTCCAGACATGTGAATTGGTTTTAGTCAACTGTGAGAAATATTTCAGATTTTGTAAAATTGTGTGAGTGGTGGCGCAGTCAGCAATGCATATATCTTCCATATTTATGCTGTATACATTCATAAATGAACAACAATTTTATTAAAACAAACAAAGTACATAAAACCAGAACATAAAACAAGTACATAGAAGAAGAAAATTAAAACAAGTACATGACATGGAAGAAATACATATAGAAACTAGTCATCTAATCCGTAGTAAAGATTAGCACCAGTGTCGAGTTCATTTGAAATCTTACTTATTGGTTCAGAATTAAAACTAGCCAAGTTTGTTTCTACCCTTTGTTCATTCTGTCTTTTAGATGCCTCGTAAAGATCTACAAGATGTTTTGGTGCGTGACAAGTACGAGTCCAATGTCCATGAGCCCCACATCTAAAACACATATATCTAGTATCTTCTTCTTGTGGTGCCTTCCTTTTATTTGGCCCCTCACTTTGCCACTTCTGGTGGCCAGAGTTATTGTAGCTATCACGCTGCCACTTCTGGCGGCCTGAGTTGTTGTAGCCATCACGCTGCCACTTCTGGTGACCCGAGTTGTTGTGGCCATCACGCTACCACTTCTGGTGGCCAGAATTTCGAAACCGACCACGAAAATTTCCACGCCCACGGTGTCGTCCGTAACTTCGTCCTCCTCTATACCCTTTCCCACGTTCATTCTTCCGGAATGACGTGTTATCTACTTCAGGTAACTGGGCAGAGCCTGTGGGACGTATCTGATGATTTTTCAGCAACAACTCATTATTCTTTTCAGCTACAAGAAGGAGAGATATCAACTCGCTATATTTCTGAAAATTGCGCTCCCTGTATTGTTGCGCCAGAATCATAGTGTTGGTGTGAAAGGTTGAGAGGGTCTTTTCAATCATGTCAGCATCAATAATATTCTCATCACATAAAATCAATTTTGAGCTTATTTTGAACAAGGCAGAATTGTATTCAGCAACAGATTTAAAATCTTGCAACCTTATATTAATCCACTCATAACGGGCATGTGGCAAATGGACAAGTTTCTGGTGATCAAATCTATCTTTGAGGTTGGTTCAGAGGGTGAGTGGGTTTTTGACGGTCAGGTATTCAGATTTTAAATTTTCATGAATGTGGTGTCTGAGAAAAATAATAGCTTTGACATTTTGTTCAACCGTTGGGGTTTTTTCAGATTCGATGGTATCTTTTAAGCCATTAGCACTAAGGTGTAATTCCGCATCGAGCACCTAAGACAAATAGTTATCCCCAGACACATCCAATGCAACAAAATCTAATTTTGCAAGATTCGCCATTCTGAATATAAAATAATATTTAACACATGATATAACAATATAGCACATTAAGACGTAAACAATTTAACCATGTATCACATAATGAAATTTGTAGCATAAAATAATAAATAACATAAATTAAAATCGCATAATATAGCTATCTTTTAATTCAATAATATTAATACATGTATAAATAACATGCATGATAATATCAACATTTATAAAATTAAAATAGACAGAATTCGAGCGTACCTTATTGATCGAATAAAACTCGGGCAAAGGCTCAACTAAGAAGAAATTAAATTGCACCTTTATTTGTCGAATAAAGCTCGGGCAGAGACTCGTGCTGATAACGTATTGTAAACTTAAACTAATAAATAAGTAAAGGATATACGTAAGTGTTAAGAGACAGAAAGAGAATTAATACTAAGCTATTTTCTATATCTTCAGTGTGTTTGAGAAGTGGTACATGGTCCTATTTATAGGATAAGGAAAAGCCGCGGTATGAATAAACTTAATGTATTGAATGAGTACAACTACTTAGAAACTATGCATCCGTGTATTGGTATTCTAAAGTCTTCCTGCATGGGAACCATAAAGTAGAGTGAGCAAGTTTTCTCCCATTTCACATGTTGTGACTTATCTTTGACAATCAAATATTTACGACATATACAGAATAATGAAGAGACTTTAGAGAACATAAAACACCTTGGAGTAGGCTGAGTTGCTTGTGGCCGCCAACTGTTTGAACAAATGCCTCAAAGACAAGAAATGGGTGAGTTGACTCGGACAGAACCGAGTAACCAGAAGGCAAGTGATATGTGGATGTTGGAGTTAAGGGATGAAGTAACGAGATAAGCAGGTGGTTTTGACAGAGGCTTGCAAAAACTGCCGGAGCTTAACTTGAGGTATGTTTTGTAGAACTGATTTTGGTGACAGCGATACCATGTAGAAATTGTAAGGGTGTGCTACTACTTGTGTATGTATATATGTAAATGGCGCGTGTTACATATATTGTATAAGTAGTGTGTGCACAATGAAGATGGTGAAGCTGCAATAATAGAAACATAAAGCATAAATGAGGAATCCGTTCCCAGCCACAATAATCGTCTAACCATATCAAAAGTCTTAAATCTAAATTTAAGTAGATATCCCTGCATGTTGTTCAAATGCAGATAAAATTACAAAATGTATCAGAAATTCGGGACGGTACAGTTGAGAGAAAATACCCTGTTTTTAAGGCACTATGTTCTTGTGGTCAACTTGATGAGGAAAATACCAAAAATGAAAGAGGGATCCTTCCTCCTCCAGTTCAAAGGCAATACCATCGCACGAGCTCTGGCTACTAATTGTAGTATACCCACGGTATTGCTTACATGCCTTTGAAAGAAAATAGATGCAGTTACTGCGGCCTCCCCACATAGTTGGATTGACTACAGCGCACGAGCCTTCACTCACAAACAGTGCATTTTCGCCCAAGTCTTTCACCTTTTCCCATTCCATAAGTCTCTCATTTAGTCTGTGTATCATTATTACTTTCTCTCTTTCTTTCTGGAGATAAGAAAGCATGTAGAGCTGATCGTGTGCTGGTACCAAGTTCAGAGGAAACAGTAATGAATTCTGGATATCGATTCTAACAAAAGAAAACCTCACATTCTGCTGCTCTAGAGTCTGGTACTCTAGCTTCAGTGTACCAATTCTGGCGTCACTAGTTAAGATATGTATATTTCCATTGAAATATGCAATATCCACAAGATTTTCAAAGCTGCCAACAGGTTCAACCCTGTGCCATTCAGGTTTGGAACTTAGAGATAAAAATACATATGGAAACTTCTTATTAAAAACCAGCAGCAGATTCTCTGAAAGTTCTTCTGAATAAAAGAGGATGGCTCGGATCTCAAATGATTTGTAAAATGGCAGCATAGGGAAATGGATTTCATTTCCGGTAATAAGATTCAACAACCAAATTTTAGTATCAACTAGCATGATCAAGTAACCGCAACATACCCCCACAAGCCACTGTAAATTTAAATTCGGCAGCAATGTCTTGTATGTTGGCCCCCCAAACAGATCATGTAAACAAATATTCTTTTCATATTTTAATTCAACAATTGCCAATGGTTGTTGGTTTTGCAAGAAAGTCGATCTACGTTCAATGATAATGGACCTCCATTCCTTGCACACAGCCGCGCAGGCACAAAGATCAATAATTCCTAGTCTCATTAGCAATGGAATGAGCAGGTCAGGTAACAAACTCGCCCACGGTCTGCGTCTGCTGTCATTATTAGTCAATGTCCTTCTCCGCCTGGAGTTTGAGGACATGCTTCTTCTGGTTGCTGGGTTCATTGTTATCTATAAAAACACCAAACATATTATCCCTGTACCAGCACTACTAAATACACAAAGATACACACGAACAAGCTTGTGGATTGTGCCTTCTGATTAATACTAACAGTCTGACAGGTAGTAAACACATGAATAGCTAAAGTACAATTTACATCATCTACAAATCAGTGCCTTGTTTTGTACAGGAAACTTATTAGGTGGGTAGACAGAAATGAATCTCATTTGTATAACATTAACATAAAAAGTGGAAAATACAAGAAAGACTAGAAATCACTTAAATGTTCTACATCGACATTCTAGACGTAACTATTTAAAGATGGGTGCTCTTCCACAGCCACCGTGGGATACCAACCACCTCCCGCAATGAAACATAGCGGGAGCAATCACCCCCGCAATGAAACATAGCGAGAGTCACTATTTTAACAATCACCTCCCGGGATGAAACATAGCGGCAGGTGGTTGGCATCCATCGATGGCTGGGGACCAAATCCCTTTAAAGATTATCAAGGCAAGAAGCCTTTGCGGATCATTAGGAATTGAGGGTCTGGAGCAACGGTCTACATATTTCACTCAAGGATAATGAGTTTCAATTGGCCACATATGTAAGACCACCTGAATTTGTGAAGATCCACAAAGGCTGATAGCTGATACAGTTGCTCAACAATATGTAATGCATTCCATGAATTACATATCAAGTGTCAACAATATGGCATTTGCGGTTAGGCCAGTCGCTCTAAAAATCTTAATTAAGATGTTAGAGAAAGGCCAACCGGATCTTTATATTATATTTTAACCGGATCTTTATATTATATTCTAACGGATAATGATATCGAGTGGCACAACAATCTGTTTACATCTTACAGCAGGTAACACCATCTCTTATATTGACAACGCATGTCCACAAGTATCTCTGGGGAAGGGTTTGTTATAGTACAACTCTAATTTATCCCTTTTTTGTTGAGTACTCTTCAGATCACAACACCATTATCTTTTGTTCATGCACCTTCACGTCATCTATCACCTTTATGGGTTGAGATCTAATATCTTTTCTCATTTCTTCAGTTGGAATAACCTAGGGTAATGGTATTTTGTGGATAATTTGCCACTAATCCATCCAAACTTATCTTTTTAACCCTATACCTTTGTTTATGTCTTTAAAACATTCGAATCCTAAACCTTTATATTGAATTATATTTAGTATTACATCTAACCTTTCTTATCAACTTTTTTGATAGATCAATCAGTTCCTATAAAAAAGAGATAACAAAAAATAAGTAAAAATACTAAGTATATATATATATATATAGAGGCAAAGGTGCAATGTAGCTCACTTAAATGGTAGACCTCTTAGACCGTTGAGTGCAGTACGATATACAATGAATTTGATTTACGAAACAAGTTCATTTCGATCATGATATTTTATTAAAATATAGATTTTAGGTTTCCCGGAGATAAAATGTATAAAATTTATAAAAATAAAAATTATTAGTGTAGTACAAAGTGCATAGTACACAATGTAGTACAATGTATGTAGTATATATATGGTTTACGAGGTCTATAATTTAAGTGGTCTCACTGAATACAAGTCATAGATAATATAGATGTCTATTTCTATTGAAAGGAGAAAAAAAAATAAAAAGAAACTTTCACAATTTTCTTTTATAATTGTGCTTTAGAGTTTATTCCGGAGAGAAACAAAGAGAAAAGTTTAATAATTTCTCTCCATTGGGATGATTGTGAGCGACTCTCTCGCATAACATAAGTTTTTCCATATTTTCAATATATATAAATATATATATATTTAAAATTTTCTCTTCTTTTCAAATAAAATTTGGCATCACCAAAAAAAATTAAATTAAATTTTATATGTAATTTTGCTCCTTGTGAGAACTTCTCTCATAATTATACCATTTTTGAAAAAAACTGGTCAGAAACTTATGATTTTTTTCTAGTTCTCCTCACTTTTCTCCTAAAAAAAGTTCGAAAAGACTTAAGTTTTCATTATACTTATCTTCTCTCATTCTTGTAACTCAAGTACATACATTACCAACATCTAGTTCTCAATTCAAGACCCCATCTATTATGAATCTCATTCTCTTGAACCTAAACTAAGTATATACATATATCATGTTATGTTCATCAATTAATTAATATAAAGCTATATATCTTTATACACCAACAATAGCATAGTCGCTATAGTTGGTACACAATAATTATCAATTACATTAAATAACACATGATATATTTAAAAAAATATTATTAATTTCACACGAAATATGCTATAAAAGATAACAACACCGTAACTAATCAACATTTATATTTTCGCACGAATATAGTAACATTTCAAAATCAAAACTCAAGAACAATTAAATTTTGTATCAAACCAACACTAAACATGAATACATAAAACAAATAAACAAATAAATCAGAACAAAAGATAACATACTACATTTCATGTAGGAAACCAACATGTTATCATATAGGAAAGAAATGGGCCACATAGGCAATCAACGATTTTTTTGGTAAAAATTCTACACAAAAATGAAGAGAGCAAATGACGAAGCGAGAAGGAGATGTACCTGATAGAACGACTGAGAGCAAGGAAGAAAGGCACTGGCGGCTTGCTCTTTTTAAACTGAGCGCTATCGGGGTAAAAAGAATGAAGCGATATTATATACTCATGTTATAAAACGACAACGTTTTACTTGTTATATTTAAGGGTAATTAAGTAAAATCAGTGGGTAACAAAAAACAGGTACTGTAGCGACCTAAATTTTAATGTTCCGTCTATCATAAATAATATAGATATACATAATTATTACCCGTGATAGACTCCGACCGACGATTCCGGACCCGTGGCACTAGACGAATCGCCTTAAGCAATGTCGTTTTGCCACAGGCAATCTCACTCACACCAGAGGATGACGTCACATACCAATTAGTGTCACGGGTCTCAATCGCAGATCAGGTCGGTCACGGGTAATAATTATATATATATATATATATATATGACAAGTTAAACGTTGTCGTTTCATAACATGACTATATAATATTACTTCATTCTTTTTACCCTATATCGCTCATTTTGTAAAAAGCAAGTTGCCAGTGCTTTCTTCCTTTCTCTCATTCCATCTATCAGGTACATCACATTCTCTCGATCATTTGCTCTATTCGTTTTTGTTTTGAGTTTTTACCAAAAAATTGTTGATTGCCTATATGGCCCATTTCTTTCATATATAATAATATATTGATTTCCTACATGGAATATTGCAATGTAGTATGTCATCTTTTGTTCTAGTTTATTTGTGTATTTGTCTTTGTTATTCATGTAAGAGTTGTTTTGGTACAAAATTAAATTGTTCTTTAAGTTTTAATTTTGAGATGTTACTATATTCGTATGAAACTCTAAATGTACGTTGATTAGTTGTTAATTATCGTGTTTTCATCTTTTATAGTATGCACAAACATAGTAGATGATATTTAATTGATAAATATGGTAAAATACTAGATCTTTAATATTTAAATGCACGACTCAGTTGGAAGGTTCAAAGAGATTCTGAATAGAATGAGTTTCAATGAAATGACCATACTACTAAGCTGTTTGGTTCACCATATTGTCTAGGTAGGAACGAATGCTATATATACCATAAACTTATTTCATTAATTAAGTTATTTGAATTTTGGACGCTAAATCTACTTTACGCTAATTTCTTCTTGAGTTTCGATCTTCAGAAAGTAATAAGATTTTTTTGTAAATATTTCATGGCCTAATTGATGTAATTGCTAATTATTGGGTAGCCATTAATAGCGTGTATGCTATTTTTGTTGGTGTATAAAGATAGTTTGATATTAATTAATTGATGAGCATGATGTGATATTTAATCTTGATTATACTTAGTTCGATTGGTCTTTAGAAACAAGTTGATGAGAACCGTGATATTATACTAAATATAATTCAATACAAAGGTTTAATGTTCACATCCTTTCAGTGAAATATTAAAATCAAACATTTATATAAATAATTTCAAAGACATAAACAAAGGTATATATGGTTAAAATATCATTAACTACATATTATTATATTATATTTTATTTAATTAACTAACACTTGATTTCTTATTAAAACTACGGACAATCATTTGCAATAAAATTTTAACTTAACTTATAATTTATTATTTAAAATATGTAATTTTTTTAAAATGCATATGTAATTATTAAAATAAAACTAATTTTTCATAATAATATATTAAAGAATACCCGTGCATGGCCGTTTTATACTAGTTAGTTTTATTATTTGGAGGCTTAATGTACTCAAGAAATTAATCTAAATAATAAATTTAGGAATAGGTTGTGTGATTCTTGTGACTGAACACTAATAATGGAAGGGAGAGTGAAATGAGATCGGCACAACAACCACAACAACTTGTGCTAAGAGCGGGCGTTAACGTCATGCAGATCTGATTGGTCATAAGGAAAGAAAAATGTGGACATTTAAAAGCGTTAACGCCTTGCCAATCTGGTTAATCTGGTTGGTCATTAGGGAAGAAAGCTCTGCACATTTACAATTCTTCTAGTTTATCATCACTATAATCTGATGAACTCCATATGATCTAGATCACATTTTACATTTATTCATTAAATGACAACCGAATCTTGATTATACTCTTATTATCCAAGTGAGGTTCAATGTGTTAAAGTGATAAAATAATCTCAAATTCTCTTCTCATTCTATGATAAATATATAAGCCTCAACTTTATTACAATATCACAATTATTTATATAAAAAATCCCTTCACAATAATAAAGGAAACTAATATATTAGGGAAAATTTCCCTATTTCAGTAATAATAGTATTATAGGTACCTTTTCATATTTTCCTATGATAATCCCTTAAATAATAAATCCTGAACCCCTTTTTATAGTTTTTTTACACCCCCTACCCCAAGACTTCATATAAAATTACATAAAATGCCATCCAAAATTTTCTAAGATTCTTACAGCTCATATGTTTTTGGCACATTAGCCTGCACGTCATAAATACATACAGATAGACCTATCATCTATCCATTCTTCCTCAATTCAAATTTCTCATACTTTTACTCTCTTTTACAACTCCGATTTCATAGATCCAATTTCATTATTTATATTTTGTTTGATTGCATTTATATATTCTGATTCTCTTTACTTTGATTTGCAGGTACAAATTCAAAATACATACAATTCGAATTTCAATTTCAAATTCAAACTCATTCAAATCTCTCTCTCTCCCCCTGATTCTGTTTCTCAAACCCAGCCTTTTCGTTGATACCAGGTATACTTTTTATAGTTGAATTTTGATGAGTTGGTATTTTTATTCTAAGATTGTTATTATCAGTATATAATTTGAATTTGAAGTTAGTTGTCACTAAGGTGTTTGATATAATGTCACAAAGAATTTTGTTAGAGTTCTCACTAGCTTCTGTTCTAAGAGAAATTTCGCCCTTTCCTCGACTAATCAGGCTTCCGCAGAAAGCAAGAAAATTGTTGGCGTCTTCTACAAGGATAATGAATATGCTTCGGCCAATCCAAGTTTTCTCGGTTGTGCTGAGAATGCTTTAGGCATTCGTGAGTGGCTGGAATCAAAAGGCCACCAATACATAGTCACTGATGATAAAGAAGGACCTGATTGTGGTAAGATATGTTGATCCTTAAGCTAAATTTTAAGTTATGCTAGAACCTTGGTCTTATTGTCAATCCATCATACAGATGCATAGTTGGATGATGAAGAGGTGTTTGGTTTACTCAAGTCATTCTTTACGAAAATAGAAGTATAGTTTACAGAGTACATAGTACATAGTACAAATTTTTGAAAGTGTTGTCTAAACTCTAAACTGAAGAAAAATGTTCTCATCCTAGAGTTGAAAATATGCACAGTGTTTATATCTCTACGTTAAAGCTGAAATGATGGTGTCATATATATATGGATTTACTAAAGATGACTTAACAACTGAAGTGTCTCTATTCACCCTGCTGTGTAGGATAATTTTACATACCATAGAGGACAGTTCTGAATCTTCGTGTCATTTTATATGCTCATTGCAATACATTGTTCAGTCAAATGCTCTATGTTGTCGGGAACAACCATCACCACTACCTCCATAGTCACCTTCATATGAATATGCAAGATCTGCTCAAGTGTATCATTTTGTTTTGATGATTTTTCTCGAGGTTCGGCTTTCATTGTTGTGTGAATGATGAAATACTTATACATTATGTACTTTGCCTGATTTCAGAATTGGAGAAACATATCCCTGATCTCCATGTCCTCATAAGTACTCCCTTCCATCCAGCCTATGTTACGGCTGAAAGAATTAAGAAGGCAAAAAATTTGTAGCTATTGCTCACAGCTGGAATTGGATCCGACCATATTGATCTGAATGCTGCAGCTGCAGCTGGGTTGACAGTTTCAGAGATTACTGGAAGCAATTTGTTTCTGTTACAGAAGATGAGCCTCAAGATGGAACCAGAAATTGAGAACCAAATAGGGGCGCAGTTTGAGGAGGATCTTGATAAGATGCTTCCGAAATGTGACATAATAGTCATCAACACCCCCTTAACTGAGAAAACCAAGTAAGAATCTTTTACCCAATGTTGAAACTTAAGATGTCTTGAATATTATTCGCCCTTCTACAATACACAAGAAAATTGTAACTTACCACTAAATGTATCTGTAACCTAGGGGATTGTTTGACAAAGCTAAGATATCCAAGTTGAAGAAAGGGGTTCTTATCTTGACTTTAGTTGAGAATAAAATTAATTATTGTTGATGGAAGAGGACTTTTTCTTTGTTATTAAAAAAGTATCGAAATATAGTTAGTTCGAATCTCCAATCCATTTGTTGTTCTCATCAGTGCTACATCAGGTGGAATTCTCGATAGAGCTATCGAAGCAGAAGAGCAGAAACATGGAGATTTCTTGAGGCCGGTAAGACTTCTCTTCCTGTTTTCAACATTTCCAACTATTGTGCAATAAATAATACAGTTAGGCCCACACCCATCATCTCATACCAAAAGATAACATCCCATTGTCTACGAATTACTCAAACAAAACAGTTGATGAGCACTTCTTTTATTGATTAAATCTGAGCAGGACCATGTTGAGGGATACCTTGAACTGTCAACCAAGACAAAGATATATTTTGCCACTGCTGTTGCTTTGTGGGATGCTGATTTCTATGTGAAGGTTGACGATGACGTACATGTAAACATAGGTAAAGATCTAGCTAGACACATCATTTTGGCATCTTGAAGATTCATAAAATGATATATGTATAGATACTTGCTCCTAATAGCCAGCTAAAAATATGCGGTAGTTTATCAGTTTGCTTGAAATTATGATGTTTTGTTCCCTTCCATTTAATCCATTTAATAAAGAATTCATATATAGGCAATAAATGGCAATGTAAGAACCTAGCATTTTAGCAATACCTGTATGACATAAGGAGTATAATTTGTTAGATTGAAATTTGCAGATAGCTTCAGTTTTCTTAAGAAATAAGCAAACACGAATCATTTTTAATGAAAGTTACTTTTAACGGATACAGCACAGGAATTTTTTTTGTACACGTTTTGATGTTACTTTAATGAAAGTTACTTCATTATAAGATATGTTTGTTACAAGAATTTTGATTTCAAGTAGAAATCAAAATAAGATATGTTTGTTGAGGTGATGTTCTATGACATACAAGTATCTAAGATAATCTTGACAGCTGCAGAGGTAATTCACAACAATCTTGGTAATTTTTTTAGATTCAAGTTTTAATGTATGGTTACAGGTGGTTATGTCAGTTGTTATAAGCCATCCTTTTTTGTTGCAAAAGCGTCTTATCTAACTGGTGGTGTTGGTGTTGCTCTGTTTTTGCATTGAGATGTGGTTTATTATTATGTATGTAGTTTCATTTGGCGTGTTTCATGTTTATGAATGTTTTCATGAATTCATGTAATATATGTATTCTTTTGATCTTAAGTTTTGTATTGTGTTTAAAAAATGTAATTTGTTGTTGGGTATATAGCATTCATATTTTCATACACATAAGTGTTTGCAAGCTTAAATTGGACTTTACATCTTTATAATCTAAAAAAAAAGTTTGACAGAACTAATTTTGGTCTTTGCAATCAGAATTAGGCCATCTGAGTTGATTGTTTTTTTATATTTCTAAGTAGTAGTTTATTTCGAGTTGTTAGCGGGTATGTTTGTAGACAGTAGTTTCGTGGGGTTCTTAGGTGTTCTAGATCTTTTGGAATGTGAATGTATTAAATACCTTCCCGACTTCCGCTACAACTTAGGAGGGATTTTAAGCTTAATATTATTCAATGGTCTTAAAAAAAAAATCAGAATTAAACGTCTTATTGTAACCTATTGAAATAGGGCCACTGCATAATTCTTTTTTATTTTAATTGAAATTTTACAAATGTAGTGAAATCCATTAATTTTAACAACTCGAAATTTTCAAGATGCAAATATTATTTAGCTCAATATTATAATTTTAATTTAATCTTTATAAAAAATTTACATAGTCTAAATATTAATAAACATTAGCTTAGATCTCGTGCGGTATATGATTTTCTTTAATATAATATTATTTTTATTTATTTTATTATTGAAAATTTAAAACAAAAATTTGTAGGTTAAATTTATTTAATTGATTTGATTTAATAATAATAATAATTAAATATGTGCTACAAGTTTGAAAAAGAAGAGGATTTAGTTAGAACATTAGAAGAGGGCATGTTGTTAGCTTTTCATGGCACTTAATTGTAAGGTAGTAGTTTTTATATTCAATGTCATATGTGATTTTATGATATCTTCGAGTTTTAATAAATTATGCTGGTACTACTACAAATCTGAAATGGTTGAATTGGTGAATGGTGATTCTTTAACTTGCTTTAATTTATGTTAAAGTTAAGATTTTAGAAATGTATGGGTTTGCTAACATATTAAGTTTACCATTCAAAATAATCTTTTAATTAATTACGGGTTTTACTTATAAGTATAAAATATTTAAAAATCGAGGTATCGCCTAAGGCGATACCGAGAAGTTAATCATAATAAATTTATTTTAAATTTTTAATACAAATATATTTATTATGAAATAGTTCATTAAAATAATTAATATTGATCATAATATCCTCCATTAAAAAAAAACTTTAATATGTTTATATTAAAAATTCGAGGTATCGCCGCAAGGCGATACCGAGAAACATTTAATACAAAATTTTCAAGCACACCTCTTTCTTTTGTTTTATTTTATTCTCTAATATGGGGAGAAAGAATTCATTAAAGATATTCATTTTACTATTTACAAACGACACTTCAAAAAAATGTGAATGAGAAAATAAATAAATCTAATATTACTTATTTATTTGTATAAATAACTTAATTAAGAAACTAAAATGCTATTATTTTAGTATTAAATAAATTTATCAAACTATTCTCAACTATAATTTCTTTTTGATTTGGAAGGAAACTGCATAAGTATGATTCTAATATCATGCCTTACGATTTTAATATGAAAGATAACAACAGTTCACTTGGAACTTCAACCTATGGAGGACAGGTTTCTTTGGCTTCAGATAGTTAGTTGTATTTCTTTCTCATTCTTTATTATGTATGCTGCGTGTTGGAGGATCAATATCTATTCCTTAACTTACTTTTATATATGTTAAAGTTAAAATCTTAGAAATGTATGAATTTGCTAATGTGTTAAGTTTATCTTTCAAAATAATTTTTTATCAATTTGCAGGTTTTACTAAGTATAAAATATTTAAAAATCGAGGTATCGCCAAAGACGATACCGAGAAGTTAATCATAATAAATTTATTTTAAATTTTTAATACGAATATATTTATTATAAAATTGTTCATTAAAATAATTAACAGTGTTCCAAATATCGTCCATTTAACAAAAAAATAAATTTTAATATGTTTATATGAAAAAACCGAGGTATCGCCGCAAGGCGATACCGAAGAACATTTAATACAAAATTTTCAAACATAACTTTTTATTTTATTTTATTCTCTAATATGGGAAAAAGAATTCATTAAAGACATACATTTTACTATTTTACATGCCTTCAAAAATAAATGTGAATGAGAAAATTGAATTATACAATTAACTGTACAATTTTTTTTTGTAGTTTTTTAATCTAAAAGGGATACATATTTCATTTTCAAATATAGAACTCAGATAATTTTTTGGTACTCTGTTTTATGATTCATTACATTAGTCATGAACTAAAAGTTTCAGTGAACGTGGAATTGTACAGAACATCATATAGTGAATTGTAATAAAAGTACAGTTACAAAACAACTTAAATAGTTTCGTTTTTAAACACGGGGTTAATGAATATAGTGAACATTGTCCTTAATGAATATAGTGAACTTCTTATATAGTGAACTCACATATAAAGAAATAAATATTGAACTCACATATAGTGAAATAAATATCGAACTCACATATAGTGAACTCTTTATATAGTGAACTCACATATAGTGAACTCCTTATAAGTGAATTATATTAAGTTAATAATTATATGTATCTCACAGTATATATCTTTACAATACCATTAAGAGGGTTTTTTGCTTTTAATAAAGATTTAATTATTATAGATATTAATTTGAAATTAAGTTAAATATATTAAGATATTAATAATTATATGTATACCGCGGTATACCTGACATACCATTTAAAGGGGGTTTCTGCTTTTAATAAAGATTATAGATTCAAATGATCCAAATTTGAATCAATTTCATTTACATCTTTTATATAATTAAAAAAAACCAATAAACCACACTTAAATAGTTTTAGGAAAAATAATAATAAACAAAACTAAAGGTAATCTTTCATAAAAATAAATAATAAAATAATCTTTTAAAAAAAATTTAAATTTTTAAAGCCCATGCGTAGCGGGCATAAATACTAGTATATATAAAATATATGTTACATCTCCCCTCAAACTCATGAACTCAAAATCGAAAGTCTACCAAAATTAAAAAAATTGAATCACCCGCACCAATCAATGAAATCACCCACTTCAATCAGCTTTCTCGTTGTGATTATCTTTTGTTCATCCGGGTCCTCGTCATTATCTTTGCCTTCATCGTCATCTCGGTCACCTCTGTCGCTACCAACAATTCTGTAATGATTTTCCTTGGATTATTTCATTTTGTCGTCGTTGGTTTGGGACAGTATATTCTACAAACCCACCATAAACCTATCATCACTCGTTATGCTTTCGTCTTATTGTCATCTTTGTTTTTAAGATTTTTTTCCTTCTACACACAAACTCTTGCATGATTTTTTTACCTTGCACCCACGAACTCTTGCAAGATCTTTACTTTCTCAAACTTACGAATGTTAGGAGTTGTCCCACATTGTTTGTGAAAAGGGCAAATAACTACTTAATAAGCAGCCAGTTAACTTCATTAGTGCTGGTCCTTGACTATTGCAGAAGGGGGGAGGGGGTTGAATGCAATACTGATAATTCGCAATCTATGTTTCAACAACAAAAACTAAGATTAATGATTATCAGTTTATAGAATGCAAATACAAGTAGACACAAGAGTATTTCTCACAAAATAAATGTTTTATTTATTTTGCAAAGTGTTGCTACAACCTCAAGAAAAATGTTGGTTTTCTTGAGCTTCAGTTTTCTCGAGTGATTCCAAAGAATGGATTGAGAGATAGACTAAGTAAACTAAATCTATCACTATCAATCACGGGTTAGTGAAGCTGTTGTCATTTTCATGTGGCAGCTTCTTACAAATTGCCTTCCCGTGACTATTTCCTAAATTGCTATACAAACAGCTTATCAGTACTAAACAAAGCAATCTAGAAACATTCTATTTTTAGCTAACACAATTCAATTCAGTAGATGTAGATTTTTCATACTCTGGAATTGGTGAGCTTTGTCATGTGATCTCTCAAGCTTCAGTCGTAGTCTTGCAGACTTGATGCAATGTTGGGATACTGCAACACACCTGTTTCTTGAACATCCAAATTATCACAGGTTTGACTGGGTAGATCCCCAATACAAATGTTGTCCCTTCTTGACAGTATCCTGATGCTTAAGCTTGATGTCACAAGAATGTGCTTTTGGTGACAGTAAGAATTCCCCGCAGATGTTGCTGTCAGGATTTCCAAGCTTGCTGTCAGAATGTGGTAAAGTTGCTGTCCGAGGGCTTCCGCCAATGTTGCTGTCAGAGTGAATATGCTGTCATGACTTGCAACATGCTGTCTTCTTGTAACCTTACTGTCAATGCTGCGACAGTAACATATATTCTTGCTGTCCATCTTGAGCACTTCTTGAGGCTTGAACAAATAAATGAACTTCTACCAAGATGTACTAGAATCTTATTTGCAATGAATAAAAACGGTTACATAGACATACTCTGGATGTGACAGTATGTTCATACTTAATAAAATTAAGCATATAAAAATATCTGGTTAAGTTGTCTTATAGCTATCACCCATAAATCCTAACAATCTCCCCCAATTTGTTTTTATGGACAATAACAACAAATTTACAGACTATGCATGCTGACAACTTAACAAAACAAGATCAGAATAAATAAGACTTTCACTTAGCTTCAGATTCTATTTTCTATCTTGCTTCATCCTCTCTGTTGAGAGCTTCCTGTAAAATCTCCTTGAGTCCTTCAACCATTGCCTTCTCATCAAGAGATATGGCATCATCTTCAATGTCATCAATGTATTTCTGGACTACTATGGAGAGGCATACTCTTGCATCCTGAAGGTCCATCCACAGTTCTTTATCAAAGGCATAGGTTCTGAACTTTAATTGGCCTTCAACAAGTTTAAATCTCCTTCCAGGATATGAATTCAGGGTTTTTCTTCTTGCTCTATCCAGCTTTGATTTTTCACCCTTTCTCTTCTGAAGTATCTCTTCAATCTCAAAGGAACACTGTAATATCCGTGAATTTTAATATTTGATTAAATGATATATTTAATCTAAAATATTTATTTTGGAATATTGGAATATTATTATATGATATTTAGTGTGTGATTATGTGCTAAATGGTGAGTCGGAAGCCCCTTTCAAAAATTTCGTCATTTGGAATTTTCTTCAAATTTGAGCCGTTTTGATAATTCAAGAGCCCGTTGAAATTTCGTACATTCATTTTTAATTCTTCGTCTTTCGTATTCGAATCGTTATCGAATGGGTTATGGGATTCTATTTAACCCTACCTATTTGATTCTGCAAATTAATTTCAATTTTTGATCCGAAAAAGGAAAAATCGTTCCGAACCCTAATTGCTTAAGGGGACGGATTTATCGTTCTATATCAATATTGAAGTTGTTATAGCCCTAGTATTCTTGAGCATTAGTTATATAATGATATATATCAATTTGGATAATCATCAACCTTTTTAACCCCTTACTTTTCGTAAAACGTGTTTTTGACCTAATTAGGGTTTTTAAACGATCTAACGAATCAATATCGATCCAAAAATGTTATTTGGGGTATTATTTTTCCAAAAATATAAAATGATCAATCAGACTTCATAACCCTAGCAATTCTTCAGAAATTACTCAAGAAATCCGAAATTCCCAAATAATTATTTTGTGTTCTTGATCTTCAATCAATTCGTTCTAAGGGTTATTGAAGTCCAAATCTGAAGTTCTTATACTCAAATCAAAGCCCCAAAAATCTAGTTTCAGAATCTTCCAACCTCATCATCATCTGGTAAGTATTCGATTTTATATTGATTTTACAAGTTTCGAATTAAAATTAGGGTTCTTGATTCGATTTAGGGATTTTCATTCTGTTGATTCTCCGTTCAATTGGTTGCTTCTAACATGTTCCTAGGGTTCTAATTAGCAAGAATCCATGCTTTAATTTCATGTTTATGTTCGATTTAGTCGGGTTTGATTTTCGGGTTTTAACCCGATTTCTTCTTTCAATTCGTACGTTCTTGATATTGATCTGACATTGTTTTTGGTAAAGGGCTTTTATTGTATGAGTTATAAGCTTCATTTTGGTATATTAATCTTTGAGTTTCATGTAGGATTTAAGTAGATCGGGTTTCCGGCCGAGGTCGTCGCCGGCGAGTTCTTTGAATGAATTCTGGGCACGATTCCGGCATGGGACAGATGTGTGTGTATGTGGGTTGTGTTTGTCTTGCAAAAGCGAACAAAAGCCCTATAGTTTGGTTTGGTTTTGATCGGAAACGGCGAAGTCCGGCCACCGGACGCCGGCCGGATTCTGGAAAACCCAGATTCCGGCGGGTTGTTCTTGGTGACCCGGATTCGTTCTTCCCGACCCGTTTACCCGATTTTTCGACCCGGTTTCAATCTTCAAAACCCTAATTCATTTTCAGAAAACTGTTTTTGAATTTTATTTTTAAATTTAATTCGAAAATAGTTTAAAAACTTTAAAAATTCATATTTTTATTTTAAAAATATATTTTTATATCAGAAAAATTCTGATAAATTATATTTATTATTTTAAATCCGAAAATTGATTAAACTTAATTATTTTAATTATTTTTAATTAATAATTAATTTATTAATTAATTGGTTAATTCTTTTAATCAATTAATTCTTAAAAATTAATTATTAATTAGATTTAATTAATTAAAAATTCAGTTTAATTATTTTCAAGCCTATTTATTTATTTAAAAATAGTTTGAGTATTTAAAGAGTGTCAATTAATTTTATTAATTGATTTATTTTCATTTAAATGTTTATATTGGATTTAAAAATCCGATTTTTGATTTAAAAATTAGTAATGACTTATTAAAAATTCAAATGAGTTCCGTATGATGTTTTAAAAATGTTTATAAGTGCTATATGGTTCATATTAATTGTGTGTCGTGTTTTATAGTCTGTATATGCCCGTGCTAGGGCAAATATCTGAGTTTTAAATATCATAAATTATACCGGACGTCCGATACGTAACCGGTTACTTGTTTAAATGTGATTATTGATTGAATAAGTGTCGAGAGTAGAACGAGCATAGTTAGACTTATTGTGATGAGTTGTTTAAATTATAGAATCGAGTTCCCGGAGCAAGGGAAAGGGGAAAGTAGAGTGAGCAGAGTCGATCCGACAGCAGCTTAGACCAGGCAAGTATCTGTGCCTTTACTTGTGATAAAATTATTATTGTCTTGATTACTTGAATACCGTTATCCCCAGAACAATTCAAATTATCCATCTTTTAACCGCATTTGGACAACTGATTCCATTTCCTTAGAAATTCTTGATTCTTTGATTTGATCTGCATCGGAAACCCTTATTTCCAATTTACTTGATTATTGTTTACCACCTAGTGTTGCCATTTATCATCCTTTGATTATCATTGACAACCTTTGATTGTTTGATTTCCATCTTGAAACTACTCCATGATCCTTTCTCGATCTTCGTTGATACTGAACAGTTGAAGCTCTTTTGCAATTACTATACATTCAGTTTATTTTATTGAGCATGTTATTGTTTATACCCTATTATAGAATTGGCATGTGTTTTTAAAAATGGACCAGTAATTGGTCGAAGTAACTTAAGGCCCAGATTGGCCTGGGATCCAGTAGAGGACTATGACATGAGCTAGTCCGGGGTTGATGCGTGGCTGGCCAGCAGCACAACCTTTGATTTGAATAAAATGTATAAGCCAAATTCTAATTCCTTACTTCAATCATTATTGATACAAAGCATGTGTTAGCTAAATATTGTTGATTCTGATATCTTAAATTCATATCCTTACAACCGTGATAGAAATGATTCGTTGATGTTTGCTGAGCAATTTTGGCTCACTCTTGCTTGTTGTTTTCTAACCCTATTCCAGTGAAGCGAGAGTATGAGTTGGCATAGCGTGACCGATAGTTCACCAGCAGTCAGGAGAGCCCCTCGAGTCACTGTTATTGGCAGGGTAGTTGTTGTTTTGCTTTTCTAGATTTAATGTCTAGATTTGAACTTTAGTTGTGATGTAATAACTCTGATAAAACTGGTTTGTAATAATAAAAGATTGTAGTAGCTTGTGTTCATTGCCATAATCTGGATGCGGTCTTGGTCAAGGGGTAATTGTGTCTTTATATATATATTATGCATGTGTTAAATAGTGTTCCGTTGGTCGGATGACTCCTCAAATCTGTACCCCGGGTTTGGAGGGCGTCACAGTTGGTATCAGAGCAACAGGTTATGGCATTTGAAACAAGTTAGGACTTAGGGTCCAGGATAACATAGAGAGTTAGGAATTCACGTAAGGATATTAGGAGGTCAATTAGGGATATTACGCGTAGTAATTAAATGTGGTTATAATTGCAGCCCCCTAGTTCTAGTTCAGACTCAGACCCTTCCGAGGATACGATATCAGAGATACCTACACCCGTTGAGAGAGCAGGACCGTCTCGGCCAGTGCGATATCAGCCTAGGCATCAGGGCCCAGTAGTCAGGAGAGATCAGATACCTTGTCCTATTCCACTCCGGCGAGTAGCCCCAGCACCAGCGTCTCAGGCATCAGTTTGTGGGCCTTTGTATCAGTTAGGTGAGCCACCAGTTCCACACCATGTGTATCAGAGGGTGAGAAGAGAGAAGGATTTCCTTTATGGACAGGTTATGGAGATGGGTAGGATTCGTTCGATCGAGGCAGCCGCTGTCAGAGAGAGAGACAGACTTAGAGATCAGATGAGAGACATTCAGATGAGGTTTAGGGTTACGAGGACTTTGGTTGAGACTCGATTGCATGGATTAGCTTCTAGTCGAGAGGGAGAGACAGTAGCAGGGATGAGACAGATTTTGGATTATGCGATGAGTGAGATTGCAGAGGTTTCAGGACCCCCGTTATGGCCGGCAGGAGCAGGTGATCTGTGAGCAGGTATCGGTAGCAGACAGATGTGACATGGATGTATGGTTCTAGATAGTTAGTATATAGATGCATATAGTAGAATCAGCAGTGCACCGGGCTTATAGGAACGCCTCGGGTTGTTGTTGCATTTTTGTTGTTGTATTGCTGGTCGGCAGTTATGGTTCAGCCATGATATATTTTCTTTTGAAGCGTTCTACGCTTGTACTAACTCTATCTATATATATATATGATAAACCTCTTTTATAGAACTGTATTTATTCCCCTGTCATTCATTTCCAGCATCATAACTGTTATTCTACTTATTGCAACGAGTGTATCCATACACCGTTGAGAAGATCTGTAAACCTTCGAGATATCAATTGTGATCCTTCCTTCTCTTATATGAACTGATTGATTAAGCCAATTATTGTTTATTCATTAGCGATATGGCTCCTAGAAGACAAACCCGTTCAACTGATACTTCTGACCAAGAAGGTCAACAAAATACACCTCCCACGGGCCGTGTGGACCCGATGGTAATCCAGTTGTTAAATACCCTTACTCAACAGACTGCCGCATTAGCACAGCAGCAACGTGCATTTCAGCAACAGCTCTTAGAACAGCAGCAACAGCATCAGCAACATCAGCATCAGCAGCATCAACAACAGCACCAGCAAGCAGCACCGGCAGTTACGTTCAAATCTTTCCAGGCAGCAAAACCTCCAGAATTTAAAGGATCAGCAGACCCTGTAGAGGCTAAGGCATGGTTGAAAGAGATGGAAAAGGCTTTTGCCTTGATAGAGGTGACAGAGGATAAGAAGACAGAGTATGCAAGCTATTTTCTGAAGAATGAGGCTAGTTATTGGTGGGAAACGAGTAGGGCTATGGAGCCCGAGGGATTGATTACGTGGGCAAGATTCACAGAGTTGTTTTTGGAAAGATATTTTCCGGACTATATGAGAGATCAGATGGAATTGAAGTTTTTGGAATTAAAGCAGGGAAGCATGACAGTGCCCCAATATGAAACAAGGTTTACGGAGTTGTCAAGGTTTGTTCCAACCTATGTGGATACGGAAAAGAAGAAGGCCAAGAGGTTCCAGCAGGGACTGAGGTCTTGGATTCGTAGTAAGTTAGCTGTATTGGAGTTGGACACCTATGCAGCGGTGGTCCAAAAGGCAATGATTGCGGAGGCAGAGAGTGATTCTTACATGAGAGAGAAGGAGAACAAGAAAAGGAAAGCAGGGATACCCGATAAGGGACAGCAGCAGGGAAGTTTTCAAGGGCAAGCAAATAAGAAGCTGGGATTTCAGCACGGAAGGAATACAAGTTTCAGGAAACCAGACACCGGAAACGTAGGACAAGATAACCGTCTACTAACCGGCGGTCAGCAGGGACTTTCTAGACCCCCACTACCAGAATGCAAGACATGCGGGAAGCGACATCTAGGGATATGCCATCGATTGACTATCACATGCTTTAAATGCAATCAGAAGGGACATTATTCCCGGGATTGCAAGATGGGCATCGTGTGTCATCGGTGTAAGAAACCAGGTCACATGATTAAGGACTGCAGAGCACCAGCAACCGTGAACAATATGATTCGGGCAATTGAAGCACCCCCAGTTGTTAACGTCCAGCCGTTAGCCAGGACCTACAATATGTCAATGGGAGAAGCAGTGAGAGATTCCGACGTGGTGGCAGGTACACTTCTAGTAAATTCTATTCCTGCACAAGTGTTAATAGATTCGGGAGCGACGAAGTCTTTTATTTCTGAAACGTTTGCTCGTAGATTGAATTGCGTAATGAAACCTTTAAGTGGAGTGTTGACTATAGAGATAGCTAATCAGGATCGTATCGCGGTCAGTTCATATTATCCCCGTTGTGAGATAGAGATTTTGGGAAATCGTTTTTATGTTGACTTGTTACCTTTTAAGTTAGGTGAATTTGATGTGATATTAGGGATGGATTGGTTGACTGAGCATGATGCAAGTATTGATTGTAAGAATAAGAGGGTTACTTTGATTACCCTAGAAAAGAAAGAGATAATATTTAGAGGAGAGAAACAAAGAAAGAGGTTCCTGACAATGATTCAGGCTAAGAGGTTATTAAGGCAAGGTTGTGAGGCGTATCTAGCTTATGTAATAGATATAGATAAGGAAGTTTCTAAGTTAGAAGATATTCCAGTCGTAAATGAGTTTCCAGATGTCTTTCCGGAAGAATTACCAGGTTTACCTCCAGATAGAGAAATTGAATTTGCGATAGACTTAGTACCGGGCGCGGAGCCAGTATCGAAGGCCCCTTACAGAATGGCACCAGTGGAGATGAAGGAATTGGCTGATCAACTGCAAGATTTGCTAGAAAAAGGAATTATTAGACCCAGCGTTTCACCGTGGGGAGCACCAGTACTGTTTGTCAAGAAAAAGGATGGAAGCATGAGATTGTGTATAGACTATCGGGAGTTGAACAAGCTGACCATTAAGAACAAGTATCCGTTACCTCGAATAGATGATCTGTTTGACCAGCTGAAGGGAGCGGTACATTTTTCGAAGATCGACCTACGGTCAGGATATCACCAATTGAAGATTAGACCAGACGACATACCGAAGACAGCCTTTCGAACAAGGTATGGGCACTATGAATTTTTAGTAATGGCGTTTGGACTAACGAATGCACCCGCAGCTTTTATGGATCTAATGAACAGGATTTTCAAGAGATATTTGGACAAGTTTGTAGTGGTATTCATCGACGACATCTTGATATACTCAAGGACAGAAGAAGAGCATGCAGACCAGTTGCGAATTGTGTTAGAAACATTGAGACAAGAAGGACTATACGCGAAGTTTTCCAAGTGTGAATTCTGGTTGAAAGAAGTTCATTTCTTAGGACACGTGGTGAGCAGCGAAGGCATCAAAGTGGACCCAGCAAAGATAGAGGCAGTGAAAGATTGGGAGAGACCAAGGACACCGACTGAAGTCAGAAGTTTCTTGGGATTAGCCGGATACTACCGGAGATTTGTGCAAGATTTTGCGAAGATAGCTACTCCAATGACCAAGCTGACAAGGAAAAGCGAGCGATTCATATGGAACGATAAATGCGAAGAAGGCTTCCAAGAGTTAAAGAGAAGACTAACTACGGCACCGGTATTGATGTTACCAGACGATCAAGGTCATTTCGTAATCTATAGTGATGCGTCGTACAAAGGATTAGGATGCGTACTTATGCAACATGACAAGGTGATTGCCTATGCGTCAAGACAGTTGAGACCCCACGAACAGAAGTACCCTACACACGATTTGGAGTTAGCAGCTATTGTGTTTGCTTTGAAGATATGGAGACACTACTTGTATGGAGAGAGATGTGAAATTTACACCGATCACAAAAGTTTGAAGTATATCTTTACTCAGAAAGAGCTGAACATGAGGCAACGAAGATGGTTAGAACTAATCAAGGACTACGACGTTTCTATCAACTATCATCCCGGCAAGGCAAATGTGGTAGCAGATGCATTGAGCAGAAAAGAGAGATTAAATACACTAATGATGACCAAAGAATTATACAAGGAATTTGAGAAATTGGAAATCGAAGTAATTAATCCGAAGGACGCTACGGAAATAATTTATACCATGACGTTTCAACCTGAATTATTGGAGAAGATACGAAAGTGCCAAGAGCAAGTTATGAACGACGATGTGAATAAAATGACAGGTGAGGAAATATGTAGCCAACCGGACGACAAAGGGATCTTGAGATTTGCTTCTCGGATATGGATACCTAACGTAACGGAACTGAAAAGTGAGATTCTGCACGAAGCACATAACTCGAAGTATTCAATTCATCCAGGGAGTACGAAGATGTATCGAGATCTAAAGACGAACTTTTGGTGGCCAGATATGAAGAGAGAGATTGCGGAATGGGTAAGTAAATGCTTTACGTGTCAAAGAGTTAAGGCGGAACATCAGAGACCAAGTGGATTACTTCAACCATTGGAGATTCCCGAATGGAAGTGGGAACACATCGCGATGGACTTTGTAGTAGGATTGCCTAGAACCAAAGCTAACCATGATGCCATCTGGGTTGTCGTGGATCGATTGACGAAATCTGCGCATTTTCTTCCGATTAACGAGAGATTCTCGCTGGATAAGTTAGTTCATATGTACATAAAAGAAATCGTAGTACGACATGGAGTTCCAGTATCGATAGTGTCTGATAGAGACCCTCGATTCAATTCAAGATTTTGGAGGAGTTTTCAAGAGTGTTTGGGCACCGAGTTGAGAATGAGTACGGCTTATCACCCGCAGACGGACGGTCAGAGCGAAAGGACAATTCAGACTATTGAAGATATGCTTAGGACGTGTGCACTTGATTTTGAAGGCAGTTGGGACGATCATCTACCCTTGGTGGAATTTTCATATAATAATAGTTTTCACGCGAGCATCGGAATGCCACCGTACGAAGCTTTGTATGGACGAAAGTGTCGATCTCCAGTATATTGGGAAGAAGTTGGTGAACGGAAAATGATAGGACCAGAACTAGTACAACGAACAAAAGAAGTGGTTCAATTGATTCAGAGAAGATTGATAACAGCTCAAGACCGACAGAAGAAGTATGCGGATCTAGCCAGAAAGGATGTGGGATTCGAAGAAGGAGAGCAAGTGTTACTAAAGGTTTCACCATGGAAAGGATTAGTTAGATTTGGAAAGAAAGGGAAGTTGAGTCCGAGATATGTTGGGCCGTTTGAGATTTTGAAGAAAGTGGGCGAAGTAGCTTACGAGTTGGCGTTGCCACCGCATATGCAGCACGTTCATAATGTATTTCATGTATCTATGCTTAAGAGGTATCGACCAGATTCGAATCATGTAATAGAGTATGAACCAATAGAGGTCCAGGCAGATTTATCGTATGTAGAACGACCAATTCAGATAGTGGATCGTAAGGAGAAAGTACTAAGGAATAAGACAGTAGCGTTAGTGAGAGTTTTGTGGAGGAATCCTAAAGTAGAAGAGTCTACCTGGGAGTTAGAGAGTGAGATGTTAGAGAAGTATCCCCAGTTGTTTCCTTGATCTGATTCTGAGGACAGAATCCTATTAAGGGGGGAAGGATGTAATATCCGTGAATTTTAATATTTGATTAAATGATATATTTAATCTAAAATATTTATTTTGGAATATTGGAATATTATTATATGATATTTAGTGTGTGATTATGTGCTAAATGGTGAGTCGGAAGCCCCTTTCAAAAATTTCGTCATTTGGAATTTTCTTCAAATTTGAGCCGTTTTGATAATTCAAGAGCCCGTTGAAATTTCGTACATTCATTTTTAATTCTTCGTCTTTCGTATTCGAATCGTTATCGAATGGGTTATGGGATTCTATTTAACCCTACCTATTTGATTCTGCAAATTAATTTCAATTTTTGATCCGAAAAAGGAAAAATCGTTCCGAACCCTAATTGCTTAAGGGGACGGATTTATCGTTCTATATCAATATTGAAGTTGTTATAGCCCTAGTATTCTTGAGCATTAGTTATATAATGATATATATCAATTTGGATAATCATCAACCTTTTTAACCCCTTACTTTTCGTAAAACGTGTTTTTGACCTAATTAGGGTTTTTAAACGATCTAACGAATCAATATCGATCCAAAAATGTTATTTGGGGTATTATTTTTCCAAAAATATAAAATGATCAATCAGACTTCATAACCCTAGCAATTCTTCAGAAATTACTCAAGAAATCCGAAATTCCCAAATAATTATTTTGTGTTCTTGATCTTCAATCAATTCGTTCTAAGGGTTATTGAAGTCCAAATCTGAAGTTCTTATACTCAAATCAAAGCCCCAAAAATCTAGTTTCAGAATCTTCCAACCTCATCATCATCTGGTAAGTATTCGATTTTATATTGATTTTACAAGTTTCGAATTAAAATTAGGGTTCTTGATTCGATTTAGGGATTTTCATTCTGTTGATTCTCCGTTCAATTGGTTGCTTCTAACATGTTCCTAGGGTTCTAATTAGCAAGAATCCATGCTTTAATTTCATGTTTATGTTCGATTTAGTCGGGTTTGATTTTCGGGTTTTAACCCGATTTCTTCTTTCAATTCGTACGTTCTTGATATTGATCTGACATTGTTTTTGGTAAAGGGCTTTTATTGTATGAGTTATAAGCTTCATTTTGGTATATTAATCTTTGAGTTTCATGTAGGATTTAAGTAGATCGGGTTTCCGGCCGAGGTCGTCGCCGGCGAGTTCTTTGAATGAATTCTGGGCACGATTCCGGCATGGGACAGATGTGTGTGTATGTGGGTTGTGTTTGTCTTGCAAAAGCGAACAAAAGCCCTATAGTTTGGTTTGGTTTTGATCGGAAACGGCGAAGTCCGGCCACCGGACGCCGGCCGGATTCTGGAAAACCCAGATTCCGGCGGGTTGTTCTTGGTGACCCGGATTCGTTCTTCCCGACCCGTTTACCCGATTTTTCGACCCGGTTTCAATCTTCAAAACCCTAATTCATTTTCAGAAAACTGTTTTTGAATTTTATTTTTAAATTTAATTCGAAAATAGTTTAAAAACTTTAAAAATTCATATTTTTATTTTAAAAATATATTTTTATATCAGAAAAATTCTGATAAATTATATTTATTATTTTAAATCCGAAAATTGATTAAACTTAATTATTTTAATTATTTTTAATTAATAATTAATTTATTAATTAATTGGTTAATTCTTTTAATCAATTAATTCTTAAAAATTAATTATTAATTAGATTTAATTAATTAAAAATTCAGTTTAATTATTTTCAAGCCTATTTATTTATTTAAAAATAGTTTGAGTATTTAAAGAGTGTCAATTAATTTTATTAATTGATTTATTTTCATTTAAATGTTTATATTGGATTTAAAAATCCGATTTTTGATTTAAAAATTAGTAATGACTTATTAAAAATTCAAATGAGTTCCGTATGATGTTTTAAAAATGTTTATAAGTGCTATATGGTTCATATTAATTGTGTGTCGTGTTTTATAGTCTGTATATGCCCGTGCTAGGGCAAATATCTGAGTTTTAAATATCATAAATTATACCGGACGTCCGATACGTAACCGGTTACTTGTTTAAATGTGATTATTGATTGAATAAGTGTCGAGAGTAGAACGAGCATAGTTAGACTTATTGTGATGAGTTGTTTAAATTATAGAATCGAGTTCCCGGAGCAAGGGAAAGGGGAAAGTAGAGTGAGCAGAGTCGATCCGACAGCAGCTTAGACCAGGCAAGTATCTGTGCCTTTACTTGTGATAAAATTATTATTGTCTTGATTACTTGAATACCGTTATCCCCAGAACAATTCAAATTATCCATCTTTTAACCGCATTTGGACAACTGATTCCATTTCCTTAGAAATTCTTGATTCTTTGATTTGATCTGCATCGGAAACCCTTATTTCCAATTTACTTGATTATTGTTTACCACCTAGTGTTGCCATTTATCATCCTTTGATTATCATTGACAACCTTTGATTGTTTGATTTCCATCTTGAAACTACTCCATGATCCTTTCTCGATCTTCGTTGATACTGAACAGTTGAAGCTCTTTTGCAATTACTATACATTCAGTTTATTTTATTGAGCATGTTATTGTTTATACCCTATTATAGAATTGGCATGTGTTTTTAAAAATGGACCAGTAATTGGTCGAAGTAACTTAAGGCCCAGATTGGCCTGGGATCCAGTAGAGGACTATGACATGAGCTAGTCCGGGGTTGATGCGTGGCTGGCCAGCAGCACAACCTTTGATTTGAATAAAATGTATAAGCCAAATTCTAATTCCTTACTTCAATCATTATTGATACAAAGCATGTGTTAGCTAAATATTGTTGATTCTGATATCTTAAATTCATATCCTTACAACCGTGATAGAAATGATTCGTTGATGTTTGCTGAGCAATTTTGGCTCACTCTTGCTTGTTGTTTTCTAACCCTATTCCAGTGAAGCGAGAGTATGAGTTGGCATAGCGTGACCGATAGTTCACCAGCAGTCAGGAGAGCCCCTCGAGTCACTGTTATTGGCAGGGTAGTTGTTGTTTTGCTTTTCTAGATTTAATGTCTAGATTTGAACTTTAGTTGTGATGTAATAACTCTGATAAAACTGGTTTGTAATAATAAAAGATTGTAGTAGCTTGTGTTCATTGCCATAATCTGGATGCGGTCTTGGTCAAGGGGTAATTGTGTCTTTATATATATATTATGCATGTGTTAAATAGTGTTCCGTTGGTCGGATGACTCCTCAAATCTGTACCCCGGGTTTGGAGGGCGTCACAAACACTGTTGTTCTAATGGATGAAATGATCCAATCACCAATGAGAGTAGATCTTTTAGGGCACTTGTCCTTAGCTTGTAAAAGTTTCCAACATAGATTTCTTCATTTAAGAACTTGATCCTCAGTGGATTCTCTAGCATACAAGTTTGGTAATTGGGTCCTTCACTCTCTACTTTGTTGGCTTCTTTGCATTTGTTCAAGAATGGATCTTCCATATCTTCAGGAGTTTCTTTTCTGACTGGACTTGAGGGTTCTTCTTGACTTGGTTGATGTTGCATTTACTCATTGGGATCTTCTTCATACTGAGCAGGCATATCTTCAGGAGTGAGCACAAAACACTCAGCAAGATCAACGTCATCATAATCTTCAAATATGCCATACTTCTGAAAGAATTCTGATAAGTCGTTCTACCGTCGGGCTCTACTTCCTTAGTATTACGCTGGAACAGGTGTTTGTTTGGGCTTGTTGGGCTTGTAACGCTTGTTTGGATTTTTCGACCTTGTTGGGCTTGTAATGATTGTTTGGCTCTGTCGACCTTGCTGGGCTTGTCCGACTTGCGGAGCTCCACCGGAATTGCCTCCGCACTCCCTGAAACGGAAATGCCCGCGGGGGGTTATGTCCCCGTAAGCACCCCCGGCGTGAGAATAAGTATCCGGTGGACGGAAAATATAATACAGATATGTAGATAGGTATTAATGTCTAGAGAGAGAAAGTAGAGAGAAGGTAGAGCAAAACCTATCAGAATTTGAGTATAGTGAAAATGTAGTGAATGTTGTGAACCCCCTACACTGAAGTGACTAGGGGGTATATATAGGTCCATGTCATGTGCAGTGCTCATGACTGAGTGTCCATGTGGGGGACATGAGCTGCAAACTAGGGTCTTCGTCTGCTGTCAGTGTCCACCTTGTGTGAGTTGCATGTTGTCCTGACGTTTGGACCACGTACTTGTGTCAGCTTTGTTGCAGATGTCAGTTGTACTTGTGGCAGCTTTGTCTTGTTCGTACTTGTTTGTGGTGTGACTTGTCATGTCCAATCCTTATGGGCTTGGTGGACATTGCAACCTTTGTGGACTTTGCAGACATTGTGGCCTTGCAGACATTGTGACCTTGCAGACATTGTGGCCTTGTAGGCATTGTTTTGGACTTGGGCTTAATTTTGATAGGTGGATTGGCCCTTTACAAATCACCTACTATCATTTGCCCCCCACTCCTTCATTCCTCTTTAGAGGGATGGAGGAGTAGTAAAAGATTTGTGTTGGGTGTGGGTAGGATGTTTGTTTGAGAGGATACGTAAATTCAAGAGTATCTTCTTGAGCTGGAGGTGCTTTTGTAGTCGATCCGAGAGGACCTTGCTGACCCGAGAGGGTCTTTGTAAAAAATTTGTTGCCCCCCACTTAAGTTTGGATAGGTCCAAGGACTTAAGTAGGAGTTTTGTCCGAGAGGACAGGTCGGTCCGAGAGGACCTTGCTGACCCGAGAGGGCCTTTGTAGAAAATTTGTTGCCCCCCACTTAAGTTTGGATAGGTCCGAAGACTTAAGTAGGAGTTTTGTCCGAGAGGACAGGTCGATCCGAGAGGACCTTGCTGACCCGAGAGGGTCTTTGTAAAAGATTTGGCGCCCCCACTTAAGTTTGGACAGGTCCAAGGACTTAAGTAGGAGTTTTGTTCGTGAGAACAAGTCGATCCGAGAGGACCTTGCTGACCCGAGAGGGCCTTTGTAAAAAATTTGTTGTCCCCCACTTAAGTTTGGATTGGTCCAAGGACTTAAGTAAGAGTTTTGTCCGAGAGGACGAGTCGATCCGAGAGGACCGTGCTGACCCGGGAGGGTCTTTGTAGAAAAGCTTGTCGTAATAACAATAATAATTTAATAATTAAAATAATAATATTTTCTAAATTATTATTTTAATTATTAATAAAAACAATTTTTTAGGTTATAAATAATTCTACAAGTAATTTGTTGCAAGGGGTAGTACTCGAATATGTCCGTGTTGTTTTGTAATTGGCTCAGATTTGTGCTTTGTTGGCCAAGTCAATAAAATCACATGTCAACCCAACCACATGATCCCACTTGCTTTCTTTTGTTTTTGGTTTTTGAGTGGTGTTGTCCAGCTCACGGGAACTCATACATGCATGCATTTCTTTTAATTGCCTTTTGCCTTGTACACATTCATCACATTAATTTTGTTTTAACAAGAATGCAACGTAGTTGACACATACAGGTGCCATGTGCGCTCGGATGCTCGGATGCTCGGATGTAAATTGCAGGCTTGCTTTAAGGGTTGAATATCTCTGTCCACATGATACAATCAACCAAAGAATTCGAACCCTGTTTGTACTTTACTTGCCCATCTTTTGCTACTTTCCATTCCTTGTATGCACGGACAACGCATGCATCATCTTTAACTTGTTTGTTTCTACTTGGATGTGCCATCACATATGAAAGAGAATTCCAAGACCTACTCTTGCACTTGTTAAAACAGTTTGCCTCTGCATAAAATGAAGCATTCCGTGCATCTTTGTAATAATCAAGGTCTTGTGATAATCAAGGTCAAGTGAAGCTCCTGAAATTTGGGAGGTAAATTCAGGTCACTCATTTAGTGGCACCTGTCATTTTAGTGACGGAAGATGGGTTCAACTGGAGCATGGGGGCAACGACAACTGTTCTGTTTGGGCCGTGCCCTTTTGAGAAGGAGCAAGGTACTGGTCCTTGACGAAGCAACTGCGTCAATTGACAATGCTCCAGACTTGATACTGCAAAACACGAAATATGTGAAGTCTGTACACCTTTGTTTGCTCGGATATAGGCTAACCTAACATTGTCTGAGCGTGTCTTCGTTTTTGGTTGTTTAAATGAGAAGGAATTAACTTGAACTGACAGTGAGCTTGTGGACTTCATTTTCTTTGACAGGCATGTTCGCGTGATCATACTTCATATTTTCCTGTTTGTTTGTTTTTCTGTTTCTTCTTTTCGAAGCCATGGTTCTCTTCATGTGTATGTGCATGTATGCACCCTTTCCACCTTGTTAATTGTTTGAAGACCAGTTCACTACGCCATGCATTCTCGGAAGTTTTAGAAGACATCGCTGTCATATATCGATATTTCCTGCCCACAGCGCCCCATTTGAGCTTTGGAAGTCATCATCGGAGTTTTGTGTAGTCAGATCAGTAACTATGGTGTCCCTTGCTCAGCACATGGTCAGCTTGTCCCCTTCATGTTCTACAGCCCCATTTGCTCCAGCTTTTGGTAAGTTTATGGCAACATAAAAGCGAACATGTTCGGATGCTCTCTATTCCACAATCTAATACGGTACAGTGCACGTATGTATGCAAGGATGGCTGACATGCCCGGATGTGGCTTGTAATTCTAGTTTGCGTACAATTTTCACAAGGCATTTTTTTTACTTGTCAACTTGCATGCTTGGATACTGGCATGTGTTCGGATTTTGACAAGTGATTGATATTATTTACTTGTCTGAGAGTGTCTGTCATTCGCATTTTCGATACAGTACGTGCGTGTATCCACTGAGCGCTCGGATGCTCGGATACTGTTTTACAAAGTAAGCCAGGGAAGTCTAGAATTCTTACGTACACCTTCCTCTTCTTTCTTGTACATGTATTTACTAGTAACATGTAGTATCTGTGCGCGTTCTTTCGAAAAGAGGATGGTCCGCCAGCTTCAGGAGCCATTATACCTTGGTCCACATACTAGAACTCAGTTGTTTCAAAGCTGTCCAATACTTCGAGAAGCATGTTGTCTAATTTACGGGGAGTTAGCAGAGTAGCATAAAGATCAACTTTGGGTCTGCAAGTCATCACGCGAACTCAGAGGGGTCCTCACAGTTGTTCCATTGTGGTTGATCGGTGGCATAAGCTGGCAAGCAATGTTGGTCAGACTATGGAAACCTGCAAACGTAATCTCTCTGTACGCTCAGACGCACTGTTAGCTCGGACGCCCGGATAGTTAGGCTGTCCAAGCTTTATATTTGATGAGAACCAAATTTCCGCACTTAATAAATGGCTTGTTCCTCCACACGTTTTGCCTTGTACATTCGGATGCTTGCAAATTGAATGTGCGACAGGGGCATGTTTCTTCCTCGGATGCGTGTGTATTGCACGTTCAACCTATGGCTGACAAAATGGACCTTAGTTCTCTTTTTGACTTTCAATGTTTTGTCCTGGATTTCTCACTTCTTTCTTTTTGAGAAGCAACTTCTCATCTATACACCTATAGCTATAGGTTTAGACCAGGCACGTGAACTGACTTGTCAACTTCAAATAAAAGAGTTCCTCAAAGACATTGATATTTTAAATGTCTTTGTAAATTGCGTACACAGCTTATTGGACTCACGTGAATGCTCCAAAAACATTATAAAATTGTTTCTCTTTCCACCAACGGCTGACAAGCTTGTCTCCATTTTCCAAGCAATTCAAATGTTTTATATATACATCGGCATGGTCTTCACGTGAACAGATTTTCACATATAAAAACTGTCTTCGTTTCCCCCACCTAAACACATTCTTGGTTTCCCTTTCATCAACAGCTTTCATTCAACATTTGCACATAAATAGTTTGATATATGCGTACAAAGTGAATTTGCTGGCCCTTCCTTGTTGAATCAGGGACCGATCCAGCTGAAGTCCGATTTGTTCCTCTCCAATTCTTGAGGTAGTACTGAATCTTTTTCTTTTGCATTTGCAATTTTCGAGCTTCAACACTTATTTATATGCACATTTCTTGATATTGATTTTGGTGGGTACTTTTAAGTGTTGGTGGGGAGAATGTATAAATACATTTTCATTTTTTGTTGGTTTTTTGGTGGCCTTTTTTTTTTTCTTTTTTGGATGTTGATGGTGGAAATGGGTTTGGAGTTTTTGGTTGGATTCGTGGTTGAATTTGGTTGCGTCAAGACCAAAATTGGTTTTGGGTTTCGTTCGGGTGTGACTTAGAATTTTTTGCGAAATTTTGTGTTTTTGGAGTTCGCGTGAGTTGAACCCTGTTTTTGACTCCTTTTACTCTCTTGTCATTATAGGTAGAGTGCGGGGGGATTCTCGAGCTTGGATGACCAAGACCATAAGTTTACCACGAGGCCAGACACCGTATGATCGGGATCGCGCAGGGACCTCGACGGGTCATGCAGGTCCGAGAGAGGTTTCTTTTCATGATATCCCCGAGGGTCACAGTGAGTATTTCAGGGCCAAGCCCCGTCCTAGGGCATCTGATCGCCCGCATCTCATGGGTGTGATGGGGGGATGGAGTGAGACGGGGAGGCTGTTTCCTCCAGTTCCCGAGGATGAGAGCACTGTTCGGCCGTCTTATTTCCAGACTTTTGAGAGAGAGTTACAGAGACAGGGTGTGTCTCCTCCTAGATATGATAGTGGCAGCATGGATAGGAGGTTTGGACATTTGGAGTATGCCACAGTTTCTAGCCAATATGCGCTGGGTCTTGATCAGATGCGCGCAGCTTTCAGTATTCCGCCTGAGTATGAGATTGAGCTTCCTGGGCGCGATGACGTTCCATTTAGACCATGCGGAGAGGGTTCTGTTGCACTCCCTGTGGCCCACCTTCGTTTGGGGCTCCGGTTTCCTCTTCATAAGTTTGTGTATCATCTTCTTCGCAGGGATCTTCGTTGTGCCTTGTATCAGTTGGCACCCAACGCCTTGTGGTCTATATTATGTTTCATTATGCATTGCGCGGAGCTTGGCGTTGCTCCATCTCGTCGACTGTTTTGGTCCTTGTTTCAGGCTAGTTGTAATAGCTCTCGTCCCATATTTAGTTTCACCTGGAGAGATAAGAGGTTTGGTGAGAGATGGACTGAGTTGGGCAGCTCCCATAGGCTGTGGCATTGTGAGTGGATTTGGATTCAGGGAGGGGACTTGGCATGGTTGCCTTTGTTCGCCAGGGATATTCACGTTGCCACCCCCGATCTTGATTATACTGACACAGTCTTGAGTTCGATACGGACGTTTATAAACGTCTACAAGGGGAACAAATGGAAGCCCCGTCTCTTTCGTGACAACGCATTCTTATGTTACTATAACTGTGAGTGTCCTATTTGCTTTGTTTAGCTTGTGTGATCCTGCACCCCTTATATGCTTTGCATCGCTTTCTCACCTTGTACACCTTGTATGCTTTACATCGCTTTCTCACCTTGTATGTTTTTCACACCATGTATAACTTCCCCACCTTGCGCACTTTGCATGCCATGTCTTGTTTCTTAAGTAGATAGTCATCTTGAATAGATCATGTATGACTTGCATTTATTGCGTAGCTTGCACCACTTGTAGGTCATAGATATTCATGGCTAGTGTATTGACAGTTGCTTTGCCTTGTTATTACAGTGCTTTGTGAGGTGATACCCACTGACATGGATATTGACAGTTTGACTACTTGTTTTACCAGCCACTCGGTTCGTGGCTCTAAGGCTGGTGGGGTTGTTAGCAAGAAGAGGCATGCTGAGTCTGGTACTTCTCGGGGAGTGAAGAGGGTATCCAAGAAGAGATCCAATGTGTTTCAGACTAGTTCTGAAGATGTGGATACTCATGAGGATTTTGTATCCCTTGAGCAGCATGTTGAGGTTGTGTCTGTGCCCGCAGGGTCCTCGGTTGCTGCAGAGTTAGGGCCCTGTGGACAGGTTGAGGCAATCGGGGGATCAAGTGCTGGTTCTGGTTCCGTTGATTCTGAGATTGCTCGGGGAGTAAGGTCTATCATTCGCGGTCCAAGACCGCCTATCTTGTGGATGACTGAGCCTGAGGGGGATGTTGGTTGGTCCACTCTGGATATTCGGACTCGTGATGGCTGGACGGGGGAGGGCCGTAAGCCGTGGGATACGTTGAAGGCGTTTCGAATTCCAGCGGATATGAGCCGTTACACGAGCAAAGAGGACACAGAGTTTTTTAGTGCATTCCGGGCGCGCAATGCGGAGGTATGACTTTGTAAATGTTTGATGTTGTACATCGTGTATATCGCACATATTGTACATGTTGAACATATTGCATACATTGTACACACCGTATACATTGCACCCATTGCATACATTGTATACATTGCACCCACTGCATACATTATATACATTGCACCCATTGCATACATTGTCGTGCCTGGCCTGTATCATGTAGTTACTCATGTTTTGTCTTTCTTTACTTGTGTAAGCGTTTTCCATCAGTTGTGTGGTGCTAGACATGCTCTCAAAGTACAAAGAACGTGCAGAAAAGGTGGAGGAGCTTGCTACGGGTAGTGGGTCAAAAATAGCCCTACTAGAGAGTGATCTTGAAAAGGCAAAGGGTGATCATGATGGATTGCTTGCTTCTCTTCGACAGCTTGAGGGAGAGAAGGCCAAGTTGGCTGTAGAGCTTGCTACGGTTCGGGCGAACCATGCTAGGGAGTTAGAGGATTTTGAGTTGAAGAAGAAAGAGGTTGTTCAGTCCAGGGATGCAAAGATTGCCCGGCTGATGCACATGGCCACGGATGACTACCGTAAACATGTGGAGATTTTTCTTAACACCAAGGGGTGTACTGCCTTTGTCACCAAGAAGGGTTCTCCTGCTTTCCATCTTGGATATACTGCCTTAGAGGAGTTCATTGGGGAGGGTAATGTATACATTTCTGAGAGGCACAACTTCATGGAGTTTGTAGCAGACCGACAGGCCAAGAAGGCCACGACTACTGATGGTGCCTTAGTTTCCGGGGGAACTAGTTCGTCCCGGGAGATGGTTCCGTTTGATGGAGACGGAGAGTACGAGATCCCTTTGGATGACTTGCTTTCATATGATAGATCATTTGCTGGACAAGGTGTTGATCCAGTTGTTGAGGATGATGACGCGGAGGGTGTTTCCGATGAGGAGTAGTTGACATGGGCTGCGTCCCGTAGTATTTTATGTAGTAGACTAGCATGTTGTTATGTTCAGACATTCAGTCGTTTATCCGGGCTGTGTCCTGTAGTATTCTATGTAGTATTATGTTATCCTTTCGTAGTCGGACATTTAGTGTTTGTACTTGACTTATATTGGTCACAGACTTGAATGTCTTGTTGATCTCGTAGTATGATTTGCTTGGCATTATTCTAAGCACTTAGTCTCATCTTGCATGCATATCTGCTCATCATTCCATGCTTTTGTAGCGCAAGGCTGTGTTTGTGAAGTTGACAAGGCCTTGGCTTGTTTTGCCTTGTACATAAATATTATTGAATATTAACAAACATGTAAGTGAATGATGCAATAGACACAAATATTAATAAAAGGAGACGAGGGTCTCAAGTTTCATTAATAAAGCTGAATACAAGCATTCCGGGCGAGAGCCCTCGTTCAGTTGGCATGTAAGGGACTAGGGTCCGCGAACAATTGAGATTTGACAAGTTCTTATTTTTATAATTCTAAAGGTACCCCGGGGCCTTATAAGTTCGACCGTGGGGAATCCTTTATAAAAGACGTACTAAGTACGTGAGCCTAGATATAGAACTTACGGAGACAAAGTCCATGCCAAGTGTTGGCAATCTCCGCTCCGTCCATGGTAGATAGCTTGTAAGTTCCTTGTCGGACAACTTGGGTAACAATGTAGGGGCCTTCCCAATTCGGCCTCAACTTGCCTTGGTGCCCGGGATCAGACACTTCAGTCGCCCTTAGGACAAGGTCTCCCTTGGAGTACTGACGTTGATTGATCTTCTTTCCGAAGTAGGCTGCAGTCTTTTGCTTATAGTTTGTCATGCGAAGCACAGCTTGGTCTCGAACTTCATCCAACAAATCCAAATTGGTTCTTAGTCCTTCTGAGTTTGTTTGCTCATTGTAGTTGATGATGCGGAAGGAAGGAGAACCCATCTCAATGGGTAAGATAGCTTCAGTGCCATAGCACAACTTGAAAGGAGACTCGCCGGTGGAAGTCCGGGGAGTGGTTCGGTAAGACCACAAAATATTGGGTAACTCTTATACCCACTTCCCCTTGGCATCTTGGAGTCTTTTCTCGAGTCCGCGGAGCAAACTTCGATTGGTGACCTCGACTTGGCCATTGGTTTGAGGATGAGCGACGGAAGACCGCTTGTGGACGATGCCAAAGTCATCAAGAAAGTCCACAAAATCATTGCTCACAAATTGAGTCCCATTGTCTGAGATCAAGGTGTGTGGGATTCCAAACCTACGAATGACTTGGCTATGGAAGAACTTTATGCATTCTTTGTTTGTAATGTGCGCAAGTGCTTTGGCCTCTGCCCACTTTGTCATGTAGTCCACAGCCACGATCACATACTTGAGTCGTCCTGGGGCAAGTGGGAAAGGACCCATGAGATCAATGCCCCACGTAGCAAAGGGAATGGGGGAGAGAATTGAGGATGGAGGAGCCGGGGCTTGTTTTGGCACATTGTTGTAGAACTGGCATTGCTTGCATTTTTGCACATAGCTAAGGGAATCCTTGAAGAGAGTAGGCCAGTAATAGCCTTGCCTTAAAATTTTGTGCGCCAGCGCCTTGCCCCCCATGTGGTCACCGCACATGCCTTCGTGCACTTCTTTCATACAATACTCAGCCTCAGATGGGGCAAGGCATTTAAGCAAGGGGTCATGAAATCCCTTACGATACAAGGCTCCGTCAATCCAACTGAAACGAGTGGACTTTGCTTTCACAGATCTAGCTTCCTTGGAGTCAGATGGCAAGGTTCCATGTTGAAGGTAGTTGATGATAGGGGTTGCCCAACTTGACTCTGTGTTAATGTTGGAAACCAAAGGACCTTCTTCTATACTTGGTTTTTCAAGGTACTCGAGGTAGACTGCTCCCTCTAACTTCTCCAAGTCGGAAGTTGCTAACTTGGAGAGGGCGTCAGCTACCGCATTGTCGCCTCGTTTGATAAGTGGGTTTTATATCTACTTGGAACGCTTCGAATCGGCTTAAATTGACTGTCTTGGCCTCAAGTATGTGGTGTTATGATCTGTTTGGAGTGTTTTGTGCAGGTGTGCTAAATTGGAGCAAGGTGCTTGTTTTTATTGCTAAATGTGGTGGTGTTGATGTTAAGGAAGAAGGAAGCTAGAGATTTTGGAGCTTAATTAGATGGACATTCGGATTTATTGGACTAGGTGGGCTGGCTACACTGTTTGGGCCATATCTTGAGTTCTAGAAGTCCGATTTTGACGATCTTACAGTCCACGCGAAGAGAATGAAATTTTCTGTCAGGACAAGTGGGGCGCCCGCGCCACTAGTGGGGCGGCCGCGCCACTTTGGCAGGAGAAATGTGGGGCGCCCGCTCCACTAGTGGGGCGGCCGCGCCACCCCCTCTGGCCCAATTTCTGTTTTGCTCTGATTTTGATATTAGGGCATTGACTGGTCAAACCTGAGGCATCTATCAATACTTGTGGACGTTTTAGGAGGCTACTACCCGAATGCTATTTTTGATTATGAAGTATCTATCGAGGAGAACAAGGGAGAGGCTAATTGGAGAAGATCTATATTCATTCAATCTTTGTATTCTTCTTAATTAGGCGATACTTGGATTCTTCTTTTCAGTTTAAAACCTTTGTTACTATTGATACTATTTACTTTTCAATTATCAATTCAAGACTTAGTTTTTATATCATGTTTTCATTAGAACCCGCGATGATGAACGGTTCATTCATGAACTAATCGTTATCGTGGGATTCTAACGGAGTTTCTTATGGAGTTTAGTAGTTAATTGTTTTTATATATTCTGTGTGTGATGGCTAATTGATTTCCTATCATGGTTGTGCTTACTCGTTGTGGATGCGTAGCTAACATTCATGATTGTTTGTTAATCTCTATTGATTGCGAAAGTGGATATAGGGATTTAGAACTTGCCATGCTAGCATAAGTTCATGTATAATTGTCATGCATGATTCGTGGATGATTTTAACCATTTCATCTACCTTATGTAATCTGAATAGATAACTTGCTCATTAACCCACTATGTTTTCAATCTCTATAGACATATAGGGACTAAGCATATTTGGTGTCCATTTAACTTCTATCTTTATTGTGGATGTTTAAGTGGTAGGGTATATGTATACTGAAAGGTAGCGTATACTAGTTTCGTGTTATCTGATTAGTTGTCACAACCGTCATATGCAGAGATTAAGAACAAAAGACTCTAGATGAAGTAAGTAATGATGTTGGAATCCCATGTTTTATTCATATTAGTAATTCACAAGTTATTCTCTTTAGTTAATATAATCTTGTTAAGTGCTAGTTAATTAGTTAAACAAAACCAATTTTGATACTTATCTTAGCAGTGAGTAATAACCATACATTGGTGCATAAGTAATAGACTATAGCAACCTAAACCAGTCCTTGTGGGAACGAACTTGATTTATCTATATACTACTTGTGACCACGTGCGCTTGCGTGTTTTTGTGCGAACAAGTTTTTGGCGCCGCTGCCGGGGACTCGGTGTTGTTTTATTTTTAGTTTATGTGCTTGTCATCAGTGGTCGTTAGAGTTCACTGACTCGGATTGTTTTTCTAACCTATCTTGTTTAGTTTGGTGTGTTTCAGGTACTTGAGTGTTTAAAAATGGCAGGCGAGGAGTTGCCATGGTGGGCATATTCGAGGACATCCATGCCTCAGCAATGTGAGCAATGTTTGGGCGTTCATGAGACCTCACCATATTGTTACTACGAAGGAGTTGATCCATATGTCACTTATGAGGAACAACCATATTCTCAATACCATCCTCAACAATACCAGCAAGATGTTCCAAAAATGTCATATTTCTTTGGTAGTGAAGAGTTTCAACATCAACAACATACTCCTACTTTTCAGTCAGATGAGGTTGTTGATATGGAGGAGATTAGGATGCTTGTAAAGAGTAATGAGGAGTCTATCAAATCTTTGGAGACACTAGTTGCTCAAGTTTTGAGTGCCTTGGAACAAGAGAAACAACAGTTTATACTAGAGGCAATTCCAGAAAATAACGGTGACTTGGAGCAAGGTACTGCATGCATAATTGAGGAAGACAAATTCCAAGGTGAGGTGAGCGTTCACAAGCCATATGAGGAATTTGATCATGCTAGTATGGTGGATGATTTGGAAAGGGCACTATATGGGACAAACACTAATGAGCTACACAAATTTCAAGAATTGGTATGTGCGTACCAAGAGGCTGATGACCATGGGAAAGATGCAGGTCTTCTACTTGTCTCAGAGTATAAAGATGGAGGTAGCGCATTAGAGCCATTGGAGGAAGTTCTCTTTGAGGAACCAAAGGCTTCAACAACTTACATTTACCCTCCTCCATTATATTCGAGCGAAGCCCGCGAATGTGTGTTGTTCTACAAATTGACAAATTTTGGGTCAACCGATGAAGGCATTGGAATAGGATATAGTTGTTATACGAATAGGCCAAGCGAGGAGAAGGGGCAGAAAGTGTGCCGCCGTGATGACGATGAAGTCTCACGAAGAGATGACCAGGCCAACTATTATCATCCTTAATGGAGACTTGGACGTAGTCAAGCTAATTGACTCTAAACAAGCGCTTCGTGGGAGGCAACCCACGTGTTTCGGTATTTTTAGGTATGTTTCCTACTATCCCTTGTATTTACTTCCATTCAATGGGGACATTGAATATTTTAAGTTTGGGGGTGATGTGTGGGTTGGTAGTGTTAGTGTGTGTCTTATGTAGGATTCATATTGCATATGTAGTTGTAGTTCATTCGTAGTTTTGCATATTTATGTCATATAGAGCATTCTGTTGCATAGTTCTATTTATTATGTTAGTCCATTGTGTAAAGCATAATGTAACATAAGATTTAAAAGAGATAACTACAACTCAACAAAGGACAAGACAGATAATAATATTAACAGAAGCACAGGAATCCAGAATCGAAGAAGAAAAGGTAAACTCAAAAAATCAAAATACGTTATGTATTCTTGAAGTCCGTAAACAGGTCACGGAAAGAAGTTCATGAAAATGTTCAGGCCTCAGTGACAGCAGAAGAAACAAGATTTTCAAGACGACAGAAGTATGTTAATGATTTAGGGTTCAGTACCACGGGATTCCAGTGATGAAGCAACCAGAACGACAAGGGACTTATCAGCAGCACTATATTGAAGACATAAAATAATAATTGATCAAGTGTTATTCATCTGTGAACCACACCAGTTGCACGAGGTGACAGCACCAAAAAAGGATCAAGTTATTGTATCGTCTAAGAAGAAAGTGATACAGTCTATTACTTAAACACCCAGGAGCTCAGTGGAATCATTAATGGATAAAAGACAAGAAACAAGGATTCGATAGTTTTTCAATTAAGAAAACTATCGAATGGTATAATAATGATTCATTAAAAACCATGATTACTTTAGTTTGGTATTCGATAGTTTTATTTAAAAAACTATCGAATGGTAAATTAAAGTATTCCATTCGATGGTTTTTAAATCCATTCGATGGTTTTTCAATTCATGGAGCAGGTGAAAAGTTTGGCTTGTCTGACAGGTTGATGAAGATCCAACGGCCAGGATTGATTCTTCAAGAATGGTTCGATGGTTTTCAATTCAAGTCTACAATTAATACTGAGAGAAGAGTGTGTCTTCTTCAGTTAAGGATTTCAACACAGAGACATTACTGAGAGAGAGAAGAGCCGGAGAAAATTATCAGAGAAATTAATAGTGCTCAGAACTTGATCATTGTTTTGTATTTGTGTAACCTTAAACTCATTGACGCTAATCTACGGATTAGAAATTGTAGCACCCCTCGAGGTTTATATTTATAAAAAGATATATTCCCCGAAACTTGATTTGGTTTGGTGTGTTTGATTTCATTTTAGAACTGAAAGATTAATCCGCGAACGAAATTAAATTATTTGTGAGTATCGTATTCAACCCCCCCTTCTACGATACTTTGGACCTAACAATTGGTATCAGAGCTACTTGATTGATATACAAATCAGATCCGGTGAATGAGACCAAAATCAAACGTAGCGTGAAAATACGAAGCAAATTTTTTAACTTTCAAATTTTTTCATTTAATTGGAATTTCTTGAATTTTAAACAATTTGAAATTTTCAGAAACCATGAGTGCTCCAAAGACAACCGCTGGTATTAAAGTTCCCCCGTTTACTAGAGATGATTTCGGTTTGTGGAAGATGAAGATGCTGTTATTTATCAAGGCATCTAATCCGTTGTATATTGGCATATTAGAAAACAGACCGTTTGTACCAATGAAACCAGTTAGTGAATCTATAGCTCCTGATGGTAGCAGGATTCCTTCAGGCACCCAACCTAAGGAGATAAGTGAATTTACAGATTCTGACAAAGAACTGATTTGATTGGACACCAGTTTAATGTTGATATTGGCGGACTCCGCGGACAAGGAAATGAGCTATCAGTTGATGAACTGTACAAGCGGGAAACATATGTGGGATACCATTAACCTAATAATGGAAGGAACTGAAGACGTTCAGGAAAACAGATTGGACATTCTGACTTCTCAATATGAAGCGTTTAGGTCCCTGCCAGGAGAAAGTATAACTCAGGTCTTTGAGAAGTATACTAAGCTCCTCAATGAATTGGCAATGAAAGGAAAGACCTATCCACTGAGAGAATCGAACAGGAAGTTCATGATGACGCTGCCCCATCATGTAGAACACAAGTCATCATCCATTAGGGAAAGAATTGACTTCACAAAGATGCCACTAGAGATGATCTATGGCAAGTTGAAGACCTATGAGATGGAACAGGAACAAAGGGTGATAATCTACGGATCAGGGACAGTGGACAGCAAGCACAATGCATTTGTGAGATCAGCAGCACTTGTAGTGGATGAACCAATAACTTCTGAGATTCAGGTTCAAACCCCTAGAGCTGGAAAGGAGGTGATAATAGAAGCAGAAATGGATTCTGTGAATCTGGGTGTTGATGAAAGTGATTACTACACCCTAGAAGAGCTTGAGCAAATGGAAGACAAAACCATGGCGTACTTAGCTGCAAAGTTTAGTCATATTCGTTTCAAGAGAAACCCTAAGTACAAGTTCAAGGGCTCAACCAACAGATTCCAGAAGAGCAATTATACACCTAGTACAGGCTTTAAGGGAGGCTACAAGACTGGCATGATTGATAGGAGCAAATCAAGATGCTATAACTGCAATGAGTTAGGGCATTTCGCCACTGAATGCCGGAAGCCTCGTCAAGCAAGAGACATGAAAGATGTCTATGGAAAGAAGGATTCTTATGATGAGTTGAAGAAGGAGAATGCCAAGCTTAAACAGCAATTGGAGGCATTCTCTGGAAAGCAGAAAGGGAAGGCTTACATAGCAGAGGGAAAGCACTGGGATGATACTGATTCGGATGAAGAGGAGGAATATGTAAATGTTGCTCTAATGGCTGACTCTTCAGAGGAATCACCTCAATCATCTCAGGTACCTATCTTAACTACAATTGATATGTCTAATTCTGAGTACAAGAAAACTGTGCAAGATCTTAGTGTAGAATTGTTTAATGTACACACAAGCATGCTAGCATCTGAAATGGAAAATGCTAAACTAGTTCTTAAGATTAAAAAGCTAGAATCTAAAAATGAAGAACTAGAGCTTGTAGCTGTAACATTAGAAGATCTTAAGCAAAAGAATGCGTACTTAGAGAACAAGGTCAAGTGTAATGATGAGATAGAGACTATCCTCAGGAAGCAGATTTCAGATCTAGATTTGAAGCTGAATGCTTTTAAGAATTCCGCTCTAGTGGCTAAGGAAATCATTGATACTCAGGCCGTAGAGAATAAAACTGCTATAGGATTTGACTATAACAAGAAAGCTGGTAAGAAGATTGTGGAATTCCCTGTGACACCTTCAGTTGTCAAAAGGAATACTCCACATGTTCTTAAGAATGTTGATTGTCCAGTTTTTGTTAAGCCGTTTCCACCTCTCTTTTATGAGGATGATCTTTTCATAGCTCAAGAATTGCTTGAGGAGGATTTATTGAAGAAAAAAGAGGTAACGACTAAGTTGCCTAGGAAATCAGTAAAGAATGTTTTACCTAAACCTGATTTACCTAAAACTGAAGTAGGTTCCTTAGTTAGTAATGTTAAAAAGAACAGGAATGGGAGGAAAAAGATTGTTAATCAGGAATTGGTTCCATCTTCTCCCATTGCATCTAGGAAGTTATGTTCTATTTGTAATTCTGCTGGACACCTTACACATGCATGTAAAAAGATTAAAGTAGAAACTGCTAATGCTTCTGAAATGCATAACATGTCTGACATGCCTGATAATCATGAACCCTGTGGAAAGAAAGAGTGTTTGCTATGTAAGTACAACATCATGCATGCTTATTTTAAGTTGATGTCTGATAGTAGCAATAGATCTAGTAATGTTAAATCCACAGATACTATGAATATTTAACAGGGTAAGACTAAATTGAATGTTACTCCTGTTAAATCATCTAAACCTTCAGGACCCAAACAATTTTGGGTACCAAAGTCCGCTTAATCAATCTGTGATTGCAGGGTAAGGTTGAAAGCTCAAAGGTTGTGTGGATTCTGGATAGTGGCTGTTCTAGACACATGACAGGTGAAGAGTCCCTGCTTACAGAGGTGGTTAAGAAGACCGGCCCGATTGTAACCTTTGGAGATGACAGCAAAGGATTCACTACGGGATATGGTAAATTGAAAGCTGGAAATGTCATCATTGAAAACATCTCTCTTGTTGAAGGATTAAAGCACAATCTACTAAGTATCAGTCAATTCTGTGATAAAGGCTACAACGTAGATTTCAGAAAGGACAAGTGCTTGATCACCAACAGGAAGGATGAGAAGCTTACTCTACTGGGAGTGAGAAAAGGAAATTTGTTTATAGCTGACTTAAGTTCTACCAGTGAAGGAGAAGTTACATGTTTCTATGCAAAGGCATCTTCATAACAAAGTTGGCTATGGCACAAGAAGCTCTCACATCTGAACTTCAAAACTATGAACTCTTTGGTAAAGAGAGAGTTAGTGAGAGGGTTGCCCCTGATGGAATTCAATCAGGAGGGACTATGTGAAGCATGTGAAAAGGGGAAGTCGAAGAAAGCATCACATGGAAGCAAAGGAATGACAAGCATTACTGAACCATTACAGCTGATTCATATGGATTTATTTGGTCCAGTTAATGTTATGTCACTTTCAAGAAACAGATATGCATTGGTGATGGTGGATGACTACTCCAAGTACACGTGGGTGTTGTTCATACAAACAAAGGATGAAGCAACACAACTAATCATTGATGACATCAAGAAGATAGAAGTGGAAGCTAAGCTACCTGTGCGGACAATCAGATCAGACAATGGAACTGAATTCAAGAATGCAGTTCTAAATGATTTCTGCTCAGAGAAAGGAATATCAAGACAGTTTTCAGCACCAAGAACTCCTCAACAGAATGGAGTAGTGGAAAGGAAGAACAGGACCTTGGTTGAAGCAGCAAGGACCATGTTGAGTGAATCAAAACTTCCCACTTACTTTTGGGCTGAAGCAGTGAATACAGCTTGCTACACTCAGAATCGAACCCTGATCAACAAAGATCATGAAAAGACTCCGTATGAGTTAATGGCCAACAAGAAGCCAACACTGAAGTACTTTCATGTGTTTGGTGCAAAGTGCTTTGTACTTAAAGATGGAGAACATCTTGGCAAGTTTGATGCCAAAGCAGATGAAGGCATTTTTCTGGGCTATTCTCTGGAATCTAAGGCTTTCAGGGTATATGTGATTGAAGATAAGAAGGTGTTGGAAAGCTTTAATGTAACATTTGACGACACTAAAAGACCAGGCCTGCAAACTGGAGAGAACTCTGAATCCTTGGTGTTTGAAAATCTATCAGGAGATCTCTCTGAAAATGAAGAAGTACCTGAAGTTGTTACAGTCATTAATAATAATCATAATGATAATGATTCTGGACAAAGTGGTGACCTAAGTGGAAATCCTCAACATACAGGATCCACTAGTCAGTCTTCAGAATCAACAGATCAGACCGTCAACAACTCAGGGGGAGCAGGAGAAGGATCAACTAGTCACACTCCACAACATCTAGAACAAGGAGAATCATCAAGATCGCATCTGCCAAGACAAAGGGTATGGAATAGAGATCATCCCTTTCACTTGATCATTGGTGATCCGGACACAGGAGTGAGAACTAGGAGAACATCACAAAATGAATGTCACTATTCTGGGTTTCTTTCAGAAACAGAACCTAAGAAAGTTGAAGATGCTCTAGATGATCCAGATTGGGTGATTGCCATGCAAGAAGAACTCAATCAGTTTGAAAGGCAGAAAGTTTGGAAGCTGGTACCCAGGCCTAAGGGAAAATCTGTTATTGGAACACGATGGGTATTCAGAAATAAATTGGACGAAGATGGCATTGTAACGAGAAACAAAGCCAGACTGGTTGCTAAAGGTTACTCTCAAGAAGAGGGTATAGATTATGATGAAACCTATGCACCAGTAGCAAGACTTGAGGCCATCAGAATGTTTCTGGCATTTGATGCACATTCCAATTACAAGGTATATCAAATGGATGTGAAGAGTGCTTTTCTGAACGGGGAGTTAGAAGAAGAAGTGTATGTGGAACAACCTCCAGGTTTTGAGGATTCAAAACTGGCAGACTTTGTGTACTTTCTATTCAAAGCTCTCTATGGACTCAAACAAGCTCCAAGGACATGGTATGACACTCTCTCTGAATTCTTACTTGAAAATGATTTTACAAGAGGTGTTGTAGACAAAACTCTCTTTGTCAAAAAGCATAAAAATGATTTGATATTGGTGCAAGTATATGTTGATGACATAATATTTGGTTCTACTAATGATGATCTATGCAAGAGATTTGCTAAGTTAATGCAGAGTCGTTATGAAATGAGCATGATGGGTGAATTGTCATTCTTTCTTGGATTGCAAGTATACCAGAAACAAGATGGTATATTCATTTGTCAGTCCAAGTACATCAAGGATCTTCTTAAGAAGTATCAAATGGAAGACTCATCTACAGCAAAGACTCCTATGCCAACTGTGACTAAGCTTGATAAGGATGAAACTGGTAAGAAGGTTGACATCACAGGCTACATAGGTATGATAGGCTCATTACTTTATCTCACTGCAAGTAGACCAGATATAATGTTTGCAACATGCTTGTGTGCTAGATTTCAGTCTGATACTAAAGAATCTCATCTAATAGCTGTTAAGCGAATATTTAGGTATCTAAAGGGGACCCCAAATCTTGGAATTTGGTACCCTAAAGATACATGATTTGATCTTATTGGATACACAGACTCTGATTTTGCAGGTTGTAAGATTGATCGGAAGAGTACTTCAGGAAGCTGTCAGTTTCTTGGAAGAAGGTTAGTTTCCTGGCATAGCAAGAAGCAGCATTCAGTATCCACATCAACAGCTGAGGCTGAATACATTGCTGCTGGTAGCTGTTGTGCTCAGATCTTGTGGATGAGAAACCAACTCCGTGACTATGGACTTTTGTTGACAAAGATTCCAATATTTTGCGACAACACAAGTGCCATAGCAATCTCAAACAACGCAGTGCAACACTCGAGGACGAAGCACATCGACATCAGGTATCATTTTATCCGAGAGCATGTCATGAATGGAACTGTGGAGTTACACTTTGTACCCACAGAGGATCAAATTGCAGACATCTTTACTAAACCGCTTGATGAATCCACTTTCAATAAGCTGGTTGGTGAACTTGGGATGTTAAATCTTTCTAATTGATTTTGATTAGAAGTCAGTAACTGCAGAGAGTCCTGGTGAATACATGAGTTTAAGAATTGCTATATCCTTAGGACTCGTGAATTTATTTTCTGGAGCAATTCTCGTAGTTAGGATTATTGTACTAATTGTATGTCATAATTATGGATGATATATCTTCTGGCATTTAATTAGTCATTAATTCTAAAAATTATTTAGGTGCTAATATTTGTTCTAAATATTCTAGCATCTATTTAATTTGAATTAATTTGCTTTGTTTTTAACATTGTAGATTAATGCAGCATAATTTATTGGATTTTAATTGGTTAATATCACTCAATGATATTTAATTGATTTTATTCTAAGAAAATTGTGAATTTTCTGTTAAGAATTGATTTTGGTGAATTTTAAAAGATTTATTAAAATTAAAATTTGACAGGAAATACAAAAAGTCTGATTTTTAGAACATGAACAGGTTTTAAAATGAAGACAGAAGCAAAAAGTATCGAATTTAGGAAATTCGATAGTTTTTCAAGTACATAGATAAATCTATCGAATTTAATTTTCGATAGTTTTTGAAAAGGAAAAGAAAATCTATCGAAAACATTTCTCGATAGTTTTTTGAGAATCTTTTTAAAATATATCGAAGGAATTTAACTAATTCTATATTTAAATTCTCGATGCATTTTGAAAGTCAAAGAAAAATTTATCGAATGGAATTTAATTAATGTTGTATTAAAATTCTCGATAGTTTTTTCTGAAAAGTTGTTCGATAGATTTTGTTTTTAATAGAAAACAATCTTCGATAGTTTTCTATAGAGTCTGTTGATATTCAAAGACAACTACCTCGATAGTTTTTCAAAGAAAACCATCGAAGTCCTTTTGACTCTATTGCCCCTCTGAGAAAACCATCGAACATATAATTTTAAATCTATCGAACCTGAATGTACAAAAATACCCTTGCTTTTTTCAAAAGTATTTAACAGCCCCTTGGACAGTTTTACTTTTCATTTTTCAGATCTAAGGTGTTTGTTCGATACTTACATATATATACAAAAAGAATCAACAAAGAACTCGATAGTTTACATCAGTTTACCTTCATTTGCTTGAGATAATTCATAGTTACAGCAGTAATTTCTTGAATTACTGTGTTTGTACGGATCAAACTTGAGTACAGTGACGGTTTGCTTTGTTTTTGATAAGAAAACCATCGAGTGAATCAATTAATTTCTTTAACCATTGTTACCACTGTTCTTAGTTGGCATTTGCTTGGTTAAACAATTGCTTACTACTTTCTGATAATTCGAAAGGGTCACAATTAGGGTTCCTTAATTGATAGGTTTGTGTATTCGAATTTGTTAAGTGATTAAAAAGGGATTATTTTTGTTAGAGTTTGATTAATTAATAAAAAAAAATTAATTAATTAAATTTAAGTGTAAAATTAGTTTTGGTTTAAAATTAATTTTCTGGAAATTTGAAACATAATGGCTGGAGAATTTATCGTAACCAAGACTAATCATGTCTCGTTCCAAAACTTGCAATCCATAACGAACTTACAGTTTCGTGCATGGGCAGAGTTTTTGAACACACGTTCATTAGTGGCATTCGCTGTGAGTACTCCCGTGGTCCTTTGTATTGATCAATTGACTGCGTTGTACACAACCGCCACGGATACAAGTGAGAATAATATAAGATCCTTCAGTTTTGTTGTGCCAGGGGGCAGAACAATAAGGGTGACGGAACATGACTTTAACAGAGTACTTCATTTTCCTACAGAAAACCTTGTTCCTGATCCTACAACTGAGGAGATACATGCTTTCTTCACTCTCATTAGAAGTCAACAACCTAACTTCTTTGTGGGAGAGTTCCTTAAGCATTACTTGCCAAAAGCATGGAACTTTTTCTTTCATACCCTAATCCATGTTTTTACTGCCAAGCTAACAAATCTGCATGGTATTCCCTTATTCCTTCAAAAGATAGGGTTTGCCATTGCGAACAATAGGCATATTAACATTGGACGGTTACTGATTGATCAAGTAATCATATGCATGGGACCACTGGATGAAAGAACGGGCATAGATGAAGATGTGCTATGTTTCTATCCTAGGTTCCTACAGCTAATTCTCAATGATATCTTAACAGATGATGAACGGGAGATCTTTGAAGGTGAAGCCAACCAGGAGTGCATGAGAATGAAGAGCAATGCCATAACCGCTCTCATTAGGAAGAACAACTATCTTCCAGGGGTACCCATTGTTCTCACTGAATATCTAAGAACAGTGCCCCTACCACTTCTACCCCCAGGGGAACAGGTAAATCAAGGTAATATTCCACAACCTGAACCTGTAATGGCACCTGTACCAATGGATGTTGATCCAGAGCCCTTAGTGGCCATTCCTGACCAGGAGGTTGCAAACCCACAACCTCTAACCATGGTCGAAGAGCCTTTGGAAGAGCAAAATGAAAACATAAACGAACCTCCTTCCCCTACTATACCCATTAAAGAACCATCCATGAGTGTAGAGGGAGATAGTGCCAAAGCAGCACCACATAAGGAGATACACCCTTCAACAGCAGCTCTGCCTTCCTCTAAAAGGAGAAGAACAGAAACCGAGGCAACTGTTGATACTTCATTTCTTTCATCCAAAGCGCCCTTTACTGATTTTTCTGATGCTGACTGGGCTACGCTAACGAAAGCAATATCTGAACCAATAGCTCAATCAAGTAAGGAAGAATTGACGGAAGCAACTGGTGTTCCGACCATATTACGGTCAGGTTCACTGGTTGAAGGTTCTAAGAACCAAGGGTCTTCACAGACGTCGAGAGAAGGCTTTGACCTAAATGCACAATATAAAAGGTCATTGTCTACCTCCCCAGATGAAACATATCTGGATCCTGCGGGTAAAGGGTCTGACGTAGGTGCAGATCGGCAACTCGTTGACAGTGAATCAATTACTATTGAGGAGTCAACTGAGGTGAAGTCTTTACAGACTCACGGGGAAGATTCGGGATCTCTGCTGTTAAAAGAGCCTGTTTCTAACCCCCTAGAGATTCAAACTCTAGATCCTTCAAAGGATATATCATCTAAGGATGATCAGCAACTTGGTTTATCCAAGGACGGGGACTTGCGAAGCCCCATTGCACCACCGATGACATCCTTAAGGACGGCTACGGTGATCTCTTCTGCAGGTACAATCAGCACAAAGGATTTGAGTGAAACAAAAACACTTACACCTGGCCTGAGTGGGAAAGGAAAAATGATTCAAACACCGACAGAAACGTTGAGTGTACACCCAGAGCCAAATGTGAGGAGTGACACCCTAAACCTACCTAATATTGATGATCTGCTGTTACCAACAGAAAAAGAACTACAAGTTCAATCTTCCCTCAAGGAGATGACAGTTCGAGACAAAGAAGGAAATCCACTTTTTAAGGTTCCACTGCGACCTTTCTTTGACCAAGGGATCTCCTCCAGTCAAGACAATATTTCTTTAAAGTCTATTCAAGAGAAAGTTGACTTGGCTGCAGCTGATTCTAGGAGAACATTCAGGGTCATTGGCAGTGCATCTGGCACTATAACAGGTACGAAGCAGGCAGTGGACTCCTTAAAGAAGGAAGCTATGGAAGAACTAGTCGAGCTGAGGATGGACGTCAGGGAACTTAAAGATGGATTCATGAATGAAGTAACTGCACTGTCTCAAGGACATGAAGCTTTGAAAGAAGACGTTCTAGTTATCCGGGATGGTCAAGCACGGGTAAAAGATGCAATGAATTCCCTTTCAAGAGTGGAGTCTAAGCTAAACAAGAGGCTGGATCACATGGAAAAGACTACCAACTCAAGATTGGAGAACATTGACCTGTCGCTAGCTTCTATAAATGATTTTAATAAGCAGCTTATGGATTTCTTGGAGAATCAAGGTGACGGAGTAGAGTCTATTTGGAGTATGCTGAAGAACCAACAATCTAAACAACCTGGTCCTTCCAATCAGCAACCTGATCCTTCTACTACCTTTTATGCTGAGGATGCTTTAATCGAGGATTCCTCAACTAAGGGGGAGAAAGTTGGAGAAGGGGAGAAAGAGAAGCCTAAGGATGGATGGGGAGTTTGGGAGACAGTTGAAGCTATTCCTATCAGACAATACTGGATAGAGGAACTTGTAGAGGAAGAGAAGGAGAGTGAAGAGGAATTTGAGGTCATGCATGAGCAACCTATTCAAGAGGAGCATGAGCCATATTATCCAGAGCCCGTTGAACATCCAATTTGGGAGGATATTATGGAAGAAGAAGCAAATTCTCTATCACCTGAAGAAGAAGCTGCCTTGGAAGCAATAAGAGCTCAGAGAGCTGCAATAGATGCCAGGCAAGCTGAGAAGGAGAAACAGCAAGCAATTCTGAGAAGTGAAAAGCTAAAGAGAATGAAGGTGTATAATGAAGTGAGGAAGAAGAAGATGATAGATCTGGCAAAGAAAGATGGTACTGAATGGGAAATGGCTTATAAAACCTTTTGCGGAGTTGAAGACGGATTAGAAGTCAACGACAATGCTGAGGTGGAAGTTATTATTCAGGACATCAGAAGTGCTAATCTTGAAGATCAGACTTACTTTAAAGCACTGAGAAGCTCTATAATCTGTCTGAATGCTGGGGTTAAAGCAAATGGTGCCTGGAGCTTATTAATCAGTTTTCTGGAGAAAGGTACATTTGTGATTTCCACTAAGTTTTTAGAACAGAGGACATATACAGAATTGCAGGCTATACTCATCAAGATCCAAAGAACCACAAGGCTAAATGAACTGCTCCGTGAGCATGTTAAGGAGATCGTGATGAAAGTCAGTCCAGAGATTACTGAAGATCCTCTAATGGTTAGATTCATGACGAATGACTTGTTCAGAATCTGCTATTTGGCTGAGGACAAACTGAGAGACTACCCAAGCAACTATCTAATCTCAGTTGAGAAGTATCTTAGATCCACTGGATTCTCATCAACGGAGAAGGACAAAGCAGCAGACACTCTTAGAAGATTTCTAATGGAGAATGTTCCTTACTATAGGAAAAGAGTGGAAAGAGGATTGGAAGTGCATACCAGACTGCCAAACATGCCAAAGCTAAACAAGAAAGATGTTAACATTGCATGGTTATGGGCTGGAGTGGGTCAAGAGGTTGAATATATTGGAAGACACATCCAAGGAGCAATCCTTAAACCTGGAGAACCACTGCACTATCTATCAGTGATTGATTATCAAGCTGCTAACTCCGATCCAATGATTGAAGAAGGTGAGATTGGAATGGACTGAAGATTGAAGCAAAGAACAAAAGAACTATCAGCTCAGACTAGAGGAGCAACTTCATTGTATAAAGTTTAATTGTTCTTTGATTTATGAAATCTGGAAATGTATATATATCTGATCCAGAATGCATTGATATTATTACGCTGTCTTACTTTAAGTAGTTTAATGTTTCCTTAGTTAGTTGAGTTATCCTCGAAGTATTTGCTTGTCGAACTCTATCCAATCAAATAGGGGGAGATTGTAAAGCATAATGTAACATAAGATTTAAAAGAGATAACTACAACTCAACAAAGGACAAGACAGATAATAATATTAACAGAAGCACAGGAATCCAGAATCGAAGAAGAAAAGGTAAACTCAAAAAATCAAAATACGTTATGTATTCTTGAAGTCCGTAAACAGGTCACGGAAAGAAGTTCATGAAAATGTTCAGGCCTCAGTGACAGCAAAAGAAACAAGACTTTCAAGACGACAGAAGTATGTTAATGATTTAGGGTTCAGTACCACGGGATTCCAGTGATGAAGCAACCAGAACGACAAGGGACTTATCAGCAGCACTATATTGAAGACATAAAATAATAATTGATCAAGTGTTATTCATCTGTGAACCAGACCAGTTGCACGAGGTGACGGCACCAAAAAAGGATCAAGTTATTGTATCGTCTAAGAAGAAAGTGATACAGTCTATTACTTAAACACCCAGGAGCTCAGTGGAATCATTAATGGATAAAAGACAAGAAACAAGGATTCGATAGTTTTTCAATTAAGAAAACTATCGAATGGTATAATAATGATTCATTAAAAACCATGATTACTTTAGTTTGGTATTCGATAGTTTTATTTAAAAAACTATCGAATGGTAAATTAAAGTATTCCATTCGATGGTTTTTAAATCCATTCGATGGTTTTTCAATTCATGGAGCAGGTGAAAAGTTTGGCTTGTCTGACAGGTTGATGAAGATCCAACGGCCAGGATTGATTCTTCAAGAATGGTTCGATGGTTTTCAATTCAAGTCTACAATTAATACTGAGAGAAGAGTGTGTCTTCTTCAGTTAAGGATTTCAACACAGAGACATTACTGAGAGAGAGAAGAGCCGGAGAAAATTATCAGAGAAATTAATAGTGCTCAGAACTTGATCATTGTTTTGTATTTGTGTAACCTTAAACTCATTGACGCTAATCTACAGATTAGAAATTGTAGCACCCCTCGAGGTTTATATTTATAAAAAGATATATTCCCCGAAACTTGATTTGGTTTTGTGTGTTTGATTTCGTTTTAGAACTGAAAGATTAATCCGCGAATGAAATTAAATTATTTGTGAGTATCGTATTCAACCCCCCCTTCTACGATACTTTGGACCTAACACATTGTAGTTGCATTTGCATAGCATATTTCATGATCCCTTAAGACTTGATTGTTTCTGTGGTGAGTCGATGTTGATTGGAGTGTAGTTGTGATGAACAGAGGGCTGATTAAGTTCCTAAGTATTAACTTGCATGCCAGGAACAAATCTTTTACATAAGTCTCATGGGTTGCTTTTGCTTTTGATCAGACCATGCTTGTTTAGATGTTTAAGTTTAACCACTTGTTTATATGTAGAATGTTGGCTAGATTCTTGAAAATGAAGGTGCACTTAAGTATAAGTTTGGGGAAACCAGGAATTTCATGCTAGTTGTTAATAAAGGCTAGGCGTCAAATGGCTAGTAGCCGCTCATTGGTAAAAAATGAGTAGTCTAGGGTGGGATGAGAAAAGCAATGGCACTCATTCCGAAATTTGAAAAAGAGAAAAAAAAATTGAAAAAAAGAAAAAAAAAAGAGTTGTGTTTGTTTTGTGTTTATGCAGAATTGATCAGGGTGAGCTCTTTAATACTCGAGTAAGTAAGTTCTTTGGGGACTTTGTGCCTAGTGACCTAAGACTTTTCCGGTTTGGGATCCACTGACCTAAAGCTCGTTAAATGGGTATTATTGTAAAATCCTTTCGAGGTCTCATCCATTGCACGATCAAATAAGCATATGTGTTGTGTATAGTGGTTTGTGTAATAAAGCATGAATTTCTGTCTAACTCGAGTGGTTTATGGAGGTGTGTCCTAAAGGTTCTTGTGTCTAGCGTTCATTCTGTTTATAAACTTGTGGTTGTTTTGGCTAAGGATAGGTATGGTCTTGATTAAGTTTGGGAGTATGTTGGTGAGCATTGCACACACGCACGTTCCTGTGTTTGTATGGTTGATCAAGGGGAGTTTGGTCGAACTCTGTTTGGAAGATTGCATTCTGTGAGATTTTGGCTTATTTATTGGTTATGGTTAGGTTGAGGGGATTGCTTGCATTATCATATTAGTTGCATTCATGCATTGCATTAGTTTCATATAGAGTTGTGTTTATGCTTGAGGACAAGCATCGGTTTAAGTTTGGGGGTGTGATAAGTGGGTTTTATATCTACTTGGAACGCTTCGAATCGGCTTAAATTGACTGTCTTGGCCTCAAGTATGTGGTGTTATGATCCGTTTGGAGTGTTTTGTGCAGGTGTGCTAAATTGGAGCAAGGTGCTTGTTTTTATTGCTAAATGTGATGGTGTTGATGTTAAGGAAGAAGGAAGCTAGAGATTTTGGAGCTTAATTAGATGGACATTCGGATTTATTGGACTAGGTGGGCTGGCTACACTGTTTGGGTCATATCTTGAGTTCTAGAAGTCCGATTTTGACGATCTTACAGTCCACGCGAAGAGAATGAAATTTTCTGTCAGGACAAGTGGGGCGCCCGCGCCACTAGTGGGGCGGCCGCGCCACTTTGGCAGGAGAAATGTGGGGCGCCCGCTCCACTAGTGGGGCGGCTGCGCCACCCCCTCTGGCCCAATTTCTGTTTTGCTCTGATTTTGATATTAGGGCGTTGACTGGTCAAACCTGAGGCATCTATCAATACTTGTGGACGTTTTAGGAGGCTACTACCCGAATGCTATTTTTGATTATGAAGTATCTATCGAGGAGAACAAGGGAGAGGCTAATTGGAGAAGATCTATATTCATTCAATCTTTGTATTCTTCTTAATTAGGCGATACTTGGATTCTTCTTTTCAGTTTAAAACCTTTGTTACTATTGATACTATTTGCTTTTCAATTATCAATTCAAGACTTAGTTTTTATATCATGTTTTCATTAGAACCCGCGATGATGAACGGTTCATTCATGAACTAATCGTTATCGTGGGATTCTAACGGAGTTTCTTATGGAGTTTAGTAGTTAATTGTTTTTATGTATTCTGTGTGTGATGGCTAATTGATTTCCTATCATGGTTGTGCTTACTCGTTGTGGATGCGTAGCTAACATTCATGATTGTTTGTTAATCTCTATTGATTGCAAAAGTGGATATAGGGATTTAGAACTTGCCATGCTAGCATAAGTTCATGTATAATTGTCATGCATGATTCGTGGATGATTTTAACCATTTCATCTACCTTATGTAATCTGAATAGATAACTTGCTCATTAACCCACTATGTTTTCAATCTCTATAGACATATAGGGACTAAGCATATTTGGTGTCCATTTAACTTCTATCTTTATTGTGGATGTTTAAGTGGTAGGGTATATGTATACTGAAAGGTAGCGTATACTAGTTTCGTGTTATCTGATTAGTTGTCACAACCGTCATATGCAGAGATTAAGAACAAAAGACTCTAGATGAAGTAAGTAATGATGTTGGAATCCCATGTTTTATTCATATTAGTAATTCACAAGTTATTCTCTTTAGTTAATATAATCTTGTTAAGTGCTAGTTAATTAGTTAAACAAAACCAATTTTGATACTTATCTTAGCAGTGAGTAATAACCATACATTGGTGCATAAGTAATAGACTATAGCAACCTAAACCAGTCCTTGTGGGAACGAACTTGATTTATCTATATACTACTTGTGACCACGTGCGCTTGCGTGTTTTTGTGCGAACATCGTTCAACTTGCTGAAGTTGGAAGTGTTCAAAAGTTTCAATGGCCTCTTTGGCAAGACGTTGGTACTTGATCATGATGGGGTCTTTGGCTAAGTAATCCCCCTTAATTTGGCGTACCACTAGTTGAGAGTCACTATGAACGAGCACCCTTGAAACTTTTAGGTGTTGAGCCAACCTGAGACCCGCAAGGAGGGCCTCGTACTCGGACTGGTTATTGGTGGCCTTGAACTTGAAACTTAGGGCTTGCTGGATTTGAAAACCATCGGGACTTGATAAAATGATTCCTGCACCGCTCCTCTCTAAGGTAGCGGACCCATCTACGTAAAGCTCCCATGCATCAGGTATGAGCACGACCATGTCTTGGTCTGAACTTGGTGCATTGTCAGACCTAGAGGGTTGGCCTTCGGGAGGCGTAACATGGTCAGGAAATGTGCACTCCATGATGAAATCGACAAGGGCTTGACCCTTGATGGCTGTGCGAGGAACGCAATCTAGTTGAAATTGGCTTAACTCCATAGCCCAGTTTACAACACGGCCAGAGATTTCAGGTTTGTGGAGAATCTTCTTAAGTGGTTGGTCCGTGACAACTTTGATCTCGCGCCCTTGAAAGTAATGTCTGAGCTTTCGACTAGCCATGACAAGGGCGAATGCAAATTTTTCCAAGTTAGAATACCTTGTTTCTGCGTCTTTGAGAACTTGACTTACATAGTACACGGGCTTTTGGATTCCGTCTTCCTCTCGAACAAGAGTCGCGCTAACCGCGAGGGGTCCCGTAGACAAGTATAGGTAGAGAGGCTCTTCCGGGAGTGCTTTGGTTAGAACTGGGGCTGAGACCAAGTAATGCTTGATTCCTTCAAATGCCTCTTGGCACTCCGGCGTCCAAGTTAGACCCTTAAAATTTTTTGCTCCCTTTAAAACTTCAAAGAAGGGTAGACAGCGCTCCGCGAGCTTGGAGATGAATCTTCTAAGAGCGGCAAGGCACCCCGTAAGTTTTTGGACCTCCTTTTGAGTTCTAGGGGCTTTCATTTCTAGGACTGCCTTGATTTTATCTGGGTTGGCTTCGATTCCCCTGCTGCTAACAAGGAAACCAAGGAACTTTCCCGCGCTAAGTCTAAATGTGCACTTTGACGGGTTGAGTTTCATCTTGCATTCTCGGAGGTTCTCAAAACATTCTTTTAGATCTTCAAGATGTGTTTCAGCAAGAAGTGACTTGACGATCATGTCATCTACGTACACCTCCATGTTTCGGCCTAGTTGGCCTTTGAAGATTTTGTTCATAAGCCTTTGGTAAGTTGCTCCCGCGTTGACAAGTCCGAAAGGCATGAATTTGTATGCATAGACGGCCCTGTGAGTGATGAATGCAGATTTAGGAATGTCTTCCTTAGCCATGGGGACTTGGTTGTATCTCGCATATGTATCCATGAAGCTTAGCATGAGGTGACCGGATGTGGCATCGATGAGTTGATCAATGGTGGGGAGAGGATAAAAGTCTTCTGGACATGCTTTGTTGAGGTCGGTGTAGTCGATGCATATCCTCCACTTGCCATTAGGTTTCTTGACCATGAAAACATTGGCTAACCACTACGGGTACTTGATCTCAAATATAATGTCTGCTGCTAAGAGCTTTTCAACCTCAGCGTCTATCGCCTCTTGCCTTTCCGGGGCGAATGTCCTACGCTTTTGTTTGACTGCTCACGGTTGGGATCTACATCAAGGCGGTGCACAGCAACGGACTCGTCCAATCCGGGCATATCAGATGCACTCCATGCAAAGATGTTTGCGTATTATCTCAACAAGTGAATGAGTCATGCTCGCAGAGTCTCATTGAGTCCAGTGCCTATGCTGACTACTTTCTCTGCGTCTCCTTAGACAAGTTCAATTTGCTTGGTCTCTTCCATAGGCGAGGGCCTTACGTTTGGGTGACCGGCAGGCTCTGGTGGATCCCTCGTGCAGGGGTCTGTTTCTACTGCAAGTATTTGCCCAAACTTTCATTTTTTTCCTTTGTTCGGCTATGCGAGCTTGGTGGGCGGCTTGTCTTGCTGCTTTCTTAGTGGCACGCAAAGGCGCAGACTCTTGTTGTTGCTTGAGTGCAGCCCTCTTTCTATTGGCTTTGTGGGTTTCTCCCATTGCGATGGCAGCCCCGTAGCATCGTTCTGCAACTTCAGGTTCCGCCTTGAGTGTTCCTACCCCTTGAGGGGTTGGGAATTTCACCTTGAGGTGTGGTGTAGATGTTACTGCTCTAAGTTTCGACAATGTGGGTCTTCCAAGGATGATGTTGTATGGTGATGCAGAGTTTATAACGTAAAACTTGATCATGCGATGGACCTGTCTCGGCTTGGATCCAAAAATGACGGGAAGCCGGACAATCCCGTCGACTTGCACAACATTGTGTCCGAACCCATATAGTGATTGCTCACTTGGTTCCAGTTTGTAAGGCTCTATGTTCATTCTTTTGAGTGCATGGAGAAAGATAATGTCCACAGAGGATCCATTGTCCACCAAAACTTTGCGAACATCGTGATTGGCTACGTCTAGAGTAATGACGATGGCTTCATTGTGATTCAGATCTACAACCTCATAATCCTCATCACTAAAAGAGATAACATTGCAAACTGACGGACTATGCTTAACCTCCATGACCACGTCGTGCCCGGATGTGCCATGTCCATCTGGTCGTGGTGGAGAGCCTCCGACCACTACATTGATCACAAGATTCTTAGATCCTTCTGGTTCTGTTCTTTTTGCACTTTTTTGTGAGAGGTAGTTGTCTAATTTTCCAGCCTTAGCTTGTCTCTCGAGGAAGTACTTGAATGATACACAGTCGTTGGTCGCATGCCCAACATCTTCATGATAGTCACAAAACTTGGTTTGGTCTCTGCTTGTTATGGGGGCCGTCATGGGCCTTGGTTTTTCAAAGAATGGTTTGCCTTTAATTTCTTGGAGTATGACCGCAGTGCTCCGGTTGAACCTTGTCCATTCTTGATTCGGTTTCGGAGGCAACCTAGGTGCGTTCTGAGTTTGGGGCCGGACATTTCGATTGAGTTGTGCATCACGGTGTGGACCATGATCACGTGTAGCGTTGTTATGATGGCTGGAGCCATTAATTTTATGCTTCTTATCTTTGTGATGGTTGCTGAACTCTTTAGGATCATGGTGATCAACTTTTGTTTCGTAGTGCTCTCTTTGTCGGGTAAGCCTCATGGCTCGAAGCGCATTGTCCCAGGTAATGTACTCGGATGCCATTGCGTAGACCTTGGCTAAGTCTTTGGGATCTTTGCGAATGAGATCGAGGACATAGTCTTTGTATTCGTAGGAGTCTAGACCTCGTCTAAAGGCACTGATTGCTTCTCCTTGATCTACAGAAGTGACACGATTTACTCCTTCTTTGAAACGAAGAATGTAATCGTCAAGGCTTTCACCTTTTTTCTGAACGATTCCTTCAAGAGAGACAGTGTGGATATCGTGCGGGCGGTTTGCCCGAAACCTTCGGAGGAAAGCAGCTCTGAATTCCATCCATGTATCAATGCTCCGTGGAGTTAACAGGGAGAACCATTTTTGAGCATGGCCCTCGAGGGTGGAAGCGAATAACCGGCACTTAGTTAGGTCATTATAGTCATGCAGCGCCATTTGTTGATCGAAAAATTGGGTATGATCGCTCGGGTTCTTGTCTCCATTGTAGAACCTGAGTTGAGGGTGCTTTGCTTTCTTGTCGCGAGGTTGTGCTTCCAGCCTTAATGTGAATGGAGACTCAGTTATCTCAAAGTCGGGATCCCCATCCACTTTCTTATGGAGTTGGTCAAGTTGTTTTTGAAAACGAGCGTTCTGGTCCGCCAGTTGCTCAGCTGCGAGCCCATCCCTTGTGTCGTGAATTCGCCCCCGAGGGGGAGTTCTTTGTTCATTGCGTCTCTGTGGGATAGGGCCTCTTGGGGGACTTTGCTGCATATCTCTTGGTTGCTCGGACTCTGCACGTCTTTGTTGACGGCGATCGTCAAGTTGGTATCTCAAATCGTACTCGCGGTTTCTCCTATAATGAGCCCAGGTTACGTCTCTGTGGTGATCCCCATTGTGCTTTTCATGATCGGGATCGCGCGAGGATCCGAGGTGACTGTGAACGTTTGACCTTGACCTTTGTGGCAAGGGTGGGGCACGAGAGTGCCTTGAGTTTCCTTCGGATTCGCCCTCATTTGGATCGGCCAGAGGATGTATGACCGGGGCTGCCGGTTGCACCATAGACTGGAGGAAGGCGATGAGCGCATCCTTTTGTTGAGGGTTCATCTGTTGGACCTGTTGTTGTGTCAAGTGTTGAGGGTTCAGGGCCATAGGTGCGTCCGGGGTTGTTGGGGCAATGACAGGTTGAACTTGTTCCGGTTGTTGTTGGGCATGAGCCGCTCGGGCGGCCGGAACCTCTTGGTTTTGGTTGATCACATTCCTTAGGTCTCTAGGAGCTACGCAACTGGCATTGAGGGTTGAGTCGGTGTCGATGTTACGACCAAACTCAACACGCAAGTGCACGTGATATCAAGTAATACAGATAGCAAATAAGGTTCGTTCCAACAGGGACTCGTTGTTTATCTAGTTAATTCACTCACCAGTGTATGATTATTATTCGATGCTAAAACAATTAACAAAGTGGTTTTGATTATCACTAAAATTTATCTAAGAATTATGACTAATTATCACTACTGAAACTGAGAATTATATTGATTTACTTATAGGAATGAAACATGGGATTTCAACTTCATTAAACAATCCATCTAAAGTCTTCAATTCTCTAGCCCTTTCATGTGATTTGTTAATACCTGATCGAACACACAAAACTGATATAAGCCAACTTTCGTTGTACCAATACCATCCTAAATAATATCCACAATTAAGATAGAAATCACTTAGTCACCCAATTATGCTTAGTCCTTATATGTCTATAAAGATTGAAAACATAATGGTTTAAGTACAAGCATTCAATTGATCACATAGTCGTCATAAAACGGTTAGAGTTACGACACTAATTACGAATGATATTCTCACGCATAAACCTATGCTAGCATGGCAAGTTCTAAACTCTTAAATCCACTTTCGCTTCAATAAGAATTAACACACAATTACAGGAGTTAGCTACTCTCCTATAACGAATTAAAACAACCAGGATAGGGTATCACATCAATCACACTATAAGCATTGAGAAGATTCAACTAATAGACTTCATGAATAACTCCGCTAAAACCCCATGATAACGAATTAGTTCATAATCAAACTAATCGTCACCATGGGTTCTAATGAAAACATGATAGAAGAAAATGAATTATAACTATTATAAATATCAAGGGTTTTTAAGAGTACACCAAATCCAAGCATCCACAAACTAGAAAGATTACAAGAATAAAATTGAATCGATCTTCTTCCTCGCTTCTTCGTGCTTGAACTCCGTAGATATATGATATGTGTCTCCTCTCTTTTCTCTCTAGGGTTTGTTTCTTCTTTTTATAAGCCTCCCGGTGCAACATCTCGAATAGAATTGGAATTATTTAGCTTTTTCCTCAAAAAAATCGGAAATTAATTAAAACAGTAAATTCCCTCCAGAGATCTCGGCGCTGCCGCGCCAAGTTTATATAGGCTTGCGGCGCTGCCGCGCCATATCCACTGTTCAGCATTTTCTCTGCGGCGCTGCCGCGCCATCACAAAGCACTAGCACGGCGCTGCCGCGCCATACTCCCTGGCCAACAAACTGATTTTTTCTTCTTTTCTTCATTTAAGCTCCATTTTACATTCCAATTGCTTCACTTCATTCCTAACACACCTGTGATAACTATACCTGCACAATACCCTTAAAAGAGATCAAAAATACCACAACTCGAGTACAAACACACGTTTTAAGCCAAACGGAAACGTTCTAAGTGAATAAAATACCCACTTATCACACCCCCAAACTTAATCCGTTGCTCGTCCTCGAGCATAAACAAACTACCACTTCCGTAGGTGATCACGGCTGCATTTAGCATATGCAACAAGCCCTTTAAACCCCTAGGCAGCCCTAGTGGACGAGTAAGGTCTCGTGAGGGCCTATAGTGAATGTACCCCCAAAATCCATTAACTACAAATGCAACTAACTACATGAATGCAACTATATGAAAATGCAAGGACCCCCTTTAGACTGACCAAAACCATTCATTAGGCAAACATCTCAAATCATGCAACAACTTCCAAACAGAGCTCGACTGAATTCCCGTATACTAACAATACATGCATAGGAACGTGGTGTGTGCGATACTCATCAGATATACTCCTAACACTAGATCAAAAATCATACCGATTCTTAGTCAAGGCAATCACAAGTTTATAAAAAGAATGAACGGTAGACACATCATAACTTCGAGACACCTCCATACTCATTCAGGATAACCAGGAACTCATGCTTATTACTACGACACATACTACTATTCACAACACATATGCTTATTTAACCGTGTAATGAGTGAGACCCCAAAAGGCTTATACAATAATACCCATGTAGCGAGTGTTAGGTCAGTGGATCTCAGACTATAAAAGCCTTAGGTCACTAGGACTAAGTCCCCTCAGACTTAATTACTCGAGTATTAAAGAGCTCACTCGTGGTTAATTTTGCATTTAACTTATTTACATTACTCTTTTTTTTTTCCTTTTCTTTTTTTTTTCTTCTTTTTTTTCAATTTTTTTTTCTATACAATCTGGAATGAGAATTCTCAATTCCAACCCTAGACTACTCATATAAATATGAGCCGGCTACTAACCATTTGACACCTAGCCATAAACACAAACAACTAGCATGAAAATCCTGTTTCCCCCCAAACTTATACTTTAGTGCTCTTACGTTATCAAGTGAATAAAGAACATTCTTACTATAACCAAGTGATTAAACCTCAAAACCTCCAAACAAGCATGACCCTCAATCTAGACCAAAAGCAAACAATGAGTTGTGAAATTGTTTTTGTCCCCAAAACATGCATGTCAATTTCATAGAAACTCTCAATCAACCCTCTATTCATGATTATCACACTCAAATCAACATCTACCTGCCAAACAGAAATAGCTCGTCCTAAGGGATCATGAAAATGCATGTCATGCTTATGCAACTATATGCACATAAATAACAAAATAACAGAATGTCCTATATGCACATAAATAACAAAATGCTCTAAACTATCATGAAATTAACTAACATGCACAAATGCTAAATACTCCTAATATGCAATACAACTAATATACAAATGCACCTTCATCCCCACCCCCAAACTTAAAATTTTCAATGCCCACATTGAAGGTAAGAATAAAAAGAGTGCAAAGCATACCTACTCGTCGTCCGAACCACTCCCATTAGGAGTGTCCGGTGGCGGATAGACAGCGCCAGCTCCAAAGGACGGAAAAGTCACGTCCACTCCACTTGCACGCAGAGCCGTGCTCAATGCCTGTGCAAACTGCCCAAAATCTGCCCTAAAACCTGCCTGCATATCGTGCACCGCATCGATACGCCTCGCCAATCTCCTATACTGCCTCTGACTGAAAAGAGAACCTCCATCCTGAGGCTCTTCCCCCTGCTGCTGTTGCTGCTGTTGTTGTTGCTGACCCTCAACTACATAACCAAGGCCCCACCAATCCGGCTCTCCGCCATCCCACACATTCAGCCTCATTATACTCTGGTGATCCAAGGCTGCCTGTGGCTGCTGCACAACCTCCGCTTCTGACCAAATAGCACCACCATCCCTAGCCAACCTAGCAATCACCGAACCATAAGGTATCGCTGCAGTGGTACTCCCTTGCATGAAACGGAGAATCCCCTGGTGGATCAAATTACCCACATCCACCAACTCTCTGCTGCAGATAGCAAACAACAGGATAGCTCTCTCCACTGTTACCTCATTAGAATGCCTAGTCGGGATGAGGTTAGCACAGATGAACAAATGCCAAGTACGCGCATACTGATTAAGAGCCGTCGACAAAAACGAAGTAGGCTCAGTAGTGCCACGCCGCACAGTCCACTGTGTACCTGGAACACATAACCTCTGAATTATATTCTGAAGGTCCACAGCATCACGGGTCCTTCCCGACCAATCCTCTTGATTCCTCCTAGGAGTCGGAAGACCAAGAACACGCCGAATAGCACGCGGCCGATAGTCCACTCGAAACCCACGAACTTGGCTAATCCCATTCCTGTCAACACCAGCATTCGCATAAAATTCGCGAACCACAGTCATCGGAACAGGCTCCGGAGTCTCACAAAATTGCTCCCAACCTCTCTCCGCGATATTCTCCAACATATACCCATCCGATGCCGTAGGCAAAAGACCCCTCTCACGAGCAATAGGACGCCCCAACAACTCGTTATAAGCCTCACGAGCCTCATTGGAAACAAATTGAGGTCCACCATTACCTCCACCAGAATCAGAGGAAGAAGAAGAACGAGGGTGCCTTCCACCAGCCCCACTACCACTAGCGCCCTCACTACCACCACCAATTACAACCCTTTGTCTCTTGGATGCCATTGAATTGAATGAAGAAAGTGTTTAGGATGTTGAGAATTTGTGAGATTTGTAAGTAGTGTATGTATAGGTTGTATAGGTAGGGATAGGAGATGTGTTTTTATAAGAAGAATTTAGGGTTAGTGGGTTTGGGTAGTGGGTTTAAGTAATGGGCCACTAATACAACAACAATATTTCTGTTTTTTGCAGTTTTTTTTCAGTTTTGCAGTTTTTTTTTCTTTTTTTTTTCTCAGCACGCGCCACGGCGCTGCCGCGCCAGGAATACACTACAGCACGGCGCTGCCGCGCCAGAACTTCTGCTAAAAAAAATTTTCTATTTTTTTTTTTTTTTTTTTTTTTTTTTTAAAACATGATACAATCACACAAACAAGTGGGTTGCCTCCCACGAAGCGCTCTTTTTAAGTCCTGAGCTTGACATAGCTTCATTTCCTTACGTTGTGCAATTTAGAACCGCGGTCTCAACTTCGCGATTCAACTTCTCTCCAAAATATGGCTTTAACCGCTGACCATTGACCTTAAACGACTGGTCCGGTGACTTCTCAAAGATCTCCACTGCTCCATGCTGAAAAACTGTTTTAACTGAGAATGGACCTGACCAACGCGACTTCAACTTTCCAGGAAACAACCGAAGTCGAGAGTTGAACAACAACACCAATTGTCCGGGCACAAATGTCTTAAGAACCAACCGACGATCATGCCACCTTTTGACTTTCTCTTTATACAGCTTGTTGTTCTCATAAGCTTGCAATCGAAACTCGTCCATTTCATTCAACTGAACCATACGCTTTTCACCTGCTGCTGTAAGATCAAAATTCAGCTTCTTCAACGCCCAATAAGCCTTGTGTTCTAACTCAGCTGGAAGATGACATGCTTTTCCATACACAAGCTGAAATGGTGACATTCCCAAAGGCGTTTTATAGGCTGTCCGATAAGTCCACACTGCTTCATCAAGCTTCAAAGCCCAATCCTTCCTAGAAGGACTTACCACCTTCTCAAGAATCCGTTTAATTTCACGATTAGACACTTCAGCTTGCCCATTGGTTTGAGGATGATAAGCTGTAGCAACTCGATGATTGATATTGTAGCGTGCCATAAGAGATGTAAACTTCCGATTGCAAAAGTGCGTACCCTCATCACTGATGATAACTCGCGGAGTGCCAAACCGAGTAAAAATATTCTTGTGAAGAAAATTAAGCACCACCTTAGCATCATTCGTTGGAAGTGCCTTTACCTCCACCCACTTAGACACATAATCCACAGCTAACAGAATATACTGATTACCACATGACGGAATGAACGGTCCCATGAAGTCGATTCCCCACACGTCAAAGATTTCTACCTCCAACATGACATTAAGAGGCATCTCGTCCCTACGAGAAATATTACCAACTCGTTGACATCGATCACATCTCAACACAAACTGATGAGCATCTTTGAATAGAGTCGGCCAATAGAAACCTGCTTGAAGAATACGTGTGGCTGTCTTTTCACCCGCATAATGGCCTCCATAAGCTGTAGCATGAAAATCACTAAGAATAGCCTCGGTCTCACTGTAAGGAACACAACGCCTAATAATCTGATCAGCTCCTTGCTTGAACAAAAACGGCTCATCCCAAATATACTGCTTGACATCATGTAAGAATTTCTTCTTTTGAGCATAAGAGAGCTCAGGTGGTATGATGTTACTTACTAGATAATTCACAATGTCGGCATACCATGGTTCAACATCTTCCACACTGAATAGTTGCTCATCCGGAAAAAACTCATTAATAACTGTATGATCTTTAGGTGACTTCCCGTGATCTTCCAATCTAGAGAGATGGTCAGCTACCTGATTCTCCGTCCCCTTTCTATCCTTGATTTCCACGTCAAATTCTTGCAGCAGAAGAACCCAACGAATCAACCTTGGCTTAGCATCTTTCTTCGCCAAGAGATAGCGAATAGCAGCATGATCCGTATAAACTGTCACCTTAGTACCAAGCAGATAAGAACGAAACTTCTCAAAACCGTAGACAATAGCAAGTAGTTCCTTCTCAGTGGTGGTGTAATTCATCTGAGCATCATTAAGAGTTTTGCTTGCATAATAAATAACATGAAACACCTTTTCTTTCCTTTGGCCTAGAACGGCACCAAGTGCAAAATCACTAGCATCGCACATCAAAGCAAATGGTTGGCTCCAATCAGGAGCTGTAATAACTGGAGCAGAAATCAATTTCTTCTTCAAGATCTCGAATGCATGTAAACAAGACTCATCAAACTTGAACGGAACATCTTTTTCCAAGAGATTGCAAAGTGGCTTAGATATTTTTGAGAAATCCTTTATGAAACGCCTGTAGAACCCCGCATGACCAAGAAAGCTGCGGATACCCTTGACTGAAACAGGGGCAGGAAGGTTCTCAATAGTCTCCACCTTTGCCTTGTCAACTTCCAAGCCTTTACACGAAACCTTGTGTCCCAGAATGACACCTTCTTGCACCATGAAATGGCACTTTTCCCAATTAAGCACAAGATTTGTCTCCACACAACGCCTTAGAACCAAACTCAAGTTTCCCAAGCACTCATCAAAAGAATCCCCAAAGACTGAGAAATCGTCCATAAATACTTCCACATTAATTCCAATCATGTCAGAAAAAATGGCCATCATGCATCGCTGAAAAGTGGCTGGTGCTCCACACAACCCGAAAGAAACACGTCTAAATGCAAATGTACCAAATGGACAAGTGAATGTAGTCTTCTCTTGATCCTCGGGCGCTATGCAAATCTGATTGTAACCAGAATACCCATCAAGCAAGCAATAGTACTGATGTCCAGCCAATCTGTCGAGCATCTGATCAATGAACGGAAGTGGAAAATGATCTTTCCGAGTGGCCTTGTTCAACTTTCGATAATCCATGCAAATCCTCCAACCAGTAACTGTTCGAGTGGGAATGAGCTCGTTCTTTTCATTAGTCACCACTGTCATGCCTCCCTTCTTAGGCACACATTGCACCGGACTCACCCAAGAACTATCAGAGATCGGATAGGTAATGCCTGCATCAAGCCATTTAAGAATTTCCTTCTTCACGACTTCCTTCATAACAGGATTCAGCCTCCTTTGATTATCAACTGTAGGTTTAGCTCCCTCTTCCAAAGGAATTTTGTGCATGCAGTAGGAAGGACTAATACCCTTGATGTCTGCTATAGTCCACCCAATGGCTGATTTGAAATCCCTCAATATTCGCAATAGCTTTTCCTCTTCCATGCCTGAAAGCTTAGAGGATATAATAACAGGTAAGGTAGAAGATTCACCAAGATAGGCATACCTTAGATGTTCAGGCAATGGCTTAAGTTCCAATTTAGGTGCTTCCTCGATAGATGGCTTAAGTCTAACATGAGACTTCTTCAGCTCTGACAACCCCAAAGATTCAAATGGAATCTCGAACTTCTTCCATGGAGATGCATTAAGATATTGCAATTGTTCTTCATCCTCTTCGTTCTCAATCTCCAAGTCATTAATAAGAACTCTTTCCAACACATCAGATTTGATCAAGTGTTGAGTTGCGGAGCTAACCACCTTGTCCACCATATCAATTTTAAAACACACTTCCTCGTCAGTTGGAAGCTTCATTGCATTGAAAACATTAAAGGTGACATTTTGATCGTGCACCCTCATAGTGAGTTCTCCCTTTTGGACATCAATAAGAGTCCGACCTGTAGCCAAGAATGGTCGTCCCAAGATGATAGGGATCTTCTTGTCTTCCTCAAAGTCAAGAATCACAAAGTCGGCTGGAAAGATAAGCTTGTCAACCTTCACCAAAACATCCTCAACTATTCCTCGAGGATAAGTAACTGAACGGTCCGCAAGTTGCAGCGTCATAGTAGTTGGCCTTGGTTCTGGAAGACCAAGTTGCATGAAAACTGATAAGGGCATGAGATTAATGCTTGCCCCCAAATCACACAAACATTTGCTGAAGGAGAGATTTCCAATAGTACATGGAATGGTGAAACTTCCAGGATCCTTCAACTTAGGTGGCAACTTTTGTTGCAAGATGGCACTACATTCTTCCGTCAATGCAACTGTCTCTAGCTCCTCAAGTTTCAATTTCTTTGAAAGAATGCCCTTCATAAACTTCGCATAGCTCGGCATTTGCTCAAGAGCCTCTGCAAATGGTATGTTGATCTGAAGCTTCTTGAAGACATCCAAGAACTTAGCAAACTGCTTGTCAAACTTTTGCCTTTGAACTCGTTTTGGGAATGGAGGAGGTGGAAACACCTTTTCTTCTACTTCCTTCTGAGAATTATCAGTCCTAGCAGTTTTAGGATTCGAGAGAATAACATTAGGTACCAAATCAGGAACTGATTCGACCCCAACGTCAAGATTATCATTCTTTTCCTCGGCTGAATTTTCTTCGTTCTGACCTTGTAGATTCTTCCCCGATCGTAAGGTTACTGCCTGGACCTGTTCCTTGTGATCTTTCTTGCCTGGATTCACCTCTGTGTCACTCGGAAGCGTTCCTGGTTGACGATTCAGCAATGCATTGGCTAGTTGGCCAATCTGATTCTCTAAAGTTTTCAATGACACCGCCTGACTCTTGTACATCATTCGCAGCTCTTCCAATTCGGACTTTTCAGACTGATTCAAAGAATTCCCTTGAGATGGTTGAAATCCAGGTGGATTGAATGGTTGCCTTGGAGCATAGGGTGGTTGTTGATAGTTCTGACCATATGGCCTTGCATTGAACTGCTGATTCTGTGGTTGCTGAACACCCCCCTGATTGTTGCTCCAACTGAAATTAGGATGATTCCGATTGTTGGGATGATAAGCATTAGGCACTGGTTGCTGAGCTCTTTGAAAATTACTAACAAACTGTGCTGATTCAGATGAGATAGCACACATATTTGTGTCATGAGCTCCTGCACACAACTCACACACCATAGCAACCTGGTTAGTCCCATGATTAGAAAGGGAATCTACCTTCATTGTCAATGCTTTAAGTTGAGCAGCAATAGCAGTAGCTGCATCCAATTCAAGAACTCCAGCCACTTTAGCAGGTGGCAAGCGTTGAGTAGGATTCTGAAACTCATTGGCCGCCATCATCTCGATAAGATTATAGGCATCCTCATAACTTTTTGCCCACAGTGCTCCTCCAGAAGCTGCATCAAGCATAGGCCTTGACTGAGCTCCCAATCCATTATAGAAATTGCTGATTACCATCCAATCCGGCATCCCATGATGAGGACAACGTGCCAAAATCTCCTTGTACCTTTCCCAAGCTTCCCCCAAAGATTCCTGGGGTTGCTGAGCAAACTGAGAAATAGAATTCCTATAAGCTGCTGTCTTCGCCATGGAGAAATACTTCGTCAAGAACTTTTGAGCACAGTCTGCCCAAGTTCTAATAGATCCTGATGGCATAGAATGTAACCAACTCTTGGCTTTATCCCTAAGAGAGAAGGGAAATAGCCTCAATCTGATTGCGTCATCTGTAACTCCGTTGAATTTGAAGGTGTCACAGATCTCCAGGAAGTCCCTAATATGAGCATTGGGATCTTCAGCTGGACTACCCCCAAACTGAACTGTATTCTGAATCATCTGAATGATGTTTGGCTTAAGCTCGAAGTTATTCGCCCCAATAGCTGGACGAACAATGCTGGTATGAATGTCCTCCACCTTTGGCTGAGAGAATTCACTCAAAGCCTTCGCTGGTTGTGCTTGATCATCCATCTCTTCTTTTGATTCACGCTTGTTTTCTACACTGATGTTCTCAAAGTCAAGTTTCCTTCGCGCTAGTTCTTCTCTTCTTGCTAATTCTTCTCTACGTGCTCGAGCTCGTGTACGCGTACACTCTCAATAAGTACCTGAAATTCACCAACTAGAAAATTTGGTGAGAAACGTCCTAGTCACCGAACTTTAATGACCACTGATGGTAAATAGTTAAACTAAACAAATAAAACCGCAGTCCCCGGCAGCGGCGCCAAAAACTTGTTACGACCAAACTCAACACGCAAGTGCACGTGATCTCAAGTAATACAGATAGCAAATAAGGTTCGTTCCAACAGGGACTCGTTGTTTATCTAGTTAATTCACTCACCAGTGTATGATTATTATTCGATGCTAAAACAATTAACAAAGTGGTTTTGATTATCACTAAAATTTATCTAAGAATTATGACTAATTATCACTACTGAAACTGAGAATTATATTGATTTACTTATAGGAATGAAACATGGGATTTCAACTTCATTAAACAATCCATCTAAAGTCTTCAATTCTCTAGCCCTTTCATGTGATTTGTTAATACCTGATCGAACACACAAAACTGATATAAGCCAACTTTCGTTGTACCAATACCATCCTAAATAATATCCACAATTAAGATAGAAATCACTTAGTCACCCAATTATGCTTAGTCCTTATATGTCTATAAAGATTGAAAACATAATGGTTTAAGTACAAGCATTCAATTGATCACATAGTCGTCATAAAACGGTTAGAGTTACGACACTAATTACGAATGATATTCTCACGCATAAACCTATGCTAGCATGGCAAGTTCTAAACTCTTAAATCCACTTTCGCTTCAATAAGAATTAACACACAATTACAGGAGTTAGCTACTCTCCTATAATGAATTAAAACAACCAGGATAGGGTATCACATCAATCACACTATAAGCATTGAGAAGATTCAACTAATAGACTTCATGAATAACTCCGCTAAAACCCCATGATAACGAATTAGCTCATAATCAAACTAATCGTCACCATGGGTTCTAATGAAAACATGATAGAAGAAAATGAATTATAACTATTATAAATATCAAGGGTTTTTAAGAGTACACCAAATCCAAGCATCCACAAACTAGAAAGATTACAAGAATAAAATTGAATCGATCTTCTTCCTCGCTTCTTCGTGCTTGAACTCCGTAGATATATGATATGTGTCTCCTCTCTTTTCTCTCTAGGGTTTGTTTCTTCTTTTTATAAGCCTCCCGGTGCAACATCTCGAATAGAATTGGAATTATTTAGCTTTTTCCTCAAAAAAATCGGAAATTAATTAAAACAGTAAATTCCCTCCAGAGATCTCGGCGCTGCCGCGCCAAGTTTATATAGGCTTGCGGCGCTGCCGCGCCATATCCACTGTTCAGCATTTTCTCTGCGGCGCTGCCGCGCCATCACAAAGCACTAGCACGGCGCTGCCGCGCCATACTCCCTGGCCAACAAACTGATTTTTTCTTCTTTTCTTCATTTAAGCTCCATTTTACATTCCAATTGCTTCACTTCATTCCTAACACACCTGTGATAACTATACCTGCACAATACCCTTAAAAGAGATCAAAAATACCACAACTCGAGTACAAACACACGTTTTAAGCCAAACGGAAACGTTCTAAGTGAATAAAATACCCACTTATCAGTCGACATTACGGACTCGGACGTAGTTGGGGTGACTAGGGCCACCAACCTCCTGGATGACAGGGGGTTGTTGATTAGAACTACGTGTGATAGGTGCCATGTTTGCTGGTTTGGAGAGCGTGGGAAGTCCCCTCCTTCTAGCGCCAAATGATAAGTCGTTCTACCGTCGGGCTCTACTTCCTTAGTATTACGCTGGAACATGTGTTTGTTTGGGCTTGTTGGGCTTATAACGCTTGTTTGGCTTTGTCGACCTTGTTGGGCTTGTAATGATTGTTTGGCTCTGTCGACCTTGCTGGGCTTGTCCGACTTGCTGAGCTATGTTGGCCTTGCAGAGCTCCACCGGAATTGCCTCCGCGCTCCCTGAAATGGAAATGCCCACGGGGGGTTATGTCCCCGTAAGCACCTCCGGCGTGAGAATAAGTATCCGGTGGACGGAAAACATAATACAGATATGTAGATAGGTATTAATTTCTAGAGAGAGAAAGTAGAGAGAAGGTAGAGCAAAACCTATCAGAATTTGAGTATAGTGAAAATGTAGTGAATGTTGTGAACCCCCTACACTGAAGTGACTAGGGGGTATATATAGGTCCATGTCATGTGCAGTGCACATGATTGAGTGTCCATGTGGGGGACATGAGCTGCAAACTAGGGTCTTGGTCTGCTGTTAGTGTCCACCTTGTGTGAGTTGTATGTTGTCCTGACGTTTGGACCACGTACTTGTGTTAGCTTTGTTGCAGATGTCAGTTGTACTTGTGGCAGCTTTGTCTTGTTCGTACTTGTTTGTGGTGTGACTTGTCATGTCCAATCCTTATGGGCTTGGTGGACATTGCAGCCTTTGTGGACTTTGCAGACATTGTGGCCTTGCAGACATTGTGGCCTTGCAGACATTGTGGCCTTGTAGGCATTGTTTTGGACTTGGGCTTAATTTTGATAGGTGGATTGGCCCTTTACAAACCACCTACTATCAAATTCCATGTCTCTTTCATCCTTGTACTTCAGAATGTGATCCATGACATTGTTTGGTACATTGTCATAGCTCTGTAGTATCTCCACCATCCTGTCCAAGTAGAAGTAGTCAACTCTTCTCCTGACTTTGGTCTTTACTAGAGCAGGAATGTCATTTGTAGAAAGTGACACAACTTCCATGATGAAGTTCTTATCAACCTTTATTGACATAGAAGAATCCCACCAGAGAATGTATATGGTTGCCTCCTTATTGGCATCTAACTTCACTTCAATAGTCCTGATCTCTTTAGATTTAGCATGAAGTAGTTCAAGAGTGTTTAAGTGTTTGGTTCGAATTGGTTTCCACAGATTTCTGCCAAGTCCAGTGGCTTTCTCTTTTCCTGAGTACTTGAGTTTTCCTTTCTTTGCTTTAGTAGTCTCCTCAGGTTCAGGTTCCTGTCTAGAAAACCAAACCCTAGCTAAAGATTTTGTCCTTTTAGGCTTGACAGCAGGCTTGATTTCATCCTTGACAGCATCTTCGTTGACAGTGTCCTTCATGACAGTATCTTCCATGACAGTGTCTTTGATGACAGTGTCCTTGATGACAGTATCTTCCTTGACAGTGTCTTCGATGACAGTGTCCTTGATGACAGTATCTTCCTTGACAGTGTCTTCTTCGACAGCATCGTTTGGGACAGTGTCTTCCTTGACAGTATCTCTGGTGACAACATCCTTCTCAGCATTTATGCTGTCTATAGCACATCTCAAAATGTTTGCCTCCAAAGCTTCAATCAAAACAGACTCCTCTTCTTCTGTGACTCCAACATCTTTCTTTTCTTGCACATGAGCTTCTTCTTTATTTTCCTCCTGAGATTTAGTTCCAGCATTCCCAGAAGTACTTCTACTAGCATTTCATGCTCCTCCACTACCATCCAATTCATCATCATCACCAAAAGGAACATCATAGGAACAACTTTCTCCCTGTTCAGCTCTATTGGAGTTTGCTTTGGATATCATCTTCTTCATTGTAGAGCTCAGTTCCTTGTCTCTTTCCACCAGCAAGTCATAGATTGCATTGACTGCAAGAACTCTTTCCTTGTTGGCTTTAGAATTGAGAATCATGTTCAACACCTTCAGTATAGACCTTGACTCCATTGTTGAAGTGCCTCCTAGACTCATGTAAGCACATCTCCTGCTACCATTTTTAGTGGTAGTTTCATAGTAGACACAGAATGGGTTGGTGTAGACTTCTGGAAGTTTTTCGGAAATTAAACTCAGCATTTGCAGATGTAAGATCTCATTGAAGGATGTATGGTTTGCCTTGATTTTGTTCTTCATCACAGTTAGCACCTTTGCTGGAAGACTCTGCAACAGCTGCATAGTGATGAACATAGATATTCCAGTGTTTAGATACACATCAATAGCCCACCTCTTTTCTTCATTGATCCTTACACATACACTTGTGATTTTCTCCTTCAGCAAAGTTGAGCAGTTATTCAACCTTCTGCTAGGCTCCTTCATAGCTTCCTCAACTACCCTGTAGAAGTCTTCATCATGATTCTTCAAAGTACTCTCCCTGTAGTCAATTATCAAGGCATTGGCTTCCTCCTGACTAAACTCTGTTCCTTCACTCCAAGTGTTTCCAGACAGGATGTATTCAGGCATCTTATCTTTCCTTTTTCCCAGCCTATTCTGCTCCTCCTTTTCTCTCCATTGCTTTTCAAGAGCACTCTCCTTTGGCATTGGAGAAGGCTCTCTTATCACTACAGGAGGTAGTACTGGTTTCTTGGAAGGAACATTACCTTGCATTTCTTCCAGGGCTTCTTTGGACATAAGAACTTTTTCTCCATCTATCCCTTAGCTGCAGGCTCCCCCTTGCTACTTGATTCTTCTTTAGAAACATGTTCCCCCTGAGATGCAGCATCCTGCTTGGGGGCACCTTCTGATTCTGCCCTTTGTGATTATGATCTTTGTAACAGCCCCAAATCCGGGGTCAGGGATTTAGGGTTGTCACAATCCATGTACTCCTTGCCTTACCTGTAATGCTCACACCATTCATATTTCACATGCTCATGACCCCACAATATATGTCTCACACACACACACAGGTTAGAGTCTCAGAAACGACACACTACAACAATTGCGGAATAAATAATTTTTATTACAATACCCAAATGTCTTTTGAATCTGATACTGATACAAGTTCTAAGTATTGTTACATTACCAACTTAGCCTTCTGATGCTCACAATCCTCTAATACCATTCAGGTCTATACATAAGTTGAATACCAAAGGCTGTAGCCTGGTTCGGTCGGTTCGTACTACTCTCTGGATCACTGCTAGAAGCTGTTCATGAAAACGCCTTGCGGGGTATGTGCCGTCCCATTGGCATCCTGCTTCGCTGCTATATAATATATATAAAACAATAGCAAGAGTGAGCGATAGCTCAGCAAGGTAATGAAAGTATGGTATAATTCTGCCTTTACTTCAACCCAGAATAAAGCGGGTATAAGACAATAATTTGTCAAAATATTTCGATACTGAAATTATATCCTTATCGGAAGGTATTCCAAAAATAGTACCTTTATTGTACTTCAAATATCATTCATAATATTTCTGCAACTTTGCTATATTATGAACAAAGTTCTAGTATAATATAAAAGGTGAGGTTTCAAAGTAAACCAATATAACCTTTCCAAAAATATCTGCTATATAAGCAGAATATCAACACATATCTTAAAAGATGAAGTTATAAGGTGATTCAGTATAAACAACTCCCTTACCATAACTCATGTTATGTAAGGTATCCACAGAGTCATAACTCATAAAATAAAAGATGGAGTTGCATGAATTTATTGCCACTTCATTTTCAAACACTTTCGACCCCCTGCCAACATGATTGGTTTTTCATCCCAATCCATGTTGCAGGAATATCCAAATTGGATGATGAACCAATACTGGAGTTGCTACCGCGTCCGCTGTGCCTAACCTTGCTATGATCAGTAGCAGGTCGCACCGCTCAAATAGTTCTCTACATGTAGATGGAAGTATCACGACGGCCTGACATTGTCTACCGCCTTACTATGACCTCCCGCCCATTTGGGGCAATTAAAAGTTGGATGGGCCCACGCAACTTGACCACTTACACCACTCCTAGTTCAGATGAAATCCATGACTCTGAAACGTAAAGATCGTCCTCCTTTCCCCAAGTGTAACACTTGTTGATACGACTCCACTAAGTAGTTATATCTAGGTTGGAAAGGAAGATTCTCCAATATTTCCCAAGCTATGCTTGTTAATGGATATCGACTTGTTCCATGAATTTACCCCTCGATCATTGAGGTGGTAACCCAACATTAGACTGGCAGCAATTAAATTGCTCCAAGAAAATATCTGTCCCTTGACAGTTTTTTGAATTGAGAGTTTAAAAAGAGCAGTAGTCACTTAAACCAGGTTTCCCATATTTTTGATAGTTGAGCGAGTATTTAAATCCTCTTTAAAAGACAGATTTAAATGGGAAAAACATTGTTTTGGGAACCTCTTTTGATTTACAAATACTTAATAATATTTATTAAATAAGTAAATCTTAAATGAATATTTTAAAATAATATTCATTAAGTAAGTAATCCTCAAATGAATATTTGAAAATAATATTCATTAAATAAATAATCCTCAAATGAATATTTACAATAATATTCATTAAATAAATAATTAATCTTCAAATTAATATTCAAAAATAATATTCATTAAATAATTCTCAGATAATATTCATAATAATATTCTTCGATTAAGTAAACCTCAAATGAATATCTGAAATAATATTCCTTAATTAATAAACCTCATTTGGATATTCGAAAATAATATTCATTAACTAATTAATCTCAATTGAATATTCAAAATAATATTCATTAAACAATTAAATCTCAAATAAATAATCAAAAGTAATATTCTATAAATAAATAATCCTTAAATGAATATTCACACTAATAATCTTTAAGTCAATAATCCTCAAATGAATATTCATAAATAATATACTTTAAGTAAATAATTAATCCTCGAATAGCAGTACCCGATATCTTTATCGGAAAATAACCTTTAACATATACAGAATTATAATTACTTCTGATCTAAAGAAATATCATACGCCCTTAACCTAGGGCCTTTATAAAAACCTGGCTTATAACTGATATCCCATATCTAGCTTATAAGCCAATTACCAAATCATTTCCAAGTAATAACCTTCGAATGAGGTAATATTCAAATAACATTCCTCAAATCATTTCCATGTAATTAATACTTTCTAGAAATATAATTAATGTTTAATAATAGCAGTCCTCAAAATAATTAGTACACTGCCGCTGGAATCCCTCCGGGTTTCCACGGCTATCTCCATATCTCAAATACTGACTCCCGGTCTAGAGTCGAAAACAAGAAGTATGCTCTTATCTCTAGAGCCACAAGGTATACCGGTTTATAACTACTTCATCTCAAAGCTCATATATAAGCCAAAATCAAACTCTATTTTATACAATATATAACATGTATCGCAAAACTATATAACTCCACACATGGCAAAAGCAGTAATATATAATCAATACTTCAAAGTATAGATTTAGAAAACTTGCCACAATACTCACAACAAAGATTTGATATATATAACTTGGGAATACACAAGTATTGAATATTTGAAAATATACCTACTCTGAACAATAGAGTAAGGTTTAGTAAACTTGCCTGATGCTCGAGAAGTGATAGGGGTTCGCGACGATGCCAGACAATCTAGACAAAGTCAAACGAAAACACACGGTTAATCCCCTCGATAAACCACTTATAACTTAATGCTTAAACACGTAAGCGAAACACAACCAAGGCATTACTAGCTCCTTATAGGCTCATACTAAGTCCATGTTATTCGTCAAATACTTATATCACAAGTTTGGTTTGAAATCCATTCTCAAATCCAAGTTATACTTAACCATTTGGAACCTTGGTTTCTAAGTCTCGTTTTCAGTGGTTTTCACTTGCGCGACCTCGACTAAAACATTTTTATCAAATCGAAAAATAATCTTTTTAATCCGAATCTTTTTCGTGAGCCTTCCTAACTGTCTCTAGTATTATTCCTCAAAGTTTCACATTTTAATATGGCTCCGAAGTGGTCCAAATATAGCCTCAAAGTTGCTGAACAGAGAAGGGTTGTTCCTCCGAACGACGTTTACTAAAACTCACTTTTCTCTTAAACCGTAATTCGTATGGACATGATCTTTATATCAAAACAAACCTTAAAACAAGACCTACATGTTCATGGTCAGTTCTGTTCAAAAATATTACCAGACTAGTTCGTAATTCTTGCTCAAAACAGCCTTAAATCAATTGGGCATTACGACGGCTATAATCGTAACGTTTTCCATTTTCAAAACACACTCAAATCAATACCAAACAATCCCAAACTCACCATCCACCTTATACACCCTCCACTCAGTCAAATCCTCCATGAATAATCACAACAAAATTCATAACCCATCCTCCAATACTCAACCAACAATTTATCTAATTACTTAATCATGCTTTTAGCCTTACATAAACATCAAAACCATTTCGAAACTCATACAAACAAAAGGGGCAGAGGTTTTATACCTTCTCCAAGCTTGCTTGCTGCTATATCCCTTATGTAACCTTAGATCCTTGCTTAATACAACCTTTGGAAGCCACAAACTCAATATCCGAAAACAAAACAAAACACAAGTTACTATTCATCATCTTCTCCAACTGTTAATCACTGAAATCGAATGGGTAAAACACAGAGGTGAGGCGAGAGCTTACCATGGTTACGTCGGGCTTCTCGAGAGCTTCGATTTGAGTGGTAGAACGCCAAAAACGGACCACGGAATCTCAAGTTACGATCGTTTCTTTCTCTCCCATTTTTCTTCTCATTTCTCTCCCGAATTTTCTTCTCATTTCTCTTTTCTTTGTCTTGATAATAATGATAAGTAGACCTGGCAATTCGGATAATCGGTTCGGTTTCGGATCGGATTAATCTCGGATCGGATCAACTTTCGGTTATGATATATTTTGGTATAATTCGGATCGGATCGGATCTAATTCGGTTCGGGTCTACTTTGGATTAAAATCGGGTAAAATTTGGATTAAAATCGGTTGAATTTGGTTCGGATCAAATTTAGTTCGGATCTTTTCGGATCATTACCTATTCATTTTTTTATTTGTAAGACTTTAAAAAATATCTTAATATTAAATATATATATTTTTACTATAAAATAATGTACTTTTTTCAAAAGTATTGATTAAATATCTACTTATTTTTTATAAGAAGTATTCTAATTATCAATTTTGCTTATAAATAGATTAATTTATTGAATTTTAATATACGTGGATTATGATCTATAAAAATTATAACTCAACTAACATTGAATTCAACATTTTTTTAGTTCGGATTTAAATCGGATCCCGTATTTCGAATCATATTCGGTTCGGATAATTTATTGTTCGGTTGTGATCGGTTCCGGATCATAATCGGATCGGATAATTTTCGGTTAAATTTTCGGTTCGGGTAATTTTCGGATCGGTTCAAATTGATTTTCGGATCATTATCGGATTAACTAATTCGGATACAAAATCGGATTCGGTTCTATGAATTTCGGTTCGGTTTTTCGGATCCAGACCCAATTTGCCAGGTCTAATGATAAGGATGCTGATTTTTGTGTTTAAAAAGGTGGTGAGTCATAGCTCTTAGCTTGTGACACTTGTCCAACATGCATTGGTTTAGCTAAAGTAGCTTTACTGGTTCGTTTTCCTTTCACATGGATGATCCAAATGTTGCATTCCTCGAATCAATCTTGTTACATGTTACTTCCATGTCTAAATTTAATCCTGTAAATGTTGCCTTGTTCCTCTTGGAACGATTCCAAATATTTCCCAAAAGAGCGAATAAAACTCTACGCGATTTTCGTAGTGAATAGTAACTATTCACTATCCACTTCAACAATCGAATCCTTAAATCGACTTTAATAAAATAATAAAATTCCAAAATATTAAATCCTCAAATCCTTAATTTTAATATCTCATTTCTTGAATATAATAATATATAATTCACTGCCCGGTCAAATACTTCACCAAAATAAAATTTGGAATTTCTGAATTCCGATCGTCTTTGCATTCACTTATTTACTCCGTAGATCACTAATATGACTTCGGAATATCCACACTACGTCTCGTACATAGGTGGCATGAAAAATTTTGTTAATCCTCAAAATCACTGTTCATCCACCAAATTCACTATTCACTGATGCACTTAATCATAATAAGAAAAGTTTTAATTTATCCAAAAATTCGGGTTATTACAGTCTCCCCTCCTTAAAATGATTCCGTTCCGGAATCAGCTTAGGAATAACTGGGGGGGGGGGGGGTACTTCTCTTCCTTTGCACTTTCTAACTCCCAAGTGGATTCTTCCACTTCTTGATTCTCCACAAACCTCTCACTAGCTTGGCAACCTCGTCTCTTAGCACTTGTTCTTTTCTATCCGTGATTTCCACAGGTTACTCTTTGTAAGTCAGACCAGGTTGTATATCTACCTACTCGTACTCTACATATGCCGGGCATCTATAGTATACTGACGTAGCATTGACACATGAACCTTGTTATGACCATTCTACAAGTTTGGGGGTAAGGCTGGCTCGTAGGCCACCTCCCTGACGCGTCTTAAATCTCAGATGGCCCAATGAATCTCGGGCTCAACTTCCCTTTCTTTCCAAATCTCATTAATTCCTTCCACGAGGATATCTTTTAACATCATGAATTTCTAACCTTATATTCTCTATCTTCTTTGTACAAAAAAAATACACCAATCATAAACTTTCTTGTCATTCATCAACATGCCATTTAGCTTATCACTAGCAGTACTATCTCTATACTCGCGGGCTTAGTCCGCATACTTTCTCTGTCTATCTTGGCTGTTACTAGCCGCTTGTTGGTGAAATCTTTTGTCTTTCTAGTTTGTTGGACTAACTTGGGTTTTGTGTAAGATCTCATCCTTTAATTCCCGATCATTCGGAATCCATCTCTGTCTCATTTTAATCAAGGGTATCGGCCACCACATTGGCCTTCCCCGGATGGTAGTGTATCTCCCAGTCATAATCCTAGGTCAATTCTTGCCATTTCTCTATCTCATGTTATCTACTATCACGGGCAACTCAAAGCCAATTCATTACATTCCATAAAATTTGTGGGTGCATTAATCAACCCAAAATAACCTCGCTGAAAACTCGAAGTGTCTATTCCTAGTATGAATCGCAGTCTTGGGTATATCCTCGGATTTAACTTCCAACTGGTGATATCCAGTTCTTGAATGAATTTGGAAATACACAGCGTCTTTCAGCTGGTCAAACAACCATCTATCTTAGGTAACGGGTACCTATTCTTAGTGGTAATGCTTGCTCAATTCTCTATAGTCGATACACAATCTCCTACTACCATCTTTCTTTCTTACGAACAACACCGGGGCTCCCCACGGTGATACACTGGGTCTTATCATATTCTTGCCCAGCAATTCTTGTAACTGAGTCACTAACTCTTTCATTCCCACTATACTCGGAATACTCGGTATTCATTCTCATGTCATCCAATTCGATATCTGGTAGCTCATTAAAACCTTGTACAATCTCCCAAAACCATTGTAGTTTCCTTTATACTTGGTGTCTCTTTTCTTGGCGTCAACCATAAGAGCTAATTAAGCCTCGGATCTCTGGCGCAATAATTTCTTAGTCTGAACTATATTCAAGAATCTCTGAGTCTGCCTCCATCCTTTATTTATTACTCTCTCTCTTTCTTACAATCAGTCTGGGCTCCATTGGGTGTCAACCAACCCATCCTTATTACAATATCAACTTCTCCCAAGTCACAATACCAGCTCCCTCTGACTCCATCGCCAGTACTTATCTTGCTAACCCAGAGGTAGTGTCCATTCGTAAACAACTCCTCCAAAATCTCAATTCCACTATAGTGCATCTACCTAACACCGTTGTCACTGGAGTACACGACACATCGCTATTCCTTTCACATATATCAATTGACACGCTTTCCATTATCATAACATCCTTGGGAGAATAAACCAATTCATTGATATGTCACTAACATTCTATTCGTCTTAGGGATTCGCTCCTGTCGTAGGCGATTTCGTTGCGAATCTAATTCCTATCAGCGAATTTTGACTTATTTGACCTGGTTGGCCTCCCCTTAGAATTCAATGAGGATAACAAAAATTATGGGGCCTTGAAAAGACAGCTCCCATATCAAGGAAAACGTCACACACTGGTGATCATAAGGTTATGAGTTTTAAGGTAACCTTATGGGAGGTAAAAGAATTTACCGAGAGATCAACATGATCATAAGAACTTAGCGTTGTGTGCCTCGATTGAGACATTACTAAAGGTAATTAGCCTTCTTGTATTTCACAACTTACAAGTGATGGCGTCCCATCAGACTTCTATCACATAGACAGAGAGTCCTTGTAGCCCCTATAAGTATAGGGTTGTTCGCCTCAGTGGAAGTTGAAAAGTATGAAAGCAATTCGAAATCAATTTAATGATTATCGCCTTTCGACAATATTTCTCAAAGGAACACCTTGGATTAAAATTGAACAGATTCCAAAGGTGCGGTTTCCAAAGAAAATACAAAGAAAAGAATAACCAAAAAGATACTGGTACTTAACAAACAAGTGGTGAGGTATCACCATAGGGTCATTCATTATTTGAAGAAAAGTAAAAGCTTAAATAACATCATTTGACAGGGTTTCGAAAACCTGAAAGTAGGCATTGTGACAGCCTCTGGCACAAGTGAAACTGAATATGGTTTAGCACAAGTGTTATGAAACAACTTCGAAGAGGGAATATACCCTTTATCAGAATTCTTTCCTGGAGAGAGGTCAAAATAGATCATAGATTGGGGAGGTACCCCACATAATTTGCACATGGGGAGGGTATTACCAAGGTCTCTACGGATGCCTTTTATGTCGGCTCCTCTAATGGATAATCGTTCCATTCCAAAGCTTTTCTTCTCCAGGTACACCCTAAGGTGCTCGATACTTACGTCATTGCCGACTTATAATAGTCGCTAAGAATTCAACCATCAACATTTACAATCGCAGGGAGTTCTATTCGACTAGGCGCAAACATCTCAAGTAAGCGTTCTGTTCTATAAGAAGACTTCGATACCGTTGTCGCCCATAGCAATGACAATTCCACATGTCGACTAGGCGGTACTTCGGAAGCTCGTTAGAAACTACAAGCTTAAATCCGGTCTCTATTTCAATCATCCTTATACCCAATATTCCTTTTCCCATATCAATCCCGTGTGCTACATAAGCTTAACACTTTTGGCACAATAGCCTTTTTATTTAAGTCAATCCCGGAATTTCTCAGTCCGTCTTGGTCCTTAAATATATTTCGCCTTTACCGTCCAATCTCAACTTCACCATTTTATCTCTACAATCAATTATAGCAATCAGGGTCTGTCCACCAACCCATATAGCGGCCATCTTACCCAATCCACAGGGTTCTCTCTAGTTTCCACTCTCTTTGGTGACATCCTCTAGTAATCAGAAAGACAAGGTTTGCCAAAATTTGCTGAATTTCTTTCCAAAATCGGGGAAATTTGATCAATCTATTTACCCACTAGTAATACTCGGATCTGATTTCCGACCTTTCTGTTCTATCCTCAAAATTCCTTCCTGGTTTCCTGAGGGTGGTAAATCTCGTTCTCGATTCTATCTTAGCGTGCTTGTCTTACGATAACATTTACATGGTACATATACCCAAAATTTTCCTTGAGATAATAGAATCCCTCAATGATGTAATAGACACTATTTCTAGTGGAATCGCTGGTCGTGGGGGAGTGAAACCTCATAGCCAAAGCAATACCTTTCACTATTCTAGGCAACTAAGTACCCTTAATCGTTCGTGAAAATCTGAACATCTTGGTTCTTACGTATGCCGCCTCCTTATGGGCCACTATAACTGACTACGAGTAACAGGTTTCGTTCAAGTCGAATCAATCCACTGATATTGGCTATATTGCCTCTACCTCTTCTGCTTTGGAGACTCTACTCCATTTTCTTTGTCATATCTCATGATGAATCATAACGATCTTTAAACTCTCGTATCGGCACTTATTTGACCTCTGAAGGTTCGTCCGGTCCTATTGTACGACCTCAAGTAACATACTACGTCTTTATCAATCAACACATCCTCTACGAGATTCTTTTCCTCGACCCACTATGGGGTCTTCCTCTAGATCCTCCTATGGATCTTCCTTTATCGGGTCTCCGTCCATTTCAAGGAACGCATCATCAATTGCCTACTCGAAGGCCTCGGGGTCTGGTATCTCAGAATCCCATCAATCTATAACTCATACGAATCGAGGTGACTAACCATGAAGTCCTAAGTACGGTTTCCCAGAAAAAGTCCCTTCTCGGGCTTCATCTTAAACAGTCAGGGTCATATCCTCTAACCCGACTACGAACTCAATTGGAGCTCTAGATGCTCTTATCATTATTAAGGGTATTGTAAGACTCGATCTCCCATCGTTTCTGAGGACTGTAACCTAACTCTCTGATACCATCTCTGTAACAGCCCCAAATCCGGGGTCAGGGATTTAGGGTTGTCACAATCCATGTACTCCTTGCCTTACCTGTAATGCTCACACCATTCATATTTCACATGCTCATGACCCCACAATATATGTCTCACACACACACACAGGTTAGAGTCTCAGAAACGACACACTACAACAATTGCGGAATAAATAATTTTTATTACAATACCCAAATGTCTTTTGAATCTGATACTGATACAAGTTCTATGTATTGTTACATTACCAACTTAGCCTTCTGATGCTCACAATCCTCTAATACCATTCAGGTCTATACATAAGTTGAATACCAAAGGCTGTAGCCTGGTTCGGTCGGTTCGTACTACTCTCTGGATCACTGCTAGAAGCTGTTCATGAAAACGCCTTGCGGGGTATGTGCCGTCCCATTGGCATCCTGCTTCGCTGCTATATAATATATATAAAACAATAGCAAGAGTGAGCGATAGCTCAGCAAGGTAATGAAAGTATGGTATAATTCTGCCTTTACTTCAACCCAGAATAAAGCGGGTATAAGACAATAATTTGTCAAAATATTTCGATACTGAAATTATATCCTTATCGGAAGGTATTCCAAAAATAGTACCTTTATTGTACTTCAAATATCATTCATAATATTTCTGCAACTTTGCTATATTATGAACAAAGTTCTAGTATAATATAAAAGGTGAGGTTTCAAAGTAAACCAATATAACCTTTCCAAAAATATCTGCTATATAAGCAGAATATCAACACATATCTTAAAAGATGAAGTTATAAGGTGATTCAGTATAAACAACTCCCTTACCATAACTCATGTTATGTAAGGTATCCACAGAGTCATAACTCATAAAATAAAAGATGGAGTTGCATGAATTTATTGCCACTTCATTTTCAAACACTTTCGACCCCCTGCCAACATGATTGGTTTTTCATCCCAATCCATGTTGCAGGAATATCCAAATTGGATGATGAACCAATACTGGAGTTGCTACCGCGTCCGCTGTGCCTAACCTTGCTATGATCAGTAGCAGGTCGCACCTCTCAAATAGTTCTCTACATGTAGATGGAAGTATCACGACGGCCTGACATTGTCTACCGCCTTACTATGACCTCCCGCCCATTTGGGGCAATTAAAAGTTGGATGGGCCCACGCAACTTGACCACTTACACCACTCCTAGTTCAGATGAAATCCATGACTCTGAAATGTAAAGATCGTCCTCCTTTCCCCAAGTGTAACACTTGTTGATACGACTCCACTAAGTAGTTATATCTAGGTTGGAAAGGAAGATTCTCCAATATTTCCCAAGCTATGCTTGTTAATGGATATCGACTTGTTCCATGAATTTACCCCTCGATCATTGAGGTGGTAACCCAACATTAGACTGGCAGCAATTAAATTGCTCCAAGAAAATATCTGTCCCTTGACAGTTTTTTGAATTGAGAGTTTAAAAAGAGTAGTAGTCACTTAAATCAGGTTTCCCATATTTTTGATAGTTGAGCGAGTATTTAAATCCTCTTTAAAAGACAGATTTAAATGGGAAAAACATTGTTTTGGGAACCTCTTTTGATTTACAAATACTTAATAATATTTATTAAATAAGTAAATCTTAAATGAATATTTTAAAATAATATTCATTAAGTAAGTAATCTTCAAATGAATATTTGAAAATAATATTCATTAAATAAATAATCCTCAAATGAATATTTACAATAATATTCATTAAATAAATAATTAATCTTCAAATTAATATTCAAAAATAATATTCATTAAATAATCCTCAGATAATATTCATAATAATATTCTTCGATTAAGTAAACCTCAAATGAATATCTGAAATAATATTCCTTAATTAATAAACCTCATTTGGATATTCGAAAATAATATTCATTAACTAATTAATCTCAATTGAATATTCAAAATAATATTCATTAAACAATTAAATCTCAAATAAATATTCAAAAGTAATATTCTATAAATAAATAATCCTTAAATGAATATTCACACTAATAATCTTTAAGTCAATAATCCTCAAATGAATATTCATAAATAATATACTTTAAGTAAATAATTAATCCTCGAATAGCAGTACCCGATATCTTTATCGGAAAATAACCTTTAACATATACAGAATTATAATTACTTCTGATCTAAAGAAATATCATACGCCCTTAACCTAGGGCCTTTATAAAAACCTGGCTTATAACTGATATCTCATATCTAGCTTATAAGCCAATTACCAAATCATTTCCAAGTAATAACCTTCGAATGAGGTAATATTCAAATAACATTCCTCAAATCATTTCCATGTAATTAATACTTTCTAGAAATATAATTAATGTTTAATAATAGCAGTCCTCAAAATAATTAGTACACTGCCGCTGGAATCCCTCCGGGTTTCCACGGCTATCTCCATATCTCAAATACTGACTCCCGGTCTAGAGTCGAAAACAAGAAGTATGCTCTTATCTCTAGAGCTACAAGGTATACCGGTTTATAACTACTTCATCTCAAAGCTCATATATAAGCCAAAATCAAACTCTATTTTATACAATATATAACATGTATCGCAAAACTATATAACTCCACACATGGCAAAAGCAGTAATATATAATCAATACTTCAAAGTATAGATTTAGAAAACTTGCCACAATACTCACAACAAAGATTTGATATATATAACTTGGGAATACACAAGTATTGAATATTTGAAAATATACCTACTCTGAACAATAGAGTAAGGTTTAGTAAACTTGCCTGATGCTCGAGAAGTGATAGGGGTTCGCGACGATGCCAGACAATCTAGACAAAGTCAAACGAAAACACACGGTTAATCCCCTCGATAAACCACTTATAACTTAATGCTTAAACACGTAAGCGAAACACAACCAAGGCATTACTAGCTCCTTATAGGCTCATACTAAGTCCATGTTATTCGTCAAATACTTATATCACAAGTTTGGTTTGAAATCCATTCTCAAATCCAAGTTATACTTAACCATTTGGAACCTTGGTTTCTAAGTCTCGTTTTCAGTGGTTTTCACTTGCGCGACCTCGACTAAAACATTTTTATCAAATCGAAAAATAATCTTTTTAATCCGAATCTTTTTCGTGAGCCTTCCTAACTGTCTCTAGTATTATTCCTCAAAGTTTCACATTTTAATATGGCTCCGAAGTGGTCCAAATATAGCCTCAAAGTTGCTGAACAGAGAAGGGTTGTTCCTCCGAACGACGTTTACTAAAACTCACTTTTCTCTTAAACCGTAATTCGTATGGACATGATCTTTATATCAAAACAAACCTTAAAACAAGACCTACATGTTCATGGTCAGTTCTGTTCAAAAATATTACCAGACTAGTTCGTAATTCTTGCTCAAAACAGCCTTAAATCAATTGGGCATTACGACGGCTATAATCGTAACGTTTTCCATTTTCAAAACACACTCAAATCAATACCAAACAATCCCAAACTCACCATCCACCTTATACACCCTCCACTCAGTCAAATCCTCCATGAATAATCACAACAAAATTCATAACCCATCCTCCAATACTCAACCAACAATTTATCTAATTACTTAATCATGCTTTTAGCCTTACATAAACATCAAAACCATTTCGAAACTCATACAAACAAAAGGGGCAGAGGTTTTATACCTTCTCCAAGCTTGCTTGCTGCTATATCCCTTATGTAACCTTAGATCCTTGCTTAATACAACCTTTGGAAGCCACAAACTCAATATCCGAAAACAAAACAAAACACAAGTTACTATTCATCATCTTCTCCAACTGTTAATCACTGAAATCGAATGGGTAAAACACAGAGGTGAGGCGAGAGCTTACCATGGTTACGTCGGGCTTCTCGAGAGCTTCGATTTGAGTGGTAGAACGCCAAAAACGGACCACGGAATCTCAAGTTACGATCGTTTCTTTCTCTCCCATTTTTCTTCTCATTTCTCTCCCGAATTTTCTTCTCATTTCTCTTTTCTTTGTCTTGATAATAATGATAAGGATGCTGATTTTTGTGTTTAAAAAGGTGGTGAGTCATAGCTCTTAGCTTGTGACACTTGTCCAACATGCATTGGTTTAGCTAAAGTAGCTTTACTGGTTCGTTTTCCTTTCACATGGATGATCCAAATGTTGCATTCCTCGAATCAATCTTGTTACATGTTACTTCCATGTCTAAATTTAATCCTGTAAATGTTGCCTTGTTCCTCTTGGAACGATTCCAAATATTTCCCAAAAGAGCGAATAAAACTCTACGCGATTTTCGCAGTGAATAGTAACTATTCACTATCCACTTCAACAATCGAATCCTTAAATCGACTTTAATAAAATAATAAAATTCCAAAATATTAAATCCTCAAATCCTTAATTTTAATATCTCATTTCTTGAATATAATAATATATAATTCACTGCCCGGTCAAATACTTCACCAAAATAAAATTTGGAATTTCTGAATTCCGATCGTCTTTGCATTCACTTATTTACTCCGTAGATCACTAATATGACTTCGGAATATCCACACTACGTCTCGTACATAGGTGGCATGAAAAATTTTGTTAATCCTCAAAATCACTGTTCATCCACCAAATTCACTATTCACTGATGCACTTAATCATAATAAGAAAAGTTTTAATTTATCCAAAAATTCGGGTTATTACAATCTTACCCTTTTCTCCCCTTTAGGTAAGTTGGCAGCAACAAGACTTGCAGAGAGAACTTGTATCGCTTCCTGAATACTGGAGAAGCCAGAGGCCACCATGGTAGACAGATGGTCAATTTTGGATTCCATGGACAGACACCTGTTCTCCAGAGCTTCCAATCTGAGTGCAGTAAAGGGGCCACCTGATCTTAACCTTCTTAGGGGTGAAGGAAAAGATTGGGGCTTGGAGGCTGTTGGGGTTCTCACACTCTCAGTGTTTTTCTGAGTGATCTCATCACTCATCACAAAAGAACTCTCAAGGCCTAGTGCTTGGAAATTTGAGGCTCCCTCAAATTCACTCTGGACATGCTCAAGTCCCTCACCTTTTGCCAGCTCATTTGGCTGCCTCTCATTTTTATGCTCACCTCTCTTTTCTTTTATCTCTCTTTTCTTTTGCACACCCTCACTCATCCTAGATGCATGGGTATGAGCAATACTGACATGCAATGAAGAAGAAGATTTAGAATGTACCTTTAAGAATTGAGACAGTGGCACATCATCATCAGAGACATCCTCAACAGTAACAGTATCAACATCAGGCTATGTAGAGGAGACAGTAGCTTGTCCAGGAATGTTACTGTCAGTTGGAGTGTTGACAGTAGGTTCCACCGTAGTGCAGACAGCAGGCTTGGTTGTGACAACAACTTCTCCCGAGTCTGTGACAGCAGGTTCACCTATGACAGCAACATTGTCAGAGTCATTGACAGCAACTGGGGCTGTGACAGCATCTTCCCTAAGGTAAGATGCTCCTTGGAGATTGAACAAGGTACTGGCTGTTTCATTTTCTAGCAGAGTTGTACCTTGCTCTTTTTCAGTGTTTGAAGGAGTGGTGTCCATTTCACTTTGAGAAATGGGTTCTTATGGACCACTAGATGGGGGCTCATCCATGATTGGAGATGGATGATCAAAACCTGAAGGGTTGGGACTGTCCCCCCCTCTAGGTTGTGGAGAAGAAACAAATGAATGTATAAGGCAGGAAGAAGGTGAAAGTGGAGAGGAGAGTGATGGCTGCTCCACAGATGGAACTTGTGGAGCATCAATAGGGGAGATGAAATCCTCACAGTGTCCTGACTCCAGGTGAGTTTCTGCAAGTGGAGGCTCCTCATGAGTGGAAACATGAGGGGGTGCAGACTCTTTACAAGATGCCTTGGGAGACATGCCAATTTCAATAGATGCCCCTTGTTGAGAAGGAACATCTAGAGAGGAGTTAATTTCCCTATTTTCCTCTACAGTCTTTTGGGAGACTGCAGAGTGGCTGACAGTGGTTTTGGCCCTCTTAGCTCTCTTCTTCTTAGGCTCAAGAGGAACCACTGTGGGTTCTGTGTGACTACCTTCCTTATTTGCTGCACTAGGTGCATGAACTCCCTCTTGACTCTCTATACTACCACCAACACCAGTTTCTAAGGGTCTTTTTCAGGAATCTTGTAGAGCATCTCTCTGAACTTTGGGAAGTCTAGAGAACCTAGGTTGGGTGTATGGTGTAGAATGGGGGTTAGCTGAATTTGGGTCTAATCCAACTTCATCCTCAAGAGTGAAGGTAACATAACCAGAAGGTAATGGAAAATCAAGGTTAGGCACTTGATCAACCATGTGTTTGGTGAAGCAAAGTGGAATATGTGCATTTAGATTCTTTGAAGTGAGAGTTGTGTGTGTATTTCTTTTCAAAACAGGGCATACCTCTAAACGAGGAGCATTCTCATCAAACTCACACAGAGAATTAATACACAACATTAGAAAGCGAGGATAAGAGTGTACATTCTTACCTATGGCAGCTTTTAGGTGTGCCATGAGCAACTTTCCAACATCCACTTTGTACCAATGAACATTGGAGTGAGTGAGCTTCTTGATGTAGGTTGGAATTCCATTCCAGACAGTGGTCTTGGTAGAGAACACCTTCACCATGGCATCAAACACCATGCTCCACTCCTTTCGGAGATACTTCCTGTCCATTTCACCAGATGGGTACCACTTTGTTGTTCCCTCTTCAAGAATAGGTCCAGAGTACCCAATCTTCAAGAAGAGCTTCTTCAAGGTCTCATCATTTGCAAGCTCAGGATAGGTCTTTCCTGGTTCCAGTACAATCCCCAGAGCTGCATTGATGCCCTGAATAGTTAGAGTGTAGCTGTGCTCCTTGATTTTGAACTGAATGATTGTGGAGTCACCATCTCCTTGAGCAACAGCTGTCTCCCAGAAATTTTCAATCCTTTCTAAGTCAAGAACAGGAGTTGAGGTAATTGCATACCCAAGATAGGACTTATTCAGAAACGACACAAGCCCTTTGAAATCGTCACCAACATCACTAGCTGAGTAGATGCCAGCAAAATTAGTCTGAAAGATTGATGGTTTGGGTGCCATTGTTGGGTATGAGAGAGAAAGTGAGAAGGAAGGATGAGCAGAAATTTGTTTTTGCTTTTTGTTTGCTTTGTGTCAGGTGTGATATTGTCTGATTAACTGTTGGATAAAAGATTAGTTCAAGCGTTCTGTTAAAAAGGGTTTATTTGGAATCGTGCTTTTTGCCCAGTAACTCCACCACGTGAGTTACTCCCTTACTTTTCTGCCAACGTGGATGTTGAATTGTCAATTGTATAATATAAAACACTAATACACCTACTACTTTCCTCCACTATCTCAAATTTATTATTAAATATTGATAGGTCTCACCACTTTATCCACTTTTCATCTAATTTTACTCATTTTTTATATCTTTTCTTGGTCTTCGTGCCCACCATCGATGTATATAATTCAAAGGTACGGAAGGAGTAATACGTTGAAGAGAAATAATACACGTGAAAGTACGACAACCAAGACTACTACTATTATCTATGGCACAACCTCGCTGGTGGCCTAGATGTGACATTGTAAAATGAATAGATAAAATATAGTCACACCATGATATACCAAAAGACATACTATATTTTACTATTGTTGAATATAGTTTATGATCCAATTAAGACCTAGCAACGATCGTTGGATATTTACGACAATGCTAATTCTCAAAATTCATAGAATTATACAATAAGGTTTTGGTTGTTTGAACATTTTGTTAGGTCCAAAGTATTGTAGAAGAGGGGTTGAATACGATACTCACAAATTATTTAATTTCGTTCGCGGATTAATCATTCAGTTCTATAACGAAATCAAAAGCACCAAATCAAAACACGAGTCGGGGAATATATCGTTTTATAAACATAAACCGCGAAGGGTGCTACAAATCTAATCCGTAGATTAGCTTCAATGAGTTCAGGTTAAAGTAATCAATACAAACTTTGTAAATTAAGGCACTATAAATTTTCTCCAGAGTCTGTTCTTGAGCACTTAATTCTTCAGAGTAAATACGATTACTTCTGCCAACCAACTGAAGAAGAACACTGTCTTCATCCTCTATTTATAGTCTTGATTTGAAAAACCATCGAACACAAAATAATAAATTAATCTAGGCCGTTGGATCTTCATCAACCTGACAAAAAAAGTTACTTTCCACCTGGTCCTTCAATTTGAAAACTATCAAATAAATAAAGTTAATATTCCATTCGATGGTTTTTTAATAAAACTATCGAAAGAGAAATTAACTTACTTTAGTTTTCTTTTGTTTTCTTTGAATCACATTCGATGGTTTTCTAAATAGTAAAACCATCGACCTCTTTTCTTGTCCTTGATCTTTTAGAAAAACCTTTTGAGTTTTAGGGTGTTTAAGTTTTAGACAGTATCAATTTCTTCTTAGACGATAAAACAACTTGATCTTTTTAAGTGCCGTCAACTGGTGCAACTGGTCTGGTTCACAGATGAATAACACTTGATCAATTCTTCTATGTCTACAATTCAATGCTGCTGATACGTCTTTTGTCGATCTGGTTGCTTCAAATAAATCACTGGAATCCTGTGGTACTAACCCTAAATCTTTCACATACTTCTGTAGTCTTGAAAGTCTTGTTTTTGTTGCTGTCACTGAGGCTTGAACATTTTCATGAACTTCTTTCCGTGTCCTGTTTACGGACTTCAAGAATACATACCATATTTTGATTTTTTGAGTTTACCTTTTCTTCTTTGATTCTGGATTCCTGTGCTTCTGTTAATATTATTGTTTGTCTTGTCCTTTGTTGAGTTGCAGTTATCTCTTTTACATCTTATGTTACATTATGCTTTAAACATTTTACATATACAAATCACTTACACAAGCTCAAAAATGAAAATGACACGTACTGTGAAGTGTGAAAACAAGACTAGTGCACATAACTATGATTATTTTGTAATTAGCTCTCAGTTGATGCATTTAGATTAAAGCTAAAAAGCATTCTTAGATACTTAATTACATGTGAGTGTGCCTACACGGCCGAAAGTAATGCCACTGACTAGGGGTTTACAATAATATAAGTGGTCTAAGTAATAGATTTATTACATTGTATCATATGGTTGAAATGTGAGCCATTAAACAAGACAACAAGTCAGTACCGGTGCATTTATTTGTGGTTGTTCTACATGTACTATTGACACATTAGGATTATCTGTTCCTCCCACTGATTCCTCTAAAACAACAGTATTCATGGGTTTGTGGTTCATTATATACTTTTCCTCTAAGAATCTAGCATTGGTGCTAAAAATGACATCCCGATCCTTAGGACTATAGAACAAATAGCCTTTCGTTCCCATGAGATAGCCCACAAACAACCTCACTTTTGTACGAGAATCTAACTTAGTCACGTTCTTGTTCAGCACATGTGTTGGACAACCCCAAATCCGAATGTGTCTTAGACTTGGCTTGTCACCAGTCCACAATTCTATCGGAGTCTTAGGAACCGACTTAGAAGGTACTAGGTTCAGAAGGTAAGCCGTTGTTTCTAAAGCATGTCCCCAAAACGACTTGGGTAAATCCGAATAACTCATCATCGATCTAACACTCTCCAACAGAGTACAGTTCCTTCTTTCTGCTACACCGTTTTGCTGGGGTATGCCAGGTGCAGACAACTGGGATGTGATCCCATGTTCTGATAAATATTTCCTAAATTCTCCAAGCAGGTAGTGACTTGATACTTTTACCAAGTCGTTTCTCCGTTTTAGCTTTGTACTCCTTGAATTTATCAAAGCACTCAGACTTACGGCGCAACAAGTAAATGTACCCATATCTTGAATAATCGTCAATGAAAGTGACGAAATACTCAAAACCACCTCTTGCTTGGATATTCATAGGTCTACATAAATCAGTATGAACCAACTCTAACACTTCTTTAGCTCTATTCCCCTTTGCCTTAAAAGGCCTGTTAGTCATTTTACCTTCTAAGCAAGATTCACATACTGGAAATGGCTCCACTTCCAATGAGCTTAAAGGCCCGTCTACTACCAGTCTTTGAATCCTCCTCAAGTTAATGTGACCTAATCTTAAGTACCAAATAAGTGTTTGGTTCAAACTAGAAGGTTCCTTTTTTTATTAGTGATAAAAGATGTTTTATTTAATACCCTATGTTGTAGTTGTAGTGCAGGTTGTATAGGATTAATAATGTACAAATTGTCTTGCAATGAACCAGAACATATAACTTGTTTATTCATCATAATAGAAACATTACGATCCAAATAAACATTATAACCATCCAAATCAAGTTTAGAAACCGAAATCAAATTCCTTCTAAAAGAAGGTACATAAAGACAAATGTTCAAAACCAAAATCTTATTACAACCAAAAGATAAGGTAACGTCTCCCACTGCAACTACTGCTACTTTCGTAGCATCACCCATGAACAAATATATCTTGCCATCTCTAAGCATTCTAGATGGCTGGAACCCCAGTTTTATTCTTCTTAGAAAGAGGACAATCCTGTTTCTAGTGACCCGACTGCTTGCACCTGAAGCACTTGCCCTTAGGCTTCTTCACAGCATTCTGAACTCCCAATGGTTTCATAATTTTCTGTTCCTGAGCCTTTTTATTCTTCTTCTTGCCTTTCGGTTTAGAAGAAGAACCTTTCTCAGCCACATTCACTTGAACATTCTGCTGAAACAATCCTTCAGCTGCCTGAAGCTCTGTCAGAAGTTCCGCCACTAAAAAAAAAGTGTTTTTTGCCAACGTAATATTCGGTCGCTAACAAAGTAAATTTCGTTGGCAAAATGACTGCCAACCGAATTGCTGACAGAATCTGACGGTCGTTAATATCCTCGTCGGGAAAAATCAGCGAGGAAAATTATTTTTTGTTGGCAAAATTGTTGACGAATTACCAACCAAATGGCAATAGAAAACGTCTTGAGTTTGACCATGCTAATAACTAAAGACCTAGGAATTGCTGACCAAATGTTCGTCGCTATATCACCAACGGAAAATTTGTTGCTAAATTGCCAACGAAATTTTTGTCACTATATTGCCAACGACTTTTTTTGTCGCTAATGCATTACTCTATTTAAAAAAATTGTAATTATTCGGTTGGCATCCCGTTAGAGATCTATTGAAAATATTCATATGTATTTGTCTACAATCTGTCGTTAGTTATTGTCGGCATTACATTTTATAAATTTTATTTCTAAAAAATATTTTTACTTTATTTATCCAACAGATGCTGAAGTAATACAAAATGGCACGTAAATAAATATTAAATTCACAATGGAAAAATTCCAACATGATAATAGTTCATGACTTCTAATTAGATCCTAATAAAATTAAAAACACAACAAATAGTCCTGACTTCTGGAATGCTAATAAAAAGAAAAAATGCATCATAGGAAAGTGTCACTGGTCATGTCAATTGTGACTATCTTCGTCAGTTGCTGGTAAATCAGGATCATCGTTGCTGTGTGGCTCAACCATCATTAGTAGACGACTTTCCATTACTTGTTGCTCATTTACTGCTTTAACCAGATCCTTCATTTCTTGTAGCTCAGCCTGCAACTTCTCATAATCTTCATTATAATTACCTTGAGATCCAATACCAGATGCATTGGTATCATGACTTTTGTTTGGGCCATAAAAGATGGACTGTGAAGATCCGATACCATATACCACGTTCTTCTTGTTCTTTTCCCCAACAACATCAAAGTACAGTTTGTTCTCATCGATAGGTTGTTCTACTGCTGAGTCATTGACATTCTGAGAAAGTTCCTTAAGTTGAGCCTCAAGATTATCCTAGTAACAAATGTAAGTACATAAAAAATACATTTTAGACGCAAATCAAACAAGCGATGAACCTGGATGATTTAAAACAACCTACTAAGAATTACCTAGATCAAGGTATTACTAATGTTAAACAAGAATTTAAAATAATATTAAACTAGTATTTCACCGAACCTCCAACACAAAAAATCAAATCCATTTTACATAACAATAGGTGAACTTGGGAAAAATGTAGTATCTACCTTTCAAAATAACAATCACAAATATTATCTATTAAAGATACTAAAAACTTTACTGGTCGGAGCTATCAATTCTAAGATTGTTAATCTATTTAATATCCAACTTCTTTTGACTAAATGTGGTGTACCAGCTAGTCCAAAATTAAAACAACACAAGTACTGGGAATGGCAGCCACCTTCTTTATTAAAGATTTGGAATTTACAAATTAGAGATGGCAACCCCATCTTTTATAAATAACAATTAACACAGTTCATACACTGACTACTTCATTCTTGGTGAAAAAAAATCATATTACATGTACCACATGTCTGTACCATAGATCTTTTATATTAACGAAAAACAAGAAAACAAGTCAAAAAAAAATTTACAAAAAAAGTAATTTTTTCTATCATGTACAAATACGTATAGCTCATTTCAAATAATTAGTTGGGATTAATAGTACTTACATATACTTGTTTGCTTTTTGGATCAATAAACGTCTTACTATCATGATTCTTGGAATGAGTGTAACAGCCCGACTTTTAGGACTATTAAATCTAAATACAAAACTTAAATAAAATACAATACATTGACAATCAAAGACGAAAGCGTGACAAAAGTTCAATTACAAAAATATCTATTCCAAAAACGCAGCTAACGGTGATCCAAAAGTCAATCTATTACAAACCTAAGGTCCTCGAACTCGAAAGCACATCCACTCGTTCTAACGGCAACCTGAAAATGTAAGGAATGAGCCATACAGCCCAGCAAGAAACCAATCGATCCAACTAGTCGGGCAAATAACATGTATACACATAAGATAATACAATATTCGATACGATACGATATACGAAACAAATAAATTTCAATACACATATTCTTATTCTTATTCGATAGATTCGATACCACATAACAACAATAACTCGAAACCACAATTTATGCCACGACCACTACAACCCGGTGATAACGGTCCTAAATTTTCAGAAAACTGTCACTATAACCCGGTGACTCGGTCCTTATTCTTATTCGATATTTTCACAAACCATGGCACAAATCAGAATCCCAAGACTATTATTGCTTACACATAACACATATACAATAAGACACATCACATCAAAATATATAATCACTAAGCCCAAATTTATATAATCAAAACACACACACAATACATAGTTTCGAAAATACTAGATAAATCAATCGGAAACTTACCTCAACGCGAAAAATCAAGAATCAAATCATCCTAGAGCACGTACTCAATTCTGACCAGAACTGTATTTACTCTTTTTGACCCTTTAAATGACGTTTTCTTGGAAAACTCAAAAGACGGAACTCGTAGAGAATGAAAAGACCTTTCTGAAAAGATACGACTCATCAAAATAGGACTTATAACGAATCGGGAATTGAATAAAACGTCCGCTGAATTTGAACAGAAATTGAAAAACGGGTTCTGTTTGTGTTTTATGATTTTAAGAATAGTTCAAAGCATAATCTCGAAAAACACTGTGAAATAGATATTGTAGGAAATTGAAAGAGCGTTCCGAAAAGTCCAGAATCATCAAATTCCAACTTACGATGAATTTACTACGAATTTTTCAAGACAGCTGATTTGTGTGAGAAAAAGTCCTACGAATTTTATAAACAAAGACGAAGAAGTAGAACCTGATGTTTATATAACGTAACCAAACCCTAATCCAAACATATTACTTATCTGAACTTAAATCTGATCCATATTTTAGGCCCATCAATCTAATTCAATTTTAAATCCTATTCTTTTTAAGCTTGTTGTGAGACCTTCTCCCCTCGTGCTCTTCTTCTTCTCTTCCTTGTTTCTCTCTCTCTCTCTAGCGGCGTTTTTTTTTCTCACCCCGACTGTTTACTAGGTTTTTTTTATCTTACAAATTACCTATGTTTGTATCTATATATTAGTCCATTTAATTAAATGGGGTCAGCTAAAAATTTAAACTAAAGCCCAACAAAATTAAATTAGCAAGACTCATTAATTCTATATTTTTATTCCAAAATCAAATTATATAATTATCGTAAATTTTAATCCACTTCTAATTCTAATTTCTAGCAAATTTTAATCTATTAAAATTACAAAAAAAATCTGGGATATTACAAACTACCCTCCTTAAAAAGAATTTGGTCCCCAAATTCACAGCAATCCTATCACATGACACGTCTACCCACTAATTCTCCTACAAGTCAAACTTAATCTATGGTCTACAGAAACGCATCCTATGAAGTGTACTAGTCCCATACCTAACACACTCTGAAGGACAGCCTGCTCTGATACCAACTATAACAACCCGACTTTTAGGACTATTAAATCTAAATACAAAACTTAAATAAAATACAATACATTGACAATCAAAGACGAAAGCGTGACAAAAGTTCAATTACAAAAATATCTATTCCAAAAACGCAGCTAACGGTGATCCAAAAGTCAATCTATTACAAAGCTAAGGTCCTCGAACTCGAAAGCACATCCACTCGTTCTAACGGCAACCTGAAAATGTAAGGAATGAGCCATACAGCCCAGCAAGAAACCAATCGATCCAACTAGTCGGGCAAATAACATGTATACACATAAGATAATACAATATTCGATACGATACGATATACGAAACAAATAACTTTCAATACACATATTCTTATTCTTATTCGATAGATTCGATACCACATAACAACAATAACTCGAAACCACAATTTATGCCACGACCACTACAACCCGGTGATAACGGTCCTAAATTTTCAGAAAACTGTCACTATAACCCGGTGACTCGGTCCTTATTCTTATTCGATATTTTCACAAACCATGGCACAAATCAGAATCCCAAGACTATTATTGCTTACACATAACACATATACAATAAGACACATCACATCAAAATATATAATCACTAAGCCCAAGTTTATATAATCAAAACACACACACAACACATAGTTTCGAAAATACTAGATAAATCAATCGGAAACTTACCTCAACGCGAAAAATCAAGAATCAAATCATCCTAGAGCACGTACTCAATTCTGACCAGAACTGTATTTACTCTTTTTGACCCTTTAAATGACGTTTTCTTGGAAAACTCAAAAGACGGAACTCGTAGAGAATGAAAAGACCTTTCTGAAAAGATACGACTCATCAAAATAGGACTTATAACGAATCGGGAATTGAATAAAACGTCCGCTGAATTTGAACAGAAATTGAAAAACGGGTTCTGTTTGTGTTTTATGATTTTAAGAATAGTTCAAAGCATAATCTCGAAAAACACTGTGAAATAGAAATTGTAGGAAATTTAAAGAGCTTTCCGAAAAGTCTAGAATCATCAAATTCCAACTTACGATGAATTTACTACGAATTTTTCAAGACAGCTGATTTGTGTGAGAAAAAGTCCTACGAATTTTACAAACAAAGACGAAGAAGTAGAACCTGATGTTTATATAACGTAACCAAACCCTAATCCAAACATATTACTTATCTGAACTTAAATCTGATCCATATTTTAGGCCCATCAATCTAATTCAATTTTAAATCCTATTCTTTTTAAGCTTGTTGTGAGACCTTCTCCCATCGTGCTCTTCTTCTTCTCTTCCTTGTTTCTCTCTCTCTCTCTAGCGGCGTTTTTTTTTCCTCACCCCGACTGTTTACTAGGTTTTTTTTTATCTTACAAATTACCTATGTTTGTATCTATATATTAGTCCATTTAATTAAATTGGGTCAGCTAAAAATTTAAACTAAAGCCCAACAAAATTAAATTAGCAAAACTCATTAATTCTATATTTTTATTCCAAAATCAAATTATATAATTATCGTAAATTTTAATCCACTTCTAATTCTAATTTCTAGCAAATTTTAATCTATTAAAATTACAAAAAAAATCTGGGATATTACAATGAGTGTACTTAAATACATCACCTGCAGTCGGTTTCCTCTTCAACTTTTCAGCCTGCAAAGGAAATTAATATACATAGATTGTACATATTTAACTAAGAGTACAACATGGACTACTAGTGGTAGTAACTAGAACAATAATATAACTAAAATTTACCAAATGAATTGCATACTTCTTATGAGAAAGTGAGCCACCCGTGTGAGTCGAAGGACGTCTATCAACCCCGCTATTGCGATTTCTTTTTTGAATTTCAGATTTGGACTGAAAGAGAGGGTTGTTCTAGTACTGGATTAGTTTAGGTAAAATCTCTAAATCAAAGACAAGAAGATCTAAAGTAGTATAACTATTAGGATTTCTCACTGAAACCCAAATTAACAAATTAAACATCATATCAACATAATAAACTTAAAAAGCCATAATTAAACCAAACATTATTCAATTTCTTGTCCTAGAAATTAAATCAAACATCTAAGATGCATAAGATGATGAGAGACAAAGATAAAATTAATTAAACAAGTTTATAAATCAAACCAATAGTCAGATGTAACCTCGTCGATGGAACAAAGAACTTCAAAAGCTTAGTGCTTCAGTGATTAGTAATTAGCGTGACAGGGAGGGAGTGGTTTTTTTCCTTGACAAGAGAGGGAGTGGTTAGGTGGTGAATAACACCACTTTTTTCTATCACATATTCTATTTACCCGCTCTTTTTTTTTCCAGACATTTTCATTTGCCCGCTCCTTTTTCTATACACGTAATTTAATTATTTACCGCATAAACTTCTTTTCTTTTGTAATTTGTTGGCTACTTGATAAACTATTTTAAAATCATTAAATGTTTTTTTGTCATGAAAATAATTAAATGTCAGTCACGATATCTAGACTAAACTATAATAACCAAATCATAGGATAATTGATAGTTTGGTTAGCACCTTCCTTTTTAGTCATCCACTTCCTTTGTGATTTTTTTAATATTAGTTAATTCAAAATAAAAAAAAATAAAAATAGATAAATACTAAACTATAATAGCCAAACCGTAGGATAATTAATAGTTTGGTTAGCGCCTTCCTTTTTAGTCACCCCTTTCCTTTGTGATTTTTTTAATATTAGTTAATTCAAAATAAAAAAATTAAAAACAGATAAATTGCGATATATTCCAACCAATTTATACTAAACGATAATAAGCAAAATCTATACTATCAATACTATTATATAATAGAAGAAACATTAAAAGTTTGGTTGGTCGGTATGGTACGTTGTGATTTTACTTAATTGACCTTAACTATATTTCGTGTTTTTACTTAATTAACCTTACTTATTTATAGATATATATTATTAAATAATAATATTACCTATTTATAAACAATTACCTTTTTTCCCTAAAATATATTATTTTTTCTAACAAATTCCCCTATTTTTTCAAAATGGCAATTATCTTTTTTAACTAAAACATGTTAGTTTTTCTATTTTTCCTTACTAAAACCCCTCATTTTCCAAAAATATCACGGACAACCTTTAGTTATTTAATTTTAAACCTATAATATTGTAATTATTTTTTAAAAGTTTACCTATTTTAACATGTCTACTTATTTTTCTTAACAAATGCAATCACTAAAAATATTAAAATATAAATAATCAAATCAATACAATTATATAATAGACGAAACATTAAACGTTTGGTTGGTCGGTATGGTACATTGTGATTTTACTTAATTGCCCTTAGTTTTTACTTAATTAACCTTAATTATTTATAGAAATATATTATTAAATAATAATATTATCTATTTATAACCAATTACTTTTTTCCCCTAAAATACATTATTTTTTCTAACAAATTCCCCTACTTTTTCAAATATATCACGTGCAATTACCTTTTCTAACTAAAACATGTTAGTTTTTCTATTTTTCCTTATTAAAACCCCTTTTTTCCAAATATATCACTGACAAACCTTTAGTTATTTATTTTTAAACCTATTTTAATATTATAATTATTTTTAAAAGTTTACATATTTTAACATGTCTACTTATTTTTCTTATCAAATGCAATTACTAAAACTATTAAAATATAAATAATCAAATATCTATTTATAACGAATTACCTTTGCAGCTAAAACATATTATAGAATTTTTCTAACAAAATCCCTCATTTTATAATTATATCACGTGAAATTGCCTTTTTGAATTTACTTTTTCTATTTTTCTCACTAAAATCCATTTTTTTCTAAAAAAATCACAAGAAACCCTTATTTATTTATTTTAAAACGTATTTAAATATTTAAATTATTAAATTTTAAAATCTAATTTTCCAAAAATATCACGGACATTTACCTTTTTAAACTAAATATATGTTACATTTTTTATTTTTCCTTACTAAAATCTCTCATTTTCCAAAAATATAACGGGCAAACCTTTACTTATTTATTTTAAAATTTGTTTTAATATTTTTAATTAATTAAAAGTGTTTAGCTATTTTAACATGCCTACTTATTTTTTTAACAAATACAATTAAAATAATAATAAAATAATAATTTGTTAGATCAGAATTCAATGATCGTCAGAAGCTAGACTCAACTGATCAGGATTGCTGACGTCATCAGTATTGCATGGTCATCAGTATTTGATCAAGCGTCAGTATCTTATTGATCATCAGGATTCCTACTCAGACTATGATCAGGTTTGATCATCAGGACTTGAAGCTGATCAGGATTCCTACTTCGAGTTATATTTGGAGTCTAGATAAACATGGAAGTTTGTTCCTGGTTTGTAGAATGCAGCTATCGATTAAAGATATGTTTCTATCTTTATTATGATTAGGACTTATCTTGTTATTGATAGAGAAGCTGTGTGCACTATATAAACACAGTTTTGGTTTCGATTTATGTACTTATCAGAGAGAGAGAACATAATCGGAGAGAAGCTCTTAAGAACAGAATTTCTTGAGAGAGTTTTTGTAAGCTAGCAGCTCTTAAGAACATCAGAATTTCTTAAGAGAGGTTGTAACAGTTTTATATCAAAGTTAATAAAGCTGTTATTGTTATTGTTATTGATCTTTCATATTTGTGTTATATAAAGTCGAGAATCTTATACAATTGTATTCAACCCCCCTTCTACAATTGTTATTCACTGGGCAACAATTGGTATCAGAGCAAACTGATTTAATTCTGAATCAGATACGATCTAAAGATGTCGACAACCAAGTATGAAAGCATGAAGATTCCCATCTTGAAGATATCAGAATATCCCACATGGAGGGTAAAGATGCTGATGTACCTGGAGGCTATGGATCCTGACAATCTGGACAGGATTCGTGATGGACCATATATACCAACAAAGTTCGTAGAACGAACAGATACAGTACCAGAACATTATGTGGTCAAAGCTAAATCTGAATGGACTCCAGAAGAAAAAGCTCATGTACTCAGGGAACCAAAGATAAAGAATATCTTGCACAATGGTCTTGATGCTGTTATGTCAAACAGAGTGATTGCATGCAAGTCTTCAAAAGAAATCTGGGATACTTTGGAAACTAAGTGCCAGGGATCTGCATCTGTCAAGAAAAACAGAAGGGCTCTTTTGATTCAAGAATATGAACAATTCGATGCAAGACCTGAAGAGAGCCTGACTGAGCTATATGATAGATTCCTGACATTATTGAACAGCTTATACTTAGTTGACAAAGTATATGAAACTGAAGATTCAAACACCAAATTTCTTAGAGCTTTACCTGAAGAATGGGATACTCAGACCTCAATCATTAGACACCAGTATGATTTGAACATTGTGTCTCTTGATGAGATCTATGGGATGCTAAGAACTCATGATCTTGAAGTTCAACAGAGAAAGAACAAGAAAAGCAGCAAGGCAAAGTCAATTGCTTTGAATGTAGAAGCTAAATCAAAAGGAAAAGCTATGGAGGTCTCTAGAAGGAAAGCTAGAGTAGCTGAGTCAGATCCTGACGACTCTTCATCAGATACTGATGGCAATTCTGATGCCAATACTGGTGATGAATCTTCTGATTCAGACATGGAAGAGATGGTTGCTATGATTGTCAGAAACTTCAGAAGGATGAAGTTCAGGAAGAATAGAAGACAAGGCAACTTTCAGAAAAAGACCTTCAAAGCAGACAAAGACAAGTATATCAAAAAGGACAGCAAGGGTAGCAAATTTGACAAGTCAAAGGTTAGATGCTACAAGTGTAATGGTATGGGTCACTTTGCTTCTGAATGCAACAAGACAAAGGCACTCATCACATCAAGCAAGGATTGGATGGACTCTTCCTCAGAATCTGATACTGAGGTAGTCAACTATGCATTAATGGCCAATGCTGATGTAACTGCTGCTCCTGATGATAAGGTACTAAATACTATCTTTGATTTTGATACTGATAATGCTTCTGAGTTAAGACGTTTTCTAAAGTCATTACATATTAGCTTTAGAAGTCAAACTGCTGAGAATACTAGAATCTTATCTGAGATGTCTGACCTTAGAAAGAGGAATGAGATATTAGAAGCTGAATTTTCTCGTATGCAAGAAGTACAAAAAGAATGTGATAATGCTAAACACATGCACTTAGAGATGACATCTAAATGTACTTCCCTTGAAAAAGAACTTGAATATGCTAATGAGAAAATCAGAACCTGGACAGACTCTGGTAGGAAATTTCATGAGATTAATACCTCTAAGAATTGGAAAGAGTGTCTAGGATATAAGTCAGATGAAGATAAGATATTAGCAGAGAAAATTGTCATTGATGAGACAGTCAGTCCAAAGACCTATAGACATGTTATAGACTCAACCAAATCTAAGATTACTCCTGTTAATTTTGTTTTTGGTAAGGATTCCAATTCTACTTTTGAAAAGGGATCTTCTTCTACTCAAGGAATTAAAATTATAAAGTCTAAACCTGTCATGAACAAAGTCACTAAGAATCTAGGTCTATTGTCTCAGAAACAGCTTAAAGATAAAATCTGTGAGGTTACAGATAAGAAAAAGGAAGCTACTGTTAAGAGAAACAGGAATGGTAAAGTTGGGATCAATAAAGAGAATGGTTATAAGTATATCCCAAATGCACCTAGAAAGAGTTGTTTTAACTGTGGTAACTCTAATCATCTTGCTATTGATTGTAAAAAGAGTAAGAAGAAAATTGCTGAAATTCCTAAGTCTGATGTGAGGAATAGATCAGTACTCCATAAACCGCAGAAGTCCTGTTTTCATTGTGGTAGTCTATGGCATTCTATTTATACATGTAAAGAGTATCATGATTTGTACTATAACTTTTATGATCCTTTGCCTAAGTTTGAAAGTAGTACAAAGTCTGATAGAACTGAAAATGTCATAGTGAAGCATGCTTTTGTTAATACTGATGCTGACAAAGCAAATCCTGATGGAGTAAATCCTGTCAGGACTGCTAAAGTCAGAAAGTCTTCTGCTGCTAAAATTAATAAATTGCATGAGAAAGGAACCCAACATGTATGGGTTCCTAAGTGTTCTAACTAGTGTGTTTCTATTCTGATGCAGGGTAAAAAGAAAAATGTGTTAGTCATGGATAGTGGATGTTCTATGCACATGACTGGAAACAAAGCCCTGTTATCAGAATATGAGGAAAAAGCTGGCCCAACTGTGTCTTATGGAGATGGCAACATTGGACAAACCTTGGGATATGGCAATATAATCATTGGAAATGTCATCATTGAAAAAGTAGCTCTAGTGAAGGGACTAAAACACAACTTGTTGAGTATTAGTCAAATCACTGACAGAGGTTATCATGTCAATTTCTATTCCACACATTGTGAAGTAGTCAGTAAAGCAACAGGGAAGATAGCACTAACTGGCTACAGGCATGGTAACATATATGAAGCCAACATTCTCTCAGATACTGATGGCTCCCCTACATGTTTCATCAGTAAAGCTTCAGTAGATGAAAGTTGGAATTGGCACAAGAAGCTTTCTCATCTCAACTTCAGCAACATCAATGAGTTGGTTAAGAAAGAGTTAGTAAGAGGATTACCTAATGTCTTATATACACCTGATGGACTCTGTGATGCATGCCAAAAAGCAAAACAAAGAAGGACATCATTCCAGAGTAAATCAGAATCCTCTATTGAAGAACCATATCACATGCTACATCTTGATCTGTTTGGTCCAGTCAACATCATGTCCATCAGTAAGAAAAGGTACACTCTTGTAATTGTTGATGAATATTCTAGATTCACCTGGGTGTATTTTCTGCATAGAAAAGATGAAACTCCTGAAGTTCTGTTGGATCATGTGAGAATGATTGAGACAACCACAAAGTACAAAGTCAAGATTCTGAGAAGTGATAATGGTACTGAATTTAAGAATTCAAAGATGGAAGAGTTCTGCAAATACAAAGGAATCATTCAACAATTCTCTGCTCCTGGCACACCTCAGCAAAATGGAGTAGTATAAAGGAAGAATAGAACTCTTATTGAAGCTGGCAGAACTATGTTGGAAGAAGCTAAATTACCTACATATTTCTGGGCAGAAGCAGTCAACACAGCATGCTATACACAAAATCTCACATTGATAAACAGGCATGGTGTCACTCCTTATCAGTCACTCAAGGAGAAGAAACCAAGTCTGAAGCATTTGCATGTGTTTGGCTGTAAATGTTTTGTTCTCAGAACTCATCCTGAACAGCTAGGGAAATTTGAAACAAAGGCTGATGAAGGAATATTCATAGGTTATCCTACATCAAGAGCCTTCAGAGTTTTTAATTTGAGAACAAGAACTGTCATGGAGTCAATTCATGTATCTTTTGATGATAAGAAGATAACTGGAATCATTGAAGACTCGCATGATAGATTGTTATTTGAAAATGAAGCTTCCAAGGAACCTGAAGAAATTGAATCAGATCCTGTCAATTCATCAGATACTGATGGGTCACCAAATCCTGATGACTCACCAGGTACTGATGGTGCTAATACTGATGATGCAAACAACAGTGATACAACTAGTAGTGCTAATGTTGAGGGGGAGCAACGGCATTCAACTACAAGTTCAGAGTCAACTCAATCATCAGGACAGAATTCTTCAGATACTGATTCAAGTGAAGATCCTGATAACACATCAGGAGGGCATAACAATAATTCAGGGAGAGCTTCAAATCAATCAAATTCTTTCAATCAAGATAACACCAATCCAGGGGGAGCATCTACTTCAAGAAACAATTTGACACCAGCAAGGAAATGGACAAAAGATCATTCTCCTGATTTGATAATTGGAGATCCTGATGCAGGTGTTCAAACAAGAAGTGCAACTCAGAATGAATGTTTATATAATAACTTTCTATCCAAGGAGGAGCCTAAGAAAGTTGAAGATGCACTTAAAGATGCTAATTGGGTTACTGCAATGCAAGAAGAACTGAATGAATTTGAAAGGAATGAAGTCTGGAAACTGGTACCAAGACCAAAGAATAGATCAATTGTTGGTACAAAGTGGATTTTCAAGAACAAGACTGATTCTGATGGAGTCATTATCAGAAATCTATTTCCACTTCAACTGCAGAAGCTGAGTACATTGCTGCAGGAAGTTGTTGTGCTCAGATAATGTGGATGAGAAATCAGTTGTTAGATTATGGCCTGTCATACTCAAAAATCCCTATTTATTGTGATAACCAAAGTGCTATTGCAATGACAGGAAATCCAGTTCAGCATTCTCTTACTAAACACATCAGTATCAGATATCACTTTATAAGAGAACAGGTTCTGGAAGGAACAATTGAACTTCACTTTGTTCCTACTGATCAACAACTAGCTGATATATTCACCAAGCCACTACCTGAAGCTACTTTCAATAATTTGGTGAATGAACTTGGAATGATGAATTTTGAGAATTTCTGAGGAAAAGCTACAGAGAGGAAATCCTGATAACTGTCAAATCCTGATGGTTATTCAGAAAGGTATGTATCTTTGATCAAATCCTGATAGGACTCAATCCTGACAGGAAATCAATTGGTCAAATCCTGATGCTCAGATATTGAAGCTGGTATGAAAACCAGAGGTTCTATGCTAATTTGTCATTAACACTCCTGGTAAACTCTGGACAATTAGATTATTACTTAGTCTTTGATTAAGTTTTCAGTCTTAATTATCAATTTCAATTTCATTATTGTCAGAGTTTATTATTTATCATTTCTATATCAATATGAGTGTTACTAACAAATTTTGCAGGCAAGTACAGGAAGAAAACAATTGAGAAAATGGACAAATTTCATTAATACTTGAAGATTCATTACACATGAAAAATGGAAATTACATATTTGTTTTCCTAGTCTATTTTCTACTCAGGAACTCGTGCTTTACAGATAAGCATGAACACGTGCCCTGCAAATTAGCATGAATGCTCCTGAGCAGCTTCACAGTCCATCCGGATTGGAAGATTTCTATGTCCTTAAAGGACAAGAAGAGGAACTGATGCACTTGAAGGCGGATCGTCATCGTGATCACCGGGATGCTTCCTTGCCTCCACCGTGCATGAAGCACTTGCATCAAGCACTTTCCTTCTTCTCCTCTCTCGCTCTTCAACGAGGTCCTCATCCTCTTCATCATCCTCATCGTCTTCATCCTCTTCATAGATGAGATTCTCAAGAGGATTCCAGTCAGGATCAACCTGCTGGAAGTTATGGAGAAGGACTTCAGCCATTGCGTTGATAAATGCTTCATGCTCCTGAGGGTCAGGAACAGGTTGTGGTTCTTCGTGCTCTGCAATCTCAGCCAGAGCCTCATCCATCTCTTGCCAGATTAATGCGAGATCATCATATTCTTCATCAGGTATGTTGTTTTGATTGTTGGCAGCCATTGAAAAACGAAGAAGGTGAAAGGTTTTCGTAAGTATTTTCTCTGGAAAGGGTTTGTGCTTTTAATAAATAAATGATGTTATGCTTAACAGTTCTCTTTTATAGAGAATGTGTATTAAGGGTGCAGGTCATTTCTACAATCTCAATGAGACGGTTCGGTTTTCCATAAATATTTTTGCCTCGTTTGCTGGTAAGCGTGTTTTAATTCTATGACCATTAATTTGGTTATTTTTCTTAAACCAAAACGCTATTCAGGATTGTTAAAATAAATTTTGTTTTATTAAATAAAATTTTATTTTAATCTTATTGAATATTTTTTTTTCAATCCTGATATGGCAAAATATTTTGTGCGGAAATGCTTTTATTCCTGATGAGGTTAGGTTTTTCTTACATCAGAAAATGCCTACTCGTTATGGACTACTTTCTAATGCTATGGGGCAAGGTCCAACCCACCTTGTTCCTGACACAAGCATGCAACCTAAACAGTCTAAACAGTTAACAACCACCTCTACTGTCTCTCAAAAGACTTTAGTTATAAAATCAAAGAAATCAGCTAGAACTGATGTGTCTGGAAGGCAATCAGGTTCAAAGGATTTTTCCTCTACACCACTCACTAAAAAGAAGATACAAGGGGGTGTACAAGGGGTCCTGGTGAAGAAAGCTGATAAGGTTGTTAAGAATGTTCCTGTGAAAAGGAAGTTAAGGTTGATTGATGAAAGTGATTCAGAGGATGACTTACCTATATCCTCTGTGATGAATGTGAACAAGGAAGTTGCTGATACTGCTACTAAAACTGTGGTACCTTAATCAAAACCACAAAAGACAAGGAAATTATTAAAGAGCAGGTATCATATTCCTTTGACAGTGCAAATGAAGGATACTGATATTCAGACATCAAATCCTGATGAGACATCTACTCCTGATGCTCTAGCAAATCCTGATGTTAGTATTCCTGATGCAACAACAAAAGTTGTCTCTATATCAGACTCTCCAGCCTCTCCATCTCAGATTAGAGAAATTTCTTGGGAGAAGGTTTCTACAACTGCTTCCTTGGTTGGTCTTACACCTACATCAAAGAAAAAGAGGAAAGCAGAAGAGTTAGTCTATCAGAGACAGAAGAAGCTGAAAGGATCAAGCCCACAAGAACATGAATTTCAGAGTAATTCAGCAGCTACTGTTGATCCTGCCACACAAGAACCACTCAATCAAAGTTTGGGTGAAGGCTTAGCTAGTGGAATGGTCACACAAGAACCATTTTCTCAAAGGGAGAATGAAGACATCAACATTCCAGCTACACAAGAACCATCTTCTCAAAGTGAAGATGCAGGCAAAGCTACAGCTTCTGTTGAAAGATTGGTCGAGAACATTGTCAATGAGGGAAGCACACAAGAACCTTTAACTCAAAGTGTTGAAGAAGCTTCTGAACCTCAAGCTCCACAAGAACCATTGGTAGCAAATACTGATGCACGCATATCAAATCCTGACGATGTTCATCCTGACGCTAGTGGTGCTCCTGATAATGAACCTATTTTTATACAGCCACTTCGTTCAAGACCAATGGATCATCCTATCTCAGAACCACAGGATAAACTGAAAGGTATTGCTATTCCTGATCCTGATATTACTCATGATACTGCTGATGATACTTCTGATGATAGTGATGATGATAATGAGAATCGAAAAGAGAAGGAACAGCTTGCTACATCACTCAAAATTAGTCTTGGAACTAATTTTGGTTCATCAAGTACATATATGGCTAGCAATGCTTTCACTGGGAAAGATCAGAGACAAGATTTTTCTACTCCTTCCTTTGATCCTGCAGAGGCATTTAGACAGAATGAATGGAACAATTCATGGCATCAATCTGATGAATCTATCAGTTTTTCTTCTGCTATTGAACATGCCTATAATGCAGTGAAATCTATAGAGAATCAAGACTTGAAGAATCATCTGAAGGCTACTACTCTGTTATCCAAAAGCCTGAAAAGTGAGATTGATTCTATCAAGGGCTCAACTGAAAAAGTGAGGACTGATATCTTTAATAATTTTACAAAGGTGCCTACTACTTTACAACTAAGGGTAGTGGAATCCCAAGTGAAATCTGTTGTTTCAGAACAAACCTCAATCAATCAAAGAATTGATTCTCTGGATACTAAGGTAACTGAAATTCAAGCCTCTCTTTCCTTAATTTTGCAATTATTGTCAAATCCTGATGTCAAAAAGGGGGAGAAGGTTATTCAGACAAAATGTACACCTGATCTAGTATTAAGAAATAATGATGATGATACTGGAGATGATGGTGGTGACAAAGTGATACAAGGAGAAACCTCTGATGCTGTTGTTATGAAGACAATCCAAACTTCTCAAAGTCAAACAACGCAGTCAACTCATGTTTCTGATTCTGGAGTTAAGACAGTAAGAACATTGGTGCAATCTCAGATCCTGACGGAAGATCAAATCCTGACACCTGGTCATGGACAAATTCTTGCTACAATTCCTGAAGGTGATGAAGATGTGATTATTGATAATCCTGAAGATGCATCAAATTTATTCCAGAAGTTTTCTACAAAAGACGGCAGAATTGTTACTCTATATCACACTGATAAAAGAGTTCAACAATTATATGCAAGAAAAGCACTCTCTACAGCAAGTGAAGAATATCCAGATCTCTCACATGAAGAATTCTTGAGACTACAAAGAGAGACAATGGAAAGCTATACTGCTCCTGCTAGAGGTAGAGGAAGCAGAGGTAGGAGAGGTGCTAGAAGAAGTAAAAGAGGTTCTTCAACTCAAATATTACCTAGACAGACAAGGTCTAGAGGGTTAAGAATTGAAGAAATTCCTGAACCTATTCAAACTCTAGTAGTTCCTGACAGATCTACTTTTGGTGATGATGGAATTGTTGAAGAAGAACCTGAATTGAGAAGAAAATCAAGTAAATCAACTCTCAGCAATACAAATCAAATTGAAGATTCTAATCCTGACAATATTCAAGATCCTGACGAATCTGAAATTCTGCAAGAGGTTGATTTGATAATCTTATCTACTGTTGTTGATTGTCACAACAAAGAAGTAGATGAAGAAGAAGAAGCCAGCAGAAGAGATATTACAAGAAGAACAAATAAAGATTTCAATCTCTATCTACAAAGGCTTAAAGTTTCAAATGAAAGAAAATGGAGAAATTCAAGCAGACAAGAATCTTTACTGGAAAGAAGCTATGTCTTTGAAAAGGAAAAGGACAAGAAGTGGAAACATATTAGCACATTAAGTTGTGATACACCTATCAATTTTCAGTCTGGTGGAATTATTACAAGCGCTTCAAGTGTTGTTGATTTGTCTGATATGGCTAGATCAAAAACACTCTGGTTAAAGATGTTTTCAAATCTGAAGCAATTGTCAAGTAATTCAAGAGGAGGTATTGGACACAGAGATGGTGAATATCTGAATATGTCATATGTTGATCCTTACTCCTTGACAGAAATTGGAGGTACTTTAACTTCTGAAAACCTGAACAATTTATTAGCTGTTGATATAGTTATAGATTGTCATGATGGTTTTGAAAAGAAAGAAAAGCTTCTGTACTTCATGAAAGATGGTAGTGTGAAGATTCTATCTATTCAAGATCTGCTGATGAAAACTACACAGGAACTGAAATATGTTCACTATCTGTTAAGATGGAAGAACCAAGTGTACAAAGAATGGAGTGACATGATTTTGTCAACTATAAGAAGAAGACTGGATGGAAACAGTAATTTCGATGGTAATTATACTCCCATGTACTTAAATCAAAGAGGTCAGGATGTGGAAATGCAAAGGGGTACTGCTGTTAAAGAAGTAAATTTTGGCATGACTCATCTTTCTCTCAATCCTGATGGGAAGGAAATTGTTTATCTTTTGCTTGAAGAGCACAGTCTACAGAGAAACTCCATACAGAATCTCAGAGCAGCTATCTACCAGATTAATGAGGAAGATGAAGAACTCAGAAATCTTAAGGAAAGACTGATTCAAATTCTTGAAGAAAAAGAAGAAAGTTTATTATCCAACTTCTTGAAGATGAATCTGTTCTATCACAAAGCTTGAACAGATAAGTTGTTTCTGAAAGATACTCGTACATTTTGATACATGTTTTTGACATCATTGAATATTTGGAATCTATACTTTATTTCACAAAGTATGAGATTGGGGGAGATTGTTAGATCAGAATTCAATGATCGTCAGAAGCTAGACTCAACTGATCAGGATTGCTGACGTCATCAGTATTGCATGGTCATCAGTATTTGATCAAGCGTCAGTATCTTATTGATCATCAGGATTCCTACTCAGACTATGATCAGGTTTGATCATCAGGACTTGAAGCTGATCAGGATTCCTACTTCGAGTTATATTTGGAGTCTAGATAAACATGGAAGTTTGTTCCTGGTTTGTAGAATGCAGCTATCGATTAAAGATATGTTTCTATCTTTATTATGATTAGGACTTATCTTGTTATTGATAGAGAAGCTGTGTGCACTATATAAACACAGTTTTGGTTTCGATTTATGTACTTATCAGAGAGAGAGAACATAATCGGAGAGAAGCTCTTAAGAACAGAATTTCTTGAGAGAGTTTTTGTAAGCTAGCAGCTCTTAAGAACATCAGAATTTCTTAAGAGAGGTTGTAACAGTTTTATATCAAAGTTAATAAAGCTGTTATTGTTATTGTTATTGATCTTTCATATTTGTGTTATATAAAGTCGAGAATCTTATACAATTGTATTCAACCCCCCTTCTACAATTGTTATTCACTGGGCAACATAATTAACAATCCGTGCATCGCACGGGTTTTAAGCTAGTATTATTAAAGACGAAACATTGAAATTTTTGGTCGGTTAGTCGGTCGGTCGGTATTTGGGTCGGGCCTAACTATAATTTGAGTCGGGCCTATATATAACCAATTTATTTATAATCAATTGACTTTTTCAGCTAAAATACATTACCTATTTTATCTATTTTTCTAACTAAAACAACTCATCTTATAAAAATAAAATAGGTAATATATATATAAAATGATAATATTCTTACGTATTTATAACTGATTACCTTTTTCAGCTAAAACACATTATATGTTTTACATTTTATAACTAAAACAACTCATGTTCTAAATATAAAACATGCAAAATAAACATGTAATGATAATATTGTTATATATAATTATTAGTAAACAACCACTTACCCTTTTCAGCTAAACACATAACCTTTTTTATTTTTTATAACTTAAACAGCTAATTTTCTAAAAGTAGCACGAGCAACATGTATATAGAAATCTTAATTAAAAAGTAATTTAATAATATAAAAATAGTAACTAGCCAATTGCGTTTTATAATTAAAACATATTTTTTTTCTAACAAAATCTACTCTTTTTCCAAATATATCACAACAATTAGCTTTTTAGTTAAAACATAATACCTTTCTATATTTGTTCTCACTAAAATATCTCTTTTCCCAAAATATCTGGCGCAACCCTTACTTACTTATTTTAAAACATATCTTAATGCTTTTAATTATTTAAAAAAGCTTACATATTTTAACATGTCTACGTATTTATAGTTAAAACATATTTTTCTATTTTTTCTAACAAAATCCACCCCTTTCCAAAAATATCAGGGGCAATTACCTTTTTTAATTAAAATATGTTACATTTTCTATTTGTCCTTGCTAAAATTTCTCCTTTTTCAAAAATATCACACTATAAAAGAAATATATAAAAATAATATATTATATTTTTAATATAAAAGAAATATTATAATATATTAAAAGAAGTCCGTGCTTCGCACGGGTTATAAGCTAGTAGGGTATAATTTGTAGTTGTGTACATAAAAAATAATAATAGATAAATTGCAATATATCCGACCAACAACATATTAAAGTTTATTCTAAAAATATAAATAAAGTTAAAATTACATAAATTATTGTATTTTATTTTATAAACAAAAAAACCATATTTAAAATTAAAATATTTAAAAGATCCCGTGTTTTGCACGGGTTATAAGGTAGTACAAATAAAACAAAAAAAATTACTTAGAATAAGCATCCGTACAAACAAAAATGTTAACTCCAAAACAAGCGGAGATTGAGTTTTTATATTTCATTTATCATGTCACATGAAACAAAAGGATTCTATTAATAATAACATATAGAACATTTCAAAATGTAACTATATCGGGCTGGGCACGTAGATAACTTATAGATATAAGTTACTGGTCTAAGGATTTCATGATTTGGCAGAAAATAAAAAATCTAGCAAATTTATGATTTTTCCAATGAAAGACCAACACACTGGTAACGGTTCTAGTGACGGATTTAATGACATATATGGCCTAAATTAGCGACAAAATTAATTTCGTCGGCATTGTTTAGTTGCCGATGTGTTACAATTTCCTTGTTATCTCGTTAACAATTCGTCGCTAATTCATTGGAAAGATTTTGTCACCAAAACATTAGTAATTCCGTTTGTAATTTTGGCGCACATTTTTCCCTCCAAATATTACCAACGAATATTTTTCGTCGCCAAGTTTCCGTTAGTAAACTGTCAACAATTCGTCAATAATTCTTTGACTATTTTGGGGTTGAAGTTTGGTCGAGAAATCGTCGTTAATTAGCAACAAAAAACATCTGTCGCCAAATTCCGTTGGCAATTTTAGAGTTTTTTTGTAGTGCGCAAGACTATACGACATCTTGTTCATGTTATAATTCAAGCGGAACTGCTCAAAACCTTTGGGCAAACTCATAAAGATGATATCGATTTGTGTTTCCGCATCAATCTAAGCACCAAGGACCTCCAGTTCATTTATATGAGACATCATTAAAAGTACATGGTCCCTCATAGGTGTTTCTTCAGCCATCTGAGTGTTCATTAGAGATATCATTGCTACTTGCCTAGCAGTCCTATTCTGATCTCCGAAAAGTTCCTTGAGATTAAAAAGCATATCCCCAGCAGTGGCCACGGCCTGATATTGATGCTGCAAAACACCCGACATTACTGCCAGAATGTAGCATCGCGACATCTCATCTGCCTTAATCCACTTCTTATAATACTCCTTATCCTCATCCGGAGCATCGGCTGATCCGGTTTGGGTTCAATTGTACAAAATTTGTATTCATCAGCAGTCAACACTATGTCCAAATTGTGTTTCCATTCAATATAGTTAGGTCCGGTAAGTTTGTTATCCTTAAGTATGGTGAAAAGTGGATTAAAGCCCATTCTATCATGAGAATCATACATATAACACATAATTAAAATATCGCACATAAAAACTTAATACCTATAGACTCCTCTAACTATTAATTAAGATTAATCTACTAACACTTAAACACCATAAGTATCTGGTACACCACGATGGGTGACATATATACCACCTATATTTGTTTAAATGTTACTTCGGTCCTATTAATAAATAGTATGCCACATTAGGGTGGTCTCTTACTACCTTTCATAGCTAAGTGTATAACATTATTTAAATCTTAAATTGATCCCTTAAATCAGACCTTTCCGTTTGATGTATCAATGGATAAATCCCAGATATTTCTGGAGAAGTCACATCGGTCTTGCTCAATACCCAACAACCTAGTCAGAAATATCCATTATCAACATAAATCAAGGAGTGTCCAATTAGTTCTCGAATTCTATGAAACTTGGTATGTCATGTTGGGATGATCTTACCTTTCAATATTCGTGATTAATTTAAGAAGTTTGTTCTAGTAATATCCTTAACACTACCAGACACCATAAATCATATGTCACGATGAGTGATATATATACAATTCATAATTTTCTTAGTGTTAAATTACATACAAAAAATAATGGATGACCATGGGACTTAATATCAAATTAAACCCCTCTCCTACTTGGTATTTTACTTGTGAGGATTTTAATCTAGATGCATCGTCCTATGTTATTTCTTCGAAGTCCACATGTATCACAAAGAACAATACAAACCACATATAACATAGCAAGATACACATCATGATTAAGCATAATAAACATAACCCTATGTCCAAGTCGTTCTAGAATACTAAGGTTGGTATCACATGGCATGAAACACATATAAGGCAAGTATAATAGCAATAATCAAAACAAGTGGATAATCAATATGTAAAATATATTAATAAACCATCCACTATTATGTCCCAAAGAAAATTGCCCAAAAATAATTCGGTGAAACTTCGGGTTGTTGTTTGGAGGCTTAAACGAGCTCGAATGGCCAAAAAATGTCATGGGTGATATCTTTGATATCAGTTTTGAAAAGTAGCTCGTTTCCTTTCCAAAAGGATATTACATGCCCTTATCCAACACTGTTTGCAAATTCTAGACAGTGGCACAACAGCAGAACCAGCCAGCCAGCAGCAAAAATCCTGGGTAGAAAATCAGTTAAAACGCAGCAGAAAATTTTCCTCTTTTCGGCTCCAAACCATGATTCTTTGCAATCGTAAGCAATACATGGATACACAAATCCAATAACGATTACAAATAAAATAAGGCTAATACAATCTAATTGTAAAACCTATTCTATTACAACAAATCATAATCTAACTCGAATATATATCGGATTACAAGATTACAAACCAATAACACAAATCAAAAGAACATACACGATCAACCCTCGTGATTTACAATCGCATAAATTAATGACCACGATAAACCACGTGGGATCCAATCGCATAATAAATAACCACGATAAACCACGTGAGATCCAATCATATAATTATAAAAGATGGCCATAATAGTGGATAACAACCTGCATCACAAAATACATACGAACAACCACTATATACATGCATACATAATTATGACATGGACATCATATCATAAAATGCAAAACCCTAGAACTAGGCTCTTGATGCCAATTGTTGGAACATACGATATATATGACTGCGTTTTATGATATAAATTAAAGAGTTCAAAAAGAAGATTAACCTTAATCGCTACGGCGCAAGCGATTCAATTCCACGTCTTCTAATGAATTCCTTGATTCCTTTTGAGCGAAGTGTGGCCTTCGATCTCCCAAAGTTTCCTCTCCTCAAAGCCTCGAAATTCTAAAACTCTAGATGCGTGCGGCTGCCCCTAGGTCTCAATTTGGATTTCTGTTGTGTATCCAGCTTTAAGGAGAACGAGAATATATATAGGCTTCAGTAGGGATCATGGACAATTAGGTCGAGCCTTCCAATGACATTCCGAGTCAAGCCCAATGTCATTTAATATTAATTCAATCCACTAAAGAATTAAAATTTGCACTACCGTTCCTAATACCGCAATTCTTTTATTATTTAATTCGGCTCATATATTATTTGCTTATTAAATTCTCCACATTTAAGATATCGCTTGTCCATTAATTAAATTAATCACTGACAATTAATTTAATTAATATCTTATTTATCCTTGATCATGCACTCAACCTTATAATTATGTCAAAAATTAATCTTCCTGCAGGGCTTCACATAATTATCTTTATGAGCTTTCAAGAGAACATCATCAACCCGAATATTATCAAGACATGGATTCCTTTTGTAATTAATATCCCACTCTGCATGCAATGTCATTGCTCAATACATAATATTGTAATTAATAATTAATTACATCACATATGAATCAAAACATATGCATTGCATACAACTGTTAATCACTACATCCGGATTAAGAACCTAAGCAATAATAATATCATAGAATCTTAGTTCTTCTTTATTGTCAGAATAGAAGAGCAATTATAATATTTTGATCCTGTTCAATATGCACAAAGTATACAAGTATTATTCAATAGTCAAGATAAACTATTACCTAATAATACTTCAGTCATTCCAGTGGTTTGTCTAGTACCACTTAGACTGTGAACCTTTATTCTATTATATACAGACACTGATAATCTAATCTTCTATTATCCTATTTGATACTAGATTATCCACAATATATAATAAATAGACAATGTAATAATATGCAATCAAGATTCTCAATAAAATGGTCAATGTTTATATACTTCAAACGAATAGTTCATTATAAAACCCAACAGGAGTAACTTCCATTACTTAAATATAAATTAGATTCGAGCTAAACACTAGTTAGTTAGAAATGTAACAGAATTTTCTTCTCTGGTAAGCATTAGTTAGTATAGTCTATAGTCTAGCATCTTGTACATACTCCAGTTAGTTTTTCTTCTTGTGGTTCTGTAATTTTCTCATCAATGAAAGCTTCTCTTTCAAGTTGTTCATTGATATAGGACTTTTAAATAATTAAAGAAATAACTAAATAATAATATTTTAGTAATTCACTAATTATTTCGATATTTTGTATAAGAAGGTTAGACGATACAGAAAAGGATTATGAGTTTTAATGATAAAACCTTCTATGTTTTCTCTTCTCAAATTCTCTCTACATCTCATCTCACTCTCTTCTAGTTCCTGTAATTTTAATTAAAGTTCTGAAATATATATGTCCCTCTATCATTGGTATCAGAGCCTTCTTCATCCATACTTCCTCGCTTGCAACTTCGGTACTTCACTTTTCCTTTTCATATTTTCAGAAACCCTAAACAAAAAAAACAAAAAAAAAACAAAAGAGAGATCTGATTCTGGCTCATTTGACACGGAGAGCAGCAGCCATGGAGGATCAAATCAAAACCCTGGAAAAGAAATTAGAACAACAAACTAATGAAACTAACCAAAAATTTGATGTGCTGATGGCTATGTTGAGAGAACTGAAGGAATCAAGCATATCTAAAAAGGATAACAACACAGTTTTGGGGGAAACTTCTCGAGAATCAAACACAGGAGGTCCAACTAACAACAAAAATCATCTCGGTTATGTGCCTAAGTTGGAATTTCCAAGGTTTGATGGTTCTAACCCTTGATTATGGGTAAAGAAATGTTGTAAGTATTTCAACCTGTGTAAAATTCCTGAAGATCAGCGTGTTGATTTGGCCTCTTTATATATGATTGATAAGGCAGAAAGCTGGATTTCTAGTTATTTGTCGGTAAGGAAATTTGTGGACTGGAACGATTTTGTAATAGATCTTAATGTTAGATTCAAGGATGAGACTGGAACTAACGTGGTTGAGCAGTTCAATAAGCTACAACAACATGACTCTATTGAATTATATATTGATGAATTTGAAAATTTAAGAGCCTCGATGCTGCAAAATAACTCGGTGTTACCTAATTCATATGTGTTGGAGAGTTTTATAGGTGGATTAAAGCCAACGGTTAAACCATTTGTGAGAGCATTTAAGCCAACTTCCATGGCTGATGCCGTAGAAATTGCTAGATTACAAGAGGAATCCCTTAACAGTGTCAATATTAAAACTGTTAAGCCAACAATACACAACAATTATACACCAAATCCACAACAGTACACACCTTCACTGGCCAATACGAAACCACCATTACTACCAACACCTGTACCGAAACAAGTCATTACACCTTTCACCAAACAAACTTTAACTCCTACTAAAACTTTTAAACACATACCTGCCGATGTGAGAGCTGAAAAAATTGTGAAGGGACTGTGTTACTATTGTGATCAGCCTTATGATAGGAATCATAAGTGTAAATTCAGAGAACCTCAATTATTTACTGTTGAGATTCCGAGCATAGATTCATATGAGGGTGAAGATATGGAAAATCAGAAAGAAGAGGGTAATACAGTGGGTGATCCTTTCATCTCCGTTAATGCTCTAGCGGGAAGTCAAAGTTTCCAAACAATGAGAGTTCAAGGTGTAGTGAATGGCAAAATCATACATATTTTAATAGACTCGGGAAGTACTCATAACTTCTTGGACTTATCACTTGCTAAACAATTGGGTTGTAAATTGAAAGAAATTAACCCCCAGTCCATCACAGTAGCAGATGAAAGTCATCTTCCTTGTCAACATGTCTGCAAAAATTTTATATGGAAGATACAAGGGTCTGAATTCAACACCGATGTGATGCTTATACCTCTAGGAAGTTTTGATATGGTGTTGGGTATCCAGTGGTTGAGTAAACTTGGACCTATACTATGGAATTTTAAGGATTTGGTAATGCAATTTAAATTCCAGGGGAAGCAGTTCGTCCTTAAGGGCAGTCCCATGCATAAACTGAAGGTGGTTGAGGGGGAGCCTAGTTCTAAGCTCATGAAAAATGCTGCTCATCTTTGCTTCCTACAGTTGATTGAGCAACTAGACACAACAAGGCCAGGACAACATGTACTTGATAAAGGTTCTTCCAAAAGATATCGGGAATTGAAGAATTTAAAGGAGACCTATAAAATGGTATTTGAAGAACCACGAGAGCTTCCTCCTCAAAGAGGCTAGAAAATGGCACATGCCCAGTCAATATCAGGCCTTACAAGTATCCACTGAAGCAAAGAGATATTATTGAGTTATTGATCCAAGAGATGCTAGACAGAGGGATTATCAGAAATAGCTCCAGTCCTTTTGCTTCACCTGTTGTATTAGTGGGCAAGAAGGATGGTACTTGGAGACTATGTGTCGACTACAGGGAGCTTAACAAGCGGACTATAATGAATAAGTATCCAATACCGGTGGTTGATCAGCTCATTGATGAACTTTCAGGGGCTACAGTATTTAGTAAATTGGATTTAAGGTCGGGATATCACCAGATGAGCGTGCAGTTTGATGATGTTTATAAAACAACATTCAAAACTCACACCGGGCACTATGAGTTTTTAGTAATGCCATTTGGCCTTACAAATGCACCTGCCTCGTTTCAATATTGGATGAATAATGTTTTTAAACCTCTTTTGAGAAAATCAGTCTTGGTTTTCTTTGATGATATCTTGGTCTATAGCAAAACTATTGAAGACCATTGGCAACACTTAGCTGAAGTTTTTGAAGTGATGAAGACTAATATGTTGTTTGCTAAAGCTAGTAAGTGTATCTTTGCTACTGATAAAATTGAGTATCTTGGTAATTTTATCTCTGCTAGAGGAGTAGAAACTGATCCACAAAAGGTAACAGCAGTAGAAAGTTGGCCGGTTCCTTCATCTATGAGAGACTTAAGAAGTTTTTTGGGGCTAGCTGGATACTATCGAAAATTTGTTAAAGGGTATGCTACTGTTAGCAAACCATTAACAAATCTTCTCAAGAAGGGGACTTTTATGTGGGATGAACAAGCTCAAGAGGCATTCTCAACCTTGAAGAAAGCACTGGTTAATGCACCGGTTTTGGCTGTACCTAACTTTTCAAAAATAATTATAGTGGAGACAGATGCTTCCAAAACGGGGATAGGAGCGGTCTTGATGCAAGAGGGGCATCCTTTAGCTTTTATTAGCAAATCTTTGGGCCCAAAATTACAAAATTTATCTGCTTATGAAAAGGAATTACTTGCGGTGGTATTTGCTGTCCAGAAATGGGAACAATACCTGTTAGGGAGTCACTTTATTATAAAAACAGATCAGAAAAGCTTGCAATGGGTGTTGCAACAAAAATTGACTACACCCTTTCAACAATTTTGGATTTCTAAGCTTATGGGTTTTGATTACGAAGTACAGTACAAAAAAGGAGTGGACAATGTTGCTGCAGATGCATTATCGAGGGTTCTAGGAGCTGAATTATTGTGTATGGCACTTTCTGTATCATCTTCGGAGCTGCCACAGTTGATTAAAGCTAGTTATCATCTAGATGTTGGCATCACACAAATTATTCAACAATTGGAGCAACACATCAGCATTCCTCATTATAAATTACAAGAAGGGCTATTGCACAAGCATGGGAAGATAGTGTAGGACCTGATGCTAATCTCAGAAGTAAACTTATTAATTGGCATCACTCTTCAATTGAAGGAGGTCATTCAGGAAGAGAAATAACTTTGAAGAGGATTAAGAGCTTATTTTCTTGGAAGGGCATGACTCAACATGTTAGACAGTTTGTGAGAGCATGCCAGGTTTGTCAAAAATCTAAAACTGAAACAATAGCTAGCCCTGGTCTATTACAACCTTTGCCTATACCGGAAGAGGTTTGGATTGATGTTTCGATGGATTTTTATATATGGCTTACCTAAATCAAATGGTAATGATGTTATTTTTGTGGTAGTCGATCGGTTAAGTAAATATGCACACTTTATGCCACTGTCACACCCCTTTTCAGCCATTCAAGTTGCGCAATGCTATTTGAATAATGTTTTTAAACTCCATGGTTGGCCTCGATCCATAGTGAGTGATAGAGACTCGGTGTTTTTGAGCAGTTTCTGGAAAGGTTTATTTAGTTTGCATGGCACTGAATTTCTTTTGTCATCTGCATACCATCCACAAACAGATGGACAGACAGAGGTCGTAAACAGGTGTCTTGAAACATATCTTCGGTGTATGTCTAGTGAGAACCCGAAAGACTGGAGTGCGTGGTTACCATTAGCCGAGTTGTGGTACAACACTCATTACCACACATCTTCAAAAATAACTCCTTATGGGCTTGTTTACAATCAGCCCCCTCCATTACATTTGCCATACTTACCGGGGGAATCTGCTAATCATGAAGTCGATAGAAGCTTGCAGAGAAGAGAAGCTATGTTGACAAAATTAAAGTTTCATTTGATCAGGTCTCAAGGAAGAATGAAGCAGCAAGCTGACAAAAACAGGTCTGAGAGAAGTATCAAGCTTGGGGATTGGGTATGGCTTAAATTGCAACCTTATAGGCAGCAAACGGTTGATTATAGAAGTAATCAGAAGTTGGCCTCCAAATATTTTGGTCCATTTAAAGTGATAGCAGCAATTGGTAAAGCAGCATACAAACTTCAGTTTCCACCATCTGTTCAAATTCATGACGTGTTCCATGTGTCTCAATTAAAGCCAGTAGTGGGAGAGGTTCCTCTCGTTGTTCAGTTGCCTGGACAGATGCATACTCCAGTGCATTTTAATACTGAGAAAGTCCCATAAGCCATACTGGAAAGAAGATTTGTGAAGGTTAATAATGTGGCTCAGGTGCAGTTTTTGGTGAAATGGAAGGATCGTCCATCTCATGAAAGTTCTTGGGAAGTAGCTGAGGATTTTGCTTCCAAGTTTCCCCATCTGGTGGATGTGTAGATGTCTGCTACAGACTTGGGACAAGTCTGGTTTTCATGGGGGGTGGTTATATTGATATGGGACTTTTAAATAATTAAAGAAATAACTAAATAATAATATTTTAGTAATTCACTAATTATTTCGATATTTTGTATAAGAAGGTTAGACGATACATAAAAGGATTATGAGTTTTAATGATAAAACCTTCTATGTTTTCTCTTCTCAAATTCTCTCTACATCTCATCTCACTCTCTTCTAGTTCCTGTAATTTTAATTAAAGTTCTGAAATATATCTGTCCCTCTATCATTCATTTCTTCAAGTTTAACCTCGTATCAGTGTGAAACACTTAGGGCACGTTTGGATCGTCAATGAGAATGAGGGGTATGAAAATGAGAATGATATGGTATCCCAAGGGAAAGGAGGGTATAATTTACCCATCTAATGGGAATGAAATTCTCATTCTCAACTATCAAATTGCCAATCCAAACACCAACACATGGATTTGAGGTTCCGAATTCTGTTAACCAGCCTCATTAACCATGAAGAAAATGCCCCCTTAGTTTTCTACACTTTCTTGATCTTTTCAATGTACTTCGCGTTATTTCAGTGATTTTCTTCAGTATTTTGGCGTACTTCACCGGCGATTGTGATTTTATGGTGTGTTTCACGGCAATTGTGGTTCTGCGGCGTGTTTCACCGGTGATCTTGTGTTCTTCATTGTTTTTATCAGAGTTTATGTCTGTTTCTGGTGATTTCTTCATTTCCCTGTCATCAGATCTGCAAATCACAAGTAATTTCTGTAATTTCTGTTCTATTCATCAAATTTTGCAAGGTGGGATGGTGCAAGTGTTGTTAGTGTGCATATTGCTCAAATATATATCAAGGCAATATCTGGGAACATATATTTTGACATCTATACTCAAAGACAACATATCAATTTATACAATATTTACATAAATGTTACCCTTTTGTTCATCGTGCACGAGGCTTGTTTCAAGAAGGATCCTGGCTAGCAGTTTCCTAAATATCATAGCAAATAACTTTAATGTCTATGTGATCTAAATGTACACTGCTAATATTGCCACTAATTGTTCTCAACAGCATGCGGTAGCCATTCAGTTATTCTTGAACTGCTTTCAGCTTCGTCTTCCTCGTATATAAGTCGTACTCCACATTCCTTCACCTTACAGTATATTCCATATATTTCAAATTCAACTACAATGTAATCTTTTGCCTTCTCCCATCTGAATTCCCAGCCTGGTCTAGGTACCATATAACTTAACCATACTTGATCTGACTCGTAACATCTTGTTTCATTAGGAAAGATTCGAGTTTCAACGGCTGTCCCACATAGGAAAGCCTCGTTTAAGCTACTCACCGAGTAAGAAACTTCGATCATTCTTCCTTTGCTACCCTTTGGATTTTGAGGAGAAAATACAGCACAGGTAGCAAAACCTTTGAACTTGCTGTAAGACCATGGTTGAGGTAACTCTATCCGTAAGGAATCTCCATCATTTTGATTGGTGAACCAATCTGGAACTCTTGTTCCTGGAAGAAATAAATTCACTGCCCTGTATGGATCAACGCGTCGCTGCGCATTCAATCATTGAGTACATGTTAGATAATGTAATATTGAAGCTAAAATATTTGCAGTATCAAATGGCACAAGGTTTTCAATATGTGCCCATCAATCGTTATGACATGGATTTCATCTTCAATTACATGAAAAGAGAACTAATGTTTATCTTATTAGATATCATATATTTTATTTTGGAAGGTGCAGTATTTTTACTAGCGGATAGGGAAATTAAGCAAATCATATATTAAATCTTAACCAGACCAGACCTGGAATAAACTTGGTTTATAAAAGGTCACTGTCTTTCAATAAATCCTTAAGAGTTAAGTAGAGAGAGGCAAACCTGTGGCAACAACATACTAGCCAAGCTTTCGATGGTTTGATTTTCAGCCAGTTTCGAGCAATTGCTAAAATCAAACCTTAAAGACTTGCTCTCATAAATGATTGCTGGCAATTCTTTCAAGGCCGTGCAATCTTGTGCATCGATGATATCTATCGTAGATGGAAGAACTGGTAATATTTCAAGATTCTTGCAGCCCACCAGACCTAGTCTTTTAAGTCCAGAAAGTTGGGAAAAGTTTGAAGGTAAGCTTACAAAATCATTACCACTTAGATTTAACTTCTCCAACGACAATAAAGAACTTATTTCGTTCAGGTTTGCTTCTGAAAGCTTGCAGTGACCAACATCTAGATTTTTTATCAGGCGCAAACCTGACAGAGGAGGCAATATCAAAGCCGAATCTTGTTGTTTCCATGGTAACAATGAAAGGGGGAATATCGATTTAATAGATCTAGGTGGGATCTTTTTACGTCCTCCTATTGATAGTTCTCGAATGTTATTAAGATACTTGATGGATGAAGGGAACTCTTTGATGCTAGTTCTGTCAGCACGTAGCTCCAGCAGAGCTTGGCTTTTCCCAAGGTCCTCGGGCAAGCTATCCAACATGGAGCAGCCTGAGAGAATGAGAGCCCGTAGGGATTCTAGTTCCAGCTCACGAGGGAAAAACTTGAGCTTCTTGCAGTTATTGCAGTTCAAGATAATAAGCTTCTTCAGAAGTCCAACAGATGGGTGAAGCTCAATCAAGTTTGTACAATATTCAAGATGCAGCTCTTCAAGATTTGGAATCAGACTGAAGTCTGGAGTACTAGTCAGATGATGACAAAATCTAAGCTCCATGAGTGCCAACTTTTCAAAACTCTGTTAGTAGAAGTGAAGAGTGTCAGTAACCTTTACTACTGAAAGACTTGATTTCAAATTTTAGTTTTGACACATACCTTGGTTCCTGTCCACAGCTGTTTTATGTTCCCGTAAGACAAATTAAGAGCTACAAGATACTTTGGTAGGAAAGTTGCTGGTAGGAACTCGAAGGGGTAACCATGCCAACAGAGCCACCTTAGCTCATTGGACAAAAACTCAAGATTTTTCGATTGGTTGACCTTGGTGCCTTCAAATATGACGTTCCTGTGGTAAATTCCATGCGGCAAAGTTGATTCCAGAAGTTTATAATGAATTTTCAGCATTCGAAGTTCTTTCATTCTTGAAAAGCTTTCGCTATCAATATAAACTTTGGGGCAGCTTGTAAGGCGTAACCTGAATCCTTTAACTGATTCGGAGCCCTGGAATGAAACGAGAAGCATTAACAGTCATTAGGAAGTTAATGATAGATGCGCAACAACTCTAAGTGAAATTTATGAATTATAATCAACTACCATGTTTTGATTCAGTACACGGTAGCTATCCTTTTGACTCCACAATCTGCTACGCTTTCCTGTGTTCTCAGATTCTTCGCGAACAACTTGTTTACCCATTTTCTTAATCAACTCATGCAGGTTCAGTTGACCTCTGGAGATTGTTAAAAATGACTTATCGACTAGAACTCTCAGATCAGTTTCTGGAAACAAATTACAAGCATCTAGTATTTTCATAACGAAATCATGTTTTTCATTATGAAAAAAACATGCAATATCAAGAAATATGTCTTTCTGATTCGAGTCCAGTCCCTGATAACTCAATTTGAGAACATGTTGTATCTCAAAGGTATTATAGCTTTTGAGTTTGTCCACTTCACTTGTCCATTCATGTACATCTTTTCCAACTAAAAAACAACCTAAAACTTTAAGAGCTAGAGGGTGTCCATTGACATAATTAACTACACCATAGGAGAGATCTATAAACTCTTCTTTAGGTTTTTTTTCTTTGAAGGCATACAAACTAAAGAGCTCAATAGATTCATCTTGATCTAAAAGCTCAATCTCGAATATCTCTTCCACTCCATGAGCAGTGAATAACTGTCTATCTTTACCTGTCACAACGATCAAGCTTCCTGGGCCAAACCAACTAGGACTTCCAGCTAAAGCATTCAGTTGCTCGGTGCAGCTTACATCATCAAGAACTATCAGGACACTTTTAGAACGCATTAGCCGTTTAGTCACACTGATTCCTTGACCCATACTAGTTATGTACTCATCTCCAGCTTTTGTAATGTCATCGATAAGTTGGTTCTGCACATAAGGCAGGCCATGCAATTTGACAGTTCCTTTAACATCTTCACAGAAGCTGCTGCCTTCAAAGTGGATATGCAGTAGATTATAAATGGCTCTAGCTGTGGTTGTCTTTCCTACACCGCTGATGCCACAAATTCCCACCATATGAACTTTACTTGGGTCAACAAACCGCAGCAAGTTCATCTTCGCTGCACGAGAGTCCAATCCAACTAGGTTCTCACCAAGATCCAAGGGCCCGTTGTTGCTTAACATCTTAAAGATGTCTTTTGATACACTATCAATAAAGGCCGACTCATCCAATCTGCGATAAATCAAAAGCTTAATTATTGACTGTTAAGATCAGTTTCGGCTCCAATCAGTACTAAATCATAAATTTAATCTCCATCTATCTGCTGTCTATTTCTCATCTATATTAATGATATACATGGTGAAAATAAAACACGAAAAGAGATTGGTGGTTTAAAGTTGCTCATTATGCCTAGGGTTGTTTATCTGAATTTTAGAAGCCTGAAAACACAACCTAATAGCTTTATGCCAGAGAAAAAAGTTATTTGCAAACGCATCTGCAATTAAAGCGACTATACTGCTCAGACAAACACTCAGTACCAGGTACTTACACATTTGCAGATTTTTGGAAATCCCATGGAGGCAAGTGTGCACCCTTAGCTAAAGCTTCCTTCCAGTGGCTAATCTCCTGACTACCTCTTTTTTCATGCTTGTCCAGATCTTTCTGGTAGTTACCACCACAATTTTCGACCAGTGATGGTTCCACATCATAGAAAAGGGCCCGAACATGATACAGATCTTTGGCAGTCTCATTGTACCTAACGATCTGCAGAAGTTCATCCAAGCACCATGTTGACGAAGCATAGTTTTGTGTGAAGACAACTACCAAAACTCTCGAGTTTGTAATTGCTTCTATGAGTCCGCCATCAATCTTGTCTCCAAACTTCAACTCCCTGTCATCTCGAAAAGGAAAGATTCCTATGCGCTTCAAATTACTAAACAGATGATCCATGAAACTTGTGCGGACATCTGCACCTCTAAAACTCAAGAACACATCATATGTATAGCGATGATCAACAGAAGAAGAAGAAGAAGCCATCAGAAAGTAAGAAAATAGCTTCTGTATCAGCTTTAGCTACTGTATCCAAAGAGAAACAAGGAGTTGCACAACTTGGAAGTAAAAAAAAAAACAAATGTTGTGGTTGAGTACTTAATGTAATTTTTGTAGTGTGAAAGTAGGACTTGTTGAGTACTTAATGTAATTTTAAAATAAGAGAGATAATTGTTATTAACTACTCTTTCGTACCAAAATAAACGAGTCACTCTTTTTTATACGCATTTTAATAAGCTCTCTGATGACCAATAATACGTTGAATGTTGAGTATACAACAACGAAAGCAAAACCCAAAACGTTGACTGTCGCTATACAAAGCACTGTCCACCTGTTTTTTGCCCAACTCTTCAAGAAAATTCTTCAACCAAATCATCTCCTTGCTAGCTTCAGAGATAGCCATATATTCTGCTTCTGTGGTTGAAAGAGTAACACTCTTTTGAAGTCGAGACATCCAACTAACTGATGTGCCACCCAAAGTGAAAATATATCCCGTAGTACTTTTTCTTGTATCCAAGCATCCACCCAAATCTGCATCAGAGAACCCTTCCAAGATAACATCTTTCTTGCTGAAACATAATGCAACCTTGGATGTGCCTTTCAAGTAGCGTAACAACCACTTGACTGCTTCCCAATGCTCTTTTCCTGGATTAGACATGAACCTGCTAACAACTCCCACTGCATGAGCAATGGCTGGCCTTGTACACACCATAGCATACATCAAACTGCCAACTACAGATGCATACGGAACTTTAGCCATATCTTTCTTGCCTTCATCCGTTTTAGGTGACTGCTTCTTCGTGAGATTAAAGTGAGTTGACAACGGTGTACTTCTGGTCTTCGCATCCTGGACACTGAATTTCTGCAATAATTTCTCAATATACCTCTCTTGAGATAATTTCAAAGTACCTTTAGATCTATCCCTTATGATGCTCATACCAAGTATCTGTTTTGCTGCACCCATATCCTTCATCTCAAACTCTTCAGACATCTGTCTCTTTAGCCTATTGATTTCCCTAATGTTTGATCCTACTATCAACATGTCATCAACATACAACAACAATATGATATACGATGAATCAAACTGTTTAAAGTAACAACAATGATCCATAGCACTCCTCGTGTACCCATTCTTCATCATAAAGTTGTCAAACTTCAAGTACCATTGTCTTGGTGCTTGCTTCAAACCATACAAGCTTTTTATAAGCTTGCAAACCAAGTTTTCTTTCCCAGATACCTGAAATCCCTCTGGCTGAACCATGTAGATGTCTTCCTCAAGATCACCATGTAAGAACGCGGTCTTAACATCTAGTTGCTCTAAATGTAACTCCTCTGCAGCCACAATGCTTAGCATAAGTCTAACTGTAGTCATCTTAACAACCGGAGAAAATATATCAGTATAGTCAATACCCTTTTTCTGTTGATATCCCTTGGCTACTAACCTTGCCTTGTACCTTTTGCTACCATTTGGTTCTTCTTTGATCCTGAACACCCACTTATTTTGTAAAGCCTTCTTTCCTGCTGGTAATTCTGTTAAAGACCAAGTCTCATTCTTCTCAAGAGAATTCATCTCTTCTTCCATGGTTGATTTCCACTTAACTGAATCATCCACCTGAACTGCCTCTGAATAACACTGAGGCTCTCCATCCTCGGTCAATAACATGTAATATGCTGAAGGAGAAAATCTTTGTGGCGGCCTCATAGTTCTGCTAGATCTTCTTACCTCAGCCTGTGGAGTAACTGAACCTGTCTCATCAGCATTCCCAGAACTCCCACTATTTCCTGTAAGATATTCTTCAGTAATATCTTCAAGCACTGCTTTCTCTTTTTCAGATTGTTCATTTGTAAACTCAGAATCGACTACAAGCTTATCCTTGTACACCGCATTTTCATTAAAAGTAACATCTCTACTTCTAACGACCTTCTTCGTCAGTTCATCCCAGAAACGGTAACCCATATCATCTGAGCCATAACCAATGAAGATACACTTCTTTGCTTTCGGATCAAGCTTGTCTCGGTCTGAATCTTTAACACGCACATAAGAAACACAACCAAAAACTCGCAAGTGTGAAAGATTTACCTCTTTTTTCTGCCACTCTTCTTCAGGAATCTTGAACCCCAAAGGAACTGAAGGTCCTCTGTTTATGAGATACGCTGTTGTGCTAACTACATCTGCCCAAAAATTCTTCGACAACCCTACATGTAACCTCATACTCTTGGCCCTCTCATTCAAGGTTCTATTCATGCGCTCTGCAACACCATTCTGCTGCGGTGTCTCTGGAATAGTTTTAATCATTCTAATCCCGTACTCTGCGCAATAGCTTTTAAACTCATCACTACTATACTCACCACCATTATCTGACATCAAACTCTTAACCTTCAAACATGTCTGAGTTTCAACTTCAGTCTTCCACTTCTTGAAAGTATCAAACACATCTGATTTTTTCTTCAAAAAATAAATCCATACCTTTCTAGTGGAATCATCAATGAAAGTGACATAATAACGAGATCCTTCCAACGATGCAACTGTTGTTAAACCATATACATCTGTATGAACTAGCTCTAACTTCTTAGCCTTCGGGTCCTCCTTGATTTTGCAAAAGTAACTCATTTCTGCTTTCCAAGAACACATGGCTCACAGAACCCAACTTCCACATTCTTCAGCTCTGGAATCTTCCCCTTCGAAGTTAACAACTTCATACCCTTTTCACTCATATGACCAAGTCTTTGGTGCCACAAAGTTGAAGACCCAATCTCATCAGCAACTGCATTTGCTTCATAGCTAGATTGTTCAACTATGTACAAAGTCCCTTTCTTCTCTCCATGAGCAACAACTAGATTCCCCTTTATAACATTCCATTGTCCGTTTCCGAAAGAAACTCGATACCCTTCCTTATCTAACTGACCCATAGATATCAACATCTTCTTAAGTTCGGGAATGTACCTTACATCTTTCAACGTCCAGCTAGTCCCCAAAGAGGTCTTGAGATTAATATCTCCCATGCCCGCAATATCCAAAGTCTCATCATCAGCAAGACGAACTTTACCAAAATTTCCAAGTCTGAAATTTAACATCAAATCCTTGCAAGGAGTCGCATGGAATGATGCACCAGAATCCATAACACATGATTCAACCAAACATTCAACACAACAAATCAAAGCATCGTCGCTCACCACTTCTTCAACTACATTAGCTGAATTATCCTCTTTCTTTTTTCCCTTAGAAGCTGCCGGAGCCGTATAGTGATTTCTGAAGTGACCCTTTTTCTAACAATTCCAACAAACAATCTCTTTGCGATCTTGGGATTGCCCTCTTTTCTGTGACTTCGATCTATTATGCCCCTGATTCTGCCCCTTCTCGGACTTTCTGCCTCTGCTCTCTGTACTCAATAAGGAACCTGACGACTCTCCTGGGTTTCTCCTACGAATATCTTCTCCAAGAATCGAATCTCGAACTCCATTAAAAGTCATCTTACCACTCCCAGATGAATTACTAATAGCAGTGACAAATCCTGACCAACTGTCAGGTAACGAGGATACCAACAACAAGGCTTGTACTTCATCATCAAATTTAATATCCACTGATGCCAATCTTGACATGATAGAATTAAATTCGTTCACATGATCAGCAACACAATCACCTTCATTCAATCTCGCGGCAAACAATAAACGACACAAATACACCTTATTCGAAGTAGATGGCTTCTCATACATATTTGTTAACGCCTTGATCAATCCATGAGTTGTCGTTTCCTTAACGATATTGTAAGCAACGTTCTTCGCCAAAGTCAATCTGACAACACCCAGAGCCTGCCTATCCAATAGCTTCCATTCAGTCTCATCCATTGAATTTGGCTTCTTCTCCTCTAGCGGTTGGTGTAGTTTTTTCTGATACAAATAATCTTCAATTTGCATCTTCCAATATCCATAATCTTTGCCATCAAATTTGTCGATCTTTACTTTTCCTTCTTCTGCCATCGCTCCCACTCGCCTGAAAACCTAGGCTCTTGATACTAGTTGTTGAGTATACAACAACGAAAGCAAAACCCAAAGCGAATAAATAAGAACAAGAAAATAAACGACAATCAAACAAGACAAAGATTTACGTGGTTCGGAAATTCCTACTCCACAAGCCGTACTAATTTTGTATTGATCTCTCACAACTATGTTGTGTTCTGATGTGTTGGTGTTTTACAATTACATGAAACTATTTAAAAGAGAAAAAACTGGGCCTAAACTAATCAGAGTCTAATTCTGAAATTCTGAAATTACTAACTCTAATTAGAATTCAGATCTGGAAATTCGAACTCAAATCAGAAACCAATTCTGAAACATGTCAGACTCCACAAACCCAACATTAAAGACCAATAATATTGTTGTTGTAATCTATGGCACAACCTCACTGGTGGCCTGGATGTGACATTGTAAAATGAATAGATAAAATATAGTCACACCGTGATAGACTAAAACACATACTATATTTTACGATCGTTGAATATAGTTTATGATTCAATTAAGACCTTGCAACGATCGCTGGATATTTATGACAATGCTAATTCTCAAAATTCATAGAATTATACAATAAGAATAAGGTTTTAGTTGTTTGAACATTTTACATACACAAGCTCAAAAATGAAAATGACATGTACTGTGAATTGTGAAAACAAGACTAGTGCACGGAGCTATGATTATTTTGTAATTAGCTCTCAGTAGAGCTGTTCACGAAGAGAGTTGTTCGTGAACAAACTCGAGCTTAGCTCGTTAAGGGCTCGACTCGACTCGACTCGTTAAGAACTCGAGCTCGAACTCGAACACAAAAAATTGTTCGTTAAGAAAACGAGCTCGAGCCGAGCTATTAGTGAGCTCGGCTCGAGCTCGACTCGAGGTCGTTCGGCTCGAGATCGGCTCGATAAAGCTCGAAAAAATTAAGATATATTCGATATATTTTTATATTATTTGTTAACATTTTAAAATTAATTTTTCAATCTATAGTATGTGTATTTTAGGTTTATTGAGAATTGATTAGGAAATTGGGTTCGATTTCGACAAAAAATGTTTTAGTTCATTGGGCTAAGAAAAATTGGGCTTTATTATCTATAAAAATTGTAAGTTCTAATGAGCTGGGCTCGACTCGGTTCGACTCGGCTCGGCTCGGCTCGATGATCAACAGAAGAAGAAGAAGAAGAAGAAGAAGAAGAAGAAGAAGAAGAAGAAGAAGAAGAAGAAGAAGAAGAAGAAGAAGAAGCCATCAGAAAGTAAGAAAAAAACTAATGTATCAGCTTTAGCTACTGTATCCAAAGAGAAACAAGGAGTTGCACAACTTGGAAGTAAAAAACAAATGTTGTGAATTTAAAGGACTTATGTTTGCTAATTGAATAGAGTAGGTAATGGCATGTTTATATATTAATATTGTTGTTGTTGTAAAATTTAAGTAAACTAATAAATTTTAATAAGACTAACTTATGTTGTAGAAAGAAGAAGGAGAAAGTTACAGAGTGAATTGATTCACTTCAAACTTCTATATATAAAATGATCTGATGAGGTCCTATGTATAGGGCCTTTAATTCAAACCGACTTGGTAAAATAATATAAAAATTGAGAATTACTTTTTGGCTAAGCTAATACAAGAAATGTGAATGTAAGACTTAATATGTAAGCAATGTTGAGTTGTCTTGCATTGGAGTATGTGAAGTTTCTTTGAAAATCACATATATTATAACACTCCCCCTTGATTGTCAAATGCGAGTTATTGCAGGGATTAACTGTCTCGTTAAAACCTTGCAAGGAAAAACCCAGTGGGATAAAAACCTTGACGAAGGAAAAAGAGTACAATCTCGCCCTGAATCAAATGTCTTAAACTTTGACATCTTGATGTAGCAAGGTTCTCAGTCTTCACATGCCAATATATTATTTCGTAGCTTTTCAAACGTTGATGTGGGGAGTGACTTCGTTAGTATATCAGCCAAATTATCACTTGAACGAACTTGTTGTACCTCAATGTCACCATTCTCTTGTAGTTCATGAGTGTAGAAGAACTTCGGTAATATGTGCTTTGTTCGATCTCCTTTAATGTATCCTTCCTTCAACTGCTTAATACAAGATGAATTATCTTCAAACATAACTGTAGGACTATTTGTTATTTGATAATCCACATGATCGTCGAATATGTTGAATGACGGATCGCAACCAGACGCATTCTCTACTTGCTTCATGGATTTCTAGTAATTCTTCATGATTTGATGAAGTTGCAACCATAGTCTATTTTATAGACTTCCAAGAGATAGCAGTCCCACAATATGTGAATAAATAACCTGTTTGTGACCTTCCAAAGTGAGGATCTGACATGTACCCAACATCTGCATATCCAACCAGCTATGATTTTGAGTTGTTTGGAAAAAACAATCCAAGGTCAATCGTCCCACAGAGATATCTCAAGATATGTTTAATTCCATCCCAATGTCTTTTAGTTGGATCAGAACTGAATCTTGCAAGTAGGTTTACAGCAAATGAAATATCAGGTCGTGTGTTGTTTGCGAGGTACATAAGAGCACCAATTGCACTAAGATATGGAACTTCAGGTCCAAGAGCATCTTCACTTTCTTTTCTGGGACGAAATGGATCTTTTTCAACTTCAAGTGACCGAACAACCATTGGTGTAGTCAGTGGATGAGATTTGTCCATGTAAAATCGATCAAGAACCTTTTCTGTGTAGGTTGATTGATGAACAAATACGCCCGAAGATAAGTGTTCCACCTGTATACCTAAACAAAACTTTGTCTTTCCAAGATCTTTTATCTCAAACTCATTTTTCAAATAATCAACAGTGTTAGTAATATCTTCAGAAGTACCTACAATATTTAGATCATCCACATATACAGCAATAATAACAAAACCAGTTTGAGACTTTTTAATAAACACACATGGACATACCTGATTATTAATATACTCATCATTCAATAGGTAGGCACTAAACCTGTTGTACCACATACGACCAGACTGCTTTAAGCCATATATTGATCGTTGTAATTTAACAGAGTATAAGTGACGAGACTTAGTTTCCTCTAACTTCAATCCTTCAGGGATTTTCATATAAATGTCACTATCAAGTGATCCATACAGGTAGGCTGTCACAACATCCATAAGACGTATTTCCAATCTTTCAATACAAGTCATATCCATCAGAAAACGAAAAGTGACTCCATCCATTACAGGAGAGTAAGTTTCCTAGTAATCAAATCCAGGCATTTGAGAGAATCCTTGGGCTACTAACCGAGCCTTATATCTCATAATTTCATTTCTCTCATATCGTTTTCGTACAAACACCCATCTATTCCCGACAGGCACTACACCATCTGGTGTTTGGACTGCAGGTCCAAATACATTTCTCTTGCGCAAGGATTGCAATTCTTCTTGGATTGCAATTTTCCATTTTGGCCAATCATCTCTTTGTCGACATTCTTCCACACTTTGTGGTTCAGGATCGGAGTTTATAAGAATATCGCATGCCACGGAAAAAGCATATACATCATCAATCTTAGTACTCCCACGATCCAATAATTTCCCGTTATGTACATAACTTAATGAGATCTCATAATTATCAAGTACATTTACTTATATGGAAGCATGTGCCACTTCAGGGGCAATATCCTTTTCTGGAGGTAATCCCACTTCTATGGGCAATCCCACTTTCGGGGGTTTTATTACAGCCTCTTCAGGAGCTCGAACCTCTTCAGGAGGTAATACCACTTCTAGGGTATTATCTGGAACATTTGCCACTTCTTGGGAAGGTCCAATCAATTTCCGTTTTTGTGGTACAACATCCTTTGCACTAATCGGTCTACCACGCTTCTGGCATGGTTTTGAATCACCAACCAATTTTTCAAGAATTGATCTACGAATAGGGATTTGAACCCTTGCTGGAGCATTAACAGCAAGTATATGCGATTTTATAATATGTCTAGAATCACTAAAAGCATCATGCATTTGTTTAGCAATATTTTGCATATGAATAATTCTTTGAACTTCAGATTTACATTGATTAGTACGAGGATCTAAAGCATTCAATCCTGATGTATTCCATGTCAATTCAGAATTTAAATTATGCACAACCTTATCTCCCCCTAATGAAGGGAACACAAACTCATCAAAATGACAATCGACATATCGAGCAGTAAACACATCACCAGTTAAAGGTTCAAGATATCTTATGATAGATGGTGAATCAAAACCAATGTATATTCCTATTCTTCTTTGAGGTCCCATTTTAGTTCTTTGTGATGGCGAAATAAGGACATATACGGCACAACCGAAAACCTTGAAGTGATATATATCGGGAATTGACCAGGGGCTAGTTGGTGGGGAGATTGTTTATGATAGGCCGATGGTCTGACCCTTATTAGGTTCGCGGCATGTAATATAGCATGACCCCAAACAGATGTGGGTAATTTGGCTCTGAGAAGTAAAAGACGGGCAATAAGTTGAAGTATCTTAATTAAAGATTCTGCCAGACCATTTTGTGTGTGCACGTAAGCTACTGGGTGTTCAACTGAGATTCCTACCGACATATAGTAATCGTTGAAAGTTGAAGGTAAACTCACCAGCATTATCTAGTCGAATTGATTTGATAGGATGGTCAGGAAATTGAGCTCGTAATTTGATAATTTGAGCGAGTAGTTTGGCAAAGGTTGTATTTCGTGTAGAGAGTAAACAGAGGTGAGACCACCTAGTTGATGCATCAATTAAAACCATGAAATACCTAAATGGGCCTGAAGACAGATGAATGGGTCCACAAATGTCACCTTGGATCCGTTCTAAGAATTTGGGGGATTTGACTTGAAGTTTAACAGGGGATGGTCGAACAATTAGTTTTCCGAGAGAACATGCTGAACAAGGAAGTTCATCTTGTTGTATGATCTTTTGGTTTCTAAGAGGATGTCCCGTAGAATTTTCTATAATACGTCGTATCATGGAAACTCCAGGATGACCAAGTCTCTCATGCCATAGGGTAAGTGATTTTGGGTCTATAATTTTGGGAATAGTGATATTGTGTGACTCAATGATCCTGATTTTTGTGGCGTACAATCTAGAAGAGATTGAGTGTAGTTTTTCTAAAATTTTCTTGTAGCCTAAAGTGGTTGAAGTGATTAAAAGATATTCGTTTCCATCCTCACCAGTAGTTTCAATGTGAAACCGTTAAGACAGATATATTTGAAACTTAAGAGGTTCCTAGTTGACTTGCTAGAGTACATGACATTTGTTATATGAATTTGTGTTCCATTTGGTAGAATAAAACTAGCCTTCCCAAGACCTTTGATCATATTTGATGTACCCGATATCGTCAATACTTGAGATATCTCTAGTGTCTCCTTCATGCGGTGCCTTCCTTTTATTTGGTACTTCATTTTTCCATTTCTGGTGGCCAGAGTTGTTATAGTCATCACGCTGCCACTTCAGGTGGCCAGAATTATAATGATTTCGAAACTGATCACGAAAATTTCCACGTCCACGGTTTCGTCCATAACCTCGTCCTCCTCTATGCCCTTTCCCACGCTCATTCTTCCGGAATGACGTGTTATGTACTTCGGGTAACTGGGCAGAGCCTGTTGGACGTATTTGATGATTTTTCAACAACAACTCATTATTTTTCTCAGCTATAAGAAGAAGAGATATCGGCTCAATATATTTCTAAAAATTGCGCTCCCTGTATTGTTGCGCTAGGATCATGGTGTTGGGGTGAAAGGTTGAGATGGTATTTTCGATCATGTCAGCATCAGTAATATTCTCACCACACCAAATCAGTTTTGAACTTATTTTGAACAGGGCAAAATTATATTCATCAACATATTTAAAATCTTGCAACCTTATATTAATCCACTCATAACGGGCATGTGCCAAATGGACAAATTTTTGGTGATCAAATCTATCTTTAAGATTATTCCAAAGGGTAAGTGGGTTTTTGACAATTAGGTATTCAGATTTTAAATTTTCATGAATGTGATGTCTGAGAAAAATGATAGCTTTGGCATTTTGTTCAACAGTTGGGGATTTTCCTGATTCTATGGTGTCTTTTAATCCGTTAGCACTAAGGTGTAATTCCGCATCTAGCACCCAAGATAGATAATTGTCCCCAAACACATCCAAATCAATAAACTCTAATTTTGCAAGGTTTGTCATTCTGATAAAGGTTTGAATATGATAAAATATCGCACATCAAGATTTAAACAATTAATTAAATTTATATGTATATATTAATAATTTAATTCAAAAGTTACGACGGCATAACCGACCACAAAACTTTTGAATATTACTTGACGGCAGAGCCATCTTTATAGTAGTACTGACGGCATAGCCATCTTTAAGATATTAGATAATAATAATTTAACAAACCAAAACAATTAGTAAAAAGAAGACGATAATAATTAAAATCAAATCATACATTCTTTGTTGATTAAGCTTCAATTGACAGAGTCTCGTGCTGATAACGTGTTGTAAAATTTAAGTAAACTAATAAATTTTAATAAGACTAACTTATGTTACAGAAAGAAAGAAGGAGAAAGTTATAGAGTGAATTGATTCATTTCAAACTTCTATATATAAAATGATCTGATGAGGTCGTATTTATAGGGCCTTTAATTCAAACCGACTTAGTAAGATAATATAAAAATTGAGAATTACTTTTTGGCTAAGCTAATACAAGAAATGTGAATGTAAGACTTAATATGTAAGCAATGTTGAGTTGTCTTGCATTGGAGTATGTGAAGTTTCTTTGACAATCACATATATTATAACAGTTGTAAGGTTGATTAGTGTTATAATACGTTGGAGACAAATAATACATGTGAAAGCAGGACAACCAAGACTGCTATCTATGGCACAGCCTCGCTGGTGGTTTGCCACTGACTAAGGGGTTTGCAATAATATAAGTGGTCTAAGTAATAGATTTATTACATTAATTAACTGTATGATATGATTAAGGTTGAAATGTGAGCCATTTAACAAGACAACAAGTCCAAGTAACAAATTTATTAGGTTAGTTAATTACTCCCTCCGTGCCTCTCTATGTTCTTTACATTTGGGATTGGGTTGGAGGCTCGACAAGCATTTTAAGGCTCGTATAGTTTCATCAATTTTTTTTTCTTTTGAATGAAAATATAATGTTTAAATTTTTATTCAAAAAAAGAAAAAATTAAAAATTAAAAATATGTTATGAAACTATATTTTTTATATACATCTTAAAATGGGTACAATAATAATATAATATATTTGATACAATAATTATACTAAAATATATTTAAAGGTCAGCCGTTCGATGCCAGATTTGTTGCAGGAGTGGATGTTGGATTATTTGCAGACTCCGGATGATTAATGGAAAACTTTTATTTTCAATATATCTATTTATACTTACTATATTATAAAAGACGAAACATTAATATATTTAAAGGTCTGTGGAGTATATGTTTTTTGGTAGTTTGTGATTTTACTTAATTAGCCTTACTTATTTATAAAAATTACTATTAAATAATAAGACATATTTATAATCGATTACCTTTTTCAGCTAAGACACATTAGGCTTTCTATTTTTTCTAACAAAATCTCCTGTTTTTTCAAAAATATCATGGATAATTACCTTTTTTTAACCAAAACATATTAGATTTTCTATTTTTACATACTAAAACTCTTCCTTTTCCAAAAATATCACGGGTTTACCTTAATTTTTTATTTTAAAACCTATTTAATTCTATTTTTACTTATTAAAACCCCTCCTTTTTCAAAAATATCACAGTCAAACTCTTAATTATTTATTTTAAACATATTTTAACATTGCCATTAAATTTTTAAAAAGTTTACCTATTTGAACATGTTTGCTAATTTTTTTTAACAAACGCAATTAATAAAATATTATAACGTAAATAATCAAATAACAACTATTAAAAATAAACTGTGTATTGCACGACGCGGGTTTTAAGCTATACTATTTTCGGTTGATACTTAATGATTTTACTTAATTACCCTTACTTATTTAAAAAAAACATTATTAAATAATATTATTATTCATAGCCAATTACCTTTTCAGCTAAAATACATTATTGTTTCCTATTTTTTCTAACAAAATTCTCTCTTTTCTAAAAAAATCATGGGCAATTACCTTTTTTAACTAAAAAAATCATGGGCAAACACGCTTACTTATTTTTTTAACAAATGCAATTAATAAAATATTAAAACGTAAATAATAAGAATAACAATTAATATTATTAAATAATAACATTATTTATAACCAATTACCTTTTCAGCTAAAATACATTACTTTTCTATCTTTTTTTAACAAAATCCTCTTTTTTTCTAAAAATAATCATTGACTTACCTTTTTCAACTAAAACATGTTATTTTTTCTATTTTACCTTACTAAAACACCTCATTTCCAAAAATATCACAGGAAAACTCTTACTTATTTATTTTAAAACCGATTTTAATACTTTTAATTACGGGCAATTACCCTTTTCAACTCAAACATGTTACTTTTTCTTTTTTTCCTTACTAAATCATTCATTTTCCAAAAATATCACGGGCAAACAGTTACTTATTTATTTTAAAACATATTTTAATACTTTTAATTATTTTAAAAAGTTTAACACGCCTACTTTTTTGAACAAATACAATTAATAAAATATTAAAATAAAAATAATAAAAATATTAATTATTAAATCTGTACTATAATATAATAATCGAAACATTGAAAATTTTAGTTCTCGGTTTTCGGTCCTTAATTCTAATTAATAAATAATAAAATAATATTAATTAGTTGATTGCCTTTTCTGATTTAAACACATTATCTTTTAATTAACACATATTACCTTTTATAAACATACCTAATAATACCAATTGGAGTATTTTATATTTTGCAATCATTAATATTGAATTATTTCCTTTTTTAATTAAAACACATTACCTTTTAATTAAACCATCTTACCTTTTATAAACACACCTAAAAATATCAATTATAGTATATCTTTTAATCTAATACACCCCCAAATATATCATACATTATATATTTTAATTATTACTTATCAATACACACCCTGAATTACCATACACTATATTTTTCGATTATTACTAATTAAAACACATTACCTTTTAATTAAACTATTTTAGCTTTTAAAAACACACCTAAAAATATTAATTATAGTATATTTTTTAATTATTAATACACCCCTAAAAATATCATATATTATATATTTTAATCATTATTCATTAATACACACCCCGAATTACCATACACTATATTTTTCAATTATTTAAAAAATATTTATAAAAAAAACCCGTTCATCATACGTGCTATAAGCTAGTACTATATTAAATACGAAACATTGAAAGTTTTGTAGTCGGTCCGGAAAGTTTTTGTAGTATGGTCACTCTATTCATAGCCGTTAGATTTTATGATCAAATCGATGAGAACCGTTAGATAAAATATTAAAATTATTATATAGAATATCTTTTCTATTTTTCCTAACTAAAATATCTCATTTGTCCAAAAATATCGCATGCAGTTTCATTTAATAAAATAACATAATAAAGTTATAATTGCTAATAACTAACCCAATACCTTTTTTAGCCAAAGTGTATATTCTTTTTTATATTTTCTAACTAAAATTTCTACTTTTCTATTTTTCCTAAATAAAACAACTCATTTTCCAAAAATATCACGAACAGTTCTATTTAATAAAATAAAATAATAATATTATAATTATTAATGACTAACCGATTAGTTTTTTTTCCAAAACGTATATTCTTTTTTATATATTCTAACTAATATTTCTCCAAACTAAATCTCAAAAATATCACGGGCTATTCTATTTAGAAGCATAAAATACTAATATTATAAATACTAATAATTAACCAATTACCTTTATTAGCCAAAGCGTATATTTTTTTTATATTTTCTAACTAAAATTTCTCCTTTTCTAAAATTATAACAGACGACATCTATCTATCTATCTATACTATTTTCTAAAATTATGACTGACGACATCTATCTATTTATCTATACTATTTTATTAAAACAGAACATTGAAAGTTTTGTAGTCGGTTTGTATTCTGCTCCTCATATTTTGGTCACTCAATTCACAACCCTTAGATCTTTTTTATGAAATCGATGAGAACCGTCGGATAAAATCCTAAAAATTATTATATAGAGTACATTTTCTTACCTTTTCTATTTTTCAAATTAAAACATCTTATTTTCCAAAAATATCACGGGCAATTCCATTTAATAGTATAAAGTAATAATATTATAATTGCTAATGACTAACCAATTACCTTTTTTAGCTAAAGTGTATATTCTTTTTTGTATTTTCTAACTAAAATTTCTAATTTTCTATTTTTGCCTAACTAAAACCTCTTATATTCCAAAAATATCACGGGCAGTTCGATTTAATAAAATAAAATAATAATATTACAATTACTAATAAGTAATTAATTTGTTTTTTTTAGCAAAATCTTATTTTATTTTATTTTATATTTTCTAAACTAAAATTTCTCCTAATTAAAAATTCCAACTTTTCAAAAATATCACAGATACTTTTAAAAACTACGCGTCGCATCACTGTCCCTAATATATGCCCTCGGGTGGTACGGATGGAGTATGTGACTGTGAATGTAAAGGACTCATGTTTGCTACTGTAATTGAATAGAGTAGGTGGCATGTTTATATATTAATATTGTTGTAAGGTTGATTAGTGTTATAGGGCGTGTTTGGCTTATGTAAGCTGTAACTTATACATTATAAGTTGATAATAGTTTAAATTGATAAGTTGAATGTTAGAAATCACCAATATTTTACTTAGCTTATCAACTTATTCTTTGATTTCTTTATTTTTCTAATATTTTATATTTTTACATTTGTGTTTTTAAATATTTTTTTAATTTAAAATACAAGTGTTGAAATCATTGTATTTAAAAATTATTTTTTCAAATTTAATTTAACAAATTTTTCACTAACTTATAAGTAAATTTATCCAAACACCCGTATAACTTATAAGAATTCATCAACTTATCACTTATACTGGACTTATTCAAGTCAACTTTTTTGTGATACCCAAACACACATAATACGTTGAAGACAACTAATACATGTGAAAGCAGGACAACCAAGACCGCTATCTATGGCACAGCCTCGCTGGTGGTTTGCCACTGACTAGGGGTTTGCAAAATAATATAACTGGTCTAAGTAATAGATTTATTACATTAATTAACTGTATGATATGATCTAAGGTTGAAATGTGAGCAATAAAACAAGACAAGTCCAAGTAACAAATTTATTAGGTTAGCTAATTACTCCCTCTGCCCCTCTGGGTTCTTTACATTTGGGATTGGGATGGAGGGCTCGACAAACATTGTAAGGCTCGTATAGTTTCATCAATTATTTTTATTTTTTTTTCTTCTGAATGAAAATATAATGTTTAAATTTTTATTCAAAAGAAGAAAAAATTAAAAATTAAAAATATCTTATGAAACTATATTTTATATACACCTTAAAATGGGTACAATAACAATATAATACAAGCCTATAACCCGTGCGATGCACGAATGAATTTTAGTATTTTTAATTTATTATTTTATTATTTTTATATGATTTATTATTATTTTTTATCTTATTTTATTATCATTTATTTGTATTTTGATCTTAAAAAATTTTAATATGTTGTCGACGGAATAATATCTTGAACTTTTGAATGTAGCTTAGAAAAATAGATGATATAAATATTTAATAATAATAATATGTTGTTGACGGGATTCGAATCTTGAACCCGTGGAAGTATTTTAGATACCAAGAAAATAATATTCTTTTAATATTACATCAAACGGTTCTCATTTATCTATATTTATATCTAACGGTTATTATTTAGAGAACCAAACTACCAACCAACCAAATAGATGGTAGTTTGCTTATAATAATATTTTTTTATATGATTTTTTAGTATTTTTTATCTTATTTTATTAGCATTTATTTGTATTTTGATCTTAAAAATTTTTATTATGTTGTTGACGGGATTCGATCCTTGAACCCTAGGAGCATTTTAGATATCAAAAAAAGAATATTCTTTTAATATTACATCCAACGGTTCTCATTTACCTTGATATGGTCATAAAAGTAATTATAGAAATATAATTAATGATTCATTGGAAAAGCCCCATAATTAAGGCCCAGAACCCTGATTATTTATTAATTTCGTAATTAATAAATAAGGGAAATATACAACTCATGAAAAGAGTCCAAAATATGGTAAATTAGTCAAAGAAGGATCCAGAATCCCAATTAACGAGTCATAGTATTTATCAACAAGGAAAAGACTTATCCAGCAAAAAATACGATGTTTATCCAATATCAAAAAGGAGACTTATTCGCTAAGACTCCCTAACATACCATAAATACTAGGCTCCAGACGCCTATATAAGGACCATGATCCTACAATCAGAACTACGTCATTGGCTTGATTCTCAGCATTAATTGAGATACGTAGGCATCTTGTGAGGACCGATTTAGTCTCGAAACACAAGTGCAGCCATTAAAGCTCGAAAGCTCATAAATCCTAACAATTAATATACAAGTACGTTTTTTAATCCACAACATTTGGCGCCGTCTGTGGGAAAACAACATCAACCATGGCAAACACACGAAGAACAACTCGCGATACTCCAGTTTCTGAGGAGCTTCCTATCACCTCTGAGGCTGATACTCACGGAAATCAACCGCCGCCAACTACTGGAAATGAAGGGGCGAATATCCCCCACCAATACTCAAGGACCGGAGATCCCAATTTCGGCTGAAGGGACGAATCCCCTGCAGATGGTCATTCATGGATCTAATCCACAAGAGACTTTTCACCAGCAACCAATTACGACCTCCCCACTGCTCATGAATGCACCAAGTGACTTTCAACTCCATACTACTGATCTCCCCCAATACGCAAATCAAACTTTGGGGATTTCAGGCTATGGCATGCCCCCTCGATCCATGGCAGGCGGTAGTGGTCTCAATTCCACCTACCACGAGGCATACGTTCCTCCTTATATACAAGGTCTGAGACCCCAAAATCTACAAACTCAAACTCGAAGGACCGCTTTGATTCGGGATTACTCGGGGCCATATATCGAGGATGAGAATGACTCAACTGGAGAAGAAATGGATGTTGCCCCAAGGAGAAGACGTTCTTCTCAAACAAATCGGGAACAATCCCAAACTACTAAGGAAAGGATCGCGGCCCATGAGGCTGAGGCTTAAGAAACTACTGGCCGAAGAGGAAGCGACAAGAACTCAACGAGTCCATGTGATTAACTTGGACCCAACACCAAGAAGAACCAATAGGGTTGAAGCCCAAGGGGTGATCCTAGTATTCTATTGCCTTTAGGAGATCCTGATGATCCTACACCACCATTCACTCAATACATCATGAAAGCTACCATATCCAGGAAGTTTAAGATCCCAACGATCAAAGCTTATGATGGAACGGGGGATCCCGCAAATCATGTAAGAACCTTCTCCAACGCACTGTTGTTGCAGCCAACCAACGATGCGGTCAAGTGTAGGGCGTTTCCACAAACCTTGGCAGGCATGGCCCAACGATGATATAGCCGTCTTCCTCCCAACTCTATTGGGTCTTTCAAGGAACTAAGTAAAGCTTTCATCAATCAATTCGTTAGTGGAAGAGTGCATGAGAAAAGCTCTGCATCACTCATGGCAATCCAGCAAGGAAAGAACGAAGCCCTAAGGGACTATATCAATCGATTCACCCGGGAGGCTCTGAAAGTCCCAGACTTAGAGGACAAAGTGGTTATGATAGCTCTGCAACAAGGAACCATTGATGATCACTTCAAAAGATCATTGGCAAAACATCCACCCGAGAGCATGTTAAAGCTCCAAGATAAGGCCGGAAAGTACATCAAGGCTGAAGAGAGTATGAGAAAGCACGAACCCACTATTAGTGGCAGTGGAAATCCAAAGAAAAGAAAAGAAATCCAGGAATACGACGTTAAGGAAAAATTTCCTAGAACGTCAAAGGACTCTGATTCTCCACCCAAAAGAAACAATTTTGGGCCAAAATTTACGGAGTATACAAGATTGAACACTCCCAGGAGTCAAATTCTGATGGAAATACACTACTAGAAAAATTCTAATAGACATCAGTTTATGGCCGATGTCTTTCACTTTTTCGACCGATGTCTTTGTTGGTGATGTTAAAAGTCCCACTTTTAGACATCGGTTTCTCAGTGATGTCTTAACAATCTTTTGACATCAGTTTCTTTCTAAATATCCGTTGTTCGAACCTTCATCTGACATCGATTTCTTTCTAAATGTCTGTTGTCATAATAAACATTTGACATTGATTTCATTTTGAAAAACTGATGTTACTTTTGCTTTTATACATCACTTTAATTCCAAAAAATCGTTGTTTTTTATATTGGCACACATCTTTTTTCTTATTTTAGTTTGTTGTTTTTACTTGCATAGAGATCAATTTTTAAAAGAAATAATGTATGATGTGCATGCTTATATCAAGTTTCTGCAATATTTATGCACTAAAATAATCAAAACTGAACCAAACTGAATTTGTCATTAAAACAAAAAAACCCACAAGAAATCCAGTACTCTTACATCAATGAGTAAAACTAAAATGACTTGTTATATATACTACAACCAAATTGTCACTACATTAATCGGAAAAAACAAACTAATAACTACCAAAACAGTTTCTAAAACAGGTCAGTTCTTCCAAACTCCCAGCTTATCTATAAGCTCTGAGATGTACCCACAAATGTTAAATGATGAAGCACCATTACCTTTTCTTTAGTTTTGTAAATCTTCGATTTTACTTGTATCCCATTCTGCAGAACTTTAAACTGGACAGTTATACTTCACTGATATTTTTAATTGCACTTAGAGACCATGTAAGCCTTCTATACACATAACACAAAAGTAGGTCATAAAAGATTTGCCGTAATAAATTAGCATTACAAAGTACACGTTAGAATTACCTCTCTTGGACTGGAGGTGAGTTCATGTTAGAAGTTTAAGGTTAAAGAGATAGCTAAGACGTGGAACACTCTCCCATTTGAGTACATTCTGAGCTAAAATTAAATGTTGAAGCATATGTCACACACATCGCCATGCATCTCTTGAATATACATGAGTCATGATTTCCAAGAACCTGCAATGAGAAGAGGTTAACTAGTAAAAAACTCCAGGCATGAAGGCTCCTAAAACATAAACTTAGGAAATTAATGTATCTTAGACTAAGATATAATAAAAATTTATATATGTGCTGCGAAAGCGGGAGGATCCTTGCACCATCATAGTATCTCCTCTGTTTTTCGATGAAGTACAAAGCAAAACAACACAAAAAGAAAAAACTTGCAATCATTTTTATATATTTTTATCTTCATTGGAACAAGTTCACATGTAGCATTTACTAACAAAATGCACTGTAATGTTTCATAACCAATAGTTCCGTACTTAACTTGTCTATACGGTCAAGTTTGTAATTTGCAAATAACTCAAAAATTAGCATCCAAAATTACAGAGTAACATCATATAACATTACAGAGTAATACCTGACATCATAGTGATTCGACTATCCAGGAAAACATCCAAGATTCTACTTTTTTAAGCAAAACCCAAATATACTGAGATCCAACTTGGAGATTGAATTCGGAGTATCTACATAAATACATATAACACAAATTGGGTTAAAATAAAATACATACAAACATAATTACTTAAACATAAATATAAATTCATTTTATAGAAAGATCACAAACATCTAACTTTCTGATTAAAAATTAAACAAACTTAAACTCAAACTTACCCCCACAGAAATAAATAATCATGCAATGCCCAAATTAATGCTCCTACATAAAAAATCAAAGAAACAAAAAAGAATGTTAGTAATTAAAAAATAAATCAAACTAATTGAATAACCCACTTACTAATTGAATGAACAAATTGAGATTTTGAGTTGTGGATTCGGTTGGGGGTTTTGATCTTTGAATTCAATCTTTTCAAGACGGGGTTTCGAGCTAATCGATAAATCTAGCTAGGATTTTTATTTAAGAATTGAGCTTCCAAACAAATCAGGATTTTGAATAAATCGGACAATTAGGGTTTGTGTGGAAATCTGAATTTGTGTGTTAAAGCATATCCAACTAAATTAACTTAATTATGAGCTAGTATTTCAAACAAATGGGGTTCAAGTTTGAGAGAAAGAGAGAGAGAGAGAGAGAGAGAGAGAGAGAGAGAGTTTTATGTAATTTGTGGGTTTGTTTTTGTTTTACAGAGAATGAAGGAAAGAGGAACAAACCCAAATATGATTACGGGGGAAAAGAATTTGTGTTATGTGCTTGAGAGAGTGATATTTTGTGTTTTTTGTGAGAGAGGAGAGAGTGAGAGTTGGGGAAAAAATGGGGAAAGGGGGAAGAACGAGGGAGAATGAAATTTTGTTAAGTGGGAAAAGATTTTAGCAGAGGAGGGAATAATATTTGGGGAGAGCGCGATAATTTTTTTTTAAAAACTTATCTAGTACATCGGTTGTGTTAGCAAGCGATGTCTGAAAAACACAAAGACATCAATTTTAAACAAACCGATGTCATTCATACTTTTAACATCGGTGACATTAACGATCGATGTAAAATGTGCAATGTCTATTCTAGTATTTCTAGTAGTGATAGCTAAGGAGGGAGATCTCAAATGGCCGAAGCCAATGAGGGCTGACATGTCCAAACGAAACCAAAACCAATTCTGTAGGTTCCACAAAGAAGTCGGTCACGACACCACGATTGTAGGAAATTGAAAGATGAGATCGAATTTCTGATACGAAGAGGAAAACTCAGTAAGTTCACCAAGGATGGAAACCAAGGGAGTCAAAGGGGGAACTATGAAAGGAAATATTATGACATGAGGGACAACGATCAAGATCGAAATCCCAAGCCCCGAGGGCCGGTAATCAACATGATATTCGGAGGGCCAACTGTTGTTGGGTCCTCCCGAAACTCAAGAAAGGCTTATGCTCGAGAACTAATGACTGTAGTCGGAGAAGCACCGAAATGTGCCCGAACAGAAGTATCAATAGGTTTTGATGATTCAGACCTGGAGGGAGTGAAGTTTCCCCACGATGATCCCTTAGTCATCGTTCCTGTGATAGGAAATTCTGAAACCAAGAGAGTTTTGGTCGATAATGGAGCTTCAGTGGACATCTTGTTCCATGATGCTTTTATCAAGATGGGCTATACTGACTCTCAGTTGACACCCTCGAATATGCCCATATATGGATTCAATGGAGTGGAGTCAAAGGTGGAAGGCACTATCCAACTCCCAATGACAATGGGGAAAGGGTCGAATACGTCTACTCAGATGTTGAACTTCATAGTTATAAAGGTAAATTCGACCTACAATGGAATCCTAGGAAGGACTGGTCTTCATGCGTTCAAGGCCATTGCCTCATCCTATCATCTAAAAATCAAGTTCCCAACGAGGAATGGAATTGGTGAAGAACGGGGAGACCAAAAGATGGCTAGAAGTTGTTACGTAGTCGCGCTAAGGCCTGATGGAGTCGGGGGGCAGGTTCTCCTAATTGAAGACATGGATATCAGTGACAATGAGGACCGAAGAGGGAAACCAGCTGAGGATTTAATCCCAATTCCCTTAGTCCATGGTGAACCAGAGAAGGTGACTTATGTTGGAGCACTACTACATGAGCCATTGAAAAGCAAGCTCATATCTTTTCTTCAAGAGAATAATGACATTTTTGCTTGGACAGCGGCTGACATGCTAGGGATTGATCCCCAATTGATAACTCACAAGTTGAATGTGGATCCTAAAAGAAAGACGGTGAAACAAAAGAAGAGAAATTTTGCTCCAGAAAGACAAGAGGCCATTAAACAAGAAGTTGAAAAGCTTCTGGAGGCCGGGTTCATTGAAGAGATATAGTTCCCAGAATGGTTGGCTAACCCCGTGATGGTCAAAAAGGCCAATGGAAAGTGGAGGATGTGTGTGGACTTCACTGACTTGAATGATGCATGTCCTAAGGATTGTTTTCCCTTACCAAGGATTGATGCATTAATAGATGCTACAGCTGGACACGAGATGCTCAACTTCATGGATGGCTTCAGTGGATACAACCAAATTAAAATGCACAAGGATGACATCTCCAAGGTATCATTCATCACTGACTTTGGTGTTTTCTGTTATCTAGTCATGGAATTTGGACTTAAGAATGCAGGGGCAACATACCAAAGATTGGTGAACAAAATGTTTGGACACCTAATTGGAAAAACCATGAAGGTCTATGTAGATGACATGCTATTCAAGAGCCTCGATAAGGCCGATCACATAGAGCACCTCCGAGAGGCATTCGAAGTGCTAAGGCACCACAAGATGATGTTGAATCCAGCTAAGTGTGCCTTTGGTGTAGGCTCGGGAAAGTTTTTAGGTCTGATGGTTTCCAAGAGAGGAATCGAGGCTAATCCCGACAAAATCAAAGCAATTCTAGACATGGAACCACCACGGACTGTCAAGGATGTCCAGAAACTAACGGGAAGAGTGGCAGCATTGGGAAGATTCATCTCCAAGTCAGGAGAGAAGTGCTTACCTTTCTTCAAAGCACTCAAGAATGTGAAATACATGGCTGAGGCACCACTATTGGCAAAGCCAAATCCTGGGGAAATTCTCTATTTGTACTTGGCTGTTTCTAACACCGCCCTTGGAGCCGTTTTGGTAAAGGAAGAATTGAAGTTTCAGAAACCCATTTACTACGTAAGCAAGATTCTGCATGGGGCAGAAATAAACTACTCTACGATTGAGAAGTTTGCCTTAGCCTTGATAATGGCCTCAAGAAAGCTACGCCCATACTTCCAGGCTCACAAGATAGAGGTCCTGACCAATCAACCTCTAAGAAACATCTTCCGTAGCCCTCAAGTTAGTGGAAGATTGATCAAATGGGCCATTGAATTGGGAGAATTTGACATCAAGTATAAGCCTCGAACGGCCATAAAAGCTCAAGCACTCGCTGACTTCATGGTTGAATGCACCATTGACAACCAAGAAGTCGGGGGGCAGGAAGTAATAGTGGAAGACAAGAAAGATGAAGAGATGGAGTTCAAAGAATATTGGGTGCTCTATTTTGATGGAGCATCAAAAACAAAATCAAGTGGAGTAGGTTTAGTGCTACAAAGTCCTGATGGATTTTTCATAGAGTACGCACTAAAACTTGACTTCCCAACGACAAACAATGAGGCTGAGTATGAAGCTGTTAGATATAATTGCTGATGATTGTTTATCGTGTTTAAGCAACAGGTACTCATCAGAGTTTACTAGAAGCCAGTCAGAGTTTGTTAAAGTCTGACGGGGTGAGAGTTTGCTAAAGCTCTCGGTGCTAATATAAAGATTCTAGAAGCAATATATCTTGAAGATGGAAAGAAGCAAGATATATTGAGATAGCTAAGGAAACGGAACAGAAGACAGAAGCAATCCTAATTTGATATAAATTGTATAGCTAATTTGTAGGAATATCAATTAGAGATTGAATCTATGTAGCTGTGTACTATATAAACACAGATAGGTTAACCCTAAAAGGGATGCGAATATTGAATACATTATTCTTGTAACCTAGCAGCTCTCTGTGATCTTTTACACCACTGAGAGAAGAGTTATTTAATATAATTCAGTTGATTTTTCATAAACAGTGTTCTTGATTGTCCTTATCATACATATATTGATTATATATTGTGTATTCGGCCTAACAATTGGTATCAGAGCCTTGGCTGTTTAATATATACAGTTTATCGATCCAAACACAAGTATAATCATGGCTGACAACTCTCAAGAAGGTTCTAATGCAGGTTCTAATGCTCAGAAGGTTCAACCAACTTCTGTTAGTCGATATGAGTCAATCAGGGTTCCAATTCTAAGACCAATTGAATATCCAATATGGAAGGTGAAGATGACCATGTTTCTGGAAGCCACAGATCCAGAATACCTTGATAGAATCAATGATGGTCCTCATATGCCAACTAAATTGTCTCATGTTATTACTGGTCAAGAACAAAAGACTGTTCCAAAAGAGAAGAAAGATTTGACTCCTGAAGACATCTCATCAATTGCAAAGGATGCAAAGGTTAGACATCTACTCCATAGTGCTTTAGATAATGTCATGTCTAACAGAGTTATTGGCTGCAAAACTGCCAAAGAAATTTGGGATGCTTTGGAAGTCAGGTGTCAAGGAACAAGTGCTATAAAGAAGAACAGGAAGACCATTCTAACACAGGAGTATGAACACTTTGACTCGAGATCTGATGAAACCTTAACAGATACATATGACAGGTTCTGTAAATTGTTGAATGATTTGTCCCTGGTTGATAAAGAATATGAACTTGAAGATTCAAATCTCAAGTTTCTTCTATCCCTACCTGAAAGATGGGATTTAAAGTCAACAACAATCAGAGACAATTGTGATCTTGCAGAAACAGATCTTGATGAAATCTATGGGTTACTTAAAACTCATGAACTTGAAATAGAACAAAGAAACAAGAGATCTGGAAAGAAGACAAAATCTGTTGCTCTCAAAGTTGAAGAAAAACTAATGAAGAAAGAAACATCAAAGAAGAAAGCTAAGGGAAAGGCTTTGGTCATAAAATCTGATAGTGAGTCATCAAACTCTGATGATGATTCAAACACTGATGCTTCTTCTGAATCTGAGGATGATGAAGAACAAATGATGCAGATGGCTGCTTTGATGGTAAAGACTTTCAAGAAGATGGGTTTCAAAAACTTCAAGAAAGGAAAGAGATTCTCAAGGAAAGATTCAAACTCTGAAAGAAGGAGTTTCAGAAAGTCTGGAGGAAGGGATACCAAAACTGGTAAAAAAGATAAGTCTGAGATCCAGTGCTACAAGTGTAAAGAGATGGGTCACTATGCTCCAGAGTGCAAGAAAGGAAAATCAGAAAAAGCACTCATCACTAAAGGAAAAGACTGGGCAGACACTTCAGATTCAGATGAGGATGTAAACTATGCTCTCATGGCAACTGTCAAAGTTGAATCTGAATCATCTGAAAACAAGGTACCCCTAACAACTTATGCTTATGATACTGATAATATATCTGAATTGAGAGTTTATCTAAAAAGCATATATGTTAGTTATAGGGATCAGACTTTAGAAAATGAGAGAATCAAATCTGAGAATCTAAGTCTTAAAGAGAGGAATAAATTTCTTGAAGAAAGACTTGTTAACATGCAACAAGTTCAAAAGGAAAGAGATGATGCTGTTTATGTTGAACAAGAATTGCTTAAAAGATATAGGCAAATTGAATCTGAATTAGAGAAAGAGAGGAAAGTGATTAAAACCTGGACTAATTCTGGAAAAGACACACATCAAGTTTTTCAGACAGACACTGTAGGTTTAGGTTATTGTGAGAAAGATGAACTTAGGTTTAAAGATAAAGTGAAAGTAAAACCACAACTTAAACCTGTGAAATTTGTTTCTGAATCCAGTAAGCTAAATTCTGTAGTTGTGAAAGAAGCTGTTATGGAACCAGTTGAAACTTGTGAAAAACAGGTTAATGTTGGTTCAATAGCAGAGAATAAGATTGAGTTAGAAGCTGTTAAAGAATCAGTAAAAATCTGTGATAAACAGATTAATGTCGGTTTGATGACAGAAAAACAATTCAAACATAAGCTCAAAGAGGTAAAGTCTGTTAACAAACAGAAAATGTCCAAGAAAAATAGGAATGGAAAAGTAGGCATTAATAAAAGAAATGGTTATCTGCCTAATTCTGATGCTCCTAGGAAGACATGTCATAGTTGTGGTAGTACTAACCATCTTGCAAGTTTCTGCACGAAAAACAAAGATATTAATTCTTTACCCTCCAAGTCTGGGGTAAAGAATGATTATGTTAGGGTTAGACCACAGACTTTATGCACACACTGTGGGAGCACTTGGCATTCCATTTATACTTGCAAGAGTTATCATGCTATTTATCACAATTATTATGAGCCAAAACCCAACCTGAAATGGGTTAGAGCAAACTCTGCAAGTGTAAAGTCTGACACAGTTAGCTTAAACTCTGTTGAAAGTTATTCCGCTGCAAAAGCTAACAATGTTAAGAAAGCCAAAGGATCCAAGCAAGTCTGGATCCTTAAATCTAACTCTTTGTAATTGTTTGTGATTGCAGGGCATAAGGGAAAGTACCCTAGTCTTGGACAGTGGATGTTCAGGACACATGACTGGAAATAAAGTCCTGCTATCAGACTATGAGGAGAAGGCTGGCCCAAAAGTTTCCTATGGAGATGGCAACATAGGACGTACTATGGGATATGGCAATATTAATCTTGGAAGTGTCATCATCACAAATGTAGCTCTTGTCCCAGGACTCAAGCATGACTTGATATCAGTGAGTCAAATCTGTGACAGAGGATATCATGTAGATTTTCAATCTCAATACTGTGAAGTTATCAGCAAATCTACAGGGAAAGTTGTTCTAGTTGGACACAGACGTAACAACATCTATGAAGCAAGTTTGGTAACAAACTCTGAAGGAAAAACTGTGTGTCTTTCTGCAAAAATGTCAAATGAAGAGAGTTGGAAATGGCATAAGAAGCTCTCTCATCTAAACTTAAACAACATCAATGAGCTAATTTGAAAAGATCTTGTAAGGGGACTTCCAAAGTCAATACTCAGCTTAGATGGTCTGTGTGATTCTTGTCAAAAGGCCAAGCAAAGGAAGTCATCTTTCAAGAGTAAGTCTGAATCTTCAGTTGTGGATCCTTATCATCTTCTACATGTTGATCTGTTAGGTCCAGTAAACGTAATGTCATTGGGCAGAAAGAAATATGCTCTAGTCATTGTTGATGAGTACACAAGGTACACATGGGTGTATTTCTTAGCAAAAAAGGATGAAACTGCCTTAATTCTGATGGATCATGTGAAATTACTGGACAAAGGATCACAGCACAGAGTAAAAATTATCAGGAGTGATAATGGTACTGAATTCAGAAATTCAATAATGGAAGAATTTTGCAAGGAAAGAGGAGTGAAGCAAGAATTCTCTGCACCTGGTACTCCACAGCAAAATGGTGTAGTTGAAAGAAAGAACAGAACCTTAATCGAAGCTGCCAGAACAATGCTTGATGAAGCAAAATTGCCAACTTATTTCTGGGCAGAAGCTGTTCAAACAGCTTGTTTTACTCAAAATGCTACACTGATCAACAAGCATGGGAAAACACCATATGAGATGGTGAAGAATAAGAAGCCAAATTTGAAATATTTTCATATTTTTGGATGCAAGTGTTTTGTGTTGAAAACTCATCCTGAACAATTGACCAAGTTTGACTTAAAATCTGATTAAGGAATTTTTGTTGGATATCCACTATCAACTAAAGCATTCAGAGTCTACAATCTGAGAACTAAAGTGATCATAGAATCTATACATGTGTCATTTGATGACAAGAAAATAACTGGAATAGAAGATGTAGATTATCATGATCAACTTTGATTTGAAAATGAAGATCTAAACTCTGATGACGTAAACTCTGATGAAGCAAATCCAACAAACTCTGACGAAGCATACTCTGAACCTCTACTGGTAAACACTGAGGGAATTTCTCTGACAGAACAAAATAGAGAAACAGTCGAGGGGGAGCGTGAAGATACTTCAGAAACATCTCAAGATAATGACTCAAATTCTGAAAGTGAGTCAGCTGAAGAATCAAATAGAAACTCTGGGTTAAACTCTGAAAGTTCAAATACTGAACAGTCCAATTCAGGGGGAGCCTCAGAGAATGCAAATGGTCAAGAAGAAAATCAGGAAAGCATGGATCAAGGGGGAGGATCTAATAATGATAATAGAAGCCATTACCAACAGCAAGAAGGTGGACACAAGCTCATACACCTGACTTGATAATTGGAGATCCAGAAGCTAGTGTAAGAACTAGAAGTGCTACAACTAATGAATGTCTGTTTCATGCATTCTTGTCTCAAACTGAGCCCAAGAAAGTGGAAGAAGGTCTTCAAGATGCTAACTGGATAACAACAATGCAATAGGAGTTAAATGAATATGAAAGAAATGAAGTCTGGACACTTGTACCAAGACCAAAGAACAGATCTATTGTTGGTACAAAGTGGGTTTTCAGAAACAAAACAGACAGTGATGGGGTGATTACAAGGAATAAGGCTAGACTTGTGGCTAAAGGCTATTCACAGCAGGAAGGAATTGACTATGATGAAACCTTTGCTCCAGTTGCAAGATTGGAGGCAATAAGGATTTTTCTGGCCTATGCTGCTCACAAGAAGTTTAAATTCTTTCAGATGGATGTGAAAAGTGCTTTTCTCAATGGGAAACTTGAAGAAGAAGTGTTTGTTGAACAACCACCAGGGTTTGTAGATCCCAAACATCCAGATTATGTCTACAGGTTTGACAAGGCATTATATGGACTAAAGCAGGCACCTAGGGCATGGTATGAAACTCTAGCTCAATTTCTTTTAGAAAGTGGGTTCACTAGAGGTACAATTGACAAGACCTTGTTCTATTTTAATTCTGGTGATGATTTGCTGTTAGTTCAAATCTATGTGGATGACATAATTTTTGGGTCTACTAATGACAAACTCTGTAAGAAATTTGCCAAGCTTATGCAGTCAAGGTATCAAATGAGCATGATGGGAGAGCTTAATTATTTTCTAGGCTTACAGGTCAAGCAAACAGATGATGGGATTTTTATCAATCAAGCAAAATATACCAGAAATCTTCTCAAGAAATTTGGTATGCTTGATAGTTCATCTGCTACAACTCCCATGGCTACTGCAACAAAGCTAGACAAAGACACAGGAGCCTCAGTAGATATGACAAACTATAGAGGAATGATAGGGTCTCTTCTTTATCTCACTGCAAGTAGACCAGATATCATGTATGCAACATGTCTTTGTGCAAGATTTCAAGCAGACCCCAGAGAGCCTCATCTAACAGCTGTGAAAAGAATTTTCAAATATCTCAAAGGAACCATAACCCTTGGTTTGTGGTACCCTAGAGAATCAGAGTTTAAATTAATTGGTTACTCTGATGCAGATTTTGCAGGCTGTAAGATAGACAGAAAAAGCACAAGTGGAAGCTGTCAATTTCTAGGTGACAGATTAGTTTCTTGGTACAGCAAGAAACAGAAATCAATTTCGACATCCACAGCAGAAGCAGAGTATATTGCTGCTGGTAGCTGTTGTGCACAGATTTTGTGGATGAAGAATCAATTGCTGGATTATGGATTAAGGTACTCTAAAATACCTATTTTTTGTGATAATCAAAGTGCTATTGCTATGACAGGTAATCCAGTACAGCACTCCATGACCAAGCACATCAGCATAAGGTATCATTTTATTAGGGAACATGTGGAAGAAGGAACTATTGAGCTTCATTTTGTGTCTACAGACCAACAGCTTGCAGACATCTTCACCAAACCTTTGAGTGAAGCTACCTTTACAAGGCTGGTAAATGAACTTGGAATGATCTCTGGTTTTGACTAGAGATACTGGTTAGACTCAAAATCTATACTTCTATGATTTGTTGCTCATGTTTCTTTGCATATGTTAATTGTAATTCATACCAGTTTGTCAAACTCTGTTCGTCATACTCTGTTACACATACTCTGTCAATCATTCTCTGATGATTAAACTCTGATGTTAAACTCTGATTATGATTTTGTCTGAAACACATGGACCGATGAAGAAAATTGTATGAAGTATGATTCTCAGTAAGTAATCATGAATCCTTCTGAATGATATAAATTCTGATTTCAAAATGTATAGAAATTTTACACAGCATGATACTGTCTCTATATTTATAGCATCTCTTAGTTTATTGATCCTATACACTGAGTCTGTATTAGCTGTTTGCACTTTCTCTCATAAATTAATTGTATTAACTGATGAAAAGTCTAAACTCTGATAATTAGTTGCAAATATTTCACCCTCAAATCAAAAGATGCCAAAATGTGCACAAATTCCTTTGAGATCATGTTGTGCATAGGAAGACCCAGGAACTTATTGTATGAAATAAGGGCTAAAATCTTTGATTTTTGGTGACTAGTGCCAACCACTGATTACTGGGAAAAAAAGGGGGGGGGTGAAAATAATAAATTTCAAAGAACAGAGTTTAGATGAGATCAGATTTTATTTTATACATGAGAGTTTGGGTAACCAGTTTTTACTGATTTATTTTGTGGATTTTATGCACTTTGAGATGATTTAAATATTCATATTCAGTAAACTCTGCTAATTCACACACATATATTCACATCTGTACATTTTTGTGAAAAGAGTTTATTAATGAAGGGGGAGAATTGGTAAACACTGATGGATTGTGTAATATACGACGAGGTATATTATTTTTAATCTTTTTTGATTAAAATAATTCTTTGTTTCAGACATTTCTAAATTAAAAAAAAACATTTGTTTTATCAAGAGGCGTGTATGGATGTCCAACAGTTTGAGAATTGTTTTTAACAGAGGAGAGAGGTTGCGTGTTTTGATAAGTGTGAAAGGCGGTAATTATTGCTATTTCTACTGCGCATGCGCATTGGAAACTGCCATTTACTGCTGTCAGTCATTGCATGTATGACACATGTCAATTTTACACGGTTCACAAGTGAGACAGTTGTGCGTTTTAATGATTAAAAACTCTTCAGTTTTTAATTTTAATTTTGATATTTATACATTATACACACAACCGTTTACACTTTTCACATCTTACACGAATTTGAATTCTACAGTCATACACACATATTCACAAACACTTTCTGAACCAACTACTCTTGAGTTTTCCAATTTTATACTCTGAATATTTCTCAAATCGTACTAATGGCCACTACAGCTTTTGTTGTTTCTGGGTTAGAATTTGTACCAAACAACTATGCAGCTCCGTTAAACACTGCGAACGCACCGGAGGCGTTTCACTTGATTCAGCGTTTCTTGGCAAATTCTGATATTGGACATGCTCTTACTGAACCAACGAAGCTGTCTGGATCTCAAATTAGAACTTTCTGGCAGACAGGTGTTTATGATGATGGAGGAGAGGCTGGGTCTCCGTCAATTGTCTTTGAGTATCAAAACCAAGAGTTTGTGGTCACTCCTGAGACTGTTCGTGATGCTCTGAACTTTGAGGATTTCAATTCCTATACAATTTCTGTTGGCGATGGAGAACTGCTGAGAATGATGAGGGATATCGGTTACTCTGGGTCATTGACCAAGGTGGGTCAATTGAAGCGTCCATTCTTGAGGAAGGAGTGGAGTTTCTTCTTTGATTGCATCACAAGAGCTTTCGGGAAGAAATGCACCAATTGGGATGCAATTCCTACAGACAGTCTGCAAATCGGGTATTCCTTACTCTATGGTACTCACTTTGATTTTGCTAGATTAGTTTTACATAATATTGGTGAAAAGATGACTAGAAAACAGGGGTGTTGTTTATTTTGCTCGTTTTTGTCAACTACTAGTTTCCTTTTGTGTTCCTGGAATTGAGATTCTGGAGGATGATGTTATTCAGTCTTTTAGATTGCATAAACGCATATTTTCTGACTTAACAAACAAGGATCTTAAGAAAGGGAATGTTGGTGCTCTGCTATTACCTGAGACAGTGCAACAGTTTGAAAATAATCCTCCACAACCACAATCACAACCTGAACCAGAACCTCAAACTCTAAACACTTCATCACTAAACACTGAACCTCCACCCTCTACTTCTCAACAACCACAGTCTGGTGATAGAATTAAGAAAAGAGCCTTCAAGAGAAAAGTTCGAGCTAACAGGCCACAGTCTAATGATGAAGATGATGTTGATCATGAAATTCTTCATCAGAGAAAGAGGAGGATGGTAGCTAATTATCTCTTTGATGAATCAGAAGTTGAAGCTCCTGAAGCTGAAAATCAGAGGTTGTTGATGAAGCTCCTCTAGCTGTGTCTAAGGAGGCTGTTATTGATGAAGCTACTGTGTCTGATGAGGCCAGAGTACATGCTGATGCAGAGGCTGATATGCCTGTACAAGATGATTTCTTTAATGACTTTGAAATGGATGCACATGTTGAAGCACATCCTTCTATCAGTGTTTGTAACACTGAGGATGTGGTAGCTGATCAACCAACCCTAGTTATAGATGAGTCACTTGCAACTCATACAGAGATTCTCTCTGTCAATAATAAAGTTCCTGAAAAGGGTGAAGAGGTTGATCAGGTTGTTGAAGCTGTTGTAGAGCTGATAAATACTGAAGCTGTTGCAGAGCAAGTTCTTGAAGAAGCTGCACAGTTAAATACTGAAGCTACTGCAGAGAATGTTATTGATGAAGCTGCAGAGCCTATTCAAGACAATGTTGATGCAAATGATGATCAAAATTCTGAACATTCTCTTCATGCAATCTGTGACATTAATGTTGACCTTTCAGACTCTAATGAACCTTTTCTCAGAGATCCAGCTGCTGAATCTATCAAGGAAAAACAAACTGCCACTGAAGCTCACTTTAGAGAGATGTATTATGCAAACTGGTCAGGGGCAGATTGTATTTTCTCCAAGCAAAGAACTGCTGATTTTGTAGATAAATCTGCAAAAGAGATTTCTAATCCAGAACTTCTTAGTCATTTGAAGGCTACCATAGTCCAAGTGAAGTGTCTTAACAATAGATTTGATGAGACTCATAAGGTTGTCATGGGCTTAAGTAATGACATTGTTGCTAAGGAGTTAGCTTTGAAGACTGATAGAACTAGATTATCTTCTATGATCAAGGATCAAGTGGAAATAAAGCAAAGGCTAAGCAAGGTGGATGAGAATCAGACTGCTATGTCCTCTCAACTTACTTCTATTGCTACATCACTAGAGTTGCTGACATCAATTTTTATTCCTGATGATGTCAAAAAGGGGGAGAAAGTACCTAAAGACAAATGCAAAAGGACTCCAACCTTGAGACTGAGGGATGATTCTAATGATGGTGGAAGCAGAGGAGCAGAGAAAAGGTCAAAGTCTTCTCAAGAGCAAGGGAGACTTAGGTCAAACTCTGCTAGACAGACATACTCTGAAAGAATAAACTCTGGTGGTCAATCTTCTTCAAGACTTAAGAGTCTAGTGATTTCATCAAATCCAACTACTGATGAAGAGATTGCTGCTAAGTTGTTTATGGAAGAACATGGTGGTGAAGCCACAGTGGAAGATATGGATGCTGAGATGAAGCTTCTTGCTGAAGAACACCAGAAGAAAGTTGAAGCTGGTACTTACAAGAAGAAAGCTGCCAAGGCTCCTAAAAGAAAAGAAAAAGGAATTATAATTAAAGAGAATGTGAACTCTCAACAGAGTTTACAATATTCAAGGGGGCCTGCTGGAGCAAATACTGACAAAGGAAAAGGAAAATTGATTGAAAAGCCTGAATTTTCAAAGAAATACCATTCAACCTCTGACACTGCTCAAGTTGAATCTGTTCTAAATCAATCAACCTCTGACAAGGCTCAAGTTGATAGTTCTGTTAAAGTTGTGACAACCTCTGACATTGCTCAAGTTGTACAAACCCAGTTGATATCTCCACAACTCCAAGATACTTTTCGAAAATCTTCTAAGGATGAAACTCTGAAGTCAGGAAATGTGAACATTCTACAAAGCAGAACTGTGATGGGAAAAGAGTCTTATGATAGATCTGGCTTGGGTTCACACAGGAAGAAAAGAATTAATAACAGTCCTGCAGATCATACATCACTGGCAGAATCTGGTGTTGGGGTTACTCAAGAAAACCTTGACAAACTAGAGTCTGTTCAGATGATTTACCACATAGGATTAAAGAAGGAGTTTTTTTTATACTTCATGGATGATGGAAGAGTTTACAGAATTGGAGAAGCTGATATTCATCTGAAGCTATGGGAAGAGCTAGAGTATGTTCTATATCTTCTTAAGATCAAAAATAGAAGTACTCATGATGCTGCTCTAGTTTTAAGAGACAGAATGATGAAATCAAAAGTTCTTCTTGGAGGAGGTGTTTCAAGTGCTTACATTCCTAAGTACAGAGATGCTTATGGAAAGATAGTTGAAATGAAGATAAACAGTGCCAGATTCAAGACTGCACTGGGGATAAAGGTTTTGGAATTTAACCTAGAGTCAGACAAATCTTACTTTATCCGACTAGGGAATGAAATGAGAAGGAACAACATTTATTCTCTGAGAGCTGCTATCTACCAGACTGGAGAAAGTGATCCAGAGCTTAAAGAGTTGAAAGAAATCATGGTGGATGAGCTAGAAAAAGCTGAAAGGAGGCTACTCATTGATTATCTCAGGACAGTGCCTGATATTGAAGAAATTAAGTAAAGTCTGACTGTAAGTTTTTAAAGTTTTCTGTTCTAAGTAAAAGTTAAACTCTGATATGTTATAAACACTGCATTTGTTATATGTTTTGACATCATCAATTATCTATTAACTTGTACATTTTTATTATGCACAAGTTGGGGGAGATTGTTAGATATAATTGTTGATGATTGTTTATCAGTGTTTAAGCAACAGGTACTCATCAGAGTTTACTAGAAGCCAGTCAGAGTTTGTTAAAGTCTGACGGGGTGAGAGTTTGCTAAAGCTGTCGGTGCTAATATAAAGATTCTAGAAGCAATATATCTTGAAGATGGAAAGAAGCAAGATATATTGAGATAGCTAAGGAAACGGAACAGAAGACAGAAGCAATCCTAATTTGATATAAATTGTATAGCTAATTTTTAGGAATATCAATTAGAGATTGAATCTATGTAGCTGTGTACTATATAAACACAGATAGCTTAACCCTAAAATATTGAATACATTATTCTTGTAACCTAGCAGCTCTCTATGATCTTTTACATCACTGAGAGAAGAGTTATTTAATATAATTCAGTTTATTGTTCATAAACAGTGTTCTTGATTGTCCTTATCATACATATATTGATTATATATTGTGTATTCGGCCTAACAGAAGCCCTGATAGTTGGCTTAGGGCTGGCTGGAGCCTTGAGAGTTAAAACTCTGAAAGTATGTGGAGACTCGAGGCTAGTGGTTTCCCAAGTAAATGGGGAGTTTGAAGCCAGAGATGAAGTCATGGCCAAGTACCTAAAACTTGTCAAGGCCATCATGACTCAGTTTGATGAATGCTATGTAGAGCACATTCCAAGGGAAGAAAACATGAAAGCTGATGCCTTGTCTAAATTTGCTTCTTCCGAAATTGAGAACTACGCTGGAAATGTATACTTCCAAGTCTTGAAGACCCCAAGCATCAATGGAAAGTTGGTAGCACCTATTGATGTTGCTAGTTGTTGGATGGATCCCATCAAAGCTCATCTTGAAACTGGGTGGCTACCCAACGACACTTCAAAAGCACGGAAATTGTATGTAAGAGCATTAAGATATACCCTGATTGAGGGAATCTTATACAAAAAGTCGTTCATTATTCCTTATTTGAAGTGTTTGAGACCTCAAGAGGCAGAATTGGCCCTAAAGGAAGTACATGAAGGAATTTGTGGGCAACACTTGGGGGGCAGAACCCTTGCCCATAAAATCACTCGTCTAGGATTCTACTGGCCAAGCATACATGCTGATGCTAAAAGCTATGTGAAGAAATGTGAACGGTGCCAGAAACATGCACCAGTGGTTAGGCAACCACCAGAGATGTTGACATCCATAAACTCACCGATTCCATTTGCCATGTGGGGAATGGATATACTCGGACCTTTTCCAATGGCAAGTGCACAACGAAAGTTCTTGATAGTAGCTATCGACTACTTCACCAAGTGGATTGAGGCTAAACCTTTAGCCAAGATAACCACCAAGCAAGTGATGCATTTATTCTGGGAAAATGTGATATGCAGATATGGAATTCCACGAATCCTGGTCACGGACAATGGAACTCAGTTTAACAACGATGAGTTCAAAAAGTATTGTGATGAGAATGATATCAAGTTGCGCTTCACTTCTGTTGCCCATCCTCAAGCGAATGGGCAAGCAGAGGTTGCAAATCAAATTATCCTAGATGGACTGAAGAAAAGAGTTGAACGCTCCAGAAACACTTGGGTAAACGAATTTCTCCCCATACTATGGGCATATCGTACTACTTGTAAAGTCACCACCGGGGCAACTCCATTTCTATTGGCTTATGGAGCAGAACCAGTGGTACCGGTGGAGATTACTCACACATCTCCAAGAGTTGTGGCTTATGAACCAGAAACAAATGAGGAAGGCTTGAGGCTGGCCTTAGATCTGAATGATGAAGTTAGAGACGAGGCAAATGCCAATATAGTTTATGTTAGATATAATTGCTAATGTTTGTTTATCAGTGTTTAAGCAACAGGTACTGACAAGAGTTTATCAGAAGCCAGTCAGAGTTTAGTTAAACTCTGACAGGGTGAAGAGTTTAATTCACTACGCCATAGATTGCTTATAGCAACCCCCAAACTGTGTTACCATAGACCCGTTTTAAAGTTACCATAGGCCAAAATTGGGCTATAGTAACACCAAAGCTGTGTTACGTTCTCAGCAGTAACTACAGGTATCTAAGGTAACATAAAACCACAGCCTATGGTAACATAGCAAATGTGGTTGCAAAAAACCTCTATAGTAACATCTTAAACATTCTATAGTAACATAGTTTGTGTGTTACAATAGATGATACAAATTTGCACAACAGTGGGGCCCACACGTGGGGCCCACACGTGGGATCCCCACGTGGGACCCCACGTGGGACCCCCACATGGGGCCCACATGTGGGGCCCACTTCTGGGTAGGAGCCACATGCGGGGCCCACTTTTTGTGCCTGCAGTGGGGCCCACCTGCTCACTGTTCAAGGTCTATTGTAACACCTAATATTACCTACTGCAACACCTAATATTATCTAATGCAACACATACAGTGATAAATATAATAGCCTATTGCAACACACATTTTACCTATTGTAACACCATAAATGTAACCAAATAAAAATGCACCAACAGAATATTTAATTCCCATAAAACAAACCAACAATTCCCATAAAACAACAATTCTAATCCAAAAGCAACTACATCAAAATCCAAACCAACAATTCAAATCCACCAGCAATACATCAAATCCACCAGTTTGGCAGTTTTTAACTAGTCACCAGCAACACTTTTTATGCCCCTCTTCTGATAGGTTTTCATTATTTTTCTCCCAGCCATATGGTTCCTAGCAGGTGCCTTTTCTGATGCTTTGTTATTTTTCAGACTTTTGTATGCAACATTCATAATCTCTTCTCTTTTTTCATTCAGCGAGCTTGTGAGAATCTGATGACAATATATTTTCCGGAGTTTCTCCAACTGGTGCTTTTGAACCTATAAAAAAAATTAATCTTTTAGATGTATCCGAGAGGTCTACAAACCATGCATCTTAATATCACTTTTTTAGATTCGGTAATGTAACCGTATAAAGGAACTGCTTCAATACATGTCATCCGAACAAAGCATACATGTAATTTAATTTTATTGTATAATAGTGACTTATACTATGTTTGAATAAACTTACTTTTTCTGAGGGAAGTCTACCAGTCCACGGGTTCCCACGTCCGCCCATGTAAGTATATGCCGCAATACAAATATTCCGCAATCAACACCATTCTCCTTTGTTTGCCATTCCATTTCAACAAAAGCAGGTTTCAAGGCAGCTACTTCTTTCCAGCAAGAAATGTTTTCATCCCTCAAAAACTTAACAAACAGCGTGTGCTATTTGTCATCAACACAACAGAAAGCCATAAACAACTTTATTGTCAGGTGTAATTTTTATACTACAAGAGGTCCTGCTTATTTTTTTAAAGAAATGCTTACCAGACTAAATGGTACACCTCCATACATCGTCTCAATGTCATTCCAGTATGCAATGTTGTCAATGATATCCCAGGAAGGATGCTTTATATCATAACAAATAAGATAATATGATGTGTGCCTTGATGTATTGGGAAAAAGACCTACAAAATAAATAAATTCAATAAATTATTTACGAATTCCCTCACCAAATCATATGATATAATAGAAGGTGGTACTGCAATAGTATATACTTTAATGTGGTACTGCATTTCAAACTCTTGTCCACTTTATAAGCAACACTTACCATGTCAAAATCACCCACTGCATATGTTTTCTCATGCTGATAATTAACGCTGCTAACACACATGTCAATGCTTACAGAAATGAACCTTTTTCAGTACGCTGGCAACTTCTTGTATAAGCTTTTTTTCATATCCAGGTGGTGGAAATGGAAAGCAACGAGACATTGCACAGTATCACACAAGAAGCAAATATAGCACCGTCTCAAAACAAAAATGCTTCTACAACTTTCACACAACAATGTACCAATAAGAGGATCTTCTATACGTTTTAATACCTAATACTATTATATAATACCTAATACTATTAGAGAACATTGCCTATTCTATTACAGAACATAGTGTAGAATGCAATTGAATACTATTACAGCTTCTAATACAGGACATAGGTTGTCTAGTAAGTCAATATGCATACAGATGATCTTCTATACTTTATAATACCTAATACTATTAGAGAACATTGCCTATTCTATTACAGAACATAGTGTAGGAAATAACTATAACAATAATCTAAAGTACACTACTACAGTATCATTGAATAAGTTGTTAAGAAAATTGACATAAGTTAAAAAATTTACATACCGTCGTTTCAACAGTAAGAAATAATCTCATAGGTTGTTAATAAGGTTGCTGGCTGAATAGGCCAAGTTCCTTTTAAGCCTTGAGCAGACAGGAAAACTGACTCAATCTAGCTCATGACCAATTCAACTTAAAAGGCTTTGAAGCTATTTGAAAATGCACTTGTTTTTTGAGCAGAATGTCGGGAAGAGTGAAAAGGCATTTATAAGTCGGCCTTGTAAGATTTTAAGTGATCCTCGATAAGAAAAAAAACAAACTTTCTTATGATCCCTTGAATAGTTTGGACTCAGATATTTTGGTAGAAAATATTATCAAAGTCCTTTGGACTCAGATTCTGTTTTCATATTTTGTTTCATAACCAACATCTTCATTTGCAATAGTGATACTAAAATACCACAAGCACAAGTACTTTGGGATTCCTTGGGGCTACCTACTTGCTACTTGTGCACAAGCACTCGATTTCCCTGGTGTTGGGTACGCTAGGGCCGTGCACACACATTTAAGAGTCAAAAGACATTTAGTTCATCATCAACTCTGAAGCAATGCTATCGACACAAGTCATAACAGAATTTTACAATTTCAAAGGATTATGTTTATTCTCATACTGCGAAAGACGAATTCAAGTATTCTGTTAGCTATTTTAATTAAGCTGTTAGGTATCATTAGCTCCTTCTGATAGGGATTATTACATTCTATTATGCAGATAGCCAAATTATTGTGACAAATGAAACAGAACTGTAACTTCTTCGTGATATCACTCGATGCATTTACTTAACAACAGAATTTTAATTATCATTTTTCTCTCTATTTCTGGCTTTGTGTTTTCCATAACGTGTTAACAAATTCAAGAAAGAGCATGTTGTTGGTCCTTTCCTACTGATAGCTATTAAATACAAGAACAAATTGATAGTAGTGACAAGAAACTATAACATAAAAACACTCAGTGGATACTGGAGAGTAACTAACCAATAGTGAAGTGACAGGCAAGGTCGGCTCCAGCAACATCTTAAAAAGGGTCTCTGATATTACAAGGATTCAAGGAAGAAGTTATTGCTGTATGAACATTTGTTAAAGCTAAATATAAGCAGCAAAAGAGAGCCATGTAACTAATAAAAGGTATTTTAGTTTCACATAATTTACTTCGAAAACTGAATGTAGTAGGATTATTCTGTCAATCAATAGGAAGACATGTGTATATCAGGACCTGATATAACCAAAATATGAATTTCTTGTAACTAAATACCAAAAAATTAAATTTAGCGAAAAAAGGATACTAAAACAGCTGCCCTAACAAAAAAATATCTACAGATACTGATTACTGATACTACACTCATAGATATAATTTGACATGTAAACACCATAAACGATTAAAAGTAAAGACTTCATATATACTAACCAAAGAAGAACACATTCTTAAACCCAGTTACAGAACCAACAGCCCAAACCCTCAACTCCTCCTGCAACACCTTTCTCGAAACCCCTTCACGAAATTCCAAACACATTCTCAACAAAAACGCCTCCGCTGTCACAACTCCAGCCAGCTCACAAACATCACATTCTTTCCCACTAAGCCCTCCAACAATCATATCACTCAAAAGCGGAAAGAAACCCCTCAAACTCCTCTCCTTTTCATCAATTTCCGACACCGTATCCCCCAAAAGATGTTATAGTTACTTAACACGGCTATAAAATGATCTCTCTTCACATTAGAGTACAATTCATATAAAAATTTATAAACAAAAATTCACTGGTTTACACAATCTCAAACTATAAATACAACACACCTTTAACTATTACTACATACACAAATAAATACAATACACCTTTAACAATCTCAAATTATAATTTATTGCTGACCTAGTATTTTGAACAAACCTCTTTCAGAAAACCAAATTCTAATAATTACCAAATGAATTAAAGCTACGGAAAAGGACAAACAAATGACATATCGATTTTTCCTCAAATCACAATTATCAAATTCAAAAGAGAGAAAAACAACTACGCAATTAGAGAGGGGAGAAAGATACAGAGAGAGAGATAGAAAGCAGGGGAGAGTGAGATGGAGAGAGAGAGAGTTATATACAATACAAATCTAAGCATATAAAGAGAGATTTATACCATATCAAACACCATCGAACATAAACCTCGCTTCCATTAACCCTAATTGAATCCTTCCACCAAGCCTTGATTAACCCAACTCAAACCCTAATTGAATTCTTGAGCCAAGTTTCGATTAAACCAGCCTCAACACTAATTGAATCCTTGAACCCAATTTGAACCCTAATCAGTGAGAGAGACGTGAGAACTGAGAGAAGAGAGAGGTGTATTTGCCCCTAATTATTTCCCCCAACTTGTGATTTATCCTGATTCTAAATTTTTGTTTTGCCGCTATGTGTTTTTATTTGCCGCTCAGTTCATTTCAATAATTAGGTGTACTTTTCCTATTTCATTTTGCCGCTCGTGTCTCCTTTTTTTTTGCTAAGTTTGCCGCTCGTGTTTTGCCACTCAGCACAGTATTTACTTTCTTTTTTTAATTTTGTAAATATTATCAATTTATTTTAATTTCTTGAAATTAAAATATAATGTTAAATTTATTATTTTCATAATTTTGTAATAATTCACAATTTATACATAACTTAGTTTTCCTTATACATAATTTATTAAATTTTTTAATGAATTTAGGTTAAATTTAATAATTTTTTGATATTATTTTATTTAAAAACCTTTTTATTTGAAATTTATAAACAAAAGGTAATATTTATGAAAAATCAATAATTTAATTATTTGATGGAATATTATGTTTTAAAATGATAATTTCAACAATTTTGTCAAAATTAATTATTTTCTAAATTCAAATAATTATTAAATCATTAATTTTAAATAACATAAAAATTTTGTTTATGAATACCCTATGGTAACACATCACATGGTGTTACCCACTGTTAACACCATTATAGCTATAGTAACATACTTTTGAGGATTTGGTAACACCACAATCACAAGGTTGCGATAGCTCAAAAATGTCATACCTATGGTAACATCCTTAGTGGTAACACCCATGCCCAAAAGTTGCAATAGGTCATCTATGGCGTAGTGATTGAAGCCGGTCAGAGTTTATTTAAAGTCTGACAGGGTGATAGTTGAATTAGCTGTCGGTGCTGAATTGAAGATTCTAGAAGCAATATATTCTGAAGATGGAAAGAAGCAGAATATATTGATACAGCTAAGGAAACGGAATAGAAGATAAGAAGCAATCCTTAATTGATAAGTTTTGTATAGCTAACTTGTAGGAATATCAATTAGATAAGGATTGTATATAGCTGTGTACTATATAAACACAGATAGGTTATCCCTAGAAGGGACACGCGAATATTGATATATTATTCTTGTAACCTAGAAGCTCTTTGTGATTCATTAACATCATAAAGAGAGAAGCTGTTAATATAAATACAGTTTATTGATTCATAAACAGTGTTCTTAATTATCGTTATTCTCATACATACTTGATTATATTGTGTATTCGGCCTAACAATTGGTATCAGAGCCAAGGCTGTTTAATATATACAGTTTTACGATTCAAACACAGTATTAATCATGTCTGAAGAAAATCAAACTGCTCCTAAGGCTGAACAGGTTAAGCCCAATTCTGTGAGTCGATATGAAACAATCAGGGTTCCAATTCTCAGGCCAGTAGAGTATCCGATTTGGAAGGTGAAGATGACCATGTTTCTGGAGGCTACAGATCCAGAATACCTTGACAGAATTAATGATGGTCCTCATATGCCAACTAAATTGACCCCTGTTGTTGATGGTCAAGCACAAAAGACTGTTCCAAAGGAAAAGAAAGATATGACTCCTGAGGATATCTCATCAATTGCAAAGGATGCAAAGGTTAGACATCTTCTCCACAGTGCTTTAGATAATGTAATGTCTAACAGAGTAATTGGCTGCAAAACTGCCAAAGAGATATGGGATGCTTTAGAAGTCAGATGCCAGGGAACAGGTGCTATTAAGAAGAACAGAAAAACAATACTCACACAGGAGTATGAGCACTTTGATTCAAGAACTAATGAAACCTTGACTGAGACTTATGACAGATTTTGCAAACTGTTGAACGATCTGTCTCTGGTAGATAAGGAATATGAACTTGAAGAGTCCAATCTCAAGTTTCTGTTATCTCTACCTGAAAAGTGGGATTTAAAGGCAACAACAATCAGAGATAATTATGATCTTGCTGATACAGATCTTGATGAAATCTATGGATTGTTAAAGACTCATGAACTTGAGATAGAACAAAGAAACATGAGGTCCAGCAAGAAAACAAAATCTGTTGCTCTCAAAGTCGAGGAGAAGCCCATAAAGAAGGAATCATCAAGGAAGAAAGCCAAGGGAAAGGCTTTAGTTATTAAATCTGAGAGTGAGTCATCAAACTCTGATGATGACTCAAACTCTGATAAAGCTTCTGACTCTGAGGATGATGAAGAGGAGTTGATGCAAATGGCTGCATTGATGGTGAAGACCTTTAAGAAGATGGGATTCAAGAACTTCAAGAAAGGAAAGAGATTCTCAAGGAAAGATTCAAACTCTGAAAGGAGAAGTTTCAGAAAGTCTGATGGCAAGAAGGATAAGTCTCAAATCCAGTGCTACAAGTGTAAGGAGATGGGTCATTATGCTCCAGAGTGCAAGAAAGGCAAATCTGAGAAAGCACTCATCTCTAAAGGCAGAGACTGGGCAGATACTTCAGACTCTGATGATGGAGAAAACTATGCTCTTATGGCAACTGTCAGAGATGAGACTGAATCTTCTGAAAATAAGGTACCCCTAACTACTTATGCTTATGATACTGATAATATATCTGAGTTAAGAGTATATCTGAAAAGTGTTCATGTTAGTTATAGGGATCAGACTTTAGAGAATGAGAGGATTAAATCTGAGAATCTTAGTCTTAAAGAAAGAAACAAGTTTCTTGAAAGAGAACTTGAGAATATGAAGCAGATTCAAAAAGAAAGAGATGATGCTGTTTATGTTGAACAGGAGTTGCTTAAAAGGTATAAGCAACTAGAATCTGATTTAGAAAAAGAAAGAAAAATAATCAAGACTTGGACAGATTCTGGAAGAGACACTCATCAAGTGTTTCAGACTAATTCTGTAGGTTTAGGTTATTGTGAAAACGATGAACTTAGGTTTAAAGACAAAGTTAAGGTTAAACCACAACTTAAACCTGTGATATTTGTTCCAGAATCCACCAAGCTAAAATCTGTAGTTGTGAAAGAAGCTGTTATGGAGTCAGTTGAAGCTTGTGTTAAACAAGTAGATATTGAATCTAAAACAGAGAAGCTTGTTGAGCTAGAAGCTGTTAAAGAACCAATTAGAATCTGTGAGAAGCAGGTTAATGTTGGTTTAATGACAGGAAAACAGTTTAAACATAAGCTCAAAGAGGTTAAGTCTGCCATGAAACCTAAAGGGTCCAAGAAAAATAGGAATGGAAAAGTAGGCATAAATAATAGAAATAATCATATGCCTAATGCTAGTGCCTCAAGAAAAACATGTTATAATTGTGGTAGTTCTAATCATCTTGCTAGATTTTGCACTAAGAACAAACATATTAATTCTTTACCTTCTACTTCAGAAGTAAAGAATGATTATGTTAGAGTAAGACCACAGACTTTATGCAAACATTGTGGGAGCACTTGGCATTCTATTTACACATGTAAGAGTTATCATGCAATTTATCATAACTATTATGAGCTAAAACCCAACTTGAAATGGGTTAGAGCAAACTCTGCTAGTGTAAAATCTGACAATGTTAGTTTAAACTCTGATAATACAGATTTCGCTGCAAAAACTAACACTGTTAAGAAAGACAAAGGATCCAAGCAAGTCTGGATCCTCAAAACTAACACTTAGTGTTTGTTTGTGATTGCAGGGTATAATAGAGAGCACACTTATCTTAGATAGTGGATGCTCAGGACATATGACTGGAAATAAAGCCCTGCTATCAGACTTTGAGGAGAAGGCTGGCCCAAAAGTTTCCTATGGAGATGGCAACATAGGACACACTCTGGGATATGGCAATATTAATCTTGGAAGTGTCATCATCACAAATGTAGCTCTAGTCTCAGGACTCAAGCATAATCTGTTATCTGTGAGTCAAATCTGTGACAGAGGAAACCCTGTAGATTTTCATAGTGAATACTGTGAAGTTTTCAGTAAATCTACTGGGAAAGTTGTTCTAGTTGGACACAGGCGCAACAATATTTATGAAGCAAGTTTGGTAACAAACTCTGATGGAAAAATAGTGTGTCTGACTGCAAAAATGTCAAATGAAGAGAGTTGGAATTGGCACAAGAAGCTCTCTCATCTCAACTTGAACAACATCAATGAGCTTATAAGAAAGGATCTTGTAAGAGGACTTCCAAAATCAATACTCAATCTAGATGGTCTATGTGATTCTTGTCAAAAGGCCAAGCAAAGGAAGTCATCTTTCAAGAGCAAATCTGAATCTTCAGTAGTGGAACCTTATCATCTTCTACATGTTGATCTCTTTGGACCAGTGAATGTGATGTCCATGGGCAGAAAGAAATATGCTCTAGTAATTGTTGATGAATATACTAGATATACATGGGTGTATTTCTTGTCAAAGAAGGATGAAACTGCTCAAACGTTGATGGGTCATGTAAATCTACTGGACAAAGGATCACAGCACAAAGTCAAAATTATAAGGAGTGATAATGGAACTGAATTCAGAAACTCAATCATGGAAGCTTTCTGCAAGGAAAGAGGAGTCAAACAAGAATTTTCTGCACCTGGAACTCCACAGCAAAATGGTGTAGTTGAAAGAAAGAACAGAACCTTAATTGAAGCTGCCAGAACTATGCTTGATGAAGCAAAATTGCCAACTTATTTCTGGGCAGAAGCTGTTCAAACTGCTTGTTTTACTCAAAATGCAACTCTGATCAACAAGCATGGAAAAACACCATATGAGATGGTGAAAAACAAGAAGCCAAATTTGAAATATTTTCACATATTTGGATGCAAATGTTTTGTGTTGAAGACTCATCCTGAACAGTTGACCAAGTTCGAGTTAAAAGCTGATGAAGGAATCTTTGTTGGCTATCCATTGTCAACAAAAGCATTCAGAGTTTACAATCTGAGAACAAAGGTGATCATGGAATCCATACATGTGTCGTTTGATGACAAGAAAATAATTGGACTTAAAGACAAGGATGGATATGATCAACTACGTTTTGAAAATGAAGATCTATTCTCTGATGATATAAACTCTGATGAAGCAGGGTTGACAAACTCTGACGAAGCATACTCTGAACCTCTACTGGTAAATACTGGAGAAACTGGAAATTCTCAAATTGAACTAAATAGAGAACCAGTTGAGGGGGAGCGTGAAGAAGCTCAACAAGACACAGCAAGTGAGTCAGTTGAGGAAACTGATTTAAACTCTGACAGCTCAAACACTGAGCCATCCAACTCAGGGGGAGCCTCAGATAATGCAGAAAGTCAACATATGAATCAGGAGAGCATGGATCAAGGGGGAGGATTCAATAATGATGTAAGAAACCACTTACCAACAGCCAGAAAGTGGACACAGGCACACACACCTGATCTCATAATTGGAGATCCTGATGCTAGTGTGAGAACTAGAAGTGCAACAAACAATGAGTGTCTGTATCATGCTTTCTTGTCTCAAACAGAACCAAAGAAAGTGGAGGAAGCTCTTCAAGATGCTAATTGGATTACAGCAATGCAAGAAGAGTTAAATGAATTTGAAAGAAATGAAGTCTGGACACTTGTACCTAGACCAAAGAATAGATCAATTGTAGGTACAAAGTGGGTTTTCAGAAACAAGACTGACAGTGAAGGTGTGATTACTAGAAACAAGGCTAGACTTGTGGCTAAAGGTTATTCACAACAGGAAGGAATTGACTATGATGAAACCTTTGCTCCAGTTGCAAGACTGGAGGCCATAAGAATTTTTCTGGCCTATGCTGCACACAAGAAGTTTAAAGTTTTTCAGATGGATGTAAAAAGTGCTTTTCTCAATGGGAAGCTTGAAGAAGAAGTGTTTGTTGAACAACCACCAGGATTTGTAGATTCCAAGCATCCAGATTATGTCTACAGGCTTGACAAGGCATTATATGGACTAAAGCAAGCACCAAGAGCATGGTATGAAACTCTTGCTCAATTTCTTTTAGAAAGTGGGTTCACAAGAGGAACAATTGATAAAACCCTGTTTTATTTCAATTCTGGTGATGATTTGCTTTTAGTTCAAATTTATGTAGATGATATTATTTTTGGATCTACTAATGACAAACTTTGTAAGAAGTTTGCAAAGCTTATGCAATCCAGGTATCAAATGAGCATGATGGGAGAGCTTAGTTATTTTCTAGGCTTACAGGTCAAGCAAACAGATGATGGGATTTTTATCAATCAAGCAAAGTATACCAGAAATCTTCTAAAGAAATTTGGTATGCTTGATAGTTCATCTGCTACAACTCCCATGGCTACAGCAACGAAGCTTGACAAAGACACAGGAGCCTCAGTAGATATGACTAACTACAGAGGAATGATAGGGTCTCTACTGTATCTTACTGCAAGTAGACCTGATATCATGTATGCAACATGTCTTTGTGCAAGATTTCAAGCAGATCCCAGAGAGCCTCATCTAACAGCTGTGAAAAGGATCTTCAAATATCTCAAAGGAACCATAACCCTGGGTTTGTGGTATCCTAGAGAATCAGAGTTTAAGTTAATTGGTTACTCTGATGCAGATTTTGCAGGCTGTAAGATAGACAGAAAAAGTACAAGTGGAAGCTGTCAATTTTTAGGTGACAGATTAGTTTCTTGGTACAGCAAGAAACAGAAGTCAATCTCCACATCCACTGCTGAAGCAGAGTATATAGCAGCTGGTAGCTGTTGTGCACAGATTTTATGGATGAAGAATCAACTGCTGGATTATGGGTTAAGGTACTCTAAAATACCTATTTTCTGTGATAACCAAAGTGCTATTGCTATGACAGGTAATCCAGTACAGCACTCCATGACCAAGCACATCAGCATAAGATATCATTTTATCAGAGAACATGTGGAAGAAGGGAACATTGAGCTTCATTTTGTGTCTACAGACCAACAACTTGCAGATATCTTCACCAAACCTTTGAGTGAAGCTACGTTTACAAGATTGGTAAATGAACTTGGAATGATCTCTGGTTCAGACTAGAGATACGGGTTAGACTCAAAATCTATTCATGTTTGATTGTTTAAATGCTCATGATTCTTTGCACATGTTAACTGTTATGTGAACCAGCATGTTAAACTCTGATGATAAACTCTGTGAAGTGTCTGTCATACACTGAAAGTAAGCTCTGATGGTAAACTCTGTTGGTCATACTCTGATAGTTACAGTTTAATGTTATACTCTGATTGTAATTTTGTCTGAAACATTTGGACCAATGAAGAAATATGTATGAAGCATAATTCTCAGTAAGTAATTGTGAATCCTTAAGAGTTGATAGATTCTGATCTCAAATATGTGCAGTAAGCTAACACAGCATGATACTGTCTCTATATTTATAGCATCTCTTAGTTTATTGATCCTATACACCGAGTCTGTATTAGCTGTTTGCATCTTCTCTCATAAGTTAATTATAATTACTGATGAAAAGTCTAAACTCTGATTATTTAATGCAAATAATTCACCCTCACATCAAAAGATGCCAAACAGAGCACAAATTCCTTTGAGATCATGTTGTGCCTAGGAAGATCCAGGAACTTATTGTATGAAATAAGGGCAAAAATCTTTGATTTTTGGTGACTAGTGCCAACCACTGATTACTGGAAAAATAAAAAAAAAAATAAAAAAAATAAAAAATAATAATAATAATAATTAAGGGGGTGAAAAATAAAAGACATATCCAAATGAAAGGATATCAGTAATACAGAGTTTAGATAGAAAAATCAGTGTCTATGTTATAAATGAGAGTTTAGGCAACCAGTTTTTACTACTTTAGTTTGTGGATTTTATGCACTTTGAGATGATCTAAATACTGATTTCGGTAACCTCTGCTACTACACACACATATTTTCACAACTGTACAGATTGAGAAAAGAGTTTATTGACAAAGAAGGACAAATGGTAAACACTGATGTATTGTGTGAAATACGCCGAGGTTACTTTGTTTTAATCTCTGATGGTTAAAATAATCTATTTGTTTCAGACATGTTATAATTTTGAGATTAGCCATTTGTTTTACGAAAAAAGTATGATTGAACGGAGAAAAGAAAGAGTGTGTTTGATAAGTCCTGATAGTGATTTGTAATGCTGCTGAGTATGTTAGTTTATTGTTTAAAGTGATATCATTTCTTTCACTTTACAATTACTATGCAAAATTGATAATACTGATATGTAAAGAAACAAATTTTTTTTTTTCATTAATTGATTCAACTTTACATTCAGATCATTTCATACTCATGTTTAGCTAAACTTTCTGGTACATACTAATCACTATGGTTACAAAAGAGAAGATCTATTTAACCAGGACAAGTATCTGAATGCTACATCTGAAGCAGAAGAGCTAGAGCCAGAAGTTATTGTGCTCTACTACTTCTGATGATCGCAACCCAGTTGTTCAACTGATCATTATACCATCTGGGATTGCTTGACAACATCCTGAAGATGAATCATCATCATCATCTTCCTGGAGTCTTTTTCTGCTTTGCAGCTTGCAGGATTCCAAGAAGATTGTCTCCTCAGTACCCATCAGGAAGCTCTGCTGGAAGAGTATCATACAAATCTCCATAGTATGATCGTCTGCCAGAATGGGCACATCATATGGACCGGGACGGATGATGTGCACATAAGGATTAGAGATTGGTCCTTCTGCTATTTCATCATCTGCTATAAGACCTTCATCATTCAGAAAAGACAGAAAAAAACTCATCAATGATATAGTTTTCTTGTTGCTGCCAGTTCATGTTCATGAATGATTCTACATCCATGAATTCAAAGGTTCCTGCCATTTGGTGTATGGTAATTTTACGATATGAAGCCTGTTGTTAAAATGCTTCGGTTTTTAAAGCATTCAACAGGGTAACTGAAAGGTTTTTTACTTGAATCGAAGCGCTTAGGATAATAAGGTGCGGAGTTTCAAGACAGTCATTATTATTCTGACTATTGAGCTCCTTTGTACTTTATTATTAAAATTGATAATTTTATTATTATTAATTTTTTTTCTTTTAAAGCGGAGATTTTGAGTGTTATATGTGATGCCAGGTGTTTTCACGTCTGCACGTGTGTACTGGAAGTTGTTAGATACAGCTGTCAGCGTATCCACGTCTGACATCTGTCCCACTAACATACTTCTAATCTTTACAGTTATTATTTAATACACTACATACACACGATTCAATCTTTTACGCACCTCATCTTTTCATAAGCTTTTACTCACACACAAACACTCAAACACTTTCAAAGCCCAGTTCTTCTTATATTCAAATCTTACTAATGGCAACTACAGCGTTTATTGCTTCTGAATTAGAATTTGTTCCCAACAATTATTCTGCTCCTGTAGCAAATGAGAACGCACCGGAGGCGTTTCATTTGATTCAGAGGTTCTTGTTACACTCTGATATCGGTACTGCTCTAACCGCACCATCGAAGCTGTCTGCGACTCAAATTCGAACTTTTTGGCAGACAGGTACTTATGATAATGGAGGAGAGTCTGGATCGCCATCTATAATTTTTGAGTTTCAAGGAGATGAATTTGTTGTTACTCCTACTACTGTTCGTGATGCTTTGGGTCTTGAAGATTTCAATGCATTCACAATCTCTGTTGGAGATTTTGAGCTAGTTAGGATGATGGGCGAGATAGGCTACACTGGACCTTTGACAAAGATAGGTCAACTCAAAAGGCCATTTTTGCGCAAGGAGTGGAGCTTCTTTTTCGATTGCATTACTCGGGCTTTTGGAAAGAAGTGCACCAATTGGGATGCGATTCCCACGGATAGTCTACAGATCGGGTATTCTCTTCTCTATGGCAGTCAATTTGATGTTGCTAGATTAGTTTTAACTAATATTGGTGAGAAAATGCTAGAGAATAGAAATGTTGTTTATTTCTCTAGGTTTTGTCAATTGATATTCAATTTTTGCTGCCCAAATGTTGAGATAGTAGAGGATGATGTTATACTTTCGTTTAAACTGCACAAACGTATATTTTCTGACCTTATCAACAAGGACAACAAGAAAGGAGAAGTTGGTCCTTTAATGTTGCCTGCATCAGTGCAACAATTTCTTGACAACTTACAACAACAACAAGTATCAACTGCTGAAGCTGGACCTTCTGTGTCTCAACCACAGAGGTCAAAGAGATCCAAAGTTCGAGCAGTTAAGTTTGGTTTGCAACAAACTGAAACTGAGGTATCAAATGTTGATGCTGTGCCTCAGAGAAAAAGAATGAAGAAAAGGCGAGCCCAAAGGGCAAAGTCTGTTGCTACTGATTCTAATGTAGACTCAGAAACTGAAGCTGATGAAGAGACTCTTCATCAGAGAAAGAGAAGACTAGTTGCTGATCAACTTTTTGGTGATATCATTGCCAATATGGACAAAGAACATGAAGACACTGAAGCTCCTACATCAGAGAATGAGGAGATTGTGATTACAACTGTACCTTCAAGTACTCCTGCAATTGTTGTTGAGGAGGATATTCTAACTGCTGAGAATGTTGCAAATCCTGAAACTATTATGATGGATTTTGAAACAGAAGCTCCTACATCAAAAGCTGATGATGTAGTTGAGGAAGCTGCTGCATACTCTGACAGCAGGATTGTTGATCATGAAGATACTGTACTGGAAGCTGATCAAGCTACTACTGAATTAGTAGAACCTATTGCTTCTCACACAGAAATCATTTCTCTTGATTTTGAGAAAGGTGAGGAAGTTGATCAGATTAGAGTTGATCCAGTTCCAGAAGCTGTTGCTGTACATGCTGATGCAACAGATAATGATCATGAGGATATTGTTTTCCTTGAAACTTTGCAACAATCAGTTGTTGAGATTGTTCAGAGAGAAGCAGAGGTTACTGCTCCAGCAAACTCTGATGTTCCTCAAACTGTAGCAGATCAAGTACCTGATGCCACTGCACAGTTAATTGATGAAATCACTGCTGAAAATGTGCTTGAAGATATTCACAGAGAGGATGACAATGCTGAAGCTAGTCCTGCTCATTCAAATTCTGATATTCAAGTGGAAGTTTCTGATCTTCAAGCAAATTCTACTGAAGAGAGGGAAGTTCAAAGGGCTGCTTCTGAGCATTTTCAGAATATGTACTACAATGCATGGGCTAATGCAGATTGTGTCTTTCCAGCACAACGGGCTGCAGATTTTCTATCTGATTCTGTTAAGAAGATTACAAATCCTGATGTCCTTACGAGCTTACAGGCAACTGTTATTCAAGTCAAATCTCTCAATAATAGATTTGATGAGAATCAACAAATGCTTACAAAATTGAGGAATGAAGTAAGTCTGAGGGATCTTACTTTAAAGGCTGACAGAACTTCTTACTATGCCATGTTCAAGCAGCAAGCCAGGGATTCTGAAGAAATCAAGAGGAGGCTTGGGACAGTTGAGGACAACCAGCATGCTATGTCTGCTCAACTGACTTCCATTTCTACTGCGCTTGAATTGCTGACATCAGTACTACTTTCTGATGATGTCAAAAAGGGGGAGAGTGTACCAAGTGACAAATGCAAAGACACTCAAACTCTGAGACGGAGGGATGATGGTAATGATGGTGGAAACAAGGGAGGAGATGGAAAGAGCTTAAGATCAAATGATGATAGAAGATTACTTTCAAGAAGATCAAACTCTGATAAAAGATCAAACTCTGGAAAGGGACATGTAAACTCTGCCAGTGGTTCAAGATATAAAAGTTTGATAATCTCTGATAAGCCATATACTGATGAGGAAATTGCTGCTAAGATGTTTATGGCAGAACATGGAAAAGGTATTACAATTGAAGATATCCAAGCTGAAGAGCAAATGCTTGCTGAGGAACACAAGAAGAATGTTGAAGCTGGAATCTACAAAAAGAAGGAAATCAAGGCTCCTAGAAAGAAAGAAAAAGGAATTGTTATCAAAGAGAATGTAAACTCTGATCAGAGTTTACAGTACTCAAGGAGTCCTGTGATTAATAATGCTGACAAAGGAAAAGGTAAACTGGTAGAAGAAGAACAGTTACCTAAGAAGATTTATTCAACCTCTGATATTGATCAAGTTGAAACAAGATTAGCAAAATCAACCTCTGACGCTGCTCAAGTTGATGATACTATTGAAGTTAAGCTAGCCTCTGACAAGGCTCAAGCTGTGCAAACTCAGCTAGCTCCTCAACTCAAAGGTTTCTTAAGACCTGTACTCTCTGAAACTCTGACACTTCAACCTGTGGATTTTTCTCAAACCAGGACTGTACTTGGAAAAGAATCTTATGATAAGTCTGGTTTAGGTTCACATAGGGAGAAGAGAATAAATAACAGATCTCAAGACAATATTTCACTGGCAGGATCTGGTATTAGGGATACACAAGAAAATCTTGATAAGTTAGAATCTGTTCAGTTGATTTTTCACAGAGTCTTGAAGAAGCAGTTTCTGTTATACTTCATGAGTGATGGAAGTGTTTATAGAGTTGGAGAATCTGATGTAAATCTCAAATCATGGGAAGAACTTGAATATGTACTTTATCTGTTGAAAGTGAAGAACAGACACACCCATAATGTTGCTCAAATCTTAAGAGAAAAGATGCTGAGATCAAAAGTGATGCTTGGAGGAGGAGAAGTCTCAAATGCTTATATTCCAAAGTACAGAAATCATGCTGGACAGTTGGTGAAGATGAAGAAAAACAGTGCTAGATTTACAACTGCACTTGGAATAAAAGTCTTAGAATTCAACTTAGAGTCAGATAAAGCTCAGTACATTCGGTTAGGAAATGACATGAAGAAGAACAGTATTTATTCTCTGAGGGCTGCCATATATCAAACTGATGAAGGAGATCCAGAGTATAAGGAGCTGAAAGAGATTATGATAGCTGAACTTGAGAATGCTGAGAGAAGACTGCTGATTGATTATCTCAGGACTGTACCTGATATTGAAGAAGTCAAGAAAAGTCTGACTGTAAGTTTTTTTTTTAATATTTTCTATTCTATGTCAAATTTAAACTCTGTTTTAAATTAAACTCTGTTATATGTTAAACACTGCATTTGTTGAATGGTTTTGACATCATCAATTATATGTTTAACTTGTACATTTTATTATGAACAAGTTGGGGGAGATTGTTAGATATAATTGCTAATGTTTGTTTATCAGTGTTTAAGCAACAGGTACTGACAAGAGTTTATCAGAAGCCAGTCAGAGTTTAGTTAAACTCTGACAGGGTGAAGAGTTTAATTGAAGCCGGTCAGAGTTTATTTAAAGTCTGACAGGGTGATAGTTGAATTAGCTGTCGGTGCTGAATTGAAGATTCTAGAAGCAATATATTCTGAAGATGGAAAGAAGCAGAATATATTGATACAGCTAAGGAAACGGAATAGAAGATAAGAAGCAATCCTTAATTGATAAGTTTTGTATAGCTAACTTGTAGGAATATCAATTAGATAAGGATTGTATGTAGCTGTGTACTATATAAACATAGATAGGTTATCCCTAGAAGGGACACGCGAATATTGATATATTATTCTTGTAACCTAGAAGCTCTTTGTGATTCATTAACATCATAAAGAGAGAAGCTGTTAATATAAATACAGTTTATTGATTCATAAACAGTGTTCTTAATTATCGTTATTCTCATACATACTTGATTATATTGTGTATTCGGCCTAACAGTTTAGCATCATAAACGAGCATCTTTCTATTACAACCTAAGGGTTAAAGAGAGATTCTTCCATCAAGGAGACTTAGTCCTCCGAAAGATTGAGGCATCCAGAGTTGGACAAAAAGGCAAGTTGATCCCAAACTGGGAAGGACCATATCGCGTCAAGAACGTATTTGGTCGAGGCTCCTACAAATTGGAAACCCTGGAAGGGATTGAGGTGCCAAGAACTTGGCATGCTTCAAACTTAAAAGTCTATTATGTTTAAGTCCTGATTGGACTCACTATTAAGACAAGTATAAATAAGGTCGACGAAACCAATCCAAGTTTGTAAACTTGAGTATTATGTAAAGGTTGAACCCATTTTCAAAGTTATGAATTCCATTTTCTTATGTTTTCATTATATGTGCAATATATTCTGATAGACATGTTAACTAAGCATGCAAAATCAAGGATGTAAAAAGCTGGAAGAAAAACAAAAGCTGAGACTTAAATAAAAGTTAAGTTAAGCCCGTAGGCTGAAAATACAGAAAAGCTAGTACAAGCCATGAATGGCCATAAACAAAACTAGTACAAGCCATGAATGGCCATAAATAAAACTACAAACCAATCTTCCCCTTCCTGGTCAAAGGCCTCCTCCTCCTCTTCTTCTGATCCAGAACCAGAGCGAGTGCCAGCAGAATCAGCCCTGACTATCTGACCAGGGGGAGAAGAATGTCCTAGATCCAAAATCATGTCGTCTTCCTCCATGTCGTCCTCTCCAGCCAAAGCCAACTCCAAAGGAGTAGGAGCATAAGGACTAGGAAAGTCAGAAATGGTGAGAGATCCAGGCATCTTCTCCAAGACTGCAGCAAGAGCGCCATCCCATCCCTTAGTAAACTGAACTGGGAAAAGTAGCTCGTCATGCTTACCGATCAAGTCCTTGTACTCCTGAGAGTCAAGGTACTCGTCGATAAAGTAATCCTTGCCCTTCCTCAAAGAAACCAGCTCAGCCCGGGAGTCGGCTAACTCCTTCTCCCTCCTAGCCAGTGTGGCCTTCAGAGAGCCCACCTCCTCTTGGGACTTCTCAAACTTGCCTTGGTTGGCCTCAGAAGATGAGCGCCAAGCCTTGGCTTGAAAGAGAGCCCCTTGGAAGTTGGCATTAGCCTACAAAAAAATCACAAGTCAATACAAGATAGAAACTTGAAACATGTTAAAGCTACAAAGAAAAAAGGAAGAAAACAACTTACAGCAGCAATAGCCTGTAAGACCCCAGATTTTGGGTAGAATTAAAACTTTTATTATATGTTGATGTAAATATGGATAGTGGCAATGACTTTGAGAATCAAGTTATGAAATGAATATGAATTTCGGTTTTCAAACATTTTGAGAATAGTAAGAATGGACTGAACATATAGATAAGAATAATCTCTCTGGAAAATAAGAATACAATATTCCAAGAAAGAAAAGTATTTTTATGTCATCCAAATCGATATCTGGTAGGCATCCGACAACTCCGTAAACAAGATAGCGTGTGCCCGAGAAAGCACTAGAACATTTCTAAGTGCAAGAAGTAAAAAAGGAAAATAAACCAGGAATATTGGAACGGATATTGATCCAAAGGATTATAGAAAAACCACTGATGAATAGTAACTTTTTCATTTAAAAAGTTTTTCAGACCACACTATATGCGGGGCGATATAATAAACTTTCAAAGTCACATTAGTGATCTACGAGGAAAATAAAGGAATGCAAAAGCTGTCAGAATTGGAAAAATAGCATTTCTGTTTTCTCCGAAGTTTCACCATTAACGGACGGATTAATCATTATTTGGGAATATTGAAGGATTTAAATTATCAATTCTACGGATAGGGATTAATAAAAGAATTAGAGATATCAAGAATATTTACAGGATTAAATATAGACATGGAAGTAACATGTAACAAGATTAGTTCGAGGGATGCAACATTTGGAGCATCCATGTGAAAGGAAGCGAACCAGTAAAGTTACTTTAACAGAACCAATGCATGTTCGACACATGTCGAGAGAAGAAGCAACCAAGGGGATGACTCACCCTTTTTAATTATACAATATCTAAGTAATTAAAAACAAGAAAAAGGAAAAGAAAAACCAAAAACATCACCACCATCATCAAGAACCTTCGGCCAAACTGTAGCAGCCAGATCTCCTTCGTTTCTTACTCAAATCTTGTGTTCTTTAGCTTGTTGGAAATGTCTTGAGATAATCTACAACTTCTATTTCACAAGATTGTTCCATTTAAGCGTGGTAAGGCCTTCGTTTTTGCAGTTCTTTTACTGGGTGAATAGTAACTCCGAGAGCTAACCTTGTTTTTCATGATTTCTTTTGATGATTCAAGCTCTCCTAAGGTTAGATCAAGGCTAATCAAGGCTTATTGAGGTCACCCATACATCAAGGAAGGTAACCCTCTTTTGAACCCTAGTTCATAATTTCATTTTTGATGATTTAGATGAGTTATAGAGATTTGATGTATATGTAGGACATTATGGTTATGATTGGGTTTGGATGAATGTTAAATTGGTTTATGTGGAGGCTTGGCAGTGGTAGGCCTTGGTTGGATGTTGAATAACAGGTATGAATTGTTGGAGTAGAGAGTATGATATTTGGAGTGTTTGGATTTTGGGATTATCCGATGTATAGCCGTCGTAATGCCAAAATTTCTAAAACCTTTGAAAACAGAGCTTAACAGTCGAGATAGGTCTCTGACCTTGATGAATATATGACTTGTACTCATAGAGTTTTGAACGTAGATTGTTTTGGCGCAAGAATCGGAACTATCCGACTTACGGTTTAGGAGATATGGTAAAATTAGTAAAAGTGGTTCAGAAACGAGAAGATAAGTTTGTAACTGAAATAAAGCTCTCTTGACTTGATCATTGCAGGAGCTAATTTTGGTAATTAAATAGTAGAGACAGTAAGGAAAGTATAGGAGAAAACCTTGTGTGAAAATGATCATTTTTCGATTTTATAAAAATGTTCGAAATAAGGCTAAGTGCAAGGAACCCCTTAAAGCAAGCACTTGAATACCACTTTAGAAAAACCCTGAGAACGAGTTGAAAATCTTGAAATGGATCATAAGAGGTTGACTCTAGAACACTTATAGATTCAAGTCAGACCAAGGACAAGTTGGAATGATGTCCCTTGATAGAAAACAAGTGCCTAATTATAAGATGTTAGTAGAGATTGTAAGAGTTATGATCATATAGTTGCATTGGTGTGGTGTTTAAACTTAAGTGTAATGTTTGCTCAATCCCTAAGTACGAGTTGCTGACAAAAGATATCTTTATTGTTGATAGATTACCGGACCACCGCCAGACACCACCCTCAGGCACAGAGATCAGGCAAGTTTTCAAACCTATACTTTTTTTTTTTAAACTGTTGTGGTGATGAATAAAAGGTTTTGAGATATATGCTATATGTTTATGTTTTCAAAATGTTATCTATGATGTTAATTAAAAGTTATTGATATGAGTTGAACTTATAAGCTATGGATACGGCAATATCTATAAGACGATATGTTAAGTAAAACCCTCAGGAGGGGGTATATACTCTGTACATACGCTATGGACCGGGAATGGTATCAGTTGCTATCTAGGATTATTTTATTGTGTTATTATAATTAATCCCGATAAATGATTTACAAACTAAAGACTATTTGGAGTTTAATCTATTAAGGGTATATTTAAATATACGATGAATAGTTATTATCTACCCTTTTGTTAAGAGAGTACTTAGAAATTATTTCTAAATAAATATTCTATATTAAATATAGTTTGCATTAATTATTTAAAGCCCTACTTGTTAAGGAAGTATTTTGTGAAAACTATTTTAAACCCTAGATAGCTAATAAAGTTTTATTCAGTCAATTATAAACATAATTAGAGAAGGTTCCCAAATCTATTTCCCTTTTAAGTCTATATTCAGAAAGACTTAAATGCTCGCTCAAACTACAAAGATGCATGGAACCTTTCTCAAGATTTTATGCTTGTTTCCAGTGGACTGCCCGGTCCTAAATCTTTTTAAATCAATGAAATTATCAGTCTGATATACTACCATCAAAATGATTTTGATTACTTCCTCAAAACTCGAGAAGTAAGATCAGTGAAATCAGTGATATCCATTAACAGGCATCAGCCTGGGAAATATGAGTGAATTTCCTTTCCAACCAGATACGACTACTTTGTGGAGTTGTATACTTGGGGAAAAAGGGAAAGGAACTTTATGTTTCAGTGTTATGGATTTACTCGAACTTGGAGATATGTAAGGGACTGAGTAGCGCCGGTCCCCTAAGGGAATTACAATATGGCCGACGGACTGGTGAACGGGTATGTTCTTCCCTTAGATGATTATCAGTGCCCGACCGTAGGATAAGTGGAGAGTAACAGAATCGACCGTCTATGAACGGGTCTGTTCTTCCTGCCTACAACCGATTGGCGGGGAGGTAAGTCGGTGTGAGACTGATTATCTTCCCTTCTACGTAGAAAAACAGCAGGGGGATACAGCTTGCGACTGATCATCGCAGGGGTATCCTCGGCGCCTAGCATCTCCATCTATAGTTCACTATTCATGAAAGAGCACATTTTGTGCAAGTTTTCAGAGAAAGAGAAATTATTCCAGTTACTCAGCTTTATGCAAGTTTTCAGAAAAGAAAGTTTATTCCAGTCATTCAGTTCTATGCAAGTTTTCAGAAAGAGAAAGTTTACTCAAGAGTATTCCAGTTTATTTCAGTATATGAGTTTACCAGAAAGAATATGAATTTATGAAAAGGTATATGATTTTTGGAAAAGATATTTGGAATCAGATGAACTTTGAAGATAGATTGAAAATATTTTACAGTGATTTTATTTCCAGACTATGATATGAGCTAAATGCTTATTTTGATAGATGATACTTGATTATACACATTGTTATCAGCTCAGTATTATTTTGGTGGGCCTTGTTGCTCACCCTTGCTTGTTTTTATATATATCACCACAACAGATAAACCAGATGGTTCGTACCACCAGCCGCAAGAGGGTTTGGGAACCCAGAGGACTCTCCCCTGATACTACAGCCGCCATAGCTGAGGTAGAACCTACTAGTGTTATAGACTGGTAGTTGGATTCAGCTTTTAATTATATGTATGACATAACTTAAGAAGTGGCAGCAAACATAAACTTGTAAATTATATTTGGGCTTGTAAACACTTATGATATATATGTGGATCCTGTCAACAGTACTTATTTCAAGTTCATCTCTGGGACTATAACTTGTGTGTGTGTGTGAGCTAGATGGTGGGGTCATAGCATGTTGTTTATTTATATTGATTCAAGTCAAGTATGATGTATAGAATGATGACCGTAACGACCAGATTCCTGACCCCGGATCTGGGGCTGTTACATAGCCTGAGAGCCTGCATGTTCCACTCCCTCTATGGTAGAGTTGGAGACAAAGTCCTTATAGTCACAAGGAGTCAAGGAATGATAGGACCATTCCACAGCATGCTTAGACACCCCCACCACGGTGTCTTTCTTCCTAAGACCCCAGTTGGGGCGCCAAACTGAGCTCTTGGACGAGGAAGGACCCTCAACCTCTTCAGTAAGGTCCACATGAGGCCTTATAAAGGCCGGGACACTTGTAGCACGGGGATCCTTCACTCCCAAGCGAGCCCTCTTCATTCTTGTTGTTTCTCCATCTTGGGGCTCGTTGGTCTTGTTAATAAAGGCCGCAGCTGCAAAAAACACAAGGAAAGAAACAGTTGGTATAAGACAATCTTAGATAAATAAAGGAAAGTATGAAATGAGAATTACCCTTATCAGAAACGCTTGGCAGTCCCAAGGACTTAAGCTGAAACTCATCCAGGAGCGCCCAAGCCGTTGTAGCATAATCATCCTTGGTAAGCTCAGCATAGGCATGAGCCTCCTCATCGTTCAAAACAATGTCATTGGGGCTACCATCCGAGACCCTACTGAAAGATCTACGGAAAAGGGTACCCCAATCCCCTCCTTCCCAAACTAAATACATAAATTCATTCTTCCACCTTGGATTATTATCAGGGATGGATTTTGGGTGGAAAATGGGAGGAGTAGAAGGGCGATGGTTAATGTAAACCCAACCCAGAGTAATGACGGAGCTATTCTTAAATTGGAAAATTTTCCTAAACAAAGCTACAGACAAGGGAAATTTGTTCTTCAAACAAAGAACAATAAAACACATAATGATTCTCCATGCATTTGGTGGAAGTTGACAAGGGTTAATCCTAACATCTGCCAAAAGTTTGGGAATGAATTCATGAAAGGGAAATCTAAGCCCTGCCACAATGGCATCCTTGTAAATGCAGAGAGCATCAGGACGCCAATGGCAGGAACGATCTCCTGGGCCAGCTGGGACTAACCTATAAGGAGACTTAATTCTATACATCTTATTATAGTCCCTAATCAAGTCGATTTCATGGAATTTATTGCTACAATCAAAGGAATCTAAGTGTGAAACAGAAGGGTATTCATCACTACGTTCTAAAATCATATCTTGAAGAGACATATGAGAAGAACGAATAGTGATACCTCTCTTAGACGCTTGATTCATTTTCTGGAGACGTTGAGCAGTACGATCAGACATCCTCAAATCTTCAAAGTAAATCCCAGAAAAGCTTCAAATCTTCAAACTAAAATCCAGTAAATCTTCAAGGGATGAAGATTGAACCCAGAAAATCTTCAAAAGATGAAGATAAAACCCAGAAAATCTTCAAAAGATGAAGATTGAACCCATAAAATCAAAGAATACAACTACGAAAATCTCGCCGGAAATCACCGTACTACGGAATAAAAAGATAGAAAAGCTAAGAAGGCTAGAGAGAAATTTTTTGAAAAGTTGAAGGTATGAAGTGAAGAATGAAGTGGAAATCCCACTCTTTTATAATCAAGGTAGCCGGTTACCCTACCGGTTAAGGGAGGGCAACCGACTGTAGCCAGTCAAGTCCCATAAATCCTATACTGGACCACAAAAATCAAAGCCCAAAAAGACTTGAGGCTTAGGCAAATATAAAGCCCAAACAAATTAAGGCCCAATAAGGCCCAAAGTATGGAAAATTAAAGTCCAATATAAATTCGGGCTGATTTGAAATATAGCCAAGGCAAAAACAAGGATAATATATTTGAGGTCGAAAAGACATTAAATCGAAGTCGTTCGATTGAAATCGAAAACATACGGGAAATCAAGGTCGAATCCATCGACCTCTCTCCCAAATGAAACTAAAAAGAAAAGAAATTGAGGTCGAGAAAACCTTAAAACGACGTCGAAGATTTGAAGTCGAAAATACACGAGGAATCGAGGTCGAATCCATCGATTTCGCACCAAAATTAAGTCAAAAAATTGAAAATTCGAGGTCGAAAAGACCCTAGATCGAAGTCAATTGATTGAGATCGAAAATACACTGAGAATTGAGCTCGAATCCTTCGATCTCGCACCAAATTGAGGTCGAAAACATACGGATTCGAGGTCGAAGTGTTGAGGTCGAAAAAGACCTAGATATCGAGGTCGAAACCTTCGACATCACACCAAAATAAAGTCGAAATTGACCTAGAAATTCTGGTCGAAAAAGTGAGGTCGAAAACATACGGGATCGAGGTTGAAGAGCTGAGGTCGAAAAAGACCTGTAAATCCTGGTCGAACCCTTCGACCTCACACCAAAGTGAGGTCGAAAACATATGGGATCGAGGTCGAAGAGCTGAGGTCGAAAAAGACCTGTAAATCCTAGTAGAAACCTTCGACCTCACAACTGATCAAGGTCGAACATATACGGGATCGAGGTCGAACGGTTGAGGTCGAAAAAGACTTGGAAATTGAGGTCGAAAGCTTCGGCCTCACAACTGATTGAGGTCGAAAATGGTCGAAATCCTGATCGAAAATGGCCTAAATCCTGGTGAAAATGAGGTCGAAAATGAGGTCGAAAATGGCCTAAATTCTGGTAAAAAATGAGGTCAAATTTGACTTATTTCCTGGTCAAAATTGACCTATTTTCCCGGTCAAATTTGGAAAAAATACGCTATAACTTCTACGAAAACCCCTGGAAGATTTTCCCAGAAGTTGGGGGGCAAATGATATGGTCATAAAAGTAATTATAGAAATATAATTAATGATTTATTGGAAAGGCCCCATAATTAAGGCCCAAAACCCTGATTATTTATTAATTTTGTAATTAATAAATAAGGGAAATATACAGCTCATGAAAAGAGTCCAAAATATGGTAAATTAGTCAAAGAAGGATCCAGAATCCCAATTAATGAGTCATAGCCTTTATCAACAAGGAAAAGACTTATCCAGTAAGAAATACGATGTTTATCCAATATCAAAAAGGAGACTTATTCGCTAAGACTCCCAAACATACCATAAATACTAGGCTCCAGACGCCTATACAAGGACCCCGATCCTACAATCAGAACTACGTCTTTGGCTTGATTCTCAGCATTAATTGAGATACGTAGGCATCTTGTGAGGACCGATTTAGTCTCGAAACACAAGTGCAGCCATTAAAGCTCGAAAGCTCATAAATCCTAGCAATTAATATACAAGTACGTTTTTAATCCACAACATACCTATATTTACATCTAACGGTTATTAATTAGAGGTACAAACCAAATGACCAAACTACCAACCACCAAATAGAGAGTGGTTTGCTTATAATATTATAGTATAGATATTTGATACAATAATAATACTAAAATATATTTAAAGGCCAGCCGTTCGATGCCAGATTTGTTGCAGGACTGGACGTTGGACTCTCCTGATTTCCTTTCTGATGTATTATTTGCAGACTCCGGCCGGTTGATTAATGGAAAACTTTTATTTTCAATATATCTATTTATATTATATTATAAAAAACGAAACATTAAAAGTTTGGTCGGTACAGTACCTGTTTTTTGGTACCTGTTTTTTGGTACTTCGTGATTTTTAGTGATTTTAGGTTTAGGATTTAGATACACAAACGAATTGTCAGGTCTATGGGAAAGCAGGACAACCAAGACTACTATCTATCACTACAAGGAAACAGGACAAAACCGACCACACAAATGGGTCGGTTATGTCGTAATTCGGTCGGTTATGTCTACTGCGAATTTTAAAACCGACTGACTACAATGGTCGGTTAAGCCCTGGTCGGTTATGCTGAATTGGTCAGGTTTAAGGTCGTAACTGACCACTCTTGACGGTCGGTTATGTGACTTCGCATTTTATTCAAAGTGGGTCCTCTTTGCCACACGTGTCCATACGTGGCACCAGGTCAGCAATAAAAAACCGACCGAGGGCGGTCGGTTATGACCCCCAAGAAAAGTTTGACCAAGAATAAAACCGACTGTAGTCAAATGTGCACATTTGGTCGGTTTTTCAACAGAAGTTTGTTAATTGGCACAACCGACCGTCTGATAACCGACCGTGTTACATAACCGACCGCCCTGGTATGAAGACGATCGGTTTTCTGGGTTGCTTATGGTAAAACATGGTCGGTTTTGTGTCACAGTGGTCGGTTTTCTGGGTAGCTTATGGTAACATATGGTCGGTTTTGTGTCACAGTGGTCGGTTTTCTGCATTTTTAGTGGTAAAAAACGGTCGGTTATTTACTTTGACGGTCGGTTATGTTGTTTTTTAAAAAAAAAAATCTGCAAAATTACCAGTGCAGCTGTGCACACTATATTTATCAATATACCAACAAACATCCAATCAACATTCATTCAACATCCATTCAACATCCATTCAACATCCATTAACGATCAATTATCAACCAAGTCTAACATCCAACCAAATAACAATACGCCAACTAATATAATCATAGAATGTTAACACCAACCATGCAAATGTTAAGTTAGATATATATAATCTGACACAGAAGTACACAACCAAATTAAAGCATAGAATGTTTAAGCCGCAAACACTAAGTTCATACTTAAAATTCACTTAAAACAGAACATAATTAATTACTCCGATAAAGACACATCGGAGTCTTCATTGCCTCCGTCATCTTCATTGCCCCCGCCATCTTCATTGCCCCCGCCATCTTCATTGCCCCCGCCCTCCACGTCGGAAACCTCATCTATATCCGTATAATCCTTTTCTTCCTCCAAGGCAAGCCGCTCCGCCTATACACATATAAATAAATTAAAATGCAAGAACCTTTTCTAATGGACATAAATAAAAAAATGGGAGGTAGTTATTACCTCTTGGACACGCGCTTCAGTTTTTTGGAGGATATCTTCAATCAAAGTCCCGACAATCGTTACAATCTCGCCTCCAATGAGATTATTCCATTGAAGCCTTTGATTTGGATTGGCGGATGGATCGGAGGCTTCAAGGGCGGTGCGTGCAAAGGTGGCTATCTCTTCATCGGATAGCGGACGAGCGAATCGATGAGGATTGGCGCGGATCTCCGTGAGCACATTTCTAACAATCGACAAATACACATTGTCGGGGAGGATTTCACATTGTCTTGGAGCGGATGAAGATGAGCCGGCTTCACCTCGGGTGGAATCCCTATAGCGCGTGGCAAGTGTAGGAAGAAGATCACTAGCTCGAAGAGTGGGGAACCCGACGACATAGTTCTTTTTAGGTTTTTCACCTTCGGGAACCCCCGTTGCTTCCATCCACCAATCCCAAGGCTCATCTCGTTCACCCGTTTGAGTTATCTCCACCGGCATACGATCAAGAATAGCGGCATATCGTTCCTACACATTTTTCAAGTTTTATTAGAACAAATAAACTTTTTTTACGCTTATAATAAAGGTGAAAAAAACAAAAAATTGAGATTACCGCAATGCGCATGGCGCCCGGAGTAGTGTATTGGGGGTTATTTGGATCGGAGCCAACTTTTTTGTGACATTTATCCCACACCTCAAGCCTAGTTGGAGGCTTACGGCTTTGCCTTGTCATTTCCTTCCAAATATAAAACAACTTATATTAGTATATTAATATCATTATAAAATGAAATAACTTTGTGTGTGTGTACATATTTAAATATTATTACCCTTCTCACGGTGTTGAATGATCGAGCACCGGCACTATGCAACCTTTCAACATTTCCGCGGTTTGAAGCTCCAACCTTTGCCCTATGCAAGTGCCCTTCATTCGTCTCCCAATAATTCAAAAGATCCTTCCAAAACACAAGGGACCAATACGGGGGCCTTAACGACAAACTTGAAACCCCGGTCTCCTTGACCTTTGTCTCCACTCTCTTCTTAAGCTCATTCATAGTCCTTTTTATTGTTTTCTTTATGTGATCTTCAACAATCCTTCTTGATTGTGAACGACTTTGTCCCCTTTGATGCCTATAAAAATCCTATAAAATAGGAACAAGTGATAGGGTCAAATTCATAATCAAATCAAGTTCATAACCAAATAAAAAAACAAAAATAATAAAAATTAACATTGTATTACTTACAAAAAACTCATTAGTCCTTTGCTCCAACCATTTTGGATAAGCCGCGTCGATGTCACTAAAAGTGTAATGACCCATCGGCCATTTCTCACGAATCATCCCAAGTAAAGTCTTTTTTGCCGTATTATCTTCAATACTATATAAAACAAATTAAATTATTAACACAAAATACATGAACACTATGTATGATTCTAGTATACAAAATCTAGAGCTCCCTAATTGAATCCAAAATTTTGTATCTTCGATATTCTTTCAAGTAGAGATAGAAATTCTAGGACTCAAATATTAGTATTCTTTCTATTAATAATTCAATTAGTACCCCTAATAGTATTTTTTCATTAATAACTCAAATACCAAATGAGCTACTTAACGTTGGTTATAAGACTCATATAAATATGTATATTCATTATCGATGCACAATTAAAAAATGAGACAAAGTACGAAACTAGTAAAAACAAAACTATTAAACAACTCACTATACTAGGACAAATAAATAAAATTAGACTTACTGTCCATCGGAGATATTGATACGTGTCGGTTTAAGTGGTTTTGTAGCTCCGGCAATTCCACTTGAATGCGATCGTGGTTTCCTCAATCGATACACATGTTCCTCTTCATTTGTTGGGTCGGAATCGTGGTCCGAATCTGTTGGCTCATCACGCAAGGCCAAGGTGCTCTTTTCCTTTGCCTTACTCTTACTCTTGCCCTTTCCCTTTCCATTGTTTGATTTTTTACCTTTACCCTTTCCTTTGTCTTTTTCAACTTCCTTGCCTTTCCCTTTTCTCGCCATCATCAATACAACCATTCCAATCAATACTATAATCACTAGCCAATCAAATAGCCCCTAAAATGAAAAAATCAAACACACACATACATAAGTGACATGACATGTATTAATATCATAACCGACCGATACATACATGCAAAAAAGAATAAAGCTACAAGTTAGTCGAACGTTTCTCTATCTTTATATAAGAACTTCATGTTTTGAAAGAAAATTATACAAATCATGAATATTTCAATCCAAAAATACTAAAGAGCCCCTAAAATGTAAAAAACAAACACGTACATAACATACGTTAATATCATAACCGACCGATACGTGCATGGAAAAATAGTAAATAACCATCACAACATCATGTTTTCAACCAAATCCATAAATATCATCCGAATTCAAACCTTAAATCAAATACAAATTCAAACCTTAAATCGA